>JANUYF010000001.1:90751862-92091445 GCA_026167975.1 Phrynosoma blainvillii | reverse complement strand
AACCATGCAACATTATTGCTTCCATAACTAGAAAGAAATGGAGAGGAAGGTTGGATGGAGGGGTGACTGATGTTTACTAGTTGTTCTTCCCTTTTTGTTGCCATCTTCTTTTCTCTGCATTGATTATTATAGTATTTCTCATTGTCCCTTTGTGCAAGTTGCTGAACAGTTCCATTCAGGGTCCTGACCTTATTTTTGACACCTTTTGCTTTTGCTTTTTGACTGCCCTTAACCGCTTGGGGGGAGGTTCATCTCTCTTTTATTTAGACTTATCTTTCTTTTTGACTGCAGACAGTGTCTTCCCTGACAATATCCTTGGCACAGCTTCAGACCTTTCTTTTCAGAATGTTCTTTTTGCTTGAATCCAGTTGTGTCATTAGCCACAGTGCTACTTGCAGTTGGCCTCTACTGTACCTCAGTAGGTCATTGAGTGCCTTCCAACCTGGGAGTGTCATCTTCTAGCAATATCTCTTGTTTCTTTTTGGATCGTCTTATCAAAGAATTTTTGTGGGCTTTAAATGACATCACAACCACTTTGCAGGTCTCTGGAATATATTTATGGTGAATAACTTGAGAAAGTGAGAAAGAGAGAGAGAAGACCAGTCAGTTCAGAGCCAGAGCAGGCAAACAAATTCAAGATGTCTTCTTTCTTCTTCAGGCACATACTTCTCAGAAAAAGCCTGACAGACATGGGAAACACCACTGGGAGCATTGCTGCCATCATCCTATGCTTCACCCCTTGCTTCACAGGAGCATACAATCCTGCCACTATGAAAAGGTGGTGCCATTTTTCTTCCTGTTATCTAAATGCTATTTAGAGTATTTATTTCTTTTATTTTTAATGATATTTTATCATGTAAATTGTCTTTATTTTTCAAGGTGGATATATTAAGTTTTAAAATAAAGTCTCAGCAATGTGATAAACATCTGGGTATTCAGGTGGTGGACAGCCAGTCTGGTATAGTGGTATGAGTGTTGGACTAGGACTCTGGAAATCAGGGTTCGAATCTTCACTTGGCCAAGGAAACCTGTTGGGTGACCTTGGGCAAGCCCCACACTCTCAGCCTCAGAGGAAGGCAATGGGAAACCCGCTCTGACCAAATCTTGCCATGCAGACCTCATGATAGGTTAACCTTATGATTGCCATAACTTGGAAACATCTTGAAGGCACATAACAGCAACAACATTTAGCTGATGAGAATAATCCATCATACTAAGGTTCTTGCTTAAAGTTTATAATTTGTGATGTAAATTAAATATCTGTTTAACATATAGAAAAGAAATACTTTCAGCTGTTGTGATGCACATAGGCTCATTTATAAAGTGGGCCCTTGGTATCCGTTGCGATTTGGTTCCAGGACACACACCCCATCCCGGGATGCCAAAATCTGTAGATGCTCAAGTCCCAGTATATACAATGGAGTAGTAAAATGGTGTCCCCTATATAAAAAGGGCATAATCAAGTTTGACTTTTTGGAATTTATATATTTTTGGAATATTTTCAAGCGGTTGATGATGGTTGAATCCGTGGTTAAGGAATCTGTGGATATGGAGGGCCGACTGTACTACACAAGTAAAGTGTTATGTTCTAACTACTGTTATGGCAGCATCCTGTGGAATCCTGGGATCTGTAGTTTGGTGAAGTACCAGAGCTCTCTGGCTGGGAATTCTAAATGCCCCCCCAACTTCAAATCCCAAGATTCCATGGGATGTTGTCATGCCATTGTGCTATAACTGTGTAATGTGAATGAGCCCACAGTCCTCCATTATGGATGCCAAGAAGACCTGTCAGCACCTAAAAACCTTTCTATTTAAACAAACTTTGGGACTATAATTGATTGTTCAGAAGGGTTTCTTAAATTGTGCATGTATGCTGTACTTTTATTATTGAAATATTAATAAATGTCTTTATATTGTTTTAAATTAGTGATGCTTTACTACAAAGATTTATTTAATTGCTTTAAACATTTTATCACTGATTTTAGCTGTGTTTTGTGTTAATCTATCTTGTGAGCTGCCTTGGGTCCTATATTAGGAGAAAGGTGGGCTATAAATTAAATATACACTTAAATTGTTATGGCAATAGTTGCTTGAAAATACTTTTAGACCATATTAAGATATAGTTAACACAAACTCTTTATTAAGATAGTTAACACAAACTCCTTAATTAGTTAATATAAAATGTTTAAAAAAGACAAAATAAGCCTAATCCATAGTTACAATTATTATTATGGTAATAATAACATCAGTTTTTATGGCAACATGGAATTATGGCATTATCTCTGTCTGTTCATGTGGCTGTGAAATTGTAATAGAAAATTCCTCTCAGATTCTTTTTCCCCCCATTGCTCCATGCCATTTTCTTCTTCTTTTCTATGCTCAGTCTATTCATGCCTTTTTTGTTTTTTCTTATCTCCTCTTTTCTCTCTTTGCACTTTAATATTATTTCAAGTCCTTCATCTTCAGTGGTTAGCAAATGATATTGTCCTGGCCTGTCTTAACTCTTCTCTTACCTTACCCCATATTCTCTAATGTCATTAACCAAGCCTATAGGGATATCTATCCATGTTATTACATTTCTTCATTACTTAACATGTACCAGCTTAAATACCTCTCAGGTGTTGGGGATGGAAGGAGAGAGGCCCTGTGGGTTTTTGTAAGTTGTCTCCTTTTCCATATTTTCTAAGCTGAGGATTGATTCTTAAAGCACAATTTCCATATCTCACATCTCCTTTCTCTTTTTCTGTCTGTAATTGCCCAGTTCCTGAAGAGTTAAGTGCTTCAATTGCATAATCTCTCCTTTCAGTAGATAGGAAATATACGCCCCTTCTTTTGGGGCTGTATGTTTGCCAACTTTGTAGTGAAATTCTACATTGCTGGATATAAGCACTGTCCCAAATTGACATTATAACACTGTGTTTCCATGGTGTATGCTGGAAAGAGACAGACTGAGAGAAAGAGAGAGATGGGACCCTGAAGTTAAACATTGCTCTGCCTGAGTATTGCTTATGCTACTTACATGTGTGTGGGTGAAGGAGAATAAGAGAGCGGTAGTGAGCATACATGATTTATAGGAAGTTTTGCCTGTAGCCCTTAGGTCTGAGCGGCTCACTTTTCCACCACTTGGATTCATCTGACTTGATGAGGGGGGAGCTGACCATTCTTGACAATGCCGTCTTTTGATGAAGTCTTAAAAGAGGCTGGGGAGTTTGGAAGGTTTCAAAAGAAGGTCTTCTTCCTCCTTTGCCAGACTGGCATAACTTTTTCTTTTTTGTTTGTTGGAGTTGTGTTTATTGGACAAAAGCCCGAACATTATTGGTGTAGGATCCCTTGTGCGGCAGAATTAAGCGAACGTTGTGCATGGACGTTTGAAGAGGAGTACAATATTACTGTTCTGGCTTCAGGTCTGATGAATTATTCGTCCCAGTGCAAGAGATATGACATTCAACAGAATTGCAGCTATTACAGCTGTACCGATGCCCCACTGTCTCATCTTCCCAACAGCAGCTTGGGCAAGGTGCCACTTACTACATGCCATGATGGTTGGCATTATGACAAGCCCCATTCGAGCATTGCCAGTGAGGTAAGAGAATTCAAAATCATCCAGCATTTTTTTTTTAAAAAAATCTTAACAGTGTAGGACTGTAAAATGAATATAAGAGGTTTATAGCAAAAACTACTGAGTGTGGACATCTGTGATTACACTTGCTTTTCGATCCCATTTAACCGTGGTGCCAAAGTTAAATGTGTGAGTTAATTCCAGCATTGTTCCATTTATATTAACTCTTTGAGGTAGAAGAGTCTAAGAAGATAGGTAGGTGCATAAGAAAGATTTATTGGTATATGGACATATATATATGAATGACTCTACTTGATAGCCAAGGCAGTACAATTACACTGCAAGACACTACCATCACAGTTAAAAGGAGTTTATTAGTCCTCAAGATGAACATTAGGCAATTCTCATTTGACAATATATTAGGGAGGGATTGCCATTCAGTGGCAGAACATGTGCTTTGCATGCAGAAATTCCTAGATTTCGGATCCTGTATTTCTAGTTTTAAAGGGATGAGGTAGCAGAAGATAGGAAAGTTCTCTCTGCCAGGAGGGAAATGTTTCTAGTTACACCATTGAATTTCTGAGCTACAAAGATGGCTAGCCTGATGTAGCAGAAGTAAATTTCCAGCACTGCTAAATCCTACCCATAATTTAAAGTCTAAAATTCAGCTCAGGTCAATGCTATCCATTTCAGCTGTAAGAAAACTAGAAAAACATAACACTCAATATACCCTCAAATGACCACATTCAAAACAACAAATTTCATAAAACTTTAACAAAGCAAACAAAGAACATTGCAATGTTTGTTAGCTGTGCTGGCCCACATGGCCAAAATCCAAACCACAGGAGCAACTTTGTATTTAAACAAATGCCATGAAATTATGGGTAGCTTTTGAGTTTCAAGAAACTCTCCCTCTCAAGCAGAATGTAAAGAAGAAACAAAAAAGAGCATGGGGAAGGGTGGAAATTCTGCTAATACAGGTAATGGTGGAGGACCAGCTGCAATGGGTAACAGTCTTAAGATGATGATTCAGGAGATTCTTAGCTGTCAAAAGCTGAAATCCTATACATGTTTGGGAATAAGCCTTAGTGAATTAAATATGGCTTATTTTATTTATTTATAGCATGTATGCCCTGCTTTACATCTGGAAAGCCTCTCAAAATGATTTATGAATATTTTTTAAAAGACAAGACAGCTTCTATCCTCAGGCTTACAATTTAAAAAGACATAACACAAAGGGAAAAGCAGGGATCCATTCACATGTTTTTCCCCGTTGTATGCTTTCAAATCATTTCTGACTTACGGCACCTCTGACAAACCCCAAGGACAGCCAGAGTGATATAGTGGTTTGAGCATTGGACCACACCTCTGGAGACCAGGGCTCACATCTCTGCCCATTCATGGAAACCCACTGGATGAACTTGGGCATGTCACACTTTTTTGCCCTCAAAGGGAGACAAAGGCAAATCTTGCTCTGAACAAACCTTGCCAAGGAAGTCCCGTGATAAATTTGCAGCTAGGGTCACCGTAAGTGAGAAAAGACTTGAAGGCGTACAACAACAACAAAGTGAATCTATCGTGGGGTTTTCTTGGCAGAAAACCCAGACAGAAGTTCTTATTGTTTAGACTGCATCCTCAGCTTGATGGAATGGCTGCTGGATGACAGCTGGGGAAGAGACAATCTCCAAAGGAGGTCCCCCCTCAGGAGGAATGATGGGAAACCACCTTTTCTCTTCCACCCCCCCCCCCCCTTTGTCAGTCTGATGGAATTATTGCTGGGCATGGCAAAACTTGCCAGGAAAATCCCATGATAGCTTCACCTTAGGGTCACCATAGGTTGGAAATGACTCAAAGGCATACAAGAAAAAGAATATTACCTTTGAGCATAAAAAGGAGGAAGAAAGGATGAGAATTAGGAAAGAAATGTGTTCATGCCTCTGCTAATGAATTGGAATGAGCTATGAACAAAGACAATGGTTTCATGGCACACTATATATATTACTACAAGAGTCCTCACTACTGCACATATAACAGAAGGTATTTTCTCAGAGGGAGTTTTAAACCCAGAGAAACTGACTTTTAGTAAGCATATTTATTACTTTCACATATTAACTATAACTGATCATTGTAAATAATAATAATAATAATAATAATAATAATAATAATAATAATAAATAATAATAATTTATATCCCACCCTTTGGGGACCCAATCAGGGCAGCTTACAACAATAAAACCATACAATATATCCCAAAAACATGATCCCTCCCCCCCTTAAAACTGTATTAAATCAAATGAAAATTAAAACTACAAATTTGAACAATTAAAAAAATTAAAAACATTACAAGCACAAGATTGGCCCAAGGCAATGTTCTTCATCCATCAGTAGATGGGGCCACACGAAGATCATTGGGGGTGGGAGTACCCGAGGCCGGGATAATTAATCTGGAAAGGCATGCCGGAAGAGATCCGTCTTGATAGCCTTTTAAAAGCTGTCTAATGATGTTAACTGACGGATCTCATCCGGCAGGCCATTCCAGAGTTTGGGGGTGACAACTGAAAAAGCCCTCTGGGAGGTAGCCGCAAGCCTCGATTTCTGAGGCTGCAGCAAATTTCTCCCAGAGGACCGGAGAGCGCGGGGAGGATTGTATGGGAGGAGGCGGTCCCTGAGATAGCTTGGACCCAAGCCATTTAAGGCTTTAAAGATGATAACCAACACCTTGTACTGAGCCTGGAAGCTGATAGGCAGCCAGTGGAGGGACCTCAAAACCGGAGTAATGTGGTCCCTCCTAGATGTTCCCGAGACAAGCCTGGCTGCCATATTTTGTACCAGCTGTAATTTCCGAACCAAGCACAAGGGTAGCCCCATGTAGAGCGCATTACAGAAATCAAGGCATGAGGTTACCAGCACGTGCACAACAGTCTTGAGATCCCTTACTTCCAGAAAAGGGCGCAGCTGGCGTATCAGCCGAAGCTGATAACAGGTGCCCCTGACTGTCGCATTTACCTGATTTGTCATCAGGGGCAAAGAGTCAAGGAGCACCCCCAGACTGTGAACACAGTCACTGGAGGAGAGTGTGGCCCCATCCAGGACTGGAGGTTGCAACCCAATTCTTGGTTTTGGGGCCGCTACCATGAGCACCTCAATCTTGTCCGGATTCAGTTTCAATCTGTTTTTCCTCATCCAGCCCATTACCGTCCAAAGACATTCATTGAGAGAGGAGATGCCATTGGAATTCGAGGCTGATGAACGAGACACGGAGAAATAGATTGGGTATCATCAGCGTACTGATAACACCCAGCACCATAACTCCGTATAATCTCACCCAGCAGCTTCATATAGATGTTAAACAACATCGGGGACAAGATAGCCCCCTGAGGGACCCCACAAGTGAGCTCCCTCTTACTAGAGCTACTGTCCCCGAGCAACACCCTCTGGGATCTACCTGAGAGGAAGGACTGGAACCACTGCAATGCAGTGCTCCCGATACCTAACCCCCTCAGACGGTCCAAGAGGATGCCATGGTCTATTGTGTCGAAAGCTGCTGAGAGGTCTAGGAGCACCAACAGGGTCACACTACCCATGTCAATGCTCAGACGCAGATCATCGTCAAGGCAACCATGGCAGTCTCAACCCCAAAGCCTGTCCTGAAGCCGGTTTGAAATGGGTCTAGATAATCGGTTTCAGCCAAGACAGCTTGGAGCTGAAGAGCAACCGCCCTCTCAATTACCTTGCCCAAAAATGGCAACAAAGATACAGGCCTGTAGTTACTCATATCCAGGGGGTCCAGGGGGTAAAGATCTGAAAGACCTAAATCTTCTCACATAACCCTTTGAAAGAACCAGAAAAGACCCTGAAGTGCAAAATATACAATTGAACACTAAAGTTAGGATTGTCCATACCATCCTATTTCTGGTCGCTATGTATGGGTATGAGAACTAGATGGTGAAGAAAGCTGATAAGAAGGAAATTAACTCATTTGAAATGTGGTTCTGGAGAAGAGTGCAGAGGATATCATAATTGGTTAAAAGGAAAAACAAATGGGTCTTAGAACAAATCATCATGAACTCTCCCTAGAATCCAAAATGACCAAACTGAGGCTGTCTTCATTTGGCCACATTATGAGAAGACATGACTCACTAGAAAAGGCAATCATTCTTGGAAAAGTAGAGCACAGTAGGAAGAGAGGAAGAACACATACCAGATGGATGGACACAATCAAGAAGGACACATCACTCAGTCTACAAGACCTGAGCAGTGCTTTTGAGGATAGGAAGTATTGGAGGTGTCTCATTCACAGGTTTGCCATGAGTTGGGGCTGACTTGAGTGCAGTTAACAACAAGAAGAAGCCCTTTGAAAATTTAGGGCAAGGGACATGATTTACATCTTTCTGGATCCTATTACATTCTGTCCCACTCTCACATCTGCATAAATATGCTTTATACCTGAGGTGTTAATATCACTCTATTCTGGATCCAAAGCAGTGGATTTACATTCATGAAAGCTCATTTAAAAATACAAACCAATTAGATTTAAAGGTACTGCCACATTCTTTCCCCCATTCTTTTTATTCTTGAGGCTATACAGTTACTTCTTTGAATGCTACCCTTGAACAGACATAATTCATACTAATTACATGATTAGTTAGTTGTGCCCAATGCAAAAGTTCTCGGGTTGAATGAAAGCTTGCAAGCTTTCTTCTTAAAGAAAAAAGGCAGTACCAGCTCTTCCTGTGGAAATATAAAAGCAGTTCTTCAAACCTTATTCAGCCCTGACTGGTCCTTTGTAAGGCAGAGAAGAGAAATAAAGAAAATGATGGCAGTCCTTGCACTGTTTGTTTTTATAAAGTCATTCCTCACCCCCATTCCAGGAGCCTGCCCCTGCTGAACAGAGACCGCAGCACAGATTACATATCTACAGATCTAAAAGCACACAGTAAAACAATAGAAGCAATCTGTTTAACAGTAAAGTAAACAGTACTGGCAGAAATGCTCCAAAAAGAGCATTCACTGAGGGAATAATAAGTAAAAAAGCAAAGTTACAGGAACTGATCAGCATGCAGGTCATGTCACCAATTGATAAAGATTGTAGTTTGCAGTGTGAACATAGAATTGGGTTACACCAATGTTCCTACAAAAGTAACCCCTCCTGTTCCATTTCTTACACATCACTGCCATTTCATGATGGCAGTGTACATTGCTGGCTCTATGAGCATGAGGTCTTTTAAAATGCCACACAAAAATAAATAGATTCATAGAATCATAGAGTTGGAAGGTCCATCCAGTCCAACCCCCTGCCATGCAGGAATACACAATCAAAGCACCCCTGACAGATGGCCACCCAGCCTCTGTTTAAAAACCTCCAAAGAAGGAGACTCCAGCACTCTCCGAGAAAATGTGTTCCACTCTCAAAGACCTCTTTCTGTCTGAAATTCTTCCTAATGCTTGGGTGGAATCTCTTCCTGTAGTTTGAATCCATTGCTCTGGGTCCTATTCTCTGGTGCAGCAGAAAACAAGCTTGCTCCATCCTCAACATGACACCACATATTTAAACAGGGCTATCATATCACCTCTTAACCATCTCTTCTCCAAGCTAAACATACCCAGCTCCCTAAGTCTCTTCTCTTAGGGCATGGTTTCTAGACCCCTCACCATTTTGGTCACCCTCCTCTGGACACACTCCAGCTTCGCAACATCCTTTTTGACTTGTAGTGCCCAGAACTGGATATAGTATTGCATGAACTCATGTTCAACGTGTGGTCTACTAGGACTCCCAGATCCTTTCACATGTAGTCTTGTTAAGCTAGATGTCCCTCATCCTGTATCTATGCATTTCATTGTTTCTGCCTAAGTATAGTACTTTACATTTCTCTGTGCTGAAATTCATTTTGTTAGTTTTGGTCTAGCTTTCTAACCTATTAAGGTCATTTTGAATTTTGATCCTGTCTTCCTCTTAAGTAGATACTATTCCTGTTAACTACTCCTCCTAATTTGGTGTCATCTGCAAATCTGATAAGTGTGCCGTCTATTCCTTCATCCAAGTCATTGCTAAAGATGTTGAATAGCACTGGGCCCAGGACAGAACCCTGTGGCTCCCCACTGGTCACTTCTCTCCAGGATGAAGAGGAGCCATTGCTGAGTACCCTTTGGGTTTGGCCAGTCAGCCAATGACAAATAATCAGAGGTGTAAGCTATGGGAGGGAGCAAAATGAAGGCATTGCTTACCCAAATGAGAATTCTGCCCCCAAAATAAAATTTTATTTCAGTTCCCAAATTTCTAGCATTACAAAGTCTGAGACATTGAAAGTGCTTGTACCTAGAACTCTTATATGCTTGCTATTCTTCAAATTTCTTTGATAACTTTCTCTGCTCCTATTCTTGGAATACCTGAACTCTATTTATAATGTCCAGTTGGAGTTTTAAGTTAGTGTAGTGCTAAAAAAAATTGAAGGAAAGGGTTTGAAGGAACACTTCATTGGGAGTAACAGAATTCTTATTTTGAGAGGGCAATGTCATCATTCTCCCCCCCCCCTTTCTCCATAAATGCACCTCTGTAGATAATTCGCTGTCCAGTTTGGGGCTTAAATAATGTGCGTGTTCTTTAAAATTGGCTGTCAGGAACAGCTGGGGAATGGCTTGGGAACTCCTGTCGGCATTGTCGGCATTCACGTGCGGTAACTTGCATTCTCGCACCATTCGGTGCCATTCCTTTCTGTTCAGCCCCCGTTCTGAAAGTGCCATGTGATAAACTCAATAGTCTACAGTACCTGGTCTTCTCCATTCAAGTACTAATAAAGACTGACCCTGCTTAACTTTTCAGTATTCTCCAACACAGCATTAGCAGACAGAGCCATGAGGGCAACAATAGTCTGGTCTAGCTTACAGTTCTACAGTTGTGAATTTCAACTTGTGAAGCAGCTAGTCTGCCAGATTGTAAATTTGTCTTTGTTGATGCAGCTGTTGTTGTTGGAGGAACTGAATAATCTGTTAGAAGTAAGTCAATGAAAGTCATGGGACTTCACTTCAAAATAAATGTGATCAAGAATGGTGCTTAATCTTGTAGGGTGCTTTCAGGCAAAACTTGCTGTATACTCCCATTTCATGCATGAAAATTTCATTTTTAATGTTTTCAAATATTTTCCCACCACTTCTTACATTTTTCTTCTTACCAAAAAGAAAAAATAATAATAATCAAGGAGAAAAACTATGGACTGTTACACTGTGCTTTTAGACTGGCAGTCCTAGGAGCCTTCCATTTGGAAACACCTGTATTTGCAAAACCCATAGCTGAAGGGACACAGTGAACCACAGTATCCCCTTTTCGACATTCCAATAAGCCTAACATTTTTACTTTTCAGCCTCAGAATATATGGAGTAAACATGCTATGTGTGTTTACTTAGAAATTTGAAAGTGCAGATGTAGCTATGTTGACCATAAAACATCATCCAAAGGAGTCTCAGACAGTGGTGATGTTTATTAGGCTACCAAGAAGAGGCAAAATTAATCACACTAGCTTTGAGAGCCCCCTGGTTTCTTCATCAGGCAAAAATGGTGAAGAGTCATGAAGGAGAATAAAAGTGATGGCATTAGAGTCACAGGTCTGCATCTTCTTTGTTTGAGATACCACAGCAAAAGGATGTATACAGTTCAGGCCATCTTTCCATTCCTCATTGCCCCAAAACTGGGAACAAAAGCATTAAAAGAAAGCATTAAATTCAGAATTACAGAATCTGTCAATTCTCCATTTGCAGCCACAAAGTGCCTCCCATTGAGATCTGGGTCTACTTTGTTCTGTGTATGGCCATTGGCCCCTAATGTTGCAGAGGGCAATGATTATTTTAAGAAGCTCCTTTACTGTCAGGTGTGGAAATAAATGTGGGCATCATGACATGCAAGCCATCTCAACAGGAGCCAAAGTAGATAATTTTACCCTGTGTTGGAGGAAATGAATCCCCAGAAAATCAAGTAAAAGATGACATGAAGTTTACTCTCTCCAGCCTATGATTCCTTTTTTTTGGGGGGGGGGGGCACTAATACTGTACTTAGGAAAAAGTCTAATTGAATCCAAATGGGTTTGGCTATTCTTGAATAGGTATGACTGTAGTGTTAATAATTAGCTTAGTAGTACATTTCTCTTAGTCAGTTCATTCGCAGAGAGAATATGATACAGTACAGCCCTCTTATAGGACTGTACCACTTTAGAATTGAGATGAGGGATTTCCTGTCTAAAGGCATGCCTGATGCCTAGCTCTGCACTAAGACAAAGCTTGGAGCTTTCTCCTTTTCCAGATAAGCTTTCCAAATTTAGGGAGACTGTAGTGTTCAAACAGTCCTTGTGAGCATTTTGATATGGTACTGTTGTGTTAATTGACATATCAAGGCTATATCATGTGCCTTCAAAACATAAGGATGGGAAAATGGTAAACAGGGGTTAGGAAATGAAGAAAAACCTATGTAATTAGTCATTTAATACAGCTATCCTTGCTTGACTGCTCCCTGGTTGGTGGGTGGATGGATCGTGAATCTCAAGAGGAGGGAAAGCACATATAGTTCTTTTTAATATTTTCCCCTAAAGGGAGATACAACTTTCTGGAACAACTTGCCAAATTTCTAAGTCAACAGAGGCTGTTTTGTTTTTTGTTGTAATCCTGACACTTAGTTCTCCATGGAGGATACATTTTGGTCTGCTGCCTCTGTACATGCTGGTAGAGTGCATCTTCAGAGAAACATGATTGATTTCCCAGAAGAAGAGATTCACTTGTCTGGATGTCAGCAACATAGCTGAAATAGTCATAGAGGCAATACTGTTATTCTTTCAATTGGAAGTCTCTGGCACAGCCATTTCCACCACCCCCACCCCCAAAAAAGCAATGCAAACACTGGCTGCAGTCACACATTTCAATAAGCCATAGTGCACTTCACTGAACTATAGCATTATAATTCTGTAGCAGAGAATTCCAAATACTTCATCAAACTACAAATTCCAGAATTTTGTACAATGGAGTCACAGCAACTAAATTATTATCAAACTGGTATGACTCTAGTTTAAATGCATTCAGGTTAGTTCATCTATGTTCCTGATTCAGATTCTTTAACAACAGAGCAGCTAGGACAGCTTGCTAGACAGACAGACAGACAGACAGACATATCTTGAGCACTTCTAACTAGATCCTGGAGAAAGTCATCCCCACTTAAGGACAAAAAGGGAGCTTCTGTTAGAACAAGGCATGAATCAGATATACTATAGATAGCTTCCTATTAGTTACATATGCTGGTCTAAGTCTAGCGTGAATCTATGTATGTCTTCTTCTTTTGCCATTGTGGAGGTTGGAATTCTCTTCTTCCCTTGTGCAACCATGAAAAACCCATTTTTCTCCTACAACTCCACATTTCCACTGTCATTACTAGCCAGTAGTAGGAACTGAGAAACCTATAGCTGGGTGCACAAAAATGAAGGCATCATCCAGGACCTACCAGGGGTGCTCTGGCAGTCCTAGAAGATGGTTTCATTATTGGTTGTCAGGCTATTGTCATACAGTCAGATATTCCTCAGTTGTCCCCCATCTCCAACAACCATTATATGACCATGAAGGTGAACTCTAGAAGGAGGAGTCCACCATGGCAAAATGTTATGGTATATCTCCCAGGTTAGGATCTTGGCTGGCATCTCCTGTTTGTTTTTGCTGTTAATGTATAGATTTTGCTACTTTCTGGGAACTCACAAAGCAATCTTAAATATGCATGTAGGAGTTTTGTGGCATAACCACCACTTCCCAAACCCTGCTTGCTCAGTGACCAGGGTAGGAGGTGGGTGACCATTTGGAAATTTGGACACAGGGAGGGGAGGGGGATTTTTAATCAGTAAAGTATGTAGGTATTTTATATCCCACCTTCTCCCAGGATGATACTCAACAAGGTTAATACAATATACAGAGAGATCTTCTAGCACCATTGAAGCTGAATGAAGGAAGTTGTAACAAGCTTTTGTAGGCTTGGTCTATTTCCTTAGATACCATGTCTAAAAGCATATGCTACAACTTCTTTTGCTATGTCTCAAAGGTGATACCTAGTTCCTTTGCATACTGATATTCCAGACTTACATGATTATGGGCCTCTACAGACCGGCCCAAAGGGCTGGCCTGGAGGCAGGGATGGGGAGGGGCAGCCACACGCTGGGTGCTCCAACCCCACGCTGAGGATGTTGCGATGCCGCATGCTGTTACACATGGTGCATGACATCAAGACATCCTCCCAGCGCAGCGTCTTGATGCGCTGCACCAGAAGGGGCGCAGAAGAGCTGCACAGCGGCTCTTAGAGCGCCCTATTTGCCAGCTCTGAAAGAAGCAGCATTTTGCTGCTCCTTTCATGGCTGGCAAGAGGGAGGATTGGGGCTGAGGTGTGGGGCAGCCTCAGCCCTAATCCTCTGCTTCCCAGGGCAGCCCGTCTGCATCCCCCCTAAGTCTCTGAAGGTTAAAACAAGATAGAGCTGGAAAAAACCACCATGTGATAAAGAGGGAAAACACATATAGTTCTTTGTAATATTTTCTCCGAAATGGAGATACAACTTTCTGGAACAATTTGCCAAATTTCTAAGTCAACAGAAGCACTTTGTTAAAATACAAGCTACCATATTTGAACACCATTAATTTTAAAAAGTATAAAACTACTTAAAACTGAACAATATGCAAAGGGATCTTGTAGCACCTTTGGGACTGACTAAGGGGCTAAGCAGACGGGCGGCCATGGGCCGCCCTGGGAAGCTGCGCTGTGGGACCGAGGCATCCCCATGCCTCAATCCTGCGGCGCACCTTCGCCGCCCCTGAAAGCAAAAGGCTGCGGCGCACTTTCGCTGACTTTTCTGCCGCAGCGCGTGGAAAGGCTGCGGCGGGAGGTCCTCCTTGGAGTTCTGGCCGTGCGGAGGGCTGGCTGCTCCGAGGATGACCTCGGGAGGGGGAGGGGGCACCGAGTGTGCGGCTGCCCCTCCCCTTCCCTGCCCCCAAGATGGCCTTTTAAGCCGTCTGCTTAGGCCCTACATGAAAGAAGTTGTAGAATAAACTTTCATAGACTTGACATCTGATGAAGTAGTCCCTGACCAATAAGGAGAGATGGAGGGTATGAAATAAATGACACAACAATATGAATAAGTGTTGGCCAGAATTTGCCTTTTGCTGGTGGAAGATGACTGCCTACAGAAGGTGACTCAATTTTAGGGCTCCACAACTCTCTCAATTCAAAAGGGTTCCTCAGCCATCTGTGTTTCCAATAGCCTAGAGCAGGGGTAGGCAACCTAAGGCCCGGGGGCCGGATGCGGCCCCCCGAGGCCTTTGGACCGGCCCCAGGCTGGTCCTGCCGCCGCTGCCCCCCTGCCGCCGCCGCCCGCCATAATGATATTGATTATTGTTGTTATTACTTGTTCTTGGGGTTTTCTTGGCAAAATCTCCACAGGGGTTTTGCCATGGCTTTTCTGGGGCTTTTTTAATTTTCTAATTTTTAATTTTCTAATTTTAAATATATATATATATATATATATATATATATATATAATTTTTATTTATTTATTTATTTATTTTTTATTTTTTGGTGCTTCGGCCCCCCAATTGTCTGAGGGACAGCAACCTGGCCCCCGGCTCAAAAAGGTTGCCTACCCCTGGCCTAGAGGGACTTCTTTGGGTAGGAATGGGTAGGGAATCTCTTTTCTACCAGTTGCATGTACCCTAGTCCCTTTCCAAGCCCACAAGACATTTGAATCTCTGGGCTTTTCTCCAACAACCCACCCCTAGAACAGAATCTGTCATTGAATTAAACTGTCTTTGTCCTCTACAGAATCTTAATGTATCTAATTGCTTCTTCCCACAGTTTAACCTTGTGTGTGGAAACAAATGGATGATAGACATGACACAGGCTGTTCTCAACCTGGGTTTTTTGATAGGAGGGTTCACTCTAGGCTATGCTGCCGACAGGTAAATTTCACTTTTCAATACTGATCTAGAGACCACATCTTTTCAGTTGCAAATCAGGCTGCTTCATGCCTGATACATTATTAATGTGACTGCAGCAGAGACTCAGCATGGAGTAGTGGATTGAGCATAGGACTTGGATTCTGGAGATTGGGTTTCAATTCCTTGTTCAGCCATGGAAATCCACTGGGTAACCTTGGGCAAGTCACACACTCTCATCCCCAGAAAACCCTGTGATATGTATATCTTAGGACGTTATCACACGGGGGAAATCTGTTGGTTAATCCACACAAATCCCAAACAAAAACTGAATTTGCACCTCACGATTTCACATGACGTCACACAGAAACTGTTCAGAAACTGGGCAGAAACTGGTATTATCCGAGATCTTTTTAATTTCGGGAGTTTAGAGGAAACGCATTTGCGAAATTACAGTAATTTCGCATTTACTGTAATGTGAAAAGCAAATATGCACGGACAATTCTCTTTTAAAAACTGGAGGAGGGCCAAGAGGAGGAGGAGGAGGGGCCTCCAGGGAGGGAGAGTCCCGGGTTCCTCCTCAGTGCCATGCAGGGCAGGGAAGAGAAGGGAAGGGAAGGGAAGGCAGCCCAGGAGAAAAATGTTTGGGGCGGAGGAGAAGTTTGGTATTTGGGATGGAGGGAAAAGGAGGGGGAAAAAGGCTTCCCTCACAGCAGCTGTGGGTGGATGTGGGTGCAAGGGTGGGGTGTGCTTGTGGAGCAACTTGGAAATCCTTCTCACCATGAAGTTCTGCCCTGCAGGTCCTACAAAGGGAAAAGGCTTATGGGGGGGCATGGGAGCTACCTCCAGTTTCCCCCTCTCAATCCCTCCCTTGCCTTGCCTTTCCAGCCTCCTCCTCCTCCTCCTCCTCCTCCTCTGCTCTCTTGAGAGGTCCTAACCCCAACGGAAGGGAGTTAGGACCTGTGCAGGAGGACATGACCCCAAATGGAAGACAGTCTGACATTTCCTCCTGGGAAATGCAGGACCTGCCCTGGAAAAAGGAAGAGTCTTGTCACAAAGCACACGCATTTCCAGTACATGTACGGGTTCTTTTCACTTGTGTATGAAAATTAAAAACGTCTTTTTTCGCTTTTAACTTAATTCCGTTATTACTGTAATTACGTATGAAAAGCTTTTGCATAATTAAGCTCTATGTTCACTTTCTTTTCGGGATGCTTCATTTCCACTTTATTATCTCTTTAACAACGAAACTGGCCCATGTATGATAACGTCCCTAGGGTTGCTATAAGTCAGAAACAACTTGAATGCACGCAACAACAAGCAGAGAAAAAGTATTTTTGAAGACTATGCACATGTCCACTGTGTATTTATGGATCAAAGGAAATGAAAAAACTGAGCCTCCCCTGAGTCTTTATGAACAGCCTTGGTTCCCACATTGGGAGAAAGATGGCATATAAAAGGGAGGAAGAGGGGCATTGCTGATACTGAGAACAACAAATACAGCTTTTTTCTGCCTCCTTTTGGGTGTGGATCGAAGAAGTGTTCCTTCTTCCCAGGCCCAGACAACTGTTGTGAATTCTCAGTTCTCTTACTTCAGCCCTGTATCTGTAACACAATTCTCTACTACTGTTACATTGGAGAGCCTCTGGCTCTGTAAGTTATTTGTTGTTTTGTGCCTTCAGGTTGTTTATGACATATAAAAACCTTGAGGCAAATCTACCATGGGGTTTTCTGAGACTGAGCGTATGTGGCCTTCCCAGGGTCATTCAGTGGGTTTCCATGGCCAAACAGGGATCCAAACCCTGATCTCTAAAGTCATACTCCAATGCTCAAACCACTACACCATGCTGGCTCATGTATATTTATATGTGCAAAGATAAGCAGTGATGTAGTGGAACCAGGGTTCACATGTTGCAGTATGGAGATTTTTAATCATCTGCCATTTCCCCTTAGGATTCCCTGTTTTATTTAACCTTTGCTGAAATGTTCAGAGTACTGAGGTGGGTATGGGTGTGATTTTCTCAGCAGCAATGTATTGTTCTGTGAGTGATTCCTAATGTGATACAAAGTATTTTGTGTTGGCTTGCTCTTGAATTAGTAATTATGACTCATTTGTTTTACAAAAGGCCTGGTAATAGTGCCACCCCCAGAACTGATATATAGTGGGCCCTCCACATTCACTGGGGTTAGGAGTGAAGGACCCCCATGAATGTGGAAAAACTGCAAATAAAAAAACCCCACTATTCTTTTTACCTGAGAGAACCTGGAGGAATTTCCAGGTCCTCCAGTGCAATTCTATGGTCAACATCTGTCAGAAGTTGATTATAGATTCATTCTGGAGGACCTACAAATGCCTAAAGATGTGTTTCCTCTAGGAATTTCTAGGTTCTCCAGCACAACTCTATGGTCAACTGCTGGCAGAGTTGTGCTGGAGGACCTAGAGATTCCCAGAGAGAACATATTAATCAAAACCACAAACAATCAAATCCACAAAAGTCAAATGTGGAAGGCCAACTATGTGTGTGTGTGTGTAGAGAGAGAGAGAGAGAGAGAGAGAGAGAGAGAGAGAGAGAGAACTGCATCTATAAGTAGGTGTCCATGTTATAGATTTGTGGGTTTATCTATGGCAGGTGTAGGCAACCTTTTTGACCCCTGGGCCGGTCCCCCGAAGTCCTCCTCTCCGCCGGGCTGAGGGGGGGGGAATGGTGGCGTGCGCACTCATGCGCGCGCACGCACCCCCCGTTGCCGCGCACAACCCCCCGCGTGCGGCCACCACCGCCGCCACCACTGTGCATGTCACGGACGCCATTTTTATTTCCAAAATGGCGGCCGTGGTGCGCGTGGCCGCACGGAGGCCAAAACGCGTGGCGGCAGCGGCGGCGGCGGCGGCGGCAGGGGTCCACCTGGGCCGGTAAGTCCGGCGACCTGGGCTGGAACTGGCCCAGGGGCCGTAGGTTGCCGGCCCCTGATCTATGGGGATTGTCATCATGATTGAAACCTGCACTGCAAATTTACCAATATACTGCCAAATTTAAGCAAGGATCCCCTTTTTTTTCCAAAAAAAGAAAAGGAAGAGGTCTTGTGGATGGCTTTTTGACTGGAGAAGCATTGTTGGAAATGTATTTGTACCTTAGTGGAGATCACCTAGGGGTAGGAAGTCTTCACTCAGCCTCAGAATCCACACGATGTCCATAGCCATTCATACATACATCCTCAACTGCCTTGTAAGTTGATTGTAGGATAAAATGGAGGAGATCATGTAAACTTCCTTGAGCATCATCAAGGAAAAGAAGGGTAAATAAGCAATAATGGAAATGGAATGAAGAAGCAGGGAGTGGAGGGGAAGGTATTTTAAAAAGGTATTTCATTTGATTTAGTGCATTTCATAGAAGTTTTGCCAGACACTTTAAAAACATATGTCTCCTCCCTCCTTTTCCTCCTTCTCTTTGGTAGGTATGGCAGAATCATCATTTACCTCTGCTCTGCCTTTGGAGCAGGACTGTGTGGTCTCATAGGGGCTTTTGCAGAAAACATTGTAGTGTTTTCAATATTTCGCTTTCTGCAAGGTGTATTTGGAAAAGGAACCTGGATGACAGCCTTTGTTATTGGTAAGCTATGGTATGTTTTTACTTCTTTCTCTTAACTTGGAAGGACAAGAAAGCTGGACAGCACCTTCCCAATGAGGTGAATGGGTGCATTGTGAATCCTGCCAGATTACACAGCTGCAAGAGGACAATGGAGTAAGACTGGTGACAGTGGTCTATTTGAAGACAAACTATTATATTACTATTCTGGAGACACTGGTGTCAGTGGGAGTGAGGTGGGGGGTGTTTCATGATGCAGACAGAAGCTTCAAATAGGTGTTTTTTGCAGCAGGACCACTGCAAGGGAGAAAATGATGAACCATCCTCACCAACTGCAATTTTGGTAATGATCAGCTTGCCTAGCAACTGCTATTTGGAGTTTTAAAAATGCACATGAAATGCAAAGGCCACAGAGTATTTATGCTAAACAGTTGATACCACTTTAACTGCTGTGGCTCCATCCTGTAGAATCCTGAAATTTGTAGTTTGATGAGAGAATTCTCTGCTAGAGAATTCCCCAAATTTGATCCTCCTGGTGTTTTGGATCTCAGCTTCCTAAATCCCCAGCTAGCCTGGACAAAGTTTAGGGATGTCAGGAATTGAATTCCAAAACTTCTGTAGGGGCAAATGCTGAGAGATTTCACTAGAATTTTCTAGCAGAGAATTCTAAGTACCAGTTACAAATCCTAGGCTAGGGTTCTGTAGGATACCTCATAACAGTTAAAGTGATACCACAAATCACATGTATCAAATTTCTATAAGCTGTCCTGTATAGGTACATTCTTGGACAATGTTTGACCCACTAAGCTCAACTCAGCACATGATTTCTGTGTGGAACTGTAGAGTTTTACCAAACTCCTATTTTGTTTTGTTTTGTTTTCTGCCCCTAGGATTGTAAGAACAGTCCATTTATTGATATCTGATAAGCAGCCATTCATGTCTCCTGGGCGGTGTTCAGTTTGGAAAATCACAAGATGATCTCATATGATACAGAGCTACCACAAATATATTTTACAGCATTCATGCTAAATCCTTGGTTTATATCTTTATTTTAAATAAACCAAACAAATGTATTCCAAGAATGTATGCAGACATACATAAAGAGATCAGAGAGCCAACTGCACAAGTTTAGTCACCATGGTTTATTTTAATGACAAAACTATTGTGTAGTTTGACTTAGCACTTTCTTTCTCCAACTGAGCTCAAAGGAAACCAGTTTCAAATAGCTGTTGAGGTTGGTTGCAGATAGCATTAGATTGGCTGGAGTAGTGACTTCACTAAAACATTATCATGATGCTTTCTGACCAGTGTCAATATTTTAAAATAGATTCTGCTGTGAAGAGTGCATGTGGAAGGAGAGGACAGCAAACAGGGATACATGTATTAAGTGAATAAATGAGCAAGGCATTTTAAAAAATAAAGGGGGGAAGCAGACGGGCGGCCATGGGCCGCCCCAGGAAGCTGCGCCGCAGGGCTGAGGTATCCCCACATGCTAAATTAGCGCTCCTTCCACAAGTCGCCAAAGATGCGCTGCAAAAGGCTGCCAGCGCACCTTCAGCGACTTTTCCGCTGTAGCGTGTATGGACGCTGCAGCGGGATGTCCTCCTCGGAGCGCCGGCCGTGCGGAGGGCTGGCTGCTCCGAGGACGACCTGGGGAAGGGGTTGGGGCACCCACCGTGCGGCTGCCCCTCCCCTTCCCTGCCTCCAAAATGGCTCTTTAAGCCGTCTGCTTCCCCCCAAAGTCCACTTACATTGGTGGTATATATGAATGGCTCTGTCAGTCATCTTTGCATTGTATTTTTCAGAATCTCATTGTTCTTGCATACTTGTACATCTCTATTCCTCCTCCCTTTTTTGTGCACTGCAATGCAAAAATTGCAGGTTTCTTAAAACATAGTTCTCAATTTCAGATGATCATGGCCTACATCTTATAAGCTTATCGCACCGCACTTAAAGAATGGGAACGGAATGGAATGGGACAAAAACACATTTTACTGCATGGGAGAATGCCACCGATGCCGCTGGGAGTCCCCAAGGTGTTCCCCAGCTGGTCCTGGCAGCCAATTTTGAAGGCCGTCCTTGGGGACTCTGGGCGGCATCAGTGGTGTTCTCCTGTGCAGTAAAATGTGTTTTTGCTCCGTTCCGTTCCCTTCTGTTCCGTTCTTGTTCTTGTAAGTGCCATGTGATAAGCTTATTAGTCAAAGATTAAACATAGTTTTCTGGTAATATAATAGGAAAGGGTGGTTTAACCAATCCTGGGGATATTGCATTTTTCCACCCACAAAAGAAAGGAGAAAAGAAAATGGATGTGGGAGGAATGAGTGAACTAGCAGAACATTTTACATTATTGTACAATGTAGTACAATATTGAAATACAACTCAGGTCACAGAATTATAGCATCAAACGTTTGAGGGCCATTTTTGTGCACTTATGTTTTAACAAAGGACAATAGTATCAAAGCAAACACATGCCTTATGAAAGACAGCAGTGACCCACTGCAATCCCCTTTAAGTTTTTAGTAATAAATTGGCTGCTTTTTCTCAATATCTTCTGTTTTTCTTTTTATTAATTCAGTGACAGAGATTGTTGGTTCAGAAGAACGGAGGATTGTTGGGATTATAATCCAGGTCTTCTTCACTCTTGGAGTTATAATTCTTCCTGGAATTGCTTTTTTAATTCCAACATGGAGGGGGATTCAGCTAGCTACAACACTCCCCAACTTCCTTTTCCTGCTGTATTACTGGTAATGTTGTTGATTTCTTTTGTTATCTTTAGGATAATGAGCCTTACTTAGTCCTGTTTTTAGGGGGGCATAAAACAAGAGAGGGGAATATATTGTCAAGATGTTGGGGGGTTGTAATCCCAGTCAGCCTAGGCTGCTGCCACACTGCAGAATTAATGTAGTTTGACATGGCATTAATTGTCATGGCTCCAGCCTATGGGATCCTGGGATTTGTAGTTTTTTGTGGCACCAGAATTCTCTGAGAGAGAAGACTAAATATCTCACAAAACCACAAATCCTAACATTCCATAGCATTGAGCCATGACAGTTAAAATGGTATCAAACTGCATTAATTCTGCAGTGTAGATGCAGCCATAGCCTACACAGCTAATGGTGAGGGATTGTGATGAGAGTGTTCAAACAACATCTGGAGGACCACAAATTGCCTACTTATTTAAGCAATTTATATATTGCATTCAAAATTTATATGGCATGTCTAAAGTGATATTGCAAAGCAGCAGTGATACTGGCAAGACACTGAAGCATTTAGAGCTCAGGTAGTGTCGTGATCAGAATCCTTTGGCCAATATCATCTGTCATAAACTCAAAAATCCAGTCTCAAAAATCTATAATATAGGATCTGTGATCATGTATTTATATTGTTGTTGTATGCCCTGAAGTCATTTCTGACTTATGGTGACCCTAAGGTGAACCTATCACAGTGATTTCATGTCATAATTTATTCAGAGGCATTTGCTCTTACGTTCCTCTGAGGCTGAGAGAGTGTAGCTTGCCCAAGGTCACCCAGTAGATTTCCATGGTTGAGCAGGGATTTGAATCTTGATTTCCCAGTGTCCTAGTTCAATACTCAAGACCACCAACCACATGGGCTCACAGATTTACAAAAGAAATGATGATACAGGGATGCCCTTCCAGAAGTTTTCAGACTACATCTCCTTTATCCCTATTAGCTTTGTCAGATAGGGTTGGTGACACTTGAGTCCAATAACGTGAAGGCCACAGGATTACCATTCCTGCTCTAATTGTGGTTGTTATTGTGTTAATAATACTAATGTTACTAATATGAATAAAATTTTCATTCCCAGAGTTCAAATGAAAAGCAGCCCTTAGAACTTTACGAAAGAAATGATGATGCCTTTTAAAAATAAGCCCCACAGAGAAATGAAATACAAGCTGAATATTATTTGAATTGGTGGTCTCCCATCCAAGTACTAACCAAGACTGACTTGCTTAAGTGCCAAGAACAGCCAGGATCAGGTGGCCTTAGGATATTTAGTCCAAAGCTATAAGGACATGAATGTTCCCACCTTGGTGAGGTGTTCATAATCATCCTGTCTTTTTGATCAAAGTTAAAGAGCACAGAAAAGCTATTCAAAGGCTAAAAGATTGTCAGCCCAAACAATCATTTGGCCAAATCTGTAACCAATTTATAAAGCAATAAAAGGCAAGATGCAAAGAACCTGACTGGTTCTGTTTCTTAGTATTCAGTACTGAATGTGTGGATTTCAAAACTGCTTTGGCACTTGCCTGACCTTGGTTAAACAAAAAACGCTTTGGCAATGCTCCATGATCTTCATGATTTTACTGATCTATGATACTCAGGAGATGTGAGTTCCCATTGATGCCTTATACATTAGGCGTCATTCAGTCAAAAGCTCATCAGGTACGTGGACTGAATATGCTCGGGTGAGATGTAGGAATAATATATAAGAATACAGAAAGAGAAAATTCTGTTGGTGGTCCACTCAGTAAAAGACTTGGCAATTTTTTTTTAAAAGGACTTGTGTGGACTATCTGTAGGCCAAGTGATAGTGACCATGTCCCTACTTTAGATATTCTACAAGTTCTTATTATAACCCAGTGAGTCTTTGTCTTCACATTTCAGTGGAGTTAATATTCCATATGATTAGCTTGCACAAGTCAGGAATATAAGAAATTGGAACATAAACGAATCAGACCATTACCTAGCCATTGCCTAGTACTATTTGTACTGACTGAAAAGAAGCTTTTCAGAGTTTCAAACAGAGATCTTTGTGAGCCTGAACATTAGAATTATTTTTGGTATGTGAATTAGGTGCATCGCGTCTGAACACTACTACAGTGCTTCCCTTCAGGACCTCTTTAAAAATATATGAAATACATTATGCTCTACCTGGCATTATCTGGACCCATTTCAAACCGGCTTCAGGACAAGCTTTGGGTTGAGATTGCCATGGTTGCCTTGACCGACGAGCTGCGTCTGAGCATTGACAGGGGTAGTGTGACCCTGTTGGTGCTCCTAGACCTTTCAGCGGCTTTCAATACAATAGATCACGGCATTCTCTTGGACCGCCTGAAGGGGTTAGGTATCGGGGGCACTGCTTTGCAGTGGTTCCGGTCCTTCCTCTCGGGTAGGTCTCAGAGGGTGCTGCTCGGGGACTGTAGCTCCAGTAAGAGGGACCTCACTTGTGGGGTCCCTCAGGGGGCTATTTTGTCCCCGATGTTATTTAATATCTATATGAAGCCGCCGGGTGAGATCATATGGAGTTATGGTGCTGGGTGTTATCAGTATGCTGATAACACCCAAATCTATTTCTCCGTGTCTTGTTCATTGGCCTCGAATTCCAGTGGCATCTCCTCTCTCAATGAATGTCTTCGAGCGGTAATGGGCTGGATGAGGAAAAACAGATTGAAACTGAATCCAGACAAGACGGACGTGCTCACGGTAGCGGCCCCAAAACCAAGAATTGGGTTGCAACCTCCAGTCCTGGATGGGGTCACACTCTCCTCCAGTGACTGTGTTCACAGTCTGGGGGTGCTTCTTGACTCGTCGCTCCTGATGACAAATCAGGTAAATGCGATGGTCAAGAGCGCCTGTTATCAGCTTCGGCTGATATGCCAGCTGCGCCCTTTTCTGGAAGTAAGGTATCTTGAGACCGTTGTGCACGCACTGGTAACCTCACACCTCGACTTCTGTAATTCGCTCTACATGGGGCTACCCTTATGCTTGGTTCGGAAGCTCCAGTTGGTTCAAAACATGGCAGCCAGGCTTATTTCTGGAACATCTAAGAGGGACCACATTACTCCGGTTCTGAGGTCCCTCCACTGGCTGCCTATCAGCTTCCGGGCCCAGTATAAGGTGTTGGTTATTACCTTTAAAGCCCTAAATGGCTTGTGTCCAAGCTATCTCAGGGACCGCCTCCTTCCATACAATCCTCCCCGCGCTCTCCAGTCCTCTGGGAGGAACTTGCTGCAGCCTCAAAAATCTAGGCTTGCGGCGACCTCCCAGAGGGCTTTTTCTGTTGGCGCCCCAAAACTTTGGAACGACC
Source organism: Phrynosoma blainvillii (assembly GCA_026167975.1). Taxonomy (NCBI): domain Eukaryota; kingdom Metazoa; phylum Chordata; class Lepidosauria; order Squamata; family Phrynosomatidae; genus Phrynosoma; species Phrynosoma blainvillii. The sequence goes on along the minus strand of JANUYF010000001.1, from coordinate 92,066,313 downwards.
TGCTGGACGAGATCCTTCAGTTGACATCACTAGACAGCTTCAAGAAAGCTGTCAAGACGGATCTCTTCCGGCAAGCCTTTCCAGACTAATTATCCTGGCCTAGGGCTTTTTGACTCCTGCGTTCCTCTCGTGGCCCCATCATTGTTGATGGATGGGGGACCAGTAGAGCCTGACCAGGGTACTGTAACCTGTTTAAGTATGTTATTGTAAATGTTATATTGTTTATGTTTTTATTCTATGTTTATTGTTATTTTAATTATGCGTTATTTAATGCTGTTTTAAGGGGGATGGGTTGGTTGGATGAAATGATGTGGGGTTTTTACTGTAAGCCGCTTGGATTGTTGCCAATAAGCGGGATACTAATAATAATAATAATAATGATACTGATAATAACCACCTGAGGACAAGTGGCCCATCCATCCATCATTAAAAATGTGGCTAAATATGAGAGAACTAGCATGAGGAAGCTGATTTGGGTGTAAGGGAAGGAGTAGACTCAGTTAATTAGAATTTTCAGCTGATTTGGAAAGTATCATTTCCAAATATAGGTCAATTCCTTCTAGAATTAAATAGTGTTGCACATGGATAAATTACGTGTTTGAGTCACCCATATAACTCATGTGTACCCTTACCAGAACAGCTGAGTTAATTACATGGCTCAGTTATACTGTGTTTTATTCTATCCACTCTAAGGGGGGGGATGCATATGGGTGGCCCTGGACCGCCCCAGAAAATGGAGGATCGAGGTGAGGCTGCCAGACGCATCGGACCTGATCCTCCCTTTCGCCACCTGGGAAAGGAGCACCAAAACACCGCTCCTTTCCCAGGTGGTGAAAAGGGCACCCAAAGAGCTGCCTCGTGGCTCTTGTGCACCTCTTCTGGTGCAGTGTGTAAAAACGCTGCGCCGGGAGGACGGCCTGACAGCTCACGCCATGTGTAGTGGCACACACTGTGATGACTTCCTTGGGAAGGGGTTGGAGCACCTGGCATGTGGCTGCCCCTCCCCTCCCCTGCCTCCAAGATGGTGCTTTGCGCTGTCTGTAGAGGCCCTAAGTTTACTTGTTGGATGTTTAAGAGGGGTGGGATATAAACAACAACAACAACAACAATAATAAAGATGCTTGTTTGTATTGGCAAAAGAAATTTGCAGGAGGGCTAAAGAAGGATCATCTTGCCAGGAGAAATTTGGAAAGCAGAACTTTTTCGCTTTTTCAGGCAATAAATCTCTTTAGTTTCTTAATACTTCTAGCCGACACAATCTCATGGCCTTTGTCTTTTGGCAGGCTGATACCTGAATCTCCACGATGGCTACTAACTCGCAAACGAGGAGAAAAGGCCCTTAAGGTTATGCAGTCCATTGCCAAAGAGAACAGGAAATGTCTTCCACCACATTTTTGTGAGGTACTGACTATGTATGTATTTATTTTTTCATTTTCAAATATTTATCTATTTTAAAATTTATTTACTTCCTTAATTACAAATATTTATATATTGCATAGATCCAAAAAAAAAAAAAAAATCAAAGAAGTGTATATCAATACAAATTAACATACATTGTTTATGTGGTCCAAGAAATAGATGACAAGTTTGAAGGCTTTAAAAATAAGAATGTTTTATACTTGCATTGAAGCAAACCAGAATTGGTTTAATTAATCAGAAATGTGTATGTGGGGACACAAATGAACAGAAGAAACCAAAAGCTGCCATAGGTGGCATCCATTTTGATTCCAATTTTTTTCTGGAATTTAAGAGGACCATGATACAAGACAAATCCATGAAACAGTAAAGGAACAGTATGGATGAAGGCTTTTCATTCATTTTAATGTGTGACAACATTGAAACAAAATGAGAAATGGCCACTCTTTTTTTTGGGGGGGGGGAGAACACTGTGTAGTCCAAAAGAATAAAAAACCAATACATATGTAGCATATTGATAAAACACTGCACAGAAAAAAAATATTAGGGAAACCATAGAACAATCACAAAATATCAAGACTGCTCTTCTGCAATGTTCTGTCAGTGTGCAAATACAGCTACTGCCACTGCCACTGCCGCCTCCTCCTCCTCTTCCCCAGTGTCATCATATCTATATCCCACTTTCCCCAAGTTTAGCAGCTTACAACAGTTAAAACAGACATAATTAAAAATTCACACCATACAGAAGTTAAAAAGCAATTAAATGCCTTTAAAAACACAAACTATTCGAAAACCAAATTCACATGTTTTGTGTCTTTGCCACAAATGAACTGAAAGAACTGAAACCTATACCAGATTGCAGCCAAGGAGCAATCTGTACAAAATTCAGAAATAAACACAGACTCACAAGGATGCCTAATACATTGCCAGGGGGGGTAAAAGACCAGATAATGCAAGGACAAACTAGACATGACATTAGTTATGCAAATGGAACCAATGTTGATTTTTTTTTAAATGTAAGTAACAGCTACAAAGACCTCTAATCTTATTCAAAATTGGTGGTGGTGGGGATCTTTTGCCACAAATCACTCCTTTAAAGTTGCTATTAGCATTTGGATCAAAATGATTTGCATTCCGATTACAACAGAAAGGGAGAGTTATAACTTCACAGAAGTCCCTTGTTGCACATATTTACAATTTAAAATGTACATATTAACTAAGTTCATGCATGTTTCTCTTCTCTGTTTACATTTACAAATTCTTTTTTTTTTTAAACATAGCTATTTTATTATACTCTGAAGCAGCAAATACAAAACTCAGTGCTTTCCAGTGCATAATTCAGAGAAAGGTAAACTTAAAAACATCAAAAATCACCACCAAGAGGTTGTGCAGTTTTCCACAACAGTTTTGACAATAGTTCTTGAACAGGTCTCTATAAATCATTATGGTGTTGTCTGTCCCCTTACTGTCAAGGACTGGGATTCCTTTGGTAGCAGATGCTAGCATAACTAGGCATTATGCTAGCACACATACTTCCCCTTCATTGTTTAAGGAGGAATCAAATACCTCCTTAGACAACAGTTTTCATCAGACTGCACAAGAGCTGCCAGCCTGGGCTGGCTCAAGGTCTATCCTTCAGCCCAAATAGTTAGTGGTTAGCTGGTGCTCTATATGAGTATGCACTGCACCTCCATTTAGGTTTGTTGTTGTCAACTGCCCTTGAGTCGATCTTGACCCATGGTGACCCAATGGATGAGACATCTCCAAGACCCTCTATCCTCCACTGTTCTGCTTAATCCCTGAAACCCCTTAATACCTGTGACCTCCTTAATAGAGTCCATCCATCTGGCATGTGGTCTTCCTCTCTTCCTCCTTCTCTCCATCTTTTCCAATGAATCCTCCCTTCTCATGATGTGTCCGAAGTACGATAGTCTCAGTGTGGTCATCTTGGCTTCCAGGGAGGTTTCTTGCTTACAGTTGTAAACCACTTAGACACTGCATAGCCTGGTATGAAGCAGTATATAAATGAAGCTGCTTTGCTTTTGCTTTGATCTGCTCTAGGACCCACTTGTTTGTCCTTTTGGTTGTCCCTGGGATCCTGAGCACTCTTCTCCAGCACCACATTATCTCAAATGAATTGATTTTATTCCTATTATCGTTCTTAACTATCCAGCTCTCACATCTGTACATACTAATGGGGAATACGATGGCTTGTATGTTTCTATCTTTTGTGCTGAGTTGTATATCTTTGCATTTTGGAATCTTTTCTAGTTCTTTCATATCCACGCTCCCAATTCTTAATCTTCTTCTGATTTCCTGACTGCAGTCCCCATTTCTATCAATGTTTGATCCCAGGAATGAGAATTCTTTTACTATTTCTATTTCTTCATTGTCTAGGTTGAACTTGTGAAGGTCCTCGGTGGTCATTATTTTTGTTTTCTTTTATGCTCAACATTAAGCCTGCCTTTGCACTTTCTTCTCTGATCTTCCTTAGTAAGTTAAATAGTATTAGTAGGTAGTAAATAGTTTAAATTAACCTACTTAATAGTCTAAACATTTAAATATTTAAATATTAATTTAAAACTATTAATTTAAATAGTTAAATTTAGGTTAAATAGTATTAAATAGAATCTCAACCGAATAAATATTTTCAGAAGGTCAGATTAAAAGCTGTGGGCAAGGGGATGTGTTCCTGACTGTGGGCTATCCATCTGTTCAGATTCTTCCATTTGTTTAGCAACTCAATATTTTTAGAGCATTTTAACTCGATAGTAGGTTTGTATTCCTTTGCCCACACCATTCCCTAAGAACTTAGTTTTTAACAGGCAGAACAGTAATTTCTTCACAGCTGCAAGTGGTTAGCCTTCAATAATATCTGTGGCTTCTCAGCTGATTTTGGGATCCATTCCAGGGTCCTTTTGGATACAAGTCCTGTCGTAATTGGCTCTGTGCCTAGGAGAGAGCATCGTGCTCCCGGAAGTGAGATAATGGGAGGATCAAGGGCTTTTTACATGCTGTACTCTGTGGAGTTTCTTCCCACATCCTGCAGCTCCCATTTCCAAAATGAAGCTGGGAGTTTGAGAAAAATTCTTTCACATTGTAACTATGAAATGAGCACACAGTGCCTTGCTGATAGGCTGATTATAATGACAGAGAGTTGGATGGCACTGAAGAATTGTTCCTCCATTGGGTTCTACCCATGTTTTTACATGCTAAATTAGAATTTACTACTTCTTTTTAAAAAGGAGAGGAAAGGAATCCATCATTTTACTGCAAAAGTGTTACAGTTTTTTGAATACTTTGTGCATTCACTAGTGTTGCCTTGCTTCTTTATGACAGGTGTCTGTATGCATATTCTAGAGCAGAGGTCGGCAACCTACGGCCCGCGGGCCGGTTCCGGCCCAGGATGCCGGACTTACCGGCCCAGGCGGACCCCTGCCGCCGCCGCCTCCGCCTCTGCCGCCTCCGCCCGCCGCCCGCCGCCCGCCGCCTCCGCCTCTCCCTCCGCCTCCGCTGCCGCCGCTACCACTCGCTTTCATCAGCGGGCAACAGCGAGCAACGCGGCCGGCATTTTGGAGGTCAAAATGCCGGCCGCGTCGCATTTGCACATGCACACGGCCGGCATTTTGGCCTCCAAAATGCCGGCCGCGTCGCTCGCTGTCGCCCGCTGTCGCCCGCTGTCGCCCGCTGTCGCCCGCTGTCGCTCGCTGTCGCCCGCTGTCGCCCGCTGTCGCCCGCTGATGAAAGTGAGTGGCAGCGGCGGCGGAGCCAGAGGTGGCGGCGGAGTCGGAGGAGGGAGGCGGTGGCGGTGGCGGTGGCGGTGGCAGAGGCGGAGGCAGCGGAGGGAGGCGGAGGGAGGCGGGGGCGGAGGCGGAGGCGGGGGCGGAGGGAGGCGGTGGCAGAGGCGGAGGCGGTGGAGGGAGGCGGCGGAGGGAGGCAGAGATGGTGGCGCCTCCTCCTCCTCCTCCTCCTCCGCCGCCGCCTCCACCGCGGCCTGTTTTGGTCAGCGCGCGACCGAGCGTGCCGCGGTTGGCATTTTGTTTATCCCCCCCTTGGCCCAGCCTCCATTGACGCGCGCGCCCCCCGTACATGCCGCCGCCGCCGCCACCATGCCATGCCATGCCATGCACGGCGGCAGCATGTGGGGGGGCCGCGCGCACCCCCCCCCCCCTTGGCCCAGCCGAGACCTGGGCTACGGGAGACCGGCCCAGGTCTCCAAAAGGTTGCCGGTCCCTGTTCTAGAGAACCCAGTTTTTTTTTTTTTTAAAGAAATACACTGTCATTTCACACTCTAATTCTTTTCTCCTTTCCAAATACAGGGAAGCAAGGGTGTATCTACCCTGTAAAAATAATGGCATTTATTAGCTGCCATGTCTCCATCCCACAGAATCTTGGGATTTGTAGTTTTGTGAGGCACCAGTGCTCTTTGGCAGAGAAGGCTAAAGGCCTTGTAAAATTACAAATCACAGGATTCCATAGAATAGAACTATATAAAGTGATGTCAAATTGCATTATTTTTACAGTGTAGATGCACCCTTCTGCAACTTCTCTGTTTGATCTGTTGCAAACTGTAGTTTCTCATGTCATCCAAAGACTAGACCCAGATTTAATCACACATGAAGCAGAGTCATTGAAATGATTGGGATAAATTCATCATTACTAATCCCTGTTACTATTTTAGGACCCTGGAATAAATCTCAAACAGGAAGATGAGAAGCCACAGATATTACTGAAAGCTAACCAATTGCAATGTGAAGAAATTACTGTTCTGACTTTAAGACCCATTAAAGTCAATTAATCTTCCCCAAAGTACTATTCAAAATATGGGATGAGGCTAATAGTACTAACCTACCTGACATGATTGCAGCAAGGGTGACTGAATAATTACATATGAAGTGCTTTGGATGTTCTCAAATACTGCATCAGTACTAAGTAGAGTTGCTTCCAGACTGTCATCTTCCAGCACTACCTGAACATTGTTCTCAGGGCAGCTGGTGGGCTCCATGTCAATATGGGGCAGCAATTCTATTCCAGGTTTTCAAGGAAGTATCTAAAGTGCTGAACCATATCCCCCACATAGGCTCAGCACCTGGATAACTCATTTGACAGTATGACTGAATCTGGAATAGATTCATAACTTCATGGAACTACCAACAGTCACAGATTGCAAGAAAATGTACAGTTGGCCCTCCACATTTGCAGCTTTGACTTTTGTGGATTTGATTATTTGCAGTTTTGATTAATTGATTAATTAATTGATTAATTGATTAATACAACTATGCCAGAGGTTGACCATAGAGTTGTCCTGGAGAACCTAAAAATTCCTAGAGAAAACACTTCTCTAGGTATTTATAGGTTGTCCAGCATGATTCTATGATTAACATCTGACAGATGTTGACCATAGAGTTGCACTGGAGGATCTGGAAATTCCTAGAGAGGTGCTTTCACAGGTAAAAAGAATAGTGGGTTGTTGTTTTTTATTTGTGTTTTTTCCACATTCATGGGGGTCCTTCATCCCTAACCCTAGCAAATGTGAAGGGACTGCTGTATTGTATTTTGTCCGTGTACCATTGCATTTTGTCTGTGTACATGCCAGTGAGAGCTAGTGTGATGGTGCAGTGGTTTGGGTGTTGGAATAAGACTCTGGGAATCCCTACTTGGCCATGGAAACCCACTGGATGATCCTGGGCAAGTTATACTCTCTCAGCCTCAGAGGAAAGCAATGGCAAACCTACTCTGAATAAATCTTGTAAACAAAACCCCATGATAGGTTTCCTTTAGCGCTGCCATAATTCAGAAATGACTTGAAGGCACACAGCAGCAACAGATCCCAAACTGCCCAATCTTTTGGGTGAGAAGGGAATAATTCACCCGAGTGCCTCAATTAAAAAAAAATATGTTTTAAATCTTAATAATAATAATAAATAAATAAAATTTATTTATATACCGCCCAATGGTTGCCCAATCCGGGCGGTTTACAACATAAAACAGTTACAGTAAAAGCATATCCCTCCCCCCCTTAAAACAATATTAAACAACAACATAGTTAAAATCCTAATAGCAGTTAAATGAAACAATTAAATAATTGTTTATTATTCAATTGTTTCATTTAAATGCTATTAGGATCTCTAGGAATTTCTAAAATGATGTATAATGATACATCTTCTAATTTGCAGTTGTATTGTCTAAGTATTTAGTTAATATTTTTTTGTGGGTTTTTCAGGCTGTGTGGCCATGTTCTAGAAGAGTTTCTTTCTGACGTTTCGCCAACATTCTCTGAAGATGCCAGCCACAGATGCTGGCGAAACGTCAGAAAAAAACTCTTCTAGAACATGGCCACACAGCCCGAAAAACCCACAAAAAACTATGGATGCCGGCCATGAAGGCCTACGACTTCATATTTAGTTAATGTTTAAATGTAGACTTTAAAAAAATCAATCTACCTAAGCACACACACACTCACACACACAATGATGAAAATTAATTAGCTATCTAATTACACATTGTGTTGTTTAGTTTAATTTCAATTCAAAATTGGCCTGTATGGACATTATCACATGTGGGCCAGAAAGCGAAAATAAAAGTGGAAATGAGGCATTACAAAAATAAACTGAAAATAAACTTGTTTCCGCAAACGTCATTACCTTAATTGCAAATTTACAGCAAGTGCAAAGAACGTCCACACACAAGCGAAAATATCCCGTAAATGTAGTAGAAATGAGCCTCTTGCACATGTGCAGATAGAGGAATGAGCCTCTTGCACATGCGCAGATAGAGGAATGCTCGCGGGAACCATGGGTAATGACGGGGAAATGCTCCCCAATATGTATTTGGCGATCACATTTGCGGTAAATGCGGAATCACCCTCATCACGCAATTGCATTTCCTGAAGAAACCGAAATGCAAGTGATCTCGGATCTTTTCACTTTCTGTCGGGGTTCTGTCGAGGTTCTGTGCGACGTCGTGTGAAAACACGGGCCAATAATCCGGTATCATTCAGGATTTCGTGTGGATTTTGTTTGGATTGGGCCCCGTGTGATAACGTCCTATGTTAGGGCATAGTGGGTAACATCCTCCAAACCGCAAGCCTGACCCTCCTTGGCCAGTATGAATATAAGAAGATGCTATGCTTTATCATAATTCCAAGAATGCCCTTCTCTGGTTTGCTGTGATTTTCTTTTTTAAAAATCATACTGTGCACATGATTTGTTTGCTTTTGTGCAGAAGGTCCCAGCTGTCCTGGGGATAGGGCAGTTGTGAGACAAGATACTGCCATCAGCAGCATGTTTGCCCCCCGTCCCCTAAGACCCACTAAAATGGCCCTGATCAGGAGTAGATTGAGTTATTTGTATGGGATGGTCAAAGCCAAACACCTTCCCTCAAGCTTAGAACTTAGTATGATAGCACCCAGCCTGCCTAAATCTTTATGTAAGGAGGCCAAGGAACAAACAACACATAGGTGGCTCCATGGCTTTGACTCCTTCCCCATACTCCAATGGTCCTGGTGGATATCTGCCACTAAGGGTGCCATTATGTACATGTTTTAATATTTTCATTTAAAACATGTAAAAATGACAAGCATTACAGTACAATCCCCATATCCTGTGACCCGAAACAAAGGTCTCGCTAGGTATCAGAGGTTCTCCAGTGCTACTCTGAGGTCAGCTTCCACCAGAAATATACTGTTTGCTATTATTCACAATCTTTGCAGTAAGTCTGGGAATGTACACCCCATAGATACAGAAGTCATACTGTACTACTTTGGTTAAACTAGCTATTCTACAGAGCACATCTTTAAAAGATTTGTGATTATAGGGTTGACATAATTCTCTTCCACGAAACTGGGACAAAATGTAGGACATTTAAGAAAAATGGAGGACACAACCACCTAAAAGCCAAAAATGTGAATATTAATCCATGCTTCTCTGTTATGCTCAAAATGGAGGAGATTTTGACATTCTTCCTGGACAGAAGGTTGAAATGTAGCTCTTCCTCAGAGGCTGAGCGAGTGTTCCCAAGTCTGTGTGCATGTGTGCGTGTGTGAAACAATTTCAGGTTTGGATAAGCAGACTGTGCCAGGAGGGTCAGTCCCAGGTCCAAGGTTTCAGGGTGACCAGATGTCCTTACCCTAAAATGAAGACAAGGCACTGCAAAATCTAGGATATTCAAGAATAAATGGAGGACATTACAGACTAAAAGCTAACAAAAATAGAACAGAAATAGAAATCTGTGCTTTTTTCCTCTCATGCTGAGAATGGAGGACCTTTGGGAATTCCTCTTGGACAGAAGGTTGTAGGGCAGGTCCTAGAAAAGGAGGACACCAGGGCACCCTGGGGAAGCAGGGCAGCTGCAGCAGCTAGACAGTTGGGTTGTGTGTGTGTATATGTATATGTGTGTGTGTGTGTGTATAATAATTTCAGGTTGTCCTAAACTAACTACACAGGGAGGCGGGAGGATGAAAAGTGTGCTTCCTGGGTCCATGATGTCCCAGATTGGGGCAGATAGGCTTGCCCAAGCAGGGCGAGAAGTGTGTGTGTGTGTGTGTGTATAAGTGTGTAATAATTTCAAGTTAGGAGAATCAGACTGTTTGGGGAGGAAGGAGACTGAAAGGGGGTCCATCCCAAATCCAAGGAAAGGATGCTTGCCCCAGGGGTGGGGGTGTGCCCGTGGGAGTGGGCAGAAAGTGTGTGAGAGTGTGTTTGTGTGTATGCAATTATTTCAGGTTTGGACAAGTAAACTGGGGGGGGAGGAAGAAGGAAAGGGAGTCTGTCCTGGGTTCAAGGCAAAGAGGCTTGCTCTAGAGTGGTGCCCGTGGGAGTGTCAGAAGGTGTGTGTGTGCTTGTGTGTGTGTGCATGTAATTATTTTAGATTTGGACAAGCAAACTGCCAGGGGGAGTGATGGAATTTTTTCCCCTTGAAATTCATTAGAAAGATCAGGAAAATAGGAGAGATTGATTTAGGGCCGATGCAGACCTGCCTAAAGGGGTGCCACAGAGCTGCCCCTGGTAGCAACGGATCAAAGCTGTGGCAGCCACAGGCTTTTTTGCACCATTTTGGCACAGCGTGTGTGCATGCTGTGCCAACAGTGCGTCCTGATGCCAAGCACTGTGTGAACGGGTGCACGGTGTCAAGATAGTGTCAGGTTGGAGTCGGGGCCGCTGGCGTGTGGCTGCCCCATCCCAACTCTACCCCCAAGCTGGCCCTTTAGACCGGTCTGCAAAGCCCCTTAATCTCACCAACAAAGTAAACACAGCAGAAAGTGTGTGAGCAGGAAAGCAAACTAGTCCACTCTTATTCTTCTTCCAAACCCATGTGTCTACCCCCAAAAAGAATCAATACAAAGTCTTTCGAGAGAGAAAAATAAAATAGATTTACTTACAAAATCATGTGTACGCATATACACAGGTCCTGTTTAAAGTTGCAAAGAAAATGAGGTAGAAATTAGTCTATATGCTTCTTAAGAAAGTTTCCTATCAGCTTGCTAGGAGATCATGCTGCTCCGGACAAGAACAAAGAGGATAATGGTGATCCCTCCAGGGACAACGAAAAGCGTGCTCTTAGAGAAGTAGGAAATGAGGGGTCATAAAACAATAAACTATCATAGGACGTTATCACACAGGGAGTCGCGGGGAGAAAGTGGAAATAAACCAGATGAGCAGAAGACTTTAATTTACGGGATTTGTCCCATTCCGCCTCGTCTGATAACTAAATTCGAATTTAAAAGGGGGTTAATTCAAACAAAAACCTGATCTAAAGAGTAGGAAGTAGGAAAGAGGGTCCATCCTGGGTCCAAGGGAAGGAGGCTTGCCCCAGAGTGGAGCTCCTGTGGAGCAGCCAGGAGTGTTGGGGGGCGGGGGGGGGGGCGGGCAAGCAGACTTCAAGGGGAGGAGGGGGGATGAATAAACTAAAACAAACCTCTCAGAATTGCCAGCTTGAGCTGCTGCTCTCCAAGCCGGTAGGCCTAAAAATAACCTCCCAGCCACTCTTCTACTGCACCGACCACCACGATCCCGGCAAAAAAGGTGCAGGAATAGCGGTGGGCCCAGTGGAGGTTGCTCAAAAGCTCCTCCTGCCCAATAGCTAGGAGTCAAAAGCTCGCCCCCTGCAGCCGCTCCCCCAATCATGGCTGCATCCCATCCCAAGGCCCCCTGGAAAGGAGAAGCCACCAGGAAAGGCAGCCATTGCTCCTCCAATGCCCTGCATGATGGGGCCTGGGCTCTGCAGCCCCACTCAGATGCCCTGACATCATCAGAAACCAGAACATGCAGCTGCAACAGGCCAGGACATTTTTACAAGCTTTAAAACCAGGATTATCCTGGGTTTTTGGGACAAATGGCAACCCTATATGATTAGAATGTACATTAGTTTTTTTCCTGGAAATTCTATTTGTGGGGATTAAATGAGCACATGTTGATGAACTGTAGCTTCATATTAAGAAAATATTTAGTTATAGGCACCTCTTCTGTTCAGCAGCAATATTCAAGTGCAATAGTAAATGTTGCTACCTAAATTATCCCTCCATTAATCTGTATGAGTTGATTTGTTAGAATACCTAATAATAAAACACATGGAATATAAAACAGCAAATTGTGGTCATCCTCATCCTCATCATATATTTTCTGTAGAATTGCTATTTGGGTAATTTGAAATAATAAAACAAATACAGTATAAATAAAATATATACAAAATATTATAATTTAAATGTAGTTAAACTATCAGTAAGATTAAAACCAATTTAAAATAAACATTGAAAAAATTTCACCTCGCTTGTTATCAATCCGTGTTTCCCTCATTTATTAATGTTTTTCACTTTTATGGCACTATTATTTGCACACATTTCTTTATTGGCATGTTTACTTGGACATATGTTTTTACTGATATCTTCTTAGATTACAGTCCCTGACAATGAAACTGGTAACCCTTCTCTTCTTGATCTGGTCAAAACACCACAGATGAGAAAAATCACTCTAATCCTAATGTATGCCTGGTAAGTTCCAATGGTGTTATCCCTGTGGCTTTCTTTTTTGGTCTTTCTTGTACAAACTGGGGTATTTTGAAATCTTTGCATCTTCTTGGTTTTCTCTTCCTTTTTTGAAGGTTCACAAGTGCCGTAGTTTATCAAGGCCTTGTCTTGCGCCTAGGGATCATAAAAGGAAATCTCTATTTGGAATTCTTCATCTCAGCACTGATGGAATTGCCTTCAGCTTTTTTAATTTTATTGACGATTGACCGCATTGGGCGACGTCCCCTCTTTGTTTCAAGTGCAATAGTGGCTGGTGTTGCATGCTTAATTACTGCATTCATACCCAAAGGTAATCTCCCCTCTTTTCACTGCTGTTTGTTTGTATGAATGCTAACACACCTTTTCAAGGCAGAACATTTAAATATACAAATATTTTTAAAACAGGTAAATCATCCCCAACTAACTTTGGAAGCCTGCAGAAATAGCATCTTGCATTAATTCCTGAATATAATGGCAGACCCAAGAGCTAGTGAGTTCACCAGTTGGAAACTGTTACCAACTACATATTTCACATTTCTTATTTGATGAGTAGGAATCTCAAGAGTAGATCCTCAAATGACTATAGTACTGTGATGCATTGTAACATAGGGAGGACCTACCCACTGATCATGGCGCCTGACTAAACTGTTACACCAGTCTTCTCTGATTCAGATTCCACTGTCTCATCTGAACCCCTTGCTTAAGCATTGCCCCATGCTGTGTAAACCCCAGAGGATCTGGTTACGGCAAAAAGCTGTTATCATTAATCTTCCATCAGCACTTTGTCAGCACCCTACATGGAGTGAATGTGTGACCTGACAGCACCTGTCAGGTGGTCCTGCATTTGCATCATCACTGATGGCTCAGCTGAGGTCAACGGAGTACAAAATAGACTTTTGAATTCATTAATGAACTTTTGTGACTTCAGGGCCAGTATTTTGGCACTCAGTAGTAAACTAAAGCAAGATTAATGTCAGCTGCAGACCACAAGTAGTAAAAACAAAAACAAAAAACCCAATGCAAAACCAAAACAATTATTTCTTCTAGGCATATGGACCCAGTGTGACTGCTCACATGGTTGAAAGATGTCACAGGATGGGAACTGCTAAGAAAGAGAATGAAAACAATTCACAGAGCAATATTAATCAACAGTGACCCATGGATGGAAGGATTTTGCTCAATGAAGCTGATTCTACCCCATTTGAGGGGACCTCCGCATACCTCATCCAGCAGGGTTCCCTGGTCCTCTGTGTAGTGTCTTCAGGGGGCTGGATAGGCTTCCAAGGAGCAAAGGAGGTAGAGAATTCTGCTTCTACTAGCCCAGGTGCACTGGCTTAAATCTGTTTTCAAACCCCCATGTTTGCTTCTGAATTGATTCAGAACAAATGGACTCAGATTTATTGTTATTTCCTTGAACACTCAAGTGAAAACTATTATCCTTTCTGGAAACAGATTAGCTAGATAGGAAGACATCAAATTTAATTTATATTTTGTATACTATATTTACCTTCCAGAACAATAACAATGTTAGTCTTGAGGCAGTGTAGACAAATAAATGTATTATGCCATAAACATTTGTAGACCAGTCTACTACATCAGATGCATACAGTGTTCACTTGTCAGGAATATAAACAGTGAGATCAGTGGAAGGGGGGTTGCAGACTGCCAGAAATAGTGTGAATTCAGTCCACTTTTAGGGTTAGGGTTAGAGTTAGGGAACCATGGGAACTGTATTTTATTGTGGCATCAGAGTTGTCTGACAGAGAAGGCTCAATGTCTCAGAAAAATAACAGTTCCCATGATTCCCTAGCACTAACCCTAACCCTAAAAGTGGACTGAATTCACACTATTTCTGGCAGTCTGCAACCCCCCGAACTGAAGTGTGAAAAATACTGGCAATGATAATTATCTTTATAATTGTCATTCACCAAACAACAATAGGGTGAGAAGATAGTCTTTCAGTGATGAGTCACTTAATAATTGTAGTGTGGTAAAAAGACATTGTCTCCATTCAGATCAAAGGAAAATGAGTTTGAATAAAGTTTCGTCCACCTGTTTCATGTTGAGATCTCTCTTTGAATTTACTTTGTTCAAGAATGGTCACTTTGAAGTCAGTGATAAAGTGTCCTGGGAGGCTGAAGGATATCTTTGCTGGTTATTGAATGTTGAAATTTACACAGAGAATAGCCTTTTTGTCCTGTGTAGAATGTACTGATGCATTATTACAATTGTTGGCAACTGATGGCATATATCACAGTGGAGAATGTACAGGTGTGCTAAGCTCTTAAAATTGTGGATGAAATGGCATCTGGCAATAGCAGAGTTCCAATCTCTCTTTCTCTGTGTTACATGAACGATTTTTGCTGGTAAATAGCTGTTTGGGGTTTGACAGCACTCTGTAAGAAACTTCAAGTCTACTAAGGCATGTAAGAGGGAAATATCATTATCTAGGATGGGGTGATATGTATGAGTGGTTTTAGTTGAAAATGGTAGATGACAAGAAATGTGTTTTGTTGTTTTTTCTTCTGGGTCTCTCCTATAGGCAATTTTTCCTTGGTACCCATCTAGCCCTCTTTTCTTTTTTTCACTTCCTCCTTCTAATGAACCTGAACAAATCCAGTTTTATTATAGATTTTGGTAGTATACAATAGATTTTTGTGGTATGTTCTAGGTGAAAACTGGGCATCGGCAAGTGTTATGGCAGTTAGTAAAGAGCCAGTATGGTGTAATGATACTGACCATGACCTATAAAGACTTATATGGTTTAGGTCCAGACTATTTGGAAGACTGTGTCTCCCCATACAAATCTGTAAGAACTATGAGCATTCAACTATGACACTGGAGACCAAGGTTAAAATCCCAGCTTGGTCATGTAAACCCACTGGGTGACCTTGGGCAAGTCACATGCTCTTAGCCTCAGAGGATAGCAATGACAACTCCCCTCTGAAGAAATGTGCCAAGAAAACCCCATGACAGATCGCCTTTGGTTCTCCATAAGTCAGAAATGACTTAAAGGCATACAACAACAACAACAGGAACAACAAGGTTTCTGATATAAGATAGTGCTTTTTTGTCAATTATGTAGTTGTACAGTAGTGACCAGAGTATGCACTTGTTGCATGGATTCATCTAGGTTCAGGTTGATCAAAGCAGCAAAGTTAATGAAGTTTTTGTTTTGCTTTATTTTATTTATATGCCACCCTTCTCTCAGAGTGGGACTAAGGGAAAGCCTTACCCTGAGGATCTGAGAGTTCTTGCAGGTTTGTATGGGGAGACACAGTCTTCCAAATAGTCTAGACAAAGCCATATAAGTCTTTATAGATCATGGTCAGTACTTTGAATTGTGCCTATAAAAGAACCAGTAGCCAGTGAAGCTGTTTCAATAATGGAGCTATGTGCTCCCTATAACTGGCCCCAGTCTGGCTTTCTAGCTGCTGCATTTTGAACCCATTGAAGTTTTCAAACAGTCTCCAAAGGCAGCCCCATGTAGAGTGCCTTACAGTAATCCAAACTTTCTGGCGGAATTTCACCATGACTGTCTATCTATGAATAAAGTTAATAAAGATGCTTGTATATCACAGGTAGTGAAATGGCTTTTCCTATCTATAATTTCCTTTTGCTTGGTATTATTGGGAGTCCTCCTCTGCAAGCAAATCTTCTTAGGAGGTACATGGTGTAGTCTGTGGTATCTGTTTTTACCTACAGTGGCTGTGATGAATTTTTAAAAATCAAAATAATAAAAAATCATTGCCATAGATTAACTTTAGCCTATTGGTCCACTTTAGTCTGTTACGGTCAGCACTGGCTAGTAGCCATGGGTGTTTATACTGCTAGGGAGAAGTCTTTCCTAGCCCTTCCTGGTGATTTTTGGTCTTCCCTGGCGGTCTTCCATTCAAATATTAACTGGGCTTTACCTTGCTTAGCTTCCAATATCAGACAAAATTGGGTGTGCAGAATAGTAGTGGCAGTGTTTTAAGAGCTAAGCCCTCAGTGCTGTCTGCCTGATTGGGCTTTCTTCCAGATTAGAGGAATTTTGGAAAGTTCTCTTTTTAAATAATAATAATAATAATAATCCAACAAAATTGCAGCCATCCCTCAACCTTGAAACTGCACATTGAAGTCGTAGTCTTTTAGTGCTACCTATAGGTAAATGCGAGTAATGCTTCTAAACTGTGTTTCAATCTGGAGATTGCATTTTATTTAATTCTTTATAGAAAAGATGACAAAACACTCCCAGATAACAGTAAAAATAAAGAGTTTAAAATTACATTTCCATTTTGTGGTCTCCATATCGTATGATTATAAACTCAACAAGGAGAAGCATACCATGCATATCATCTCCCCTTCCCTTTTGGGGGACTTATTTTTTCTGTGTAGAGGCTTCACTGAAAATAAAATAGATTAGAGAGCAGTGCAGAGCCACAGTAAATGGGATCAGAACAGGATCCTAATACTTGGTTCCCATAGTTAAATTGATTGCTTTAATGTTTCATTTGCATGTGTCTCAACAGATATGTCATGGTTAACTACATCAGTAGCCATTTTGGCTAGACTTGGGATCACCATAACATTTGAACTTGTGTATCTTGTAAATTCCGAACTGTATCCTACAGTATTCAGGTAAATTGAATTAACTTTTTGAAATATTTCACAAGATCACATCACAATCCCTCTTCCCTTAGTCCCTGACCCGATTCCCAGTATCAGAAACCATTTAAAATGTGAGAGATGAAGGAATGGGGCCAAATGCTTGTAGTGCAATCCCATAAATATCTACTCATATATAAGCCCCACTGACTTCAATGCAGGATACATCAAAGAAATATTTACCAGGGTGGCAAATATACTGACACAAGGACAATGCTGAATATCATGCTGGATAGCCATCTGTCAGGATTATTTTGATTGTGTATTTCTGCATGGCAAGAGGTTGAAATGGGTGCCTTCAAGTGCTATGATTCTATTAGTTAACGAAAACAAAATCAGTGTAGTATGTACATTTTCAATTGGAACCTAGTATAGAGTAGGCAACTATTTGTGGGCCAGGAAGCAGTCTTCCACCAGATTCCTTCATGGGGTGTACCCACCCACAGTAAGCCAAATACCTCTATCCTCCTTTGCAGGCCCTCTCAAAATGGCAACATCCTGTTACCATTTTGAGAGGGACTGTAGGAAAAAACAGAGGCATTTGGGGAGCAGTATGAGGTTCTGGAGGGCTTGTGATGGGGATATTTGCACGTGTTTTCATGCATTTGGGAGGCTTTCTGTTTAGTTTGGGGGCCAAAATTGTCTTTACTTTTTTGGGTGGAGGGGAGAATGGCTTTTGGGGAGTGGTGTGGGGTTTTAGAGGGCACCAAAGTGGGGTCCACAGCAGCCATGCGTAGCCTGCAGCCTCTCTTATCCAACCCCACTTGACAGATTAATATATTCTCCTTTCTTTTCCTTACAGAAACTTTGGTGTCTCCCTCTGTTCAGGTTTGTGTGATATTGGGGGCATTGTAGCCCCTTTTCTACTCTACCGCCTAACAGATATCTGGTCGGAACTTCCTTTAATTGTCTACTGTAAGATGTTATTTATTTATTTATTTAAGAATTTTAAAAGTACAATAAAATTATAGAAATCAAAAGAAGACAAAATACGGGGGGGGGGGGAGTAAAAGTAAAAGAAAAGGACAAAATCAAAAGAGAGGGGACAAAGATGACTTTTGAA
This sequence comes from Phrynosoma blainvillii, assembly GCA_026167975.1. Classification (NCBI taxonomy): domain Eukaryota; kingdom Metazoa; phylum Chordata; class Lepidosauria; order Squamata; family Phrynosomatidae; genus Phrynosoma; species Phrynosoma blainvillii. The sequence continues at coordinate 92,048,185 of JANUYF010000001.1, read as the reverse complement.
CATACTTTCAGTAATTATAAATGCATATACCGTATATACTTGACTATAGTCTCATGTATAAGTCAAGGGTATGTTTTGGGGCCAAAATGATGGATTTTGATATGACCCATGGATAAGTCAAGAGTAAGACCTAGGGTCATGTAACAAAGAATCTAAAGGATGAAGCAAAGGAAAACAATGTCAAAGAATTTACAAAATTGCAGGTGGCACAACTGTTCATGGTCACACTGAAGGATGGATGGATGAAAGAATAGAGGAAGATCAGTGCTTCCAGGATAGATTATGCTCTTGCATTTTGCCAGGGGATGGTTCCTATTTTTATGAGGGTTAGAGTACAGTATTTACAGTGACCCTCGAATAAGTCAACTCAGTTTTTTGGGGTCAATTTTTTGACTAAAATTTCTAGACTTATATACATGAGTATATACAGTAGTTATTCATATCTCTCTATCTAAGGTTTACAGTTATTCCCTTCTTTCCATTGCCTAGTTTCTCTAATCATAAAACCAAACATTTTCAATTCATTTTCTTTTCTTTCTTTCTTTTTTTCTTTTGCAAAAAATCCACAAGGGGTTTCGGATCTTTAAGAAATGCCCCCTACAACCATTCTCTAATCAAACCAAACAATTTGTTCATTTCTACTAATTTTATCAACTTTCAGAACCATTCCTCCATAGCGGGTAGTGTTGAATTGTTTCATCTTTCACATATAATAGTCTTGCTGCTGTAATCTTATACTAGATTTGACCCCATATTTTTACATAGGCTTTTTTCCAATGGGAAGTTAAAATAGTCTCAAACTGGATTATTTCTGCAGTATGGATTGTACCTTAATCTCTTTGACCCTATATTTTCCCATTGAGCCATCTGTATGTTATAGCCAAAATTCTTAACTCACTTTGCCGTACACATTTCTGATATCTTGCAGCAACAATACATAATCTTCTAAAAATTCATTTTGTAAAAGTCCTTTTTGGTATCACAACATAATACAAATCTCTATCTCTTTGACCACTTGAGTTCCCATTAGTCCATCTGTATGTTATAGCCAGAAATTCTTAACTCATTTTACTATACTCTTTATCTTAGTCTTTACTTTGTATTTAACTCTTGGCTCCCCCATCTTACAAGCTTGTACACATCCTCTCGTCCTTGCTTAAGTAGAACAGTTGTCCAAACAAATATTGTCTGAAATATAAACCTCCTTCTGAGCAAAACATTATTATTCTTCATACAAATCTTCTCCAACAATTAGACTCTCCCATTCTAACATGTAATATGTCATTTTAAAAGTGGTCACCTTTTACAGCATTGTCATGCCCTTACTTGCTCTATCATATTGGAAAACTTCAACTGATCTCTAGCCCCATTTCTCTATTCATCTCAGTTTTCAGAGAAAATCAGAACATTTTCAGATCAGAACAAAACCCCAAGGCCTGTTTCTGATGCCATCCACACTCACCTCAGGAAACGTATCAGTAGATCTTTGTGTGTTAATCCATTTCCATTGGTGATGCTATGCCAGGGATAGGCAACCTTTTTGAGCCGGGGGCCGGGTTGCTCTCGCTTAGACAATTGGGGGCCGAAGCACCAAAAATAAATAAATAAATAAATAAATAAATAATTTAATTTAAAAAAATTTAAAAAAATTTCATGCACGCTCTCTCAGCCCCAAAAAAGCCATGGCAAAACCCCTGTGGAGATTTTGCCAAGAAAACCCCAAGAACAAGTAATAACAACAATAATCAATATCATCATGGTGGGCGTTGGCGGCAGCAAAGGGCGTTGGGGGCATCGGCGGTGGTGTCGGCGGTGATGGTGGTAGGACTGGCCTGGGGCTGGTTCAAAGGCCTCGGGGGGGCGCATCGGGCCCCCGGACCTTAGGTTGCCTGCCCCTGTGCTATGCCATGGGATTTTGGCAGTGGAGCTTTGGAATGTTTCTTTGTGAGTGATGTCTCCCAGAATCCAGAGAGTTTGGAGGGATTCTAGCTGTCATCCAAGGCCTAAATCCAATTATCAGTCTGCACTAGAGTAGAATCATTGACTCAACTGATGAATGGGAAGTCAACATTTGTGTACATCCCATCGATCAAATGAGTCTGCTCTAACTGAAAGTAACCATTGGATTTTAGCTCTGAAAAAAAAATGTTTCTAAGCTCTGTGGCAAAAAAACCTAAAGGCCACTCATTCTTTTAATCACCAGTCTAGGCAGTTTAGGGTAAACTGGTATCTAGGGTCAGGTACACATGGGCCAGAATACTCTGGAATCAGCCATTACCGGGGGATCTCTGTTGCAACACCGGGTGGCTACTTGCACTCATCCCTCTGTGGCACCTGGTGCAACTGCCAGCATGGCAAGTCACTTGCTCTGAGGTCAGAACAAGGCACTCAACATCAGTTACATGACTGGGTGCCTCGTTCTGACCTGAGAGTGAGCGACTTGCCATCCCAGCAGCTGTGCTGGTTGGCACAGTAGGACACAGTGTAAAGAGCTGCCTGGCATCATAATGAAGGGCTCTGGATCTTCCAGGAAAATCCAGAGCAAAACGTGAGTTTTAAAAAACAGCTTTGAAGGGGGTACATGGCAGGTTCAGTGCTGATCTGGCCGGACGTCATCCGGACTGTTTGCTCCAGAACAAGGGATTGGGACCTGCATTGTCCGGACTCTCTTCCAAGAGGACCCTGCTCTAGGATTACTTTGAACTATTAGAACTTACAGGATGCCACAAAGCTTGGCTGTGAGACCAGGAGGGAACTCTGTGTCATCTCCCATCCCTCTTTCCTACTCTGTACAATCACTGTCAGAATATCAGTGGCTGGTGGTACAATATCAGTCCAAGAGCATCAAAGCATGAATGTTGGTGCATGAGGAAAATTTCTATCCTGACTTCATGACCCATTGGTTAAGAATTATGAACTGCTACCTCTATCTAGTGGCTCATGGGACTAGGCTACTGTTCTTTAATATGTTCATTTATTGTTTCCCCTGTTGTTTTTCCTCCCCTCTACATCTAAACTATCTACAACTGTAGTACTAATTTTTTAAAAAAACTGTTCACTGCTTACAGCACATTGTATGTTTTCTGCTTTACTTTTTTTTGTAGGTATATTGGCTGTTTTGTCTGGGATTCTAGTCATACTTCTACCTGAGACAAAGGGACTCCCCTTACCAGAGACAATAGAGGATGTGGAACAACTGTCAAGGTATCTTCCCTGCACCCTTATGTATTATTATATGCTTTATTGAACATAATTGAACATCCAGGATTGTTACATTTTCAGACTTTAGTTCACCACATGTGTCCTTGCTTCTGCAAGTATCTCTTTCTGCATGAGATTGTAGATATATGCACATTTTTTCTTGAAGCAGCAATAGGGAGCCCAAATCCAGATTGCAAGAGTGTCAACCTGCACAGAAGAGGATTCATTTCTTCTCACTCATCCAGTAGTCCTGGGGCGCTTTTACACCACACAATTATCGTACTATGATTCCATATTAAATGCCCCAGCTATGGAATCCTGGGGTGTGACATTTAGGGAAGGGCATTTTGTATTCTCATCCAGAGAGCTCTAGTGCCTCACCAAAGTACAAATCTCAGGATTCCATAGCATATTGTCATGGCAGTTAAAGTGGAATATAGTACTATAATTGTGCAGGGCAAAAGGGCCCTGCTGAAAAACTCTTATTTCCAAGCTTCTAATACTATCAATTTATGGATTGATTGTACTTCTATTCCATTTGTCTCCCAAGGAGTTTGAAACAATATATATGATCCCCCCCTCATTTTATCCTTACAACAGCCCTGTTAGGTTACTCTGAGAGATACAATGAGTGGCCCATGGTCAGCCAGTTAATGTCCTAACTGAGTGTGGGTTTAACTCTGAATCACCTTCCCTAGTCCTAGGTTGCATCCACTCTGCAGAAACAACAACAACAACAACAACAACAACAAATCATTCTATGGAATTCTTTGATTTGTATTTTGTAAGATATTTAGCCTTCTCTGTTAGAGAGCTCTGATGCTTCCCCCAACAAACTACAAAACCCCGGATCCCACAAAACCCAGGATCCCATAGGATGATGCCATGACTGATAACGTGCCTCCTCCAACAAACTACAAAACTCAAAATCCCATAAGATGGTGCCATGACCGATAAAGTGGTATCAAACTGCATTAATTCCGCAGTGTGGCAGCGGTCCTGTTCTGACATTCTTACCACTCTGCTTTCAATTTCAGACCAATAGAAGGCTCAAGAGGAAGAGTTTCACTGAGATCCTGGTTCAGTGGGAAACTCTCCTCTAGTGCTATACCATGGGCCCATCTGGATCCTTGTGGCTGCTGTTTAATAAAACATACACACAAATACAAAGAAAAATTTAGTGTAGTACATGTCTCAAGTCTTATGATCTGAAATGCCTTACATTTCTGATTAAATTGTCTATTATATTTTATACTATCGGATTTTAGACTGTATGACTTTGTAAAGTGCTATATAAAACTTTTGGTGCTATATAAATGAACACTAATAATTATAAATTATTATAAAATGTTAATGTTTTCTGCTTATAGCCACAGCAGCAGTAGACATTGTGGGAAAAACAAACATCAAAATTCCAGCACCTATGTTTGATGTTTTGTCACGTGCCACCAGATCATCCACAGTCACCTGGTTCTTGGTTTGATGTCCGTTGGATGGCAATGTTATTGTACCAGATGGAGAAGATGGATCTGACTAAGTCATAATAAATATGCATAAACACATCTCTTCAAAATATAAAGACATATACAGTAAAAACAGCATTATTTTTCTATGACTTTGGAAGTATTTTCTGGGCCTATTGTTTCCTGACAGGGAACTCTTGTGTACACCTCTTGTAAAAGAGTAACCACTTCTGAATAAGTTGTTTTGTCTGAGATGATTGTATGTATCTGGCCTGACCAGTTATCACATATCTTCTTCAATTTATGACAGCAATTGTTTGTTGCTGAATTGTATACATGATCCACAATTTTGTGAGAAAATAAGAAAATTCAAAAAACCATTGAAACTATCCTGTGGAACTTAATCCAAATGGGAATACCCCCCCCCCCCAATTTTTCTTATTTTCAAAGTTATGAAAAAAAGTACCAGTGTGTCAACTGTTGCCCAGGGACTTAGGGTTGCAGGCCTTGGGTTATCTGGTTTTGTCCTCACGACAACCTTGGTGGCTGGGTTAGACTGAGAAATTCTTTCCAGTCAAAGTCTGCAAGGTGACTTTCATGGTTGAATAGAGATTTGAACCCAATAATATTTTCACTGTACCATGCTCTTTCTACATGATAATGGCATTCAGATCAGAGACTGGTTGACTCTGTGAATGCAACTGAGTACAGATATTTAGACCAGCCTGCAGCCATAGAAATGAAAGATTCACAAATGTTGTAGATACAATTAATATTTTACTTTACAATGTCTTGCAGAAACAGCAATGCATATATTCACTTTTTTTAAATTCCATATACCAGGCATTTGGCTGGTGCAGTGCTAGGGACTAGGTGGAATATACATCCATGAAAGTATAAACACACTCTTCTAACTCACAAGTTAGCATTACATCTTCTTCTGTGGCCCTTTATTGTAACCTATGGAGGAAGTTCATTGTTCTTGAAAGCTCCCCTTGAAAAGCTTGTTGTTCTTGTATGCCTTCAAGTTGTTTCCAATTTATGGCGATCCTAAGGTGAACCTATCATGGGGTTTTCTTGGCAAGATTTGTTCAGAGGAAGTTTACCATTATCTTCCTCTGAGGCTGAGAGCATGTGACTTGCCCAAGGTCGCCCAGTGGAATTCCTGTCCAAGCGGGGAATTGAACCCTGCTCCCAGAATCGTAATCCAACACTCAAACCACTACACCATGCTGGCTTATCCCCTTGAGAGGCACTGAGATACAAACACAGCTTCTTTATCTTGTGTAAGAGGCACACAGTTGCCTGTAAGTCTCACCTGTTCAGGCTTGACTGTTCAGCCTGTTGCTGCCAAAATAAAAAGAAGGGTCAAATTATGGACTTTATTACACAAGGCTTGAAAAGTAAAATTAGACCAGGGTAGTAGTATTTGAAGCCATAACTTATCACACGACAGAGTGTCTGTCCAGTAGCTGCAGCCCATCTGTCACTGGAGTGCTCCTTTTCATTGATGGGCAAAACCCGTCAATGTCTCCCAATCGTGCTGCTTTCCCACCATTAATGCACATGTGATCTGTTCCTTTCAAAGCAGTTCCAACATGCAGGTAGTCACATGGTTTGAGTGGCTGTGATTCTGCTCCTCTCTCCCTCTTCCTCATTATTCCCAAGCAGGCTGTTTTTCTTCCCCCACCCCCACAATTACTTTTCTTTTCTTTTCTTCTTTTTTTACTTAATGGATTGCCATGATCATGCAATTACCTAAAAATAAAAATAGATACAGACCAAAAGATATGCTGAGAAGGAGGTAGAGTAAAAAGGTGGGGCTATGGAGGCTGGTGTGAGAAAGGTAGTGGCTGGGACAGAAGCAGCACCTTGGCAATTTTGATGATAATGACGGTCCCCAACCCAGTATGTTTGCATTTCTTAGTCCAATACGATTGTGATGCCTTACAAACCTGGTATGATAAAGTCCTGTGCTTGGATTTAGATGTGCCTTGTGAGCACAGTGCTTGATAGCAATTAACTATTAGTTAATCAGAAATAACTAGTTAGTTTCACCTAATTCTTTTCCCCAATGGTAAAAGTATAAGTGCACCCCTTTCTGATTGTAATATAATCTTTTGTAATTTCATTCCTTTGTGCTGTGTAACTGTAATTTTATAGTTACTTTCATAGTTACAGGGTATGGCCTCATTAAATGATGGAGGAGAAATACATAGTTCAAATGTTGGCTCATGTTATACCTCATGCTGCTGCCTTGTGTTCTGTTGGGAATGCTGAATTATTTGGACAGGAAAAGAATGTGTTTTGTACCACAGGTGTACAGGCATCGATGCCACAGGCATTGATTTGTGGCACAGAGAGATTTTTTTTTTAAAAGAAAAACCTAAAAGGCAATCTGTGTTAGAAATGGGAAATTACAGTTGTACCTCAGTTAATGAAGTAGTTGTATTTCTGGGCATTCCTTCTTTAACAGAAACTTTGGTGCCAGAGGCAGAAATAACATGGAATTAATAACACAAAAAAGAATAGTACTATAAAAAAAGAAGAGCAGTTCAATAACTTTCAGCAGTCTTTTTATCTGAAATTAATAATATGCACATTTGAAATGGAACAACTGGTCAAGTAAGCCTTGCATAAGTGAAAAACAACACATTTTCAGCCTTCTAGAAACCACTTGGAAGCTTCCAAAATGTCTAGGGATTCCCCCCCCCCCCCCCCCCCCCCCCGCCTTTCACCAGCATCCACCATTCTTATGAATTCCATTTTGGTGGTCAAACTTATAGACCTATGCTTCTTAAAAAAAAAATACATACAGTACAGGGGAGGGTGCTCGTAAGGCAGGCTTATCTGTTATTCCCTTTTTGTATTCCATATATTTCATGCATGTTCAGTAAGGAATTCTGGAGGGAGCTGATGTTTACCCTGTCCGTTGTAGACAGGCACACACAACTACAGTGGGATTAGCTAGTGTAATCCTGCTTTTTCTAACTTTAAGCTTCATTGCATTGTATTTTGCAGACATGTTGCTACAATCTGACATTAAAAATCTGTGATTGTCCAGCTCTCTTTCACCATGCTCCTAATGCTGATTCTGCTAAAAAGCTTTCAGTTAGTCACAGAGGATGAGGAACATGAGGATGCTTGGCAAGCACAAAAAGACTTTGTAAAAAAGAGCTTCTTTGTCAGAGGCTTTGTGAACCAAGGTGTGCCTCTAGAGATTTGTTTTATTTCAAAACTGACTGTAATAGTTATTCTTTCCTGAAACCTTAGAATTATAAGTGCACCTAATCACTTTTTAAAGTAATATTCTTTTTAAAATGAAAGCTGTGTCAGTTGAGGTGAAGTGATAGCAGGATCACAGTTGGTATGGGGAGGGAGCTTTAAACCTTTCCTGCCTTGCTGCAGTCCTGAGAAAAATCCTTCACTGGGCAGTACTGTTTGCTTTGGTCAGAAATCCCTCACTTCTTCTAAAGTTTATGACATTTTCATATGAGATTTTTTTTTTTGGCAGTACCACAGCAGAGGAGATTTGCCTTATACACGTGTTATGATCCTAATAACTGTCAAATACTCATACCCATGCCTCTAGCTGTTACTATGTGCACATTACTTGTGCATTAAACAGAAAATTGAGTTTAGTTGCACATCTGGCTTGGCCCTGAGACTCTATTTACTGCTCAAAAAGAAGAGACTGCCCTTCCCCACCCAGCAGCTGGAGCTGACTTGGAAACTAGTAGAATGGACTGTGAACCAGCACCTGCCAGAAGAGACCCTGCTGGCAAAACCTTGCTCTGTTCTGAGAAAGGCTCCAATGTGCTCATCTTTAAAGCAGAAGAGACGCCAAGAAGAACTGAAAGATTTTGGCTGCACTCTGAAACACATTTTCTGGGAGGATTGCACGCATAAGCTGAGGCAACTAGTAACTCCTATGCAAGTGGGAGAGAGACGTTATTCTGGATTCTACTCCAAACTGAAAAGGAGAGATCTGAGGCATTGAACATATTCTGAGGATAAAGCTTAACACTTTGGATAGCTGCTTTAAACTTCAGACCAAAACCCAGAACAGAGTTACCATCTCACTGACATGCTAAGTGCTAGCCAACAACCTGAGCATGCTTACCAGGAACCAAACTCTGTGGGATTTTCTTCTATGTAAAGTTGTTCTCGGTTGGTGCATGTGTGAGTTAGAATGATGGCCAGTTGTGATGCTTTGTCATGTTCCTTGACTTGTCATACATGTATTGGCTTCAATTCTGTTATCACTTACTTAACTATTATAAGTAGTGTCTCCTGGCTGACCCCATCTTCACTTACCAAACAGCAGCCACTGCAAGGGGGGGGGGCTCTGTTCCCCTGCGGATCTGGAAGCAACTGAATGATATTTCCATCCCCTCCTGTGAGCAATCTCCAGTGGAACATTCAAAAGTAAATATTCACAATTCCTCCTTACACCAGATTCACTCATTGGAACATCAGTCTGTTGAATCTCAGTTAATAGGGGAAAAGACTGCTGTTGCTCATAGCAGCTGCTGCACAGTAAGTGGGGTTTGGTTTGGTGGACTTTCACAGTCCCCATATATTCTCTAAACTATTGAATATGTAGGGGTTATGAATATGAATCAGCCATGAATGCGTAACTCTAGGTTACACATTTCTAATTGCCTAATGAATTCCGGCCACTATCTATTAGCTGTGCCTATGATGTGGTTTATCTACTCAGAATGAACAAAATGAGTTTGTGAGAGCAATAATATGTCTCTATATAAATAATTTTAAGCTCCCACTGTTCCAAGTACACTTAGCCCTCTGCATCATGGATTCTGCATCCATGGATTCAACCATTCACAGTTTGAAAATATTACAAAGCTATTGTACAATGCTATTCCTCATTCACATTCACACACGCCCCTCAAAATGTTATCATTAATTTCTTGCCACAGTGAGGCTCTCATTATCCACTGGAGTTTGGTTCCAGGACCCCTGATGGATAGCAAAATCTATGGATGCTCAAGTCCCATTATATGCAGTGGTGTAGTAAAATTGCATCCCTTCTATAAGATGGCAAAATCAAGGTTTGCTTTTTGGAATATTTTGAGGAATAGCATTGTACAGTAGCTTTGTAACAATCTTTATGTCTTGACTATTTACAGATTCAACAGGTATTCTAAGGCTAGTTAAGGCTAGATCTGGCATTCCCAAATCAGCCCCAGCCCAAGCCATGTCAGAAACCAGGCACTGCACTCAGCCTGACAATCCAACCCTCTTATGTCTGCATTTATTCAAAATCAAGGAAATATTTCCATCTTGGATGGATATGACCTCTGAACAGGAAGTATGCATTCCCTGCACCTTCCAGCCAAACTGAAGACTAATGGTTTTAGGTTTCTGGTTGTCCATTAATCAGTGCTGAACTTCTGAACTCAGCTCTAGAGCAGTTTTACTACTTTGCCTGGCAGAGATCCATCACTTCACTCCAGCAAAATAAATCTGTGCATGAAAGCATTCTTATACATACAAAGGATGCAGAAATACTTCTGCATTAGTGTACTGCAATGCTCATCTTGGTGACATTGACAGGGCTGGATTGTATTTTCAGATATGTGTGAGGAGAATATGCTTTCCCCATTAAGAGCAAGCAATTGCCACTATTTCATTGATCCTACAGGAAAACACAAACAAGGTGGCTGGCCTCTTATATGATCTTGGATGTTAAAATGTATGAGTGAAAATGGACTTCATTTTTAAGAAGAATTTATTGTATCCTCAGTATCTGCTGGACTTTGGTTCCAGGACCCCCCATGAATACTAAAATCCATGGATGCTCAAGTCCCATTATATAACTTAGGGTAGTAAAATGATGTCTCTTACATAAAATGGCAAAATCAAGGTTTGATTTCCAGAATATTAATATATATATATATTCAAGCTGTGTATGGTTGAATCCATGGATGCAGGTGGTGGGGAGGCTGTATATCAGATTTGTTCTTTATCCCCCCCCCCAAAAAAAGTTTTCTGTTGTTTAAGACTACCTGTGTTTACACTGTATTCTTCAGAATTCTGGCTTATAAGCACTGAAGTGAGAAAAGAATCAGTCCCCTACAACCAAGATAATTTTCTCTAGGAGGCAACATTGATCAGGAGACTATCACATTAGGTTGTAACATAATGCGATAATCTTCTTGACACTGGTTAGGGCCGATACAAACAGCCTGAAAGGGACGACACAGAGCCATCCCTGGGAGCGGTGGATTGGGGCCAGGGCAACCACACGCTGCAGTCCCCATCCTCCTTTTTGCCTTCCCCAAAAGAGCAGCAAAATGCCCCTCCTTTTGGGGGCAGCAAAAGGCCACCCTTTCAGCCACTGCAGTGGCTTTTTTTGTGCCCTTTTGGCACAGCGTGTGTCCGCTGCACCAAGAGGGCATCCTGATGCTGTGCACTGTGCAGACGGATGCGCGGCATCAGGATGGCATCAGGGTGGAGTCAGGGCGGCTGATGTGCAGCTGCCCTGCCCCAACTCCACCTCCAGGCCAGCCCTTTAGGCTGGTCTGCATAGGCCCAAGACAGCCTTTTATTGAACAAGATTATGTTGATTTCACATGTGCTCCAGATTTTAGGTGAGGCTGGCTGGGATAATGGACTTGGATATAAATATGTGTGTTGGCAGCTACCCTGTATCACTTAGCTTTTTAAAAATGGACTCCAGAACATAATGAGAGCATGTTGGAATGAAAAGATCAGAGAGCTCTGCCAAAGAGAATTTTTTATGCCAATGCAGGGATATATAAATGCAGTTATAATTTAGGCATACATATTTGCCTTAATTCTACGGGTTAGTCCCAACTAAAGTAGGCCTGTTAAATACTGTATTGGATAAGTCAACACATAAGCAAACCCCACTGTTTCAAAGGATCTGCTATATTTGGGACTGACAATATGATTCAGGCTTTCCTTAGGTAATTTTCAAATATGCTGCACGGCACTGACCAAACTATGCATGTATAGTGGCATTAAAAACTTTCACTGTGGTGAGAATGCAGTGTGCTATAGATTGAGCCTATCCTTTCACTCAGCTCAGTTATTTGAAATAAAGAAGGTAGAGAGCGAATCTATAAAGTCCATGACTTGTGAAAGAGTCTTTTCATATATAACTCTCAAGCTGGACCACAAGGGTTGTTCTTTCAAAGCAATGAGGGTGTGTTGAGAGAAAGCTTCTTGTTTAGATGAATCTCGTCAATTCATTGGCTAAGCCAGAATTGGAGCAGGAATGTCTCATTTCATGGCTCAGTCTGTTATCCACTATACCATGTATTCCTAATCTGGGGTCTCTGAATTGTTTGTGGTCCATAGATGAGATTCAGTGGGGTGGTAAACTGGCTGCAAAAAGTATTTCCATATCTATATATATATATATTTGTTCCAGACTAGCCTATGTGAGGAAATGAGGCTACCTGAGTCATGGGGCTGGCCTTGTTGTCGTAGGGGAGGCGGGAAGGTGGTGATCACCATGCTGGGAGTGCTGCAGTGGCATCCCAGCAGGCATCGTCCCAGGCAAGAAGGGGCAGGAGTTTCCAGGCTTCCTGATTCCTCATTGGTGGTTGCACCTATTTAAAGCCATGTGGCACAGGAGGACAGTGCCATTCCATCTCGGCTCTCCTCACCCTCCCTCCCTCTATTCAGGGATGTGATTGTGCTGTCACAACTTTACGGGGGAGTAGCATAGGTCTTGGATCTGGTGGGTGTTGGCTTCTGGTGCTGCGGAGCACTGGATCGGGAGTCCATCCGGGACCCGGGGGGTGCTGGGAGCATTGCAGGGGCGACACCGGATCAGCGTCCCCCAGTGACAAGGGGTACAGATGCGATCAATCGGTTACCTGAGAAGCGAATGGCTGATTAATTGGTTACCCCTTTGTCATCCTGAAGCTTGGCCATGACCAAGTGACTTGATTCATCGATCAATTGAAGGATTGGTTGATGCCAGATCCAGACCTCATGCATTTCGGGCCAACCCTACCTTATAGCTGTTTGCAATAAAGTTGTGGCCTTTTCCTTCCAGTCAAATGTATTGTGGTCAATCTCATGGTGCCTCCCCTCCATGGCAAAATCCATTTCAATGCAATAAAATAAATTATATGCAAAAGCTTTACTATGTGCATTTTTCCAGGTTCATAGCTTTCATCAGATTCTGAGATTCCAGATTGGTGAAAAAAAGGCTAAAAACCACTCCACTCCACTATACTTTTTCCCAAGGGATGGCAGCCCTCTTTTCAGTTACTCAAGTTTCAGGGCCTTTTAGAGTCATTACTTTGGTTCCTGCCCCTGGTATTGTGTGTTCCAAGTAGCCCAGTCACTAGGTTTCCATTAATTTTGGAACTTTGAGAGCCTTTGTGGCTGAAGAGCGGGGCATAAATACTTCAAATAAATAAAAATAAATAAACTTCAGTGATCAAGAGTGCAAAACACATAGGAGCTACATAAATAAAGGTCCATGTGGATGTTGGAGTCAGCTTGACAGCACACACAGGAGACATGACCAGTGATGGGGCCTCATGGTATACTCAGTGGATGAAGGACAGTATGAATTATGGATCCAGGTGAGCATCCCATGTATCTTTGGGGTAGGTTCCATTGGAAGAGGCTGCACATTTAGAAGAATGGTGTAGAAATTGTACATGCACCTGAGTATTTTCCCCAGGTAAAGCAGATACATCTGTATTAGGCTATAGCAGGGGTCCCCAAACTACGGCCTGCGGGCCGAACCCAGCCCGTCGAGACCTTTGAACTGGCTTGTGGCTGGTCCTGCCGCCGCCGCCGCACACGGGCGACATGGGGCGCCATTTTGTGTTCCAAAATGGTGCCTGGCATCATGTGCTTGGTGTCGCGCACGCATGTGCATGACTCCGGAACAAAAAATGGCGCCCAGCATCGCGCGCACATGTGCACTACTCCAGTGCCGTTTTGTGTTCCAAAATGGCATACGGAGTCGTGCGCATGCGTGCGCGACACCAAGCACATGCGCACGACTCCGGGTGCCATTTTGAAACACAAAATGGCGCCCGAGTATTGTGCATGCACGTGTGCGCGCCTCCAGCCCTCCGAAGATCTGGGGGCCAGCGAACTGGCCCCCGGCTCAGAAAGTGTGAGGACCCCTGGGCTATAGGCTTGTCATGGTCTCATTTCACAACTGGCTTTTAAAAAGATTTTATCGTTATGCGTGTCAATAAAATCCCATGCAACTACATTCAGCTCTTTCAAATATGTCTTGCAAATGTCACATCCCTTTGAACTGATAGCACTGTCTCAGGTACCTAATGTTTCCCATGCCAACACATGCAAACATGTGACTAATAATACTTTCTGAAAATACAAAAGTATTGCTTTTAAATTGTTTTCTAACTCAGTCATATTTTAATACAATAATTGGTTTAACTGCATTTTAACATTTTGTTCTTTTTTTAACACCCTCTGTCTGTTTTTATCTATTTTACCTATTTTAATCTTACTGTGAGTCATCTTGAGTTCCAGTCCTGGGAAAAACATAGTGAACCAAATACATTCTTAGATCAAGAGAGAAAACAAACAAGCCCACACCTAGTACAGAACAGACACTAGAAGTCATGCATCACCCTGGTGAAATCTAACAGGGGGGAGGGCAGTAAACAAAGTTAAATTTGAACTACTCTGAAAATTATGAGGGGATGTCGTAAAGTTTTAATTATCACCTTTAAAAATTTTTGACAGAAAGTTTGTTTTGATTTGTAGTTGTTAACTTATCTCTGCATAGTCACCATCCAGATTTACACATTTTCCTAGCATTTCTTGACCCTCTGAATACCTGATATTGTAGAAGTCTCCAGAGTGCGCCTTATGAGGTGTTATCATAAAGTAATAATTATCACCTGGAAGTTATTATAGTATATTAATAAAAATTTGTCAGTGTCATCATTGGTCCCTAAGTACATGAGGTTGAGAAAATCAGCTCATTGTGTCCTTTATTTTTGTGACAGGTTATGCCAGACGTGACTAAAGTGTAAAATCCTCATAAGGCACAATCTGCAGACGTCTACAATAATGGTATACGGAGGGTCAAGAAACGGTGGGGGAAATGTGTAAATCTGGATGGTGACTAAATAGAGATAAGTTAACAATGACAACTCATTTCTGTCAAATTTTTTTAAAGGTGATAATTAAAACTTTACAATATCCCCTGGAGGTGTATTTAGCTGTATCTGTTTTAATGTTTGTAAGCTGCCTTGAGTCCCAGATTGTAGGAGGAATCAGAACATAATAGTTACAACAACAATTCTAGTGGTTCGTCAGAGAACACAACAGATTTAACAAGAATTTATTTTATTCAATATTCTTTGAATTAAGCAGTGAAGAGTGTAAGATAAGACTAGATAAGAAACAAACTAGACACATCATGGGAAACTGACAAACAAGGTCTCCTGCATTTTTAAAGGATTAACATTAACTAGGGTTGGTAATATTCTGATTAGCACTGTGGCACTGGTGAATGGGATCATTCCTTCCTCAATTCCATGTCCCCAATTAAAATCCCTTGTTTCCTTGCCCAAACTGCTATTATGATCCAAAATATACAGGTATATATATATATATATATATATATGTATAGCGTTATTATATTTTCCTGCATAGATACTGTTAATCCTTTTTAAAGTTTGGCAGTTTTACTCATGGATGTCTTACAATACATCTAGTTTGGTTTTTTGTTCAACAAGCTCTAAGATTATCCAACTGAGACTATTTGTAAGGGGATACAAAGCAAGCCAATCTAGTTATGTTGCTTACAGAATGTAATTTGTTTTATAACATTGCATTCTGAATTCATTTTAACAAGAAGTCCTAGAGACCTAGTTTTCTTTCATTGTTTTTTCAATCCATGAAATAAACCTAGAAACTCGAACATAAACCCCTGGCTTCATGGGCTGGGCACAGCCAAGACCCCAAGAGGTGACTCCTTGAAGGACGTATTTTCCTTGTTCTGTACAGACCAGAGGCCCCCCACTGTCACCCTACAAAAGAGGGGAAAGGGAAATGAACAAGGGAGGACAACAGGAAGCAAAGTAAACATATAATGATAAATATACATTTGGATATGGTTTATAAAAGATCTTGCTATACGAATTTTATTGCTTGAACACCTAGATGCAGACAATCAGACAGAACTTGTGGGTGGATTGGGTTGAGATGATACTAAAACAATCATGGGGAACCTTGGGCCCTTTTTTGGCCTAAAACTCCCATCAGACTCTACCCAGCCTGGCCAATGGTAAAGGACTGTAGTGAAAAACATCTGGAATCTGGAAGGCCAAATGTTCCCACCTCTGCTTTAAAAGTGTCTTTGCATACAAAATATAGGTTTTAAATATCCAGATACCATCAGTTGAGGAGGAGGTGATAATTAATGGCTTCAAGACAGACGAGCAGAGAGAGATTCAACTCTTTCTTATCCTTTGGACTTCAGGAAAATGTCTCCCCTGAAGCTAGTATTTGCACTGGGATGGAGAATCTCCCTTTGACACTAGCAAAATCCAGATGTCAGTCATTTTGTGTCTCAAGCCAAACATGCCCTCAATGGTCATTCTTACCTGACAACTGTCAGTGCCACCATCAATATTACCAGCACAGAGTTCAGTGTTTCTGACTCTGCCATTCAGAAATTCAGGTCGATTACACACTTTATTCTCAATGACAGGGAAGCCAGTCTCTTTAAGAAAACCATCTCCACCAGTTCCTGTGCAAGCAGGGGACAAAACAACAATGAAATGGAATGAACAGCTCCAGCACATTAAGATGGAAGCAGATGAATTTCCATTCCTTTTGTTTCAGCTTGGTTTCAGCTTCAATGTCACAGAACCCTTTGCAAAGATTTCTCCATGTGGGATGAAAAAACCTAGTGATAACATATTTTGCTCTCTAGAAGAAGGAACTGCCAGGACCCACACATAATTATAACTAAAGGGTGGGTACAGTGGGCCCTTGTATCTGCTGGGGTTTGGTTCCAGAACTCCCCATACATATCAAAATCCATGGATGCTCAAGCCCCATTATATTCAGTGGCATAGTAAATTCATGTCCCTTCTAAAAAGAAATTTATATTATTTTTAGATATCTTCAAGCCATGGATGGTTGAATCTGTGAATAAAAAATCCATACATACAAAGGACCAGCTGCACCATAAGCAGTGAAATTCCAGCAGTGCTATGTCAGTGAACTAATCCTATAATGAGCTCTACAGCTTTCTGGATAGAAAGTTGGTATCAGCCATCAGAAGTAATGTAATTAAATAGAATTACATTTTCTCTCTTTGCACAGGCAGCCCAAGATTACACTACAAAAGGAGACCAACCCTCAGCTCAAGTGAAAAACTATATTGGTGTGTGTGTGTCCCACGTAAGTTGTACCCAAAGAGTAGGATTATAAATGTAAGGATTGGAGAAGAGTTCTATGGATACTGTGGACTGCTAAAAAGTAAAATAAATGGGTCCTAGAGCAAATCTAGTCCGAACTCTCCCTAGATGTCAAGATGACTGAACTGAGACTGTCGTACTTTGGCTATATCATGAGAAGACATAACTCACTAGAAATGACAATAATCCTTGACAAGGTAGAAGGCAGTAGAGAAAAAAGGAAGTCCATGTTACAAATGGATAGACTTAATCAAGGAACCCATGCCCCTGAATCTGCAAGACCTGAGCAGGGCTGTTGATGATAGGATGACTTGGAGATCTTGTATTCTTGGGGCCACCATAAGTCAAAGTCGACTTGAAGGAAGCTAACAACAACAAATTTGTGGCCTACTGTTTTTCATCACTGTTAGCTTCCACAATTGCAACGTAAGAGCTGGGGTGGGATAATATATACACATTCAGTGAGGAAATCTGGGATAAAATTAGCAATGATGAGAATTAGGATATCCATTTTAAAAGGTTATTTCCCCCAGAACTTACTCATAAGGAACTCCATTATGCCAAGACAAAAAATATCCAAATTTCTCCCCATGTAGGTAAGACTAAAATGAAAAAGGTGGGGATAAAAATGATACAATGAGATATGAAAGAAATGTGAAATATTGCTTAGTAACTTTGGATTCTTTGAATGGCCACTCACCTTTTGTTTCACCCCATCCAGTGACATAGCATTCTGATCCACCTGCAACCATTGAGTTGGCTGGAGGCAAACATGCTGGAATTACTTCATCAGTGATGAGTAGAGGGCTGAAAGAAACATTTCCAAAAGTTTTACTTTGTTTGCACATTTTTCCTCACTCTAGTTCTGGTTATTTATTTACTTGATATCCTAGGAGCCAGCCCGGTCTAAGAGCCAATGTAGTATAGTGGTTTGAGTGCTGGACAAGGACTCTGGGAGATCAGGGTGGGAATAGTACTCAGTGATGGCAGCCTACTAGGTGACCTTGGCTAGTCTCAGCCTAAGGGAAAGGCAGTGGCTAACCTCCTCTGAATAAATCTTACTAAAAAAAACCTTTGATAGGATTGCCTTAGGATCACCATAAGCCAGAAACAACTTGAAAGCAATGGAAACAAAATCTCACCTTTCTTCAAGAACTGGGACTCAACTTGGTTCACAAATTAATTCTTTTTTTAAAAAAATAGGTACAACTAATCATGCACCCTGTGATACTGAAAGTAAATTACACAAATTATATCATAAAAATGATAACTGAATTAAAAATAGTTGTAAAAGGACATCAGAAAAAAATAATCCAGAATTCCCTATTAATAATACCTCCATACATTTTTTGAAATAATGAGGAGAATCCAGACACATAGCATTCGCCAATGCATCTCTCTCTATGTAATGTCTGGCTATTTCTATGTAAGCAAAAGCACCAAATAGCTGAAATAAATAAAGTGATGCCCAATTGAAATTACTTCTCTTTAACTCTTACATGCCTGTTCTGATCCTAAGCATGTTTACTTGAAAGTAACTCCTACTTCTGAAACACAGACATAGGATCAAAGCTGCTAAATTGAAGACAAATGTAAGGTTTTTAGGGCTATGCAACAAACCCATTACATACTTTTCCTTCTGTCAGCCCAAGCTTTGAAAACATGTTCAATACGTTTTCATTGAAAAATAATTGTGGGGAGAACATAATTGGCGTGTCAACTCTGCAGAGCTTAGAAAGTGACCTTTCAGAAGCAGGAATCTAATGACATGCTGAAGTCACCTATAACAGAACAGTGGTATGATGATGCTCTGAGTTTCAAAGCATTATCCTACCACTGCTGTGTTAGTTATAGATACCTTCTGCATGTTATTTGATTCCTTCTTCTCAAAAGTCACTTCCCAAACTCTGTCTGTGACTTTAACACTTCCTCCTTCCAGAGCAATTTTCAACCATTTTTTAAAAGGGAGGAAAGAGAACAAAGACAGGTGTTGTTTTATCTACTATTTTTATGGCTGTCCTTACTTTCAACAGTCCACAGTTCTGGTAGGAAACCATTTTGACCACACATTACACTTGCATTGTACTAGGGGCGTCAGCATGCTACAAGAGATGCCAAATCATATTTGGTGCACCTATGTCACTGCTGAAACCAGATCTGTAATTAGTCTAATTACTTCAAAACAGATGTACAACACAAAGGTAGCTTGCAGACTGATTGCTATTGCTCCAAAAGGCAACAGTCAAAAAACAAAACTGGGTGCAAGGGGATTCATGAAAGGAACTTTTTAAGTAATATTATGTTTATCACACTTTAAAAAGAGAAAAAAATGATCAAACTGACAAAACCATACACAAACACTTCGCCACTGCAGAACAAAGCCTCCTCAACCGTTATCACATCACAATGCTGTAATACAAACTGGGCAAATTATTGGAGGTTAAAAACAATGATACCTGCTCAGTTTCAGCAAGGCGATGTCTGCTCCACTTGGTTCCTTGAAAAGTCTCTGAACATTTCGATGTTGTGCAGAGCGCTCTGAAGCCCTCTCCGTGTGCAGTCCAGCTACCACTTTGTAAGAAGAAGGCCTTGATGACCTGAAAGGGACAGATTTATTATGTAAGAATATCTGGAGGTAACCAGGATTCAGACCTATTCATCACAGCTGACAAGGGCAGAATCCTCTGAGAATTCACATGGAAACTAAAAGCTTGAGGCTGTTAATCTTCCATATTGAACCTAACCCATTGTGCTGCCTAAGAAAAGTCAATGCAACATGGCAGACACAAGATGTTATTTGTTGGTCCAGGGAACATTCTACCTACTGTTAGAAAAGGCTTACCGTTCTAAGCAGTGAGTTGCTGTCAGAACCCACTGTGGATCTATCAAAGTGCCGCCACAGAAGTGCATATTGAAACTGAAAGAAAAGGGGGAAATTGCCATATTAGTTTTGTAATAAGCTGTTCATTTTTCATGTAGTGTCAAGGCCTCATTCTCTCACACTAACAGGCATTATGCAGAACCAATTACAGCTCCCATCTTGAATTTGCTTTATTTAAATAGAATGGCTCAGTTTTCCAGAGCAGTACTTCTCAGAGTATCTCATCTGGGGAGGGGGGAACGACGACTGACATTTCCCCTTCTAATAAGCCAGAGACCAGTAGCATATTTTTGCCCATTGTCTACAACTCTTTCTTTCTTTGCTAGAAACATGCTGTGAACTGCCCGCTGGTGGCTCACAGAATGACACTGGGTCCATAGACCACTGCTTTGAGTTGTCATGTTCCACAGCATGCTGAAGTGACAATCCTTTGCATGGATTGAAGTATGTCACTTTAAGAAGGATAGCCATATTGAGGTAGAGTTTTCTTTAAAGCATGAAAGCTCGTGCCATAATAAATATGCCACATTAAGCCACCACAAAACCATTGGCTGGTTTTGAAGCCTCGGAATGACACAGCCAGCTATCCCTCTGGAATCTGTAACATCCCCTTAAATACACACATGCTATTCTCTGTCTATTCTACTCCTCCTCCACCCATCCATGGAAAAGTTCTTGTGAGACTATTTGTAACATAATGGTATGTACTCCATACCTTGTTCGGAGACTGATCTGCCAGGGCCAAGAATGGGGATTTGAAACACACCCGCCAACAATCCTTCCAAAACACAGGAGTGGTTTATGTTTGGCTTTCCCACATTCATATTCAGGAGGAGCTTCAGAATGAAGAGGAGAGACATGGGAAGTAAGGTAGAATGTCAGCACTATAAACATCTCAAGGACAGGAGCAATCTATTACTTTGCAATTATGTAACTTTGAAAATCATTCAGCAAAATTCTCCATCCAGCACTTCTAAATGGCTCCATCCCCACCAGCCTTTAGCTTGCTGAGTGAGTTACAATAATAATAATCCACTGTTGTCTCTGCCTAGTTTTGAGCCTAGGCTGATTGTCATGTGTTTCCACCAGTGATGTAGTGGCTTACAGAATGAAGGTGCTGGCATTTTTTGAATAACAGAGATGATGATGCCATCCGCCACCACCCTCAGGCTTTGCTGGTCCCTCTAAGGCTAAGCTACAAACCTCACAGTTGCAAGTGTCAGGTGAAAGGTGAGAGAATGGATTTTTCCCCAGCAACAATATGTTGTAAGCTATTTCTGTTGTGTGCAGATTATTTTGAGAACACCAGGGGTGACATCCTATTAGTGACAGAGGACACATCCAAAACAATGAAAACATCAGAAAGACCCAGATTTTGTTCCTACTCTTCCTGATTCTTGATTTTATTTAGGAGATCCATACACACTATGTTTATCCTGGAATATTTTCTTTCAGATTCCTGTACAGAGACTTTTTATACCAACTCCCTAGGTTGTTCTATAAATTAGAGAGAGAGAGAGAGAAAATGAGGAATAAAATCTGGGATTTTTAAGTCAGTCTGGATGCAAAAATACACAAGACCACAAACCACCAGAGTGCAAAAAATAAATAAATACAAATCTGAATAAATCAAGAAATAGGATAGGAACTACATTAATATTGTAATAATTATAATACACAATATCCAGTAATATGCAAGTGAACACATAACAATCACATCTATACCAATAACATATGTTGAAGGTATATACAACAAAGTGAAATGTAACAATAAAATGCATGACACTAATACATATTCAAGACGTATATGGTTGGAGTGAAGCTCACATATGTTAAGGGTGTATACAGCTAAATGGAAGTTTAACAATGAATTGTATGATATAAACACATATAAAAGACGTATATGGTTTGGCTGAAGCTGGCAAGTGGCAAGTCCAAAAGCCCTGTTTCGAAATGCAATCTTCTTCAGAATATTAACTAGTGGTCTTCTTCAGAGTAATTTCTTAAGTGGTCTCTGTGACAAACAATACAAATAACTTTGACATATATCTCTGGTAAATACCATAGGGAAAAAAATGTAAATTACCTACATATTCCACTTGCTACTAAATCAAACTGGAGTGATACCAAGAGAATAAGACCTGTAGTATTCCCTTGAAACAGTGAAATTCCACCAACAATACTAGGTTAATATTTGTAAAATAACAAACTTTAGAATGTTAACAGCAAACTTACATAATTAACCATAAAGAAAATAGAACTGTGAAGACCCTTACTCACTGGTAATTCACTTACTCTCATACATCCAACAATGATCCATATTGGAAAAGAAATATAAAACTGTTTGAAGCACCCAGTAAATTTATATTGTTAATCCACTACCAACATCATTAAAACAAGGAACTTGGTACATCTCCTTATTATAATAGACGTTCCAACAGTTACTAAGGGGCCATGAAGGCCAGCACAAAGGGTCAGCCTGGGGGTGGAGTTGGGGCAGGGCAGGCACACGCCACCCACCCCAAATCTACCCTGATGCTGTCCTGACACTGTGTGCCTGTCGGCATTGCATGTGGTGTCAGGACGTCCTCCTGGCACAGTGTGCGCACACATTGTGCCAAAAGGGCACAACAAAGCTATGGTGCCAGCTGAAAAGGTGGCCTTTTGCTCCTCCAAAAAGGAGCGGCAGAAAGGAGAATCGGGGCCATGGCATGTGGTTGCCACGGCCCCAATCCACTGCTCCCAGGGGCGGCTGAGAGCCGCCCCAAACGGGCCATCTGTATCGGCCCTAAGAAAGGAGAGAAATCTAGAAGAGCATTAAACTCTTAAAGCTGTAACTCAGACCTGCACAACTTGGCAGTAGGTAGGAGCCAAAATTAAAATAAGCTAAACTTCTTCAGGCCGCAGATAGGTTTTTAGCAGCTCACTTTCCAAGTAAAGGTATAACTAATTTTGCGTATAAACTATATTATAAAAAAAGAGAAATTTCAATTAATACCAATTAATTGTGCTTATTACTTACAGATTCTTATTTATCATGAAATTACATTAATGTTAAAATAATTACTTTGCTAAGCGGTACAAGTTTTAATACATTTTTAAGGTTTCTTACTGATTACAACATTTAGTTAATGGGACATATTACACTTCTTGTCAGAAATCAGTTTATCATACTCTGGAATCATGTTTGAAATTGATGCTTTCAAAATATCTTCTAAGTGTTCATTGCTTTCCTCTTCTCTTCCTTCTTTATTTATTTTCTCTCTTTCCTGAGGGGCAAGTGTTGGCCCTTCCTCCTTCTCCACCACCTGGCCCTCTCCTTGGGAGAAAGCCAGGCAGTGAAGGAACCTTGAAGTCATTCCACATCTTCAGGGAAATGAAAAGGAGGGTGCATTCCATCTGTGTGTACATCCTCATTTCTTCCCTCTTCTAAGCTGAGGTCAATTGCTTATTCACCATTTGAATTGCCTTCCCCCTGTCCTTTCTTACTGATAAGCAGCATTGGCAAGGGTTCCTCCAAGGGTTTGACAGCTACCGAGGGAGGGGGGAGACATGGAACTGTGTGGGCAGACCATTATAATCCACCTGCAAGATGTAGGATCTTGGCTCTTGTCTTGAATGTGTAATGAAGACTGATTAAAGGTAAAGGTAAAAGTATCCCCATTGACAAGGTTGTCAAGTCATGTCCAACCATAGGGGGCAGTGCTCATCTCCATTACTAAGCCGAAGAGCCAGCATTGTCAGAGACTACTCTGTGATCATGTGGCTGGCATGATTACACAGAACACTGTTTACCTTCCCACTGAGAAGTGGCACCTATTTATCTACTTGCATTTGTCTGCTTTCAAACTGCTAGGTTGGAAGAAGCTGGGACTAGTGACGGGAGCTCACCCCATCATGCAGCACTCGGGCCTTGAACTGCCAGCCTGCCAATCTTGCAATCAACAGAGTCAGCATCTTAACCACTTGAACTACTGCATCCATGGAGACTATATATATATATATATATATATATATATATATATATGAGAATTGTTGTGTTGATATAGATCAACACAGCTGCCTAAAGTTTTGGACTCTCCTTGTGGGCATAGCTATGGCATCTGTCATCATAAGTGCCTGCACTCCAAAATTTAGCACTATCTCAGTGGCAGCTACACAGTGTTCTGTGTGGTCAGTGTGGTTCAGGAGAAGTAGACTGAGCAGATGGAAAATGTTGACTGTAGAGAGTTGGCCTGCAGCAATAAGCTGCCTGTTTATTCTTCACTGGATTGACTATAGTAGATGTTTCAGTCTTGTTCACAATAGAATAAGCAGGCGATAGAAAGATTATGAGATCAATATTGCTGTATAAGGCAAGATTTCAGTTCTGTCAAAGTTCTAGTAAAGTGAAATAAACGTAACTATAGTAAAGGTAACCCCGCAAACATTATGTATATACAGAGTTCAGTATGTGCTACGACCTATTCATATTTATTTCTAAATAAATCCCACAGCATTTATACCTATATAAATGTACACAGGGCTAGATCCTTAATCCAACCTTCCTTTAGGACCCACTTGTAGTTGGATAACAATTTACATCAACCCTAGTTGCTGGTCATACTGTCAGGCAGCTAATGGGATTTATCTAATGACATCTACCATGCCATACTGGGGAAGGCTGCCTTACACTTTTAAAGGGGGCGACGATATGGGAGATTTATTACATACATTTCTGCTTATTTAGATAACTGTAGTTCATATTGTCAAAGCAAAGTATGTACTGACAAGCCTACACTGATGTATAAAGATAGAGTAAAGTATCACTGTTGAAATGGCTAGCATACACAGTTATTTTGTATACTGACTTAGCATCTACAAAATTGCATGTATGCTCACTGTGTGAATATGCTCAATTACTGGTGCTTATAAACATTGGCTTGAGTCATATTATGAATACCACCTAAAGTAGATCCATTGAATTAATGTGCTGACTCAGCATTTAACAATTAATTCAGCAGGTTTACTTTGGATTAACCAATAAGATTCAGACTATTATCTGTTGAACTCCAATTAACAGTAACAGGTCCACAATAAAAACATCACAATAGTGAGATGACTCTACCAATTCAGCCTATAAAAAGCTCAATCATGTGACCAGAGGCTCTAAAGGCAGAAGTAGACATGATAATGAATACGGAGTTGCCATCAAAACTGAAAAGTGGTTCAGCTTCCTTATATAGATCAAGCCTCCCTTATTTGAAAGGCTTGGGACTAAAAGTGTTTTGGATTTTTTTGGATTTTGGAATACCTATATTTGCATATACATACATAATGAGATATCTTGGAGATGGGACACAAGTCGAAACACGAAATTCATTTATGCTTCATATACACCCTAAATGCATAGCATACAATATTTTAATACAATGTTGTGCATGAACCAATGTTGTGCATGGTGTACATGGAACCATTAGAAAGCAAAAGTGTCACTATCTCAGCCACCCCTGAAAAAAGTTTTGTTTTTGGAATATTTCAGATTTTGGAATTCTGGGTAAGGAAGACTCAACCTGAAATGTATTGTGTAAAGTCGTCACATTGTATACCTTCCCTAGGAGCCAATTGCATGGAGCAGAAAGGATGAAATATGTCATGTGATGGTGTCATGAAGTGCATTCATAGCCGCATATTATGGGGAGCAAAAAAGAAATCAAAACATAGCTGTCATTTTGGTCCTCATGGCTAGCTCTAGCTAAGAAAGAATCTTGCTAAATACTTTTGGTAAGAGTGTTTGAACTCCCACAAAATTTCTCACCTCCACTATGAGAATAAGATAAAGTGTGTTTTCTTTTTTGGCCATGGTTTCCTCAATTTGTGCTCAATGCATCTGCTGGTGCATTGGTTTCTTTTCCCTTCAGGAAAAAAAAGTGTGTATATGCACGTGAATGTATGTACAGACACACATGCACACAGCAATCACAGAAGGACTGGATAACTGATAAAAAAACCAAGCCATCTGATGCTTGTAATTTTTAAAACTCCATGCAACAAGGTAGCAGCTGTCATAGTTTAATTATGCAATTTGCACAGTGTCTGCAATTTGCATAACATTTGTTTTCACAAATGTCACAACTATGTTGAGACCCACAGAATCTCTTTTTCTGGTCCAAAACACACTGCAGAAATAATCTAGTTTGAGAATGCTTTAACTGCCCTGGGTCAGTGCTAGGGAATCCTGGGAATTGTAGTTTATTGCGGCACCAGAGTTCTCTAACAGAGAAGGCTAAACGTTTCACAAAACTACAGTTCCCGAAGTTCCCTAGCATTGAGCCTGGGCAGTTAAAGCAGTCTCAAACTGGATTATTTCTGCAGTGTGTTTTGGATCTCTCTCTTTCTCTCTTTCTCAAGTTCCTTATGATTACACACAGGAATAACACAAACGAGGATCTACATCCTTAATTTCAGCATAAAACTGTAGGTGAATTCACACAGTGTTACATGCTTTATACCAGGGGTAGGCAACCTTTCCCCTTTAAGGGCCGAGGGACTTCAGCTCCCAGAATCCCAGGAGCTATTGGCCAACATGGGACTATTGGCCAACATGGCTGAGGCTTCTGGGAGCTGAAGTCCCTCGGCCCTTAAAGGGGAAAGGTTGCCTACCCCTGCTTTATACTCTCAAATGTTCTTGTGACAGATTTTTCCTTTGTTCTGCGTCAACTTGTATGACATTGACCTTGTTATTCACATTTTTGTTCTTTTACATTTCCTTCCTTTATACAGCAAATTTGTATCATTTGTTCCCATGTTCTCTTTTTGATATTTTTTTTTTATACTGAAAGTTGCTCGGGCAGTTGTTCTTTTCATACTGAAAGTTACAAGTGGCTAGGGTGTCCTGTCTTGCCACATCCTACAGCCTTTTTTCTCATCTATACTTCTTTTATCATCATAGGTCCTTGGAAACATGGAACAATGGCTCCTTATCACCACAGGATGGAGCAACACATTGCCAGCTACTCTGCATGCTTTAGGCAGAATACAAATTATTCTCCCTGATCATGTTTCAGAATGTAGAGAGAAGCTGTAGTCATTCATGGATTCTTCCCATGAATTAAAAGTAGCATTTCAATAACAAGAGTACTGCTGAGTGAGTATGCTAGACACATGGCATTGTGCGATAAGGAAAGGAGCAAAAGTGGAACTATGTCACTTTGTTTTTGCAAAAAACAATGGTGTGATAATGTCCATAGATTCCATGGAGCACACTGAGTGCAACCTCCCCACCAAGTTCTCTTTAAGATTTACTGCTTGTTGCAAAGAAAGATTTGGCCTTCATTTATTTAGAGTCAAATAATACATTGATGAATCCATTACTGTGCTTATAGGAGAGAAAAAGGGTTGCCTAGAATTCTGTTAGTGATATACTCAGAATAATGTATGTCATTTTATGGAAAAAGTGGAAGGAGGTGTTCACAACCTCCACCCAAAAGTAACTCAGCACCACAGCGAGGGACTGTGTCCCCCACATCTTCATGTTGGCTAGAGAGAAAGAAAGGTGTCAGATCAAGAGGAGTCTGCAGTTGGGTAACAAGTGGATGAGAGGAAATGTTACTTTCACTGATGCCCACCAAGTATACATGTACTTGTTAGGGATCTGAGAAAGTGAGATCTCTCCCCATTGCCCAGCTATAAAATTGCAGTTGGTCAATGTTCCAGTGCTCCTCTCACAATCCTCCCCCAAACACTTCATAGTGTGTGTGCTCTCTCCCTTGTGTGCTTGCCTTCCTCTGGACTGGCGATCAGCCCAGCACAACTGCACAGACAGAATGTTATGCTCCACTCAGGTGAATGCAGGATCTTGGACAATTGTGTGTGTGTGTGTGTCTGCTTTGTGAAATGAACCACTGTATATAGTAGTTTATTACATGTGCAGCTCTGATAGTTACAGAGGCTGGATTTATAACCTACCATGGTCTACAGAAACATCCACAGCCACAATGGCTGTGATTCCTTTCAACAAAATGACCCAGAGTTGTGTAACTAATACCAGAAGTCAGGCAGGGAGACAGAGGGGAGGCAGGCATTTAGCAAATGAGTTCATACCTACACCAACCACCATGATACACGGTGGGTATCTTCTTATGGTATAATTTTTATTAGACCACTTGTTTGGTAAGTTTTTAATCAAAGTAATTTTACCTATTGTACTTATTTTATTTCAGTAGGATTTTTAATTCATTTATTTTTTAATTTATTTTTTATTCAAAAATTTAATGACCACAAGAAAAACAGAAGCACACAAAGCCAAAACTGTCATGGGGGAGCCGCAGTGGTACAACAGCAAACCCAGGAGGTCTTGAATATTCAGCAGTAGCATAGTTCCACATGCAGAACTATTATGTTGTGTTCTGCCAAACAGGATTCTGGCCCTTCTGTGAATTGATCCTAAGAGGTGTACATGCATATAGTACTAACTACTACAAAAGTAATATTCACCTTGCCAGAATTCTCCCTATGCCTGGAATGGAAATTTTAAAACATTTTGGAATGGACCAACCCAAAGGTTGAATGTAGCTTGTGGTGCCTTTGGCTCCTACCTTCACCTCAGCCCTGTCCTACATTTTTCAAACCCTTGTGACATGTCTCAACTCCTTGTGACAATCAGGTTTAGATTTTTTTAAAAATCCCCCATTTTCATGAGTTGGATCTTACCAAGTGTACCTGCTGCACTAGGAAGAGGCATTTTTGATGGGGAGGGAAAGTGACAGTGAAAAATGGCATAGTAAGAGAAAGAGGACCAGAGAAAGAAACAGGATGGTTGATTGGTAGCTCTAGCTTACCTACTATTGTGTGGTTCTACAGTACTTACCATTTAGTCTAGCCTGGGATGGGCAACTGTGGGGAGATCTGAGGGCATTTCTTTTGCCCCTGTACCTCCCAATGGCTTCACTTTGTTTTCACTTTTGGTTGATTTTTGCCATTTTTATTTGTTTTTTGTGTTTTGTTTTTTTAGGTTTGGAGGTATGCAAGGGCTTGGGGATGTGGGTTCCAAACCACTGTATTTTGTGGTAGTTTAGTCTATTTGAGCTGGGTTTCTGGGGCAGGGGAGAACTTGAAGAAGTTTTTTGGAATTTCTTGTTTAATTGTTTTTTTAAAGCTGGATTTTGTTTTCAATTTTTGTAACCCACAGTGCGTCCTAGGTCAGGAGAAAGGTGGAGTACTAAACAAATAAATAAATAAATGAGGGATGTTAGCTTTTGGGGCTGCAAATTCAGGCCCCCATGGATTGAACTTTGCCCACATCTGCTCTAGCCCCACTGTCCATTGTTCTGGCCCTGGGCCTTGCCTCTGAGAGATTTTCCCCAAGGGAACATGGCCTTCAACATAAAAAAAGATTCTGCACTCCTGCAATAAATTTTTGCAAGCATACTTACGGCACTGTGGGACATCACAATATTCCCATGCTGTATTGGGATCTGTGGTATAGCACCAGGGACCATTAATATCACCATCAGGATTTCTGCAGTACTATAGAAAAACAGAATTAAAATATCTTTAATCACAGACCAAAGCAAGCCACAATCTCTGTGGGACAAGCTTATTTAACCTTGCTGCAGCTGTGTACTTTAAAGTCTTTTTTAACTTACGGAAACCCTAAGGGTTTTCTTGGTAAGATTCATTTAGAGGGTGTTTGCCAGTGCCTTCCCCTTGAATACTGGACTACATTGTTATAGCACTATTACTCCACTTTTCCTGCTATGGTTGCCTCCTGTGTCATTCTGGGGTTTATAGTTTAGTGAAACCTAAGAACTCTCTGGCTGAGAATTCTAAATGTCCTTCCCTAAACTGCAAATCCTAGGATGCCACAAGAGGCACACAACACAGTAAAAGTGGAATAATAGTGCTATAACAGTATAGTGCAGTATTGTCTTAGGAGTTTATCACACAGGCAAAAGAAATGGGGTATTAGTGCTATGCTCCAGTAATATCCCATAAATATCATGCAATAGCATGATGCATTTCACACGGTGGCGTCATTATTTCATGATTATCCCATGAATAAAGTGGGAAAATTGTGCCACTTTTTATTTAATGGATTTTCCCGTGAATAAAAAGCAACACAATTTTGCCACTTTATTCACAGGATAATCGCAAAATATTTGACATCCCGCAGCATTGTGTGAAAAGCATTGCACTATTACACAATATTTACAGGATATTGATGTGAGCATAGCACTAATATCCCATTTCTTTTGCCTGTGTGATAAACTCCTTAGGCTGAGAGAGATTTGCCCTCCTCACCCAGTGAGTTTCCATGGCCAAGTGGAATTTGAACTCTGGCACTCAAACCACTACACCACACTGGCTCTCAATTAACCTTACCTTATTATTTTCTTAAGTACCCAAAATAAAACTTCTTGCAGAACTTTAAGAACATACAGAGAACATAACTATGAAAATGCAATTGGCCCTCTATATCCAGATTTCTTTTATTAATGGATTGAACCACCCACAGCCTGAAAATATTCAAATAATATACATTCCAAAAGCAAACTTTGATTTTGACATTTTATATAAGAGACACCATTACACTATCCCATTGTATTTAATGGGAGTTGAGTATCCATGGATTTTGGTATCCACGTGGGGTCCTGGAACCAAACCCCAGAGGATAGCAAGGGTCTACTATAGTTGAGAAGTTGTGCCCCAGCTGTCCACCACTGAGTAGCTGCTTAGGTCTAGCTCAGACACACAGGGCCGTTGCAGACCTGCCCAAAGGGGCAGCCTGGGGGTAGAGTTGGGGCAAGGCAGCCGGCTGCCGGCCGCCCCAACCCTAGCGTGACGCCATTGTGACATCAGGCGGCTGTATGCACATCAGGATGCCCTTCCGACGCAGCATTTAAACACGCTGCACCAAAAGGGCACTGAAGAGCCACGGCGCTGGCTCTTAGGGCGGCCTTTTTCTGCCTCTAAAAGGAGTGGCATTTTGCCACTCTTCTAGGGGCGGCAAAAGGAAGGATCGGGGCTGTGGCATGGGGTTGCCGCAGCCCCAATCTGCCACTCCCCGGGGCGGCTCTCTGCCACCCCGAATGGGCCGTGTGCAGTTAACTTTCTAGAAACCATGAGCTGCAGATTGAGCTCTATGATGTATGATTTCCATTCTCTCTGCTCCCCTATCTCTCAGTCCTCTTTTTTGTTGATCAAATTAACTACAATTTAGGTCTAACCTGTGGAATTAATGCAGTTTGACACCTCTTTAACTATCATGGCTCCAACCTATGGAATCCTGAGATGTGTAGTTTGTTGTGACACCAGAGCACTCTGATTTTAAAAAGCTAACTGTCTCACAAAACAACAAATCCCAGAATTCCATAGCACTGAGCCATGGCAGTTAAAGTAATGTCAAACTGCATTATTTCTGCAGTGCAGATTAGACCCTGGTTTTATATATGTACTATTCACAGTTCGCTCTTCACCTGTCCCCTGTGCAACCAGGTGCAATATAAAAAAGTACTTGGTTTCAAGCTCTTAAAAAAATGGATGTACTGTTAATCAAATATAGAGTATATAAAGTAAATATAAGTGTAGTTTAGCATCCTGATAATGAGTTGCAGAGATGTAAATCCAACGTACACCTGCATAACTCACTGTTTAGGTCTTTGTAGAGGTATGAATCCTTTAGCAACCATCCAAGGACCAAACTCTTGACAAAGCACCTTTTAGCTGTTGCATCTCCCCCAACATGGCCATTAACTGGCTAATAGAGAGCAGGGAGAGGTTAATGGCCCAGCAATATTCAGCTGTGGTCCTCAAGCTGGATGGCATCATCTTCTAGGCACCATGAAAGACCCATGGGAAGTCCTGGAGAATGCCTGTTGCTGTGCATCCAGCTACAGACACATAGCTAGATGCTGCACCATTGCCCTTCTCCATTCTCTGCTGACCAAAAAATGGCTATGTTGAGGAGAAGGTGGCACCAGCTAAGAGGTAGTTTGAGGGATAAAGGGGAGATAGGTATAGTTCTGCCTACAGAACCTTTGTGCTACATTTCCACCATAGAGGATGTTGGCTGTAATATTAGAAACATTTGACAGAAAAGAGAAATCTAAAACAGAAAATGGGAAGATGAGGGGTTAGAGAAGAAACCATTATGGATGAGGGAGAAACTAAATATTTAGGATGTTTTCATAGAGACATCCCTTTAGCGATGACTTTCTTCAACTGCATATCTTACATTTTGTTTTTTGAGTGGTCATTGGAAGGTAAACACAGTCTTGAAATCTGATGACCAAGGTGTACATACATCTCTGAAGAGAACCCACTGTTGGAGTTAAAACAGATTTATCACAGGGAGAGCCCTTTTCCCTTTAATGTCTAGTCTGACTCTGAAGGCAAGATGGAGAAGGCAAGAAGGAGTAGACGAAGTTAGAAATGCAGAGGATACAGTGCAGGGTTTGTAAACTGTAACATTTTCATGAGAGATTTAATAAATGTTATCCTATATTGTTTGTTTCTCTGCATTTATTTTAAAACCCTACTTGATTTTTGTGAATAATGCCACTTACATTTTTTTCCAGTCCTGCACGTGGGTGGCTCTGTGGTGTGAAAGAATCATGCCTGTGAGGTGTCTGCAAGTGCCACTCTTGGCAAGTCTTGCCATTTATGGTTGAGGCAATCTTTCCACGGTAATCTTCGCCTTTACCAATCCTACAGTCTTTTAACGTGAGAAAAAATGGGTAAGGTTTGCTGTCATCCTGTAAGCATGTAAGTGGGTATTATTTATACAACAGAATCAGTTCATGCGTCATTCTCTTTGACAAGAAAGTCTTAGGGAGTAGTAGGGCTAGTGTTGCTGTGAACTGGAGGAGGCAAAACTGGGAAACCTTTGGTGTTCCATTGTTATTTAAGCCTTCACAATCCCTTACTGTTGGAAAATTTATGTATACATTCTCCTTTCCCTCCTTATACAGATAGGGACTTTCCTATCTCTTTCTCATTCTATCATGTGACTTTGGTCACTGACTCTTGGAGACTGTTTAACAGCTCTCTCCCAAGATTCTAAACAGCTTGTAACTGCAGTCAGCAAGCAGTAGCTAGTCCCATCCTCCTGCTATTTAAAAGATAGTGAGATACTTTCATATTTTTTGTTTGTTTTAAAAGGGGTAATACCCTGGGAAACTAAAATTGAACCCCACACTTACCATGGATCATGCTTGGTAGGACTTCAAGGAGTCAAGGTTCACAGTCATCAGGAGGGTCAAAGATTCCCCAGCCAAGGCATAAGGGGTACAAATTGCTGGTTACCTGATCCAAGGTTTGTTGGCGTTGTGGGCTGAGGCCGTTGTTGCACAATTTCAATACACTTTTGCAGATTGCAGAACTCCCATCTTGTACGGGGATCCGTAGTATAACACCAGGGTGCCCTATCACCATCTGGATTCCTGCAGTAGTTTCTCCTTAGGTCCCTATAAATTTAGATAGAAGAAGCTGTATTATATAGTCAAAGAGATTTCCACTTTTTGAAATGTATCTGAGTGGAATTTGTTTGCTTATGTTATTCAACCTGCTCAATCCAAATTAGTTTGTACATAAATGACACCCTTTAACTTTCATTGTAAAATGAAAGGTTACACATCAAATGGCTCCTGATAATTCCTTGCTGCACTGGTACTCAAACCTTTTACCCATCGCCACCCCCCTTTTACATCTACATGCAGACATTGTGCCCACCCCCACTTTATGTGGTATATTAATAAAAATATTTTGTTTATTTAGTGTGCATATTTTTAACTGAACATTCATGTATTTTAACATTTAACAAAGAAACAACACTATTCTAATTAGAACAGTTTTATTCAAGTAAATTCAATATTTAACTCAACACATGTGTAAATTTTACACATAAAAAGGGTTGGGAAGAAGAGGAGGAGGAGGAATCAGAGCCTCCAAGTCTCTCACACCCCTTGAAAAACTCTTGTGCCCCCCTATGGGTCCCACCCTAACATTTGAGAACTACTGCCTTACCGGCATAAACCTGCCCTTGTAATTATTCTGCTCAATCAATTTGTAAGGACAAATTAATATCAGACCTATCACTTCTCCAGCAGGCTTTCAGAAGCCTAAGTTGAAAGAAACTCCAAAGTAACAGGCAACTGAAATATATTTGGTGCAACTTTCAGGTTTCTAGACCACTATTAAGATGCATGGCTGCAGATAAATACAATTGCCGCCTGTTCCATCTTGTTCTTTCCTTTCCCAGCACTGGCAAACTGAGACAGCAGATTTGAGGTATCATGAGGAGAAAGGAAATAGTTGCCTATTTAATTTATTGTTGTTGGATCTTTACTGACACAGAAGAGAAAAGGTCAGTGATGTTACTGGACAGGTTCAGGGATACAGACCACACCAAGTGACACATAAGAGGAAGGGTGACACTCCGGTGGGGTCCTCCTCCCGCTGCAGCAGAGGGGCGAATTTGCCCCTCATTGCTTCATTGTTGGCCCGTCTCTCTCCATGGGGAGGGAGCCAGGCCAGCAATGAAGCCACAAAGAGTGATCAGTGGGTAGGTAGGGGGCAGTCTGCTACCGCCACACCCTTCAGAAGCCCCCTGCCACACCAGGTGTCACCAAACTTGGTGACACCACTGGGAAAGGTGCCTGTAGGATTTTTTGTCTTGTGGACAGTGACTGCGCAGAATTTTCTGATGAAGGGCAAGGCATACATACGCATCTGGAAATGCAGCTGGGGTTTTAGTATGACGATGGGGTATCATAGAGCTCCATGCTTGGCATTTCTTTCCTGAAACAGTCAGTGCCATGGTACCCCGGTAGTTTGTGCCAGTGCCTTCAAAACAGTCTTCCACAGATGGAGCTTGTGGTGGAATAACAGGTGGTGCAGCTGTATTTAAATAAAAACAAAACACCACAGATCTAGAAATAAATGGGACATGCATTGTTTCCACATTTATGATAACCAATGTTGTTAAAGCTCTGGTCTCTCAGAAGAACATAGCTCATAGAAGTGTATGTTCAGGACCCAGTAAACAGAGAGAGCTCTGGTGGTGTGGTGGTTAAATGCCTGTACTGCAGCCACTCACTCACAAACCATAAGCTTGTGAGTTCAATACCAGCCAGGGGCTCATCCTTCCATGGTCGCTAAAATGAATACTCAGCTTGTTGGAGGCAATTACCTTACAGACTGTAAACTGCTTAGAGAGTGCTTAAGTGACTGATAAGTGGTATAGAAATGGACTTGCTATTGCTACTTGCTATTGCTAACAGAAGAGGGATGGACACAACCTCAAAGCACCTAGGCCTGTTTGCAATGACTGATAGCCTCCCCATTGTGGATTGTTGTTAGATCACTTTTTGTAGCAGTATGTTACTTAGATTAGAAAGCAGCCTAATACTGAGTCCATCCAGTTTATTATTATCAGCTCTGAGTATCAGTAGCTCTCCTGGCTTTCAGGCAGGATTTTTATTCCCCAGCGTGGTATAGTGGTCTGAGAGCTGGACTACAACTCGGGGAGACAAGGGTTCAAATCCCCCCTCAACCATGGAAATTCATTGGATAACCTTGGGCAACTCTCTCAACCTCAGAGGAAGGCTAAGGTAACCTCTCTCTGAAAAAATCTTGGCCAACCCCCCCACCCAAGGGCAGGTTCACTTTGGGGTCATCATCAGAAACAACCCCTCCCACAACAAATCAAACCCATACCCACAAACTATTATCTATCAGCTTCCCAGCCAAGTATTGACTGGGCCTGACCCTGCTTAGCTTCTGAAACCAGACAAAATTGGTATGCTGAGGAACTTTACTGCAGCACTGACAGACCAATCCTAATTTAACCTCTTGTTGGTCTAGCACATATGTTTACTCAGAAGAAAGTTGGCCCCAGGTCCACTAGGATTCCTTCCTGATAAATGTGTTTTGGATTGTACAGACAGAAGATACTTATTTTATTTTCACTGTTAAATCAGTCTGTCCCTCATGAAGAGATTAACAACAGAAAAATGTAACAATTAAAATCAGTGTAATAAAACAGTTGTTGAAAACACAGCATATAATGCAGGATGAATTTATTCCACACCTACTTGACATCATTTGCAAAAACACAGCTGAAAGATCATAACCAGATTTGTCATGTTTAATCTTTGCAAGGCATTCATCCATTTATCACACTATTTATATCACATCTTTCTCCCAGGCTGGGATTCAAGGCAGCTTACAAAAAGACATTTGCTTCCAATGCTTGTTTAGTTCTGGATTTAGTTAGATTCTATCCAGATCTATAACAGAAGCACATGTTACCAAAGTACTTACCAGTCACTGCTGCAGGACCATCACAACTAGGAATATCACAGTATTCCCATCGTTTATTGGAATCAGTGGTATAGCACCATGGCTTTGTTTCTCCATCAGGGTTTCTACAGTAGTTTTCTTCTAAACCTCTGAAATAGAATACACACAGAAACAAGTGATGCTTGAAATCTCTACATTAATTTAAGGGGGATCTTTGTTATTTAAAATTTACTTTAATACTACATTTAAACAACAGAAAGAAACCTGGTATAAATTCCCCAGCTGAAATCCAGCATGAGCTTTACACATGTTTTTACAGCACTGTGTTGAAAGATGCCAAAACACATTACATCACAATATTTCCCTAGAAGACAAAAACACAATGAATGCTAGTTTGCAAGTTCAGAACCACAGCTTGAAAAAAAGCTTTTTTGAACTACAACTTGGCCATAATGGTTCAGTGATTCTAAGAGTTCCAGTCCAAAATAGTAACTTTTATATATTTTTAATATTACCTACCCTACCCCAAAAAAGTTTAAGCTGAAACATTATTTTAAGCCTACTTCCCACTCACCCATGCCTTACGAATGAAAAGAGAGATGGAAAACGCACTACATTATGATACTTCCCATTGAGGTGTCAGGAATCAATATGAACTTTGAGACTGGATTTACACAACATAATTCTCCAAATAAAGTGTGAAACTTGTTTAACTCTCCACCCTCTCCCAACATTTCCTGGAGGGCAAGATGCAAAATAGATGGTAAGAAGATATCTGAAGCAAAGCCTCTCAAATGTGTCATATTACTAGTTAAGTCACATTATTCACTCATCCTTAGAACTGTAAGAGCCCAGCAACAATGGATATGTTTCACATACTTGCAAGGATAGTTTTCTGGGGTTCTAGCATGCTTGTGAGGTGCTTGAGCTGCCCAGGACTGGCACGTTGTTCCAGATTCGGTCACAGAAGTTTTCCCTCGATAGTTTTCTCCATTTCCCTCAAGACACTGACGCCCCACTGTGGAGACGGGTGCAGGTGTATCTATATCGAGAAAGTGCAAGAAATCACCACCCTCAGAATACATAACAGGAAGCAAGCCAGCCAAAACCTTTTTTGCTTCTAATGGAACATTCACTCTAGTCTACAAGAGCAGAAGAAGACCCATGTTGAAGCAGACCAAAGGTCTATCCAGCCCATCATTCTGTTCCAATGACTTGCCTGCAGGCAGCCCACCAGCAAGATGTTTTATGAGAAAAAAAGTCCCCCAAGCCCTTTCTACTTGAACCCAAATTCAACACTGTTTTTTCTCCCCACCAAAGGAAATAAAATATTATTACTAAACCATTACAATCAGTCTGCCACAGTTAACCCAAGTAAAACTTACTGCATCGTGGAATGTTACAAAATTCCCAGCGTTTAGTTGGGCTGGTGGTGAAACACCAAGGGCGAGGCTCGCCATCAGGATTACGGCAGTAATTTGACCTCAGATTCTTTTCTGGAAAACTGAACATTAGATAAGAAAGCTGAAGTTTGTCTTGACTGAGTATTGAAGGTTGCATCTCCTGAAGGAACATAGGTAGCCATCTTACAGCCTAAGAGACAATTTTTCAGTCTACCTCAGTATTGTCTAGTTTGACTGGCACTGGGTGTCTAAGATCTTAGGCAGAGGTCTTTCATTTCACCATTCTCCCTGAACCTAGGATTTTCCATAACAAAGCACATGTATATTGTCAATGGTCTAAAAAGCAAACTGCCAGACATTTAAGACTGAAGTCTTAGGATTTATCCATATGTACATGCCAAAGCCTGTAACACAGAATGCCCCCCTCCATGCCAGATCCAGGAAGAGTTACCTTTTTGGACTAAAGCTCTCAGAACCCTGTAGTCAGAACTGTGGCTGGGAAATTCTGGGAATTATAGTCCTAAGAAGGTAAATTTTCCAAACCTTTGAGCTACCCCACATAGCAATAGCATTTAGCAATAGCATTTACATTTCTATACTGCTTCATACTGAACTAAGCAGTCTCTAAGCAGTTTACAACATGTAAACCAACTGCCCCCAGCATTTTGTGTACTCATTTTACCAACCTACAAAAGGATGAAAGGATGAATCAACCCTGCAGCCCTCAGGATCGAACTCACAACATTGTGCCTGCAGTACCATACATTCCCGTAGTCTTGCACAGGTTCTATTAATTTTCATGAAACCTGTGCAGAAGACTTTTCTGACGAATAACATATCCAGTGATGATGCAGCATAATTACTACAAATCATTTCTGTCTACAGTTTTCAGGTGACCCAAAGTACTTATTCCTCCCACATCCCTGCTGTGCCTCATTATGGTACATCGTCATTACTATAATTATCAGTGGTGAAGGCCCACAGACTCACTTCTTGAATTTAAGGGGACTTACTTTGCAGGGAGGTATCCATGAGAATGAGGTTCTTGAGAAGCCCAAGGTTGGCACTGAAGCCCGGATTCTGTTTGGGAAACTTTGCCTTGATAGTTTTCTCCACTGCAGTACATGCATTGCTCTGCAAGTGAATATATACACATATATTCATATGAATAATGAAGATTCATCTTATTAGAGTTATGGTTTATCTTCTGGGTACTAGATATCATCATCATGCGTACCCCACTCCCCACCCAAATTGGGACTTAAGGCAGATGGCAATTAAATTTTAAAAAGTACAATACTGTTATATCAACAAACTAGATGTTTTTCTGGGCATTCTTTCTTTAAAAGAAGCTTTGGTGCCAGAGGCAGAAACAACATTTAAAGAACAAGGATAGGTTCCCATGCCACAAAAAAGAAGGGCAACTCAACACATATCCTCACACTTTCCCTTTGAAATGAATAATATGCACAAGTGAAATGAAACCACCATCTCAGGTTAGCCCTGCATTAGCAAACAAAAACATTTTAAATCTTCCTGAGAGCATTTGAAGCCTTCTTTCAAAATGCATCAAGCATTCTACTTTCACCAGCCTCCACTTTTTTCCCCTTACTTCTGTTTTGGTGGCCAAACATACAGGTCTATGCTTTTTCAATACGCTGAGGGTAGGTCTCCTCTTTTCTTCTATTTTGCTGTTAACTTAAGATCAGTGAGGGATTCTGGAAGCAGATGCTTTTTACCTTGCCTGCTGCAGGCAAGTGCATCCAGTTACAGTAGGACTGACTAGAGCAGACTCCCATTTTTCCCCAACTCAAGCTTCATTACATTGATTATTGCAGACATATTGCTGCAACATAACACCAACAGTCTGTTTGCCCAGCCCCGTTTGCTTCCATAAGCAAGAAAAACTGACAAAAGAGCAGGCTCCTCATTGGATTAATGCAGGGGTAGGCAACTTAAGGCCGCCACCGCCACCGCCACCCCCCGCCGCCGCCGCCACCGCCCGCCATGATGAAATTGATTATTGCTATTACTTGTTCTTGGGGTTTTCTTGGCAAAATCTCCACAGGGATTTTGCCGTGGCTTTTCTGGGGCTGAGAGAGTGTGCATGCATATATATTTTTAATTTTTTAATTTTTTAATTTTTTAAATTTTTATATTTATTTATTTATTTATTTATTTTTGGTGCTTCAGCCCCCCAATTGTCTGAGGGACAGCACCCCGGCCCCCGGCTCAAAAAGGTTGCCTACCCCTGGATTAATGAAACGTGTCCTTAATTTGCAAGTGCCAAAACAGCAAGTCATCAGATAAGGTGGTATCAAAAGGCACGGGCTTTCTGTACTTTAAAACAGAGTTGGCAATTATAGGAGGAGGAGGGGCACATTCATCCCTCGAGGAGACCTTGGAGGGTTGTATATCCCACCATATCCCCTCACTAAACACACAAATTAAGATTTTGTCCTGAAACACCCTCTAGGGGATGTTGGGGCATTTCTGCCATGTTTTTAGGTCCCCTTGAACCTTTTTAGGCCCTGAAGAGGCCTTTTCTAGCTACCAAAAGTGAGCAGAAATTAGTTTCAGTGCATTTCATGTTTCAGAAAAAGGCCTCTAATTGGGCCAAAAAGGTGACAAATTTCTCCCCATGCCCCTTAGAGGGCATATGGATATATGGGGAGATTATCCCTGCAGGGCTCTGGGACCCACAAAAATAGCCCTGGGGGCCATGTGGTCCACAGGCCACACTTTGCCCACCCCAATTCAGAAGTACAGTTTAATACCATTCTAATATATCATGAAATTTAAATCCTCTTTTCCTCCACTTGTTTTACAATGGAGTGGGCAACTGGAAAGTCCTGCAAAGTCCCCCAACTTAAAAAAAAAAATCAAAACAGGAAGTGGCTAGACATCTGTTTCTGGTTCTCTATTCCCTTTGAGGGCTTTAGGGGCAGTGTTGAGAGAAACAATTCTAGAAACCACAAAACCACTACTCCGGATGAGAAAACCTGATTTTTGTAAAAGAAAAAAATATATAGGTGCAAAGGCCTTTCCTATTGAGAGTTCATGTTATTTGCCTTTGCCTTTTTCTCAGGCTGAGAGAGTGTGAATTGCCAAAGCTCACACAGTAGGTTTCCATGGCTGAGCAGGGATTTGAACACTGGTCTCCCAGTGTCCTAGTCCAACACTCAAACCATTACACTGCTGCACTCTGGTAATCACAGTTAAGAGCCAGTAGTGTAGTGGTTTGAGTGTTGGACTACAACTCTGGAGATCAGGGTTTGATTCTCTGCTCAGCCCTGGAAACTGACTGGGTGATCTTGGGTGAGTCGCACACCCTCAGCCCCAGAAATCCCCATGATAGGTTCACCTTAGGATCGCCATAAGGCACAAACTACTTGAAAGTGCACAACAACAACAACCAGATAATCTGAACCTCACTTGGAGAACTATCAGTTAGTTTATAATTCATAGAATCATAGAGTTGGAAGAGACCACAAGGGCCATCCAGTCCAACCCCCTACTGTGAAATAGTTCAGCAATTGTTGTCTATGTATCTTACACTGGTAAGATTACTCAGAAGAATAAAAATATTCTTTTAGAATATTTGCTATCAAAGGCTGGCATCCTGTTAGTGACATACAAAAGGTTGACTGAGTATTACCTCTTGATATGTCCTTTTTATTGTGTGGGTGGAGAAATGCAGCATCTTTACCTGTTACAATTTCTTCACACTATCTGTTTTTGGCTGGAGAACAAGAGAAGGACAAGGGGCAGTCAAGCACCAAGTCAACTCTGGACGTTATCACACGGGGCCAGTTTCGTGGTTAAAGAGATAATAAAGTGGAAATAAAGCATCCCAAAAATAAAGCGAAAATAGCGCTAAATTACGCAAAAGCATTTCTCACGTAATTAGAATAAAAATGGAATTAAGTGACAAGCGAAAAAGAGACGTTTTTAACTTTCATACTCAAGTGAAAAAAACCCGTAAATGTATTAGAAATGGGCGTGTTTTGTTTTGCTTTCGGGTGACCAGACTCCTCCTTTTCCAGGGAGGGTCCTGCATTTCATTCAACCTTCTCTCCTCTCCAGGAGGAAATGTCAAACTGTCCTCCATTTGGAGCAGGAGTAAGAAGCATGATTTTCTATTTCTATGTGTGTGTGTTTTTTTAAAAAAAGTTTTTCTTGAGTCCTGTCCTCCTGGACAGTCTTCCTTTGGGGTTAGGACCTCTGGTCCCCCTGATGCCGATGGAGAAGAGGGCAGCATCCCCCCTCCTTCCCTCCTCCTGTGGGCAAACCTTTTGCTGAGGGAATAAGCCTGCCGCCTCTTCAGCTGTGAGGATGTCTGTGGGGTTGTTCTTTTTGCCTTGGAGAGCAGCCGCTTGCTAGCCTAGGTCCTCTTGCTCTGGGATGGGCTGAGAAGCAAGGCGCCCCAAATTGGGGTCTGACTCACTGGAGGGGTCCCCCTTTCTCCCGCTTTGTGGTGTGCCTTCAAGTCGCTTCCGACTTAGGGCAGCCCTAAAGCAGTGAACCTATCCTGGGGTTTTCTTGGCAAGTTGCTTCAGAAAGGGTTTGCCATTGTCATCCCCTGAGGCTGAGAGAGTGTGACCCGCCCGAGGTCACCCAGTGGGTTTCATGGCTGAGCAGGGATTCTGTCCCACTTCCCCCCAAAATAGGGACAAAGAGCAGCTTACAAATTAAAACAAGCCCCACCCAATCCTATCCATGGTGGGTTGTTGGCATGGGAAACCTTTTCCTTCCTCAGCCTCCCCC
The DNA here is from genome assembly GCA_026167975.1 of Phrynosoma blainvillii. NCBI lineage: Eukaryota > Metazoa > Chordata > Lepidosauria > Squamata > Phrynosomatidae > Phrynosoma > Phrynosoma blainvillii. The sequence continues at coordinate 92,005,755 of JANUYF010000001.1, read as the reverse complement.
TTGTCTTTTCGACTCGCCTGTTTGCTCAACTACCAGACAGGAAATTTTAGAAAGAGAAAAGTGGAGAAGCTCATGTCTGCCAGGCATGTTGTCACCCAAACAAACCAGGAAGTAAAAGCAGCCCCACAGAACCATGGGAAAAAGCTTTAAAGGAGATTTGTTAGTGCGAATTTGAATTTCACACTACAGTAAATGCGCAATTACTTTAAAAGCGCAAATGCATTTCCTCTAAAACTCCCGAAATTAAAAAGATCCCGGATAACACCACTTTGTGACCACTTTAATGTCATTTTCGTGCGACGTTGTGTGAAATCGTTAGGCGTAAGTGCGCTTTTTTGGGGGATTTGTGTGGCATAACCTATAGATTTCTCCCGTGTAATAACGTCCTCTGTTTCTTCAGCCAGTTAGTCCAGGGGGATGCCTTTTCCCCCCTGTGGTTGTTTTCTCATCCTTCTTCCATCCTTCCTGTGGGGTGGGATGCCCAGCCAGAAAACAGGTAGAACTTTATAATCCACCAGTGAGATGCAAGATCTTGGCCAGTATTTTGAGAAATAATGTTCACATTGCTGGCAAGGAAAACAGATTCCTTCATTCTTAAAAGAGTGATACCTGCACACTGTTTTTAAAATTGCCTTGAAAATATAACATTCTATTCTTTGAAAACCTACCTTCACATTCTGGGATGCTACAATAATCGTATCTTTTTTCAGGATCTGTGGTGTAGCACCAGGGACCTTTTACATCATTATCAGGATTCCTACAGTAGTTTTCTTCCAATGATGCATTAGGGTGAGTTCTAGGTGAGAAACTAGAAAAAGCAAAGTTAAAGAAATTTCTTACATATAGTCCTAAGGGTCTTGAATGAATTTAGATTAAATAAACACATTAACCTTTTTTTGAGCCCAGTCCAAACAGTAGGTGACACAATAGGTTCCAGTCACTGAATAGAAAACTCTTCCACTGGAAGGTGATTGACTGAACTTGATTGAAAAGTCTATCCCATGACAGGATATTTTAGCCCTTTCTACAAGGTTGAAACCCCCATGCCATCAAAACTATCTTCCTCAGGCTGCTGTAAGTCCTTTTGAATAACAACAACAACAACAACAACAGCTATGTTAAGAGCATCTTATCAAGTGTGGCTCTGTATCAACTTCATGACTTCCATGGTAGTCAGGAGCTGTCCCATAGTCTACTTAATACAAACAAGGTCACATTCTGATTTACTTTTCTGTATAAATGAGGTGATCTAATAACTGAATTACAATTTGAACTCAATTACTAGCCAAGGCATTTGGGAAGGGAATATATATAGGTCCCTTCATGGCTTTGGGCTTCTCATGTACAAAGTGGATTTGCTGCTTGTAAAACTCCTTAAAGTGTGTGCCTCCACCTATATTCTGCTTGAGTAATTGCAAATAAATCAAATGTTACAAAGATGCCAGAAGTCAGCAAATCCCTCTTCTCAAAGGAAATCACACCCAGATAACTACTGCCCTAAAAATTTCTCACTGAGAAATGGAAGTGAGAAGGATGTAACAGTATTACAATATTACTATTACATGACATCCTCTAATTTTGTGATTTCCCCCCACCCATTATTTAAGTTCATTGGCTCTGCCATGTGCAGAGGCAAGGGAACTCATGCTATGACAATGACACGGTTTTGCAGGACTTGGAAAAGTTACTTTCTTGGACTACAAACCAGAGAACCTTGTCAGCCAGCATGGCTCTCCTGTGAGAATCCAGGAGCTGCAGTCTGGAAGTGTATTTACACTATGCAATTTTAGTGCTTTGTTGTCACTTTAACAGTCATGCCCCCATCCTATGGGATCCTGGGATCTGCAGTTTTGTGAGGTACTTAGAATCATCTGCTGGCAATTCCTGGTTGGTGAAGTTCAGGAGAGTGCACTAGACATTTCTAAGTATATCTCTGTACTATAAATCCCAGGATTCCATAGGATAGTGTTGTGGTATGAAAAGTGATATCAAACGGGTATAACTGTGCAGTGTGGTTACATGCTCCCAGAGGAATCTTTTGAAGCTCATAAATCTGTAGTAGTAGATATTATCATGGGAAACAAGAGGAGATATGGGCTTTTGCTTCTCCTGAATGATGTTTGGGTGTGGTCTGAATTAGCTGTTTTGCCCCAGATGTATCACAAATTTTTAACAAAATTGGTCCAATGTGTTCTTGCAGTGTCCACAAGCTAAAAAGAGTTAATTCATAATATGGCAAACATTTTGGTGGAGATTATAAAACACACACTAATTAAATGTTGAGAAATAAATAGCTGCTTGCCCATCCTATCTAAATAGCAGGTTAGTAATCCAGCTTTGATTGAATTCCCTTTAACAGCCATAAATTATTGTCACTGAGAGCTTGTCAGTAGAACAATGCAGGTTTTGAATAATCCTTTTGTCGCCCATGATGACTGGCATTGCACTCAGGAAGTACATAAATGCTACCTTGTCTGGCCATTTGACTCATGAGAAGTAATGTGATGCACACCTTTTTAAAAAATAAATAAATTATTACCAAATTAGATGAAGAACAACAGAGAAACAGCAAAAGAAATGTCTCTAAATCCAAATATTGATTACCAAACAATTTATGATAGAGTTCAATTGTTTTTTATGTGTCTAGAATGGACAGTTTGCCTCAGCCTAACAAATTCAAATCAAACATCTCTGTATCTGCAGTGCTGCATAAAACAGGATGCAACTCTCACTCCAATGGGAAAAGGTCATACTTAGGTACATGAGGATTCTTGTCTGCCCATTTCTGGCATAGTACACCTCCCTGAGTTTTAGATTCTGTTCCTCGGTAGTCATAGCCATTTCCTCTTCTGCATTCAAGTAGATAAACTGAAAAGAAATGTATTTATTTATTTATTTATTTATTTATTACTGCTACAGTTTTACTCCCACTTATCCAAAATGCTTGAGTCCAGAGGTGTTTCAGATTTCAGATTTATTTATTTATTTTGGAATACCTGTATTTGCATACATAAATAAGTACATAATGAGATATCTTACAGATGAGACTTAAGTCTTCATTTATGTTTCATATACACCTTATATACATAGCCTGGAGGTAATTTCATATATAATATTTTGAATAAATATGTGCATGAAACAAAGTTCATGTACACTGGACCATCAGAAAGCAAAGGTGTCCCTATCCCAGGCACCCATGAAAAAAAGTTTTGGATTTTGGAATTCTAGACAAGGGAGACTCAACTTGTACTACTTAAAAGCACCACCTTCAAGAAAACACATCAGTATTGTGTGCTCCCCAACCCAATGCCTAGTAGCCTCCCCATTCACCTCAGTCAAGGCTGGGGAATTTGTAGCACTCTGTACACTGATGACCACTACCTCTGGCATAACTCTCAGCTGCTCAGGCTGCTGGGAAGTGAAACCCAACATCATCTTGAGACAGTACAGATTTTCCAGCCCTGACTAAAATGGAAAGCGCACCTCTGTGTAGTGACAGCTGGTGGCTCCCCTATGAGGAGTGCAACAAATTCTTTTTAAAGGGGATAAAGTGCAGCACCTTGGATAGCTCTTTTAAAATCTGGAATTAACTCAGAGCAGGGTCACTGCATCTGACTGGGAAGCCACCAGTTTCCACTGGCTCTGCCTGCAAAAATCAATCAATCACGAATCTGCCTCCTCCATTGAAGCAGGAGGAAACATGTGCACGGGAAGAAGTTCCTATCTGTATCCCTTTTTCAACGATGAAGGTGACTACAGATTTAACTCAATATCTATGTATCTGTATGTTTTAGGGAGAAATCCGGTGCAATCAGGAGGTCAGTGACTAGGCCTGCTCATTCAAAAATTAAAACAAAAACTTGGGAGTAGTCTCCACAGGCCGTTTTGAAGATCAGAGGAGTGGCATTCTGGGAGAGCGTTTTGCCTCACTCACAGACTTTTGTAGGGCATTCAGATGTCATTGTCTTCTATATGTACCTTGACATGATCAAGTAGTACCATTCAAGCACCAGAAGACATGTATGTTGTTTATGTCTACCTCATTATAACCAAATGGAATCGAATTGACTAGTTGTGTTTTGATGGGTGTGTACAAATTGGACCCTTCCCCAAGACTTCCAGGAATAGAATACAATACAGTGTCCTATGCTTACACCAGACGTAGGAGTCATGTGGCCCTCCAGATGTTAATGGACTGCAGCTCTCAGTATTTCTCACCACTGGCTATGATTTATATTACTGCTGGAAGGGGCAATCTAACAACATCTGGAAAGCTCTATGATTCCTACCCCTGACTTACATACTTTGTATACCTACTGGCTATGGACCTCTACTATATGCCAAACAAAATAAATAACTGTTTTCTTGAACTGTATTCACTGCTGTAGTCACAATTCCTAGAGAGTAAGAAATGCTTGAAAAGGAATCCAGGAGAGGATGAGACCCAGTTCTAATTGCACACAGATAATGAAAGATCAGTCCACACCTCAGGCCTTAACCTCACTGATTCCTGCAGTGATGGCAGTTATAGTAACTGCTGGCTGGCATTAAAATCTGTTGTTAACTTATTATTGCAGTTTAATATGTTTTAGTTTACCTAATATTTTATTGTTTTAATTTGTGTAACTCGTTTTAATGGTTTTTGTAAGCCACCTTCAGAGCTTTGATATGCTGTGGGGTATACATATTTTAATAAATAAAAATAAAAATAAATAAATTGAGTGCAAACTACTTTTGTACTTTGAACTCAGTTTGCAGCAATTGAAGTAAGCTGCAGACACAAGGGCAAAGTGAGATGAGGAAAGGGAAACTGGGACATTTTAAAAGCAGCTGAAAAAGAGGTAAAAAAGAGGACAGTTGGTGGGTATGAAGTAAATACCCAGTGTAGAAAAATAAATACCCAGTGTATAAAAAATAAATCATACTGAAAATCTTGTTCTGCTGTTTTTTATTAAGTGCACCAATAGTGTCACTTAAAATATTCACTGGTAACACAATATATGGGGCATGAGATGCAAATGTAGTAACCGATGTCTCCTTTTAGTAGGTGCGGAGGAGTGTCAGAACACAGATTCTTATTTCATGTGAGACAACTGCAGTACAAATTTTGGTAATTTCTGACTTGCAATCTTGGAAAAAAGATCTAATTTAAAATTCTTATGCCCCATAGCCTAGCAGGCACAATTACAGATCCACTGGGTATCTATAGTCAATGCTACATTAAAGGCTTCAAAATCTTGAGTCCTAACATTTTTCAACATTCGAAACCTAACAAAGGAACAAATGAGAAAGTCACTGCCAAGTGTCCTCCTACAGGAAACATCTGCTGTTTCTTAGCCATTCCTTTATCACCCACTCCCAGGAAAAAACAGCTCAGTATTTGGTGGCAGCCTTAAAATGGGAATGAAAAATGTCAAGGTCTCAACTTACATGATCCATGCCTTAACTAGAGAAGGGAACATGAGGACCTTTGCTCAGTGGATTTTGGATGGTGTGCTAGTTCTATGGTTGCTTCAATGTGTGTTGATTGTTTTATTATATTCTAATTCAAAAACAGCCACGCTCCATACAGTATTCTTAGGTTCTAGGATATAACTGAATTCACCTAACACTCACAGGCCTCTTTTTAAGGGTGCATTTACATGTAGAAATAATGCAGTTTGACACCACTTTATGTGCTGTGGCTCCATCCTGTGGAATCATGGGATTTGTAGTTTTACAAGGTCTTTAGCCTTCTCTGCCAAAGAGTGCTGGCGCCTCATCAAACTACAAACCCCAGGATTCTGTGAGATGGAGCCAGGGCAGTTAAAGTGGTGTCAAATTGTATTATTTCTACACTGTAGGTGCACCCTTAGTCACAACTAGCATTGACCCAATGAATTAATGGCATATACCTGCAGGCTGACTCACTGGGAAAACTTTGATGCAATGCATCTGCTCTAGTTAGAACTAAGTGACAGGATTTCCCCCATGATTTGGCAAGGATTAAGGCATTCATATACAGAGTTTGGGAAAGTAATCTTTTTTTTTTTTTAATTGTAAAATCAAGAATCAATCAGTCAGGTTAGCCACTGGACAGTGGCAATATAATGGCTTGGGGATTGTGGGAGTTGTGTAACCTGCTTTCCTAAACTCTGTTTAGGTGAGCCAAAGGTGTTGTCTCAAAGCAGACAGAAATACACATACATGTCCACAGATATGTTTTTATAAGAAAAACTCTTGTAAGCAGAGTGGAACTGTTGGAGGTTAGAGGACCACATGAGCTATTCAGGAGATCTTGGAGAGCTGCACCCCCACTACACCTATCCCCCTCCCAATAATTTTAACCTCCAGGGGATGTGGAGAGTATTTTTACCATGATTCAGGGGCCCAAAGTCATTTTAGGTCCAGGAGATGTCTTGTTTAATGATGGGAAGGGAGGAATAGTCATTTCTGCTCAGTTTATGTTGTAAAAAATGACCTTTCCTGGGCCTAAAATGGCTGGGTGGTGGTGGTTGTAAACATGGCAAAATGTCCTCCATGACACCTAGAAGACATTAGAGGACTCATGGACTGCACTTGCCCTCCCCTGACTTAAAGTATTAATAGCTGCCACAAGAGTAGGGCAAATCCTATCAATGCCACAACTCCCAAGCTACTTTCCCAATAAAAATTCCCAACATGATTTGTCTTTTTTTGAAACTGACATCCTATATTTATGGCAGGTCAAGACTGAAATGACTGTAACATTCAAACATATATACTTACTTCTTTTTTCAAAGAGAGTTACATCTGCCCTTCTGAACACAACTGTTGTTTTGGTATTATCAGCCAAAGTAATGCACTGTTGATCCTTGACAGCAAAAAGGAAAGACCTGTTGATATGGTGAGAGGTGAGCAAGGTATTAATTGTATCTAAATATTTATTTATTTTATACACCACCTTTAGGCAAACACATCTTACACCCCATACTTTGTAATATTATAGTATACATTAAATACATTAAAAATTAATGAATCTAAACAGAATCCAAGACAGTATCATGAAACTAACATAAACCAGATAAATTAAAGTATAAACGATACATTAAGGGTGTAATTCAGTGTTGCACAACATGGTCTTTCCTTGCAGACCATGCCTCTTCCCCAAATCTACTTCAGAGAGTTTCCAAACAGGGTTTGATGGTGTAAGGAGGAGTCTGCTCAGAGATCACTTCTCCCCGTTCCATTGAAAAAAGCCATAGGTCAACAGCACTAATTGATACAATCCTAGTACAATAACGGCTTGAACTCCAATCAATAAAAAATATCATTGAAAACATTTTCAAGACAAGAGAATTAATTTATCAGTTTAGAGGTGAATCTACATTATGGAAATAATCCAGGCTGACACCGCTTAAACTGCCATGCCACAATGCTATGGAATTCTGAGAATTGTAGTTTTGTGAGATATTTAGCCTTCTCTGCCAGAGAACCCTGGTGCCACAACAAAGTACAAATCCCAGAATTCTATAGCATTGAGCCATACCAGATAAAGTGATGTCAACCTGGATTATTTCTGCAATGCGGATGCAACCTAGGAGTGTCTCTGCAGTTTAATACTACTTTAACTCTCATGCCTCCATCCTACAGAATCCTGGAGTTGGTAGTTTGGTAAAGTGGGTTGAATTCTCTGCTAGAGAGCTCTAGTGCACTTCCTTGAACGAAAATATGCTAGCACAGAATGCTAAGTACCTCTTCAAAATAGAAATCCCAGGGTTGTATAGGACAGGCGTATGACAGCTAAAACAGTATCATTCTGCTATAACTGTAGATGCACTCTTAGATTTTGTTGAATGCAGTCATTGATATACTTTTGTAACAAATTACAAAAACACATTGTTATTATGTTAGAGTTAGCAAATAATAGATCTGAACCAAATGGAGAATCACAGCAAGCCATGGTAGTACAGAACAAGCTACCCCAAGATCTCTTTTTAATTCATTAATCCAGAATAAAATCCCATTGTATCCCGTGAGATTTCCCAAGTGTGCATAGGATTTCAGCCATGTCTCAGGGACATCCGAGATTGTCAATGAATATTAGGACACTCTGGTGTCTTTCATAGTATGCAGTAGAACAAGTTACCTGCAAGAAAATGCTGTTTCAGCTTCACATTTCTCTGCACATTCTTCTTTATTAAGAGTTCTATAGAATTTTTTATATTGTCCAAGTATCCAAGCACCATCTGTTTTTACATAGTTATCCAGTATTTCTCCACGAACTGAAAGAAAGAAGTGCAAACAGCTTAAAAGATGAAAATACTGCCAGTAATAAAAGCATACTTTTCTATAATCCTGGCTGATAACATTCCTTATTCAGCATAGCCCTTATTCATTCAGTTCTGCACATGATCTGCATCCTGATTTGACAAGTTTCCAGCACAAGTTTACAAATTAGGTGTGAACTTATCTATATATTCTTACCACCTTCTGAACTTGTGTAGATACAGCACGAATCAATGTAAATGGACAGACATCCCTAGGATGTGTTATGTCTCTCATGATACAATGTCACAAACCCACCATGCATTTTCCCACTAATTCACTGGCTGACATTTATGGCAGGCAGGGAAACTTGCCATCTCATGACTTTATGTCCTCTGCAATATCATAAGGCAGTGTGAGATAGCCTGCCTTAAGCATCAGCTTTGAAATATCATTAAAGAGGCAAAAATTCTCTATTACTTAGTTTATTATTCTATTTTACCATCACTAGAGTACCATCTGATTTTCCTAGCTCACATTCCACAGAAGGAGAAAAGCCCGTGGGAAAACAATAGGGAGCTGATACTTCAAACATCGGTATACTGTTTTGGCCATAGCACAAGCCTTAGCTAATAAAGGCAAATGCTATTAAGTCACTCCCCTTTGGGTTTCCATTCTCCATATGAATTGGCCTTTAGAAAAACTAAAGTTTCCTACACTGAGCTAAACATTCAATCTTTAAAAATAAAACCACATAAAAAGTATTTAGTTTATTAAGCTATTAGTGTGGAAATCAGAAAGATGCTAGTGTCCACTATTCACATCCCAAAAGGCTATGAAACCTATACAGTTGTCCCTCCCCATTTGTAGACTTCAAGTCTGCGGTCTCACTCTTTGCAGGAGAATAAAATGGTAGCATACTTATGCATGGCCTCACACATGCACCATGGGCACACGCACAATTATTTTCAATGGGGCTTGAACATTTGCAAGCTGCCATCTTCGCAGGGGGACTTCCGGAATGGATCCCCCATGAATTGGTAGGGGCTACTGTACAACCAGATTGCTAAAACGAAAGTATTGTATACTCCTTTTGGTCTGTTCTCAGCCTTGAACTACCAGGCTAAAGTTAAACCATGTTGTTGTTGTTGTTGTGTGCCTTCAAGTCATCTCTGGCTTAGTTCAACCATAAGGTGACCCTATCACAGAGTTATCTGGGGATGAGAATGTGTGATTAATCCAAGGTTGCCCAGTAGGTTTCCATGGCTGAGTGGGGATCGAACCCTGATCTCCAGAATTGTACTAAATACAAATCCCCGGAAATCCACTGAGTGACTTTGGACAAGTCATACTCTCTCAGCCACAGATGAAGGCAGTGGCAAACCATCTGTGAAAAAATCTTACCAAGAAAACCCTGTGAGAGTCTTAGCATCATCATAAGCCAGAAACTACTTGAAGGTACACAATAACAGAATACAGATTAACCCTTTGTTTGGGCATGATGCTAATAAGAACACTCATTCAACTCTGCCAAGTGACAGAGGCCATGCTCACTACAGCACATAACTGACAATGCAAGACAGAGCTGATAATAATGGGTTATATGTCTTAAATAAGTATACTTCCTTCTGCAACATCCCAAAGGTGTATATGCTAGTGCAACTGGGGTTTATCCCAAGGTATGTAGCCAACAGGATTCTAGCTTATAGTTTCCTTACCATGGTATAGGTATCACAATAGTGTTGTTGTGGTGGTGTGCCTTCAAGTCATTTCCTACTTATGGTGTTCCTGAGGCCATTTTCTATCATGATGTTTCCTTGGCAAGTTTTTTCAGATAGGGTTTGCCATTGCCATCTTCTGAGGATGAGAGAATATGACTTGCCAAATATCACACAGTGGATTTCCATGGCCAACCAGGGATTTGAACCTCGGTCTCCAGAGTCATAGTCCAATGTTCAAACCACTATACTACACTGGCTCCTAAAATGTTATTGTTGTTGTGTGCCTTTAAGTCATTGCCTACTTATGGCGATCCTAAGGTGAACCTATCATGGGGCTTTCTTGGTAAAATTTGTTCAGAATGGGTTTGCCATTGCTGTCCTGTGAGGCTGAGAGAGTGTGACTTGCCCAAGGCCACCCAGTAAGTTTTCATGGCAGAGTGAGGATTTGAACCCTGGTTTCCAGAGTCATAGTCCAACAATCAAACCACTACACTATGCTAGCTCTCACTGTAAATATTAAAAGTAATCCTATTAGAAAGTCAGTGTAGTACAGTGGTTTGTGTGTTGGACTGGGACTCTGGAAAACCAGAGTATGAATATCTGTTTAGCCAAATCTACTGGGTGAAATTAGGCAGGTCTCATTTTTTCAGTCTTCAAGGAAGCCTATGACAAACCTCTTCTGAATAAATCTTTTCAAAAAAAAAACCCCTAGTATGGGGCCACCATAACTTAGAGTCAACTTGAGGGCAACAGCAACAACCCTACTAGTCCTTCCATTCAATTGGCCATAGCAATTCTAGCTGTTTCTACAACTTTGAATCTGAGCATGCTTTGTCTCTCTCTCTCTATGTACAATGTGTACATTATTAAATATTTATTCATTCCCACCCCCTTACATTTCAAGATCACATTCTAGACAAAGCTTTGGTGCAAATTTCAATAAAATTGTCATGCAGACCAAGAAAAAAACAAACCCTAATATTCAACAGTTAATTGTATGAACAAACTCAAACTACGAAAACAGAGAAACTGGAATTCATTAAGAGGTTACATCACATCACCTTAATTCCAGAAGAACAAATGTTTGCAGAAGGCACAAGCAGGGTCAGCTCTACCATTAGGCAGAGTGAGAACCTAAATTCATGTGACTTTAATGGTGCAAGTGGCAACCATGTCATGCCACCTTTTTTTAAAAAAAAAAAATCACTTATGGGTGATGGTGATTTATAATTGTTAGTGAAACTGCAGTCTGTCAAAATGGAAAGGTTAAGCATTCCCTCTAGGTTCCAAAATGATGATTTAAGCTTAGAATAAACCGAATCCACCACCTCACTGACATTAGACCACCAGCCTCCACTAATTCAGCCTGGCCTTTTATTTATAAAAACCCACCATGCACTTGCTAATCGTATGATATGTGGTCAGATCTTCTGGTGGTTGTCTCAGACAACTGATTTTCAGTGTCCTGAAATATCAGCAAATTGTTAATTTTATCTATCACTTTTATATTTTTGCTGCTGTAGAGGAGATGAAACTTGTGGAGTATGGAATAGGTATTTTCTTCCTCTGATGCCAAGATAATTTGGGATGGGAAGGCACCACTTGCAGCTCAATCTTATAGATCTTGTGCTGGTGTTGTCAGAAGGGGTCTCAATCAATTTGGGATCTCAATTTGTGAGAATAAGACCATCTGGAATGTGCATATGAGTGTGGTGTAGTGGTTTGAGTATTGGACTGTGACATTGGAGAACAGGACTCAATTTCCTGCTTGGCCATGGAAACCAACCAGGTGACCTTGGGCAAGTCACATGCTCTCAACCTCAGAAAAACCCATGATAGGTTCACTTTAGAGTTGTCTAAGTCAGAAGCAACATATCTGGGGAAAACAATCTTTTTTTGTGTCTAGGCTGTTGAAGATGTGAGAGATAGCAAGCTAGTAAAAATAGAAACATTGTTTTCTATGTGATAGCATATTTTGATTGTGGTCTTGAGCTTTGAAACAAAAGGGAAATACCTACAGTACAATGAATAGACAGAAGGCACATGTTGCTTGTGTAAGATCATGTTTGAAAGTACCTTTATGTTCAAAGATCTCAAATAAATGCTAACAATCATAATGCTAGAAGGTACCTCAAAGATCACCTAGCAAAAGCCCCAGCAATTCAGGATTCCCCTCCTGAAACATCCATGACAGGTGGCCATCCAACCAATGCTTAAAAACCTCCAGCAAAAAGAGTCCTTTTCTCTGAAAACTCTTGACAGTCCTGCATTCAATAAATATTGGTCTCACCTCCATTGGGAAGTTCTTTCTATATATGCAATATTTGTCAAGATCAAACAGCTGCAGAGTGTGTGGTAGTGATTTGGGGGCATCAGGTTTATAAAACCATGTCCAAAGTTGACTGAAATCTTTCCACTGCCTGCAACAGCCTTTACATCAAGGCCACTCCAGAAAATTCTCCAGAGGTCAGTTCTCTTTGTGGATTTGTACATGTTTGGATCATCAGAAACATAAATTTCCCCCACATAATTAAATCATGACTATCAAATTTACAAACTGAGCCATTAATTTAATAGCAAAATAACTCCCCCAAGGGCAGCATGTGTATGGAAATACAGTGGGCCCTTGGTATCTGCTGGGTTTGGGTTCCAGAACCCCACCAGGGATACAAAATCTGTGGATTCTCAAGTCCCATTAAATGCAATGGAATAGCAAGATAGTATCCCTTATACAAAAGAGCAAAATCAAGGTTTGCTTTTTGGAATTTGTATTTTTTTTTAAAGAAAAGTATTTTAAGCCATGCCTGTCTGTGGATGAAGAATCTCATGGATACAGAGGGCCAACTATATGGCTATGAAGACATGCTGTAGCCAAAGATGGATGAATGCCTGCCAGACTCTGTTTTCCTTCCCTTCCCATCCCATATAGCTCTGTTCACCTTCTCTCCCCCTCCCCCATCCTTAGCTGCTATTTCCTTTTCTTTTTATTCATCTTTGATCCCTTGTTTCTGCCTCTGCTTTCCTAACCTGCACAGGTACAGTAGCTTTCCTGCCTTTGGCTTTTTCTTTCTGCCAATTCCACTCCTTAGTTTCCACCTTTCTACTCTTATCTCTTCAAGCCTTGCATTGTCATTTAGTTGCATTGTTATGCTTTTAGGTGTGCTGATATCCCTATATTCCCTCCTTTTTTTCAGGGTTGCTATGGACGACAGTCTCCCCAGATCCCAAAGACTGTCCAGGGCCACCCAAAGACATGTTGCTGCTTGGGGTGGAGAACAAAACAACACCTTGCCCACTCCATATACAAATGGCAGGTGACTGTACTTCAGTACTGCAATGGGACAACATCCTTCACTAAACATGAAGGTGCTAGGTTAGTTTAGGAGGAATAGCATAGGCTGCTTATTACATAGCTCTTTCCTCCAGTGTCTTGCTGCGGCCTTCTCCCAGCATCTCCAGCTCCAGTCCATCTGAGGTGACCATCATCTCACTCTGCCTAATTGTAGGGTCAGCAGAACTAACACTTTCCCAGAACTTAGGACCAGGGTCCTGAAATGACTGCCTGCCTCCATAGAAGTCCGATCACATGTTAAGATGTTATTTTGTAGATTTTGAGGACCTCCTTCTGACTGGAACAACTTTGTTCACTGTTGTGTCAGATGAAACTTCATTTTTTTAAAAAATATTTCACAAGTTAATTTCTGAAGCACAACCCCAAGAATCTTCTGTGGTCAGTTTCCATGCTAGTTGAGATATTGTGGGAACTGTAGTCCAAAAAATAACTTTTCCAAGGTCTGCTCTGGGTTCCTGTTATCAGTTCTTGGTGATAAAGAACCTAGTATAGGAAGCTGACTTTAGATAATGACATTGTAGCTAGAAATTTGCTTTATTTTAGATTGCCTCATCATACATAAAGCAAATTTCCAGTTACAATGTCATTATCCAAAGTCAAGTTCTGGTCCTGATGTCCATTATCACTGAAGGGTCCCACAGAAGAGCTTGGAGTTTTAAAGTAAAAGATATTCAGAAGTAGTTCACCAGTGTTGCCTTCTCTGCAGCACTAACAAAACTTAAAGTTGCCCCTACAAGATCACCAAGATCTACCAATGTCATCTCTCATTATTATTGCCTGCCCAGAAACAACTTCTCTAAAATTGAAGGAAGAAACATCAATAATTTAAGGTATATAGATGACATCATATTACCATCAGAGTTGAAACAACTCCTGAAGAATGTTAAGGAATAAAGAATAAAAGCATGGTTACATAATGCTTGTAGAAGATTTGTATAACATTAATGTAGATCATGGAGACATCAAAACTGTTAAAGATTTTCTATACCTTGGTTCAGTCATTTACTACTGTAGTCAAGAAATAAGGAGGCGGAAACTAAGAAGGGTAGCTATATAAAGAACTAGATAAGACTTCAGGTTTAAAGATATATATCATTAAGTACTAAGTTAGGATCACCCATGCCACAGTATTTCTGATTTCTATGTATGGATGTGAAAGTTGGACAGTGAAGAAAGCTGACAAAAAAGAAAATCTGCTGATTTGAAACATGGTGCTCGAAATGAGTTTTACAGACACCATGGACCACAAAAAAAGATGAATAAATGGATCCAAATAAAAGCCTGAACTCTCACTAGAAGCCAAAATGATTAAACTGAAGCTGTTGTACTTTGGACATATCACAAGGTGACATATGATAATGGCTGGAAAAGTGGAAGATAGTAGGAACAGTGAAAGCCTACATTACCAGATCCTGTCTGATCTCTGAAGCTAAGTAGAGTTGGCCCTGATTAGTACTTGGATAGGAAGCTGCCAAAATCACCTCTGAGTATTTCTTGCCTAAGAAAAGCCTATGAAATTCATGGGGTTGCCATAAGTCAACAGGTTACTTGAAGGCACATATAAACATACAGCATTAAGTCTGAGAAATCTGAGCAGGACTGTTGGTAACAGTGTCCCTGGGAGCTCTCTCAATCAAAGGATTGACATAAATCAAATATGACCAGGCAGCACACAACAACAACAAATTGGAAACTACAGGGTAGAGCCCAAACAATGAGATCTTTAAACATCTGAAATCTACAATTAGAACTTATAAAAAAGAATATGAAACAGCAGTGTTGGTGAACTGAGAATTAAGATCTGTGGGAAAGACCATCTGTCTCCCAGTAGAGTATGGCAAGAACAACACTCTTGTAGTTATTATGTTGGCTACTGCCAAGTTACTGTAGTGATAGTCTCTAGTTTCTTTATGAGAAGCTCTTGTTTGTCCTCTGATGGAAACTACCAAACACTTCTGAAACTCTGTAACAACAATAACATGATGCATATCTAGCATGCCACACTCTCTAGCTGACTGAAGCTGGAATGTAACACTAGCTGGTGAATGATCTGACAGAACTTGAAACAGTGCTACAGCCAAAGCTAAGAATAATTTGCCTCATCATCTGCCTGAATGGGCAATTCTCTGAAGGTACAGAAGTAAGTGAGCTGTCCTGTGCAGTTGGAAGAAAGAAAATGGGGATACGGGAGTTATTATAATACATTTAAAAATACAGGAACCAAATATTTTTCCATTTTTGTACAGCAGGGCACAGTAAATGTTTAATGGGGAGACCAGTGAACTTTACTATACACAGACTATGGTTGGAATCTTATTGTTTAATCCCAACTAGAGTAGACCCAATTAATAACTTGTTGAATGGGGAGTCAACATGTAAGTAAATTTCTTTGATTCAAAGGGTCCACTCTAAGTAAAAGTAACAACAAGGTTTAGATGTATATGTAAGCACAGAACTCCTAAGCTAACCCCTTTAATACAATAGGTCTTAAGACTGCATAGAATTTGGAAAATCAGATGTTGTTATACTATTAAACAAATAGATAGATAGATAGATAGATATGATAGATGAGAGGCTCTATTTATCAAGTATTTAACATATAGGTTAAGGACATTACAGACTGTTACTTGGGCTCATTAGATTTCAGGTGTAGATGAGAAGTTTAGCATAACTACAAAATTACAAGCCACTTCTAAAAAAACCCCTAGTCCACTGCTTAATTTCTTTTCTTTTTGTAAAGTATAAAAAACAGCCTTACCTGTGCAGAGAAATAAAAGTACTAGAAAGATATCTTTGCAAGACCCCATTTTGGGACAGACAACTTGTATGCTGAAAGCTCTGTGTCTCAGTGGACAAAGTTTTATTGACTCAGCTTAGAGTTAGACAAGCATCGAGCAAATGAGATAGACAATTGAGTTAAACATTCTCTCAGTGCTCTGGGCCTCTCTTGTCTGGTCTAAATGTTCAAACATTACCTTGAATTCAACTTACAAAATAACGTTTAAATGTTTGATGAGATGTTGGGGAAAGGTGGAACACATTTTCTGATATATGTAAGCATTTTACTCTGAAATTATTGACTTTCATTTAGATCTGGGGTGGGCAACATGCATCTCCCAGGTCTTTTTTTTTTAAACTGCAATGGCAAAGGTAATAGAGTGACCGCTAGTTGTGTGTGTGTGTGTGTCCAATTTAAGACCCCTGTGTCAGGAAGATGCCTACTCTTATTTTGGTCAATTAAAGGTTGGAATAGCACTATGGCCTGCCACTAGACTAAAAACAACAACAACAACTTCAGTGCCTTTTCTATAAATTCAGTGCTAAAAGCATTGTTCAGTCAGAGCTTGTTCATACATTAAAAAAAACAAACATGTGGCAGCCATCGGAAATGCTTAGCCTGGATTGACTTGTGCGATTAGTTAGTTCTATGCATTTGAAAAATAACAAGCTGACTTCATCTTTATGCTACAAAAACCCCAACCAATCACTCTAGCATAGCCTAACAGTGGTATACCAAATGCCAAAGTCAGCATGTGGTAGCACATGACCACACTCCACCAGAAATGTACTCTAGTGGCCAAACTGTGTCAGTGTTTGTAATAGAAAGGTGTTTTGCACTGTATCCTCATATCAAAACTGTGGACAATACATTTCTTGTTCAATCACAGACATATCTAAGCCTTCTACTCATGTGGACAAACATAATGGGCTAATTTCATAAAATCAATGGGAGTTCCACTCTCTTTGTAACTAATTTTCTATTTATTTCTGTGGGTTAACTATATGTAATACTGAGGAAAGATTTAGTCCAATTTTGAATCGGATAATGAAGAATATCAGTGTTAGGTATAATAGAGGTACAAAGAACAGGTACTGATGGTTATTAGGGTCCAAAGATCAAGGTTTTCAAATCCTTAGACATTAGGTACATGCCTAAGGAAAGCTTATCTGGATATTACAGTCATGCTGCTAAAGATCAATGGTATTTCAGGTATTCTTAACTGCACACTTGGTCATGAAATTAAAAAAAAAAACATTCAGAAGGCAGGTCCTCCCACGCACCCACCCATCCTGAACAATATATGTAAGTCTTCTCGATAATATCATACTAGATCTCTTCAACTTCCAAGCTCCCATAATGCTGGATGCAGAACTTTAAAAAGTTGCTTTCTTGGTAGCTCCAGTGATCATGCTGACTATGGAATTACTGGACTTGTGGTCCAAAAAGTAACTTTTCCAAGTTCTGGCTAGATGTGGTCCAACTGACTGTTAACCTCTTTCCTTTCTGGACTCCTTGCTTGTATATTGATGTGCTGTTATGCTCAATTTTGTCTGGAGTTGTTCAGACACTGATAGTTCTCCATACTGAAGGTGGCTTCGGTTGGTAAACAGGAAGGGAATCTTTTTTTTTCTTTTTTTTAAAAAAATCACTCACTATCTTGTCTAAATGTCAACTCTCTTTTGGAACAAAGTTGATCTAGTCATGTTTGCTTTCTTTTGTTTGATATCCTCAGAGGCTTGCCTAAAGGAGGATGTTTATCTGAGATACAGCAAAGTTTGGGTACTTTGGTTAGTACAATGGTTAAAATATAATCAGCTGCAAAGCACCTTTTGAACAGTAGTTTGCTTACTGTAAGATGAAACCACAAGTTTACAACTAAAACGGGAATCATCATTTGACTAATGCTTTTATGTACCATTTTTCATTAATCTCTGACATCCCTAAATGATGGTATTTAGTCCAAAATGACAATCTCAAAATCAAGAATGAAGCTTACATATTTCAGTGGTGATGTCCCCAGTTACAGAAGTTTAGCAAGGGCAGATGCACAAAACCTGGAACACTTATCAAATTTGGGAAAACCCAATGAGCTTATATGCAAATATGAGCTTAAAAGTTCTGGGACCAAATTTGGGTGAGTCCAGAGGTTGTTTTCAGTCTCAAAGTTAAGGCTTGAAATTACATCACACTTTTAAAAGAACAGAAGCAAGAAGGCTGAGAGCACAACCTTATACTGCAGAAAATACCCTGAAAGCACCAGATCTCAACTGATCTTGGAAGCTAAGCAGGATCACACCTGGTTACTATTTGGGGACCTCCAAGGAATACCAATGGTATAGACTGTATTTCAAAGTAGGCTATAGCAAATCACCTTGGAATATTCCTTGCCTTTGAGATTCTCAGTATTGCCATAAGTCAACATGTGATTTGAAGGCACACTACAAAATCCCATCTTCCCCCTCACATTTATTGACCTGAAATATTTATGCTGCTAAGGTCTCTCCTTTCTCTCCCATTGAGACTCACCACACTCACACCATCTTCAACATTTTAAAGGGATGCAGGTGAACTGCCCATGGCTGTCAAAAGGCAGATATTTGGGGAGCAGTGGTGTCACACACACCCTTAGGGTGTCAGCTGCTGTGGTCCACACCTCTCACACTCACCTAGTCATGCTCCTGGTGTAGATTATACTTGCACAAGCAACTACAGGCCCACAGAGAGCAGTAAGGTTGAGACAAGTAGTGGGGATTCCCTGATATGCTCCCTCTTGACTTGTCCCATCTTTTGCTGCCTTGCCTATAGATTCACACCCTCACTTCTTCACTTATCTCTTCTTCTTACCAGCCTGTGAAGGTGGGGAAAACCTGCAAAAGCGGGTAGATTTTCACACACATCGCTGTTAAAGTGTAGTTAACCTGAACAGAAAGTAGTCCAAAGCTACTCTTTTTTAATTTTGGGATTTTCCGAAAGTAAAAAGAAGCGGCTTTTGACTACTTTCCGTTCGGGTTAACCACACTTTAACAACGATGTCGTCTGAAAATCTACCCGCTTTTGCAGGGTGTTTTTTTTTATTCAAACCCTGTTTCTGCACAGGATTTCCCCTGTGAGATAATGTTCTTAGTCATGTAGCTGCAGCCAGCAAATGAGATCCTTTCCTATCTTTCAGTTGTTTTTTCCTTAGAAAAAAAAGTACTTTCTCTTTACTTAAGATGATCTTTGACACTGATTCTAAGCAGACAGGTTCCACACAAAGTGAACAGGGCATCTAATCATCTGAAAGCAGAGTGGAGCATTTAGATCTTTTAAAACCACATAGAACAGTTAAGAAGACAGCCATGTTTATGTCCTGTGGTATGAAATCATCAACCCATGCTGGCCATTTTTGGGTGCTTACATAGTATCCCCTGACACTCTTCTCTCTCTCTCTCTCTCTTCTTCAGTTACCATTTTGTGGTGACAACTTAATACTATGCTCCCTATATTACTGTCCCTATTATACTTGTGCTAACTAAAATAAGAGAGGACACACTGTGTATCCAGCACATATTTTCATAGTACTGGTGATCCAGCTTATGTCAATCTTTTTTAAAATGCCATTTGTGAGTCCTATAAGCACTAGCATAGTGTAGTAGAAAAAGTGTTGGATTATGCATGAACAAAAACTGATACTCAACCAAAACGTAGATGAACATGAAGCACTGCATTTTGGGGGGAAATGTATCTATAAGAGCAATTCAGCTCAGTATACTTTACTGAGTTGGTTTGTGGATTAAAGGGTGGGGTGGCATGTTAGCCACCCTGTGATCCATGGCAGAAGTTTGGAATACAAACAAATACATTTCAGCAGCAAAAAATTAAGCTGAAATCTCTCCTAGTGAAGTCAATCGGACTTCAATATACTGTATCTCATTTTATTTGAAATTTTCAGTGAATATTTATATTTAAAAAATAAGCTGGAACGTATACAACCCAAATGGTAAGGACTTGTATTTAAAAAATTCAAGAGACTAAAGGAAATGCAAGGCTATAACAGAGAAGTCCAAAGCAGAAGCTAACAGTAAGATATCTGCTAGTCATATAGTGTAACAGGCAAATTTAGAGTGAACTGTAGAAATGTGAATTGCAGCGGTGCAGCCAATAAAGGGAAGAAATGCAACTGTAATTAGTAACAAGTAATATTTCAGAGGAATGCAACGGCAAATCATCCCTGAGTATTCCTTGCCTAAGAAAACCCCATGAAATTTATGGGATCACAGGAGACTTGAAGATACATACACACAAAATGGGTTTGATGAGCACTTGAGCAATCACATTCCTGCAATAAAAGCTGCAAAAAAGAAAGACCTACATGTAAATGTATTTGTGATTCACTCTCATTTGTTAAATTTTGGAAGAGATAGCCATGTTCTGTTTCAGTATAAAAAGGAAAGCCGAGGGTGGTGGTGGTATAATCTAGCAGTACTTTTGAATAACTGGTTTATTTTAGCATTAGCTTTCATGGATTTCAGTCTACTTCTACAGATGAATTGATGGAGTAATCGTTGATGAAGTAATATTAAAGTCAAAGATATTTAAACACAGTTACACAGTTGTGAGAGTGGGATAAAATGTAACAGGATACAGAAAGATGCAAATTGTGACTCTGAAGATTTATGGCCAAGGTTACAATTTGCTTCTTTCTCTATCCTATTGCATTCCAGCTTGCATGAAAAATAACAGCCTTAGCTGATTCAAGGAAGCAGAAGAAATTTATTCCAATCTGCAATTTAAGAGATGCCATTAAGAGAGAATAAATGCATTTAGCTTTCCATTTATATTGAGATCTGCCACTTAGAGCATTACAACCCAATTGATCTGTATAGTTTAGAACAAAGGTCATCTGACCGTTCTGTCCGCTAGACATGATCACTTGCCAGTCTTATTGCTCTTTTCCTCTTTATATAGCCTTCACTTTATTCAATGGAAAGAAACTAAATTCAGATTAAGATGCTGAAAGAGCAGTAAAAGATGTTAAATATTTAGGCTCCTCTTTGTTATTACATACTCTGCATTTTATGCCTTCAGACATACGATATCAACTGCAGATATTCCTGGATTCCTATTGCTGTTAAACGCAAATGACATGGCCAATAGTCAGGGATGGTAAGAGTCCAGCATCTGGAGAGCCAAAGGATGTACACTCCTATGATAAAGGAAGGTCAAAGAAAGGTTCTTGTCATTGCCATGAGTGTCATTAGTACACCAATAAGAGAGCTAATAATACATGAATAATATTTGTACCATATCCTCCAGATTTCTCAAATAAGGTAGTATTTCTTGCTATTGTTGTTATGCTAAATGCAGCATGGCAAGAATTTGGAGGGACCACACTACAAACACATGATGGCTAATGGAGCTCACCAAGGAATTCCAAAAGAAAATTAGCATGTGCTCTATAGACTATAGCAAAGCCTTTGACTGCCACAATCACGAAAAGTTATGGAATGCTCTTAAAGACACGGGAGTGCCACTACACTTGATAGTTCTGATGAAAAAGCTATACTCATGAGAAGAGGTCAACATTACAACAAAATACAGAAAAATGTAATAGTTCCCAATTGGCAAGGGGGTAAGGCAAGGTTGCATTTTATCACCCTACTTGTTTCACTTGTACACAGAAAACCTCATATGAAGAGCAGAATTAGACTTAGAAGAAGGAGGCATGAAAACGGGAGGAAGGAACATCAAAAATCTAAGATATGTGATAACACAATATTAGTAACGAATCACGGACTTGGAACAGTTAGTGAGGAAGGTCAAGGAAGAAAGTGCAAAGACAGGCTTAATGCTGAACATAAAGAAAACAGAAATAATGACCATGAAGGAGCTACATAAACTCAACCTAGACAATGAGAAATTGAAATAGTTAAAGATTTCTCATACCTTGGATCAAACCTTGAACAGAACAGAGAATGCAGTCAACAGATAAGAAGACTAGGAATGGGAAGGGCAGCCATAAAAAAGCTAGAAAAATATACAATAAAGATAGACTTGTTCAAGCCATGGTATTCCCCATCACTATGCATGGATGTGAGAGCTGGACTGTGAAAACAGTGGATAAAAAGAAAATCAACTCATTTGAGATGTGGTGCTGGAGAAAAGTGCTGGGGATACTCTGGACAGACAAAAAGACTATCCTGGAAAGCCAATGGGAGGGCTGATAGCAGAGGCAAAGGGACGTCCAAAGCAAGGTCCAAGTTACCAATCCAAGGGGTCAGTCAGTGATGGGTCTAGCAGTCCGCAGATCTAGGGTTCCAAAGAAGCAAGGTGGCATGGCAATCCAAAGGTCACGGGTTCCAGAAGTCCAAGAGAAGTCAGCAGTCCAAGAGTCAAGGGTTCAGGACAGGGAACAAGGAGAGCCAGAGGCTTTCCCAGGAAGCTCACTCAGATAACCTCTGGTACCAAGGCAATGCTTCCAACCTGCTTAAATTCCCAAGCTCCTGGAGCTCAGCTGGGGCTGATCACCTTGATTACCTCGGCATTTTTCATATAGCCTCCTCGAACACCAAAGGACCACCCTTTCTGCTTGACATTGGCTGAAGATAGGCACAGTCCCTCGATCCTCCTCCATGTTCAACGGTTCTGCTGTCAGGAGGCTTGGATGCAGAGCCTCCTGAAAAGCCACAGGCTCTGCGGGAGCTGGAAAAACAGAGCTGCTAGGGCCAGGCTGGGGCTCCTCTGCTGCAGACTCAGGACCCAGAGGAGATTCTGGCTCATCCTCCGAGTCCTCTTCCAGGCAGGGTATGACAAAGACAAATAAATGGGTCCTTAAACATATCAAGCCAGAAATACCCCTAGAAGCCAAGATGATCAAACGGAGGCTGTTGTATATGGGTCACATCATGAGAAAGCATGGCTCATTAGAAAAGACAATAATGCTGGGGAAAGTTGAGGGTAGAAAGAGAGAAAGACCAGAGGCTTTTTCCAGTATAGGATGGTATCCCAACTCCAGCCTGCAACCTTATCTGGAAGTAGATAATCTGGACTCATGGATTAACACTATTGTAACTCTTATTTTTATTATTGTTGTTGTATTTGTTGTACATGGGAGTATTTTGAATGGTCTAAGATCCATTTATTTGTCTTTTTAGTACCATACAATCCCCATATCCATGTTGGATTCATTTCCAGATTTACCATGGAAATGCAAAACTGCAGATAGCAAATCCTATTGAAATGAATGACTTCCAGAGGAAGGTGATCACAAAGTTGTGCTGGAGGACCAAGAGATTCCTAGGAAGAACACTTTAGGCATTTATAGTTCCTTCAGTCTGACTCTGTGGTCATCTTCCACCAGAATCATGTCATAGATCCACACTGGATGATCTAGAAAATGCCTAGAGATAATTTTTCCCCCTATATGGGTAAGTGAAACCATGGGTACTGGTCCCATGGATATGGGGTCATACTGTAGTTGATGATACATATAAATTTTTCCTTCATTAGCACTTTTCAAATGTGTTGATTTTCTTCCTGTCAACATTCTTCAAATTGGTAAGACTAAGGGGTATTCAAATTAGAAATACTATGATGTGAATTATCCTGACTTTGGTATCTACTGATCTGTCATTACACTTGAGGATCTTGTCTAGTTCCTTCATAGCTGTCCTTCCAAGTCTCAGGCTTTTGATTTCTTGACATCAGTTTTAATTTTGTTTAATGACTGAGTCTTGCTATATGATATTTTTTACTATTTAAAGATTTATTCCTGCATGGCAGGTGATTGGACTACACTGGATAGTCCTTGTGGCCCCTTCCAACATTAAGATTCTATTATCTTATTTCAATGTCTTCATTACACACATTAAAGTTATGTAAATCATCTGTGATCATTATTTTTGTTTTCTTCATGACTATTGTAACCCTGCTTTTACACTTTCTTCACAAACTTTCATCAATACTTGTTCCAAGTCTTTGCTAATTTCTGCTAGTAATATGGTATCAGATGTATATTTTAAATTGATGATATGCCTAATTTTCCTATCTGCTTCTTGTAATTCTGCTTTCTATACAATATGTTGTGAATATAAATTAAAGAGATAGGGTGATAAAATGCAGTCACATCCAATCCTCTTGCTGATGGAAAACTATTCTGTTTCGCCATATTGTGGATTGACAGTGGCCTCTTGCCAAGAGTAGAGGTTACATATCAAGACAGTCAGATGTTGTGGTGCCTTTTAGAGTGAAATATATATTTTCTCATACCAGTACCAAGGATTTTCTATAATGTATAAAGCACAGGCTGTTTTCCATTTGAAATTATTTGGTGTCTTCCACTATCCAAAGTTTCTGGATAATGTTCAAAGTCCATTTCAATTTATTTTTAGAGACTGTAACACAATCCCTAGTGCCTCTTCCTTTTCTGAAGCCGACTTGGACATAGGATCATAGAATCATAGAATCATAGAATCATGGAGTTGGAAGAGACCACAAGGGCCATCCAGTCCAACCCTCTGCCATGCAGGAACTCAAAATCAAAGCATCCCCGACAGATGGCTATCCAGCCTCTGTTTAAAGTCCTCCAAAGAAGGAGACTCCACCACACTCTGAGGGAGTGTGTTCCACTCTCAAACAGCTCTCACTGTCAGGAAGTTCCTCCTAATGTTGAGGTAGAATCTCTTTTCCTGCAGCTTGCATCCATTGTTCCAGGTCCTGTTCTCTGGGGCAGCAGAAAACAAGCTAGCGTCCTCCTCAATATGACATCCCTTCAAATATTTAAAGAGGGCTATCATATCCCCTCTTAATCGTCTCTTCTCTAGGCGAAACATACCCAGTTCCCTAAGTTGTTCTTTGTAGGGCTTGGTTTCCAGACCCTTCACCATTTTAGTTGCCCTCCTCTGGACACGCTCCAGTTTTTCAACATCCTTTTTGAATTGTGGTGCCCAGAACTGGTGGGGCCTGACCAAAGCAGAATACAGTGGCAGTATTACTTTCCTTGATCTAGATACTATGTTTCTATTAATGCAGCCTAAAATTGCATTGGCCTTTTTAGCTTCGGCATCACACTGTTGACTCAACTTGTGGTCCACTAGGACTCCTAGATCCCTTTCACATGTAGTCTCGTTAAGCCAGGTGTCCCCCACCCTATATCTATGCACTTCATTTTTTTGCCCTAAGTGCAGTACCTTACATTTCTCTGTGTTTAAATTCATTTAGCTTTGGCCCATCTTTCTAATCTATTAAGATCATTTTGAATTTTCATCCTGTCATCTGGGGTATTAGCTAATCCTCCTAATTTGGTGGCATTTCTTACTCCATATATGGCAAAAATCTTTCTTTTAAAATCTTGAGCATCACTTTGCTTCAATGGGAGATCAATGCACTACTCCAATGGTTACTACAGTTCCTGGTATCCCCTTTCTTGGGTATTTGGAATGCATAGTCAGACTTTGGTATCCACGGTGGGGGCTATTCTGGATTCCCCCCCCCCCAAGATACCAAAATCTGCTGATGCTCAAGTTTCAATGTCCTCAATGGCGGCACATGTACATGGCCGCACTGCCATTAGGGACAGCCCCCGTTGTCCCCAGTGGTGGTGCACACACATAGTTGTGACACCATTATGAACAATGAGAACAATCAGCTAAGGTTCTGATGTCCCCAATGGTGATGCGTGCAGGCGAGAATGGGGTCTATCTCTAATGGTGACACAGCCACGTGCATGCGCTGCCACTGGGGACAACATGGGCTTGCTGTCTGCGGATGCTCAGATCCATGAATGGCGAGTCTATGGATACTGAGGTCCCACTGTATATTGAGCATTTCTGGTCTGTGGGCCATTGTTTTGCTTTCTAAATTTGTTTGCATTTTTTTTTTTGTTAGACTTGAAATGGAGCCTGTCTCTGAAGCCTGCTAATAAAATAACATCTGAACCCTCCACATACAGATTTTACTTGTTCTGCAATTACTCATGGAAGATTTAAAAGACACACCAAACAGGGAGTTAAATACCGGTAATTTTGTTTTGTTTTGTTATGTTATGGCTGGAGAAAGTTAGTAACAGGATATTCCTGTCACCACCCAAATTTAAATAAGTCCACTGCCAGCTATGACTGTAATCCAAAAGGACACTACCTGCTCAAGACTAGTGTACTTATGAGTCTGTTTTATGATTCAATTATAGGGCTGACAGATGTATCATTTTCAGCAATTCCTATGAACATGCATAGTTTAGAAAATAACTTTCACAAGAAATTTGTTTCATAATGTTTAAAAGTACCTTGCTGCAGTTATTAGTCGCAATAAGAAAAACAAATGAATTACTTATTAATTTTTTGTAGGTTTTTTGGGCTGTGTGGCCATGTTCTAGAAGAGTTTCCTTCTGAAGATGCCAGCCACAGATGCTGGCAAAACGTCAGAAGGAAACTCTTCTAGAACATGGCCACACAGCCCGAAAAACCCACACAAAAAAACTATAAATTACTGATTACTCTTTCAATATCTTATTTTCCTTTGACCACCTTAGAATTGGTTAAAAAATGCCATTTAACTGGGAAAATCCCTGTTAAAGTACATATAACAATACATATAACAATGCCCTTAACAAATTTATCTGAGGAAGTAGACATAAATCTATGAAAGCTCATGCTGCCAACTTCTTTCTTTCTACAAGATCTCTGTACATACAAATACCCTTAACAGTAATTTTTCAGGTTACTAGAAAATATTACTCACTACATTATATATAAACATTCCTTGAAAGCAACTTTTGAAGTAACTAGAAACTCTTTCTCTGTTGTGTTTTACATTTATTATCTTTTAACTGACCAAAAGCACTAGGTTTTGTGTGACAGCAATAGCTTGTCAGCATAGGATGCTCTCTTGGTATTAAAGGTATTGTTATTTTATGCTGGGGTTTTTATCATTGTAATATAAATATTTATATTTAATTCTGTTTTTAACTCTGTATTTAATACTGTATTTTAATGCATTGTGGGTTTTTTTTTTAAAACTGGTCATTGACCAAAATAAATATACAGTAGGTATGTATGTGTGTATGTAAATAAACTCTTACTCACCGTAACAATAGATTTTCATCCATGCTCCATCATTAAAATCTGATTTCCTTATTACCTGAAAATGTAACTAGCTGCTGGCAAAGGCATTTCTCACTCGCCCAATAGCCACAACAGTCCCTCCAAGCAGGGTGACCAGACATCCTCCTTTTCCAGGCCATGCCCTACATTTAAGCCTTCTGTCCAGGAGGAATTCCAACATGCCCTTCATTTTGAACATGACAATGAAACATAAATTTACATATTTATATGAGTATTTTTCACTTTTATTTGACAATGCCCTCCATTTTCTAGAATTTCCTACATTTTGTGGTGCCTTGTCTTCCTTTTTGGTTACTGTTATCATTATTGCCTTTCTTTGACCATGTCCCTCTATTTTTCTTGAATTTCCTCCATTTTGCAGTGCCTTGCCATTCTTTGCGGTCAGGACATCTGGTTACCCCGCTTGTCATTGTCTTCTTCTTCATCGTCATCTTTGTCTTCTTCTAGCTTTTCTTTGGTCACGTCCCTCCATTTTTCATGAACGTCCTCCATTTTGTGGTTGTCTTCCTTTGCGGTTAGGACATTTAGTCATCCTGCTTTTACTATTATAACAGGCGGCTCTCTGTATCTGCTTTTTTAATCCACAGATTCAAGCATCCACAGTTTGAAAATATTAAATATATATAAATTACAAAAAAAAAACAAATCTTGATTTTGCTATTTTATATAAGGGGCACCATTTAACTACACAATTGTGTTTAATGGGATTTGAGCATGCATAGATTTTTGTATTCATGGGTGTATGTGTGTGTTCCTGGAACCAAACCCTAGTGAATACCAGGGAGCCACTGTATTATTATTATTATTATTATTATTATAGCTTTTCTTTGCTCATTTTCCCTCCATTTTTCTTGAATGTCCTCCATTTTGTGGTGCCTTGTCCTCCTTTGTGGTTAGAACATCTGGTCACCCTGCCTCTGGGTGTACCGCCCCACTGGGTGACCCCCCCGGTGTATCACCCAGTGCAGTCCTCACCCCCCGCCCCACTAGTGATGCCTCTTTGATAGGGTCACCTTAGGGTTGCCGTAAATCGGAAAGGACTTTAAGATGCACAACAACCACCTCAGTCTACATGAAACTGGGTCAAACAGCTCTAGTTTTGCTCTGGTGTCCCCACAAATGACACTTCCCAGAATTCCACAGCATGGAGCCATGGCAGTTAAAGTGGTGTCAAACTGGATTATTTCTGCAGTGTGGATGCAGCCTCGGAGAATCGCATCAGGCTGAGCTGCTGATGGGCAAGAAGGAGAGAAAGAGAGACTCTCTCAGCTGCTTCAGCAGTGCCAGAGGCCTCTTGGGAGATCCATGGGCAGCCCACCATGTTGTCCTCCACCCGCCTTTCCGAAGCTAGAAGAAGACGGGGGTCGCACTGGGGGGCTTTTTTCCAGAAGCCTGTCTGACCCTCTGTGGGAAAATGGAGGACAACCAATCTCTTGTAAGGCCAGGGTGACTAGATGCCCTCCTTTTCCAAGACGTGTCCTCCATTTCAGCCTAATGTCCAGGAGGAATTCCCAAATGCCCTCCATTTTGAGCATGATTAAGAAGCATGAATTCAGATTTCTAGAAGTGTTTCTAGCTTTTGTTTTGTCACAGCCTCAATTTTTCTTGAATGTCCTACATTTAACCTTTGCGGTTAGGACAGCTGGTCACCCTGAACAAGCCAGACGTGTTTGACCTGCTTTTTTGTAACCCTTTGATTGTGGTGGTTGTGGTGGTTGTGTGCCTTCAAGTTGTTTCTGACCTATGGCGGCCCTAAGGCGAGCTCTGGTGCCACAACAAACTACAATTCCCAGAATTCCACAGCACTGATCCAATGCAGCTAAAGTGGTGTCAAACAGGATTATTTGTGCAGTACAGATGCAGCCTAGGTCAGTGTTGTCCACAGCAGCTCTCCCTCCAGGTTATAATCCTCTTTAACCTTGCACAGAGATTCCAAGAACTGAAACTAGGATTTTTTTGCATGGAAACCATGGGTTCTACCACTAAGCTACAGTTCTTGGTGAAGCCTTACTTTGGGACATTTTGAATAAATTTCCTATTGAGACCCTTTGAATTGGTGAGACTGTCTCTGTGATCGGATCATTTAGTACCATCTGTGTGGCTGTTTCCTGAATCCTGTTCCAAGCAGCACAATCTGAACCTATTGATCTTTATTTCTGAGGTTCCTTGGGGCTTGCTTGTATGTAAGTGTAAGTAGGACTGTAGTCTGACAATTGAATCCTATGCATCTTGAATTGGGAGTGAGTCCAAGGGAGCATAGTAGGCCATACATCTAAGGAGTTTATAACCGGGGGGGGGGGGGGGGGGGATTGGAAGTATAAACAGTTATTAACCTGTGATTAACCCACAATTGTGTAAATGGTTTTCACACAACATCAGCACACAAAGTGCTGTTATCCCATGCAGAATCAGTGATTAACCTGCAATTGTGCGAATGGTTTTCACACAACGTTGAGACGAAATGTGATTAAAGTGCCATTATCCCATGAAGAACCAGGCAAGAAACAACAGTAACTCATTCATAGAATTTTCCTGTGAATGACTTTTGCTGTTTCTTGCCTGGTTATTCCCTGGTTCTTCACGGGATAATGGCACTTGCGTTAATGTCATTTTAGGCACATTTTAATGTCAATTGTGCAATTTTCATAATAATAATAATAATAATAATAATAATAATAATAATAATAATAATAATAATATATTTATAAGCCGCCCCTCTGCTTGGCAACTGGGGCGGCGAACAACATATTAAAACAAGGAACAGTTAAAATATGCCCAGATCCCATGCCCTAACCCTCCCACCCCTTAAAAAAGAATTAAATTATGAAGAAATTAAAACCATACATCAAAACACAATACAATACAGCCCCTTAGCCAATCTGTATATAGTAGAACAGGGTGGGAGGTGCATAGTAAAACTATGAGTTAATCATTGTTTAAACACCCTATTTCCCATGTGATAAAGTAGTATGTATGGATAGGATTGTACAAGAGTGTAGACTATAAGAGCGTAGTGTGGTAATCTGTTAATTTTACTCAGAAGTAAGTCCCACTCAGTTTATTAGGACTATTTTATGAATAAGCATAACTAGGATTGAACTAATAATGCAAAAATCTCTGTGCACTGATGCTTTACGGCTTGCAGAATTGGGACTCATACTTTAAAAGAGATGGATCAATAAGTAAGGAAATGCCCGTTTCCAAGTTGGGGAGATTCTTCAGGCCAGGGCTCCTCTTTGCCAACATTAAATCACACTTAATTTGAATAAGTTTATTCATGTTCAAGTTGGGCTCTTAGTCAGCTGTCTGCAGTGCTTTGAGAACAAAAGAATGTCTGGTTGTGCGTTTGATTATTAAATGCTCAGCAGACTCTTTCTGTTCGTGATGGGTAGTTTTAAGGTAGCACAGCTTTTGGAACTAGGTAGGGAAGCTGTGTTTGAGCCATCTGTGGACTTTTCCTTTGGGCTTCCACTATTTTGGCAGTCAAATACAAAACAGATTATAACAGTACTTAGCTTTTCAATGCACACAATGCATAATTTGCTGAGAAACCCTTACAACAACTCTGTAAAAGAGATCATATTATTATCACTTTCATAATAATGGTGATTAGAAATAGCGGCTTCCCTATCTAAACTGTTAAGAGGCAAGATTTGAACCAGGCATTTCCCAAATCACCACTTGTTCTTGTTAGTCACTGTGTTTACATTACCTCTTATTCCAAAAAGTAAATGCCGCATCTCTTCAGTTCTCAAATTGTGCTTCAGGAACTGCAGGCGAGGACTGCAAGCCACCTGCAAGTGGGAGGAG
The DNA here is from genome assembly GCA_026167975.1 of Phrynosoma blainvillii. Taxonomy (NCBI): domain Eukaryota; kingdom Metazoa; phylum Chordata; class Lepidosauria; order Squamata; family Phrynosomatidae; genus Phrynosoma; species Phrynosoma blainvillii. The sequence goes on along the minus strand of JANUYF010000001.1, from coordinate 91,974,765 downwards.
GTCACAAATGTCAGGTCCATAACAGTCATGCTGGATACACAAATCCTGAATGCCAACATGCCTGCTGGCCCTATTCCCCATCCATGTGGGCTTGGCATCAATTGGGAGAGGATGTCTCTGTACACAGCTGTCGGCATGCCAGACTTCTCACTGTGATTGGGAACCTTGGCTGGGCCTCTTTCAGTAACACTGCACCCACAGACGCTGAAAGGGTGCAGCCAGTAGGCATATCAGGATAGTCAGAGGGTCAGGTTGTTGAAGTTTTTCTTGTTCTTATGATTCAGTTTATTTATATACTGCCTTCTCCCCCAGAATTGTAGAGCCTAGTTCATTTAGAAAGGAATTTCACTGTCTGGGAGCAGACCCCAAGAAAGCCCTCTTTCACTTCCCATCCAAACATGCGTCTGAGAGTCTTTCTCATATAGGTCAGGGGTGAGAATCCTGTTGCATTGCAAGTATCCAAGAGCATAGCCAATGGGAATGAGTGCTGGGAGTTGCACTCCAACAGCATCCTGAAGTTCACATGATTCACACCCTTAGATTCCCTAGAGCAGTATGGGAAACCTTTTGATCCCCAAATGCTTTGGTCCTTGGTCCTGAAGTGTCCCAGCCAGTGTGACTAATGGTGAGGGATTAAATAGGGACAGTTGTCCAATTCATCTGGAAGACCAGAGATTTTGCACCCCTGTTCTGCTTTGTGCTAGACTTGCCAATAAACCAGCTCACTCTGAAATGGCCATACTATGATCTAAATGTATCAAATTAAAAACTGTTCTGTGAGTATAGGCTGAAGGACCTTGGTATGTTTAGCTTGGAGAAGAGTGATTAAGGCCTCATTCCCACTATGATTTAAAGCGAATTGCTGATTGAGTTATATGACCGTCGTTCCCACTTGAAACTGGTTCCGATCCTATTGAGCTCGGTTTCAATCGTGATGAAGCGAGGCAAATGCAAAAAACCCACTGCTTCCTGACACAGGGTTTTTTTTGGGGGGGGGGGCAGTCCTTTTAAAAAGAATCAATTCTAAAGCATGTTCAACAAGTGGGAATGATGGATCTGAATCGCATCATTCTGGAGGGGATGCAATTCTAGAGGCAGCACTGAGGGGTGGGGATGGCTGATTTCCCAAAAACTGAGGAGGGAAATCAGTTTTTTGGGAAATCAGCCATCCCTCCCCCCCCCCCCCAGTGCTGCCTTTGTGCTTGTGGTGTGACCTATAGGTGCATGATTTTTTTAAAAAATAAAAAAATTGGCAGAATATGCGATCCATTGTATTTGCAACTACTTGCAATTATGGGTGGACTGTAGCTCAGCAAGTCAAGTAGTTGCAAAACCAATGGTTCACATATCCTGTCAATTTAAAAATATATATATAGTTCCCAAGCCAGGCTGCTCAAAGGGGAAATGGTGTGCTTGCACAACCTGGGATGCTGAGGAACAGAGGAAGGCTCAGTTGCTAAAGTCACCCCACTCAGCGCTTGGAATGGCCCCGTTCTTACCATGTTGCCTCTTCCATCACTGATGATGCACAGATGATTAATATGCATTTTGAACTAGTGGGAACGACAATTGTGCCAAAAAAGAAGCAATTACCAGAGAATAATGAAAAAAAATCTGCTTTCATAGTGGGAACGATGGATCTTTTGGAATTGATTCACCAACACGGAGCGAAGGCAAATCGCAAACCGGTTTAAATGTAAGTGGGAACAAGACCTAAGTAGTGATATGATAGCTATTTTCAAGTGTTTGACAAGCAGTCTCATAGATGATGGAACAATTCATGTTCTTTTTCTTCAGAAGATGGTCATCTCTCAGGGATTCTGTAGTAGCAGATGCCATGTATTGGTAGTGGGATAGACCAGATGATCTTTCTGTATCCTCCAAGTCTGTAACTCCTGTCGATATCATTTGTAGATCATGTGTGTAGATTTTGTATGTTTGACAAATTACAGTTTTCCAAAGAGAAATATCAGTGGTTTCAAACCAAGGAAATTTGTTAGGGATTTGCCACCTTAAATTAAAATTTCAATTTGAGATGCTATGCATTATTGAACATCTCTGGTTGGTGCTGTTAGAATGTAGGCCATTTTTTCTGAGAAGAATTATAGCAGCAAATTGCCTTGAGATGCCTTGTGGAAGACAATCTTATGTCATTAAAAATCTGCTTTAACATGATCATGACAATCTAGTATGGAGCTTCATCAATTGATTTTGTAGCCAAAGCAGAAAAAAGGTGGGAGCTAGATATAGGTTTAAAAAGTAATGGTATTCCCCATTGACAAGGTTGTCAAGTTGTGTCCAACCATAGCGGGTGGTGCTCATCTCTGTTACTAAGCTGAAGAGCCAGCGTTGTCAGAGACTACTCTGTGATCATGTGGCCAGCATGACTGCACAGAATATTGTTTACCTTCCCACTGAAGTGGTACCCGTTTATCTACTTGCATTTCCATGCTTTCAAACTGAAGCTGGGATTAGTGACAGGAGCTCACTCCATCACGCAGCACCTGGGCCTCAAACTGCCAACCTGCCAACCTGCCGATCTTGCGATCAACAGAGTCAGCATTTTAATCACTTGAGCCACTGCATCCCAGATATACCAAGTTACATTAGTGATGTGCTGCCTTTCCTGGTCATATTTTGATTAATAGACAAATCCTGATTTCTAAACCTGCTTCATACTTGTTTCAAGTCACCTTACCTAAATTTAGAAAAGCTTTCTCTCTTGCTCGATTTAACGCCCTCCCCTCAGCGATTCTGGAGGGAAGGTTCAAGAAAATTCCCTTCAAAGCACGGCTCTGTCCCTGCAATGAAGGAGATATTGAAACTCTTGAACATATTTTCCTTTACTGTCAATTCTATAAAGACACTCGGCTCCAACTGATTACCCCTCTTTTGGAAAAATTTCCAAGATGTTCAGACACCTTATTTGTTTGTAGCCTTTTGAATTGTCAGATACCTAGTATTGTATACAAAGTGGCAAATTTTTGTTACATTGTATGTAAAATACGTCCTTTAATGAAGAGAAGAAACTGAAATATTGATGGACATCGACAGACAACTGAGAAGACACTGGAGTCAGATAGGGACTGCGTTACATGGCCCCCGTCTTGTCTTCTGCGCCTGCATTTTGTGTATAACAACTATATTTTATCTTTTTGTCATTTATAATAGAAATTAGATTTTAATGTCTAGAGAAATACTAGATTACCTACACGGTTTTTGGGTTTTTTCCTTCCTCTCCTTCTTCCTTTTCTCCTCCCCTCTCTTCCTTTCCTTCTTTTGTATATGTTGGGCTTTTTATATCCATTCAACTTAAAAGCATCCAAACCATCATAAAACTAAAATTAAAACCACTCAGTAGCATAAACGATTAAACAGTCACAACAAATACTTATACTTCTTGCTTATAATGATTTTGAAATTATGTTATCAATGTTCTAGATATAATCTAGAAGTTTTTATAGTTGAAGTTTAATTATGATTTATTGTGATTTGATTGCTATTTGTATTTGCTGGTCAATGACCGAATAAAATTTTACAAGACTTACATTAGTGATGCTTTGAGAAACACTTTGTTAAAACAGTCTAGATGGCTCAAGTAAGTGAGCATATCAACTACACTCAGAGCTGTTGAACTAGTGAAGATAGAAAGGGAATCCCTTTTTTGCTGGTGCTTTTAATAATGATCAAGTTTTAATTCCATTTGGTTTGCATTTGAATTTTGTTATTATTAGCCAATTTGAATATCCTTTTTGGTAAGAGAGTGCATTTTCAATTTAAATTAAATGGATGCAGGATACTGAATTGAAAGAGAGAAAGGAACAAAATTAAGGGTTTAAGTCAAAAATTAGCAAATCTGAATTAAATATTATGTACTTTGAAAGGGTGAAGCAAATCCACTGGTACATTGTTGGGTGAATCTGAAATAACTACCCAGTAAGTGCAATTTTATACTTTTCTACTTGGAAGAAAGTCGCATTGATTCAATGAGACTTATTTCCAGGTAAGTCTGTACAGTATAGGACTGCACCCAAGATAGGTATATTCATTTTGTACACTTTTTCCATTCAACCCTTGAATTTCACAGGTGAGTTGAGGGATCCAGAACAAGAACAATTAAACTGAAACTGTCAATAAAATTTAATGAGAGTGACTGTTCCTAGCATTTTGAGATATTATTGGCTTTATCTCTTCCTGTTGTTCCCTCAAATTGCAAATGCTCTGGAAGCAGTTTGTTGATATAGCTGTTCTGCTCAAATCCTGGCATTGCCCAGAGGAAGTCATCTTGATTGTCTGGAATTGACAAAGAATGTCTTGAGTAATTTTTCCGCTGAAGCAGTGAACCCATTGCCCTTAAACTAGGGGCGGATAATGTGTGGCCCTCCAGAGGTTGCTAGATCACACTTCTCATCATCTGTAGCTAGTATGGTTGGTGCTGAGGGGTGATGGATGTTGCAGTCCAATAACATCTGAAGGGTTGCACAGTTCCCATCCTTGCTATAAACTTTTCTGCTTATGTTGCGAGTAGGCGTCAGCATGAAGAACACACTTGAGGATTGGCACAGATATCTATCAACTGGGTATGTGTGTTCCTAATTATAACTTGCCTTTTGTAATTAATTTCCATGAGGAGGGGAATCAGAAACTTTAACAGAACTTATTACAACTGCTTTGGTTTGTGGTTGTTTGATGTTTTTCAAAGACGCTTTTTAGCAACTGTGTGCTAGGCGCTAATAGCTTATTCAGAAAATTGGGTAAAAATCCTTTGCTAAACAAAGCTGTCAGTTTTCAGCATACGATGAAAATGTTCCACTAGTTGTAAATGCACATCTGTTAGAAGTCCTTCACTTTCTGAACATAAAACTATGTCCTGGTCATTCCAAAAATAACTGCCATTTATTTGACTGATAGGAAAGAATCTTGCGGCTTCAGAGCCTTCTTTGTAGAAGATGGTGGAAATGTGATGGGAAACTCTCTGAATGAAAGAATTGTCTATTCTGAGCAAAAGACAGATGCTATTCTTTTCTTTTTCTCTTTTTTTACAATAAGGGGAGACCAGATGTTATTTTAGTGAAGGATTTTTGGTAACTCTCTGCCACCATTGGCAAATGAGAACTCTTGTCTTTTACTAAAAAGCAAGGTAAGGTATTGAATGTTTAATCATTTCTGCATGTTTCTTTAACCTTCAATTTATTTATTTTTAAAAAATGATATGAAACAGGTCAACATACGGTAATTTTATTTATTTAAAGTCACTGAAGCACCAGATCTTTCTGGATGTGATGATTTATTAATAAAACAGTAAAATAGTTTGCCCTGTCACATTTCTACTGACTGACTTAATTTTTGCTTTTTCAGATACTGTTAATAATGCTGCACTAATGGGTCCAAGCAGAGGGCAAAATAAGGGACAGTATTTGCTTCTCATTGGACTTCCCATCTCTTTTTCTGTTAGACTTGTTGCCTTCTTCTTCACATTCCTGCAACTGTTCTGGTGCCCAGTGTTAACTTTGCCTCTCACTGCTGCCACACACACATGCATGCACACACAAAGGCTTCCTTTGCTTCTCCTAATTCTCCTTATAGGTCCCTTTATTTGTTCTGCACATCTCTTGTCAAGATTCTTGTTATCTTGCTGAACCAGTCTCTGGGTCTTTTCTCCTACTTGTTCACACATCTGTAAATGCTTCCGCTTCTCTGTTGTTCAGCCCTTTCCCTATCCTTAGGCTGCAGTTTTGTGCTTGCTGACTTGGGTGTAAATCCCATTGAACTCAGCATGGCTTACTTTTCAGTAAACATGCAAAGGCTCACATTGTACAGGTAACACAAAGTCCCATTTTTTTCCAAAATGTTCCCTGCAAGACAACAATGAATAGAAGGAAATAAATTTAAAAATTAAAACTCGACTTTCCCCTGACAACAACCCAACTGTGTCAAGATTTCTGTTGTTATTACTTCTTCTTGTGCTTTATCTATAGCTTACCTTTTTCTAAGGCAACTTGCAAATTAAAATGAATGTGATAGAACCAGAACATGGAAAAGATTAAAGTTAAAATGTAATTAAAAGGTCAGTAACATTAAAAACAAGGGTCAATAACATTGAAAACTTTAAAAACATACAATTTAAAAATAGATAAAAAGCACTTTAAAACCATTACAAATAAAAGCAATACAGAACCCATTTAAAGCCCTTTCTTTAAAAACATTCAGATCTTGAAAATATGTTCTTCAGGCCTCATACATTACAGTCTATATTCAGGTAAAGCAAACCTGCTTTTCTGACTTAGAAGTCTCGGTCTAGTAAGAATGAGCAAGAAATCTGTTAGACGAACATGAATGCAAGAGCTATTTAATTTGTGATCAAGAATTCATACACTTCTGTAGATTTCCAAGCTTGTGATGCAGTTCACAAAATGAAATGAAATTTATGTTGGAAAAGTGTGCATATTTGAAAACTGTGCATGAAAAGCTGCATCCCTTTGAAAAAATGTGAACCTTTGTGACTAAAATATTTTGGCTATATTTTGTTTTCAAATGGACACATTTGTGCATTCATTTGCTCCACTGACTAATTTTTAGTGGAGGTGGGTGGGGAGAGAAAATAAATACAAAAAATCCCTATCCAGTCTTTGCTAAAAGTGCATACACACATACATACACAGAGAAATATGTATGAATTTCTTTGCAGGGAAAAAAAGCTTATCATCTGATGCAGACTCAAGTCCTAATGAGCCTCATGCTGGAAAAGCAAAAACCTCTGTGTGGCTGAGTTTGACAGCTTTGCACATTCCTATGGTCTCTGCCTACGAAGCTGAAAGCCCTGATAGCTGCTCTTCTCCCAGTATGTTCCTAAGATCCTCCTCCCTTTACCTATTTAGTAATTAGAAAAGCATTTTGCAGCGAGAGCATTAAAGCTTCTGTATTTATTATAGGGCAACTAAAAGCAAGTTCTAGGGCTTCCCTTGGTAAGACTGAATAGAAATAAAATCTGGACTTTGTTCCTGCCCAGAGGACCCTGCCTTTCTTACTAGTTCAAGAGTTCTGACATTTCCTGATGCTGATTTTAAAATAGGGATGAGTTCATTCAAGCCACTGTAATGATTTGATGTGCGGGTTTGAGCTGCAAAATCAAGTACTAAAAATGTTGGCTATGTGCCCTTTTCTCCTATTATAAGAACTACTTTCTGCAACTAAATTTAGGGTGTGTGTGTTTGTGGTAATTAAATGACCAAAATATGAACCCTCAGAACAGAGCGTTACTTAAGGGGGGGCATGTGTGTTTATGACTGCATCGGCACTGCAGAGGTAATCCAGTATGACACCACTTTAACTGCTATGACCAATGCTCTGAGAATTGTAGTTTGCTGTGGTACCAGAGTGCTCTGGTGCTCTGACAGAAAAGGCTAACTCCCAGACTTCCATAGCATTGATCCATGTCAGTTAAAGTGGATTATTTCAGCTAATATCAGTGGAATTTGGGAAGGTGATTAATAATATACTTGGTATGTAGAGCATGCATGTGAATCAGTGAAGTATGTACATTTCAAGCAACTAAACACTTAGCTGGAAGCATCCCTTATATGAATACTGTTTCCTACATTAGATGGCTTGTAGCATTAGATGTAACCTACATGGGATGGCTTATAGCATTAGACGTAACCTGATGCTAGTCATCTTTCAATCCAAGTGTGTTGTGGGTTGGATATTCCGCATGGCAGTGACACAAACTCATGATTAAGCCAGTAACTCCTCTTGTCTTCAGATAAGTGCACTCAAACAACTACCTGTAAGCAGAGTCTTATTTATTTATTTATTTATTTATTTATTATTTTCTGGGACAATATTCTCCTCAACTTAATTTAATAATAATAATAATAATAATAATAATAATAATAATAATAATAATAATAAAATTTATTTGTATCCTGCTTATTGAAAAGACAATCCAAGTGGCTTACATAAATTAAAAAAAAACCCATACAATATATCCCCAAAAACCAACCCACCCACCCCTTAAAACAGTATTAAAACGGAAACACTACATATAAACAAAACAATAAAAATATTTAAGAACAATAAAACCCGGCCAACCGCTAAAACATTCCTCATCCATCAAATGATGGGGCCACGAGAGGAAGAGGGGGCTGAGTAGCCTAGGGGCCGGGGGCCCAAGGCTGGGATAATTAGTCTGGAAATGCCTGCCGGAAGAGATCCATCTTGACAGCCTTTTTAAAGCCGTCTAAAGATGTCAGCTGACGGATCTCATCCGGCAGGTCGTTCCAGAGTTTGGGGACGACAGCAGAGAAAGCCCTCTGGGAGGTCGTCGCAAGCCTCGATTTCTGAGGCTGCAGCAAATTCCTCCCAGAGGACCGGAGAGCACGGGGAGGATTGTATGGGAGGAGGCGGTCCCTGAGATAGCTTGGACCCAAGCCATTTAGGGCTTTAAAGGTAATAACCAACACCTTGTACCATGCCCGGAAACTAATAGGCAGCCAGTGGAGGGACCTCAAAACAGGAGTAATGTGGTCCCTCCTAGATGTTCCAGAAATAAGCCTGGCTGCCATGTTTTGGACCAACTGAAGCTTCCGAACCAAGCACAACGGTAGCCCCATGTAGAGCGCATTGCAGAAGTCCAGGCGTGAGGTTACCAGTGCATGCACAACAGTCTCGAGGTCCCTTACTTCCAGAAAAGGGCGCAGCTGGCGTATCAGCCGGAGCTGATAACAGGCGCTCCTGACCGCCGCATTTACCTGATTTGTCATCAGGAGCGACAAGTCAAGGAGCACCCCCAGACTGCGAACACAGTCACTGGAGGAGAGTGTGACCCCATCCAGGACGGGAGGTTGCAACCCAATTCTTGGTTTCGGGGCCACTACCGTGAGCACCTCCGTCTTGTCTGGATTCAGTTTCAATCTGTTTTTCCTCATCCAGCCCATTACCGCTCGAAGACATTCATTGAGAGAGGAGATGCCATTGGAATTCGAGGCCGACGAACGAGACACGGAGAAATAGATTTGGGTGTCATCAGCATACTGATAACACCCAGCATTTATTATTTTATTAAAATAATATCCAAGGAAAATAGGGCAGTGTACAATAAAATCAGTGTGAATAGTTGAACGTAATTTTTAAAGAAACAGTAATTTCAAGAATCATTTAAATGTAACACATTTAAACTTTTAAACTCTAAATATTCACTTAAAGAAAAAGAATACATTTAAAACAGGAGAGATTTTAAAACAATTTTAAACCACTCACAGGAACAAATTTGGATGACATCAGACGAAATCAATCAAGTCAAAAAAGCTTTAGAAAACTATAACCCAAGTCACGAATACAGGTATGCACCAAAGTAGATATAGCAGAAAATTTGGAATCAAAGGCAGGACAACAGAGAATTGTTAAGGAAAATGCAACATGGGACATACAGTGATAGAAATAAAATATGTATGTGAAAGTCACAATGACTAAGCAAGAGCAATTATGAAGCTACACAGGTGCAAAAGCTAATGTAATTTAGAAGTCTTGAGAGCCAAGGACAGAGTTATAGAATGCATATTGGAAACACCTGAGATTCATTAAGTGTACAAGGTAAAATGATGAAATACTTGGGTTGGTCTTAAGTATGGGTTGAACTATGTGAACCAATCAAAATAAATATACACACCCACTGGGTGGAAACTAACTAGTGGGTGGTGATTAACAATGGCTATAATAATTGCAATGTTTGCCAATGTATTTTTGTGGAGTAGTTTTGGAGATATTGTGGGTAGTTGAGGAGATTTGTAGAGATTGTGATTTGTTGGGCATATAGTACTTGTATATAGTAGAATAAAGTAGATCTTTTATATAAGACTACTGAGTTGTCTGGTGTCTTGAGTGAAGATACAAGAGCCAGCAGAATCCTGGAAAAGTTTGGAGACATCTCAGGAAGAAGAGAGAGAAGGCTTAGAGAGTTTGTCAGGGTCTTCAGCCTATTCTCTGAAACTCTGCTGCTTTGGAGAAAAGCATTAACCACTGATCAAAGCTGGTCAGCTCTGCTGCATAACAAGGTGGTGAGTTAGAGCCAGAGGTGAAGAGCTACAATTCTCATCATCCATGACATCGAAAGAAAAAACATCGAAAGAAAAAGGATAACTACACCAGAAAAAAGAAGAACAGTTCAATATATTTCAGCAGACTTTTTATTCAAAACTAACAATACAGTTTGAGCATTGGACTATGACCCTGGAGACCAGGGTTCGAATCCCCATTCAGTGGGGAAAATGACCTTGAGCAAGTCACATGCTCTCAGCCTCAGAGGAAGACAAAGGGAAAAACCCTTTGAACAAATTCAAAAACATCCTGTGATAGGTTCACTTTAGGGTTGCCATAAGTCAGAAAAGACTTGAAGACACAGAGCAACAACACACACATATGAAATGGGGAAAAAAAAAACTGGTTGGGTAGGCCTTGAACCTTCTACAGACCACTTAAAGACTTCTTCCAAAATGCATCCAGGAATGACTTTTTCTTTAACCAGCCTCCACTTTTCTTAAGATTTCTATTTTGATGGCCAAACTTATATAGATCTATGTTTGTTTTTTGAACATGCATGAGGCAGTGTTAGCTTCTTCCTCCTGTTCTTTCTGTATTGCTATTCACACATGTTCAATAGCAATAGCAATAGCAATAGCAAGTACATTTCTATACTGCTTATCAGTGCACTTAAGCACTCCCTAAGCGGTTTACAATGTGTAAGCCAGTTGCCCCCAACAAGTTGGGTACTCATTTTAGTGACCTCAGAAGGATGCCAGGCTGAGGACGTTACCACACTTGCAGCAAGAGAGCGGCGAGAAAGCTGGTCGGAATCATTTGGGAACCATTTTGGGCTCATGCCGGAATGTGCCCGGCAAGCGGAAAACATTACCACACTAGAATGGAATCAGTGAGGAATGTGAGATGCCGGAATGGTTCCGCTCCGGGGGCCCGGATCTCCTGTCCACACACAAGTTGAAAGATCCCTACCGCAACCCCCCGAATTCTGGGCTACAAAGCCATCCCTAATAATGATTTCCCCCCCCCAACCCCTGAAGAGAGGAACATTGTTTACCCGTTCCGTTTGTTGCCCGCTCCAGGAAGTACACGTCATAAGATGCTTCCTCAAATCCTTGGGGAATACCGCGAGGAACTATGAGCCATAAAACGAGGAAATGCGGCATGACAAGGATCTCGTGTTCATACCTATGCCGAGATCAGCGTCATTCCGGCATAGTGCCGACCGCTCGAGTGTATTCCTTAAAACTCTCGGAATTCAAAAGGACTGAAATGAGGCTGAAATGACGCCGAAATGAGGTAGGGAAGGGCGGGGTTTGCTGCGACGTCGTGTGAACACACGGAAAAAAAGTCTGAAACGAGGCTGAAACGAGGCTGAAATGACGCTGCTTTAGGGCCAGTGTGGTAACGTCCTGAGTCAACCCTGGAGCCCCTGGCTGGTATTGAACTCACAACCTTGTGGTTTGTGAGTGAGTGGCTGCAGTACAGGCATTTAACCACTGCGACACTCAGAATAAGGGATTCTGAGTTAGCTGCTGCTTACCTTGTCTGTTGTAGGCAGGCACACATTGCTACAGTGTGATCGACTAGAGTAGAACCATTCCTTCCCAGCACAAGCTTTATTGAATTGTTTATTGGGGATATACTGCTGTAACCCAATACCAAAAGTCTGTGTTTCTCTAGTCCTTCACCATCCTCCCAATTCAGATGCTGCTAAAAAAAATTCCAGTTAGACAGAAGATGAGGAAGAAAAAGGGGCTCAATTGGCATAAGAAGACTTTGTAAGAAGGGACTTGTTTGTGAGAGGCTTTGTTGACTGAAGTATTGGAAGCTGCCCAGTGTAAAGCCAGGGTGCTTCCAGATGAATTTTTTTTTTTTATTCTTCAATCACCTGCCTCAAATATAAAATTGTAAAAAAGTTACTTTGTGGATTACATCACCCAGAATCCCATAGCTAGCATAAGAACTGACCATTCTGGTTGGGGTGTTTGAGGAGTTACAGTTCAAAAGGTAACTTCTCCAAACTAGAATTTTACAAAGGGTCCAGCTCTAGATGTCTTCCATTTGTAATCTTCCCAAGTTGTTATGTGCTTTCAAGTTGTCTCTGACTTATGGCAACCCTATCATAGGATTTTCTTGGCAAGATGTATTCAAATTAGATTTGTCATTGCCTTCCTCTTAGGCTGAGTGTGACTTGCCCAAGTTTACCCAGTGGGTTTTCCTGGGTGAGGTGGGATTCAAACTCTGATCTCCCAGAGTCTTCATCCAATACTCAAAACATTAGACCACACTGGCTCCCCAAGTAATCTATTAAAGATAGGTAGTTCTACAGTGCCTTTTGACTTATAGTGCTAGATGCTGTGTATCTGGGACACTCACAGACCATTGGTTTGTCAAGTTCAGTATTGTTTACACCAGTGGTTTCCAAACTTTGGTCCTCCAGATGTTTTGGGCTCTGTCTCCCAAAATTCCTGACCATTGGCCAAGCTGACAGGGGCTTCTGGGAGCTGAGGTCCAAAATATCCAGAAGACCCAAGCCTGGGAACCACTGATTTACACTAAATGGGAATAGTATTCCAGAGAGGCATCTTTCCCAGCCCTACTAGTAGACACTGTGGATTGAAGCTAGGATCTCATTAATGCATGCCATATGCTTTGAAAATGAACTATAGCCCTTCATTAATGTAGCAGGCTGTGTTTACAAAGAGCTACTTCATTTTATGTCAGTTCCAGAGAGGCATCAGATCGACTTGGTTCTTTGTACATTCTCCTTCTCTGATGTGTTCACACATTAAACCAGGGATGTGAAACCTGCAGTCCTCCCAGTGTTGCTGTACCACGACCTGACCAATCGCTATTGTGACTAGAACTGATGGGGGTTAAAAGTTCTCCATCCCTGGATATAATAATAATAATAATAATAATAATAATAATAATAAATAAATAATAAGAAGGGAGCAAATTGGCTACTGTCATGTGGATCCTGAAGTTACATAACACCCAAGAGTTGCCTTCAGTGTGGTTTTAAATATCTCTTGTATGTGTTGACAGGTATTTTCCCTTTGTTATTTTCTTTAGCGAATTGGTGGTTATATAAGAATCTAGAAGTAAAGGGGATGGAAAAGGGAGAGAAACAAAAAAAAAAGTCTGCTGTAGCTCTGCATTCAGTGTGATTTGATCATTCAGTTGCTTTGACTGGTATGGCAATACAACTGGCTTACCAGTATACAGTAGTTTTGTTTTTAAGATGATCCTTTGAATGTCTGCATGAGTCATTTCTTTGAGACATGCCCCCTTCCAGTCAGGAGGCATGCCCCCCAGTCCGGTGATTCATGTAAAGACACCGGAGTTAGGAATATAGGAAGCTGCACAGTAGCAGTTCAGCCTATTTAGCTGTTCCAGAGTATTGTCCATTCTTACCAGCAGAGGTCTTTCTCATCACTTTCTGTCTTAACCTTCTAAACTGGAGATGCCAGACATTGAAACCTGTAGGCTTCTCCATGAAAAGGAAATGCTCTGCCGCTGTGCTATAACCCCTCATTCCCTGAATGCTTTGCCTCCTCTGGGGGCAGGTTTTGCTGTTCAACATTAAACATTATTTTTTAAAAAGGCATTAAGACTAAATCACTTCTTTTTTTTCAAGAAAATAAGTGGGCCAAGAATGCAAACAGTTGCCCTAGAACAAATGTGAAGAAGACTGTGCTTTGATTTCAGTGGTGTTCCACTGACGATAAGATGGCCTTCTAATGAGTAGGCTGTGCTGTCCAAATCTGTGAATAGAAAGTTATTTTAAAAAGTAGTTAATTCCTGCAACTCACTATAATTTGTAAGAACTAATTCATTTCTTCTAATCAAGTTTTAAATGACTTGTTGCAACACACATTATATTGCTTTTTTTTACTTTTCATTTCTTTTTTTTTAAAAAAGGATTACTTGGAAAATGGCAAACAACATAGAAAAATGCCCATCAAAATACCTCTGAAAGTGCCCATAGATGTTATTTAAAAGTAACCTTTAAAGTAACCATAAAATATAACATGCTATACCAATAAAGTAACTTTATGCCCACTCATTATGTTACAGTGAACTCTTCTTATCTGCTGATGGATGGCAAAAAACATGGATGGTTGTGCCCCGTATTATTCAATGACATCAATGTGCACATGCCCCAGTTGAATGATATGGGGTGTGGTGATCTGCTGGTGGTCAAAACTGCAGATCGCTAGCCTACCGATATGAAGGGTTCAATGTGCTTTTGAAATGTGGTATAATTATATTATTGATACCCTCAAAACTCTTGCTTGGATTAAAGCTATGGAAGAAACACACATGCTTCTAAGTGGGATTTTTTGGGTTTTATTTAAAAATCCACATTCAAAAGTCCTTCTGTAATTGTGGTCTTTCCAGGAAAGGTAATTCTTTTAAGATAACCTCATAACTTAACTATGCCTTTTCCTGTCTTGAAGTTGAATGAGTAAAAAATTTAAAAGAAAACAAGGTCAGCACGAATAGGTCATGTGGCTTATTTATGCCCATCTGCATGCTTTTCATAATATAATTTGTTCCTACAGAGCCAATTGTCAGAGATAGTGATATTTAAGTAGCACTGAAAGGGATGTTTGAAAAAAAAATCAGTTTGAACATTGCCACTGACTGGTATTTATACTAGATATGGGAGTGTGGCACATCACTGAATTTGCTCCAGCATTACAGAAGTAAAAGTAGATTAAACTTTTTTTCCTCTCCTTTCCCCAGCAGCACCTTATATCTTCTAAAGACATGCTTCTTCAATATCTGGTGAAGTTTTTGAGGGATACTGCTGAGAGAAGGGTAAGCAATGTTCTCCATTCTGTTGACAGGAGCTCCATCATGACCAGGGGAAATGAATTGGATACCGAGAGATGTTAAAAAAAATAAGCAAGAACTAAAAGACACTGAAGAAACACTGGGAAATATGTTTAAACAGTGATAATGCAGCAAATCTAATTTCTATCTGCAGTTTTGATGCAGGAAGACTGCTTAAGTCAGACTGATGTCAGTGTAAGTTAATAGGGTACATTACTGCAGCCTTTAGGCGTGATAAAGTTTATGGAAAGCTAGAGTTCATTGAAGGAAATGTGAGATGCAAATGTGAGACACAAAAATTAGTTTATGAAAATTGGGTAGGTTAAGACTGGGAATCTTGGAAGCTCTCTAGATGTGTTGGCCTGCAACTCCCAGAAACCAGTGGTTAAGAAATGCAGGAATTTGCATTCACAACAGCATTTGGAGTGCAGCATGATCTACATCCCTTTATTAGAAGGGTTTTAGGGAATTGTTTAAAAATTCCTTAATTTATGTATTATTACTGCTTATACTTTAGATTGTACATTTGAGCACTTTCCCATCAAGAAGCTGATCACAGTGGCTAAAAATAGACTAACTCAAGTTTTAAAAACCCTATTAGGTAGTTAGATGATAAATAGCTTTATGACCTCATGCAGACAAGATACAGTTATGTAACTTCTGGAGAGAACAGTGCATTTGACAGACTAACAGACAAGTTTGTGATTGATCCTGTGTCTGCTGGAAGAGTCTCATGCAGGAGCAAATCAAATAAATAATAAAAATAGTATCATATGGTTCTGGTAAAAATGTTGGGTAAATCCCCAGTAGAGAGGTAAAGGCCTGGAAAAATATCTGATTTTTTTTTGGGGGGGGGGGGGGAAGAATCTTTTTTGTTTTTTGTTGTTGTTTTTCCCCTCAAGGCATTTTTCCCTAGAAAAATTAGAAAAATGGTGTGTGTGTGTGTGTGTGTGTGTGTGTGTGATGGATTGGGCAGACCTGGGACAGGAAGGACCTGGGGTGTCCTACACTGACAGGAAAATCCAGTTTACTTTTGGGCAACCACAGGCTTGTCTATGCACACTGAAGCAAGTTTGGGAGAACTGTCCATACAGTTCTCCCTTTTCATTGCATTTTCATTTATTACGGCAAATAGCCAGCCATAGTCCTTGCTTTTGAAGACACACTGATCCAATAAATTGCAGTATCCACAGCCACAGGTTTGTGGCTACTGCAGGTTTTTCTCTTCCTTGCTCTCCCTCCCCGCATGCAAACGTGTGTGTTTCTGAACTCCTCCCATGGCCTTATATAAATGTTGCTGTGGGATGCGGACCACACACATGCCTAAATATCTTAATTTTTCTCTCAAAATGGAGACAAATGCTCATTTCCCCCCTATGAATTATAGCCCAGAGGTGATTAAAAGGCCCAGTTTTGACCCCATTTGTCCTGTACATCATTTGGACACCTTGCTATGAAAACCAGGGGAGACCTATTTATCTGGCCTGTGTAGAACATGCCCCTGGTGTCAAAAATCTGCTCAGATGCAAAGCTCACTAAAAGTGATTCAGGACCAGTTACCATCTCTCCCAGCCTAACACACCTCAAAAGATTATTGTGAAAACAGAATAGGTTAACCATTTTGCCTGCATTCCTGAGCTCCTTGAAGAAAGGAGAGTATACACATCTATTATTAGGAATACTAATGTAATTGTAGGAAAACTATGCTGTTGGGGACAGTTTTTGATATTTGCTGGTATAAAGGCTGCATGAGTATAAAATGGGCACATTCAGGGGGGATGCAGACTGGCACTTTAGGCCAGCCTGGGGGTGGAGTTGGGGTGGGATGACCACACACCAGCCGCCCTGACTCCACCCCAACTCTGCCCCAATGCCATGCGCCTGACCACATGGCATGCAGTGTCAGGGCGCCCTCTTGGTGCAGCATGCATACACTCTGTACCAAAGGGGCGCAAAAGAGCCACGGCAGCAGCTCAAAGGGCAGCTTTTTGCCACCCCAAAAAGAAGGATCAGGGCTGCGGCATGTGGTTGCCACAGCCCCTATCCACTGCTCCCAGGGGCAGCACAGAGCCGTCCCTTATGGGCTGTCTGCATTAGCCCTAAGTTCACTTTACTTGCAAACAAATTTTAAACACCTAAAAGCTATTATATAAGTAGACATGATGCCCTGTGCTGTTTGATAACTTTCCAAGACAGGAAGTGGTGATGAATAGAAGCAAGAGGGGATGAATCCCAAGAATATTTCTGACCTTATGGTACCATGACTTAAACACACCAAGAATAGCAATGACTTAATAGCACTGAATAGGAGGATCTGACACAGGAGAATATGAGCTGACATTGCTGAGACAGAAATACTCTCTCCTGTCAAGGTTTTGTTTTGGTTTAGCCTGGCTGTTAAAACTCTCCAGGTCAGATAGTAATAGGCTTCAGAATATAATATATTGGTAGCAGAAACATCTGATTGAAAGACTCCTAACATGCAATGATTTTTTAAAAGCATGGGCTGCAATAAAATGTTAAAAAGAAAAGTGTTCCTGCCCAAACATCCAAGTTGTCAGCCAGATCATCCTTTAGAATAGGCCATGCATTCCCCACCACCATCCACTTTCCCTTCTAAAGACCATATTCAAAATGCCAGTTTGCATCCTGTGGGCACTGAACATGACAGTTGTCAATGGAAGTCTCCCCCAAGGTGTTTTTTTCTGTGTTTTGGTGCTTCCAGACCCTGGGCTGCCCTAAACCAAGCCTGGTGCCCCTTCCCATTTGTATGTGGCTGGTTCAGTTCAGGTGAATCATAAAACACTGTATTGCCTGAGATTAGAAGAGGTGCTGCATCTTTCTCCTCCTGCCACCTTTCTGATGCTGCATTAGTGGTGTCACTGTAACCAGTTTCACCCATCTATGCCAAAATTTGAGGATGAGGTTATTTATTGTTACACGCCTTCAAGTCAACTGTGACTTTCCAGTTGTGTACCTTCAAGTTGTTTCTGACTTACGGCAACCTAAGGTAAAATCACCATGCAGTTTTCTTGGCAAGATTCCTTCACAGGAAGTTTGCCATTGCCTTCCCCTGGGCTGAAAGCATGTGACTTCTCCAAGATCATCCAATGGATTTCATGGCCAAACTGGGAATCAAACCCTGGTCTCCAGAGTTGTAGTCCAGCTCTCAAACCCCTATGATATGGTGGCTCTCAACTGTGACTAATGGCAACCTTATGATGGAGTTTTCTTGGCAACATTTGTTTGCCTTCCTCTTAGACTGAGAGATTGTGACTTGCCCAAGGTAATGCAGTGGGTTTCCAGGGCTGAGTGGGATTTGAACCCTGGTCTCCCAGAATCCTAGTCTCACATTCAAACTACTACACTACAGATTCTGAGGATGGATACTGCAGCACTAATGATATTTAAATGACCTTTAATTACAAGGTGGGGTGGCACAAAACACTAGGCAACCTTGCAGAGATCTGGGTAAGAGGGAGGTTGGGCACTCCAAGGGTGGCTGTTGTCACCAATATATGCATCAGCCTCAATCCATTGCTTCTCCTGATCTGTCATCTGAGACAAGTGTCTCTCCCTGCCTCATGGGAACTGGTGTCCATTCATACTACACAATTATAGTGTTATTATTCCACTTCAACTATGTTGTTTCTATCTGGTGGAATTCTGGGGTTTATAGTTTGGTGAGGCACTCAGACTGTCTAGCGGAGAATGCTAAATACTCCTCCAAACTCCACAAATCCCAGGATTCAATGGGATGTTGCCATGACAGTTAAAACTGGAATGTAGCACTATAATTGTGTAGTGTGAATGGTCCTTGCACCATTTAGCTATACAAGGATCCATGAACTCCAGAAACAAAGGAAACAACCAAGTTCTGCAGTGAAATGTTACAGTGTGTCCCTTGTGTGAGTCTGTGGTGGAGAGCTTAACGTTAACAAAAAGTTAACACCAAAGATAGGAATCTGTTTTAACTTGGGACTTACTTCCTGTATTAAAAACATTTTATTTTAAAGGTTCAAAATGCAACTTGTATACATAGAAGCCAACAGAACATGAGTCTTTGTCCTGCCACTGAATACTTACTATCATCCAGGACAGGGGTAAGCAACTGTCAGGGGATAGGGGGCCACACTGGCCCAATCTGGAAGACCTTAAAGGGCTACACTCCTACTGAACAGCTCTTACTGTTTCTTGTTTGTTTGTGATAATGGGATCCTGTGGTGGGCTGTCACTAGAAAAACTGCTCTAAATAAGACATCATTATAAGAGGGCAAGATTTGTTTTCTCACCCTCAGGAAGGGATTTGTGTTGGCATATAGTTGCATTGCACTGTCTTGCACTTATCCACTGGCTTACTTATCTACACTAAGTAGTTTGGGCTTCTGAGAGAAAAACCACATTGTGCAGAAACCACAAAGTGACAGATTAAATAAGCATGACAGTAGGCATGCTGAGGTGGAGGTTGACATACTGCCTCATGTAGAGGTTTTGACTATTCTTATTGTCTGTTGTGAAGGATACAGGGTTTTCCTCTAGGATTTTCTGGAGTCTGTCCTACATGATGGGGTGCAAATCATACAGCCAGGATAGTCAGGATAGCCAATGGTAAGGAATGTGTGAGTGTGGTTAAGTGCAAGACTGCAGTTTTTGGACTGCAAGTCCCAGCAGCCACAGAGAGCAAACCCAATGATAAGGAATGCTGGGAATTACAGTACAACAATATTTTAATGGATGCATCATTCCCATCCCACCACATTTGCTCTACAACTCAGTACAGGCAAGGTTTACATAGTATTGTCTCTTCACTTACCATGTGTTGGAGTTTGATCATAGAGCTGCTTTCATCAACAGAGGTGGAGAAAATGCAACTTTTGAGATGTTATTGGACAGGAAGTCACATCAGTTCAAGCCAGCATAGTCAATGGTGAGGAGCTAAGAGTTGCAACAGAACAACATATCAAGGAACATGCATTGCTCATCTCAGTTCTAAAAAGTGAAAACTCCCAGTCCTCACGTTCTTCAGTCTTGGTAAGCTGTTGTATAATGAAAATTATAATAATTGCCTAGAACTGTGATGGAGCACAAGGATAGTTTGTTCTGCACACATTCGTGATGTGTTTGCCAGATTCCATACTATAGAAATTGGGTTAAGAAGTGGTGCAATATTATGCATGTTCAGAGCTTAGAAAATTTACTTTTGGACTGCAAAAAGTTACCTTAGGCATCCCAGCTAGAAAATTGTGTAGCCCAAAAAGTAATTCTTTCAAGCATGATACTTGGAGAGAAACCTCAGCGAGTCCAGATAAACTTACTCCCAACTAATTGGACACAAGAATATTACTAAAAATACTCTATGAACAAACATCATTTACTAGAGACCATGAGCCTTTACAGACTGCAGAAATAATGCAGCTTGACGCCACTTTAACTATCCTGGCTCAGTGCTAGGGAATCATGGGAATTGTATTTTTTTCTGGGACATTGAGCCTTCTCTGTCAGAGAGCTCTGGTGCCACAATAAACTACAGTTCCCATGATTCCTTAGCACTGAGCCAGGGCAGTTAAAGTGGCTTCAGGTTGCACTATTTCTGGCAGTCTGTAAAGGCCCCATGTCATTCATTATACAGATGGTTTATTTTATGGTGCTGCCTTCTGTAAGTAAAATCTATCAGAGGATGAAAAACAGAGCTACTAATTTTACTGCCTAGTAATATTTCCCATTTGTAAATGAGGAGGGCAACAGTTAACGTGTCTGCCACTTTACTAAATTCTGAGAGAAAGCAGTCCTCTTGAGGAATATCAAATCCCATGAATTTAATATAACAGTCAAAAAGTATTGCATAGGCTCATAGGCTTGAATTGAGTGCACCTCATTGATTTTAGCAGAGGTTGCCCCTCCGTGAATATGCAAAACCATGGGAGAACGGAGGGGCAACTGTATAATGCGGGGGGGGGGAAGTATTTAAAACTGAACTCTGTTTAGTATAGCAGTACCATACATGGGTCCTAGAGTAAATCAAGCCTGAACTCACTCTAGAAGCCATGAGACTGAGACTGTTGTACTTTGGACATATCATGAGAAAACCTGGCTCACGAGGAAAGACAATAATGCTTGGCAAGGTAGAAGGCAGCAGAAAATGAGAAAAACTGCATTACATATGGATGGACTCAATCAAAGTAGCCATGGCTGTGAATCTGCAAGACCTGAGCAGTGTGGTGGTTGATGATAAGGGGAATTGGAGGTCTTTCATTCATAGGGTCAGTTTAAGCTGAAGTTGGCAATAGCTAACAACTACAACCTTTAGCTATGAAGTCGTAAGCTTCCATGGCCGGCATCCATAGTTTTTTGTGGGTTTTTCGAGTTGGGTGTCCATGTTCTAGAAGAGTTTCTTTCTGACGTTTTGCCAGCATCTCTTCCAGCCACAGATGCTGGCGAAATTTCAGGAAGAAACTCTTCTAGAACGTGGCCACACAGCCCGAAAAACCCACAAAAAACCTTTAGATAGTTTGAAGGCACCAGATCCCATCTGATCTTGGAAGCTAAGCAGTAGATGCTAGTGAATACTGGCAGCTGTAGCCCTATTTCAGAGGAAGGAGCTGGCAAAACCACCTCTGAGGATTCCTTGCCGAAGAAAACCCTGTGTAATTCATGGGGTTTCATGTAAGCCATTACATCAACAGGCCACTTGAAGGCACACACACACATTACATTTTTAGGAGCAGAGTCTAGGAAGAGAAGAAGAGTAAGGTGATGCAGACTGTGCAGACTTTGAACTTTGAGCCCCACTGTGGTCAACGCAAGTTGTTGTTGTTGTGTACCTTCAAGTTGTTTCTGACTTATCTCATGTCCCTCCATCTTTCTTGTCCCTCCATCTTTCTTGAATGTCCTCCATTTTGAGCATGACTACGAAAAGCATTAATTTCTATTTCTAGGAATGTTTCTAGCTTTTATTTGGTCATCGCCCTACACTTTTCTTGAATATCATCTTACATTTCGTGGTGCCTTGTGGTTATGACATCTGGTCATCCTGCTTGTATTATTTATTCATTTTTGTCCTCCTTTGTGGTTGTGACATCTGGTCATCCTGCTTGTGTTGTTGTTATTATTATTTGCCCTCCTTTATGGTTATGACATCTAGTCATCCTGCTTGTATCACAATCATCATCATTATTTATTTTAATATTTGTTCTCCTTTGTGGTTAGGACATCTGGTCACCCTGCTTGTATTACTACTGCTACTACTACTATGGTATTATTATTAGCAATAGTCCTCCTTTGCAGTTATGAAATCTGGTCACCCTGCTTGTATCATCATCATCATCATCATCAAATTTGTCCTCCTTTGTGGTTAGGACATCTGCTCACCCTATATTATTCTTATTTTTAATATTTGTCCTCCTTTGTAGTTATGTCATCTGGTCATCCTGCTTATATCACAATCATCATCATCATAATCATCATCATTAATTTTAATATTTGTTCTCCTTTGTGGTTATGTCACCTGTCCCCCCTGCTTGTATCATTATCATTACTATTATTACTATTATTATTAGTACTATTATTGTCATTATTTTAAAATTGTCCTCCTTAGTGATTATGTCATCTGGTCCCCCTGCTTGTATTATCATTATTTTTACTACTAATACTATTAATTTAAATTTCTCCTCCTTTGTGGCTATGCTACCTGGTCCCCCTGCTTGTATTATCATCATCATCATCATCATCATCACTATTAATTTAAAATTCTCCTCCTTTGTGCTTATGTCACCTGCTCCTCCTGCTTGTATTATTATTATTATTATTAATTTAAAATTGTCATCCTTTGTGGTTATGTCACCTAATCCCCCTGCTTGTATTATTATTATTATTATTACTACTACTACTACTACTACTACTACTATTAATTTAAAATTCTCCTCCTTTGTGGCTATGTTACCTGGTCCCCCTGCTTGTATTATTATTATTACTACTACTACTACTACTACTACTATTAATTTAAATTTCTCCTCCTTTGTGGCTATGTTACCTGGTCCCCCTGCCTGTATTATTATTATTATCATCATCATCATCATTATTACTATTAATTTAGAATTCTCCTCCTTTGTGCTTATGTCACCTGCTCCCCCTGCTTGTATTTATTATTATTATTATTATTATTATTAATTATTAATTTAAAATTGTCATCCTTTGTGGTTATGTCACCTAATCCCCCTGCTTGTATTATTATTATTATTATTATTATTATAATTATTACTATTAATTTAAAATTCTCCTCCTTTATGGTTATGTCACCTGGTCCCCCTGCTTGTATTATTATTATTGTTGTTGTTGTTGTTGTATTTATTTAACATTGTCCTCCTTGGAGAGAGAAGGCGAAGAGGCTCTCTCTCTCTCTCTCTCAGGCGGGGAGTCCGTTGGTGGCGGGGGGGGGGCCTCTGAGGGAGAGCAGCAGGGCCTTCCTCCTCCTCCTCCTCCCTCCCTCCCTCCCTCTCTGAGCCGGAGTCTTCCCTCAGGAGCCAGAGCCAGCGGGAACGGAACGTCCTGCCCTCTTTTCCTGCCCCCCCCCCCCCCGTCGCGCGCGCTCTCCTTTCTTCCGGGTGGCGCTGCATTCCCTCTTGCTATTGCTGCTGCTGCCCAGCGGAGGCAAGGCGAGAGCGCCTCTGGCCCGCTTTGTCCCTCGCCGCGCTCCGTAGCGCCGAGGCTCCTGGCTTGGCTCCTCTCGGGGCCTCTTCTCAAGATGGCGGCCGCGGGGCTGGCTCTGCGGGGCCGGGGCTCTGCAGCCGGGTCCTGAGGCGGCCATTTGCGGGGCGCCGCGCTCCCTGGCGACGAGCCGGGCTGCAGAAGGGCTCCCGCCGCGGACGACATGCCGGCTGCTGGGGGCCACGCGTGAGAGACGGAGCCATGGAGGAGCCCCAGCCGGAGTGCAGCTCCTCAGCCAACAGGTCAGGCGCCATCGCCAGCGCCGTGGAGAAGGAAGAGAAAGGGCGAGACTCAGGCCGCGCTGACCCTCTCCTCAGATTAGCTTCACAATAGGCTGCGCTGCAGCTTCGCTTTCTGCTTCTGACTCTTCTCGGTGCTGCTGTGGGCTGCGTCTGCACTGCAGGAATAATGCACTTTGACACCGCTTTAACCCTCCTGGCGCCACCCTGTGGAACTCTGGAGTTTCTGCTTCGCTGCGGTGCAGCGGTTGGAGTGTAGGATCCAAAAACACACTGCAGAAATCATCCAGTTCGAGACCGCTTTAACTGCCCTGGCTCAATGCTAGGGAATCCTGGGGACTAGTTTTGTGAGACATTGAGCCTTCTCTGTCAGAGAGAGCTCGGGTGACGCAACAAACTACAGTTCCCAGGATTCCCTAGCACTGACCCAGGGCAGTCAAAGCGGTCTCAAACTGGATGATTTCTGCAGTGTGTCTTGCACCTAGGTCTCTGGAGAGCACAGCAAGGTTGGAATCATCGGGTGCATCCGCACTGCAGAAATAATCCGGTTTGACACCATTTTAGCAGCTATGGCCGTGGAATTCTAGGAATTGTAGTTTTGTGAGACATTTAGCCGTCGCCTCTTGTTAGAGAGCTCTGGTGACACAACAAACTGCAAGTCCCAGGATTCCTTAGCATTGAGCCATGGCAGGTAAAGTGGAGTCACACCGGATTATTTCTGCAGTGTGGATGCAGCCTCAGCTCAGCCATGGAAAACCCGCTGCATGATCTTGGGCAAGTCACACTGTCTCAGCCTCAGCCTCTTTGCAAAGGCAACCTCTGTCTGAAGAAGCCTGCCAAGGAAAACTCTGTGATAGGGTCGCCATAAGTTGGAAAAGCACCCAACAGCAATCAATGGTGGTACGAGAGCATTCTGACAGAGAAGGCTAAATGCCTCACCAAACTACAGATCCCAGGATTCCATAGCATTGAGCCATGAGATTTAAAGCGGTGTCAAATTGCATTGATTTTGCAGTGCAGATGCAACATTGGGTGGAAAACAGAGTGGATGGAGGGCTGTCTTGAGGTTTGGACTGCATGCTTGACTTTAGTTGGATTAAAGCAGGGGTAGGCAACCTTTCCCCTTTAAGGGCCGAGGGACTTCAGCTCCCAGAATCCCAGGAGCTATTGGCCAACATGGGACTATTGGCCAACATGGCTGAGACTTCTGGGAGCTGAAGTCCCTCGGCCCTTAAAGGGGAAAGGTTGCCTACCCCTGGATTAAAGTAAACCGGATCCATTATTGGCCTCTCAGCCCCAGTCAAGGGGAATCTCTAATCAGGCGGTGCATCTGCGAAATAATGCAGTATGACACCACTGTAAGTACTATAACTCAGCATGGTTGAATCCTGGGATTTGTAGTTTTACAGGAACTTTAGCCTTCTCTGCCAAAGAGTCCTGGTGCCTCACAAAATTACAAATCCCGGGATTTTGTAGGGTGGAGCCATGGCAGTTAAAATGGTGTCAAACTGCATTATTTCTGCAGTGTTGGTGCACCCTCAGTTATTTATTTTAAAAAAATGAATCTCAGGTGTTTTTGGGCATAAGGGAGCATCAGGTATGTTTTTTTTTAATCTAGATGAAGGGACAATGATTAAAATGTGAAAATTAATCCACACACGGTGTGAAGTATTGTTACTGCTTTCTTGCCCCAGATGATCCCTTCCAGCCTTTCTTTTATAGCTCAGATGGGAAACAGAATTTACCATGCAACAATCTGGTCCTCTTGTGCTTATTCCAGAGTTCAGCCAGGAACACTCAAGGAAATGCACTGAACTTCAGCTCATTACAGTACTGCAGCTGTTAACAGTATTTGGTTTGAGAGTCCCTGCAGTCTGCTGCAGCTTCAGCCCTTCTTTTCTGCAGAAGGAAGTTGTGAAGACAGTATTTTTTATGATACATAGGTGTTGATACAATAATGGGTGTACCATAGCAATTTGATTGTTTGTTTGTGTGTGTGTCCATGCACGCCTTCAAGAGGCCTGTGGACTTATAGTGACCCAACTAATTTCATAGGGTTTTCTTAGGCAAGGAATACTCAGAAGTAGTTTTGCCAGTTTCTTCTTCTGAAATATAGCTGAGGAGTTTCATTAAAAACAACAACAAACCACTTTGGTTTAAATATGTGATTGTGCAGTATAGATTGCATGAAGTCTA
Source organism: Phrynosoma blainvillii (assembly GCA_026167975.1). Taxonomy (NCBI): domain Eukaryota; kingdom Metazoa; phylum Chordata; class Lepidosauria; order Squamata; family Phrynosomatidae; genus Phrynosoma; species Phrynosoma blainvillii. The sequence continues at coordinate 91,948,747 of JANUYF010000001.1, read as the reverse complement.
TGGACTGAATTCTGCAGTTCCAAAGTGTTTCTGAGTACCTCTGAATAATACTGATTTATTTCCCATTACTAGATAAAACCATAGAGTATAACCAGCCTTTGCAGTTTTAAGTGACAAAGATGTTTGCTTTCATATAAAATCATACCATCTAGGTGTTTAGTTTTCTTCTGAAGTTCTTCTGCTGTTTTCAGTAATTCAGAAGATAAGATTTCCTTTTGCAAAACCTGTCTAAAAGTTGTTAACATTCAGATTCAAGTTTCTTACTGCTTCCTAAATTTACTCATTCAAGTTGTCTTTCTAATATTTATTGTAGACAAGTGAGACTCTGAGTTTAATTTACCAAATGATGAACATTTATCAACTCATTCCTATTGTTCATAATTTTGTTTAAAGCTAGTTTTACAGAACATTGTCATATCAGAATGAAAATTTGAGCGTAAATTAACAGTATGAGTCTTTATTTCAAGTGCTTAACTCTCCCTGTCAATTCTAGATGGGAAGAGGAAAATAAAGAAAGCAACTTACTGTTCAGTCTTCCTTAAACACTGAGACATTTTAATGAATATTAGTATGCATATTTAGAATACAGTTCTACTTTTCACTTTCAAATTCCAGTTCATTTCTTACACTGCTTTTGAAATGGGATGGAGTGCGAACATGCAAACTAGATTTTAACCAGAAATTGGAATGTTAGCTTTGAAAATTAATTTGGTTAATGCTAAATCTTAGAAATTGCAGTACTAATTCTTTCCACCAGGATTAATAATCAGTACAATTTTATTTGTTAAATTAAAATTGGTTAATTGATTGCTGAGCTATTAGTTTTCAGAACAGACCATAGTATTTTCTAAGAATTACATGGAAGTAGTCACTATTGCCCCCAGGGGCTTTACCATTTTTAAATTGCTTTACTCCAACTACAAAGCCTATAATGCAATTATTGCCTGCTAATGGTGGGAATCTAACAGGTCTGGAAACTGTTGGGCTGGAAAAAGCTGTCATGAGCATAGGATCTCCTCTTGCAGTCTGTTCAATGAAGTTTTCTTACTGATTTGTATCTCTCTTTTCCTTCTATCCCCATTCACCCCTGCCAACATGTGCATTTCAGTCAAGCTTCAAATGTGTTGTTTAATAAAGGTTAATAAGGAGTGGTGTTAAATATTTGTAGAGAATTACGTGTTTATTTCAGCTAGGGGATGGTGATCTGCTGCAAGTACTGCAGATATGGATTTAGCTAGCTGAATATTTTAGCTCCAAGCTAATAGTTCCAGCCTTACCAAGCCCCTCAAAATCTGTGACATGAACTGAAGCGGGGAGTGAATGGAAAGCAGAGTGGGAGTGGGGGAAACCAGGAGAGAAGGAAGTGGGATGGGGAATTCAGGAAAATGTTTTCTTTAATTATCAAGTGTCTAGCACTCTTGCGAGCAAGAAACTCACTAAAAGAATATAAAGTGACTCATTGCAGTGCACCTGAATAATAATGTACAAAACCAGAAAATAAATCAATAAAAATAAAAAAGGAGAACTGCAGACACTCATAACACTTTCCTGAGTTGCCACTCAGAAATACTCCAGCAACTTCCATGGCACCCAATAGATGGGATGGAGAAACACTTTAAAGGCCATGACATCTTGAAAAGCCATGGCTACCTGGAGCCCTTCTACTGCACAGACAGTTCATACAAAGACCCCACACATGTTCCATTCCTGGTAAGACCTTATAATTTTCTTGTTTTTAGGCAATGGGCAGATTAAAACAAGTCAGTCAGCAGAGAGCCATGTGATAAATTTCCTAAATCCTCCAGTACCGAATCTATCACCAAGAGTGTGTGTGTGTGTGTTTGTGTGTGTGACACCACCTCTTAATGATTCTAAAAACTTAGAATATGTTGGATGACTTCTGTGAAGTCAAGCTAGGTTCAGGAAAACCACTAATGAATTAATAGTTTAATGAGTTAATAGACATTTTTTCTGAGGTCAGAATGTGACATCTAAAGTTAGGTCTCTCAAACATTGTGCTTTACTAGCTTATTTGGCCTGGAAAGAAACCCATTATTGAGGAATCAGGATATAGTTTGTGCAAAGCAAGACTGGCCCAGCCCTGCCTTTTTTTTTCCTTTGCACACTCAGTGTCCTGACCTGGTTCCCTATACCTGTCACTCCCACACCCTGGAAAGTACAGTATTTGGATTCCAAAGTACATACATGTTTTTTAAAAAGCCATGTGACTCTTTAAGGACTAACATGAGACTGACATTTGGTTTAAGATTTTGTGGACTCCAGCCTATTTCATCACATTCATGCACATGTTACTATTATTACTTTCCAAACTGTCTTAAGTATGCACTTCTATTTCCAAAAGCAATATAAAGTTTGTCACTGCCTTGTGTGTCTTCATTTGTAACCCCTAACTTCTCTAATAATAATACATACTTTGTTTTCTCATGTAATTCTCTGAATAGCCATCTAGGATAGAATGGTTAAGCTAAAAGATTATGGCTTGCTCTAGGAAATTTGGCAAGAAATTTTGAACTGAGAGAACTGAGAACCTGCATCAAATCCTAGCATTGGTAATGCTTGCTGGAGCTTAGTAGGGGGATGTGAAATTGACAACATACATGGAAAAAATCAAAGCTTCAGTGGCACTGAAGTATGTGGGGTTGTTTGTCTGAAATGACTGCCCTCTTTTTGGTGGAGTCCACATATATTTTCAAACTTCATGTGATCATTGCATTGCATAACTACATATTAGTGGGAATTGATCTTTAGAGATGAGAATGAAAATAACCCATGAGTCGGATGTCTTCAGGTTTCTAGCTGACTGTCAGACAGCTGCATAACTCTTGGTAATTCCCAAGCAATTATTTTTCTTGCTTAGATAACATCCTGTTGATTCATTTACTTCTCACCAGCAGGCATTCAGGAAATGCCTCCTTTTAAAACTCTATCAGTGTGTACAGTCAGTTCATAAATGAAGAGGGTCCATTTCAACAACTGGAGAGAGAAGTTGGGTCTACATCTACCAGATTCATCTTTGAACGACAATGAAAGTTCCCAGTGCCTAATGCTAAAAAGGAAGTCTGCTTTTTTTTTTGTCCTGATTGAGTGAAATTTTGTATTTGGCTTGGTGTAGTGAAGACTGGCTGTCTTCGTGTGATCATTCCAACTACTTCAGAAATTCAGGCATCAAAATATTTGCAGCCCTTGTTAGTTTGGCTTGAATTAAAACCTCACACGAGGTGTAGGGATGATAATGCCTTGAGGATAGGGAAGAGATTCTCGGATATAGGAAAGAAACTGGAGAAACTGGAGGGGTGGTGGTGGAGAGGCAAGTTTACTGAAGGAAAGATGCAGAGGAAGCACTGAAAGATGGACACTTGGAAATAAAATTGGTAGGGCAAGGAAAGGAAGGGTTAGAAAGGCAGCAGAGGAAGCCCAGAGGACATAGGATTCAGTCATGTTGGGTTTCTTGAGAGCTATGTTAAATATGGGAAGGGAGACAGGAATTAGAAAAGAAACAGGCCGGCTAAAAAGGAATAAGATAAAATGGGCAAGAGGTTAAAAGGCCAGAATCTGAGTGAAAAATGGGTAACTCAAATGTGAAAAGATGAGGAGTCAAGATAAGACCTCATTCAGAGCTTAGCAACAGAAGGAACTGTGTGCAGTATTCACAGAGAAGAAGGAGGCAGGGAACTTCAGGAGTGGAGGGCTGGATACTGAGAGAAGGAACCAAGAGTTACTTGGTCTGTAATCTAGAAAATCAGTAATTCCCAAGCATTGGTCCTCAGGATGTTTTGGATTCCAGCTGGCCAAACCAACATGGACAACAGTCAAAGATGCTGGAAATAAAAGCACCAAACATCTAGAAGACCAAAAGCTGAACACCACTGATCTAGATCTTAGTAACACTGCTGTGTACCTTTAAAATTACTCAGAGAAGAAGAATTGTAAGCTAAGCTATTATTATAGTGTTGTAACCTGGCAGTCTTAAGAGTTGCAATGATAAAAGGCCAAAATGATCTCTATATGGTTGTGCGTGCACACACACTGACCAACATGCAGGCTTCTACTGATCCTTGGATGTTGGACAACAACTAGTTTGCATCATGCAATTATAGAATTGTAGATGATGATGATGATGATGATAGATTTGGAATTCAAGGGTCATCTACTCCAGTCTCTTGCTTATGTTGGAAACTTACAACTAAGATCCAAAATACACTGCAGAAATAATCCAGTTTGAGACCGCTTTAACTGCTCTGGCTCAATGCTAGGGAATTCTGGGAATTGTAGTTTTGTGAGATATTTAGCCTTCTCTGTCAGATCTGCTGCCACAGTAAACTGCAGTTCCCAGGATTCCCTAGCACTAAGCCAGGGCAGTTAAAGTAGTCTCAAACTGGATTATTTGTGCAGTGTGTTTTGGACCTAAGGCATCTTTGACAGATGGCCATCCAGGCTCTGATTAAAACCTACAGTTCAGAAGTATCTAGCACTTTCCAAGGCAGTGTTTTCAATGGTAAAATAGCTCTGTCAAGAAATTCTTAATGTTTACCTGAAATTTCTGAGCCCATTGATTTGGGGACTGCTTACTGGAGCAACAGCTCCATCCTTTATCTGACAGCCCATTTTTTATCTGAAAGTGACTTGCATTGTAATATGGCAAAATTGTCTTGTTTTAAAAATGTAGTAGATTTAATATTCTTAATACATTTTGCACATCATGCTGGTGCTGCATTTCAAAAATATTAAACTATCTACCACTATAACATGCAACATAATTTGTATGCTTTTCATAATTCTAATATTTGACTGATGGAAATTTTAAGTATCCTCATCCTTATGTCTGGTCATATAGCACTGTTTGTTATTAATATTGGCAGCTCTTGTCTTAATTTTACACTCTTAACCATGCTAAAGTGATGGTTGTGTGCACACTGAAATCATTTGAATTGTATTAAATCTAAGCATTTTGAACTGTGTTCTGAATGCAATCCATCAACTTTGACCCTAACCTCATCTTTAGCAGCAGTGATGTTATCAGGTGCATATACACTAGACAGCCCCATTCTGATACGATTACTCAGGCATAATTAAGTATTTTGAGTTTCTGGCTTATGGCCAAATAGTTGGGCATAGAGTTGCCGCCTTAGTAAGTCATATGAAGCAGAGCAGCTTAAATTTTACTCTCCTGTTTTGGAAAATCCCTATTGCATCAATCCACCTTTGTGTCCTGAGAGGCCTATGCATGGTGTCAATGTGAGAATCAAGGATCCATTCAGTCCTGCATCTCCCCCCCCCCCCCAAACAATGACCAGCCAGCTGCTTCTGAAAGTCTGCATGTAGGTCAGAAAGGCAGTGCCTCTCTGCCCAGCAGCTGATATTCAGAGACAGTATGCCACAGAACATGGATGTTTCAGTTAATTACCATCGCTAGTAGCCATTGATAGACTTATCTTTTGTGTACTAAACAAGGCTAGTGGCATCATATCTTGTGTCAGTGAATTCCATAAGCTAATTACGCATTGTGTTTCTGAAATGACCATAAATCAGATTCGTTGGGTGATCCCAGTGTTTAGCATTCAATTCATTTCAACCATGAAAGAATTGTGCAGCAGTGCTTGCTACAGAGGCTGCCCCCAAAATAGGGTGGAACTGGCTAATGTAAAAGAGCAGGCTGCTGTTGCTTTGCAGAATATGGATTCTGCCTAGTAGACACTTACTTTTCTAATAAGAGGTACTATACTGAGGTTATGCCTGTATGATTTGTGGGTGGCTTAATTCTTAAGCCCAATAAATCAAGTGGTTCAATTACTGCTTATGTAACTGTAAATTAGAATGCAGATTAAGAATTGTCTATAGAAATACTTCTATAGATTTTTTTTTCTTTACATAACACTGTCAGTATTGCATACCAGATTCTTTACTTGTCTTTACAGTGCGTCACTGGCACAAACAAGAGGCAGACTTCTGTGTGTCCTCTGTCATACAAATGGAACACTTGACTGTATACTATTTTGCATCCTGGATTAAGTTGGCTCACAAATTTCTTGTTACAACAGACTAGGAATACCTTTAATCTTTCATATTAGTAATTTCTGTGATTTGGCTATGTATATTGGTGCAGTGGCAACTGATTTCCAACAAATAACGTTGGATGCTTCCCTTATTTTTTACTCAGAGCAATGTGGATTTCTTAAAACAATTGAAACTGTAATGTGTTTTATTATGATTCATACATATATATTTTCTAAATATGGATTAGGCTAAGGAGATATAGATGCTGTATCTCTGCTCTTATTTCAAATGAAATGTGGAATAATAATAATAATTCTTTCATTTATTTATTTATGTGTAAAAGGTACTTCACAGAATAATCAATACCTTGCTTGTCTTATCTTTATTAGACCTTGCATGATGGATATGTGAAGTGAGCCCACTTCACATAAATTCAGTTGTAGGATTAGCAACAATAAAAAGATCTTTTGTGCCTTGTTTGTGGATTTTCCAGAAACATCTCATTGACCAAGGTACAATGCTGGATGCTAAATTGAATGGAACTTTGGTCTTATTCAGTGGGACACATCTTATCTGAAACTGGGATTTTAGATTTTAAATGCAGATTATTTGGAGTTACTCTTTCTGTGCATTGTTAATAATTTAGTGTAATAGATGAATGTTTTCAAATACCATGTTTAGAGACAGTTTTGTTGAGCAAGACAAGATGGCCTATGATTACATCAAGTAAACATCAGGGATGCTTTTACATTTTTGGGTTTACACTGATTGACTTTGGGTGAAAATTCATGGCAAAGTTATATTCCAGATTAAACACCAGAATAGTATCAATTTGGATAGCATGGGAACATATCTGCAATATAATTTATAAAAGGTTTTAGAGTTGGTCTGAGGTTAAATAACAAAAGTGATTATGTAAATTAGATACTAGTCTGAGATTTCAGTAATTTGTCAGACTGAAAGGTTGTTGATATACAGTTATATTAAATTATATACTAAGTCAGAAGTTGGTAGATGCTATGCAGAAACATTTGATTGTAGTATGACTTTTGCTATAAATGTCTAAGCCCCCTTCCATTTTAGTTTTGACAACCTTTCCCCTTGGCCTGTTGCAATTTATTGCATATGGGGATGGCTAATGTTGGGTTGGCATTCATAGATAAATCCAAAATTGAAGTCACCAGTTGCTGCCCACCCCCTCCTGATTTAGCTGCTGCATGGCTGAAGTGTCTCAGACCAATCCACTAAGCCAGGGGTAGGCAACCTTTCCCCTTTAAGGGCCAAGGGACTTCAGCTCCCAGAAGCCTCAGCCATGTTGGCCAATAGTCCCATGTTGGCCAATAACTCCTGGGATTCTGGGAGTTGAAGTCCCTCGGCCCTTAAAGGGGAAAGGTTGCCTACCCCTGCACTAAGCAGTGGTCAAAAAAGCCCCTGAAACTATGTCTTACTCTTGCTAGTTTGGCTTTTCAAGGCTGTAATGCTTTGGGCATTCTGGTCCTTAGCCTGTCTTCCAGTGGTTCAGCTGGATATGACACAGCGATTATAGTGAAACCAATTCAGTGAGGCCCATCTACCTCTGTAACTTCACGTAACACACTCATGTTGTTCAGAACTGGGTAGTAAAATTTGCAGGAGTTTTGTAAACAAAAAAGTAGACACATTTGAGCCTGTCTGTTGAATTCATCTTAGAGGCTGCCTTGTTGTTGTTGTTGTTGTTGTTGTTAGCTGCCCTCAAGTCGACATCAACTCCTGGCGTAACCTTGTGTATGAGACCTCTCCAAGCCCCCTATCCTTTACTGCTTAGTTTAGGTCTTGTAGCTTCAGGCCCATGACATCCCTGATTGAGTCTGTCCATCTGGCATGGAGTCTTCCTCTCTTTCTGCTGTCTTTTACCTTTCCTTGCATTGTTGTCTTTTGGAATGATTCATTCCTTCTCAGGATGTGGCCAAAGTACGACAGCCTCACTTTGTAATCATCTTGGCTTTCAGGGAGAGTTCTTCTTAGGACCTCCTCATTGTGACAAACGCAGAGAAATGTGACTTGGGATATTTTCTCCAGAATGCTTGCCTGGCCTCTTCACCTCTGGATGTACACATTAGGAAAACGTGTTTACATATTGTATTTCAAATACTTAGTATGGGCCTGTAGTTACCATATATACGCGACTATAAATCGACCTCATGTATAAGTCGAGGGCAGGTTTTTGGGCCAAAATATAGATTTTTGATATGACCTGTGGATAAGTTGAGGGTAAAACTTAGGGACATGAAACAGGATCTTTAGGATGAAGCAAAGGAAAACAATGCTTAAGAAGTTACAAAATTCCAATAGGCATAACTGTTTGTGCTCATGCTAAAGGATGAATGGATGAGAAAAAAGAGAGCCATCAGTGCTTCCAGGACAGCTTATTCTCTTGCCTTTCACCAGGGGATGGTTCCTTCTTAAATAGGAGTTAAAGTACAGTACTCATGTTGACCCATGGATAAGTCAACTTAGGGGCTTTGCAGACTGCTAGAAATAGTGCAAATTGAGTCCACTTTAACTGTCGTGGCTCAATACTAGGGAATCATGGGAATTGTATTTTTTTCTGAGACATTGAGCCTTCTCTGTCAGAGAGCTCTGGTGCCACAGTAAAATACAGTTCCCATGATTCCCTAGCACTGAGTCAGGGCAATTAAAGTGGACTCAATTTGCATTATTTCTGGCAGTCTGCAAAGGCCCTTTGATTTTTTGGGTCAATTTTGGACTAACATTTCTAGACTTATACATGAGTATATACAGTAAGTATAGTGGTACCTGCTGTATCGGTGGGCTAGCCATCTGTGGTCCAAGCATCCATGGATCACCCTGCACATTATTGTCTATGGCAGTCACATGCATGTAACTGCCCATTGACTATAATGGGTCTTGAGCATGCTCATTTCTTTTCAATCGCAGGAATCCACAGAACTGAACCCTGCAGGTGGGAAGGGTACGTTATATTATACTCCTATCTACTGTAATGCTTGATTATAGCAAGGATGTATTATGGCTTTATGTTTCTGACAGTTTGGGGAAGAAAGACTAGGCTCTCTAAACTGTAAATCAGAGCTCTGTATTGCATGCATGTTATAGCATAGTTACTACAACACAAATAGTGTTTGCATATCCAAATAATGTAGCAGGTTACAAGAATTGTAAAGTATTGTAAAGTCTCAGCATAATCTAGTTCAGGGGTAGGCAACCTTTCCCCTTTAAGGGCCGAGGGACTTCAGCTCCCAGAAGCCTCAGCCATGTTGGCCAATAGTTCCATGTTGGCCAATAGCTCCTGGGATTCTGGGAGCTGAAGTCCCTCGGCCCTTAAAGGGGAAAGGTTGCCTACCCCTGATCTAGTTCATAGATCTGAGCGTAGATGAAATTGAATTGCATAGAAGATTCCATTGTGCTAAAGAAAATGAATGCACACGGAGCAACCAAGTATGCCCACTAAAATATATGTGACATGTCATGTTTAAAACCAGTCACTTTTCATTGCTTGGTGTTTATATTATTCGTGTCAACTATCGTAATTGGAGAATAATAGTCATCAACTGTGGAGCAGAAAATTTCTGTAAGTTCTAGCCAAGTGTTTCCCCAGTGATAAATAGTGTAATATCACTACTAATTGTTGTGGATATGTGGCTTCAGTCTTCTGACCTCAGTACTATAATTGTTTTCTTCAAATATTTTTTTATGTTCTAATTTTCAGTTGTCTAGGAGATTATTTTATAATATCCAATGAAAGGGTAGTCTTAAAACATCTGTGTTGGTCTTTGAATTACAACACAAGAAATCAGCTTAATTTGCACCTGCCTACTTCTAACTCTCTTTCCTATATGGAGCCATTTAGAGCTGTTAAGTGACCTCTACACCATCTTTGCTAGCTGAATTTTGAGTGGACAGAACTCTCATTTCTATTTGATACAGCCCTAGATAATATCACAGGGCATCGAACAGCCAAGCTGAGGTTTAATCTGTTGAGGAATTGTTCTATTAATTAAGCTTCTGTGGTTAATTGAAGTTAACATGCTTCTTTTGTTGAGTAATTCAGAAGATGCATGATAAAAAGGACATGATCGTGAAAATAATTGAAGTGATAATGTTGCTACAGATAATATTCCCAGATGAAAAATTAACAGAGATCTACAGGTTCCTTATTTTAATTGATTTAAAGACTCAAAGGACAGTCACTTAGCTTTTAAGTGCTTCTGTGTATGTTGGACATTAGATGAATATTTGCCTGTTCAGTGAGAAACTCATAGCCCTCTCTGTGGGTATGTGAGCTGCCACCCCAGCACAGAGTTTGCCAGAGTCCATTACTAGAAAGCCAGAGGGATGTGGCACTTTGCAATAAATAAGTGGATTTTGGGTTGCAGTTTGGGCACTTGGTCACTAAATGGTTTTCCATCACTGTCATAAACTATTGTCTGATATATCTTCAGCTGTCATAGCAAATAGAACTGGTCTGCTTTGTGTGGCTGCCTCAGTTGTTTTCATGGATGTTAATTAGTGCTTTTGGTGTCAAGGCTGACTGTGTTGTTATGTAACGAAGCAATATTGGCTTTCATGGAATGTTGACTATGCTGCTGTGACAAAACAATCTTCTCCCTTTGATAAGGGAAAAGATTTGGATGGATACTGATGGAATTTTATTGTTTAGGAACAAATTCATTAAATGTAGCTGTAATCAACAGTTTGCTTTCATTTCCCCCTATTGAATTGCTTCTAGTTTTAAAACAGGAGTGGCAATTATATTGTCCTTCAGATGTTGTTGGAGTGTTGCTCTTACTAACCTTAGCCAGCAGAACCAGTAGTAAGGATTGCTGGGATTTGCAGATCAGCAACATCTGGAGGGCACACAACTTCATATCCCTGTTCGAAACTGTTTTTATGCTTTATGCACATAATGAGTTGAAAGGTAGTTCTACTGAGGCCTCATTGAATTCAGTGTAAAAAGGTAGATGACTGACAGAGGAGTCGACCCTCAGTATCTGTGGTCTTGCCATCCGCAGATTCAAGCATCCGTGGATGGCACGCCCATGTTGTCCCCAGTAGTAGTGCGTGCATTTGGCTGTGCCACCATTAGGGACAACAGAGGAAGTTTTCAATGTTTTCAGTGGTGGCCTAATGTCCCTAATGGCAGAGTGGCCATGTGCACATGCTACCATTGAAGTCCTGTTGTCCCTAATGGTGGCATGGCCGCATGCATGTGCCACCATTGGGGGACAATGGAACTTGAGCATCCATGGATTTTGGTATCTGCAGAGGGGAGGGGGCAGAACAGATCCCCCGCACATACCAAGGGCTGTCTGAATCTTTGGTTTCAATAGAATTTTGCATTTTTAGAGTATAATGATGTAATGTGTATAATTTGTATATAATCACATATGTCTGTCATGAGCTGCAATGGTTCTAAGTTTGTAGAATACAAATAAAATATAAGCAAGCATTGATCTTTTCTGTTTGGAAAGGTTACTTTCTAGAGGCAGGTGACAGAGATGTAAGTAATAGATCACTAATAAATTTTAGTAAGAAATAACAGTCTCCTAAACTGAGAGGGATAAATGGTCAGTGTTCTAGGATGTTTATTCTTGATGATATAGGCTGCCCTGTAATGAGGTATCGAGGGCATCCTACCCTGACCTCTGAATCTCATAATTCTTGTATGTGTTATTTTTCTTTGGACAGGTAAAGTCATAGTAATCAGAATCAACTTTACTACATTGGATTAGCCCCCCACCTTTTCTTTTCTTTTTTTGGCCTGTGGGGAACAGATTTGTGTGGAGCATTCAGAAACTGGCTTAACAGACAGGGCAGTTTCCATTTTTCTCTGGATGGCACCTTTTCATTTTTCATGTACAAAAGGGGATTGCGGAAAATAAATAGTATAGTATTTTTCCCAATCCCTTTTCTATATTTTGAGAAAGTGACCAGTATTGTTCAGATGTAATGCCAAATCACTTCCTCCCCTAATATAATCTGAACCTTTCCCCAAGTTCTCATTTGTGGCAAAACAGACTTTGTATCTGAACCATGGAAATGATCCCTTGGGCAAACCATAGTGTGCCTTTAAATCAGATCTGGAAACCACAATTTGAGCATAATTTCCTGTTTCATTACGCTGGCAAACTGATCTCTGCAGTCTGTAATTCTTCTGCTTCATTTGGGGATGCAAGTGGGAGGGGGAATGCTCTTGAAAGAAGGCCATCATTACATTTCATCTCATATTAGAGCTTATAATAACAGCAGGATGCATAGCTCAGCACACAGTAAATGGGAATTTTCTGACCACTAACCTTTTATTTTATTTTATTTTGTTTTGTTTTGTTTTGTTTTGTTTTTTGATTCCTTGAAGTTGTGCTTATGAGCTGATTATTTAACACAAAGAGGGCAAGGTTGTAAGGAAGAAAGTGTACTTCTGATGTTCTTTGTTTTATCCCCCCAAATCCTAGGAGGGGTGGAATGAGGTTGTACATTTGGGGTGGGGGGAAGGAAGGGCAAGAAGTAACTGTTTCAACAAAGCATCCTTGGGAAGAACTTTCTTGTTGTTATCCATTCCTGCATGACTCTGTGCTATACTGAGAAGTATTGTTTTACAGTGAGCCTGGGAATTCTCATTTTACAGGGTTCTTGGTCCCTTCTCGCTAGTCATTGTGCAAGATAAAGACGTCAGGTCTACACAGATTTATGGCATTTGCCTTATTTTTTTTTTTAAAAAAATAACATTGCAATTTATTTATTGTTTTGAGATATTTTTCCTCAGTTTGAATCTGTTCCCGTCTTGCATCATTTCTTCTCTTTTCACAGTTTAGAGATGAGGGCTGATCCTTGTGTCTTCAAAACAGCATTCATTCAGAAGATACAAGGGGTATCCTGAATTTTGCATAGGTATAAAAAGTCATGGAAAGGTATAACCTCTAAAACAGCTCAGTGAAGACTGATTGTGCTTGGCGAGCAAGGAATCCTGACTGATTATTGAAAGAAGAAAGAAAAAAGAAAAAAAGAAAATGGACAACAAGTTGGTAGAGGAACAAAATGGTGGAAGAGAGGTTGGCTAATTGATTGGAATAGTGGATAGGACCATTTCACACTAAAGTTGTTCATTAGAGCTCCCGTTGCTTCATCATTTTTAAATCATTTGCTACATTTTAGGAAGAGTATAAATGGAATAATATGATTATGTTGTAGGGAATTTTATGGGAACAGAGAGAATCTGGATTTGGGAGGATGATAGATGCCTGGACGATACTGCATTGTGACTAGTTTGCTTTTTTTTAAAACCATGTCAGTAAAGTGATTTTCCCAAAAAGATCCTGAACATGTTTATGAAATATTCTTTCATGCCTTGTACAAAACGCTGGTTACTATTGACTGGAGAGTAGAAGTTCACGATGTTTAAACTCTGGGGGTGGGGACTCAATATGCAGCATAGTCAGTAGCACAAAGGCCAAATTGCCCCTTCAGCTTTTAAGCAGTGTGATCAAGAGGCGAAACATCTGGTAGTGAAAGGGCTTTGAGAAATACAGCCACCAGTTTTGTGTCTTTGCTTGAAGTTGCAGCTGATGCTCCGTTTTATGGCTCACTAGTTGATAAGGACTATGATTCTTTGGAACTGGATTTATAGTTTTAAAACAGTTGGTCAGTCAGTGCTACTGCAGCCTTTAAGGCCTCTGAGATAACTTTTTTCTTTCTTTGGAAGAATGGCTAAGCAGTTCTTTCTTTCTTTTTTCTTTCTTTTTTGCTTTAGATACAGTTGCTTAATTTTTGTCAGTCTAAAGTTCTGTTGTCTTAAAATGCTGAATTATTTGAATGTTGCTTCTATTAAAGTTTACAACTGTGTAGAAAACAGAATATGGAGAAAATTTATATTTATTAGTTTCTAACTGTGCCAGTTAGAGAGAACTAAGAGTTCTGATTATATTTTTCTGTTGTGGGAACATGAAGAACTGCCAGAAATGTTAAAAGACTTTATTTAGCTGGTGATCTCAGAGTTACAGAAGTTTAGTAAATGCTTAAGTACTCTAAAAATTCTACTTTGGGCAAGAATGAGAAGAAACTCATTTTTCTTCCTTTCCCTTTTGTGTTTAGGTAGAAAGTATACATTTTCAGTGATTTCACCAGCTATATCACTTTCTAGTGACTTTCCTTTTCTCAGTGACATTTAAGATCTTCCATTGATAACTTCTGTGTTTTTTTTAATAAATGAGTGCCAATCATACAATGAAATAACTATAATAGCCTGTAGATTGGGTGGAATTGGAATTTATCTAGATTAAAAAACACAAAACTATTTGATTGCTTACTTATGTAAGATATTTCTTGTCCTGTCTTTGCATTCAAGGCAGTTTGCTATTAATAAATAAATACTTTGTTGTCATTGTTAACTGCCCTTGAGTTAACCCTGACTCATGGAGACTCTATGGATGAGACATCTCAAAATCTCCTGTCCTCTACTGCTAAAGATAGTAACAAAAACAAAATACTTGGGTATTACAATGACAAATCAAAATTCGGACCTTATACCAAACAACTATACAACAACATGGAACAAAATTAAAGAGGACATGAAGAGATGGAAGACATTGCAACTTTCTCTACTGGGTCATATAGCAGTAATACAATCATATGTGCTCCCCAAAATGCTTTATTTATTTCAAACTATCCCGGTGTTAACATCTAATACTGTTTTCAAGATATGGACAAGAGACATGAGAGAGTTTGTTTGGCTAGGGGGAAAAAAGAGAATAAAAACAACAGTGCTACAAGGTAATAAAAAGAAGGGAGGTTTAGGATTACTAAACCTTCAAATTTACTACAATGCAGCTGCCTTTACATGGCTAAAAGACTGGATAGGCTTAAAAAATTATAGGCTATTGTCACTGGAAGGTGATAATATAGATAAAGGCTGGCATACGTATTTATATTATGAGAATGGAACAACGGACAAGAAATTTAACAAACACATAATAAGGAATGCATTACTAAAAATTTGGAATAAATATAGGCAACATTTTTATTATAAAGTTCCAAGATGGGTCTCATCACAGGAAGCCTTTCACAAAACAGAAAAACTTTATAAAGGGAAATGGCTTACTACGAAGATATCTGGATCAAAACAGGAAAAGGAGAAAACATTAAAACACTAAAGGAACTTCAAAAAGAGGGAGTAGAATTACAGTGATTAGGATATTTTCAGATAAGAGAAAGATTTTAAAAAGACAAGCAGACAATTGCCATAGAAACTGGAAAAAAAGAATTAGAAAAAATTATAAAGGGGAAAAACATGCTTTCACAGTGTATAAGATGTTATTAGACATTAGTTAAAAGAAGAAACAATCAAAGAGTGCATGATAAAATGGATGCAAGACATCAAAGAGAATATTGCTCTAAACATCTGGGAAGAAGTATGGTCAAAAACTTTAAAATTTACAAAAAGTGCATATGTAATTGAGAATTATTACAAAATGCTTTATGGATGGCACATACACCCCCAAAAGTTGGCTAAGATAAAAAGCAAGGAAGAAGGTAGATGTTGGAAATGTGATCAAAATAATGCCAACCTATTTTACATGTGGTGGAATTGTAAGTCAGCAGTAAAGTTTTGGAAAGGGATCCACAACATAATACAAGATATATTCAAAACCAAGGTTGAGTTGAATCCAAAGTTATTTTTATTAAACATAACAGAAGAACTAAAAGGGAAATTGAGCAAAGATGAAATAGCTGTAGTATTATACATGATTATAGCAGCGTGTATAATCTTTGCTAAATACTGGAAAATGGAAAAGGAGCACTTAATAGAAGAGTGGACAGAAAAAGTAAATGACCTGATGATAATGGGCAAACTGACGATGTTGATTAATGGTAAACCAGAACAACGATTTTGTGAGAAATGGGAAAAAACAGAGAAACTTTGGAACTAGTTTGTTACAAGTACAAGTAAATAATCAAGGAACTATATGGACTGTATTAATACCAGAAAAAGTTTATGATTTAAGTCTCTTATAATGCCTAATCGGCTATGGAAAATTATGGTAAAAGCAAAATACTATGCAAAGTTGTTATAACGACTGTATAACAAAAAGAGTGTTGAGATAACCCTCTCTGGGAATATGAGTTTGTAAGAATTGTTAAAAAAAAAAAAAGGAAAAAGAAGTGCCTTCCACCACCACACCCTGAGAATTTGGAACTTGAATTGGGCAACTTTCCAGTCCTTTGTGTCAATTGGTGCTGAAGTTGGTTGGAAGCTGAATGTGGAAATATTTCCTCCTCCCCCTCAATACAGTGTGTGTGTCTGTGTCTGTGTGTCTTCTTCCCAACCTTCCTCCCTCCAGGGTTAAAAACAAAAAAACAGATTGGGCGTAGACAGGTGATCTGAAGTTAAAAAAAAAAAATTCTCCTGTCCTCTACTGCTCCAGACTGTGGCCTCCCTGATAAAGGGGCGAAATAGACAGTCAAAGTAAGCAGGTTTCCAGCCAGCTTCTAGGCAGGGCATTTAGACAGTGCACGCCTTGAAGCTGGCCGGAAAATATTCCCAAGCCGTGCTACAGGGAGAAAAGCTGGACTAAAAACGAGCTGAATTTTTCCACTTCTTCCTGGAAAGTGCATACCTTTACATGTATGTCTAACTGAACCGACACCAGGGCAGCTCTAAAGGGGTGCTCTTTCCAAATCCTAACCTTAATTGTGCATATAAACCCCCCCCCCCCAATCACAAGAGCGCATTTAAAAGGGACGGAGCTGCCATATCCAAGTGGTGAGGGTGGCAATGCTCAAAAAAGAAACTTTGACACATCTCATGGAGATGAGTACAACGTACACAAAACAGACAGTCAAAGAAGTGAAGGGGAGCATGATTGTACCTTGCCAGCATCTGCGTGGGCACATCCCTGCTCCACTGCCCTGTCCTGGGGAAGTGCTGCACATGCGAATGTGTGCAGGTTCACAGGGATGGCCATGCAATGGGATGGCAGCCACCAGCAGTTTGCTCCTGCAAAGGTGCACAAGGATAGTGGGGGAACAGTTTGAAAAAAGTACCTAGCGGCATGACTTAAAGCTGCACCATGTGGTCATGAGGTCCAGCTGCCTTGGGAACAGGCAGTGTGGCTGGTGGGGTTTCAGTGCAGCTTCGGAAAAGGTAGCTTCAAGCTGCTTTTTCCTGTCCATCTGTTTTGCCCCTAAAAAGTCTATTCATCTGGTGTGCAGTCTTTCTCTCTTTCTAGTACTTTCTACCTTTCCCAGTATTATTGTCTTTTCTAATGAGTCATGCCTTCTCAAGATATGGCCAAAGTACAAGAGTCTCAGTTTAGTCATCACAGCATCTAAAGCGAGTTTAGGCTTGATTTACTCTAGGACCCATATATGGTATTGCTACACTAAACAGTGTTAAATTTTAAATACTTTTTTCTATAGACTATATGGTTATTCTATGTACAAGTTGTTCCCCTGCTTCTCTGCATGTGGTCTTTCTCTCTACATCCCTCCACCTTTCCTAGCATTATTGTCTTTTCCAATGAGTCATGCCTTCTCATCATATGGCCAAAGAATGATAGCCTCAGTTTAATCTTCTTGGCTTCTAGGGAGAATTCAGCCTTGATCTGTTCAAGGACCCATTTGTTTGTCTTTTTGGCTGCCTATGGTATTGTTATCACTCTTCTCCAGCACCATACCTCATATGAGTTGATTTTCGTTTTACCTGCTTTTTACATTGTCCAGCTCTCACATCTGTACATGGTGATGGAAAAAATAATGGTTTGGATGATTCTGATTTTAGTGCTCAGTTGTATATCTTTACTCTTTAGCATCTTGTCTAGTTCTTTCATAGCTGCCCTTCCCATTCATAGTCTTCTGATTTCTTGGCGGCAGTCTCCATTGTAATCAATGTTTGATCAGAATGGTATGGGAAATCTTTAACTATTTAAGTTTCCTTATTGTCTAGGCTGAATGTATGTAAATCTTCTGTGGTTATTATTTTTGTTTTCGTTATGTTCAGCAGTAAATCTGCCTTTGCACTTTCTTTTTGACCTTCCTTAATAATTATTCCAAGCCTGTGATCTTTTCTGCTAGTAGTATGGTGTCATTCACATACCTTATATTGTTGATGTTCCTTCCTCCAATCATCACCCCTCCCTATTCTGAGTCTAAACCCATTCTATAGATGATATTTTCAGCATACAAGTTGAACAAATAGGGTGATAAAATGCAGCCTTGTCTGACCCCTTTGCCAAATGAGAATCATTCTTTTTTCTCCATATTCTGTTCTAACTGTGGCCTCATGTCCTAAGTACAGATTTGTCATTGGGACTATCAAATGTAGTGGTACTCCCATGTCTTTAATACTCTCCATAGCTTTTTGTGATCTATGCAGTTAAATGCTTTGCTGTGGTCTATGAAGCACATGTTAATTCCCCCCCTGAAATTCCTTGGTATGCCCCACGAGACTTCATACATTTGCAGTGTGGTCCCTAGTGCATCTTCCTTTCCTGAACCCACTTGCACCTCAGGGACTTCTGTCTCCATCTGTGATGAGTCTACGCTGCAGAATTTTGAGCATAATTTTGCTTGCATGGGAAATTAATGTTACAGTCCTATAGTTGCTGCAGTCTTTTGTGTCTGTATTTTTTGGGGGAGGAGAGGCATGTGTATATTTATTATTTCCAGTCTGTTTTTGTTTTCCATATTTGTTAACCAATATTAACACTAGGATTAATTCTGATTGTGTGTGTGGATTGTAGCAGTTCAATTGGAATATCATTTATTACTGGTGATTTATTTTCCAAGTACATAAATAGGACAATTATTAAAAATGCACAAAGAAAAATGCATTACTGAATAGAGAAAACTGACCACAAAAGATATAATGCTGTTTTAAAAATATTTAGCAGCAGCATGATATCTGTATACATTTACCTCAGAGGCCTTTATTGTAACAAACCATGTTTAAACTGAACTAAGCACAGTTCCCTTTGGAAGGCATTCTGGAATTGTAGTGCCATGACCAAAAAGGCTCTGCTTCAGTTGCCTTACTTTTCGTGGAAGGGGAATGTTGAATAAGACCTCAGATGTTGATGTAAGGCTTAGATTCGCATTGCAGTGGGTCCTCCACATTCACTGGGGTTAGGGGTGCAGGATCTCTGTGAAAGTGGAAACTCTGCAAATAAAATCCCCCAATTGATATTTACCTGTGAGAATATGTCTCTAAGGAATCTCTAGGTCCTCCAGTGCAACTCTGTGGTCAATATCTGCCAGATGTTGACCATAGAGTTGTGCTGGACGACCTACAAATGCCTTGAGAAGTGTTCTCTAGGAATGTGTAGGTCCTCCAGTGTGACTTCTGGTGGATGTTGACCATAGCATCATGCTGGAGGATCTAGAGACCCTTGGAGAGAATATATTAATCAAATGTGTGAATAATCAAATCTGCAAAAGTTAAAGCCGCAAATGTGGAGGGCTGACTGTATATGTGTAGGCATATGTGGGACAAGGTGATTATTCAGGTATTTTCACCCTGGATTATTTTGCAGCTGATAGGTTTAGGAAGATAAAGAGAACATTTATTCTGCCTCTGGAATGTTATCCGATAACTACAATAGGGGAACTTTTGTATGTTTCTCAGAGATGTTAATCTGAATATGATTTAGGGCCTTTACAGACTGCCAGAAATAATGCAGCTTGAGGCCACTTTAACTGACCTGGCTCAGTGCTTGGGAATCAGGGGAATTGTAGTTTTTTCTGAGACATTGAGCCCTCCCTGTCAGAGAGCTCTGGTGCCACAATAAACTACAGTTCCCATGATTCCCCAGCACTGAGCCAGGGCAGTTAAAGTGGCCTCAAGCTGCATTATTTCTGGCAGTCTGTAAAGGCCCATAGTTGGGATATTTTGCTCCAGTAAAGATAAAGATCTTCACCTTTACTTTCCATTTAACCTCATTTGTCATTTTGCTGCCCTTTACCCAGTTCAGAGATTTCTCTGGAGGTCTTTCCAAACCTCCTAGGCTTTCACCTTCTGACCTAGCTCAATTGTCATCCACAGACATACTTTCCACAGCTCTAGATCATTAAAGGCTAAACTCAAAAATAGGAGTGAGACAGAACTTGTCTTATCATAAATCATATTGATTTTTCTTTTGTAAGATTTGTTCTTTTGTGTACTTGATCATTTTATCTTTAATTATATTTTCTACCAGATTGCTCCGAAAAGCTAAGTTAATTGGCCTGTAATTTCTTGGATTCCTCTTGATTTTAAAATACCATATATACTCGTGTATAAGTTGAACCCATGTATAAATCAAAGGCAGGTTTGGGGACCAAAATTATAGATTTGGATATAATTCATGGATAAGTTGAGGGTGTCAGGGAGGAGACAAAGGAAAATGATGACAAAAACCTTTCAAAATTCTGGCATACATAACTATTTGTGCTGAGCCAAGATGGTGTAGTAGTTTGAGCATTGGACTGTGACTCTGAAGGCTAGTGTTTGATTCTCCACTCAGCCAAGGAAACCTTCTGGATGCCCTCGGTTGGGCAAGTCACACTCTCTTAGCCTTAGAGGAAGGCAAAGACAAGCCTCTTCTGAACAAATCTTGCCAAGAAAACCCCATGATAAGGTTGCCTTAGGATCGCCATAAGTCAGAAGCATCTTGAAGACACACAACAACAGCAATATTAATTTAAGAACAGTATAAATTCATAAATGGCACATAACCTGGTCTGGAGTAAAAGACTTATGAATAAAAAACATGTAGTAAATGAAATTGCATCTAACAGTGATAAGAAGTGACAACAACTGAACCAGCCTAGATAATCTGCAAACATTATATTATCATCAGCTGCATCTGCACTGCAGAAATAATGCAGTCTGAGACACTTAAATTGCCATAACATAATGTTATGGAAGCCTGGGATTTGTAGTTTATTGTGACACCAGAGCTCTCTGAAAGAGAAGGCTAAAGCTCTCACAAAACTACAACTCCTAGAATTCCCAGGAAGAAGAAGAAGATGATGATGAAGATGATAGCCTCATCTGCACTGCAGAAATAATGCAGTTTGAGACCACTTTAACTGCCGTGACCCAATGCTATGGAATTCTGGGAGCATTGAGTCATGGCAATTAAAGTGGTGTCTAACTGCATTATTTCTGCAGCGCATATGCCACCAAAGTTGTAATACTGGGTAAATCTTCATTTTTTTTAGGCATACTGTGATGCATTGTTGCATTGAGCACTCAGATCTGTAGTGAAATTTAATCTGAATAATTACTAGTTCTTTTAGAGCTCACTTCCCCCCCCTCCCAGTGCAGCCTCTTTCCAAGATGTAAATATCCTAAACTATTCTACATTCTTATCACTTCTGAGCTGACTTTATCATGACAGAGAGGATTTTCCTACTCTCTTCCTCATTAACCTGACAGATGGTGACATTACAAGTCAATTCATTTTCTCTTAAACATAAAATAAGCACTTGCTGTTTTAACTGCTTTATCCATTTCTCTTGGCTTAGACCAGGGGTAGGCAACCTTTCCCCTTTAAGGGCCGAGGGACTTCAGCTCCCAGAAGCCTCAGCCATGTTGGCCAATAGTCCCATGTTGGCCAATAGCTCCTGGGATTCTGGGAGCTGAAGTCCCTCGGCCCTTAAAGGGGAAAGGTTGCCTACCCCTGGCTTAGACTGTGTTGGTGATCTTTAGAATAACCATAAGGCTTTTATATGACAGATACTTTTTGTACTAGACTAATGACCACTTAAAGCGTAATACATTTTAGATGTGCATTCAGACACTTCAAAAACATTTGATCTTGAGCAATACTTGGCCTAGCCTTTTATTTTTAATCATTTAAATAAATCCTGAAAATTCCAGTGTAGGGTCATCCTTATCTAAAATGTTTTATTATGGTTCTTTATATTGTAACCCAAAAGATGTTATAACTGTGGGGAGAGGGCAATGTGGATTTCCACATGAATTCAACAAATTATTGTGTCCTTCCCACTTGTACAGTCAGCCCTCCGTTTTCATGGGAAATCCATTCCAGATACACACTGCAAAAATGGAGACTCGCTGCTATTCAAGCCCCATAGGCTTGAATGGGGGGTGCGCCCACAGGGGCACGCCCCATTAATCTTAATGGAGGTCATCCCTCAGTGAATATTCAAAACCATGGACCTCAAGTCCGTGAGAACGGAGGGGCAACTGTACATTGAATTTTGTACCTGGTACTCAGTGTAAATCCTTTTGCTTTTCCAAAAGGAAGTAATGGTGTTATTTACACCATTATTTTGTTTATAAGAATGCACATCTTGTGTGAGAAGAGCTATCAGTATTGATGAATGGGGAAAAAGCTGGAAAGTTACAAACAATTTTACTCTCTGCCAGGACCTTAGGGAAAATTATTTAAAAATGCTACATAGATGGTATTTATCTCCCACAAAGTTGAAGCTTATATACAAAACCGGAACTGACAATTGCTGGAAATGTCAAACCCATAAAGGTACGTTCTTCCATATGTGGTGGGAGTGTAAAACAGCTGACTCCTTCTGGAAGGAGATACATCAAACTTTGGCTGAAATATTTAAGTCCCAGTTTCCGTATAAACCGGAATTATATTTACTGAATATAATCACAGGCTTGGACAAAGAAGTTGAAAAAAAAATATAAGAGTTATATCTTATAACTGCAGCACGCGTAATATATGCAAAGTATTGGGAAAAAAAAGAAAAGCCTAGCATTAAAGAATGGTGGGTGAAAGTATGGGAAATGAAAAATATGGATAAATTAACAGCTTTAATGAAGGATAAAGCAATGGGAAAAATAGATAATGAATGGTCCCTGGTAGAGAAATATAATCGGGTGTAAAATTTTAAAGGAGAATAAAATAAGCTTATTTCTGTCCTTCCCTCCCCTTTTTTCTTTTTTCTTATTGTCTATATGTTTGCTTTTTTTGGATAAGGGGTGGGGGAAGGGGAAAAATACAATTTGGAAATATATTACACTCTAGAAGAGGCTTATATTAGAGTCGTTTTCCTTTCTCTTATATAATAGCGGACTAAGATTCAAAAACTGCCTTACTCCTTATTTTAGATAAGAGATCTATTTGATGTATCCTGGGTGTCCTTGAAATAGCATTAGTTTAAGTAGAGGAGTTTAAAATTGTTTTCTATCAGAAGGCCAATTCAACTGGGAAGTCTAGCTTAAATTTGGTAAAAATGTTAAAGAGTGTATGTTTATCGTTGTATAATTTTGTCAATAAGTATATGTATATGTTTGAATGTATATATGACTATGTGGTTAATGTTTTGTGTAAGTGTGTGTCGAAATGTCTATTCTTTTAATAAAATAAAATTAATAAAAAAAAAAGAATGCACATCTTGTTAACTGATCTGTAGATAGGTATTCAGTTGGCTTACCGGGGAAAACTATTTTATGCAAACACTGTCCTTAATGTTACTGGCACATCCTGCTTCGAATGTGACCTCTCCATCCTGTTTCAAGGGCATTGCTTTTATTCCTTTTGCTGTAATTCCTTTTGCTGTGATTGTCTGTAATCACATGCAATATTCAGTAACTACTCAGTATTTATACACAGGCTTTTACTTTTTCTGTAGCACTGGTTGCAGCCGGAAACAGATGATAGCATAATACTATAGCCACCGAAGCCTTGACTTCTGTTACCTTAAATCCGTGTTGGCGAACCTGTGGTACGCATGCCATCTCTGGCACGTGAAGCCCTTTTGGAGGGCACTCAGACGGGAGGGCAGGGGAAGAGGAGGAACATGCCTGTTCCTCCTCCCTGCCCTCCTGTGCCTTCAATTGCCTCTGTCCTGGGCCTTCACCTGCCTCCAGAGAGGGAGCTGAAGGCCTGGGAGGGTGTGCGGGGAGGAGAAGGATCAGGCATGCGCCTATTCCTCCTCCTTCTCGGCCATCCCGGCCCTTCAGCTATCCCTGGGGGGCGGTAACACCCGGTGCTGGAAGGCCTTTTAGTTTGGGCACTCAATCCCTAAAAGGTTCGCCATCACTGCCTTAGCTGTTGTCTGATGGTGAGCTGTACAATCCAGTTGTTTCACAGGTCCCCTCTGTACCTTTTTCTGCAGCTATGGCATATGCAGCTATGGGGCTATAGCGAAGCACATGGCTTATCTGGTCTCACAGCCACAACAGGTGCCGAAGGGGACAGTATACTGCTCTGTCCATATATCAGCTCCTAATATCCTTGTTGAAATTGCTACTGCTGAACTAGTACCACCCATGATGACATCAGGCTTCCTAGTTTCAGCAGTTGTGGTAGGAATAGTAGAAGCTCGTGTGTAATAGAGGCACATTTTTCCTAATGCAGCTCTTGCTGTAGCTTTTCCGTTGTCTAGTGTTGGTTTTTATGGTTGCAGTAGTAACTAAAGATAGAATGACGAGGTTACAGTAGGTTGTGCTGAGACTAGCTTGCCAATTGTAACTGCTCCTGTAAATCCACTTAGTAAGACTGATAAATGTTCCTGGAGAGAAATCAGTGTGATCTTTTATTTTCATAAGTTGACAAATGTTCCTGGAGAGGAATCAGTGTGATCTTTTATTTTCATAAGTTGATATCCAATAAAGCAATAATTGGAAAGGAGCTTGTATTATTTTGAATTGTATGCTATAAATTGGAAACACCAAGCCTGTTATAAGTGAACTATAGCTAGAGTGGAAAATAAAAATAAAACAGAGAGAGTCATAAACCATTGAGATTGGTTGGTCTCACTTGTTTTCATGGCAGGGAGTTGGACTGGATGACCCTTATGGTCTCTTTCAGCTGTATAATTCTATGATTCTATGAGATATAAGAGTCACGAATAAACATATAAATAATATTACTTTGTTGTTCTGTCTTTCAAGTCATTTCCAGCATATGGCAACCTTAAGGTGAACCTATCAAGAGGTTTTCGTAGCAAAATTTGTTCAGAGTGGGTTTGTCTTTGCCTTCCTCTAGGGCTGAGAGAGTGTGACTTGCCAAGGTCACCCAGGAGGTTTCCATGGTGGACTGGGAATTAGAGCTCTGGTCTCCAGAGTCTTAGGGCGTTTGCAGACTTCCAGAAATAGTGCAAATTGAGTCCACTTTAACTGCCCTGACTCAGTGCTGGGGAATCATGGGAACTGTAGTTTATTGTGGCACCAGAGCTCTCTGACAGAGAAGGCGCAATGTCTCAGAAAAAAATACAGTTCCCATGATTCCCTAGCACTGAGCCAGGGCAGTTAAAGTGGACTCAATTTGCACTATTTCTAGCAGTCTGCAAAGACCCTAAGGCTATGCATGTGGATTTAAAAACCCTCTCTTGCATTATAGTGAAATCTGGCTTACTGAAAATAGAGGGGGAAATCCTGTTGAAGCTTCATAGTAGTCAGACTTTATGTTTGTATATGTTGTTTCAAGATAAATTTGCCCAAAACAACACTTGGTCTTTCTATAAAGCTGAAAAAAACCAGATCTGAAAGCTCATACCAGAATCAACTAAGGTGATAGGCACTGTTTTAATGAATTGGCTTGACGTATATATTTTATGCCTATAGAAATGTTAAGGATCATTCTCTGACAACCTCATAGCTACCATAGCTCTTAGCTCAGTACTTCTGCTTCCTCTCTTGGGTCTGATGAAAATGAAAGATAGCAAGGAAGCAAGACAGAGACGTGTATCACCTGCACCCTGTATCCTCAGATGACCTGACCCTGTGGTTTGATCTAGAATAGATGTTAAACAGCACTGGGGAAAAGATGAAAGCCATAGGCAGGACCAAAGCATTTGTTTGGGAGCCAGTACAGACTTGTAAAATGTACTCCCCCCACACACCAGGCCTTCATCCCCATAATCTAATCTAATGAGACGTGAGAATGTTTGTTTTAATCCTGAAACCATTGTTATATATATATATTCTATATTTCTGAAGTATTTTATTTATTTATTTATTTATTTAAATTTTTATGTTCTGGTTATACCAAAAGATTACAGAGCAATGCATAGTAAGATCAATCGAAACTGTCAAAAACCGTAAAAATAACTACAACAAGCTAAAATAATTTTAAATGATTTAACATTTGAAACAAAGTGGCTTAAAATGAGTTAAAACAGCTTCAGGCAATTTAAAACTACATTTTTGCAGATTTGGACTAAATCAATTAGGTCCCAGAAGGCTTTAGTAAAAAGCCAGATTGCAAAGTCTAGAGCAGGGGTAGGCAACCTTTTTGAGCCGGGGGCCGGGTTGCTGTCCCTCAGACAATTGGGGGGCCAAAGCACCATGAACAAACAAACAAACAAACATAAACATTTTTTAAAAAATTAAAACATTTTAAAAATATGCATGCACACTCTCTCAGCCCCAGAAAATCCATGGCAAAACCCCTGTGGAGATTTTGCCAAGAAAACCCCAAGAACAAGTAATAACAACAATAATCAATATCATTATGGCGGGTGGTGGTGGCGTCAGGGGGGCGACAGGACTGGCCTGGGGCTGGTCCAAAGGCCTCGGAGGGCCGCATCTAGCCCCCGGGCCTTAGGTTGCCTACCTCTGGTCTAGAGCATAGGTTGGCAGTTTAATTTCAGCTTTGCTGGATCTGCAGCAGATTTCCGCATCACTGCTTCTAGATTCAAATTACAAGAGTCTCCACCCAAACATTAGGAAGAATTTAGGGCCGATGCAGACGGTCTGTTTGCGGCAGCAGCAACCACACGCCGCGGCCCCGATCCTCCTTTTTGCTGTCCCCCAAAGAGCAGCAAAATGCTGCTCCTTTTGGGGGCGGCAAAAGGCTGTCCTTAGAGCTGCCACCACAGCTCTTTTGTGCCCTTTTGGCACAGCATGTGCACACGCTGCCCAAGAGGGCGTCCTGATGCCACGCGCCATGTGGACAGCCGCATGGCGTTGGGGCAGAGTTGGGGCAGCCGGCGTGCGGTTGCCCACCCAAATTCCACCCCTAGGCCGGCCTAAACTGCTGGTCTGCATCGGCCCTTACTGTAAAAGCCGTTTGGCATTGGAATAAACCGCCTTGGAGAGAGTTAAACTTTCCATCTTTGGCAATCTTTGAAGAGAAGATGGAAGGGCATCTTTCAGGACTGCTTTATTTGTGTATTCCTGCATGGCAGGAGGTTGGACGAGGTGGCCCTTGTGGTCACTTCTAATTTTATAGTTCTGTTTAAGAACCAGAAGTGATGTTCCTTGTAGCCATAAACCACTTCTCATCACTTCGGTCTTTCCCCCCTCTTTTTGGCCTTTTTTCCTGTTGTGCATTTGGGCTAAAAGTTCATCACCAAAAGCTTTTTGGTTGAAAAACATATTTTTCCATCTGGAAAAAAAATGTCCATGGTGGGTTTCCAGGACTGTCAGGGGCTGCAAAACCTCTGAGGGCTGTTTGCAGTCTGTCGGCCGTGCGATTCATATCCATAGTCGTGAGTCTTCTTTGTGGTTGTAACCACGGCCTGAAGCAGACGGGCAGCAAAGAATGGCCTCTGGCTGTGATCGGGCTGCAATTGGCCTGGGACTGTGGCAATTGCACAGCCTGCTTTCAAAGCGGGCTGCCATGGCAGTCCCAAACAGGCCACAGCCAGGAGTGGATTAGATCTGCTTCTTTTTCCAGCAGGTTCAGGCTGCCTTTGGCTGCCTCAGAGCGCCTTCTGGCTGCTTTGGAGGCATGTGTCATCTGAACGCCATGCCCCCGAAGTGGCGAGGAACTGCTTCTTTTGGCCCATCTATTTCAGGCCCACCTTGTAGAATGTTTTACTAACTGAGACATTTTATACTCTGGTGCTGTATGGTTTTAGGCATCATGTAGAAAAAATCCTGAGGAGTTTTAATCCTTTATGGTTGACTGCTGCTTTTACCATTTATTTCAGTTTTAAAGAATGTTGTACAGTTGGAGAGTTGGAAATTATTTTAAATAGTGCAGATTTTGTTTACTAAGGGCCTGTTCAGACTGCCAGAAATAATCCAGCTTGAGACCACTTTAACTATCCTGGCTCAATGCTAGGAAATCATGAGAATTGTATTTTTTTCTGAGACATTGAGCCTTCTGTGTCAGAGAGCTCTGGTGCCACAATAAACTACAGTTCCCATGATTCCCTAGCACTGATCCAGGGCAGTTAAAGTGGACTCAAGCTGCATTATTTCTGGCAGTCTGTACAGGCCCTATGTTTAAATACTGTATATTTAAAAATATTTAACATGAATTCATTTCTTGTGTATTCCCCAGATTATCAATTTTTCTGTTATAAAAGCTAATAGCTTGTATATGATTTGGTACTAAAGTCTACCTCTATTGTATGTATGCATGTATTTTCTAAGAAGTTCACCTATTTGATGGAGATATGCATGTTTTAATAATGCAGTGCATTTTTAATACTTGTTCATGTTAATCTTATTCATGCTAAAGGAACTTGTGATGCACGCTGCTTTCTGCACATATCACATTTGTGTGATAACTGTAAGAATATTAGTATATCTAGCTTTCTGTTGGGTGGCAAATGGTAGCAGAAAATTCTCATGCTCAGATTTTAATCCATAGCCTTTTCCAATCAAAGACAAAATGTCCTATTAAAAATGGATAGGGAAAAAACTCTTTGTTGAGAGAGCCACTGTATTTCATACAGGGGTGGCAAGAGTACAGAAAGTTCCCATTGTTGAGGTGGAGACATGCTAATGGGCTTCTGTTTCTACATTGACCTCTATATCTTAATTCTTAATTCTTTTGATTGCTTAGGCAGGAGAGCAGGCCTCAAGATGTCACCTGCAAGATCTCAGAGTCTGATCCTGAGGAGTTATCAGATGAAGCAAGTGCTGAAACTTTCTATGGGACCTCTCCTCCTAGCACACCACGACAGATGAAACGCTTGTCAACAAAACACCTGAAAAATAATGTAGGGAGACCTACCAGCCGTTCTGCTCTGAAAGGTGTGTACAAGAATATTCACTACGTTTGTATTCAAAAGACCAGAGTGAAAATAGTGAATTTTTTTACATGTCTTGCTACTTTTCCCGTGCTCTTCACTTACTGTATATACTCAACTACGAGTTGACCTCAGGTATAAGTCAAGGGCAGGTTTGGGGGCCAAAATTATGGATTTTGATATGACCTTTGAGTAAGTCAAGGGTAAAACTTAGTGACATGTAGTAAATGATCTAAAGAATGAAGCAAAGGAAAACAATTCCAAAGAACTTGCAAAATTCTAGCACTCATAAGTGTGCTCACACTAAATCCTAGATGAATGAGCAAGTTGGGGGGGGTGTCAGTGATTCCAGAGCAAATTAAGCTGTTACCTTTCAGCAGGGATGATTATATATGACTTAAAGTACAGTATTTACATTCACTCATGGATATGTCGACTTGGGTTTTTTTGGTCAATTTTTTGACTAAAATTTCTAGATTTATACCTGAGTATATACAGTAAGTAATCGCTTGAGACCTGTTTTCTGTCATTTACATTCCAAAAATTGTATTGTACAATTAATCAAAAGGTGCCATTACCTACTACTGACTAGCAATTCAGTGTAGCAGTGGCTAGGAAGTGGAATGTTAGTGCTGTGTGAGCAGGGATAAGGATGAGTAAGTAGGGTCAGTCTGTTCCCTATTCTTCCTTTCTATCTGGTGGTTACTACACTTCTGTCACCTTGAGGTGAAGCCTTCTGCTGTCCTCCACCCCACATGTAGTATCCATGGAAACTTATTTTTCTTCCCAAAGCTCTGTTGATGATGTGGAATGGCTGAGCCACTAGGCTCTCCCATTGGATGATTGGAATGCATCATTTTGCTGTTTTGCTGCTTACCAAACTTCAGGTAGAATGTGGAGAATTAAGAAGATTAGTGGATAGCCACAGTTGACATCTGTAACAACATGATAGATGTTCTTCCTCAAACTGCCCCCCCTCCACATTTTCTGGTCCCACGTGGACCTAGAGGGCTGAAATCTGGCTGCTGCCCACAATGTTTTCTGTATTCCTGCCATATTTGTAACCCTGGCTGTATTTGAGGAGCAGCCCAGAATCTCTGTATCAGGGTCTGAAGACCCTAAGCTGGACAGCCAGGTTGCAGCTACAGTAATTTCCTCCTTCCCTTGCAGTCTAGTAATGCCTATGAGAAAGTAATGGACCTGATGTACTTTTATTCCCCACTTATGTGTAAGCTGATCCTCTACAAAAAAAAAAAAAAAAAGAATTGATAAAATTATTCTTTAAAATGTGCAACCTCACTATTTCTACTTTTAGAACCTGCATTGTTGGGTGTCTTTTAAATACAGTGTAATCACGTGGGGGTGGGAAGATCTGAAATCCTTCCTCTCCGTTTCATCTGACCTTATTTTCTCTGGACTGTCAGTTAGTCACTGATTCCAGCTGTAGTGTGCAGCAAAAGAGATAATTATAATGGGAAGTCAATTCTTATCATTACAATTAGTAGAGCAGAATGTTTCTATTAGCATGGTTTCGGACTTAAATGTATTATTTAAAATACTTTACAGTGTAATTATGTCTGCCTTTAGTTACAAAATGACTCAGCATTGGCTTGATTTCTGTGAGGGAAATGTATTTTACTTCTGTATTATAATAAATATCCAGTATTTCTGTGGTATTAATTATTACTATGAAATCATTCATAGCTATACAGTAGAACACACCTTTTTGAGTTGTTAAGTTAGGTTGTGGTTTAATATGAATAGCTAAGAGTGTAGGAATCTTAAAAACCCAGAAATGTGTGACACCTGCATCAAGCATTGACCATTTTGA
This sequence comes from Phrynosoma blainvillii, assembly GCA_026167975.1. NCBI lineage: Eukaryota > Metazoa > Chordata > Lepidosauria > Squamata > Phrynosomatidae > Phrynosoma > Phrynosoma blainvillii. Next base: position 91,917,990 of record JANUYF010000001.1, on the reverse strand, counting down.
CAAAATTCTTGTGCACTTAAAAAAAAAATAGTAACACAAAGAAATTAATTATGAGAGCAGTTGTATGCCCCTGTGTCTACAAGTCAATTTCAGCTTGTGACACTTCCTCTTAAGGGTTTTCTTGGTAAGATTTATTCAGAGGAGATTTGGCCATTGAGAAAGTGTGACTTGCTCAAGGTCACCCAGTGGGTTTCCATGGCTGAGCAGGGATTCAAATCTTTGTCTCCTGGACTTCTAGCCCAACACTTAAAACCATTACAGCATACTAGAGCTCAAGAAGTCAGTTTTGCAAATACTCGATGATTGGGAGCTTTTGCTGATGCACACGTGCTATATGTTGAATTATGTGGGGTTTAATTGTGCTTTATTGCCATGACCCATTGTGACATTTTATGTGAGGCAACCACTAAAGATCAGATTTTCAAACACTATCTTAAATATTTTGATTATGATTATAAAATTGAAAAATAGGAATATTTGAATGCCCACTTGTGTTATAAGTGAAATCTATTGATTTCTGAACTCGTTGTGTAATTTTAGCAGACTGTTATAAATAGGAACCTCTAGGACTATTTTTATACGTGTAGCATGTCACAATTAAAACTGAAAATTCATAGTGATTGAGAAATAGAGAGAAAGTATTAGTAGTTTTTTTAAGTGCCCCACCCTTTGGTTTCAACAAATGCTTGTTATTTATGATTTTCAGAGAAGATGAGCTCACCAAACCAGCTGCCTAACAAAGACAGTATCAAAACCATTGAGAACCCAGAAGAACACAGCTATAAGCAGGGGAAAAAGATCCGAGCCACCTTAAGGACAACAGAGAGGGATCACAAGAAAAATGTACAGTGCTCATTCATGTTGGACTCAGTCAGTGGGTCCTTGCCAAAAAAGTCAATTCCAGATGTTGATCTCAATAAGCCTTACCTCAGCCTTGGCTGCAGCAATGCAAAGCCTCCAGTGTCTGTACCTGTGCCTATAGCCAAAACTACACGACAGACTTCTCGAACTGATTACCCAGCGGACCGCTTGAAGTTCTTTGAAACCCTACGGCTTTTGTTAAAGCTTACCTCAGTTTCCAAGAAAAAGGACAAAGAGCAGAAAGGGCAGGAAAGCACTTCCTCTGTTGAGTTAAACCGATCCAATGAATTGATCTGGCTTGAACTCCAAGCTTGGCATGCAGGGCGGACTATTAAGGACCAAGATTTCTATTTATACACAGCTCGACAAGCCATCCCAGATATTGTCAATGAAATCCTTACTTTCAAAGTGAACTATGGGAACCTCTCCTATGTAGGAAATGGAGCCGGTCTTAATGGTGCATCGGGAAGACTATGTAAAGCAGCCCATGGAGCTAGTGCCATGGGCTACTCAAGCTACCATGAACACCTCCATCACCAGCGGGTTTCATTTGAACAGGTAAAGCGGATAATGGAGCTGCTAGAATATGTAGAAGCACTTTATCCATCTCTGAAGGCCCTTCAAAGTGACTATGAAAAATACGCTGCAAAGGATTTTCAGGACAGGGTGCAGGCACTCTGTCTTTGGCTAAACATTACAAAAGACCTAAACCAGAAACTAAGGATTATGGGAACTGTTTTGGGCATCAAGGATCTCTCTGACATTGGCTGGCCAGTGTTTGAAATCCCCTCCCCTCGTCCATTCAGGGACAATGACCCAGAGGACGAGGAAGAGGACAGGGAAACTTCGGGGGCCTGCACAGAGGAGAGTGAAGATGAAGAACAAATCTCAGAGGAAAGTGTGGAGGAACTTAGGCAAGCTATTCAGAATAATTTTCCCAGTAGGGCAAATTTTTACTTTGATCCACAGGACCATTTGTCAAGAAAGCTTGACAGGCTTGAATCCGAGGATGACTCAACCTGCTGGGCTGGCACAGAATGCAGTGGTGAGGCAGGCTGCAGCAGACACTGTTTGACCTCTATTTATAGACCATTTGTAGATAAAGCACTGAAACAAATGGGGTTGCGAAAGCTAATTTTAAGACTGCACAAGTTAATGCATGGTTCCTTGCAAAGGGCCCGAATGGCATTGATAAAGAGTGATCAGCAGTCGGAGGTAGGTTTGGGAAGATAGATGTGTCAGTTGCTTGTTTTCTCTGGTGTCATCATCTTCATCACCACCACCACATTGTTGTTGTTTTCATTTATATTTTATGCCTTTTCCCCTATGCTGGAAGCCAAAGTGTCTTACAACCTGTTAAAACCAATGCAGATTGAAAATTTACAAAAATATCAGTAAAATATATTAAAGTTATTTTAAAATGCAACTAAACTATCTATAGGTTTAAAACCATTTAAAATTTATTAAAAGACTGAATATAAAACCCAGGAAAATAGCACACCATTAAAAGCCAATTGGAGTTAATTCCTAAAAGTTGGTTGGAACAGGAAAGTTTTCATTTGCCATTGGAAGGAGAGTGAGGAGGGAGTCTCCTTAGGGAGTGAGTGTCAAAGTCTGGTGAGAAGGCTGTTTTTCTTGTTTCCACCACAAGGTTTTCAAGTAGTTCTGATTTTCCCTTCCGAATCATTTTTCTGTATATTATATTTGTGTAAATAGCTGTAAATATGAATTACCTTGTTAATGAGTCAGTGAAGTGAAGTGAATTTTATCGCTAAAAGCTATAAGCCATCACAAATATATGGAATGCAGTTCCATGTATGTTAAATAAAAGAGCCATATGGCAAAATCATACTTTAAAATTTGGCATCAAATACAAAATAGAGATAATAAAATAATAATTGCCAAGAGTATACATGTGTAACAAGTTAAAACATTATTCTAACAAACCAGACCAATTAAAATCTTAACTGATGATTTTGATATCTAACTCTTAATTTACTTGCAGTCAAGGGGAAAAAAATATTCTGCCTACAAGTGGGGGGATCTGTCCATGCTCTCTTGTACAGCATTTCCCCCATGGTACCCACTATGCAAAACATTCTTTGGAAGGGAGCATTATTTTTTTATCTTACACTGACACCACTAAGAATAGTGTATATGGCAATGCAATTTCAGTGTATAGAAACTGCTTATTTGAAAGGAAGATATAACAAAATCCCTATGACCCAAGGGATTTGCATTTGCGAATCTGAGAAATTGGAGGACTTATAACGCTATCTTCTGAAATGTCCTCTATGCATATCTCCAAGACAAAGGTTCTTAGGCTATATTCTCCATTCCCTAGCTAACTGTTCACTTCTTGAGCAAATCTGTGTGCTATTAGCAGGCAAGAATGTATTGCATAGTGGGTACCATAAGGAAAATGTTGTATTAGAGAGCATGGATAGATCCCCCCACTTGTAGGCAGGATAATTTTTTTCCTTGACCTAATGTTTAATTCTGTTTGAAGAATAGATTTGTAAGGCGTCTACATTAATCCTGTAAGAAAAAAAGTATCAAATTTACTGACTTTGCCCCGGAGCATTGAACTGAAGATTGTAGTTGCTCTAAAAACATTTTGGGGGAGCTGAGAATTTTTCATTGTAACTGACTTAATCCAGTATATGGCTAGAGCCACATGGACACCAGTTTGCAGAAGGATCAGTTCTGTTTCAGCTCTTAAAAGTGAGGCAGGAATGCCTTTTGGTACAACCAGCAGGGATTTCAAGAATGCATTTTGTATAGGTTCTAGGGCAGGGGTAGGCAACCTTTCCCCTTTGAGGGCCGAGGGACTTCAGCTCCCAGAAGCCTCAGCCATGTTGGCCAATAGTCCCATGTTGGCCAATAGCTCCTGGGATTCTGGGAGCTGAAGTCCCTTGGCCCTTAAAGGGGAAAGGTTGCCTACCCCTGTTCTAGGGGAAAACACTTGTGACCCCACATCTCTGCTTTGTATAATAATTGTGAGACAGTCTTCTATAATGAGTCATTGTAATTGTGTAATGTTATGTGAACTATCATATATACAAATATAGTGTATTCCCATGCCAGTCACTAGTCACAATACCCCTAAGCAATAAAGCCCTGTAACTGCTGGAGATTGTGCCATATACTTGGAATCTGTTCAGTTTTCAAAATTCAAAATATGAATTGGTGCAAACATTAAGAATCTGTTAAATTATATTAATATGCCACCATTCTTCTGAACAGTTCAAAGCAGCATGTATTCCTCCCCCCCCGCCCTCATTTTTCTTCCCTAAAATCTTGTGGGATAGATTTGGCCACATGATAGTGACTGGACCAAGGTTAGGGCATTTAGTTTCATAGTTGTTAAATTTAGGGTTCCACTTTCCTAATCTTAGCATCTCGACTATGCTTACCACCCCTATTCATTAAGTGTCTTCTATAACCATTGGAGCACTTTTCAAAAGACATTAGAACACATTTTTTCCTTACTATGTGTATCTGTGTATGTTGAGATTTATATCAATCTGTTTCATATGCATATTTCATTGCTAAGGGAAAAAAAGTATCACATTTCAGAAGAAAAACTTGGGTTTTATTTTATGATAAAATACTACTTTCAACATATTAATCTATATTGCAAATCATATATGGCTTTGGTACTTTAAATGTACATGTGGTTATGATGATTCCATTACTGTGTTTTATATATCAAATTGCTTTTTAAATTTTGACAACCATAGTGTAGTTTCAAATCAGTTTGAACATACTACTACATGGTGATATTAGAAGGTTCTATAAGGCAAACGTTCCCCTTGAAATAGAATTTGCTATTTGTAAACTGTTTGCCATGTCCCATACCCGAAATAGATCTGAAATGGCCTAAGAAGGGTTCTATTGCTTTCCTGTGCAACTTGTTCCATGGGCAAAACAATTTCTCAGACTGTTTTCTCCTAATTTTAAAGATTTTTTTCTTGTAAGTCAGATGTAAATGAAAACTTAATGGACTTGTTTTACCCACTCGCTGCTTTTGTTTTAATCATTTGGTGATAACAGAAGATATGTAATGATAATTTATATAATGTTATATTTTTCTATATTTTTTATAAATATTGTAATGACTTCAGAGAATGAAAGTACATGGCACGTTAAGAAGCCCTTCTAAAACTATTGTATCTTGGAAATGGGTGTGTAGAAGTGAACCACATGGTTTTTTTAAAGCTTGGGGTTCTAACTAGACCCATGTTTCAGAATAACTCACCTTTGAATCCAGAGGTTGGAATGAAAAGTAATAATAATAATAATAATAATAGTGAGGCAGGAAAAAGCCAGATTGTTGTTGTTGTTGTTGTTGTTATTATTATTATTATTATTATTATTATTATTATTATTTAAAAGAACTGTTTAATCGAGAGGATTAAAACCCAGGTAAGCCTGTTCTTCCTTTTTCAGTTCTCTTTCTGAAAAAATAATAATGTATATTTTCCAATAAATGTTTTGTCTATCTGTGCCAGCTGATGAATGTTGAATATTCATGAAATTAATACTTATCAAAAATATATTTCGTAGTATATTCATTCCTGAAATCTGATTCTGTGTTTTGAAATTACAGTGTGGCGATGACCAGTCATTCAACTGCCAGTGCACAAATCATCACAACTCTCTGTGTAGATTTGTGTGTTGTGTTGGGGGCAGGGAAAAGAAGACAATATTGGCATATTGTCTAATATATCCTAAATTTGGATTAGTTAATTGTCCTTCTCTAGCTGTTTGTATTTTGTTGGTTTAAATTACTAATTTTAAAGAAGAGGGAGCATCTAAGAGTCTACTGGGATTATTAATGAAGTAGAATATGTTTAGGTTGCTGTGTAGAGTGGCTTATGAGATCTAGGAAGGGATTTTCTTCTTGTCTAAATGAGTATCAGTACCTGATATTTTAGGATAGCTGCATTGTATCGCCCTAGTAGAGTACATCTTCCCTGGGCTCTCAACATTGGATGGCTTAATCTGCAAGCATCTGTTTTAAGGTCTGTACTATCTCAGGTGCTTCAGGGCATTGTGAGAAAATAAGATGTGTACTTCCAGTTACTTTAATTGGCATTGTTATTGCTAAATTACCCTGAGGGGGATCCCCAGAGAGCACTTTTTCAAAGGCTGCCTTAGGCCTTTCTTTTAGTCCTGGTTTACATGATTATATCTAGGATGAGATAGACAACCTATTCTGTGCAGATCTTTGGATTAAAAGTCTCATCATCCTCAACCAGTGGTCAGGGGCATAGTTATAGCATACTTCTTTCCCAGGAGGAAAAGTAAAGCCATTCTTATTCTATTTTCAACCATGCTTTTTTAATCACCCTGTATCTTTTATTTTTCAAATGCATCATCAGCATTGACCAGAGTGGAAATGTGCACATTAATTTTTTAAAAATTTTCCCCCAGATCCACAAATTAACAGTTCTTTTAGAGTGTGCCAAATAATTTGAGTTGAAAATTAATAAATCAAGACAAGTGGCACTTTATTGCAGATTTTTGACAATTGATAGAGCGGTTCCTTTACCTCATTCATGTTTAACATCCCATGCAATCCTTTTGGAGATGTTTGACAGATCTTCGAAGGACACTGTTGAAAATTATAAGATGTATATTTAATTTACTTGTCTCTCCTTGCTACATTCTTGTTCAGTCCAGTTTTGCTGTTTCCTAGAGAAACATTTTGGGGTATGTATGAGTGTTTTAAATATCCTCAGTCTGCAAATTAGATCCTTTAGATATGGCCCCTAAGACTTGCATATACTTAATGAGACTTTTGTGCGACATTGCTTGTCAATTATTAATGGGCAATCTATTTATGGGGATGCTCAAGTGCTCTGTAGGGCATTCAGCATTTGTGGCATAATTTCTCCAGATTGTGGCTTTTATCTACAGCTACAGTGGTGGTCTTTAGGGGATGGGGGGGGGAGAGATTTACTCCTGATAAATTGCTAACTTGGAGAGGGGAAACTTTCAAATTGTTATATAGTGTCTGTTTTGTTTTTTGTTAGTTTTCAGAATACCCCGATCCCATTTTATGTTCAGATTACGTGCAGTTGTCAAATTCTCCGCCTTCTTCAGATCAAAAATGCAGTACTGTGTCGTGGGAAGAGTTGAGAGCTATGGATTTACCATCTTTTGAGCCTGCATTTCTAGTTCTTTGTCGAGTCCTCCTCAATGTTATCCATGAGTGTCTCAAATTAAGGTTGGAACAACGACCTGCTGGGGAGCCATCACTCTTGAGCATTAAGCAGGTTTGCCTCGTGTGTTTTATTGATTCCCCTCTTCCTTAGTAGTGAAGCTGATATTGCTCCAGAGAAGAGTATACAGCAGGGGTCGGCAACCTTTCCTCTTTAAGGGCTGAGGGACTTCAGCTCCCAGAATCCCAGGAGCTATTGGCCAACATGGGACTATTGGCCAACATGGCTGAGGCTTCTGGGAGCTGAAGTCCCTCGGCCCTTAAAGGGGAAGGGTTGCCTACCCCTGGTATACAGTCTATATCAGGACTGCCTACCCCTGGTATACAGTCTATATCAGGAGTTTGAGTTATCATGCAGTGTTGTATAAAGACTTTCCTGTTCAGAAACCCTACAATTTGGATTACGAATAAACTCCAGCTCATTGTTTTCTTCTATTAAATCTGTGATATTCTATATCTGTTTCTGTGTGTTTTGCTACCAAGTTGAATTCTAAAGTAGATTTTGGGCGGTAGGGGAGTCTTTCCTTACAATTCAGACAGAGACGTCTGAAAATGTGAATACAGATTTGGGTCTTTTTAAAAGTCAAACAGTTATTAGTGACAAATATTTTGTAGTAGACAGTGAGATTCTGTGTAACATTCTTTAGAGTAAAAATTATTTTGAAGATGAATGAGAAAAGATTTGAAAAATATTTGGCAAACTTAAAGTCTAAAGAAATATACTGTTGGCAATTAGCTATTTTGCAACTGCAGATTTTGTTTTGCTTGATCTTTTTATCACTAATGGGCAAGTGTTAATGTCAAAGATAAACAATTAGATTATCTAGTGAAATTTCATAATTATACATTTGACAGTGTTGGTTTGATCATTATTTATGGACTATTCCCTTGCAGTTAGTGCGAGAGTGTAAAGAGGTCTTGAAGGGTGGCCTGCTAATGAAGCAATATTATCAGTTTATGTTACGTGAAGTATTAGATGATTTACAGAAGAACAACTGCAACATTGATTCTTTTGAGGAAGATCTACATAAGATGTTAATGGTAAGTAGCTTTTTTTTTATAACTTCTACTAGCTCAAGCCTATATGCTTCTCTATCTTACTTTGAATTCTCTGATGGTTTTTATCTTATTTTCAATAGTGACAAGCGTCTCTCGCTTGAAAAGCCATACCTTTTTTATCATTGGGGATCCTTTGTTAAGCTCCTTTGCATCCCATTTTGGGAGAAGAGTGGGATATAAGTGCAATAAATAAAGAAATTAAGATTGCAGAGTGGATTATGCTGCACTCTCCAGAATCTAGAGAGTTATTATTTCTACCAAACCACTGTGAGCTGGAGCCTCTATCATTTTACAAAAGAAGAAGGACCATCCCAAAATAAGGTGGTGTTTCCTACATATTTGAAATCTATCCCTGGGCAAGTAATATTATATTAGCTTGTAATTTACCCTGGGGCTGCAGGACTGAAGAGCAGAGTGCTGTAATCTGTGCTACCAGATAGAATAACAAAGCCCAGGAAGCTGCATGTCTTCATTCTGGGGAGAACATAATGATGCATACATTAACCTGGTCCCATTATAAGCTACAGAAGAAAAATGCATTTCCTTTCCTCCCCTTGCTGGAAAGAATACTCTAAGGCAGCCAACCTTTAGTAACCTTTAGAAGTCCCTCTGAATTCAACAGACCTGAGTCCTTAGTAATTATGCCTGAGGAGCTGAGATGACTTTCCACAGTCCTGTAACATAGGACTGTTACACGTCTGTGGAAAGTCATCTCACCTCCTCAGGCATAATTACTGAGGACCGAGTTCTGAATTCAGAAGTAGTTCTAAATATATATTATTAAGGTCTGACTGTAGAAAACCTCGTGAAGTAAAGCAACATCACAATATGTGCATTAGGACTGGGGCACCTTTACTTATACAGTCATACATGGTAGGCACAGAGAATTAAATGTTGTAAGGTGTCTTTCTCTCTGATTCATGATTGGCAGATTTTGAAGCTGCTGATTGTATTGTGGCTATAGATCAGATATAGAACACAATCCTGCACATGAATGGACTTTGCTTTTATGAGTAAAAAGGGGAGGAGGGCCCTTTCATTTCACTGGTGTTCACTGGTGATTGGTTTACCCTCCCCCTCCACACTTCCATAGCTGCAGTTCTGTGCCACCAGAACTATTGTGCATGCAAAACTAATAAACAAGTTCTTGCTTAGGGAGGGGGATAAGGAAGAATGTAAGCCATGTTCCATTTCATAAAGTCATCAATATATTATGTGTAGGCTCTGTTTTTACTGTAGCACCTCTGTGAGTTCATGAGCACACATTGAAGCTATTGTCTAAATTGCTTTTCCTCCTATCTCAAGGTTTATTTTGATTATATGCGAAGCTGGATCCAAATGTTACAGCAGTTACCTCAAGCATCTCATAGTTTAAAAAATCTCTTGGAAGAAGAATGGAATTTCACCAAAGAAATTACTCCTTACATACGAGGAGGTGAAGCTCAAGCTGGAAAACTGTTCTGGTAGAACTCCCTGTTACTCTGATTCTCTTGTCTGTTTAGCTCAAAATTAAATGTTATTGATAGGAAAGTTAATACCTTTCAAAAATATTTGTTCCTATGAAATTCCAGTATTTTAAACAGTATTAGAAATTGTGATTTTGAGATTAAAATTTCTGGAATTTTTGAATCTGCTGTTCAAAAAAAGTCCTCCCCCCCTTTTTAATGGAAGCCCTCCCAGGATGTTTAAGTTTTTTTTTTTTTTTAAATGTTATTAGTACCTTTTACAGATTGGAAGTCACCTGAAACAGACGGGCAGACGTGGCATTTACACTCTGGATGCCCCTGGAGCACCTGGGAGCTGCCTAAGGCTACCCATATCCAGCCCTGAAAGGAGTGGATCTTTTCTGCTCCTTTTGTGACCACAGTGGGAGGCGCCCTTGTGGCCATGGCATGTGTTTGCCGCATCCCCTGGGCAATTTGGCTGGGAGCGGCTTCTGGCTGCTCCTTCCTGCCCATCTGCTTTGATCTATAGTTACTTAAATAACATAAAATGTTCTTTTTGTATAGTACAAATTATAATATTTAGTGTATTAAAAGAAAAGTTTAGTCCCAGCTTCTGCCAACCTAGCAGTTCAAAAGCAAGCAAATGCAAGTAGGTAAATAGGTACTACTTCAGTGGGTGGGTAAACAGTGTTCTTTGCAATCATGCTGGCCACATTACCACCAGAATAGTCCTCGGACAACGCTGGCTCTTCGGCTTAGTAACAGAGATGACCACTGCCCCCTATGGTCGGGCACAACTTGACAACCTTGTCAATGGGGAATACCTTTACCTTTACCTTATCCAGATAACAATTATAAATTGAATTTTGTTTTTTAAACAATTGTTTAGTGTTACAAATGGAGATACAAAGTCCTGAACTGTTAAGGAACTTTTTTGGTTTTGCTAATTTATTAAGAGTAGGAAAAAATGGTTAAGAACTAGAATATTAATGTCAGCATCACAATCCCCTTTTAAACTGGAGAATATTTTTTCTTCTTTAGTCTTTTATTGTGTCAAGATGATATAAAGCTCCCAGCATGGAGCTGGGAGCAAAGAAACCCAGACCAGGATTGGATTGATTGGATGCTGTACATTATACAAATTTTTTCCTGTTTTTAGGGGGAAAATATTGGGGAGTAAAGTAGTAATAGTAGTAGTAGTAGTAGTAAAAGTTTATTTGGTCATTGACCAGCAATCAATAAGTTACAAAACTACAATTGCAATTGCAATAACAATATAATTAAAATAAAATAAGGATAAATTCAACAACTCACAATATGATTTTAAATCAATGACACTGAACATATACATTAGTGATATCAGTGGTTCATCTTGGTAGTCAGCAAGATTTTGTCTCCCTCCTTGCTGGTAACTAAAGCCAGACGCTAGCTATTCCAAGATTCCACTCCTATCCACTGTCGACATTCCAGAGACAACTAAGACTACATTAGTTCCCATTAACCAATTGGGGACGCAATTTACATACAGTATAGCAGAATTTAGCTACCTTATAGACAGTATTGGGTTCCTGATTATCCAGAAGATGACATACATAGAAGGAGTCAGTATGACCTGGGTATTTAGTCAAGAGAGGAGTTATCAGTTGATGGCGAATATCCTTGTAGAATTGACAATACAAAAGAACGTGCTCTATGGTTTCAATAACACCAACATCACAGTGACAAAGCCGAGAATCATAAGGTGTTTTCCTGTATCTTCCTTCTAGGACTGCTAAAGGGAGGGCATTAAATCTAGCTAAAGCTAAAGCTCTCCTAAATTTGGGAATTGTAATATGGAATAGATACATTGCAGGTGATGAAAACAGCAGTTGTTTGTTAATCACTATATGTTTAGGAAAAGCTGCAACTTCCATCTGGCCTTCGATATCTAAGATCCTTTGTTTGATTGCCAGTTTTGCTTGTTCCATACCTAGCTTTAAGATGGTATCTCTGTCTAGTCCAAGGAATCCCAATTTCTTGTTTATGGGTGTTTCCCAAGAAGACCTATGAATATCTACCAGGATTAACTGTGTTAATCCTCCAGGATTTTTATTTAGTTTGAGCCAGTAATTAAAGATGTTAATCCACAGACTAGTCTCAATTTTACTGACCCCTGCTTCCCTTCTCAGTACAGCATTTGGTACACATCGAGCTACTTGAAATATCTTCCTCAGAAAATTTGTTTGTACTCTTTCGAGGCTGCTAAATCCCTGTAAGATCCTAATTGGGCTCTATATAATAATTGTGATTTTGCTTTAGCCATAAAAAGTTTAATTGCGGCAGGAATGAACTGGACTCCCTTGATGAAGAAATATTTTTGAATGGCATTTGCCGAACTTTGGGCGTTTTGCATAACATAATCCAGATGAGCATTTCTGCTCCCTGTAGATTGAAATACTATTCCCAAATATTTAAAGGTTTTAACTTGTTCTATAGGTTGCCTTTCCAACATCCAATTTCTCACTTCAGGGTGTTTAGAGAAAGTTAGAATCTTAGTTTTAGAGTAATTTATTATTAGTTTTTCTTCTTCAGATGCCAGCCACAGATGCTAGCGAAACGTCAGAAAGAAACTCTTCTAGAACATGGCCACACAGCCCGAAAAACCCACAAAAAACTATGGATGCTGGCCATGAAAGCCTACGACTTAACAATAGTAAATTTATGTATATAAGGCACTAGATCCTGTGAGATTCCAACATAGTCTAATACTGAGGGTCTAGCACCAGCCCAATGGGTATATTCAGCAGGATAATCATCACTTACAGATTCAGGATAACCAAATTTAACTCTGAAAAAAGTTTTTAACATACACAGACCCCTATAATTACAGAATGTATCCTTAGACTGGCGGAGTAATAATGGTGGTAAGGATGTAAAGGCTAGTGGTTGGCAATTATATTTAGAGAAAAGTGAGATATCATTTACTCCTATTCTTGCATTAAGATCTCCAGCCAATATAAAGTGTGCTGCTGGAGATGTAACCATTAAATTTTTAACACAACAGTTCAATTTATCCCAGACGCATTTTATCTTTGTATGCCCTTGCAGTGGCGGGATATAAACAATCCAGGGGTAGGCAACCTTTCCCCTTTAAGGGCCGAGGGACTTCAGCTCCCAGAATCCAAGGAGCTATTGGCCAACATGGGACTATTGGCCAACATGGCTGAGGCTTCTGGGAGCTGAAGTCCCTCGGCCCTTAAAGGGGAAAGGTTGCCTACCCTGCATTAATCAAACACAGTAAACTATTTTTAAATTGCAAAAGTATTGCCAAAGCATATTGATCTAATGTAGTTAATCTAGAAATCTGCATTTGTAACGAGGTAGATAATAACACACTTAATCCCCCACATAGCCTCCCGTGGCCTTTACCTGGCACTGCATCTAGATTTGTAACCTTCAACATACAATTCTTCAGCTATCCAAGTTTCTTGGGAAAAAATGATGTCATGTCTTGTAATGAAGGACAAAAAGGAAGGATCTCTACTCCTAGCTTTCCAGCCCACAATGTTACATGAGATGAGGGTCAATGGGGTGAATTTAAAGCCGTTAGAGGTATTAAAGTAGTCATTTCCTGGGAGACGTTCACGTGAATTTCCTTCTCTCCTGTCTTCCCAATTTCTATGTTGGAGCAATTAGGATTAGCTGTCCATGTATTTATGAAGTCTGTTGAATTAGTGTCCTTTGGGGAGTAAATGTATTAGAATCTTGCCTTAAACATTTTTATTCATCATTCAAAAAGTGAATGTCCGATAATTCATTTTTGTGTCCCTGCCCCCCCCCCAGTTTGGGTGGGGAGAAGAAAAGGCTATGGGGTGGGAGGAGAGGAATTCCCCCACTTTTTTTCTAGGCTTTCATAATTCTACTAATATTACAGTTCCCTTAACACCATATTGCATGGTTACTTGTACTTCTCCCAGTTTTCTGTTTTGTCAAAGCAGAAAAGTTTATCTGAGTTTCAACACATACTTGGGTACTAGAAATTAAATATAAAGCAGGATCTGTCTGTACAATTTTAACAGAAAGTAGAATTTATCTGCAGTACATTTAGCCACTGTTATGCTGATATTTTTTATTTAGATGGAAACAATTACAGGACTAACATGAGGCATACATTTTGCCTGGCAGAACTGATGCTTTCATGTCAAACATTATAGTTTCTCAAATACTTGCTTTTCCTGTATGTGAGCACAGAAATGCCAGATGAAGACCAGATTAGTCTTGCCTTGGTATTGTGGCCAGATACTTCCTTTCATGTAAAATGGGTTAGTTGAAGCGAAGCCCTTTAGAAATTGTTCAACTGCATATTAGTCCTAGCCAGAGTAACTAGTGTGAGCACTCATTTAAATAGCATCTGGCACTGTAGCTTAACTACATCTGGAAGGCTGAACCTTGTTTAACCCAGATATAAAGGACCATGAAAACAATTTCTGAAAGCATGTTTCTTGATTGTAGTCCCGATGCCTTGCTGTTTTTGTTCAGCAATGAAAGAGGAAATTCCTGGTATAGTGCAACTCTGTAGAATATTTGACACCTGGTATGTGTGTGTATATGTAAGAGATGTTTTTGTGCATATGCTCAGTGTATATATATTTTTGTCCACAATTATATTATGCAAAAATAGTGGGCTTTTTTTATACTAATGGGCATGGTAGCAGTTTCTATCAGATGTGTTTGCATCAGACATATCTGATTTGAGCTTTACAGGTAAACTCATTTAAATAAAAGAGAAAAATCTGATTTTTTTCACAGAGGGGAAGAAGAAATGATGAGGAAAATGTTCTTGAGAAATGATTTCTCTAATAGTTTTTATTCTTTTTAAAAACTTCTTTTTATTACTTCATATTAAATAGTCTCTTATTTTCTGATATCTTTCTGTTCATCTTTTTTTTTAAGTAAGAAAAGCAATAAGAATTCAAAGAGCTTTTCTTTGTCTGAACTGCTTGCCTCTTTTATGTTTTCATACTTTAATATCAATGTACCTGTAAACTTGAGTACTTCGGAAATTTTGCTTCATAAATATTGTCTGTGGTGTTTGCAAGAATGACGGTTTAATTTTATTTCAGTGACATTGCGGGCGTGCTGCTAAAATCAACAGGACTCTTTCTGGATGCTGGCTTACAAGTGAGCTGTGCTGAGTTTTGGGCTAGTGCTGATGACAGTGCTGCTTCAGACGAAATCAGGTACTCTTGGGTTTTCATACTTTCTCTCCTGTTTTTAAGCTCTTTCGATTCCTGTCCAGCTGACAGAAGCTCTTTTATTGTAGTTATGTCTGATGATCCCACTCATTCAAAACCTGTCTTTTCAGCTAGGCAGCATGACAGCATGAAGGGTTTCTGGGGTGCTTCAAATCAGGACACTGGGAAATAATGTCACAGGGCACACTTGAGAGCAGGCGTCTGAGAAGACCACTTGGGCTCTTGCTACAACTATTTCTCTCGCTGTGCCTGATGACTGGGAGAACACTGCAGATGTCACTTCCCAGCAACCCATTCTGTAAAACCTGTTCAGCTGGTCTCCTGGTTTGCTGCCCGTCTGAAAATGTAGGGTTTTGGAGTCAGGGTGCTAAAGAATGTAAATGTGAACCCCAAAAGATACAGGATTCTAATCTTGTTATAATCTTGTAACTACTCAGCAAGATGCCAGCCATATGTTTTTTTAAAAGTACAGCTAAACATTCATGTTTATGTATTCTAAGCTTAATAGCAGCCAAGAGCATGTGAACAATTTTTGTGTATTTTTAAAAATTTACATTTTGCATTCAATCTCAACCACTAAAATTGAAATATATCATCCTACTCCAGGTTTTAGCTAGTTTTTTCTAAAAAATAATATCTTCTTTAAGTACATGATTGAAGGTGTGTCAGAATTACTGATTTCTGTTTCATTTTTATAGGAGGTCTGTTATAGAGACCAGCCGAGCACTGAAAGAGCTGTTTCATGAAGCTAGGGAGAGGGCATCCAAAGCTCTTGGCTTTGCCAAGAGGCTAAGAAAGGTAAAAAGTGGACAGGGGGGCATTTTAAAATAACAATCACTTTCAGTTGCATTGGTACACTTAACAATTCAATCTGATAACAAGTGCACTTTTCCTATTCCTAGGATCTTGAAATAGCAGCAGAGTTCACATTATCCGCCTCTGTGAGAGAGTTTCTCAGTGCCCTGAAAGCACAACAGTACATGAAGGTAAAATCATACTAGGAGCTTTAATGGTTTTCAAAGAAACCATCATGTTGATTCAAAAGTAGTGACCGCTGAGGCTTACACCAGAGTTAAGTATGCATAAAATTAAGCCAGAATGTGTTAAATGGGAAGCTGAGCCAAATGTGTGAACTGTGGATTTTTACATGTTTGAATACTAAATATATGATCTAAATACTAAATATATGATCTGAAATAGAATAGCTAGACCTGTATTTTGACCATCTTACTGCAGATTGCAGTTGGATGCTCACATGAGGCTCACCTGAATACTCATACCAAGAAGAATATCCTGCACATAGCAAACTACTCGGCATGTCAGAGAGAAGCCTGTCATGCAGTGGTGTTCATCCATTGGGATAAGAGAAAGGGGGTAGAGAATGCTTTCCACACTGATAAGGTTCTGCATTGCTATTTTTAAAATTGTTTATTAAGGCAAGAAATATATCCTCTTGTTTCTCAGACATTTGGAAAGTGTTCCTGTCTACTAGTGCAGGGGTGGTAAAAAGGAAGGAGTTGCTTGATTGCCTCAGCAGTGTGGGAATGCTTTCTTCCCTACTCACATAGGCGAGAGTAGTACTCTTATGTTGGCCCTCACTTCATCACTGTAATCTTGCTTATTATGTGTTCCTTGATTGGCTGAGATCATTAAGTAATGCAAAAAACAAAAATGAGACAGTGAATTTTCAAGGAAAGCTATGTAAGGGGGGGAAATACTTCTCTGTCTCATCTCTGTTTTCTGCATTACCTAATGATCTAACCCAGGGGTCGGCAACCTTTGTTGCCGGGGGGCGGGGGGGGAATGGCACGGGGGGCAGGCTGGTGCACGCGCGCTTGCGTGCGGGCACTTGCCACCGTGCACGCATGCACGCATGACGTGGCCGCCATTTTGGAAGCCCCCCTCCTACACGGGGGGAGTTCCCTGGGCCTTTCCAAGCCCCCCCCCCGTGCCTGCTTAGGCCCTGCGCCAGTTCCCTGGGCCTTTCTAAGGCCCCGGGAAGCGGCCTCTGCGGGCGAATTTGCCTGCTGCAGGTGCGGGGGCGGGCCTTGGAAAGGCCCAGGGAAGCGGCGCAGGGCTCCAAGGCAGCTGCGCAGCCGCCGAGGGGCCTTCCAAAATGGTGCCCGCATCACACATGCATGCACTCTTGACACGGCCGTCATTTTGGAAGGCCCCCCTGCGTGGGGGGGCTTCCCTGGGCCTTGGAAAGGCCCCCCCCACACCCACAGCAGGCGAATTCGCCCGCAGCAGCCGCTTCCCTGGGCCTTTCCAAGGCCTCCCCCAGCGCCCGCGGCGGGCGAATTCGCCCGCAGTGGCCGTGGGCGGGCCTTGGAAAGGCCCAGGGAAGCGGTGCAGGGCCAAATGGCAGCTGCGCAGCCACCATTGGCTCTTCCAAAATGGTGTCCGCGGTTATGTGTGGCGCGCCAACACGCGTGGGGCGTCGGCAAGACCGGGCCGTAGGTTGCCGACCCCTGATCTAACCCATCAAGGAACACATAATGAGCAAGATTACACAGTGATGAAGTGAGGGCCAACAAACGAGTACTACTCTTGCCCATGTGAGTGGGGAAGAAAGCATTCCTCCTGATATAACATAGCTTTCCTTAAAAATTCCCTTCTCCTCCTCTTACTCTGAAAATTTGATGCAGCTCTGTCTTTAATAACTGTGATCATATTGGTTTGTTCTTCAGGTACAAATCCCTGGACTTGAAAACTTACAGATTTTTGTGCCAGATAGCCTTATTGGGGAAAAATCTGTTATCTTGCAGTTGCTTAATACAGCTGCAGGAAAAGACTGTTCAAAGGACTCCGATGAAGTTGCAAGTGAACCATTTTTACTTATGACAAAGTACACTGAAAAAGATCATGAAGGTGATGACAGCTGGAGCACATGGGAAGGACAGCCTATTAAAATAGTCCCTCAGGTGGAAACAATTGACACACTGAGAAGCATGCTGGTAAATATTTTTCTTAATAGTATTTTGAAGTTCTCCTGAGTAATAACTATTTATAGACTCCAAAAGTTAAGAGAGGCTGTATTTCACTAATAAATTCTATTAGAAATATTATTAGCATAGGATCTTGGGTACTTGAGAATTTGACCTTTTGTTCCTAGACATCCATAAAGGGGCTTTAGTTTAGTAAAATTCTGTTGCTAAAAAAGAAGACAATTTTCCTGATCTCACATGGAGGAGGTCAAGACTAAATTGTCAGTTTATTCTTAGATCAGACATTAGAAGCTATGATCCAGAGCCTTCAGTGCTTTTGTTACCATTATTGTAATCATATCTTTCCCTCACATACAAGTCCCAAATTCTCCAACATTTTTCATCATGTGTTTGAACAAGAGAGGGGAAGATCACCGATGCTGTTGTTTCTTTATTCAGTAGCTTCAACTGTGAATGGTTTTTAACTTGCTCAGGAAACAAAATATAGAGGTACATAACCTTAACAGCTGATATACCTCTGTCAAGCTGTCAGTAGGATAATGGACTTGTTGATGTATGGGAAGATGAAAACAGCTTTAGAAGTGCTTAATACAGGGATTCTTACTCCATAACTATCAGCCTCAGTGTGGTGGGGCAAACTATGTACAGAAAATAGACATGTTATTGTCACTTAATTGATCATGCTGAGTTTTAAAGAGATATCCTTAGAAAATACAAACATAACTGTGGACATTTCCCATAAAATTGTTTATTTGAGGGAAGTATTATTAAAATATTTCAGTTATTAAGGGAGTACTTTAACCTTCAAAATAGGCATTACTGAATTCACAGATACAGGCATTGGAAGCCACTTTTCAACAACAACAAGTTAACCTTTATTCCTAGGTTGACAACCTACTCCTTGTAGTCATGCAGCCTGTTCATCTTGTGAACCAGAGAAAAGCTTTCCAACAGGTTCTTGAAGGGCTGGTCTCTTTGCATCAGGAGCAAACATCCAGTCAGCCAGTCATTGCTAAAGCTCTTCAGCAGTTAAAGGTATGTATCTTCCTGATTTATCTTCTTTTGCATTGTTCATCATTCTAAGTTGCATTTTATAAATATACTACCAGCTGGGGAGAGCTATTTTTCATAAACAGATCAGAAAAAAATATGGTTTGCCTTTCATTTTCAAATAACTTGAGTGTCTTTGCAAAATGCTGCCTGGGTTATTGTACAGTTTAGGAGATCATAAGTTTAAAAATTGACAGATTAGGTGTAATTCCCTTAGTCAGTTTTGAAATATGAAGCCCTGTATTAGAATGTTCTAGTATAACAGTAAGTCACAGTGGTGAAAATGCCTTTCTGTAAAAGGGCTGTATCATGATGTTTGCAAATTATGATAATTGCTGCAATTATAAGTCTTATCATTGTTTAGCCAGAGTTGCAGATTATTAGGAGTTCCAACAAATTCTTATGAATTGATGTATTAAAGAACTGAAAATATCTTATACATGGGTTACAATTTCGTATGTATGGTTTGAGGGTAGGTAGGGTGTTTTGGCATGTGTTCTGAGAGATGCCTCAGTATGCTTCTGATGAAATAGGCCTTTTCCATAAAAAGCTGATTCATTTTAATTTTTGATGATGCAATCCTTTATGTGTCTGCTTAGAAGTAAGTACCACTGAGTTAAGTGAGACTTAATATTCTACCTAGGTTTGCAATGTAAATTATCCCAAGATTTAGTAATTTATCCATTGGCAAAAATTAGCTACAGGCATCCCTCTGTATCTGTGGACTTGCCATTCGCAATTTCGATCATCTGCGAATGGCAAGCCTGTGGCTCCCTCCCTTTCCTTCCTTCCTTCCTTCCTTCCTTCCTTCCTTCCTCCCTCCCTCCCTCCCTCCCTCCCTCCCTTCCTGGCATCTTCCCCCTGGTGCTGGGGTCTGTAATCGTCCCTGGCCGCCATCGGGACCACTTTCTCAGCGGGACTCAGGGCCTGGTGTGTTGCCATTTTGTAAAAACAAAAATGTTTACAAATACATTTCTTATGATGAGAACACTTATTCTGTTGAATTTCATGGGTTGATTTTATCTGACCTTACAGTGTTATTTTGCTGCAGATATCAACAGGCTTGGTTTGCCAGGTGGTGCATGGATATATTCCATTATTCTGTTACTGGTGTCATCACTGTAGTTATGTTGAACTTATTATGTTGCCCCTCTCCGCCGCAGCCAGTGGGTGCACAATACGTCAATTGGCTGCAGTGGAGGGGGATGGGGCGTGCGCACACAGAGCCCTGAGCACTGCTGAGAAAGTGAGTCCTGATGGCAGCCGGGGCCAATTACAGGCCCCAGCGTCGGGAGGAAGATGCCGGTAAGGGAGGGAGGGAGGGGAGGGAGTCAAGTCCCTTGGTACCTGTGTGTGTGTGTGTGGCGGAACGTATCCCCCACAAATCTGGAGGGACACTTGTATTTCTTCTTATAATGTTCCTGCGGAATCATGCTTGCACAAGTAGTATCCAGCTGAGATTTTTTTTTACCCTACTTTTCAGAGTGATGCTTTGCAGCTGTGTAATAAAATAAGCAGTGCACTTGACAGAGTGGAACGCATGTTCACATCTGAATTTGATGCAGAGGTTGATGAATCAGAATCTGTTACTTTGCAACAATATTATCGGGAAGCCATGATTCAGTGTTACAACTTTGGTTTTGAGGTAGGTTCAAGAGTCATATTTTTGATAGTAGGAGGCTTCTGAAGAACTTTATTTTTTTGGGGGAAAACCTTATATTTAGGCAAGGTTGTCATATTTTTTCTAGTTGCCTGTGCATTGGATCATTGCTTTTCTCTTCAGGTAGTTCTGGAAAACTTGAAGCAGAGCCTTGCTTGTTTGTGAGCAAAGTCAACACAGCTGTTGCCATTGTGTAAAAACAAAAATGCTTACAAATACATTTCTTATGATGAGAACACTTATTCTGTTGAGTTTCATGGGTTGATTTTATCTGATCTTATAGTTGTATTTTGCTGCAAATATCAACAGGCTTGGTTTGCCAGGTGATGCATGGATGTATGTTACTGGTGTTTTTACTGTAGTTATGTTGCACTTACTATTTCTCTTAGTTCAGCTGTTTGAGAATTTTAAAATCAAAACATCACATTTTAAGCATAAAAATGGTGTTACAGAGTGCAGCTTTTCTAACAGTTGCAAACAGCAAAATTTCTTTCAAAGCCTTGAGGGATAATCTTAATGTATTTTAGTACCATAAAGAAGTCATTCGCCTGATGTCTGGAGATTTCAGACAGAAAATTGGAGACCAGTATATCAGTTTTGCAAGGAAGTGGATGAATTATGTCCTTACAAAATGTGAGAGCGGGCGAGGCACCAGACCAAGGTAATGATTAAGCAGACATATTTTTGCTTCTTTTTGTTTGTGATATCTTATAACACTAGTTTTATAAAGTGTGTAAAAAGTAAGGTACTTGAGGTCATCAAAGGTCCAGATCAGGGGGTGGCAACCTTTTTGGGGGTGGGGCTGGTCCCCCTGTCCCCTGATGCCCCCTGGGCCGTGGCGGTGCGTGCGCGCACACCCCAGGCCGCAATGTCGCATGCGCACGTGCATGTGCACTACCAGGAGGGCTCCCTCGGCCACGCCGGGCCTCTGAGAGGCCCAGCGCGGCTGCAGGGCCCCCCCGGGAGGGCTCCCTCGACCACGCCAGGCCTCTGGGGCTCGCGCGAGACTCTGGGGCGCCATTTTGCAATCCAAAATGGCACCCCGGAGGACCCCCGCGGTGGTGGCCGGACCGGGCAGGGGCTGGTCCGAAGGCCTCCACGGGCCGCACCCGGCCCGCGGGCCTTAGGTTGCCGACCCCTGGTCCGGATTATTAATTTTTTCAAGCAGGATTTTGCATGAAAAAATAAAACAAGGATAGAATTGCCACACGGTGTGAGTAAAGTAATCAGCATAGTGTAGAATATCATCCTTGCTTATTGCTTGACTTACAAGCTCCTGTCAATTCTTTGGCCACCGACTAACTGTTAAGAGTCAAGGGTAACGTTAGTTAAGATTAAAGGTTTTGACTGTCCTTGCCCAACAAGACATTCTCTTGTGTGTGAGGTTTCCTTTTGGAAAAGATAACTTTTGGAAAGATAACTGTTGTGTCTGGTGATGGGGCAGACTTTGGCTAGACCTTGCATGTTAAACATATTAAATTTCTGAGGAAACTTAATTATTGGTGAAAAGAAGAGACAAACTCTGAAGTACAGAACTATGGCTTCTGTTTTCCAAAATAGGGTAAGATCCCTATATCATCTGGCTGTACATCTACTTGAAAGAATATTTGCTGTCATAAACTGAATAACTTATGGGTATGATATATGCAGATTCCTTTTTTAAAAAATGTTAATAAGTACCCATAATCACTTGCAGCATTTTTGCTAAACATTTTGGCTCATTTGATCTTTGCTGGATGTCCACCTCAGGTATGGTGTTTAATTAACCAGAATTGAATATAAAATAGGGTGTTTTGTTACATCACTATTTGTGTACTGAGTAAGGAGAAAGTGGCATAACTGTGTAAGCATCTTGCCATATTGTGCATTCTCTGTGCATGTATGCTTAAAGTAGTGAATCTCCTTGATATATAAGAAATGGGCTTTTATTGATATGACAAAAACCAGCCAGTTAGCTTCATGATTAAATCATGATTTGAGCCCATATCTTCCTTGTTGAAATCCAGTACTACATCTTACATCATTCTTATTTCTAATTTCATTTGTATTTTTCAATCTATTTTTCTTTTATACACAGGAAAAAATAACAACACTTTATGAAGTAGTTAGACAGGATTGCATAATCTTAGGAATATTCATAAAAACTGAGCTTCAGAAAACAGAATCTTGAGTAGGTTTTGTTTTACACTTGCATATTTAGAAAAGCAAGTGTTTATGTAATACAGCAACAAATATTGCTTCTCTCAGTAAACCGAGTGACTTATACAAGTATTAAAAAGTAACTTTGGGGTTAAAGAATAACATTTGTCTGCTCTACAGGTGGGCAACACAAGGTTTTGATTTTCTTCAAGCCATTGAGCCAGCATTTATTTCAGCTCTGCCAGAAGATGACTTTTTGGTATGTCAGCCACCCTTACATTTCTAGTTAAAAAGCATTATAGGCTTCATTTGAGATGAGTTGACAATGCCACCTGGGAAAGAAGGGTTGTGTTTTGTGTCCATCACATTCACCCTTCTTGATTAAATTTGTGTGCCTAGGCTATTCCTTTCAGTCATTTAGGAAAACTGTAGCACATAACACATGAAAGTGTGGTTATTTAGTATTCCAATAGTGCTTATTCCTTGTTTTCCAGAGTTTACAGGCATTGATGAATGAATGTATTGGACATGTCATTGGAAAACCTCACAGTCCTGTTACAGGTTTGTACCTTGGTAAGGCAGCAGCTACAATCTCTTCCTCTGGAACTTTACAGCTATAGATAATAGAACTCTATAAGCATTTTAACTGAGTAAGCCATTTGAAGTTCAAAATTTAAATTTCTTCCTTTAAGCATTTATATTCTGCCATGTGTCATATCATGAGACAGTCAAGATGGCTGGAATATAACAATAACAATGGAATAATCATTCAGCAAAAATAAAAATAAAAAATACAAATGTAAAAACCCTCATACAAGGAACTGAGAAAATAAATTCCAACACCTAAGTGAATGGCAAAGAGAGGAGTCAGATATCCAACAGACCTATTTCAAACAATTCCAGTAAAAATTCTATTAAAATAATAAGAGGATGGGGTAGAACAATTAAAAGATGGATTTCTGGCAATAAAAAAATCTAGATTTACAAATGCATTAATTTATGGTCACCGAGAAGAAGGAGGTTGGGGTATCCCTTTTTTAGAAATTTATTTCGAAGCATCTTAGAAGAAAAGAATCTTATAATTTGAATACGAGAGGGAGAAGAAATGGGTAAGGTTAAAAAGATTAATAAATAATATGGAACACAGTTCATTAATTAGATTGAGTGGAAAGGGACAGAAACATAAAGCTAATTTTATTGGCCCCTTGAGTTTAAATAAACAAATGTGGGGAAATGGCAAAATATAATGGTAAATGGAAATTTTAAATGGTGTCCTTATAGAATCATAGAATGATAGAGAGAAGAGATCACAAGGGCCATCCAGTCCAACCCCCCGCCATGCAGGAACTCCTAATCAAAGCATCTCCGACAGATAGCCATCCATCCTCTGTTTAAAGACCTCCAAAGAAGGAGACTCCACCACACTCCGAGGGAGTGTGTTCCACTGTCGAACCACCCTTACTGTCAGGAAGTTCCCCCTAATGTTGAGGTGGAATCTCTTTTCCTGGAGCTTGCACCCATTGTTCTGGGTACTAGTTTCTGGGACGGCAGAAAACAAGCTTATTCCCTCATCAATATGACATCCCTTCAGATATTTAAACACGGCTATCATATCACCTCTTAACCTTCTGTTCTCCAGGCTAAACATCCCCAATTCCCTAAGTCGTTCCTCATAGGGCTTGGTTTACAGACCCTTCACCATTTTAGTTGCCCTCCTTTGGACACTCCAGTTTCTTCACATCCTATAGAAAGTTTGAATACATGCAATAATGAAGAGTTAGGGAGGACACTAAAGAAAATGAAAAATGAAAATTATAGAGTTATAGATGACCTGCTTGATGAAGAGGGTAAGTCATGGGGAATGGAGAGACTCACCAACTTAATTGGAAAGAAATATTGGGTCCATGCAGCTGGAATAAATAAACCGCTGAAGGTTATAGTTAAAAATATGAAGAAAGATAACACCACTGGAGGAGATTATCTAAAAGATGTTAAGTGAAGGCAAAGGTATCATTGGTTTCATATACAAGGTAATATTAGATCATCAGTTTAAAATCATAGACATTTGAACGGAGTTTGGGAAAGAGACTTGAATTTAACAAGAGAAGATATACAACTGGATACAAGAAGTTAAGAGAAAAAAATCACGCTAGGATAAGAGAGCAACAGATGAAATTAATAGGGCAGTGGTACAGGACTCCTTAATTAGCACTTTTCACTAAAAACGTATCAGCAAAGTGTTGGCATTGTGGTTGGTCCAAGGGTTTCTACATGCATATGTGGTGGGATTGTCCTTTTGTTCAGAAATTTTGGATGAAATGATAAGAGAGATTAATGAAATAATAGGCAAGGATGTTCATTTGAGCAAAGAGAATTGCACAACATTAAATTTAAAGAATAAGGGAATGAAATAATGAAGAAAAAATAGTAAAGTATATATTAAAAGCAACACAAGCTGTGATAGTATCAGAATTGAAAGAAAGTAAAAATTGGAACTTGAACAAGGTTGATAAGTATTTGGCAGATAACGTGTTTGATATTATTAGAGATAAAATATTAAAATATACTGGAGTAAGGAGGAAAGAAGCTTGGAACATGGGCTGGGAAATTCTGCTTGAAAAGGTCAAAGGGAATACGGAGTACAATGAAGTCAATAATATAATTAAATCCATATCCCACATATTGAATGTAAGTTTCTAATTGTAAATAATGTACTGATTCTAACCTCTAATAAGCCAGTTAATTCAATAAAAATTTAAATTAGAGAAAAAAGATATCCAACAGACCCATACTCTGGATTTGATAGATTTTTAGTTTGTGTTTGGAATGACATCAGGCAGGTTTCCTAGTGTGTGTTATTCAACCGTGAAAGGCCATTTGGACATTTCTGGTTACTGGGCCTTGGAAATGAGTAGGATCATAGAGTTGGAAGAGACCACAAGAGCCATCCAGTCCAACCCCTTCACATGCAGAAAATCACAATCAAAGCATCCCTGACAGATGGCCATCCAGCCTCTGTTTAAAGACGTCCAAGGAAGGAGACTCCACCACTTTCAGAGGGAGTGTGTTCCACTGTCGAACAGCTCTCACTGTCAGGAAGTTCCTCCTAATGTTGAGGTGGAATCTCCTTTCCTGTAGCTTGTATCCATTGTTCCATGTTCTGGTCTCTGGAGCAGCAGAAAACAAGCTTGCTCCATCCTCAATGTGACACCCCTTCAAATACATATACAGGGCTATCATATCACCCATTAACTGTCTCTTGTTTAGGCTAAACATATCCAGCTCCCTAGGTCTTTCTTCATAAGGCAGGGTTTCCAGACCCTTCACCATTTTGGTCGCCCTCCTCTGTCAACATCCTTTTTGAAATGTGGTGCCCGGAAGTGGACACAGCATTCCAGGTGAGGCCTGACCAAAGCAGAATAGAGTGGCATTATTAACTTCCCTTGATCTAGACACTATACTTCTATCGATGCAGCATAAATCGCATTGGTCTTTTTAGCAGCCGCATCACACTGTTGACTCATGTTCAACTTGTGGTCTACTAGGTCTCCTAGATCCCTTTCACACGTTGTCTTTTTAAGCCAGGTGTCCCCCATCCTATATCTATGCATTTCATTTTTCCACCCTAAGTGCCGTACCTTACATTTCTCCGTGTTGAAATTCATTTTGTTAGCTTTGGCCCAGCTTTCTAATCTATTCAGGTCTTCTTGAATTTTGATCCTGTCCTCTGGGGTATGAGTACATGGAGCAAGTAGATCCATATAGTAGTAGATGATACTTTTGGTATCTTTGAACTAAGCCACTTAGGGCTTTAGAAAGTACTTAACCAGCACTTTTGACTGAGTGCACAAAGTTAAGTGGAAATAACTAAAGATGGTAGAATAATAGTCACATGTTTCAGGTCTTTCTAGACAGCTGCATTTTTTCAGTTGAAATTTTTGGGCATTCATCAAAGACCAACCAGTATAGGACATGGTTCAGTAATCTACTTTTGATCTAATTACCGCAAAATCCATATTGTCCCACCCCTTGCAAAAACAAAACATCCTCTAAGCAAAAACAAAAAACACCACGGTGAACAGACTGAAAATATATAAAAGGTAACTTTACCCTAAAAACACCAGATCCCATTTGATCTTCAAAGCTAAGCAGAACCTGCTCTGGTTAATTCTTGAATGGGAGACTCCAACAGACACCAGGTGCTGTAGGCTATATGTCAGAAGAAGGATCTGGCAAAACCACCTCTAAGTATTCCTTGCTTAAGAAAACCCCATGAAATTTATGGGACCACCATAAGTCAGTAGGTGACTTGAAGGCACAGACATACACACAATTTTACACAGTCATCCTAATATTATCTCTTTAATTTAATTACCCCTTTCTAGTTGCAGGTATTGAATCCAACCCATCCAGTACTAGTATAAATGTTGTCCCCAGGCTTTCTCTTAAAGATTCTTTAAGTTATGACTTTCCAAGCCAAGTACAGATCACTAGCCACATATTCCAAGTGTTTGGCAACCTCCATACCTCTCACTTTCATGTAGTTGCTGGTAAAGAGCAAAAGCAAGATTTATGTGATCGATTATACATAGAGGTGGCCTTCATTGCACTGGGCTGGTCACAATTCATGCATGTCCAGGTATGCATGAATTCAAGAGTCCTACAATCAAACCTGGAGTTTCATAGGGATGTGCAGCATGTGTTCCACAATAGTTGCAGGAAAATGTATGAGCAAGAGAGTTGCTTATGTTGAGAAATGACAATATTACTCTGACATATAGCAATCAAATGAAAATATTAAAATAATGAGAACTGTTACAGTGATGTTCTTGCTACCTGTGGTTGAGCTTGAATTGCTTCTAAAAGACTTTATCTAGTGTGTTGAAGAAATAATGACTACTCTAGGAGAGGAAATGAAGGCAGCTTATATCTGTATTGTACTTGATCATCAGAGATGGACTGGAAGTGAGTTATTTCAGTTCAAATAAGTCTATATGTCTGTAAAAAGGGTGTAATATTTGAATATGCACACCACCTCTCCTGTGTTCAAGTTGGCTTCTTGCAGTTTGAGGCGGACTTTATCCTTTTGCCAACCTCTTTTTCTGCCTCTTTTAAACTACTTTAAAAAAGCCAAATGACCTTAGAAAGTATAAATCACTTACTTATTAGTATAGCTCTTTCATGGTTCACTGTATCTCCAGGCCACTAGCCTGTTCATATTGGGCTTGATCCATTTCTCAAGCTTCACTTAGCATGAGAATGCATAGTGAACTGTTACATCTGCCATTTGCCGAAATCTAACTGTGTGAATTTCTACTCTGTTTCTTCCACTTCAAAATGATTGCATGAATTTGATCTCAGTAACAATGTGCTTATGGTAGTATAACATGCATGCATGCATTGGGTGTTCTCTTAAGCCATCTGAAAGATCTCCATCTGCCTCTTTTTTTTTGTAGCAATTCATCGGAATAGTCCCCGTCCTGTGAAAGTACCTCGATGCCATAGTGATCCCCCAAATCCTCACCTCATCATCCCAACGCCTGAAGGGTTCAGGTATTAAGAGATTATCCATAGCTTTATTGCTTATGGGTTGGAGGAGCTGTGCACAATCATCTTGGCCTGTAGGGGCTGCATAGGAACCTGAGCCAGGAGCCAGATACATGTGCATATATGAATGTTTGCATATATGTACACACACATGCACATATAGACATCCCAGCTGTCCTGATAAAGATTGATGTTTCCTTTTCAGCAGCATCAGGAAAAACATGACTTGGTGACAGGGTGGTTCAGTGGAAGAGTGTGTCAAGGTATCCATATGGTTGCAGTTAAAAGTTTCCCAGGCCATAAGTTGTGCTCCTCTGGTTTGGAGAGGGAACTGATATTTCTTAAGCAATTCAATCAACTACCATATGAACCTTTCCATCTGCCTTTTGCTAAGGGAGATCAATATTTCTCAACATTCATCCCCATAGTGTTATGTCTGTGTGCACCCTAGTAACACCCTTGCTGTCTTGAGTGCTGAATAAAATGTGGCTGTCTCTAATTGGATAGTGATTGTGACATTATATAATGATGAATAACATCACTTTCTGCCTTGTGGTAGAATTCAAAGATATATCCATGTTAGTCTGCAGAATCAGTATGTAGAGAGGTCTTGTAGCACCTTTGAGACTGTGCTTGAAGTACTTTATAAATGTTTATTTCAATTTTATTTTTCTATTACTATCCTTTATTTTAATGCTTCTTGTTCATGAGTTGTGATTCATCAATCAGCTACTACCATGCTGGAGCGAAGGCCCCTGTGTTACTTTTTTAAGTTATAGAAAGTAGCAGGAGTAACACAGATCTTTTTCTTTCTTCTTTCCATTCTTCTGACTATCACAGTGCTGTCCTACCATTTCTGGGACATTTCTGGGTAGGGTGGGAGTGGAGGTCACTCCTCCTTGAAAGGCTATGAACAGCAGCGTGGCTTTTCTTCAAATGTGCATACCCTTCATAAATGTATTAATATGAACAGTATAGTGTGCTACGTGTACTAGTCCTATACTAGCATTAATATAATGCTACTAGTAAAAACCAGCTTTCTTAGTTGTCAGCATCTTCAGAGAACTGGCATATTTCTGATGTATTGTTCTCTTTCTCCTGGTCCTTGATGAGAGTATATATGCATGCATGTATCTATGACATTGCTGCTTCTGTTTTAAGATGAGCAAAATCTGGTTTTCCAGATGTTCCAAAACTTTTTAACTCTTGTCATTCCTCATCTTAAGGGCTGCTCTCTGCCCATCCTGAAAGTCAGCTGAATACAGTGAAATATGTACTTCTCAGAAAATTAGAGGTCTACCGCACTAATATCACTGGACTGTGTTGCTTCACACCTAAAAAGACTTTTACTACCACCCCACCTTCTGTCCATGTGTCTTTGCAAGGCACTCATACTGTATGTTCTTTCTTACTTTCCCTTTGCTTTCAGTATTTCACATTTATATACCCATCTTCTCTTGCATGCTGAAAACCATCTAGGTTCTCCATTCTGAGCATAGTTTTTAGAAAGTAGTCTAAAATCTTACTCTGTTAATAAATCTGTTCCGATCTCAAAATATACTTCTTTCTACTTTACATACTCATTCTCTCTTTTTCAAATTGACAACATTTTTTTTTTAGATTGCTGTTTTGAGTCACCCTGATTTAAGTCTCCATTTAAAAATGGACCCAAACTCCTTTTTCTCAAGCTTTTCTTCTCACTGCAGCACAAGGAATGTCCCATGTGATGTACGGAACCATTGCAGCCCTGCTCTTAGTCGCCCCGCTCTCATCGGTGGTGACTCAGCTCAGCCAAAACCTGTCAGCAGTGCAAATGATATCAGGTAGCTCCACTCCACAATGTAGCAGACTCATTCCTGTTCACGTCACCCATACAGAATTGCTTGCACTTAGATCCCAGAAATTCCTTTTGGTTCCGTTGAGTTTTCTGCGTAACTTTCTTATTACTTTTCCAGTCAATGAAGTGCAATGCATGTTATATATTCAACTAATAATAACTTTCAAAAATACATTTTTGGACATGCATGGTTTTTTTTTAAATGTTGGATTTATTTTAGTATCACTAACGCATGCATTTCATTCTCTTTAGTTATTTTGCAGCTTTATAGTTGCTTGTTGTAACTGAATTGATATTGAAAAGAATGAATTAGTTGAATTTTAGTTTGTAAAATTTGCTTCTATGCAATAGAGTGTAGAAAATATTCTTTAAAAATCATGGGTTTGGAGTACTGTGCTGTCCACAGTTGTTGCCATATGTTGCCACATTTACTTCAGATAAATAAGAAGCAGAACAAAAGCAAAGCCATTGTATCTCGAGCACTGGTGATGTTGCCTCTCCATATTTTTAAAAGTAAATCATCAAAGATGTAACAGTATAACATCCAACAAGATTTCTCTTCCTTTTTCATCCAGTACATACCACACAACAGACAAAGTGTGCCTTACCTCATCTTTCTTTCAACAGTTCATGTGTCTGGCTCTAATGTGAGATATAGCACCATTTTTAAAAGCTGAGGGGTGGCTAGTCAAATGAATTTGGGTCACCACCTCCCAGCAGGATTATTGATAAATTTATCACATGTAAATGCAACTTATTGTTACATTTGCATGTGATAGGTCCTTTTGAAAGGCATCCTTTGTGTTCAACCCAAATAATAGTACACTTGCCCCTCTGTTTTCGCGTGGGATCTGTTCCAGACCCACCCACCCTGCAAAAATGAAAACTGGCCAATATTCAAGCCCCGTTGGCTTGAATGGCCGCACACTCGCCATGGACGCGTGCACCATTTTACACAATGGAGCTCGCTACTCCTCGAAGAATCAAGACTGCAAACTTGAGGTCTGCGAAAATGGAGGAGTGTACTTCCATTTTAAAAAAACAAAGAAGGAATAAGATGAGGTATTATTTGAGGATTCCTTTTTCTTTAACCATGATTGGAATAGATGGATTATAAATATTTGGCTTCCTTTCCTAATTTGTCATGGCAGTGTCTCCCTTAGTTAAGCTTCTAGTACCCTGATGCTTTAGAAAGGGGAAGAATAAAAGTCCTAAATGATGGAGCAGTCGTATATGTTCTTTCTAAACAGAGGTTCCAGCGTTCCTGAAAATGATCGACTAGCTTCAATTGCTGCTGAACTTCAGTTTAGGTCATTAAGCCGCCACTCAAGTCCCACTGAAGAACGAGAAGGTGATTGGGTTCTTATTAATATATGCATTTCCCTCTGAAATTTACTAAATCATTTTACCTTGGAATATTATTCTGTCAAACAAATAATTTGGCTTTATTCATTCTGAAATGATTTTTTTAAAAAAACACACACATAGCTCTTACAATGGGAAAGTTTCCATGTTGAATCTGCTCTTGTAT
Organism: Phrynosoma blainvillii; assembly: GCA_026167975.1. Lineage (NCBI taxonomy): Eukaryota > Metazoa > Chordata > Lepidosauria > Squamata > Phrynosomatidae > Phrynosoma > Phrynosoma blainvillii. Next base: position 91,886,450 of record JANUYF010000001.1, on the reverse strand, counting down.
TTTGTTTTGATTTGTTTGCATTACTTACTTATGTACTAACTTTATTTATGAACTTGCCAAGACTTTAGAATTTGCAATTGAAACAATATTCATAAAACCGGTCTAGCCATATAAATTTCAAGAGAAATGGTAAGCCTGGAGAACAATCAGTTTATCAGATAACTGCAAGCTCTGGTAATTTAAAAAAAAGTCATATCTAAATCAAAACAAGTGAGAAAAAAGGAAACCAAATGATATTCTTGAGGAGACTGTATTTGTGATCATCTCTATTAAAATATATATATATGGCATGATTGAGCCCTATTCCCACAAATATATTGGCGCACACATATTAAAAACAACAACAACAAATGGCCAGGCCATAATCTCTTCATTTCCCCTATTGTCAAAAAGAAATGTTTCTTGCTAACAAAGAGCAAGAAAAAAAAAACCTGTAGCTGAAGGGTACTTTTTAAATAAAAGTGGGCATTTCTTTTCCCATTCAATATTTTCCCCCACCTCCAATATGTAAACATGAACATGAAATATGTTTATGGAATACTTATGCCAGTGCTACCCATTGACTTTGAGATAATAAAGTTATTTTTCTATAACCCTTACACATAAAATTCCCAAAAGTGTTGACTTCAGAAGAGTTAAAGATTGTGTCTATGACTCTGAAAAGTTATAGTTTAGCCAACCCATGTCTCATACTTTGGCATGAGCATGTTCCTCAGAGAGATAAACTTTTCCATTGTTACTATCCATGCCTTTTCCATTTTGCTGATCTTCAGCAACTGGAGAGAGAGCATGGGAATATTTCAGCATTGCCTATAAAATCAAGCTGACACCTGTGTTACCACCCTAATTCAGGGATGTTGTTTGTCTCATACTTACAGTGCAGTCTTTGCAGGAGGAATAATATGAACCAAAACTATGCATGATATAGATTATATGTAATTGCAAAGTTATAGTGAAGCCACATACTGAGAAAGGTACAACCTTCTAGATGTTGGACTGCAGTTCTCATGAGCCTTATCCCATCTGGCAATGGGAGGGGGATGATGGGAGTTGCATTTCCACAGCATACGGAGCGTAGTGCATTCTCAAGCCCTGCCAAGCTTCTCCATCGGAGTGCCCTCCAGATGTATTGATTTACAACTCTTGTCATTGCTACCCACCATAGCAGGTGGCTAGGCTAGTTGCAGATGATAGAAGTTGGAGCTGAAGACTTTTAGAAGATGATACATTAGGGGAATCGCAACAAGTATAGCAAACTAGAGGTTACTAGCATTACCAAAACAGCAATATCAGTATTGGATCAGAATTGCTAGTCATTAGATCAGGGGTAGGCAACCTTTCCCCTTTAAGGGCCGAGAGACTTCAGCTCCCAGAATCCTCAGCCATGTTGGCCAATAGTCCCATGTTGGCCAATAGCTCCTGGGATTCTGGGAGCTGAAGTCCCTCGGCCCTTAAAGGGGAAAGGTTGCCTACCCCTGCATTAGATTCAGCACTTTGTCCATTTCAGCTTTAGTTTTGTGGACAAGAACTAGCAGCAGCATTTTCTTCTATATAAACATGCCCACCGAGATTAAATTTGAATGTTTACCCTGGTCAGATTGACCACACCTATGCTAATTCCATATACAGTAACCTTCCAAATTCTTGCACAACATAACTAGTTTCCATTTGCCTTTCTGGGCTTTTTTCCTCTACTCGGCTAGATGGTAAACTTCTGAGGCCCAATGTGTTAAACTTATTTAACACATAAATGTTTCATTTAAACATTCTTTACATTCATTTCAAATTATTATTTTGTTTTCCACCTTTCTTTTAAATTAAATATAAAATTCATCAGTTTCTTGTGTGCAGTTATTTTTATGTATGTAGCTTTAAATTTCTGTATGTTAATTGTTCTATAGCATTGCCTAGTTAATTCACCCCCTTAGTCCTTCCATTCATTCAAAATTCATTCAGTCTTTTAACATAGGCTTTAAAAACAATGTAATTGGATTGAATCCAGAGGTTATGGAAACATAGTTTAATTAACTACATCAACAGGCCTTGAAATCCTAATCCATAGTACTGCCGTGAGTGCCTTAATCCCCAGCCCAGCAGAATGGATCTTGTTCATTTCCACAGTAAAAGCAGGACAGATTGGATCCCTATTGTAAGCCCCCATAACATCTTCCTATCCCAACATGGGATGGATAGACGTCAGGTTTTTGGGATCTGAATTTTGTTTGTTTGTTTGTTTGTTTGTTTTACAATTAAAACCTTGAGCTCTATCAACTGAAGCCTGGCGCAAAAGGCCCAGAGTAAAAATTGATATGTATTTTGAGTAGCAGAACTAAATGTGACTCACAACCCTTCCACACAAAATGTAATTAATTTTGGGTTACCTCAAGTTTTTCTAATGTCAGCAAAACACAGTGGTATATGTGTGTCCACCCATGTCTCTGTGCCGTTTTATTAATGGTATTGTTAAACAACTGAATATCAGAAATCCATGCTAAACACTGCAGATCATCCAGAGATCTCCAAATAATTCTTGACCAGCCTTCTGCTTACTTTTGTCTGGCCAATATCTTCAAGTCCGAAAATAAAAATGGAGCCAGTAAGATCTGTTGAACAATGTGGGGAACCTCACTTCATAGGTCTTCTTGGTTACCACCCATTTTTCACATAATTTTTCTTTTACAGAACCATCTTATCCAAAAGGGGATTCAAGTGGATCTGCCCGGAGAAGTTGGGAGCTTCGGACTCTCATCAGTCAGACCAAAGGTAAAGAGATAATAATGAGTGGTCCCAGCAGTTGATGTCATTGTTTTGTGTCTAGCTATATAGACATAGCCAGATGCTTCTCCTATGCCCCTGCTCTCCACAAGCCACTAAATAGTTATGGAGTGCGCAACAGCTAAAAGATGAGTCCTGATTGGATTTTGGTCATTGTGTTAAGTTCCTCACAATTGGCTGGGCTGTTGGGACTTGCAATCCAATAATATTTGAACAGCCCTATGATTCCCACTCCTACTCAACGGGAGAGGTGAGGCTACAGGCTGCAGAGAATACGTAGAGGAGAGGAATGGGAGAAGGTCACCATCCTCCCCATTTTCCATTGACATTTTCCTTGATTCTTCTGTCTTCTCTGACACTTTTTTATACAGCCAGGTAATGCAAATGTGTTGGAAGGGGAGGGATAAAAAGGATTGTATAAAAACATTTTATCTGTGTCTCTTGTAATAAAAACTTGAAAAATCATCTTAAGTTCAGTAAATAAGCTCATTACATAGACAATCCCTGTAAAGCATTCTTAATGTTATTACATCCTATTTTAGTAGCAGATAAGTAAGTCGGTGTGGTATAGTGGCTCGAGTATTGGATTACAACTCGAGACCAGGGTTCGAATCCCCATTTAGCCATGGAAACACACTGGGGGTGACCTTCGACAAGTCACTCACTACCTCTCAGCCTCAGAGGAAGGCATGAGCAAACCCCTTTCCCTGTGATAGGTTTGCCTTAGGTCAACAGAAGTCAGAAACGACTAGAAGCATACTACAACAACAACAAGTAAAACTGGAGTTCATGTATAGTCAGTGTTTCTGTAATGGCATTTGTTCATGATTTTGCTCTTTACTCTTTTTTTCTAGATACTGCTTTCAGACAGGGGCCCATGGAAGCAGTTCAGAAATCTGTCCAGCTGTTTGAAGAGAAGAGGTACCGAGAAATGAGGCAGAAAAATATTATTGGCCAAGTCTGTGACACTCCTAAATCTTACGACAATGTAATGCATGTAGGTTTGAGAAAGGTGACTTTTAAGTGGCAGAGAGGAAACAAAATTGGTAAGTTTCTGTTAAGCTTTCCCTTTTGACAGAAGGAAAAGTCTTACTGTTTTAGAGAATTTTGCTCTGATCCTAACACAAAAGCATGATGCAAGCATCATGACAGAATATATGTGGGGATGTACACTTTGGGAAAGAACACAGTACCTATAGAAAAGATCTGCATTGGCATGCCCATCCAAGTTGCATCTGATTCACATCTGTGGTTCCTGATCTATAAAATCAAATTACATGGCATTCAGCTTTCATGAGTAGATCACATTTGGATTAGATTATTATTATTGCTGTATTAATGTGGTTATTCATAATTGCAGTTTGATTCACAATACAAGGAGATTTAGCATTATGTTGGAGACCAAAGTTGTGTATAAATTATCAGTGTAGAACTTAAATTTCATATGCTCACGCAGCTGTGAATAGTAAAACATTTGGGGCTCATTTACTTATCTTCCCCCCCCCCCTTATGGAAAATCATGTTGGTGTAGGAGAACAGGCATATGAGCATATCTCACTCTGCCAGTTCTGCATAATCTGTAACTACATTATATACCAAGTTAATGGATGAATTTGTTAGGCATTTCAGATATGCTTGTATGCACTCTGCATGATTTTCATTTGACATGTTTATGAAGGACTTTATCCAAACTGCTTACTATGTGCAGAATGACTAGTTACTTGAATGCTGCTTGTCAGAACCTTCAGTTTCATACAATGTCATTAAATTTAAAGTTAAATCTTAAAGTTAAATTCTTGTAATTATTCATCAGCACACATGTTTACATAGGTTCCGGAGCAGGTCAGACATAACTACTCTGTTGGTTTCTACTCCCACACTTTTGTGGTATTATTTTCTGTGGGCTTAGACTCATTGTGATTCTTGTAATTGTGCAGGGGAAGGCCAGTATGGAAAAGTCTATACCTGTATCAGTGTTGACACTGGTGAATTGATGGCCATGAAGGAAGTAAGTACTGTGATTATAAAGGACAATGTAATGCTTTTTAAAAAGTGTCTACTGCTTTTATATCTTGGGTCCTTCTTATCTGAGAGATTGTCTTTATCTATGCATTGTTGTTGTTGTTGTTGTTGTTGTTGTTGTTGTGGGCCTTCATATTATTTCCAAAATATCATGGGGTTTACTTGGCATGATTTGTTCAGAGGAGGTTTGCCATTGCCTTCCCCTGAGGCTGAGAGCATGTGATGCCCAAGGTCACCCAGTGAGTTTCATGGCTGAGCTAGAAGTGGGGAAATAGCACCCCAGGGCTCTTTTTGTGACCCACAAGGGCACTCCTGGGCCCCAATCTCCCCAGTACTGTCTAAAGGATATAGAGGCTAATTTCATCATGTTTTGCAGGATTGGGCTTTCACTGTTTGGCATTTTTTTCTAACAGGCAGTGGACTGAAAATTGATTACTGTATCACTTCTTATTGAACTGAGCCTAAATTGATGGGAAGGGGGACAGGGGAAATAAAAGCATAAGGACATTGCCCTTCATACCCTTCATGGGCAAAACTATTGTTTTTTTATTTTTGCAAAGAGCATGGTGGGACTGTGCAACCCTCCAAGTCTCCGAAAGGTTTTTTAAACCCCCTAACCCTTAACAGTTGTCTGGCCTGTCCTATAGTAACCTGCCTACTCCTTAAATTCAAATTAAGGCTGGAGACAAGACTAATGATGACAAGTTCTAGGGCCTTCTCAGTAGCTGCACCAGCAGTGAGGAACACTTTGTCCCATGAAGCAGGGTTCTGTTTAGCCCATTATTCCAGTAGGATTTTGCTTTTCTGAGTTCCTGATGTTTTATTTAAAGATTTGTTTTGTCTTCAGTCCCTGCCTCATGCATTTTTATGGAGTGTGTTGGTTTTTATGATATGTTTTTATGATAATATGATTTTAACAGGCTATAAGCCTTTCTGTGTAGTGCATAGGCACTAGATGGCAGGGTAGAAATTTCTGTATAAATAAATTATTTATACAGAATAATAATGATTATTATTATTAAATAAGTAGTTTTCTGTGAATCCTTTTAGACTTGTTTTTCTGCTGGCAGTATCTAAAGAGGCTTACAGGTGGCTTCCTGGTTGCTTTTCTCATCTGTTTCTCTGTTCTCTGTGCAGTATTAGCATCAATATTAATGAAAAGCTACTATTTTTTTCAGATAAGATTTCAACCAAATGATCATAAAACAATCAAAGAAACTGCAGATGAGCTGAAAATATTTGAAGGCATTAAGCACCCTAACTTGGTTCGGTACTTTGGTGTAGAGCTCCATAGGGTAAGCAAAGCTCTGGTTATTGACAATTAGGCATAAATAAATAGGGATACATTTTAGCTTTCAGCCTTGTTAATGTTATAAATGAACATTCATCTCCTGGACTTGATGCCAGGCAGAGGGATAAGAGGAATTCTAAGGGTACCTGCGTTTTTTGTTTTTTCTTTTCTCTACAGTTAATATCAACTTGCCATAAAAGGTAATTTAAATTTGGGAAATTGTACAAGTGGAAGAGAGTATTTCACATCACTCTTAGATTGATTCTAGTGTATTTGGTTTTGAAGCGAGCTTATTAGAAACTCTGGATGCTTTATGTAATAAATGCATTCCTCTCCTCTTACATCAATTACAATGCAAATGTATTTAGTGGTGATGGTATGCATGGTCCTTAAAAACAAAACAGTCACAATTTCCCCCAGTGTAAGTAGCTGTCTGTAGAGAATACTTCTAGTACAAGTGGGTACTGCATGTAAAAGATGACTATCAGGTTAAAGAGAATAATATTTAGGAATTTACAAATTTTGTTGTACATGCAGCAAGATTAGTTAACCCTGTTTGTTCCTTCACTCCAGGAAGAAATGTACATTTTCATGGAATACTGTGATGAGGGAACTCTGGAAGAAGTGTCAAGGTTGGGCCTTCAGGAGCATGTCATTAGGCTCTACACAAAGCAGATTACAACTGCCATCAATGTGCTGCATGAACATGGAATAGTGCATCGAGATATCAAAGGTAAACAGGATTCCCAAATTAATTAGCAATCTGGGTTGATAAGAAGATTTGCATAGCAGCCCAAAGTATAAAAATAAATGGTCAAAGCATAATTTTTATTTATTTTATTTACTTTAATTATATGATGCCTTTCTCCCAGCCCGGGACCCAAGGCAGCCTCTAGGGAATGATACAGGATTATCCCTGTATCACTGTCAGCTTCCTTCCATTTCTCCCATCAGCTGCAAATAGGAAGGTTCTGGAAGATGTTTTCTGGACCTCACATGATTTACTTGTTGTACATTGCCCTTTCAAGAGCTATGTAGCAATAGCAGCAATAGCAGCTTCATTTATATACCGCTTCATACCACACTATGCAGTCTTTAAGCAGTTTACAACTGTAAGCTAATTGCCCCCAACAAGCTGGGTACTCATTTTAGCGACTTTGGAAGGATGCAAAGAGTGTTTAGGGAGCAGTGCAGAGTTTGTGCTAGATTGTGACTGGACATGGGTATAAGATGAACTTTAACGATGTATGTGACTCAACTTGTGAAGATATTTAGATGTCAAACCCGCTGAGATGATGGATGGATAGTCTTGGTAACTTGGTGAATGCAGAAGTAGCCATGTTGGCTGTAAAATATATATATATCTAAAGTCCATATTATTGCGGACTTTAACTGGCTTTGAAGACTCTCAAGCTTCTTCATCAGGCAAAGATGGAAAACAAATAAACAAACATGTAGGGGAAGAGTAAGTGACAGTGTTAGAATTACATTTTGCTTTGAGGTGATATAGAGATAAGATCTGTGTGGATGAGAAAATTAGGCCACCCTCCACAGGCTATAAATTGACTAGGGACAAAGGCAGCAAAAGAAAGGTAAAATATTTGTTTCTCCATTTAGATAGCATCTCATTGCAAGTGTGGCCTAACTTTGTAATCTGCAAAATCTTTTCCTCTACACCGCCACAGAGCAAAAAGTAAATTCCAAAAAGTAAATGCTTTTCTTTCTTTTTTAACCATCTTTGCCTGATAAGAAACCCCTGAACTTTGAAAGCTGCTGAATTTTGATACTTACCTGTAATTCCTAAAGGGTGACCATTAGAATATGTCACAAAATTCTGATATCTCCCAGTAAATCCCATTGGCAACTTTAGCCTCTGGCCAGTGATTGTAGTTCATCTTGCCATCCTTCATTTACTGGAAAAAGATAATGCTTAACAAGGCATAATAGAAAATTCCAATACAAGCTCATAATCAGAATAATTTAGTTTTAGTTTATGTACAGTTAGAAAAGAAGTGTATGCAGAAAATTTAAATTTGTAAGAAATTGAGCACAAAAGCAAAAAATAAACAGCAGGCAGCTGTTTTGTATTATATGGTTTTTATGTCTGACATAATTCAGACATTAGGAATGGGAATACACAAAAACTGGTGACAGAACATTTCAGTCTCCCTGGGTGTTCCATCTCAGACCTCAGAACAGTGGTCCTTGAACAAAAAAATTACAAAGGAAGATTGGAAAGAGAAACAGCAGAATTGGAATTCATCCACAAGACTACAGTCCATCAGCAATGGGTTTGAACTAATATAATGGTTTCCTGCCACATTACACACATTTCAGCAATATCTAACCCCTATTCCCATAGGGGCACCCTTGACCTATTCATCACATCACTCTGCTTCCCACACTCATCTATTCTCCTCACCTACAGTCTAGTGTCCACTGCCTTTGTTCACCAATGACCATTGTTAACACGACTTGCCACTTCATTTCCATACACAAAGAGTTTTGAATTTGAATTGACTTTCTCACACACCAATGGCATATCTAGGTTTGCCCCTGGCTTTTTGCTTTACCACATACATCTGAGGAAGTAGACTTGTCTACAAAAGCTCATGCTGCCAACTTCTTTCTTTCAGTTAGCCTCATAGATGCTCCATACTGATTCTACAGACTAACATGGCTATATATTTGAATGTTACATGATTTTAATTGTTGGATTCCACCATGTCACCATTTGGACTGGGTTTTGAGTTTAGCTAATCATGAAGTAAGGGTTGGAATGAAAATTTATTTCACAACTTTGCAGGCTACTGCAAAAAACATGGTAGCTCGGGCAGTTAGGTATACCTGTCTGAGTACCTTCTCTCTTCATAGTGTATGCACTCTCACTTGCTTTCTCTTCCTCCATGGCCAGTCAGTCATAGGTGGGAAGAGAGAATACAAGGCCATGTTCAATTTCCCCAACTACTTTATGAAGGCTTTGTCCTGGCTCGGTTTCTTTCCACTTCTCAGAATTAAATGTTTTTTAAACCTGGGAAGAAGAAAGAGAACAGCTACTAGCAACAACACAGCATTAATATCTCAAATGGATTCTCAGTTCATTAATCCTTGCTGATTAATGTAATAAATTACCTCCTTTGGTTTGAAATCTTATCTGGAAAATCATTCTTTTCTCCCTTTTCAGGAGCAAACATCTTTCTCACATCATCAGGGCTGATTAAGCTGGGAGATTTTGGCTGCTCTGTAAAATTAAAAAATAATACACAGACAATGCCTGGTGAAGTAAACAGTACTCTAGGGACTGCAGGTAGGTGACAGCATACAAAAATACCAAAACAATCATCCCTCAAACCCTCACTTGTGGATAGTGCTAGCTAGTTGCCAGTAACTAAATCGTTGTGTGTTGTTTTGTGATGAAGTCACACAAGGGTTTTCTAGGCCTGATTTGTTCAGAAGGGGTTTGCCATTGCCTTCTTCTTAGGCTGAGAGAGTTCAACATGCCCAAGGCCACCTAGACGGTTTCCATGTCTGAATGGGGATTTCAAAGCCTGGTCTCCTGAAGTTCTGGTGGCTCTGTGGACCTTTGTCATAATGCATTATTTTACTATAACAAAGAGAGACTCATATACTAATGCTGCTAGTGCAGGTTTCCTCTTTCACTTCAACAGACATGCATCATTGAGTGTATGTAAATCAGTTCCCTCACAATGTATGGGGTTGCTTTTATAAATTAGATATCCATGTGTGGATTCAGAATAGAGGGAATGTGAAGATGGAGAAAAAAAATATCCAAAACAACTATCCGGGAGCCTGGGCAAATGCTTCACACCAGGGGTAGGCAACCTTTCCCCTTTAAGGGCCGAGGGACTTCAGCTCCCAGAATCCCAGGAGCTATTGGCCAACATGGGACTATTGGCCAACATGGCTGAGGCTTCTGGGAGCTGAAGTCCCTCAGCCCTTAAAGGGGAAAGGTTGCTACCCCTGCTTCACACTATCACTATCCTTAAATATAAAGTACAAAATGAGCTCTGGTAATAGTGTTGCTTTAAATTGTCCAAAGTATAATACAGTTGTCCCTCTGTTTAAGCGGACTTTGAGTCCATGGTCTCAGTCCTTCGCGGACTGGCAAGCCCCATTGGTTAAAATGGCGTGCATGCAGGGGCGAGTGGCCATTCCAGCCAATGAGGCTTGAATATCTGTGATTTTCCATTTTTGCAGGGTGGGGTGGGGGGGTCCGGAATGGATCCTCTGTGAAAACAGAGGGGCGAGTGTACTTCTAAGTTCTTTTACAGTAATGATTTCTTCAAACCTTGTCTGTCATGCAAAACTATCAAGAGAATTTGACCCCACTGGTTCCTTGGGTTGTACTTATGTATGCACAAAATTATATCACGTGCTTGGATGTAGGGGTATGAAAAAGTCACAGTGTCATTCACAATTGGTTTCTCCGTTTTCCATCAGTATGCTCATACTCTTTTCCATTTCCACACTGGGCTGTAAGACTCACATTTTTCCTTTCATGTAAATTTGTGCATATTTTGTGGGCTTTCCCCCAAAATGTATCCATTTTTGCATGCATTTCTGTAATGTATGCATTTTTGTACACATTTTGACTGAAGCATTTTTGAAAAAATGTACACATTTTTGGCTGTGCACATTTTGAAATGCATGGCATGGTTCTGTGTTTTCCTCTCAGAATGGGTTCTATGTCCTAGAGAGGAAATTTCAGAGGGAAATTTGGATTTCTGAAGGAAATTTACTTATTTCTGCCTTGCATTGGCAGTCTTGAGAAGGGTGACATATGTATTTCCATATGGAAATGTGACTTCCATGATTTCCCCCATCACTTTTCCATAAGGGGAAACTTGAAGGGGGAGGGAGGAAAGCAAAACATGTGAAAAAGTTTCAAAAGTAATCATTAACGACTTCCTGGATCCAGTAAGCAAACTGTGCTTACTAGCAATGAATAGCTTACTATGATCTGTTGACCATGCTTTGGTTTCTCAGATGAATTTTTTTGTTTAGACATCTCCTGTTCCTTTTGTTGCATAAACTGATGTGATCATGTATGTTGTTTCAAAGCATACATGGCTCCTGAAGTGATAACTAGAGCTAAAGGCGAAGGTCATGGGCGTGCAGCTGACATCTGGAGTCTAGGCTGTGTTGTGATTGAAATGGTCACAGGGAAGGTAAGCATATTGTATGAGATTTATAGATTGAGATATAAGCAAAATTTAGGTACCAGTTATATGGCAGTTTAAAATATCCTGCTCATTTGTTTTGTTAGGATATTTCTTTCATTCCCTAAATACTAAATAGTAGTAGTAGGAATAATAATAATAATAATAATAATAATAATAATAATAATAATAATAATTTTTCTTCCCTGTCACTCCCCAGGGCTTAAGACAGGGTACAACATGGATTAAAATATATAACTGGCTATTAAAACATAAGTTGAAACACATAAACATAGGATTAAAACAACCATTACATGTTACAGTCATCCAGATTAAAATATACTGAATTAAAATTCATAGTTTAAAATCAACTGGGTAGGCCGGCTGGCAGAGATAGGTCTCCAAAGAATTTTGGAATTTCTATATCCAAAGAACTGGAGTAGGGATGGCCCCCAAATATAACTAAGAAACAGTTTAAATAGTTTAAAGAGGTTTTATGCAAGAACAATTAAATCCACAATCTGATTTCACAAGTCCATGTTTATGCAGCCCCAAAGACTTGGGTAAACATTCACATTTTAACTTTGGCCCAAATCAGGGCAGCATTGGAACCCATTGGGTCTCCTAGCCTAGGATAGTCCACAGCTGCTTCCTGTGTTCCCACATAGTGTACACTTTGGAACAGTTGCACACAGAGGAGGGCACTTGTTGGTAGATCTAAAAGTTTATGCAGGCATATAAAAGGACAGGCATGTCCTCAAATCACTGAGTTTTTTTGAAGAGGAATGGCATTTAAAACTTCTGGCAACTTGGCATTTTTGTTTCATTATTAAAAGTCATGGATGAGAAAACCGGACACTTTCTGGGGCATTTTTCACAGTGCCCTTTCCTGCATTTATCACACAAAGGTGCACTTTTGATGTATATTGGCTCAGTAAGCCAAAATATGAATAACATTTGTTGACTGGCCCCACTACCCTGTTCTTCTTTCCTTATTGGTACATCAGAAATACAAGTCAGGAAATTTTCAGCTAATCATAGTTTCCTGATGTATCTCAATCTATGCTGTACCTGCCAAGTTTGGAGAAGTCAGGGTGGTAAACCAACATCAAATTGTGGTCTAAGATCCTGGCTTACTCTGCATCTACTAGTGGTATTTTTCATTGTTTTTAATACCCGTAGTTTGGATGTTATAAGAACCCATGGTTAATGGAAGACTTTCTGGCTTATTTCAACAGGCTTGACAAGGGAGGAAAGAGATGGCAAAGAAATAGTATATGCAAACCTAAAGACTTGCATGCTTCCTGGCTTAATATGTTGCCCAATTTTGAAGTTGGCCATAATAGACAAAGCATAATCAAGATGGTTTTATATATTTGTCTTCAATGAGATTAATCTCTTTGCAGGGAAAACATGTACATTATTTTGTATGAATGGCTGCAGAAACGTTTAGCTATCATTCCCCCCACTTCTTCAATAGGTATATGAATCAGGCACCATATATTTAATGTAGAAAATTGTGATTTATTAAGTAGCTTTCATACTTATCAGGTATGTAATGGTATATGTTACTTAGATTGTTAAAATATCTACAGTTTGCAACAAACCATTGTTTTTCTGTTGCGTATAAAGGAAACATCCATCATGTTCTGAGCTATTGGCATTCTGAAAATACAGTCATCTAAAATAATTAAATCAAAGCTGAAGCCCCACTTTATGTTTAACCTACTAAACAGGCCACCTTTGAATTTAGAGAAATTGGCAGGGGATAGCAGAAGGTTTTATATGCTTAACAAAGCTAATACGTTTAGAATATACTCTCCAATAACTATTATATGGAAAGAAGGCACATTCATTTTATTTAATTTATTAGGGACATATCTTGTTATATAACAATATCCCAATGATGTTGACTTACTAGCACCATGCTAGTTTTATAGAATTGCCTAGCTTCTAATGCGGCCTATAGTCCAGATGTTTGGGACTTCAACTCCCAGAAATCCCAGCCACCTTGGCCACTAAACAGGGATTCTGGGAATTGAAGTCCCAAACAAGACCAAAGATGGAGAACCACTGCTGTTAAGTGCATTTTAAAAAGAATAAAAATAATTACCCATTGAAAATGGTTCTTTCCTTTTGAAATTGCCGTTATTTGCATTAGATATTTATTTCTTGTTTTACTCACCACTGTGGATAATGTTTATCATTTATTTACCTACATTTGTTTGTGTGTGAGATATGTATGCAATAGAGTCATCTACACTAATTAAGTTTTTGGCTCAAGTTAAAGGGAACAGTTTATGTAATGCTCTTTGGTGTACACATGTTGACTCTTAATGTTTATTTAACAGAACAGAGACATAACTATGAATTTTCATCTTGGTCAAAATTTTTATACAAAAGAATGTGGAATTGGCTATAAATATCTGAAGTCAGACTTAATCTTTAGGGTTCATACTGAGGAGAAATGGAGTACTAGAGCCACCACCAACCATGTGTTAACCAGTCCATGTGGAAGCAGAGCTTTTAAACACTGGTGCTCTTACTTTGTTACAGAGGCCCTGGCATGAATTTGAACACAACTTCCAGATCATGTATCGAGTAGGAATGGGCCACAAACCTCCCATACCAGAAAAAATAAGTCCAGAAGGGAAGGACTTCCTTTCTCATTGCTTGGAAAGTGATCCAAAGATGAGATGGACAGCTAGCCAGCTCTTCGACCATCCATTTGTCAAGGTTGGTTAAGCTTGTGTTCTTCTTCATGTTACTAATGATGATCAGGTTCACAGGACAAATGCATTTGGTCAGGACCTGGATAAAACAGAACAAAGTCTTAACTTCAAGAGCTGAGAATTTCAGATCTGGTCTTCATATGCTAGTTCCACATATCTTGTTTTCAAGGACAACAGAAAATCAATTTCTGAAAAGGTACAGTCAATTTTGGATGCAATCCTGTATGAACAGGTCATTAGCCCTTCGCTGTAACTATACCTGGTAATGAAGATCTTGGTGGCCCTAGTACTTCATTGTGAGATGGAAGATGTGTAAGTTCAGTCTCCTTCCTTATCCTGGAAGATTAGTAGTAAAATCCAGCCCAGGATGTTACATGGAGTAGCATTTATGTCCCACTTGTAGAACTGGCTGTAACATGCTCCCATATTTGCAGTTTTTGGCCTTGCTTCTTGTGTGGTAACAGCTGTTGATAGGATCTCAGTAAAAGACTATAAGAGGAAATCAGTCATTCAGCTAACTTCTGAAAATCAATCTTATGTCAAGTGAGAAGAAGATATTATCCATGATAATGCACTCCAGGCATAGACTTGCAGTGTCATTGCTTATACAGCTAAAATGGTGTCATGCTCACACAAGTTGGAGGTATCCACATGGAGCCCAAAAGTTTGCAGAAATACAAAAAGTCTGTAGGAGAAAAAAAATCTCTTGACCCAAAAATGTCCAAGAAAGAATGTTGTCTGGATGTCTGGGCAGGGGACATGTGGAACTGGAAAACTTGAGGGGATGGAATTAAGAGGCAGCAGTCCTGAATATTAGCAAATTTTATTTTGTCCTAGTCTAAAACAACTTTCATAAATGCTTCTCAGTTTATTGGAATTGCTAGGAACTTCTGTGTTTTGTATGTGTCAATGCACAGATGCAGGAGTCACTGAGAGGTAAGAGAATAGGAAGAAAGATGGCAGAAGACAGGAGTATTTCTCTTTCCTTCTTACTAAAAGTTACTTCTTGTGTTTGCAATACAGTGGGGCTGCCATATCTGCAGTGCTTTGGTTCCATGACTTCCCAGAGATAACAAAAAATGTGGGTGCTCAGGTCCTCCACCATTTTATAAATGGGACCCACCTGCTTACTTCCATGGCCTGTCCAAGCAGTCCCAGGGCAGCAGCAGAGGTGGCAGCAAGCCCCAACCACCAGGCACACACTCCTCAGGCCTGCAAGGTGGCTGGCTAACTCTCCAGGGTCAGAGGACAGAGATCTGGGTGGGTGTGAGTCTGTACATAATATGGCATAGGGCTGTAGTGGCATCTTGCCGCAGCTGTTATCTGCCCCTTCCACTCATGATGCTTGAGGCTGTAGAAGCTTGAGGGTGTTGTGTTGATGCTTACATGCTCCCCGGAAGTGGGGGAGCAGGAAGAATTTGAGGCTGGATCTTGTTACTGCTGTTGCCGCCACCATCCCCTTCCCAAAGCTTCAGGCTTTTCAAGCTCTTCCCTGCCTCCAGGCCGTGTTGCTGCTGCTGTTGCTGCCACACACACTCCTTGAAGCTTGGGGCTGTGGGATGTTGTATGCATGCTTGTGCACTCCCCAGAGGCAGGGAAGAGGTATGCTCATGACTCTCTGTAGCCTGGGCTATCTCTCCCGCCTCCAGCGAGCACATGACCACCAAGAACTTCAGGAGGGCTTGGGGGTTGGCAGCAATAAGGGCCGATTGCCAGGTGAACATTGTGCATGTACGTGAGCGAGCATGCACACAACAGCCTCAGGCTTTGGGGCAGGCAGACACAGCAAGACACCACTGCTGCTTTACACCATATTACTATTATACAGCCTTGTGCCTGCCCACCTTTCTCCTCTGACCCCAAGGAGCTAGCTAGCCAGCCACCTCCACTACTGCCCTGGACTGCTTGTCACCCAGTTGGAAGAGATCTCAGGTACTTTTAATTTTATTTATTTATTTATTTGCAGTCCACAGTGGGTTAAATCTGCAGATTCAGAGCCGGCAGATGAAGCAAGCCCATTGTAATAGTCAGCTCCATGACTTCTTTATTAAAATGTTATCATATCGTTGTATATTTGACTGAAGTGAGAGAACCAAGAGCAGACATGGAATACTGTCTCAGACAATTAAAAGTTTTAAAAAGATGTTGTTTCCTCTTGCCCCAGAAGAAATGGAATATTCAGTCTGTATGCCTGTGAGAATATGTACAGAAATTTGTAGTGATTCTGGTCAAGCTGTGGTTTCATCCTTACGATTGAGAGAATATTTTATATTCTCTCAAACGTGAAATTTTATAAAAATATTTTATAATATTTTATAAAAAACTGTTCATTCTTAGTAAAAAATCAAGAAAGGCAAATCTATGTACTTATAATGAAAATATGAGCTCTGTTAATATACTTATTCTGGGAAGGGTTAATGGTTCTTGCTTATGTGTCAGGGTTTTGAAATATATCTTCAAACCCAGTAACTGTAGCATAAATCCCAATATTGTCCAACTCATAGTTTATAGCAGCGTAATTGGTTTATAAAACCCTTGCAAACCCATTCAGGACTTGGGTTCTGTCACCAGGCAATCTTAGGTAGGCAATCCCCATAGTGCATAGACCACTTAATCCAAAGTTTTAAGTAACGCCTTCACATATATAAGGACTAGAACAATTGAAGAAATACAAATCGAGTGACTTCATTTTATCAAGATGGTAACTGCTTTTTGACTTCCTGATTTGACTTGCCGAGATCATTGCCAATGAATGAAAAGCACTCCTGCCAAAAAAATGGCATAGCCTTTCAGAGCTTTTTTTGAACTTGTGTTCTCTGTTCTCTCTCTGTTCCTCTAATCCACCCAAGGTGTGCACAGATGAAGAATGAAGTTACACACAATATGTTGGCCTCCTGGATTCTGGTGAAATCTCTCTTAATCACTACTGTATGTAATATTTACATAAAGACTGTTGAACACAGTGTACAAACGCAAAACCTAACCATGATTGAAGACTGCACAAGTGATCCTTGTCACTTCTTCTGCTGCTCTTATATGTTTCCCTTGGCACACCTTCCTCTCGTGACAGCACCCACGACTTTAAAGAAGCTGCATGTTTCAGTGAGAGTGCCATTACTACTGTAGAATGGACCATGACATTATTTTTGTCCCTTCTCCACCGTTTCTCATATGATTGAGAACTTGTAATGTTAATATGTAGTATTTTTTGAACTTTCTAGGTTCAAAAAAAAAGGAAAAAAACAACAAAGGTTAGTGTTATCAGACATTCTGGACCTTGTTTTTATCTCCTGTTTGTTGAGTGCACTGACTGTGAACTTCTACTTTTTTGTTTTGTTTTTTTATTGGCTAGCTTCAGATTTGTTATGCAAAGGCTGATTGATGAAATTTAAAAAGCTTTTTCTCAATAAATTGTTTATTTTAGGATGCCTGTTATTCTTTATTTCATTATTGAAATTAAGCTTAATGGGGAAGTTCCAGCAGGTACAGTTTTATACACCTTGTCTCTCTTTGTCCTTTTCCCCTCTCCTAAATGCAGTGGATCCTTGGTATCTGCTGGGGTTTGGTTCCTGAACCCACCAAGGATACCCAACTTCATGGATGCTTGTCCCATTATACACAGTGGGGTAGTAAAATTGTGCCTCATATCAAGGTTGGCATATTTTAGTTAACACTAGAGTTGCTTCTGTCTGTGGATTGGAGCAGTTGAATTGAAATATCATCTGTTCCTGTGATTTATTCTCCTCCATTTCTCTTACTGCAGCTTCCACCTCCTTTCTAGAATTTGGGGTTCGTCTTCATATGGTTCATCCCATGTGTCATTCATTTTTTCTTCTTTCTATATAGCTCTTCTGTGTATTGCATCCATCATCTTTTTATTTCTTCTTGATCTTGTAGTATGTTCCTCTTCTTATCATAGAGCATTCTGGCCCTTGGTCATTAATGTCAATAACTGATCAATCATTTAAAGGAAAACCTGTAAATATTACCATAATCCCAACTATACCAACCACAGAGGCAGAGGAAGAAGAAATTCAGAGGTTCTATGAAAGGAGTCCAGGAAGAAATTGACAACCCACCAAAACAAGATTTCAAGCGAATCATAGGGAGCTGGAATGGTGTGTCCCTTATATAAAATGGTAAAATAAAGGTTTGCTGTTTGTTTTTTTAAAAATATGTATATTTTCAAGCCATGGATGGTTGAATCCATGGATGCAAAATCTGTGGATTTGGAGGGCCAATTGTATATATTTTAGTAGAAATTACAAATATACTTCCATTTTAATGTATTTTTATTTTTATATAACAAACTTACTTTTGTTAAGGCAAATTTTATAACATACAGTTGCTCATGGGAAGTAAGCACTGCTACTAAACTGTTCTAATTTGAACAATGTTATTTCCTTATAAAATGTTAAAATATGAATATACAGATATGTGCAAATGAAAATACACACACTAAATAAAATATTGTTATTAATATGCCAAGTTGGGTCAGGGAGACATGATGTAGATGTAAACAGGGGTCTCAAGAGTAAAAGGTTGGCATACCACTGACTGTTTGTGCCTCTGCCTCACTGGAACTGGAAGGAAATGGAGCAATTCAGAATGATAATTAGGTATGTATATAGTTTACGTTTTATGACTAAATTGTTTCCAAGGGATATGGTAGAAAGGCCATGTTGAGTTTGTGCCATAGTTACACATCCCTAGGAGATTCATATTTACATTTCCTATGTAATTACGAATGTGGTCATATTGCCACGGTCATAACTCTCCCCCCCACACACATTTATGGGTCATGAGCCACATGGAGAGAAGGGCTTTTGTTCTACCCTTTCTTGCCAGTTAGCAAAGGCTGTGACAATCAGAAGCAGGACCTTGTCACACATGCTTATTGCAGCTTCATCGACTGGCGGGTGGATAGAAATGTCAACTTCCTGCACCTCCGCTGCCAGCAGAATGGCTCATGCCTGGTAAAATAGATTTGAGCGTTTTGGACTGGGAGGTGCTACTTAGTTACCTAACTTTCTGAATTACATAGCTGAGTAACACATGTAGAATTCTGGCCATTTTTTAAATAACAGAGTGTCTTTCTTATATGTGATCTCTTTGTTATATAGGAAACAATTGTTGTTACAGTCAGCCCTTCCCAACTGTGGGTTGCCATCCATGAATTGCAGCATCTTTGGATGGCCCTGCCCCATTTTCCCAGTGGCTGTGCCACTGCGGTAGTGTGCTTGTCATGCTACCATTGGAACGAACGGGACTTGAGGTCCTGCATTTTTTGCAATCCTTGGGGTGGGAGGTTCAGAATGGACCCTTCGCATATACGAAGGGCCACCTGTACTATTAGAAGCACCATTACTAATTCTCCATCATCTACCATCCATTTCCAATCTTGGATAC
Organism: Phrynosoma blainvillii; assembly: GCA_026167975.1. Taxonomy (NCBI): domain Eukaryota; kingdom Metazoa; phylum Chordata; class Lepidosauria; order Squamata; family Phrynosomatidae; genus Phrynosoma; species Phrynosoma blainvillii. The sequence continues at coordinate 91,867,041 of JANUYF010000001.1, read as the reverse complement.
ATTAAGGTAGGGAGGATGAACATGGGGTCCTCTGTATTGTTGGATTGCAACTCCCATCATCTGTCATGATTGGCTGTGTTGCCTCAGTTTGATTGGAGTTTGTGGTTGGTGTGTCTCTTCAAGTCATTTTGGACTTATGGCGACCTAAGGCAAACACTTCATGAGGTTTCCCTGGCAAGATTTGTTCAGAGAGGTTTTTGCCTTTACCTTTACATTCCTCTGAGACTGAGAAAGTATGACTTGTCCAAGTATTTCAATGGCTGAGCAGGGATTTGAACCCTGATCTCCAGGGTCATAGTCCAATGCTCACATCCACAGAGTTACAGGACAAGATGTGGAGGGGTTATGCATTCTCTACTTTGTTTTAAGATGGTGGGAAATGCTGGAAGAATTTGCTTTACAGCATCTTGAGCATAAGCAATTTGTTGAAATGCCCACCTGTCCCAAGACTTTGTATGTAGGTCTTTTGGGATCTGTTATGTTCTTAGAAATGATCCAGAAGCACACACTGTGCATCAGAGGTAGGGGCAACATTATTATCTCAGCATCTCTCCAGAATAAGTCACAGCTGCATTTTAACCATCTTTACAATGAAATTGATTTTCATGCTGACAGGGAAACTGCTGCAGGTGAATAAGAAAAGAACAGCATGCCTAGCATTTGCAAGAGCAAGCCCTGTGCAAAGGTATTTGGGAAATTCAGAGAGATGTTGGAAAATTGGGGAAAAGCGGGTATTCTAACACGGTAGGATAAATTTTCCTATTGCTTTTATACACAAATTCACCAAGGGCACATGGTCATGTAACTTAGGAACAGTTAAGTGCTCCCAGATAGGCATTTCACAGCTGGATTTGTTGGGGTGAGTACATTGACCCTGAAGGTTTTTTTAAAATGGTTATGCAGCCATTATAAATATAAGCCAGTTTTTTAAAAAATTAAAATGCATGGGACTTCCTTCCCCCTGCATCCCTTATCCCTTGCTCTGAAGAATGATTTTGGGACTGCATCTATGCCATGGCTCCATCCTATGTAATTCTGGGAACTGTAGTTTTGAGAGACATTTAGCCTTCTCTGTCAGAGAGCTCTGTTGCCACAACAAATTACAATTCCCAGGATTCCCCAGCACTGAGCCAGGGCAGTTAGAGTGGTGTCACACAGGATTATTTTTTCAGCCTGTGTACAAAGTCCTAAAGAGGAAATCCACTGAATTTCACTTATTCATTGCAGTATCTGATTGTTGATTTCCAGGTATCAGTTTTCAACTTTAACGCGGCATATGCACACTGTATTTGGAATGTCATGAAAGCACTTGATGGGGTTAATTTTGCTGTTTTCAGGGCTTTTAAGATAATACTGACCACATCATAAACTAGCACAATAGTTTTTCCCCCCTTTGTGATATTCAAAAGTTACAGAAGTAACAGGTGTAAGTAGCAAACCCTGGGCTGTATCACTTCAGTTTGCAGGTCAGAAGTTCTACTTTCAAATGCTTCCCCATGAAAATGTCCCCCGTTTCCCCCCCCCCCCCCCCGATTTAATTTATATGCAAAATTTCAAAACAATGCCTTCACTCAAATATAGATCCTAGACCCAAAAAAATCTAAATATCAGTACAAGACTGAAACAATAAAAACCAGAACATATAGTCGAGAGATAATAAAAATAGTTTGATCAGCTTAAAAGAATACACTATATGCATTTTAAATGTCAGGGCAAATAAAAACATTTTCACCAGGCACCAAAAGGAATACAGTGTTAGCACAGGCTTGCCTCCATTGGCAGGCTATGTCCAAGCTAGGGCATAAGTGTAAACCCCCCCCCCCCCCTTCTGTAGCTGCGTAATGAAGCTCTTCTATAGATGGAACTTGGAGATGGACAAGGTTCAAATGGCAAGAAGTGCTCCATCGGACAAGCCACTCTGTACAGCCAAGGGATGGGGACAGGCACCTCATTTTGCAAATTGCACAATCACCTTGAATAGCCACGTGGTTTGCTTCTTGCAGAGGTGGTTGCTCTAGGGCCCCATACACTGCTACTGTATATCCCATTACCCAGTTATTTAATTGTTTTTAAACCTCAGAAAGTTTACATGACATGTCCCTCCTTTCTTTCTGAAATCATAGAATCATAGAGTTGGAAGAGACCACAAGGGCCATCCAGTCCAACCCCCTGCCATGCAGAAACTCCCAATCAAAGCATCCCTGAAAGATGGCCATCCAGCCTCTGCTTAAAGGCCTCCAAGGAAGGAGACTCCACTACTCTCTGAGGGAGTGTGTTCCACTGTCGAACCGCCCTTACTGTCAGGAAGTTCCTCCTAATGTTGAGGTGGAATCTCTTTTCCTGGAGCTTGCATCCATTGTTTCGGGTCCTAGTCTCTGGAGCAGCAGAAAACAAGCTTGTTCCCTCCTCAATATGACATCCCTTCAAATATTTAAACACGGCTATCATATCACCTCTCAGCCTTCTCTTCTCCAGGCTAAACATCCCCAGCTCCCTAAGTCGTTCCTCATAGGGCTTGCTTTCCAGACCCTTCACCATTTTAGTGGCCCTCCTTTGGACATGCTCCAGTTTCTCCACATCCTTTTTGAATTGTGGTGCCCAGAACTGGACACAGGATTCCAGGTGAATACTGTAAAGACAGCACCAGTGCTACTCCAAACTTCACTGTGCATATACTAAATTTAAGCTGGAATTTACTACTGCAGTTATGAGTGTTTAACACAGTTATGCATTCACCACTGATGCATATTCATGATCCCTTCTTATTCAATAGTGTGGAGCAGCGATTCCCAAACTTCACTCCTCCAGGTGTTTTGGACTTCAGCTCCCAGAAACCCCAATCAACTTGACAAACAGCCAGGAATTCTGAGAGCTGAAGTCCAAACATTTGGAGGGCCAAAGTTTGGGAACCACTGCTGTAGAGAATACATTTTTGTTGTTAACTGCCCTCAAGTTGACTTCAGCTCATGGCAACCCTATGGATGAGACCTCTCCAGGATCCCCTCTCCTCCACTGCTCTGCTTAAGTACTGTAGATTGAGGCCCATGACATCCCTGCCTTGAGTCTATCCATCTGGCATGTGGTCTTCCTCCCTTTCTATTGCCCTCCACCTTTCCAAGCATTAATGTCTTTTTGAGTGAGTCATGCCTTCTCATGATGTAGCCAAAGTACGACAGCCTGTTTCATAGTCTTGGCTTCTAGAAGGAGTTCCAGTTTGATCTGTTCAGGGACCTTTTTGGCTGTCTACAGTATCCTCAGCACTCTTCTCCAGTACCACATCTCAAATGAGTCCCCCCCTCATCCTTTTTTTCACTGTACAGCTCTCATATCTGTACTGTGGCTTGGGTGATTCTCAGTTTAGTGCTCATCTGTATGTATATGTGTGTGTGTGTGTGTGTGTGTGTGTATATATATATATACACACACACACACACACACACACACACACATATATATATATACTCTTTAGTATCTTATCTCATTCTTCCATAGATATATACTCTTTAGTATCTTATCTCATAAGATACTATATACTCTTTAGTATCTTATCTCATTCTTCCATAGAGAATACATAGGGATTGTAAAAGTCCCATAATCCTGATGTACTGAGCAGCAGCTACAAGCAATGGTATATGTGAGGTGGGGGGGTCTTTTTCCCTGTTGATAGGAGCACAGCAGACTGATATTTCTCTTCTTTCCCTTCCAGCAATCTCCAGAACAAATAGGAATTGTGACAGGGTTCCTGCTTCCGGTTGTTGGACTGGAGATCACTGGAGGGAGTAGAGGGACATCAGTCTGCTGCATCCAGATTGATAGGAGACTAGACTTGTAAGTCAGCACTGGGGGATGGTGGTGGTGCCAAGAGACGCTGCTTAGCTACATAACTACCTTCGTCAGTGTAGCTAAAACGCTAATCTAGGATACCGGCCATAGTCAGCACTAGCGCCCATCAGTTTCAGAGCAGCATCTTTTCTAATTCACTATGCTACCTCAGAAACAGATCAGTTTGGCTGATCTCAAAATAATGAACATTTTATTGCACTGCTACTGTAGCAATAGCCAAATTACAGAGACAGTGTCCCCCAAATTCTCAGATCCTAGTTTGATGGAACGGATCCTTCACTCATTTATCAAATAAATGTCTACCAATTGTGCATTACGATGGGATATCATCTTTGCCTATCATTTATTTCTACAATAAATTTAGGCCAGCAGTATTGTGCGGCATCCTTTAGTAAAGTTTACTTGGTTTCTGATGGCTAGGATGGCTTCCTCCTTGATGTCCTTGTCAGCAATGAAAACTTTCCTGTTCCCCCAGGCTTTTAGGAATTGACTGCAATGGACTTTTAATGGTGTGCTGTTTCGTTGATTTTTAACGTATGATGCCTTCTAAAACAATTTAACTCAGTTATATATTTTTATAGATTTTTGCGTGTTTTTAAGCCACACTGGTTTTATTAATTTGTAAGCTGCCTTTAGTAGTTCCAGTATTGGGGAAAATGTGGGGTATACATGAATAAAATAATGCAGTGGGCCCTTGGTATCCGTTGGGTTCTGGCTCACATGAGCTATGTTTTTGCTGGGCAGGCGTTGCATGTGCAGAGGGGGGGGGGGATCCCTTGAGGCTAACTGAATTAATCTAGAGAGGTTGAGAGACACAGAAATGTTTGGAATCTAGGCTTTCAGGGACACAATAGTAGTGTCCCAGTTGCAGTGTGGCAGCTGTTAGAGAGAATGCGGTTCTTGGGGAAGGCAGATATCATTGCAAGAAAAGGGAAAGTGATCCTTTAAAAGGGATTCCACCCCACCTATGGGAGCCTGGCAGCCATACAAATGTCCAGGGGGCTGTTGGGTGAGAACCATTTTAATCATTAGACATGCAGAGAGATGGATTGTGACAGGCAGGCAGAATGAATGACTTGCCTGTCTGATGCAAAGGTAGCAGATTTCACACCTTATCTAGACGGTTGCTTGTCAGTATCAAGGATGTACTGCTCTGGAAGCAACATTCAGGTTACTAGATTAGAAAATGAAACTTGTCAGTTCTGTTCCACCAAGATGAGTGCCAACTGGATGAGATGGTGGCTGGAATTTGTTAGGGAGCCGCAAAAAGAATGAGCCATTCAATATATCATGCTTTTCTTTTAAATGGATTTAAGTGATCTGTGCTAAGGATGTAAATTTCTTTACAGTTGGTCTCCCACATTCATGTGGGCTATGGACACAGCCTCCCCTGCAAAAGTGGAAAAAATGTGTGTATATTTACATAGACACGCACATACATAAATTGTGAATGCTTTTTAATTAAAAACAGCCCAGAGAGAATACTTCTTTAGGAATCTCTAGGTCCTCCAGTGCAAGGCCTGAGGTCCAAAACACACTGCATAAATAATTCAGTTTGAGACCGTTTTAACTGCCCTGGATGAATGCTAGGGAATTCTGGGAACTGTAGTTTTGTGAGACATTTAGCCTTCTCTGTCAGAGAGCTCAGGTGCCACACTAAACTACAATTCCTAGGATTCCCTAGCACTGAGTTAGGGCAGTTAAAGCAATCTCAAACTGGATTACAGCGGGTCCTTGTTATACCCACTGGGGTTTGGTTCCAGGATTCCCCATGGATAACAAAATTTGTGGCTGTTCAAGTCCCATTAAATATAATGGCATAGCAAAATGTTGTCTCATATATAACATGGAAAATCAAAGTTTGCTATTTGGAATTTATGCTTTTTAAAAATATATTTTCAAGTTGTGGATGCTTGAATCTGTGGTTAAAAAATCCATGGATAAGGAGTGCTGACTATTTTTGCAAATCCAATAACATCCAAACAATGATACCTTTATTGGACCAACCAAAATGCACAATTACAAGTTGCAAGCTTTCGAAGTCACACTAGTTTCTTCATCAGGCAAACAGGAGAAAAATTTGAAGATGTTAGTCATAGGCCTGCATTTTCTGTTTCTGTTCTTAGTTCAGATGGAAGGGGAGGGCTATCTGCAGGCTGGCACCTCCCCCTTTGGCCATGCGGTCACTGGAAGATTTTCAAAGTCAAGGAAATTTAATGTCCATTTGCAGTTCAAAGAAGATGTTTCCTCGGAATCCAGCATGCCTCCTTCCTTTGTGAAGCCACAGGCCCCTATGCAGGTAGAGAACACTGAATTTCTCAAGAAGTCTTCATGTTTTGCATCAGGAAAACTTTAGGTGGTGTAGAGGTAAAGCATGCCAATCAGTCCCAACATTTGAAAAAATTGCTTTACCTTTGTTGGAGGCAGAAGCCTCCGATAGCAAGGTCCCAGTGCACTGGCTCTCTCTTTAGAATTCCCCTGTGACAGCTAAAATGCGGTACCTTGAAAATCCAAAAAACATCCAGGGGTAGCTGTGTTCGCCATATAGCAAATCCAGTAACGTCCAAACATGATACCTTTATGGGACCAACCAAAATGCACGATTACACGTTGCAAGCTTTCGAAGTCACACTGGCTTCTTCATCAGGCAAACAGGAGAAAAAAATGAAAGTGTTAATCATAGGCCTGCATTTTCTGTTTCTGGTCTTAGTATTTTTGCAGTGTGTTTTGGACCTGAGTTAAAATAAACTGAGCTAAATAAATGGTATAAAAAATCTCTGATGGTATCAGAAGTTGACAGAAAATATGGGATAAACAAAATGTGTATGGCTCTCCAAAATAAAATCGAAAAGATCCACCAAGGAGTTTTTTTTTTATGTTCTTACTCACAAAACATCATGTTTAGTCATCTTGTACGAAAGTAAATTTTATTCAACACTATTAATCCACTGAAATTAATTCCTTTGGATCCTTCCTTGCTATACCGTCTCTTTGCATTTTTTATGTTTCATAATTTTCAAGAGACTTCCTGTGAAAAACCACATAGGAAAATGCTAGAATCATGGGCAGATTATTGACTAACACCCCACACAGGAGTGACGGAGCAAAGGGGAAAGAAGAGTACGATTCAGCAAATGTATGGCCGCCTTCCTCATCCTCGTGTTTGAAGGGGAATGATATGCACAACAGTTTCCAACAGGCAAGTGTGTTCCCTTTGGGTGTGAAGCAGTCTCTGGAGATTTCACTTTTGTTTTCCCTTGTGACCATGGTTGCCATAAGTTGATCCTTTATTTATTTCTGTAACTCCTATCATCCATCGAACACAAGCTGAAGCTGAAATAAGGAGAGATTTGTGTTAAGAACCATCCAAGAAAGAAGTGTAGCCATTAGCAAATCTCACACAGAAAAGTGTATTTTAAATACCCTGGTTTGCCTTATTAATATCCTGCCACGTTAGAACATTACAGGGGAAAAAGAGAAAAAGATAAAGGAATGAGTATTACTTAGCCTTTGGGAAATTGTGGTTTCAATGAATATTGTTGTTTGAAGTTGTACAGCAACTCTGCTAAGGATGCAAGGCTAAATCCTACCAGACGAGAAGAGCAACATGGCTGATTGTCAAGTATTCTGAAGCACAAAGACTACTGGCAATCCTGTTTTGGCTGTTACTAATCCCTAGTCAAAAATGCACATATCCTCTGTGGCTGAGCCAATAGCTAGCGGAGTATTCTGCAAAATACTTTCTCTAGGTGGAAGTGGCAAGCGTTACATGACCGCGACTTCTGGAACTAAAGGATACAGAATGAAGGTTTACAAAGGAAGCTATAACAGTGTAGCTCTAGTAGTACCTGGCCCATCCTTTTAAAAATCAGCCCCTGATTTAAAGCAAGATCTATTGTCTCTCAACAACAGTTCTTAGAAAAATGGAAGACCTTTTTAACAAAAAATCCAAATAAAGGAGGACATTTTTCCGCATTCTGTAGCTGCAAAGAAGTTACAGTCTAGCTGTTTGCTTATTTTATTATTTTTGAAGTTAAATTCTACCCTTCTCTGAACTCATACTGTAGAGCAGGGGTGGGAATCATGACTTCAGTGCCAAGGATTCTTTAGTATTGACTATGCTGGCTAAGGCTGTTGGGACAACATCTGGAGGACTGCATGTTTCCCGTCTGTGCAGATGACCCACTCTAGCGTGAATGATTGCCAAAGAATTTTTTGATGTAATATTCAACTTTACAGTTAAATATCAAAAACATTAGTTGGCATACTCCATACAGCAGTAATGCTGTGCGGGGTATACGGCATCCCGCCCCCCAAACAAAACTCAACCTAATATTCTTGCTCTTCAAACTTCAAACAGTGGAAAACACACTAAGTGTGACCAGAAGAATTATATGCTTGCCTAGCCAGTCTGATCTTATAAGCCTTAAAAGAGGTACTAAGTGAGAGTGTAACAACTTTTCCAGAGCAGGACTGGCCATCAAAGCTATCACTGAAAACCAGAAGACAAGAAAGTAGTTCCAACCAGGGAGCTAGAAAGGGGTCTGACTAGTTCAAGAGCCACTTCTTGTTCTAGGTCACATTTACTCCATTGTGTTCTCAGCTAAAATACTTTTTAATAATCACATTACTAGTTATTTATCATGAGCCCAAGAGCAGAAAGCAAAAGAAAGTATCTGACTCATGCAATCCACATGTGACATTCACACTGTTAACAGTGACAGATATAGGTTTACGCAAACAGCAAAGATGACTGTAGCTCAGGGTTGTTTATCTCTGACTTTTCAAATGGTACCCCTGCTTTCAGTGCAACAGAAATGAGAATGTACCTCTACCTGACTGAAAATCGAGAAGACCTAAAAACATTTAACTTGAAATGAGATCATGCACCTAATATTTACAAATCAAACATTAAAGAAACATTTTACAGGAAAGAACCAAATCTTGCATAGATTCAAAAAAGCAAGTGATGTGTAACTAGAGACTTGAAAGCAATCCTAGTGGATAGTGTGCTCTTCTAGGCCTGCATATTGTCACTGGATAAGGCCTTTTTAAAAGTAAGGGCCACACTGCAAGCAATCTCTTCACAATGACTAAAAAACATGCCATCTTCCCACATCAGAATGCTCTTATCATATCTCTATTTACCTTATTTTCCTGCGTATAAGACTACTTTTTTACCTGCAAAATCTGTGGCTAAAGTGGGGGGGTCGTCTTATACGCCAGATATAAGGATAATGAGGATAGAGGTGCTAAAACTCTATATTTTGACTGGAAAAATGGGGGGGGTCGTCTTATACGTGGGTCGTCTTATACGGTATATTGAAATGTGACAAGAATGATCTCATGCTGGTATCTTAGTTGTAGAATTCAAAGATATAGCCATGTTAATCTGCAGAATCGGTATGTAGAGATCTTGTAGCACCTTTGAGACTAGCTGAAATAAAGAAGTTGGCAGCATCAACTTTCCTAGATTTCAGACTACTTCCTCAGATGCATTTATCTTAGTTGCAAGCAAAACAAAGCACAATCTATACACTGCAGACTGAGTATTCAAAATCCTGCTTGGCCAGTCATGCAAGAAACACAGGAGTTCACTTTGAGCTACACAGAAACCTGATTTATACCAAGCCCTGCTATTTATTTCTGTCACACCTGATATTAACTGCTATGACTAGCAGCACTCATGGTCTCAGGTTGGGTGGTATCTTTCCAGTCACCTACTACCTGATCCTTCTAATTGGAGACACCAGAGATTGAACCTGAGACCCTCTGTATGCAAAACAATGTTTTTTACTATTGAACTAGGGGTTAAAATGCTTATTGCATGTCAGCCCTCCACAAAAATTCAGAGTGAAATAATAATGGTAACAATTACTTTATAATTGGTTTCACAGTCTACCATGTATTTACCAACTGGAGTTTTGGAACATCAATGCTTGGGATTCTATCCAAGAATCAGGGAATCCATGAAGTCCTGCCAGACTGTAATACGTTCCAAGCAGTTTCGCATTTTGTAACTCTCCTGTTGTGGTCCTGTCTATGGCAACTTCATTCAGATGCTTTGTCACTCCATTCTGAAATCCTTCAAGAGCACATCACTACTGTAACCACAGTTGTTTTCTTTTCCCACAGGGGATGAATTCCAGTTTATAGGTCTCAATATTTCATAATCTTTTTCATGTCTTTTTATCCTGCTCTCCCTTAGGTTCTATAATAGATAAGCTTCATTTTAATCTAACCACTCAATAAATTGCAATTATATTTTTGTTAATAAGTGTAACAATGTGGTATCTCTTGAAGCGGTTTGTCTGTGATAGAGGTGAGATTGCTTCACCATTCTGGACCTCTGCACGTACCTCTCCAGGTTATATTGTTTACTCTGTCCTACAAACTACAGAAAGGTGTTCGAGTGAATTTTCTGTAAATTGAACGAAGAAAATGGATGCAGAGATACCCCTCCCCAGTGCATACTGAGTCAAAAGTCACATCCTCAAGAGCCTGATTTTGAATCTGGTCCTGTCCACCACTGTAGGACCAAACATGTACTGGCAGGAGTGATTTGGATCTCAACAATAAAATTGGAGGTTCTCTCTCCCTGGTCTACGAAAAAGAATCAATCCAAGAAGATCTTGGCAGTACTACTCCTTGCTCTTTGCATTCAAGTTTCACCAAAGCAAAGTAACAGTAGCATACCTTAATCTGTAGCCTGAGTGGTGCAGATCCCCCCCCTCCCCATACAGCCATCTCTGGATTCAGTGACATGGCCATTTACTTTCCTTTAGCTGGACATTTTGTAAGGATGTCATCTGCAGGGATGTCCCAATAACCCCTGGATGTCCCCACAGGTGCCTGTCACAGTGCATCTAGCTAAGGAAAAATAGCAAGATGTATCACCACTTATGCCATCACTTTCCAGCAACTCAGAACGTAAGACGTTGGGGCTGCATGGCTTATAAATTAGGTTTTTGAGGAGGGTAGTATCAGAGTTAGCTATGGAGATACAGCTTCCTGAAACATGTATGTCTCCTGATGTAAGATCACAGCCTAAATCTTATTTTTTTAAAAAATTCAGCAAAGCAGGCCACAGAAGTATTACTCTGAACATCCTATATAGAAAGCTTATTTCTTGTACTTTGTAAATATAATAGGAAGTTTGGCAGAACCTTGGCAGAGAGGAAGTTCAGTCTTTACCACATCCAGTCCCACCTCCATTATCCTAATTTCCCTTGGAAATCTGGGCTGTTGGGTGAGCTCAAATACTGCTGTTTACTAGCTTCAAGCGTTCTCCAAGCTCCTTAACCAATAGTCACCTAGCAGAATCCTAGAAAGAAGGAGGGGAGAGAAAGAGAAAGAAGAGCACAGACACATCCATGCACACAGGACACATATGCACAGTTCAGTCAGTGAGGCAAGCGCATGCTATTATGTTAGAAAACATTCTATTGAGGTAAACTTGCTGAAGTTGTTGAAAGATGCTGCACTCCCCAGTAGGACTCAACAACCTCTTACCTCCTACCTAAGTAGTGCTGGCTACCCAGCAAATTATTAACCCAAGCTCACACTCATCTTGATTTAGAGAGAAACAAATACTTTGGGTTGGAGGAGTGGAAGGAAAGAAGTATGAATAGGAACCATAACAGAGTGAGGCAGGAGTGAAGATAAGAGTGCAAAGAAGGGAAATGTCCATGCTTCCTAAGTCCTGTTCTCATGTGCCTATACATCTTCTCTCAAAGGTGGCTGTGGCAGGGAGACCCTAATTCAGGAGAAACTAATCATAAACCCTTTCTTTCAGTGAGATTTAGCGTTCCATTGGTTTCTAAGAGATTTAGTGGCACATAGTCATGATTAATGTTAGTTGCATTAGAACCAAAGTGAACTGTAGACACAGAACTGGTACCACAATAATGGTTAGATTAAAGACAAAAGCATTCAGTCCATCACTCCCCACTGATTTCTCAAAATGGCACACCAGCAAATTGATGGGGAGAACAAAAACCTAGCATAGGGGTACAATTTTACAATGCCTAACAGTTAAATAATCTGAGATTACACCATGGTCATTTAAATGGAAATATCCTATTTATTGGCAGACTACATAATATGCATGAGAAAGTAGTCACTACTGAAAAAGTATTACTACAAACTACAAGCATATGTAGCATATATTTGAAGTTATGATTAGGCTGAATTAAAATCAAAAGGCAAATCAGAGTCAATATTGTAGGAAATGATCCTGATGACGTTGTATGGCAAATTTTACCCAGAAAGAACTCTCTGCCCTATAATTTTGAAAGAGTCAGATGACGTATAAAGCAATTGACTATTACAGACTGCATCACTGAAAAAATCACCTATCATCCAAATAAATTATTTGCCACAAAATAGGTTACCAGGACAGTTGCAGAGGAACTGAAAATAGGCACATGGGCTTTTTCTTCTTCTAATAATAGCTATCAACTCTTGCCTGCCATTCAGATTCACCAATGAGCTCACTTGCAGGGGTGACTGTTTTCCTGCAAAGAGGTTATTCCTCCTATGGCCAGTAAATGGATTCCTTGTAACTCCCGTTGCAAAACTGTGCTCACTTTTAGAAGAAGGAGATTTTGCCAAACCTTGGTGAAAATAAAGTACAAAAATGAAGTGCAGGTGATGTGCAGTAACATGTAAGATCAACCTTCCCACCACCATCTTCACTTCAAGTATAAATGGCCTTGCCCCATCTTCTTTCAATGCCTTGCCATCCCACCCATGGGAACTCGGATCCTAGGGTGAACATATATCTTCCTGTCATGGATGCAGAAACAACTGTGAGTGACCAAAGGGCTTGTCATTCTCAGACCCATTTCTGGATAGCATTTCACAAGAACAGACACTAAACCTAGGACTTGACCAAGAACAGGTGTCACTATTTCACCAAGTACTCAGATAGGTTTGGTATTCCAGACTAGCATAAAACCTAAGTAGAACTAGTGAAAACTCTCTACATGACTACTACTACTATTGCTGCTACTTTATTTTATTGCCTAAACAACAGTAATACAGCCAAACCTTGGCATTCAGTTTCTTTTTATGGATGCACCAGAAATAAAAAATATATAAAGTTAGCATGGCTATCAAGTGGCAGCAGAGTCCCAAATATCACATAATTACAACAAAGTCATCCTTGGCCTGAAACAAACAGGCCTAATAGATTGGTGTGAGGCCACACCAGTGTCATCTGGGCTGGAACTGGGACAACCATACGCACCCAATCCCGATCCGGGTCACCACTGCAGTCCTGGACCAGGCCAGCAAAAGCAGCAGATGTTATCTAATCCTTCCAGGTCTGGTTATTTCTGGATGACAACGATCTCAGCATGACTTCCAGCCATGTTTGGGGCATGTGTCATCTGAACGCTATGCTCTGAACATGGCCGGAGTCTGTGTCATTTGGCCTGTGTGTTTCAGGCCCTTAAAGACCGAAACGATGGATGTAATAACAACAACAACAACAATAATAAAATATTTATTTATAGCCTGCCCAATCACAAGTAATCCAGGGGGGTTACAGCAATAAAAGTGCATGGAATACAATAAAATTCAAAAATTAGTCCCTTCCCAACCCCCAAAAAATATGTTCTGGGACTGAATTTGGATTCCCAAAGGAAGACCACTTCTCCCCCCCACCCCCACCCCCGGATTCAAATTCTGCAAGCGATTCCAATAATAATTGTTAGATACTGCTTTCATGATGCTGATGTTAAAGAAACCAAACATTTCCATGTAGTCATCTCACCTCTGGGCCTAGATGTGCATGTGCACCAAAAGCAAATGAAACAAAGAGTCTAGTTCGTACACTATAAGGACATTTTCCTTTCAAAAGAGGAACATCTGCATCACACCTCTTCCTTATATGAAGGATTTTTTTTCTTGGCATTTTTCAAATAAACTACAATGTTCACATTGCTACTAAGCATTTATTTTAATTAAGATGGACCCAAAATCACAGGTGCAACTTGACTAGTGGAAGTGAACATGCCCTGACCCCTCCTCCCCTACAGCAGCCCTGAAAATTAGACCCCCTGAAAATGCTACAGCGAGGGCCAAGGGACCCTGCAGAATGATGTGGGTTGTAATGTGGGAGAAAAGGTAGTTCCTCAAAAATCAGGTGGAAACAATGTCCATGAACCCTGTCGCACTCATGGAGGGGGGGGGGAGAGGTCCCCTTCTAGCACAAAGTTGTTTTTGCAGAGAGGGCAACAAGCATTACCATGAGAAGACTCCTATCACCATTTAATTTGCACTTATGTACCCCATTTATAAATTTACTTGGTGCAGAAAATTAGAACTATGTAGCCATCTCAAAGTTAAGCGTCTTATGAATTTACAGGACTTTGAGGGTGCCGAAGGTATTCCTATCTCTCACCTCCGATCAATTTAGCATCAAAATCTGAATGTTTTACCTAAAATTCTATTGAATAGAAGCCCTACTGTTTTTGAAAGATTGTTGTTCATAAACTGGCTGGAATCCTGATTAGTCATTATGTTAGCACTTGTACTTTTTACACGCTTGTGTAAGGAGATATCCAGTACCCCTTTAAGGAGTTCCTGGTTTGACTGCAGTATGAAAGATCTCTTAAAGGTCAATCTAATGTGTGAGTACAGCTCCACTTTCACCCACAGAACATTCCTGCATTGTTATCACTGAGAAATGCTCTGCCAGCATTGAACAATATCTCTGATAGAGATGGCATTCAACATTTGGTTTTTAACCATTAGTGGGAATATTTTCATGATTTATTACACTCATACAGTGGGCTCTTGGCATCAGTTGGGGTTTGGTTCCAGGAACCCCCTGTGGATACCAAAATCTGAGGATGCTCAAGTCCCACTAAATACAATGACATAGTAAAATGTTGTCCCTTATATAAAATGGCAAAATCAAGGTTTGCGTTTTGGAATTTATATCTTTTTGAAATATTTTCAAGCTGCGGATGCTTGAATCTGTGGATAAAGAATCTGTGTATATAGTGGGCCAGCTATATTAAACAACTCCTTATCCAGCCCTAATATTTCCTACTTAGGAATAGTCACCCATTGGGAAATAGTGCTCTTTCTCATTCCACAAACTTTTTGTGGATTTGGGCAGGAACGCTCTACATCTCAATGAGAAGACAGAACAGGACTGATAACACTGATAGCTGTTACAGATTTTCCAAATAGTATCATAATGAATACCAAAAAGAGTGTCTTAATGCAGGAACCATGGGTTAAAAAAACAACCAGAATGTTGTTAATTAGTGGACTTGACAGTGCTGGATCATAGTAAATAGATAAAAGATTTGCTGAAAGACTAGCCTGGGGTATCTACCACAATAAACACATTTCAGGAAATTTCCAGAATCAACAGATGAATGGGGTATATTTAAATGCATTAGAGATTATGGCAAATATTCTGTGCAACATCAGCCAGCCAGCCAGCCAGCCAGCTGGAGGACACTGGAGGCAGCTCAAGATCCTCCTGGCTAATGTTAAATAGCTGGCTCCCAAGGCCCCTCCTAGGCTGCTGGAGGCTTTGATGCCCAGCAGTAATTTGAGGGGACTTGGAGGGCTCTGTGAATAAGGGACAGGCATGTGTGGCCGGTTACAATCTGGGGACAAAAATCCAGGTTGTGCGGGGGAAAGGAAGGTATGGCGGTAACAGGATGAAAGTTTGTTACAGAGGAAGGCGGGATCGATGTCTGAAAGCTATCCCGCCTTCAATTCACTCTGTTTCCTGGAATGGATTGGAGAGTGTACCAGCCATTCCACAGAATCTTACCTTGCTCCTTTGCAATGCCAGGTTGGTCAAAAACAAAACTGAGATCATGTATGATCTCTAGATGAAGATGCTGGCCTGGCTTGCCTTACAGAGACCTGGCTGAGAGAAGGCAGTGCTATAACCTGGGCATAGGCCCTCCCAGCTGGGTACTCTGTCAGTGAGCAGGTAAGGAGAAGTGGGTGAGGGGGCAGAGTGGCTCTGGTTCATAAGAACAACCTCAACTTGACCAGGATACCTGTCTGGAAAACAGTCCACTTCGAGTGTATTCACCTGAGCCTGAGGACCAAGGATAATTTGGGGATTCTGCTAGTATACTGTCCATCCCGTTGTCTGGCAGACTCACTAAATGAGCTGACACAGCTGGTCTCGGAGTTGCTGTTGGAGTCGCCCAGGCTTTTAGTTTTGGGCGACTTCAACATCCCACTCGAGACCAGTTTGTCAAATCTAACGGGTGCAGCTCGGGAGTTCATGGAGTCCATGACAAACATGGGCCCACCCCAATTTGTTGCCGGGCCCATGCATTTTTTTAAAGACAGCTTATATCACATGGTAAGACAACTTCTCATATAAACCCAGAACAGCAGACAGAACAAGCATGTTAACATTCACAGCAGCTGCTGCAATCAAAACTCAGTCTATACGCCGCCTCCTTCCATATAATCCACCCTGCGCACTAAGGTCCGTCCTCTGGGAAGAATTTATTGCAACCTATAAAAACTAGATTATCTGCAACTGCCCAGAGGATCTTTTCAGCTATCACTCCCAGACTTTGGAATGGCCTGCTGGATGAGATCCATCATTTGAACACCCTAAACAGCTTTTTAAAAAGCTGTTAAGACAGATCTCTTCCGGCAGGCCTTTCCTGAGTAGGTAACCGGCCACCAAAAATAGTTAAGCCTGTCCCTGATTTTCACTATAGCCATTTGAAATTATTTGTTATTTGTAATTTTTTAAAGTATGTTTTTATATTTTGTCTGTTTAATTGCATCTTAAGGGAGGGTGGGCTATTGGGGGAAGGGATTGTCTTTTATCTTGTAAGCCACCTCAGTTGTTTTTACAGAGAGGTGGGATATAAATAATAATAATAATAATAATTATTATTATTATTATTATTATTATTACACTTGTGAAATGTTCCAGGTGACATTCTAGTGACCATTCCAGCAGTTTTGTCATGACAGCTAGTGAATAGGGAACTTGTTGCATAAAGAGGCACCAGAGTGGACACCTCCTTATGCAAGTATTTAAAAAGTAGAGTCACAGGTGTAACCCAGAGTTATCCCAGTGTAATGCTCCATATCTCTCTGTGTAGCACAGAATTCAGGTTTCTTACATGCTCTGTCCAGGAATTTTCACAGCGTAACTCCCACTGCAAAGTACTTCAAATGTATGTATCCCATGCTTCCATATTTGTTTTGCAGCAAGTCTCTGATTCTGCAGTTTTAGACATATGCCTATAATGACATCTGTGTCATCAATATGTTATATGGTTTGGATCCATACTTGCTTGAAAGTTTAAGAGGCAACACTTTCAAAGCAGCTTCAGATAAACTGCATGCACTAAACATGCAGTAGTCCATGCAACATGAGCAATTAAAGCAATGTTTCTTTTTTCTATAATTACCCAACTGACAGTGGTATAGGAATAATAATATCTTAAAATCTAAATCTTGCTACCTAAAGAGAAGTATGATTACAGACTAAAGAACAGCCTTAAATTCTTTCTGTTACAACCATCAATGGATATGGCCTTGACCATCGCAAAAAGCCATAATAATTGTGGCCATGCAAATACAGATCTCACCGTTTCCAATGTTTATTTTTAACATCAGCTCATTCTCTTGCCTGTAAAAAATGTATAGGCTGGCGATATTCCAGATTCTCTTTTTATTAAGTATACAAAAGCATCATTTTGATCCCTCCTTTAAAAATCCACTTGCCTTTCTGGTATTGAGCTTGTGAGACAGATCCAAATACTGATGATAGTTGGGAAACAATAAAAAGAATTACTGCTGATGCAGCCATGCATCACAATGTAAGAAGAGTTGCTCTCACTTTTTATTGTGATTGGATGGAAGATACGCAAGCCTTAAGATCACAACACCTTTCTGTTGCTGGAACAACCATAACGCCAAACTAGTCCTCTGGACTTGGTATTTCTAAATGGAAAATAGCCATGTTATAGCTAAGGGTTGATTCATTTGGCCAGCCTAAGCTTAGTGGATGCCTTTTCTTTTAGCCTGGATAAGATGGCACCTTTTATTAAATGGAAGGGTCCTTGTTATTGTTTACCATAAGCTCATGATTCTGGCCTCCTTCACTGCCTAGTGACTGAATGTAGGATGGACAGATGACAGGAGCAACCAGCCTCCAGGAAATTACCAGAATGACTTCTCTGACCAGGCCCACAGAGCAATCTAGAGAAAAATGAAAACAGACTTGAATCCATCTTGGTCAAATTAGAACAGACCCACTGCATGAATGGCATTTACATAAATATTGATTCACCAGTGAAAAACTGTGTTCAATGAACCTACTCTAGTTAGAATTACTAGTAAGATTCAGGACACAGTTTTCATCTGGATTTAGAGTACTCCTACAAAGTAGCCCAGTACTATCACCTGACCAATAGCCAGTCTTTAGTTCCTCTGCACCATCTCAGACAGAAAGATTTACCTATCCCTGTTCATTCGTTCAGACGCTTTAAGTGGCAAATTCTGTTTTAAGTGGCAAATTCTGGAATCAATCAATCTTTTCCTACAGAGAAAAACACAGATTATATACCAGCCTTCTGCAACTTGATGCCCTCCAGATGTGTTGAATTGCAATTCAAATAATTGCCAGTGAAGATAGTCCAGGAGAGGGCAACTGCAAAACAGGGCAGGGACCATTTTTTCCCTTCCTATGCTGGCCTGGCAGTCTGCAACAACACGTTTCAGCATGCCTGAAGTGACATGAAATCACGTCCAGACACCATTTTGGCCAAATTTTGGCTGATTTTTTTTCATTTTGTGTGTTTCAATTTGGGGAAGGTTTCTGTTGGAGGGGGAGCGTTAGAGGAGCAAACTGTTGTCTTTTATGCAGTTTTAGATGACTTGGGGTGATTTGGGGGCAGGAAATCATCCCAAAATCAGCTTGAGAAAAGCTAACTTTTGTGGGGGGAGCAACTGATAGGTTTGAGGGGCTTTGGGCGGGGGTGTGTGTGTATGTGTTTGTGAGCTGCACTTAAATATCCCAAGGACTGCATGCAGCCTGTGAGCTGTACTTTGCCCACCCCTGGCATAGTCCATGGGGAGGCAGAATTTGGACTTCAAGACATCCTGGCTGCACAAGGGTCAGGAAACGGTGGTCTATAGTACCTATAAGAAGCACTGTCTGGATTCTGCAGAAGATCTAGCCTTTAATAGCCAGGTTTTATCCCATCCTAGTCCTCTTTTTTAAGCAAAAGGAATATGCAATATAAGCAAATAATAAGTGCTGAATTTGCTTAATGTTGTAAAACAATGGAATTTGGATTATCTTAATGCAGTTTCTTAGAGCCAAGTGCAAACTACAAATTCACAGTATAGTTTTCAGATGTCCAGATTATGTAGAGGTATAGTGGGAAAGCACTTATCCATTGTCCCCTAACAATCCAAAATTATTATGTTATAGCTTCCATTACTATAATCTTTTAATTCAGGCCAGTGAGTTATGTTGAATGTCCTCCATAAAAACAAGGCTCTTCACTCTTGACAAACTCTGGACTTAGTAAAGCATCCATGCATGCTAGCTCTGAAATTCCCACTCATCCGCATGAGGTCAAAACAGGACATTGTCTACAAAAACTGACTGGCCAACAAACACTTGCCAACAGGAGCAAGCTTCAGGATCTTTGTAATCACAGCTAACACAGTACTACAGCTCCAATTTGAACAGAGTGCCAACTTTCCTAGCTTTGATGCAGGCTGTGAATGCTAAGTGCTAGCGATCAGACCAGGGAACAGAGAAAGGGAGAGAAGAGGTAACATCTAAAAAATGGAGAATTACAGGCAAGAAAAAGCAAACTGATTTCCTTGCAAAACACTTTGAATTATCCTGGGACATCTTACCTGAACACATCTAGAATGGAAAGGCACGACACTCTGCAATCCTGAAATGTTTGGTTTGACAAGAATGAAGCATATCTTATGAGCAAATGTTTTAGAAAAGGACGTTGCAGGACAAAGAAGCCTATGAACTACAGACACATATGCTTATGACTGCCCATGAAAGAGGATTCTATAAAAGCATTCTCTACCTTCTACTACATAAAAATATTTCTGTATTGTACTCAATACATCTAGATTAGAGGGTTACATCATCTGGCTGTTACTGTTAGACATCAACAAAAGCAGAGTCTGCAATTTGATAAATGTAAGATTCAGTAGACAAATCGTATTTGTTAAATAAAAAAAGTTAGCCAAACAAAAAGTTGCACAATTGCAAAACGATATCCTGAAAAACAAACAAACAAAAAACAGAAACTGAATGACCTGAGAGCAAGTGCCAATGATAGACACCAGACATCAGTCATCCTGAGACAATTCAGCACCATAGGAATATACAAAAATCCCATATACATTTTTGCCTTCGTTAAGAAAGATAGGAAAATTTGTCATAAATTAATCTCCCAAGGTTCCAAGTCATAGTCAGTCTAAATGCCACCAATTTGGATATAATCATGAAAAAGAAAGTATAGAAAGTTCCTCCACACCCAAATCAACATCATCTTATCTGTCACAGAAAACCTGACCCAACAGAGACAGACCCTTGAAGACCTGAGCAACCCATGACAGCATGGTCTTAGAATATATGTTGAAGCCCACCAGCGCAAGTTGGGCGGACCCTGGTACCATCCCTAATTCAGAAAAAGCATCTGTTGGGCATCACACTGAAAAACATCTGTCTAAAGCAGCCATCTTGTTGATTTTTGGAAGCAAATAGGGGCCTAGATCAGGGGTAGGCAACCTTTCCCCTTTAAGGGCCGAGGGACTTCAGCTCCCAGAATCCCAGGAGCTATTGGCCAACATGGGACTATTGGCCAACATGGCTGAGGCTTCTGGGAGCTGAAGTCCCTCGGCCCTTAAAGGGGAAAGGTTGCCTACCCCTGGCCTAGATAATACAACAGGCTTGGATTAAATCTTAAAATAAGTACATAAAAACGAGCACTGTGTTAGTGCGCCAAGAATGGATAGACCATGATAGGCTATGAATTGATAGATTACAATATGGAATTAACAATAATATAATGTATGACATGGGGTATTAATATAAGTGAATTAAAAAGAAGTAGGAGTAAATCGGGCTAAACTGCAAGTTATGTCAAGTTTAGGAAGTTGTTTTTAAATGTTTGTCTTCTTTTATGTTTGTGCTTATGTTTTATATGTTGTATTGTCTCAAAGTTTGTTTCTTTTTGTTTTTAATTAATAAAAATTTTTAAAAAATAAAGCAGCCATCTTCAAATATACACACTCAAGGCTGGAAAACTAGGAACTACCTGGCTTAGATTCCTTGAGTGAATCATTGTATAGTGTGCTTTTTAAATAGATTTTTAAAACAAAGATTTTTGGCAGGATTTTGTTTAAATTTTTGTAAGCCGTTTTGTGTTCCATGAATTAAATGAATGAGTGAATAAATGTAAACCACTGTCTAATGTGTGCAAAACTGGGAGAGGTTTATCCCTGCTCTGTCTCATGCAGCCAGTTCTCTGCAATAAAAGCAGACTGAAACATTCATTCAGAATGAAGTCCTGGGTGGCTGCTGCTTTTCTTATTCATAGACATGGCATTCTGAAGGTGTATTTAACACAAGGGATTTTTTTTTTAACACACACTCTAGGGGCCACTGAGGAGGTAATTTTACCACGAGGAGGTGATGTGTTTTAAGCCCTTGGGGAGGATTTTTTTTCCAAACCTGAAAGTGACCAGACATCATTTCCTGTTTTGGAAAAAAAGGCTCTCCCCATACCTGATCTAAAACACATTAGGAGCAAAAATGTGGTAAAACTGTCCCTTGCAGTCCAAAGAAGACATGAAGGGCTTTTTAAACAACAACAACAATGACAAAGTTCAGAGTGTTGGGGTTCTTGGGAGGCCTAGGGAGTTGTAAGGGATGTTGGGTGGCTTGGCTAGGACCCCAAGCCATGCTATGCCCATCCCTTACTATTTTAGAATGTCCCCAAGTTCAGTATGGCTTTAGAGAGATTCATAATGGTTGACCTTGAGAATAAAGCCACAATGTCTATTAATACACATAATAACACATACACAGGATATTTTAATGTCCATATTATGTATTCAGGGTCATTTTCAGCTTTCATCTTCTGATATGTTTAGCTGCCACCTGTCTCACAGATCTCCAGAGCCAGAGCATATAGCTCTCTAAGCAACACAACTGGCTTGTTTTCACTAGTATTTTACACATTGAATAGATGCTAGCCAGTGGAAGTAAAGGCACACATTTTTTTGGAGCCTTGTACAAAAGGTGTAGGAAGCAAGAAATGGATCAGCTATATTGGATTTAATCCTAATCAATAGAGATAAATTGGTTAATGGAGTGCAAACAGAGAAATCCTTCAATAGGAGTGACCATTTCCTCTTGGTAGTCATTATCCAGAGGAAAAAGGAAGCCAAACACACTACAGACTTCAGGAAAGCTGTAACATTAGAAAAATACTGAGTAAGATCATATGGTTGGAAATGCTCAAAGCTTAGTTTCTTAAAGATGAGATACTGAAGGCACATACTGAGGAAGAAAAATTGGAGATCTCTACAGAAATAAGGGTGAGTGTGCAAAGAACAAATAAATGGAAGAAGAGGTAAACCATGAGAGAGAAATACAAATGAATAGCTAATACTGTACTTGTAGGGGGAAGTCAGAAAAGCTAAAGTGCAGAATGAGCTCAGGCTTGCTAGAGAGGTTTTTAAAAAGTGGGGGAGGGTTGGTTATATTCAGAGCAAAAGAAAGAACCAGGAAATGATAGATCTCCTGTGGAAAGAAGATGGTGAAATGCTAACAAGACATTACTTTAAGTAGATGATGATGAAGACACTGAGGTAGTTCAAGATTTCCCATACTTTGGAATTAATTAATTAAATCTTTGATTAATTAATTAATCCACAATCATTAATTAGAGTGGAGACTGCAGTCAAGAAATCAGAAGATGACTAGGCCTGGGAAGAGCAGCTATGAAGGAAGTAATCATAAGAAGGTAACCAAGATGGTCAAAGGTCTGGACAAGCCTTATGAAAAACAACTTAGGGATCTGAATATGATTAGCTCAGAGAAGACTGAGTCGTGATACTACAGCTATCTTTAAATATCTGTGAAAACGTGATGCAGGCAATGGAGTGAGCTTGTTTTCTGCTGCTCCAGAGACTACAAGAACTGATGGATGCAAATTATGAGAAAAGAGATTCTACTTAAACATGTTTACTATAAGGGCTGTTTGACAGTGGAACAGACTGCCTCAGAGACTCTCCTTCTTTGGAAATCTTCAAACAGTATGATGTGATCAGATGTGAAAATCTGGTGGCCCCATCATTGTTTGGTGGATAAGGAGCGTTTGGTGGATCAGTCCAATTGGGGCATTGAAATTTTTTTTTTTTAGCTATAATGATAGTATTTCCTTTTTAGATTGTAGGTTTTAATTATGTTGCTAATGGATTTTAATTATATTGCATTTAATACTGTTTTATTGGGGGGTGGGATGTTTTGGAATTTGGATGTATGTATCTTTTTACTGTAAGCTGCTTGGATTGATTTTCATTAAGCGGGATATTAATAATAATAATAATAATAATAATAATAATAAAATCAGTCTGTTTCATTTCCTCTACATTTCCCAGAATTCCAATGAAATCCCATTCCAGTTCCGTATTGGGTTGATAAATTCTCCCCATACCCCTGATTGTTTAATTATACATTCTCACAGCAAATGCAAATGTTTTCCCATTGTTAAAAGCCTGCCTGTGCACATTTTCTGAATACATATTTAGTTGTGTACATTCTTCAAATGGACAAACGGTTTTGTGTGCATTTTTATTTGCCAAAACACATTGCAATCCTCAGAAATATACAGATTACTTGGGCAAACTGTGTTATGTCCCCTTGCCTTTTGCCTGTCTTGTGAGGTGAAAGATGGGCATTTTCATATGGAAATACAAACCCAACACATTTTCTTTTGCATCCTTGGACATATTAAGAGCAGAACAATCCAATTTCACATCCCCACTCAGCCATGAAGTGCACTGGCTAAGATGGCCAGAAGGAGAAGATAAGGCTCCTGTGCCTTTCACATACAGGCAGAAAATAGAATTTTTCTCTGGTAAAAGAGGATAAAATCGGAAGGGGCAGGAATAAACCATGAATCTTAAGGGAAGAACAGAATTAAAATCTTATAAAGTAAAATCCTATAAAATAAAAGAGTATGTATTTTAACACTTGAATAATACACAACACTGTAGTATAAGGAAATCAAGCATACATTTCTTACTGTCTCCTTTTAACTATCATGAAGGTTAAAAATCAGATAAGACTGAAAGGTTGGATGGGAGATCCTGGAGAATGTTGCACCCAAAGGTTTGCTATCTTGATTGTTTGATCTTCCCAAAAAGCATTTTTTAAAGAAGGGGGGGGGGGGGCAAAAGGATTTGCCTATTTCCTTCTCAGACCGAGAAGCAAACACCAGTGTATTTGAAAACTTGCTAGCTTCAGTGTGTTCCTTTCATCTTCACTCCATGATCAGAAGTATATTTTAATGTATGTTTCACAAGCACTTTCCAGACTAATTGCCTGTCCTTAGAAAGCAAGAATAACTCAGAGGAAGGGGAAAGAGATATTATGCTTTAGTGATAGTTAGCACAACACATAGGGATACATAGGACTGCATTCCAGCACTCTCACTAGAATTGTCTATCGGGCATCTAATGCAGTGTATTCTTCCCTACCAACCCACACAAAATAATACCATGCCAAAAGCCAACTGCCTATGTTTGCAACTAGCTGCAAAATATATATATTCCAAAGAATTGGGTAAGGCCACAACAGAGAGTGTGGGTTTTTTCCCTTTATAATTCCCTAGATGCATCCACAACTCACCTGCAACAAAAACAAAGGCAAATGTGGCAAGTGTAAGTGATGAGCCACTGCTAATCATGTTGATGAGCAATTTGAACAAAGGATATAGCAGCAATAAGGCCCAAAAAAGCCAGTTCAAGAGAGTCCATGGCCGCCGAGGTGGCACTATTGGAGTGCCAGGGTAGACTCCTGTCCTGTAGTATTCCTCTTGAAAAGAATCCTTGTTAAGGAGGAAAAGATGAGAGTGGCATCAGTGATTAGGAGATACATCAGTCCACACATACACATTTCCTCCTTCAATATGCAGAAAACACATATGCTCCCCTTACTAAAATTCTTTGCCATTCTGTCAATTTCTCCTAACTTGGTGCAGAAATCCAAGAATGTACATATACACAGGGAAGAACTGCCTCAAGTCTCAGTTTAGCTGTCATTGTGCAATGATCCCAAGGGTGTATCTATAACAGCATTCCACTTCTGAGAATATAATCCTAGAAATGAAATGAGGCAATTATAAATTGGTTTATGATGTTGTAAATTCCCAATGTTGTAAATTGCCAGTTGTTAATAATAAGAACAGTAATAATAGTAATAATGTTGCTGTTTATTCTAAGCTTTTCTTTTCCTTTGAAGTACAGTAGTTTCTACTGCCCAGACAGACAAGTTGCATAGCAGCTATATGGTGTTGCTGCCTCTTTGGTTATGGAAACACTGCAGCAAAAGATTAACATGCATAGTTGCCTCCTCTCCACTCTTTTATGTCAGGGGTGGGCAACTGCAGGGGCTACTTTCATCCCCCAGTGGCTCTGAGATTACCAGTTCTTTTAATACCCTTGGATGAAATTCATCCAGCCCTGGAGACTTGAATTCATTTAAGAGTAGCCAGGTATTCTTGCACTACCTCTTTATTTTGTGCTGCATTTCCCCTACTCCATCATCTCCTCCATTTTCTCGAGGTTGAGCACTGTTCTTTTGGGAGAAGACTGAAATAAAGAAGGTGTTGAGTAGTTCTGTCTTTTCTCTGCCATCTTCCCCATGCAGCAGCCCTACCATTTCCTTACTCTTCCTTTTGGTACGGACATAACCCAAAAACAAACCAAAAACTCTTTTTACGGTTTTTAATCTCTCTTGCTCATTCTGCGTTTTACCATAGCTTTTCTGACTTTCTCCCTACACATGCTGGCTATTTGTTTTAATTCCTCTTTGGTGTTTTCCCCCTTTTCCATTTCTTGTACATGTCCCTTTTTATTTATTTATTTTAATTACATTTTATTGAATGCTAAAAACAACACAAACATATACATTCAAACATACATACAAATACACACACAATACAACACGTATATACATACCACCCAAACCAACCACCCATTCCTTACAATACTAACTTCCTGAATTTGGGCAAAGTCCTATATCTTTCCTATAGTTTTGCTCTCCTATATTTTATCTTATTAAGCTATAAATTTATACAACAAAGTAGTCAACTTAGAAATATTCCATCTGGAGAAAGAAAAAAAATCATATTTTAACCTTAAATTATATAACAAAAATAATTATCAAAGATAAAACCATTATCTCTATCTCCCTCCTGTTTTTGCTATTATAGCTTCTCTTATGTATTTTATCATTAATTAAGCCATGACCTCTATCTTCTCTCTTTCTAGGTAATCATAAAACGGTTTCCATATCTTTTTATTTGCTTCCCAGTCTTGACCTCTAAGAAGGCTAGTTAAATTATCCAACTGTATTAAATCTATCAATTTACACATCCACTCTTCTGTAGATGGAATCTGATTTGTTTTCCTACATGTCCCTTTTGAGTCTTAGCTCAGTTGAAAGTTCTTGCAACATCCATCCTGGTTTCTTCACACACCTCCCATTTTTCCTCCTTCTTGGAGATACTGTGCCTTCAAAACTTTTAAGGAACTCCAATCCAACATGAACTTCCTTCTCTTTTTGTATTCCTGATCACAGGATCACCTCCAGTATTTCTTTATGTTACTGAAATCAGCTTTCTTAAAAGTCTGAGGGAAGCTTAACTTGTTAACGTTCAGAAATGCAGTTTAGGAAGTCAGACGTGTGTATTTTTCCTTTTGTTAGATCTGTGCTAGTGCCTCATACAAAAAAACTGTTAGATCTGTGCTTCATGCAAAAAGAAATTAACAAAAAACCCTGAAATACAACAACAAAAAGGTGTAGCCCTTGTACACTTAGCCAACTAAATTAGTGGCTCCCAGCCCACTCTGGTTCTATAAAAATGGTGTGAAGAACTGTATTGCAAGAAGTGATCAAGGGAGAAAATATGGTTGACATTTCCCCTCAACATTTATTCTAAATCCATCCTTCTTCAAGGCCAGAATAGCAAAGAAAATTGTATGAAGAACTCTGAACACACTGCTTTGGAAGACAACAGCTTAGAAATCTCAAGCTCAGGCTATCTGAAGGACTGTATATTCCTGTATGAGTTTGGCCCAAGCTCTAAGATCTTTGGAAGAGGAGGCTCTCTCAATCCCACCACTTTTACAGGCGTACATTTGGTAGGGACATGGGAGAGGGCCTTCTCTGTGGCTACTCCTATACTCTGGAGTTCCTTTCCTAGGGAAGCTAGACTTGCTATCCTTTCAGCAGCAGCTGAAGATCTTCCTACTCAAGCATGTATTTATAGACTGATTGTTTTACATGGAAACTGTGTAAAACTGGCTGTTGTTGTGTGCCTTCAAGTCATTTTTGACTTATGGTGACCCTAAGGCAAACCTATCATGGGGTTTTCTTAGCAAGATCTGTTCAGAAGAGGTTTGCCATTGCCTTCCTGAGGCTGAGAGCATGTGACTTGTCCAAGGCCACCCAATGTGTTTCTCTGGCCGAGCTGGGAATCGAACCCTGGTCTCCAGAGTTGTAGTCCAGCACTCAAACCACTATGCCACACTGGCTACTGTGTTGCATAATTTTATTCTATTTTTTAAAAAGCTTTAAATGGTTAATTTTACAGGCAGTTTAACATTACTTTACCCTTGATATTTTGGTACATTTTTAGCTACATGTGGTTTTATTTGTATTTCTTTTTAATCTGAAAGCCACCTTGCATCCCAAACTGGGGAGAAAGGCAGGGTACAGTTAAAATGACTGACTGATTAAGTACAATTCTCCTCTTTGTAGCATGATGGTTTGATATTTTCTAATCAGTTTGAAGCAAAATTGTCCAAACAAATGGATGGTGGAATGGCGGATCTGAAGTGTAAGTGTGTTTGGTGGGGAGGGAATTGAATGAGGAAGGAAATGGTGGGAAATAGTGCCATACATAATGGCTAGTACACAATTCACCACAAAGTTGTAATTGCTGGATCAACAATAGAAGAGCCAGCAAAGGATGTGTTTTGTACTGTATAGAAGAAATCAGCAGACCCATTAAGCTCCCAGGGAGGTCTCTCCTTTCCTTTGCTCTTCTCTCCTGCTTATGAATGGCTGCTTTTTCAACCATTAAGGAACACAGTCTACCATAAGCATTGCAAGAGACATTGCTATTACAAAGAGACTGAAATCCTTGAAAACTGCCGCAAAATAATAAACCAACCTTTTCTTGATAGAGTTTGTGAAGCCAATTAGAACATTCCTGCTCATCTTCTGGTACTTCCTGTAATGGAATTCGCCTACAGATGGTAAAGAAGAGAAGAACAAGCATAAAGAAACAGAAGGAAATGCCATTTAAACAGTAACAACTCAACAAAAATTAAAGCATTAATGGACAAATAATATGTCAAAAGGTACAGAAGGATGTATTGGCTGTTTTGAGTTTTAACATCAGCTGTTTGGCTTACAAATGCAATACATCACTCAGGAAATGAAAGAGCAAGGGGAAAATACTTGCCTGACATATAAATCTGCGTGGTATTTCTTCCCATTTAAAACTCCCAGCAAAGTTGGATTTTCATTATTCCTAAAGTTCAGCGTAGAGTCATACACAGCTGAAACTGCAAAGGAAGACATCACACTGTGATTGCTGCCAAAGATAAGTTTTTATTATTACTGAGTCACCACAATATTAGCTAAAGTTTACCAGCACTCTCCAAGTTATAACTGTGGTCTTCTACAGTGAAATACATATTTGCATTTAAAAAAAATGTTTTAGCAGTTTACAGTTTAATGTTATGAGACAGGGAATAATGCATGTGAGTATGATGCTACATAGACGACTCCCCCAGAAATTAGTTCAGTTACAAGGAGGAATCCAAATCCATAAAACACACTGCAAATGCTATTGAGAGGATTTGTTGTTGTTGTTAACCTCAGGCAGATACACAGTGAAATCTGCCCCATCGTGTGACTAAAGCCAATCAATGTCTAGGACTCCATGATGCTAGATGTGACACAAGGGTTTTCCAGAAATTTTGAAGTCATGGAGGAAAAAAAAAAAAATTCTGTGCATTTTTAGGGGGAAATGGGAAATTTTTGGAAAACAATAGAAAAATGTGATTTTGAAAGTTTGTTACTGTGGGAACACAAGATTGTGTTATGTATAAGTTGATTTGGCATAAAATTATCTTATCTGGTATATTAAAAGTACAGTATTCAAGCTATAATTACAAATTCCTTTTACATTTAAAAATACTTACTTTTTATTACAAATAAAGTTACAAGGTCTTGAACTGTAATGAACATTTGTACCGAATATAAGAGTGCTAACAATCCCAGGTGGCTATTGTCATAGATGGTGATATCCACTTTCTGTACATTTTCTTCTTCAAGGGAAAGTGGTCTTTAAATGGTGAAAATGGGGTTCAACCAGACAAACCCCTCAGTCAGATACTCCCTGTCATTTCTCTCCACCACATCAGGAGAACCAGAATACAGACCAACCCTTGCAGCAGCCTTTCTGCTACCAGTATAGCATGATAGGTAGCCATGTTTTCTAGTTTCTGGTTGCCAGGCCAGAAAGCAGAGAGGTGCATTAGGCATGACAACCAAACATTAGTGAACAGAGCAGAAGATAGATAACCAGCTTCCATTTCTTCAACTAAAAGGTTGGGATAATTTTAGATTTCAATTGTTATTTGACATTTTACTAATAATGGAAACTTAAAAACAAAAAAAAAAAATAAAAAAAAATAAAAAAGATGAAATATTTGAACAATTTTATGACAGTACAACTCATTTTCAATGCATAACAATATCAATGGGTCCAAAAAAGAAGTGGAAGAGAAATGTGTAGCAGTTCCATTTGGCAGAAGAGTTGGAGCAGAACATGCATTCAAGAACTCCCTATTTCCAGCATTAAATTAGATAAGCAGCAATTATTTGTTGGTGAGATATATTATGTGGCTCTGGATCTTGCTTATATTGTTTAACATGTATTGCTATGAAACTGCACAACTGATGCTGGAAAGACTGATTTGGGATAGATCAGACTAAACTAGCTGCTGGCTTTCATCTGCCAGTGATTAATCAAGTCATGAACAGGCAGAACAGGAAGTAAAACTTTTCTCTTTTCCACTTACATTACCAGGCATGTGAGTATGAGTATATGAGAGAGAGAGAATCCAGAACTGTGCTACTCTACTGGAAAAGGAGGCAGAGTAGGGGGACACTGAGCAAAATTTTGATTTACGGCTTCTCTTACCAATGGATTTTTTTTTAATAGAGAAAAAAAAACTTTTAAAGTATCTCAGTTACTTTGCCAATTGAAAGGAGATCAAGTTGAAATTTCCTCCCCTTTTGCTTCTCATCTGATCACTAGGTACCTAAGCCACACCCAAAGCATGCCCATTGACCACCCAAAATTGGCCAATAAAGTAGAATTGAACGATCACACTGGAAATGTAGCGGAAAAGTAACAGGAAAGGAGGTTAGTGGCTTTAGTGGATTTTTTAGTTAAGAAAAAAAGAAACACTTTTCAAACAGTATCCCACCAGGAGAATAACAGAAGAGGAAAATAACATGTGATAAGCTTCAACCAAAGTGATGTAATTGCAATTTGCCTGCCTAGTGCAATAGAGCCCCAAGTCAAAAGTCTGAATAAATGAAGAAAAAAGACAGCAGCTTCAGAATATCAGTAGATCTAAAATGCTGCAAATAAAATAAAAATGAAATAAAGAGGCCTCTAGAGGTTGTGCTTTTAGCTTCTGGAAGTGATGGGCAATCACAGTAGCAGTGGCCTGCAAAGCTGAAATGCAAGGTGAACTGACAACCTGAATTAGAGATCATAGGAATGCTCAGAGAGCTTTATATACCAGTTAAAACAGTCCTCCTACAGGGAAGAAGAGTGGTGCTTGCACAGCTGCCAATAACCAAGACCAACAAGGCCAAGTCAATACAATTGGGCTTGTTGGTTTTCTTCAATTCTGCTACCAATTTTTAAAGGGCTGCTTGTCATCAACAATTGATCTTTCCCTGCTGACTTGAAAAAATTGCTGGATTGTTTTCCTATTAACATTTTCATCCAGGGTGGAAATTGCTGACATTTTCTCACTAGGAAGAGTGAAAAACATAAATAAAGCCTTTTATCTTTCACCACAACAAATATTATTCAATTCTAAATATACAGTTTTAAAAAATACATATATAACATCCCTCCCCCTGCAGAGCAAAAGTGTGCTTGTTTGTATGTAAGTCACAATATGATTCCTGGCATGTCCTTGAACAAAGTACTATTTGGGGTGTGTGTGTGTGTGTGTGTGTGTGTTAAGAGTCATCAGATTATAAAGATGAAACTGCCTCAGACTATAAGCACAATTAATTCCCTTCCTAAACCAATAACACGAAAAGTGACTTCAGAAAAAACAGAAGTAGCAGGGAGAGGAAAGATGAGATACGGTGGTGATAATACTGTACCTGCTAAAGTGAGAAACTGAAGACAAACAACACTCTGATGGAAGACTGGCAACAACTTTAGAAACAATGACATGAAAAGAGCAGGTACACAAAGCAATCTGTTTGTCCAATTGGGGCTGGGGTGGATGGGTTAAATACACTGTACTTATTTAAGTAAGTGCCACATTCAGTATCCAAAACTCTTGTTATATAACCTAGTAGTGGAAAATATCTAACAAAAGACACCGACTGCACAGAATCATTGGATGTAATAATTGAAAGGAAAAGGAGGAAGACTTCACCAGATGTTCGAGTATAAAAATGAGGACAGGCCTTGAGTTACCTTTAAAGGAGATCTACATTGTCATGTTTGAAAGGAAAGGAAATCTGAATCTTACATCCTCACCCCCAGAGAATAAAATAGTGTAGGTCAGGAAATTACAGGTAATGTTACTGCTTACACTTGTGTATAAATCTAATACATGCCCCATTTCCTCTGGACATCTAATTAGACTGCTGAAATATCAGCACATTCAACAATAAGTAAGAACAGTTACCCTCATATATTATGTTAAAGTCTAACATATAGCAAAGGGATTGAAAAATTAAAACTTTTAGCACTTCTTTGGGCCTGCAAACCTGTGAAAAATTAGAGTAAATTAGCTACCTATGGAAGTGTCCAATTTTAACAGAATTCAAGCTCAGAAGAGAACACAATTATATGGGATATCATAGTAAATTTATATTTCAGGCACTTGGAGTAATTATGCCTTTAATAATGGAAAAATATTTTGAGTGACAGATGACATGGAATGACATATATTCCATGAGACAACCACAGACTGCTGAGTCAGGAGCACATGGCATGAGGCAAAGTTGCTGCAAAGTTGCATCATGCAATGTGGCACAAAGCAATGACTCGGAGCCAACTTTCTATATAAGTGGACCAAGAGACTGGTCACGTGGTTAGTTAGGTTTGTTTGGAGAGTTGGAGAGTTGTTTGGACCAGCCGTCAGAGTAGCTGGTTGGAAAGTGATGGAGAGGAGTGTGTATATACATTGTATTATATTGTACACACTGCAACTGAAGATAAAGCCTCCAGAAGTTTGGATGAATCAACCACGTTTGTGGGTGTTTCTTTTGAGTGTAAAAAGTGGCCAGTGCATTGCCAAAACCAATAGCTGGGGTTTTTGTTTTTGAACTCTGCTATGATATTGTTTTAGCTGCATCTGGGTAGGCTTGTCCCCAGACTGCACTAGTATTTGTTTTTCCCCTCACCAACACACTCTGTGAAAATTGTCAGCAACATAAAATGTTGGGTATTTCTGCTGCTTACAATGCATACATGCACACATGCACAGATCCACTACTTCTTTGTATACAGTGGTCTCTTCTAACTCTATGATTCTATAAAATAAGCTTAAACATTTGCCAATATTCAACTTAAGCTGCTGGGTGTCCCACAACAAACCAGAACATAAAAAGGAAGGCTGTTTTAAAATGAACCAAGTGAAATTCACAAATATGCCTCATTAAATAAAATGCTATAATGTAATCAGAAATCTCAGATGTATTAATACTAGTTGAGCAATTTTATTTTTCATTTATTTACTTGATGCATTTCCCACTTGCCAATTTTTTTAAAGACAGCTTATATTACATTGTAAAGACAACCTCACATAAACCCAGAACAGCAGATAGAACAAGCATGCTAACATTCACAGCAGTTGCTGCAATCAAAACTCACTCTAAAATTAGTACCAATTTTAAAAATACACCATTATGAGTTGAAACCTTTATTAAAACATTTTGGGTGTTAGCCATATGGACTTGGGCAGCTGGGGATCTCCTAGGAACGGTTCATAACAACCTCCCAGAATGTAGAAAGGATCTCAAGGCATGGACAGGTCTGTTATGTCCTTTAAGTAGATAAAATAGACGATTATTAGCATAAGCTCAAACAAAGAAAAAAGTTAATAGCCTGTTTCAGATGTGATGACCAAACCATGGTTTGATCATCACATGTATCTCATAGACCACACTACTCCCCTGCTGTCTAAGCATGCCATCCTCCAGTTCTTGGTTGGCTCAAGTCATCACTTGCTTGTCAAATTCAGCAACCTACAGTGAATGCTAATTAGGAAGGCCTCCAAACCATGGTTAATTAAAGGCAATTTCAAAACATGGCTTCAGCACATGAATTGAAACAATTACTATTTAGTTCTTACTAAACACAATTTGCTCACTTCAGATATTACAACAGAAACTATTGGGTAAGCAAGCAGTAAAGAGAGAACACAATCTGGATAAGAGAAAGGAGCCCAGAGGGTATTCATACTTGCCAAACCATAGTTTGGCCATAAACATGGATCAGAGTGAGACACAGCAATATTATTATGCCCCCCCCCCCATATATACATTTATTTTATTATTATAAAATAAAATTTAGTTTAAATTAAATATTATATTAAAATAGTTATAATATTATAAATATATTAAAATACTATTTTGTGACCTTCATTCAAAGAGGCTTATTTTTCATACCTAAAATAGCTGCCTGAGGACATGGCAGCACAGAGTCTAAGGGGGATTGCAGACTGCCAGAAATAGTGCAAATTGAGTCCACTTTTAGGGTTAGGGTTAGGGAATCATGGGAACTGTATTTTATTGCAGCACCAGAGCTCTCTGACAGAGAAGGCTCAATGTCTCAGAAAAAAATAAATCCCATGATTCCCAGCACTAACCCTAACCCTAAAAGTGGACTCAATTTGCACTATTTCTGGCAGTCTGCAACCCCCCTAACACTGAGGAAGAAAAAGATTATTTTCACAAGAAGTTGGTTTCTTAGCTAAATCTGACACTAAGTAAAGGACTTTAATATGGACAACCTCTGTCTTCCAGTTGTGGCAGCCAACTCCCAAGATTCTTTTTGGAAGCAAATAAAAATTATGGACAGAAAAATCAAATATGAAACTCAAATAATGTGTGCTCACATCTTATGGTTTTATTCATCATGACTGCAAATATCACCCAGAGACATCTCTAACAATAAAGGACTGTCTATTACAGATAAGCATTTTAATTGAATGCATGCAGTGTCTCATGAATGGAAGTTTGCCCAAGTTAAAGAAATCATTGCTGCTGTTACTATTTTATGCAGCAGTTCATGGCAGTTTACAAAAAGTATGTAAGAGACTAAAGGTTAGGTCCCTGCCACAAAAAGTTTACATTCTAAACTGACAAGCGTACAACAAAAGAAAAGGAGAATAAGGGTAACAGAAGTAAACATGAGCAAATCTGCTACAGTTGGCTATGAGTTCCAAAGGGACAAGCCAAACAATCCTGTTTGTGAAAACAGATGGCAGAGTTTTGAACAATCACATCACTGTTCAACGAGTTATCAATAGGACTTTAGAACAAACCAGGATATTAGACCATCTTGAAACTATGGTTTAATTTTCTGGCTTGTTCTCAAACTGTTAATCACAGTTTTTTGGTTTGGCTCAAATGGAAAAATACATAGGAGACTTCCTAGACTGCTTGATTCTGCTCCACAGGAAAGAGAAAAGTGTATATGAATGCATGTAGGACACGTGGAGATCAGGATTTGAATCCCAGCTCGGCTATGGAAGCCCACTGGGTGATCTTGGGCAAGTCACACTCTCTCAACCTCAGAGGATTGCTATGATAAACCTCCTCTGAAGAAATTTGCCAAGAAAACCCTATGTTAGGATCATCATAAGTGGAAAATGACTTGAAAGCATGCAACAATAATAGAGCTATTTTAAAAGGTTTATAGAAAAGCTGGCTAATTTAGGGGCTGATGTAAACCAATTTCAATTTGTTCCTCAATTTCAATTCTATTTAATTGTGGAATATAACAGCCTGTGCAAAGAGATTTGAAATGTCTTATAATTTGCTCTATGTGCCATTCCTTACCTACATTTCTCAAACACTGGACAGTGACAGCAAATCCCTTTGTCCGTGGCAGGAGATGATACTTGAGTTTGGGGAGGCCTTTGGCTTCAGCCACCTGCATGCTGATTTCATGTTTTTGCTCTGTGAATCTTGTGCCTTCACAGTGAATCAGAAACTGATAAAAGGGAGGGAAAGGGAATATGCAGCTTGATAAGGAAGATAAATGAGCAACACTGCCAACAACAAAATAAATGAATAACTGAAACCAATTCTTTGTTTTAATGTATCCTGCTGGACAGTTTACCCAGAAGAAATTATCATTGCAGATTCACATGCATTCATGCAGAACTGCAGATAAATCATAAAAATGTGCCTGTCTAGTAAGGAATAATGAGCATTAAGCCACAGAAGGCCTAACTGCTAAAAATGAGGAATACCAACTGCAAAAAGCGTAATACAGTTCTGCTGCAGATGCAGGCTCATGGCTCAAGGGGTCGCCATGCAATAAGGACTAGCACAGTCATGTATTTGTGCCCTATTAACACCTGAACAATCATTCCAACTAGTTCCCATCTTTCTTGTCTGACTCAAGAGAACAGCTACTTGTAATAGAAGGGTTGTGTTATTTTTAGAGCACAAAAGTAGTACCACTACCACCACCACCACCACCATCTCTTTAACATGGACTTTTCAATGGCTTTTAGAGGGCTTAATGTTATCTTCAGGTTTTAACATGATTTTACTGGATGTTTTGTTAACTACGGTGAGTTGCTTTCCTTCTACTTTCATTTCCTCTAAAGAGAAGCCCACAGGAACCCAGTCACTTTCAGGACCGTTGTGTGCAGAGGAGAAGTTTAATCTTTCCCCAACTGCTTGTCTTCTTGTCCACTGCAGTGATGAAATTGGGTGGGTGGGTGGGAATCCTTCCCATCAGTACCAAACAGCTAAAAACTAAAGCATGCATGATAGTTAAATGCATCTTTTAATCTAATGGTTGAAGAGTCTTTCAAAAAGCAAAGAGCACCATTAGGAGGAAAGGCAAGGTAATTAATGGGATTAAAGGTGTCCAAAAGAGAGAATTTAACGACACTATTCCAATCCTTTGGGAAATCTCTTGTTTGATGTTTGTATTTGCTTTGGTGGGAAATTCTTCACTGGTGCCTTCCATCTGAGCTTATCTGACCCAGCATAGCCATTGCCCTGCAAAATCAGTTTTGGAAGCAACACTGCCCAACCATAGAGCAAATGAGGCACAATCTCTCACTAGATAAGTACCACTCTGAGCTGGAAATGACAAGACAGCTCTCCTCTCCTACCTGCAAAGGTGGCTGCAATGAGGCAGCTTGCTAGTCCCATAGGATCTGGGGGAAAGGGAATGGGGAAAAGTGAAGTGTGGGGCCCACATGTAACCTACTGGTCTTTAGTTTGCGATTCCTGCTTTAGAACATCCAGGAGAATTCTATAAAGTGCTCATATTCTCTGGCAGACAACGTTGAAATTATTAATTATTATTATTTTATTTACTTACATCCTGCCCTTCTCCCAATATAGGCTCTAGTCATAAATGGTTCCCTGACAAACAGGAGACACAGTAATTCCAAGACAGTATCCCCACTATTTGTTCCTATAAACTAGAATAAGTAAACATATAACTCTGGCAAATAGGTTAAGGGTGCAATCCTAGAGACATTATCTGGGGGTAAACCCTATTGCATTCAATAGGGCTTACTTCTGAGCAGACACATATACGATTGCACTGTAAGTCTTGCACTGACCAGAAGGAGTGTCAAAGAATTAAACTTGAAAAAAATGTAGACCGAAGGGTCTGAGAAACAAAGGATGAGAAGTGAAGTAAAGTGAAGACATAAAGTGTTACACAACTTATTTTGTTTGCTAACATGTAAGCAGATCTTTGGGCTTTTTCCTAGTGTCTATGAATGCCAAATATTCTGAATAATTCATTCCACCTTAATTATGAGATAATAAATAATTTCCCCTCTTAATCATGCCCTTTGCATGGCAGTTTAACAAGAACATGAAACAGAAAGCACTAGCTTCTCTTAATGAATCTTGACATATATAGAATATAACATGTTCCACATTCAGAGACTTCTACATTTTTTATTTCTTCTAAGTAGACACCTGCACTTTTACTCAATATATTTATGCAAATATTTTTATGGTTTCTTTGCAGGAATATAGACAGTATCCATATATTTTCTTGTCCTCAACATGAAAAGGTTTCTCATCACATCAAGAACGTGTCAATAAGATTATGCAAACCTTCCCACAAGATTTTTAATTGTTGCACAAGATTAAAACTAACAGCACTTTCTGCTGTTCTTGGTTTTTTGTATCTGTAAAAAAACCCCCAAAAAACTCACCATATATAAAAACTTGTGATGTTTTTGCAGAAAGTCCTGAAGTGTAAAAGATCATTTTAAAATGATACAAAATCTCTGGTAAACTTGCCCAGTGCGGAATCAATTCTTGGAAATGTTTTCATTCACATAGACTTTCATGAGACTGATAAAAGTAAAGATTTACATCCTGTGCCTCCTGAAAATGAAATAGTGATTAATAATGAATTCTGCCAATATTTACCCAGAAATTTTCAGGATAGTCTCGGAGATTAAGCAGGCCTTGCATCACAGTCTTTCGATCCTCCTCCCATTTGCGCTTACAAAAAACCATTTCAAGAAAATACCACATCCACCCAATGATAGGCATATATGAAAGTTCTTTCTTTGCAAGTACTTTCGAACTCTGCAAAACAAAAGAGCATATGGGAAAGGACTGATGAGTCATACTGAAAAGTAAATACTTCTAAGGGTACGGTAAAGGAAAGGCAACTAAAATTAGTAAGACACCTGCACTTTGGTTCAATATGGACAGGATGCCCTTAGCTTCTGGAGAAACAATTCCAGAGTAGGAATTGAATGACCACAGTAAGTCATCAGGTTTAAGGCAGAGTGGTCAACTGTGCAGTGGCCAGGGAAGAATTTTGCTCAGCTCCCATCAGCTGTATCACTTCCACAGCAAGCCCCTGTGCCTCTCTTTTCCTCTGAAATAGCACAGGGTTCTGGGGTGTTTGTATGAGGTGAAAGCATTTTTGTGCATTTTTATGCATGGGAGAGGGGCTGGTCTGAAAACTGAACAGGTTTTTAAATGGGGAGGTGGTCTCTAGGAACCACACAAGAGCAACATGGAGGCCACAGATCACTCACCCCTGGTTTAAGGTCTGGTTTCAGGGATCATCAGGTGCCACACACTAAGCCAGCAGCCCCAGAAAACTGTCTTCATCTCACAAAATGTGCAATATCAACAGTGGGTTTCAGAAGAGACATTTTTATTTATTTATTTATTTATTTTGCTAGAAAAAAAGTGGTCCAGGGATTCTGGAGGCATCAAGGGCCACAAAAACAGAGCACTTGCTAATTTTCTCTATCTCTGCTCAACACTACATGCAATCTCTCGATAGAGAGACAATTTTTTAAATAGTTCGTTGTGTCAGACTGGGTTGCTTTTAGAGTTCTGTTTGCTTCATTTAAGCTCCTGATGCTGTAATAAATGTGCATTACCTAGAACAGTCAGTGAACTTGTTTTAAAAAGGCAGTTATATTCTCCCCATAACTGGCCCCAGTCAGCATTCTGGACTCACTTAGGTTTCCTAACAGTTTCCAAAGCCAGCCCTACATACAGTGTGTTATAGTAGTACAAACAGGATGTAATCAAGGCATGTGTCACCATAGCCAAATCTGACATCTCAAGGAACGGGCACAGCTGGTGCACTACTTTTAACTATGCAAATACACTTCTGGCCACTGTTGAAACCTGGGCATCCAGACTCAGAGTTGAGTCCAGGAGCACACCCAAGGTGCAAGTCTGAGATTTCAGAGGAAGTGTAACCCCATCCAGCACAGGCAAAGTCCCTATTCCCTGATGTGCCTGTTGACTGACCAGGGGCATCTCTGTCTTGTCTGGATTAAGTTTGTTTGCCCTCATGTAGTCCACTGCTGACAACAGTCATTAGTTCAGTACTGAGACAGTTTCCTTGGAATCAGATGAAAAAGAGAGGTTGAACTGATCTCCAGATGATCTCTTTCGGTGGTTTCATATAAATGTTAAATAAGGGGGACAAAACAGAACTCTGAGGGACCCTATAGGCCAAAGCATTGAACAAGAGTCTCCCAGCACCACCTTCTGAGTTCAGCCCTCTGAAAAAACAGAACCACTGTGTAACAGTGTCCCCACA
The DNA here is from genome assembly GCA_026167975.1 of Phrynosoma blainvillii. NCBI lineage: Eukaryota > Metazoa > Chordata > Lepidosauria > Squamata > Phrynosomatidae > Phrynosoma > Phrynosoma blainvillii. The sequence continues at coordinate 91,827,319 of JANUYF010000001.1, read as the reverse complement.
TCCCCAAGTGGTGGCCCAGAAGCATACCAAGGTCAATGGTATCAAAAGCAGCTGAGAGGTCCAGCAGAACCAACCGTGACACACTCCCCCAGTTCTCTGCACAAAGGCGACCAAAGCTGTCTACCCCATAACCAAGCCTGAAACTAGATTGTAATGGATCTAGATAATCCATCTCATTCAGAAACCCATGAAGCTGGGAGGCCACCACACACTCCAGGACCTTACCAAAAATTATTGTTAGAGATTGGCTAAGTGAAGATTGAAGAGGGCATAAAAACAGAAGCCTTCTGAGCAACAAAGCACTGGATTTTATTCTTGGCAAACTGGTCCACCTCGACTGCTAGGCAATTGCTGATAACCCGACCTCTTACATGTGATAAGATGAAGCTTTCTTGATGAAGCTTGTTATCTAATACCCAAGAGAATGTCTGTGTAGAGATAAGGTTAAACAGACATGCTAGGAGAGGGAGTGTAACATTTTAGTAGCTAATTCTGAGAGGTGTACATTTGCTATAAGAATGTTGCCTAGACTGATTCAAGGTCTATGTAAGCTGTGCTGCTGAGGTAAACATATTTATCTGTGATATCTTTGTTACTAGAATAAAATATTAGCATCTTGTTCTCCTGTTAATTTCCTGATAGACCAAGGCTTAAAATACTTAAGGGGGATACTGATGTTGATCTAATTATTAGATAGGATTGGGCTTTGCAACCTTGGGAGCCTAGGTGACCAACAGAGCAACTCCAAGAAAATCCAAACAGAGCCAAACCAGCAGGTATAAGGCAAAGAACCTTCAATCATATATATATATATATATATATATATATATATATGGATGGAGGGTCAACACCTGTGACATCACATTTCTAGTAAAGCTAGTTTGCAATTACTTCATTTGGTACATTATCTTAAATGTCTGTAGAGCTAAGCTTGTGGTGCCAAATATGTCCTCTGTGCTCAATGCTGCTTATTACATTTACTCAAATAAATAAAGCTTTAAAATTCATGATCTTAACTTCTTGATATTCACACTTCCCATGTCCATATAGAAGTCAACTGACGGACATTTATAGTTTGTATAAATCACTTTACTGGCATTGTTTTCATGGGTCTCGATGATGTAGTATTAAATTGTAGTACTTCATTATCCCAGACAATGAATGGCAAAAGATCTGGCTTACTTTTACAGACAGGATGAATTTCCCATCAATCCATGTTCCCAAAAAAAGACATAATTAACAAAGTATTGCTCCTATTATCTGAACTGTCTCAGATAATAAAAAGTTCTTTATCCAAACTTCTAGATGCCCATACACTAAAGAACAGTCAGAGGAAAGAGTAAAATAAGAGTAAAATGTAGAGATAATCCTTGCAGTAAAAACACGAGAGACTTGTGGCACCTGAAAGATGTAACTCTCATTGCTAGTACCAAATACATCAGATCCAGTTATTCAATGGGATCTACATAAGCATTCAGCAATTTACTCTATGAAGCTGGCCTAGCTGGGACTAGCAATTGGGTTTAGGTATAATGAATTTATTGTAATGTAACATTTCACCATCATGTACATAAAGTTCTCAGTTGGCCAACACTTTGTACATTTGATAAAATAGATTCTAGTCCACAAATGCTGTGCTTTAAGTTGTCACAGGACTGCCCCCCCCCCCCCCCCCGCTTTAACCCTAATGGATTGGATTTGCAGCAGACATTTGGTATTGCTGTTTGTGGATATTATTGTAAAATGGTAGTTACACCACAGAAGTGAAGGTGACTCTTATTTAGTTACAATAGTAATGTGGTATATTTACATCATTATTAGGGAAATGGTATTGTTTACCAGCAACTCATTATTTGCAACTAGTTATTTTCAAGCACTCTTTCTTTCCCTTTAGGATTCTTGCAGATTATCCTTGTATTTCTTTACTATAGTCATGACCCAGCCTTGTTTACGTCTCACTGATTCAAAAGAAATGCTAAACATATTTTAAACTATTTCCAAATATAATGAGGGAGGCTCAGCTCCAATGAACCTATGATATTTGCACTGCACTTGAGGTAGCCCTACAAAAAATGTAAGAATTTGCCCGCATTAACATAACTGCTAAAACCTAGAGGAAATGGCCATGGGTTCGTCATACAGCAGAGTAAACAGGCTTAAAGTAGCTCTGATTTATCTGACCAATCAAGCAAAGATTTATACACTAGTGTGCATCATACCAATTTTAAATTTCCTCTTTCGTTCAGTACGAAGACATGGTGCCTAAAGTACATTCTGTTTCAAGATGCTTTTTGTTCTTTCATTCTGGTTTGTCAGCCTTCAGTTTGTTGTTTGAGATGGATTTTTTTAAAAAAACTGAAAAGATCGCCTTAGGGTCGCTATAAGTTGGAAATAATTTGAAGGCACACAACAACAAATTGAACTGTCAAATAGAAACTGGAACTACAAGTGGTGTGAAATGTTGCTTCAGTGCCAAATGACAAACAATCCCTTCTCATCCAGAATGAATATGTCCATTTCATTACATTGATTAGTCTTTCTAACCCACTTTAAAATTGCACCCCAGAAAAGACTTGTAGTAGGATCACAATCAAGAGCCAGCATGTTGCATGTTTTGAGCACTGGACTACGACTCTGGATACCAGGGTTTCAATTCTCGCTCAGCCATGGAAACTCACTGGGTGACCAAAGGTCTCTGCAGATGGCGCAGACCCCACACCGCAGCCCCGATCCTCCCTTTTGCCGCCCCGAAAAGAGCCGGCGCCCTGCTCTTCCTCGCCGTTTTGGCGCAGCGTGTTTAAACACTGCATCAGAAGGGTGTCCTGATGCCATGCACTGTGTGTAACGCTGCACGGCATCAGGAAGACGTCGCCATGGAGTTGGGGCGGCTGGCGTGTGGCTGCCCCGCCCCAACTCTACCCCCAGGCCAGCCCTTTGGCCCGGTCTGCAGAGGCCCCAAGTCATACTCTCTCTGCCTCAGAGGAAGGCAAAGGCTAATCCACTCTGAACAAATCTTGTCCACCACTCCCCCCACCCATGGTAGGTTCGTCTTTGGCTCATCGTAAGTCGAAAATGACTTGAAGTCACACAACAAGAAGCACCAACACTAGCAACAATGGCTTGATTCTACATTTTGGATCACAGAAGTTATCCAAATACAGGGAGGGTTGAGATCCATTTTCTAATACATAGAATACAGCAAGCTTGAGGCCAATGGCCTGTCACACCACACATTATAAGTTACAGCCCAGGATCTCATTCTGTACCCTTGTTTGTTGTTATTATAAAGGTGCCTATTTCTTGCTTCAGAGCGGAACATAACTGCACCCCTCATTTTATATGGAAAACAAAAGAGAGATAAATGGGAAAAAACGTCACAATACAAACACAGTACAAATAAATCCAGACAGGAAGACATGTGCATACCGTGTAGCAATAAACAATCAGAAATCTGAAACTCAGAGAAATGGAGGAAAAAACCATCTCCTCTGACTAATGATGCCCATAAGAATCTGAGCAGTCACACTCACTTCACCAAGTATCACCCACAGCAAATTATCACCCTTCTAACAATATTCACATACTTACAAGAGAGTAAAAAAAGGAGTTATGTTGCTCCCTCTGATATGCATTAAAAGGTATTATAATGCTACCCTTGACAAGTATTAAAACTAACTGAGCCTTAATTTGGTGGAATCCAGTTAATGACCAGCGTAAGGGTTATCTGCAGTAGGATAAATCACTTTTTTGACCATGGTACAGATGCAGTCACACTCTCTCAGCCTCAGGGAGGCTGCAAAGGGGCCAGCAGCAAAAGCCGTGCCCCGACAGATTTCAATCAGATCAAGAACCAGCAGAGCAGTTCTATTTCCCACAGTCCAGGATGGCTTCAATTGTTCTTCTGTCATTCCAGTGCCCACACACCCCTTTCCTCTGTCACATACACAGTCATGCTGGCAAATAGACCATGGACCCTTTCCAGATGCTCATGCCAGAGATTGCATAGGAAACAGTATGTAGTTTTACATGTGATACTAGAATCCCTGTAGAGTTTCTGCATTATGAAAAAGACTGATCACTACCACATAGTGGGGTATTACTCACTTTACAACCATGCTGTGTTGCCTTTACGGCAGAAATTATGACAAAACATATTTAAACTAACTACCACCTTTCTCAAGATTTTTAAAACACATTATCTTCAGGATCTCAGGTGATTTTTATCTGCCAAATCTTAATGGAAGAAGGTGGGAAGAGACTATATATTGCTCTAGAAACTGAAAAACTCAGAGGCTATGCAGACGGGCAAAAAGGGGTGCTTTGAGGTGACTTGTAAGCATGGCCTTTAGATGGCGCACACCTAAAAGTCTCCAGGAAAGCACTCTCTAGCCGTCGTATGCCGAGAAAAGCCGCTCCAAAAAGGAGCCGCTTTTTTCCGCTCCTTCAGTGAAGATGCGCACCTTCACATGTGTGTATGCATGCAGTGACACTGATGCACCAGAAAACAGCCATATAAATGCACTGTCACATGTGTGACGGAAATTGACTCGGCGATCCAGAGCATGCACTCTACGATGCAAGCTTTAATTTAAAGCACCCTATGCTTCCAGGTGTGGATGCACTGGCGCAGGTGCGGTTGAATATTAGAACCCTAACCCTAATTGTAACCCTATGCATGCGCCCTAGCAACTGTCCTCTGTTATGACAATAAATGCATTCTGTTGCATGTACACTTGGTGTCAGCATGCACAGCAGTTTGCGTGAGAGGCTTTTGTGACCTCTTTTGTGCAGGTGTGCATAAGACCTGCACACCACTTCCTGGCATAATTCGGGGGGGGGGGCTGCTGGAGTAACGTTTGTCCGTGTGTCCTGTTAATCCTGTCCCTTGCATGACCACCAGCTGCATGTATCAAGTCTGTCCACACAAGCCTCCCTTGCATGTACCTCTCTCCTCTATCCTAATCTGTGTGAGGCATGTTTTGTAGAGGATGATGGGGTGTCTTTTCAGTTGACAAACCCGTTGCTTCACCCCAAGGGTGGCACAATCAGACGGTGGCACCTGTCTACTGCACCCACTCCTTGAGGGGAAGTGGAGGTCAGCGAATCCTTGCAAGATATGTGGGTGTATGACAGATCCTGTGCAGGTGCACAGGGATGCCAAACTTCAGTCACCTTTGTACACAGATAGGTCCTATGCAGGTGTGCAGGGATGTTTTCCTGCACAGATATGCAGGTGTGAAGAGATGTTCCTGCGCATGTGCGCATGCGTTTGAGAAAAAAAAAAAATTAAAGCAACCGCTACCGTCTACCTTTGCAGCATCCTTGGGGCTGGCGGTGTGGTTTCTGGGACTTCAATACAGCCTTGGAAAAGCTGCATTGACTCCCCCCAGTGCAGTTGCTCTGTCCCCATTTAGGGCAACCTCAGGGCAGGCAGTGCAGTCGCTGCAGCTTAGGGAAAGGGCAACCTCAGGTCACCTTTTCCTGTGCATCTGCATAGCCCCTCAGTTCAGAATTAGAAACACAGACTATGTAAAGGGTGGGAGTGAAGAGATATCAGTTTTATTTGATTTTTATTTATTGGATTTATAGCCCACCTTACTCTCAAAATGGGATTCAAGGCAGCTACACTGGCAAATTTATAAGATGGGGCGAGCTATTTGTCACAAGGAGTTAGCCCTGTGACAAAGACAATGAAAAAGAAGAAAAATAGGTGGTTTTACTAGTCTGGCTCTAAAAAAAAAAGAGCATAAGTGGGAATCTGCCCATCCTCTCTTAATGTATGTTGTAGCCCTCACACAGATAACTGTGCTGCCAATAGGTTGCCATCATATAAGCAAAATTAAAAACAGCAAGTTCAAGCTATTGTTCAAATTGTTCAAACCATTTACCTAATTCCAATCTGGCATTTATGTCCAATTACATAATATGGATCTTGGACATTCCAATATCTGTAGTCAGTGCTTCCTTGGACTAGTTTCCTATTTGATGCTTACCTGCAATGTCTTATAAAAAATATTATCATGTGCTGGAATGAGCAATTTCTGACATTACCCCAAAAATATTTTTGGGGGCCAGAGGTTGGCGATAAATTCTTCAAGTCAATGAATTCACTGTCTGAAAGCATCCTCAGTATAATCCACTGGTAAGAGGAATGCAGACCAATCATGCAAGATGGAGACTCACTGCTGTTCAACCGTGTGCACTGCATTTTTCATTTGAATTCTCTAAACCGTGGTTTCAGATTTATATACTGTGTGGAGGACTCACAAAGCTTCTTCATTGCCTCTTAAGTTAAAACCTTAAACAGAGGAAGTTAATCATTCTCTGTTTTGAGCTGCTCGTTCTCTTAATTAGTTGCTGTTTTCTAATCGCTTAAAATACTTGAGAGTTGAGAGATGATCCACAAATTCAGAAATGCTATGAGATATCCTAAGGGTGAGCTGCTACATATCTAAATAGTCCTATGTGAGAAAAGACTAACGGTTCTTATGGCATCAGCACAGCTAGCAGTATTCAACTATTCAATCTCCCATCAGCAAATTTAACAAGGCTGTTTGACACAATTATTTGGTGTGCAGAGATTGCTTCTCAGGTAGTATGTTGAAAGAAGAATCCCATTGTGGAAGAAAGGCAGGATATAAATCCTCGATATAAAAAAAATAAAAAATAAAAGGAGGAGGAGGAGGCAATGGCGAACAGTAAAGGATAAAAATACAACAAATGACATCAATTAAAAATGCATAAACCAGTTAAAACACATGTTGTTGAGTGAGTGCTTTCAAGTCATTTCCAACTTATGGCGACCCAAGTGCAAACCTATCATGGGGGTTTCTTGGCAAGATTTGTTCAGAGGATGTTTACCATTGCCTTTTCCTGAGTGTGTGACTTGCCCGAGGTCACCCAGTAGGTTTCATGGATGAGCTGGGAATTAAGCCCTGGTCTTCTGACTTGTAGTCCAGCACTCAAACCACTGCGCTACACAAAAACACATAGCATTAGTTTAAAAGAACATATCAGATCAATACATATTAAAACTATCCGTCCATAGTTTAAAATTCATAGTTTAAATTCATAATTTAAAAAACATCTGGATAGGACTGCCAAAAGAGATTCTTTAATGCTGTTTTAAATTCAAATAGTGTATTTAATTGGGCTAATCACTTCTGACAGGTCATTCACATTCTAGGGGCAGTTGAACAGTTCTGGATGACTGGAGCAAAATGTCCCCCAAAGTGTCCAAGGTGGATTATATTGGAGGAGGTGATCTGTAAGTAACTTGGACCCAAACCATGTAGGGCTTTAAAGGTAATAACCAACACTTTGTACCTTATCCAGAAACTAACTGGCAGCCAGTGGAATGATTTTAATATTGGTGTAATATGATCACTCCTAGATGTACCAGTAACCAATCTGGCTGCCAAGATTTGAACTAACTGACGTTTTCAAACTTTCGTTTTTGCCTTGCCCCATCAACAAGCCTTCAAGATTAAATGAACATTTTGACAGAGATAAGACAAAAGATCAGAAAGTTTCTCCATTTGTTCAGGGTATACATATCACAACTTGACATCAGTCCAGAATTAACACGTAGGCCCAGGGGTAGGCAACCTTTTTGAGCTGGGGGCCGGTCTCCCAAAGTCGTCCCTTCCGGTGGGCCGGGGGGGGGGAATGGTGGCGCGCGCACACTCCCGCACGCGGCCCTCCACACACACTGCTGGCACCGCTGCCACTGCCGGCGTCGCCGCTGCGCGTGCTGCCATAGCAGCCTCCGCGCATGTAGCGGCCGCCATTTTGGAGAACAAAATGGCAGCCGCCGCTCGCAACTGCCATTTTGTTTTCCAAAATGGTGGCTGCGACTCGTTTGCGCATGCACAGTACTCCTGTGCATGCGCAAACACGTCACGCCCACCATTTTGGAAATCAAAATGGCGGTCGCAGCGCACGTGACCGTGTGGTGACAAAAATGCGCAGCGGCAGTGGCAGGGGTCCGCCTGGGCCGGTAAGTGCAGGGCCCTGGGGCGGAACCGGCCCGCGGGCCGTAGTTTGCCGGCCCCTGTGTAAGACTATCAAAAGAGCACAGGTAATTGCTAAAAACAAAACAAAACACCCAACCTATTTGGCCTATATCAGATCTGGGGTGGAGGGACAAACATAAATTACGATAGCAAACTGTGCCTCCCCCAAGTTTCTAGTGATGCAATTTGCCATTATGCACCCTTTTTAAAGGCTGTATAATTGTCAAGGAGTTGGAGGGAGGAGGCTTGGGACAGCACTGGCAACTCTAAGGGACTGCACGTTGTGCACAGGTCACCTTTGCCCAATCCTTGTTTAGTTTGATGTTCCAGGTCATTGTCATTAATGCAAAGAGCAAAATATTATGTTCACATGTTCCACCATTGAACTAAATAAAGTTCTTGTTGTTAACCGCCCTCAAGTTGACCTGACTCATGGAAATCCATGGATGAGTCACCTCCAAGTCCCCCTGTCCTCCACTGATCTGCTTAGGTCTGGTAAATTCAGAAAAAAAGACTCAAATGTATCTTCACATCTTGGCATATGTAATGTATATGCCTCTCTTTTCCCCTTTTTTGATGACCCAAACAATGTGCCATATAACAAAATAACTGGTTTTGCAAGGATTTCACCTTAGCTTTTGTTTCCTTTAAAATATGAACTAGTCAATAAGAACTAATCATTGAGCTAGTTGTAAGAGCCATGGTGGTGCAGTGGTTAAATGCCAGTATTGCAGCCACTCACAGTCATATGGTTGTGAGTTCGATCTTGCAGGGCTCCAGGGTTGACTCAGCCTTGCATCCTTTCAAGGTTGCTAAAATGAGTAGCCAGCTTGTTGGGGGCAATTAACTTACACATTGTAAACTACTTAGGGGGTGCTTAAGTGCACTGATAAGGAGCATAGAAAAGTACTTGCTATTGCTGTTGCTAATATATTTTATTCAAAGTTTCTATAAACTAAATATCAAAACTGTCACCCTGGGGAAAGCAGTTTGAAATTTTTTGTTAATCTTATCACTTGCATTGACTCCAGTGCTACTGCCATCAGCACTACTCTGTGAATGCAGTCTGAGGCCTATTCCTGACATTTGAAGCTACCCAAAACTGGCCCAGAGGGCTGGGAAGTGGGTAGAACTACTTGCAGTTGTCATAGCTCTCTAGTGCGAACAGTCTATGGATTAAGGTCCATTAATGTTTAGCACTTGTGCAAGACCACCACATATGCATCATGGTACCTTTTTCTCACACACATTTCCAGCAAATATTATTACAATTCACCTGATGCTATTCCTACTTCCCCCTCATCATCCTCTTCTCCTATATCCAATTTTTCTTTGGGACCTTGATGTATTTCTTTGTTTAACTCTGTCTCATAAGTCTATAAAAACTGATGTGTTTTTTGGACTTAGTTAATTTGTTTTCTTTTTTGTCTAAACTTAAATGATAAACCTTCTGGAATTTCCCATTTATATACTATCCCATTTTTATTCAACACCTTAGTCAGAAAAAAGCATTCTTTCTTTTTTTAAAAAAGTACTTTACCCGAAATGTCTTTAAATAGCAACATTTCATTGTCCTCTATTTTTAGTCTAGTATGAAAATGCTGTTGCAGGATTGCTTCTTTGGTTTGAATCCTCACAAAATAAATTACAATGTGCTTCGGCAATTTCTTTTGTTTCACCGCCCAAGAATTAATCCTGAACATTTTATCAATCTCTGTATTAAGTTTCATTGGTTCTGTTCCCATGAATCTTGCTAGTGTAGGAATAATTCTTTTATATAGATCTTCATCTTTCTGTTCTGGTGGGACTCTGATCTTTAAGCATCTTTCTCTAATTTTTTGTTCCAATTTGGTTCTCTCTTCTGCTTCCACTATTTGGGTGGAAGTTAGTTTTCTAACCTTTTCTTCTAGTTTTTTATTTTCTTCTAGGTAAGTTATTCTTTATTTTGCCTGGGTTAATTCCGTTGTCATTATAGCTATTAATTGTTTAATTGCCTTTATCTTTGTCTTTAGGTCTTGTCTAATTTCTCCTCTAATTTGTTTTGGTTCCTGTTTCCTTTCTAACTTATCTTGTTTTAATTCCTGTCTGATTTTTTAAATTTCCTCTAATACAGTAGCCCATCCAAATTTGTGGAGGATCCATTCTGGACACCACCACCCTGCGAAAGTTGCAACTCTCAAATATTCAAGCCCCATTGAAATTAATGGTGTGTGCCCCCTATTTCGTCCCCCTCCATTTGCCGCCTGTGAACGGGCGAGGGACGTGGACTCAAAGCCCATGGAAATGGAAGGATGACTGTACTATTAAATTAGGGTCTGACATTTTGGATGAATCTAAAGATGGTCTCCTTTGCGTCTGTTGTTGGCTTTTTGGAGTTTGTAACTTAGTGATAACAACCATTTCTTTAATGATGATTTTTGATAAACTACTGAATTGTCTTTACCGAAAAATAATGGTTTCTTAAACTTTTTACACTTTGTATGTACCTTCTTACTTAACCACAAAACAATCAACTGTACAAACCATTAATTAATCAATCAATCAATCAGATAATTTGTTGATTTACCAATTAATCAATTAACTACTCAAACCGTAAATCGGTCAAGGAGTTGATCATTAAACAATATTGATTTCTAAGTCCAATCAGATAATCAATTTGTTAGTTGATTAGTTGATTAGTCAAACAATCCAATTGGCAACTGATCATTAACCAGTGATAATTTCCAATTCTATCCACAATTAATTAATTATCCAATTTATCCAATTCATCAATAAAGTAGTTGACCCTTAAACAATAATGATTTCTAGTTCTGTACTCACTCAAGTAGACAGTTTAATTAATCTATCTCTAAATAGTTCAATTATTTTCTCAAACCAACAACCAATTGCTTTCATTGAATATCAGAAAAATAAATGCATCTATAAACAGTCTACAATTAAGCTTTCAGTTAATCAAGTAATTAAACAGTTAATTAATCAATCCACAAGTCAGATTTCACATATTTCAGTTCCAAAAGAGGAAAGAATAGTTCTTAAATTTTCCACAATTTCATCCAGAAGGTGTTTCTCTTCTAATTTATATGAATCCAACCATTTGTCCAATCAAGATCCTATTATGACCCACAAACTATTACTGAGTAACTCACAGTTCTTGGTTAATATTTTCTTCTCTCCCATAACAGTACTTCTTTGTTCAGACTACCTTCTGCAATGTTCCATCGTTCCATTTAGCTTTAAAGTCTATCCCTTGTTTAGATCACTCCATTCTCTCTTTTAGCCATTCTTTCTCACGCATCTGTACTTGTCTGCCTGTCTTTTATACAGTGAATGTTGACCAGCAGAGGGGTCAGACTTCCAGTTTTGTTTGAGCTTGTCTATCCCAACAACTCTATGTCAGCCTCCTGTGGTTGTTTCCCATCTTCCTTTTTCTGCTTTCTGTCTCTACCTCCTCCTGTTCAGTTAATTCTTACTCTCCAAGTTCTTCTCATGAGTAAAAATTCGGAGTCGAGATCTAGACTGTGATTTGCAGGGTGAGCTGGTTTCCAAAGGCAGATGCATCTGATTACAGTAACTAATGACCTCCTGTCTCCAGACACTAGGTCTCGATCATGCCTTTTTTAAAAAAACAAAAAACCAATGGGATATTTTAAAGTCTTTGAAAACAGCTGGGTCTCTCACTTTACTAGTCCCAAGGCACCAAAACAAGATCTTTGTTGTTTTTGTTTTTCCAAACATGAACAACTTCTTTACTGCCTTAATATCAGTCAGGCAAATGTTCTTTTTGCCTTAATATCAACAATTAACAATCCCTCTTTAATTCTCCTTAAGCTTGCACCAGGTGTAATGGCTTCAGCCTTTAGCTGCCCAGGGGTAGCTTTGTTGTTAAAAGTCTGTTACCCCGTAACTTAGAGGCTTAGATGATGCTGTGTAAATACTAACATTCTTTTAAAAAATGTTGGTGGCTACCATTTTTCGTGATCCAACAGTATCTTCAACATGGATGTGGTCTGTTCCTTAATCCCCTCTGCTCCTCCAAGAATGGCCTCAGGTTGAAAGGAGAAGCCAAAACTCCCAGAGCAGGAATTTGGATTTTGTGGAACCCCTCTGACACCTCTGCCAAGGGATGATTTGGCTGCTAGAAATAGGCCCAAACAGCCTTATTTCAATGTTTAGCAGGTATATCTCAACAGAGCTGCTGAGAACACACCCAGCCAGGTACTGAGACCAACCGGAAGTTGTCCTTTCACACAGATGAGCAGCAAAGCAAATTGTATAGTGAGGATTAAGAACTTTCTAATTCTTAAAAACAAAGATTACTTCATTTATTATTTACACATACATGCACACACAGACACACCCATATATGCTCTGTATAAGCTGACCTCATGTATAAGTCAAGAGCAGATTTTGGGGCCAAAATGATGGCTTTTGATATGACCCATGGATAAGTCAAGGATAAAACTTGGGGGCATGTAACTAAGGATGTAAAGAAGGAAGCAAAGGAAACTAATATAAAAGAGCTTACAAAATTCCAGCAGCCATAACTGTTTGTACTCACCCTAAAGGCTGGATGGATGATGAGGGAATTCCAGTAAATGAGGGAGGCGACCAGGTGTGGGCAAGGCTAAGAAAATGTGAACATGCCAAAAAGGATATAAAAGCAAAGCACAGCAAATGGCAACTACGTTAGCAGTGATTACAGCAGGTAACCTTAATGTGATAATTTTACCTGATTTTAACCCAGAAAAGCTGACAAACATACACAAATGTCTTATTCAAATCCTTCAAAGCTCACTTCCTTATCGCTGGAATATTATCAATGGTCCCTTTCTCTGACCAGGATGGCAAAAGGTGACATCTTAGTCCATTCTTGGAGAACAACCCCCTCTATTCTCTTGGTGCCCCTTTCAGGGGAAGCACCAAACAGCCACCGTAATTTTCCTGCCTAAGAATTCAAAAGGGCTAGATGTAGTGCCACAGCAGATAGAGTACAGGGAGCAAGTGTTTCTTTTAACTTCTCCCAGGATAGAATTTAGCCATTCTACTCAGAGAAGGGTATGGTTCCTTTAAAAAAAAAAAAGAGTTAAGGTGCAGTACTTACATTGACCCGTGGATAGTTTCTTGGATCAATTTTTTGACTAAAATTTATAGACTTATACATGAGTATATACAGCATATATCTTTTTTCAATTTATCATCCTTATGAAGAGTTTTCAATGCATCATTTCCTTTATTAAAATTTTTTGTACAACTATTTTAAATTGTGATTTAATAACTATCATTTGAAACCATCTGGTCACTAACAAATGAAAAGAGCAGCAGGATCTTAAAAAGGAACACTCACGTCAGTTAAATAAATAACCTTTTTCAGTTTTAAATGTGAGCACAAAGGCAAGCCATGTTTAGGCCTCATACCATTTCATAGAAAAGGACAATCCACAGCCTGGCACAAGCAGTCAGAAAGGCCTAATTATACATCTTACCTGCTGAACTTTGGCCAGCAGGAGGACAATCAACAAGGCTTCAGGCACTGAATAACCAGTCCACACAGAAAACATGCATCTTGAGTGATGTGTCCCCAAAATGCATTCTCAACAAAACCAGCCCTATCATTAGACACAGCTAAGCTAACAGTCTCAAGCAGCACATTTGGGGTATCACAAAAGAGCAGTGAATTATTCATTTAGACTAGGGGTAGGCAACCTTTTTGAGCTGGGGGCCGGTCCCTCGAAGTTGTCCCTTCCGGTGGGCCGGGGGGGGGAATGGCGGCGCGTGCGCTCATGCGCGTGTGCACAACCCCCGCACTGTGCATGCCCCCACTGCGCGCGTGGCCGCCGCCGCCGCCACACACGCTGCCGCCTCCGCCTCTGTGCATGTCGCGGGTGCCATTTTGTTCTCCAAAATGGCGGCTGCGCCGCGTTTGCGCATGCGCAGGAGTACTGCGCATGCGCAAACGAGTTGTGGCCGCCATTTTGGAGAACAAAATGGCGCCCGCCACTCGCGAATGCCATTTTGTTTTCCAAAATGGCGGCCGCGACTCGTTTGTGCACACGCAGTACTCCTGCACATGTGCAAACGCGTCACGGCAGCCATTTTGGAAGTCAAAATGGTGGTTGCAGCGCGCGCAGCCGCGCAGCAATCAAAACACGCGGCGGCGGTGGCAGGTGGCAGCAGGGGTCCACCTGGGCCGGTAAGTGCAGGGCCCTGGGCCGGAACCGGCCCACGGGCCGTAGGTTGCCGGCCCCTGATTTAGACTGTCAGAGATAGGAAGGGACACTGCGCTACTTGTGTAAGGTACGTATGTGTATTGTGTGTGCATGTGTATGTGTGTGTGGGGGGGAAATGAATGTCATCTGCCACTCTGCCTCAGGAAGCAAAATAGATCAGGCCTTTGATATCACTCTGTGCATTGTGTTCTAATCCAATCATCACTATTATGAATACCAAGACTACACAGTAAGAGCTCATTAAGAATTTGATAAATATTTGTTTTACTGCTTACTCAGGACTATTGAAACAGGTTAATCGGAAGCACCTAACAGGTCACAATTTAATACCACCAGGGGTGCTTGAAAGACCATGAGTTCTACAAGCCTGAAGAAAAACATTTTCAGATATAGTTCATCTCTCCTCTGAAGAGTTCTAAGCTTCCAAACCAGTAACAGCAAAAAGCATACAGTCTGCACAAAAGGAATGAAATCAAATGAGCTGCCAAAACTCTGGCTAAAAACAGAGCTATGATGAAAGGTAATCAGTTGAAATACTGGTCAAAACTCACCCCTAAAACCCCAAATCTTTCACAAAAGCTCCAACCACAGAGAAAGTCGATTTCAAAGTTGTGATTAAGGATTACGATGGCATTCTCTTTCCCGTACTTGTGGTAATTCTGTGGGTCCGTGTAGAGGGTGCAAGTAGTGCCTGACCACCATTCCAGCAACATCACCAATTCTGGAACAAACAATAACAAATCAATGAATATACACAAGATGCATGTCTCTCCGTTACCAATTGTTAGAACATCCCTCTTTTCTTTTCTTTTTCTTTTCTTTTTTTGGCCTTCTTGTGGAATGGTAAAATTAGCTGAAGTGTTTTGAAAATTTACTTTGAGGACTACATGGCCCAGTATCACTCACCCAGTTTTGGGGCTCTGATGGCTAGTGTTCTTAGATTCTAGAACCAGCAATCAAAACATGCTTGTAATAGGCAAAACCTTCCTGCAGGAAGGATAAATAAAGAAAAAGAGAACACTGGTTGAAAAAAGGGGGTAGTTTTCCATGGGGCTCCTGTGTTAAATGTCATTTAAGAAGGCAGACCTCTCCTGAAATGGAAACTTGGGCTGGAGAGCTTCTGTCCTCAGGGAACTCTGGTCTGCCGGGTTCCTTTTCTGAAGCACATTGCATCCATCCAGGACCACCTTCACTAAACATCATGAATGTAAACATTGCTACAGGTTTTAGTGAAGTCACTGGGAAAAGCGGCAACACAAACTGTCTTTGTCTAATAAGATGATTTTAAAAACATATCCCTAGTACCCTAAACAAACTGTGGATTCCAAGAATTTTCAGGAAAAAAAGTGATTATCATCATAGGTTTGCCAAAGGAAGGTTGGCATTCATCCTAGCTCAGCACTTTCTGAAAACACTTCCTATTTTACCAGAAGAAAATATTTCCTCCTGTTTGGGCTGGATCTGACTTCACCTTTAGGCATCCTCGAGGCTTTGTGTGATGTTGAAAACTGACCCACTTAACAGTTGTAGGATATGCTTTATTGATGATAAATCAATGCAGTTAGTCTACAGGAGAAGAAATCATCACAGACCTTTACCTGATTCGATTCCAGCATCCCCTCAAAGCAGTCAGTAAAATGAAGCCCCAGACAAAAAAAATTATGTCCACACTATCTCAGAGTCGACACTGCAGATTCTGGCAGGATAATGGATCCTCTGGGCTGGAGTGTACACACACACACACACACATCAGTGCCAGGCAACTGCAACATGGATCCCCAGGTTTGTATAGGGTAGAACTAAACAGAGAAAACTGGATTGCACAGGCATAACCCATATCCCATCTTAATAGAAATGAGAATAATACAAACAAATGTGTTCCCAGATGCTTCTGTACCATTAAATTGCCAAGCTTTGACCAATACAGTGATGCTGATAAGGATTCCTAAATTCATAATCACATCCACTAAATTTCCCTCACCCCTAACAGAATTGGAAGATGGAAAGGATGCCTCCAGAGCCCCCATATGTATGGGGGAGTGCACTTTTTATCAAGGTTTGCAGATACAAAGGAGCCCAGTAGTCCAAAAGCCCTGAAGGTGTTCTCTTTTTGCAGGTCAACGTACCTGCTCACAGGGTTGGCTGTTTTGAAGGATTTGGGGTTTAAGTGCCATCCACCCTACTCACCAGGTTCTTGCTCCAACTGACTATTTCCTGTTTCCAAACCTTAAAAAGAGTTTGAAAAGAAGGAAATTTTCAAATGATTCAGAGGTGATAGAAGCTGCAGAACGTATTTTTCGGCATATAAGACGCACCGGCATATAAGACGCACCCAATTTTAAAGGAGGAAAATCTAGGAAAAAAAGATTCTTAACCAAATACTGTAGTAAAATATTTTATATCAACTGTATAAAGTTAACAGCAGTTTAAGAACAATTTTAAGTTGTAAATGTAAGTTTAAGCCAGCAGCAGGGCCAGGTGTTGCACAAATTCCCTGCCCAACTTTCTTGCAAGTCTCCTGTCGCCTTATGGTGACTCCATGAATTTCTTAGGGTTTTCTTAGGCAAGGAAGACTCGAGAAGTGGTTTTGCCAGTTCCTTCCTCTGAAATACAGCCTGCAGCACCTGGGATTCCTTGGCGGTCTGTCATCCAAGGACTATCCAGGGCTGACCCTGCTTAGCTTCCAAGATCAGATGGACTCTGGTACCTTTGGAGTTTTTAGGCCATTGGCTTATGGTGACCTCATGAATTTAGTAGGGTTTTCTTAGGCAAGGAGTCCTCAGAGCTGGTTTGTGCCTGTTCCTTCTTCTGAAATAGAGCCTCCAGCACCTGGTATTCATTGGTGGTCTCCCCTCCAATGACTAACCAGGGCTGACCTTGCTTAGCTTTCAGGATCAGATTGGATCTGGTGCCTTTAGGGCAGGGGTAGGCAACCTTTCCCCTTTAAGGGCCGAGGGACTTCAGCTCCCAGAATCCCAGGAGCTATTGGCCAACATGGGACTATTGGCCAACATGGCTGAGGCTTCTGGGAGCTGAAGTCCCTCGGCCCTTAAAGGGGAAAGGTTGCCTACCCCTGCTTTAGGGGATTTGGGCACTACTTGCAGAACCATGGAATATCAGAAGGCCAGAGTTGGAAGGGGTTCTCCTGTGGTCATCCAGTCCACCCCTCATCAATGCAGGGATGTAGCACTAAAACATCCCTGGCAAAAAAGACATCGTAGAATCCTATAGTAAGAAGGGATTCCCCCAGGGTCATCTAATCCAAGCCTATAACTGAAGCACCCTGTGTAGAACAGCATGCTAGAACTCCTGTACAGCTGGAAGCCCTGGAGATCATCCAGTCAACCCCTGAACAGTGGAAGACACTGCCTTGGAGGATGGGGGAGTCTCCTTTGGAGGTTTCTAAACAGAGGCTGGATGGCCATCTGCCCCAGGAAGGGCTTGGATTGTGTCTTCCTGCATGGCAGAAGAGGGTTGGACTGGACCCTTGGGGGTCCCCAACTCTAGAATCCTATTTATTCCTTATGGAGTAAGAGGGTTAGACTGGATGGCCATTAGAGGTCCATTCCAACTCTAGGATCCTATGTATTCTTGCATGGCAGAAGAAGGGGGTTGGACTAGATGGCCCTTGGGGGTCTCTTCCAACTCTAGGATCCTATGTCTTCCTGCATGGCAGAAGGGGGTTAGAATGGATGACCCTTACAGATTCCTTCCAACTCTAGCATCCTATGTCTTCCTGCATGGCAGAAAAGGTCTAGACTGGATGGCCCTTGGAGGTCCCTTCCAACTCTAGGATCCTATGCCTGTCTTACTGCATGGCAGAATCATAGAATCCTAGAGTTGGAAGAGACCACAAGGGCCATCCAGTCCAACCCCCTGCCATGCAGGAACTCCCAATCAAAGCAGGAAGAAGAGGGCTAGACTAGATGACCCTTGGGTGCTAGGATTCTGGGTATGGCAGGTGCCAGTCAGTCCCTGGCTGGTAGAGAGCCCCCCCTTGCCCTTGCCCTTGCCCTTGCCCTTACCATAAATGCTGCTTTAAAAATTATTTCCATCTCCCAGCTATGAGATGGTTGGGGGGAAATGAGAAAGTGTTGGGGGGAAGGACTGCCAATATACTAGGTGATGCATTCTGGGGTATGTACAATTTGCACCCAAGTAAGTGAACCTGGCCATGTCACACACTCTCAGCCTCAGAGGATGGTAATGGCTACCCCCATTTGAAGAAACATGCCAGGAAAACCCCATGATAAGGTTAAAAGTCACCATTGTGACCATTAAAATGTCCTCCATTTTGAGCACGGCTAAGAAGCATGGATTTACATTTATATTAGTGTTTTTAGCTTTCTCTACCTTTTTTCCTTGTATGTCCTACATTTTTTGTAGTGACTTGTCCTCCTTTGCATTTAAGACATTTGGTCACCCTGTCTGAGTATCAGAGTATGACTCTAGAAACCAGGGTTCGAATCCTGGCTCAGCCATGGAATCCCCCTGGGTGACCTTGGGCAAGTCACACTCTCTCAGCCTCAGAGAAAAGCAATGGCAAACCCTTTTTGAACAGGAGGACAGGAGGAAAGGTAGGAGGAGGGGGGAAAGGCAGGGAGATTTGAAGGCACACAAGAACAACAAAAAAGTCTGCAATTGTTTCATAGGTAGTACATGGGAATAGGAGTTAGTGTGGTGTAATGGTTTGAGTGTTGGACTACCACTCTGGAGACCTGGGTTTGATTCCCCACTCTGCCATGGAACCCACTGGGTGAACTTGGACAAGTCACACACTCTCAGCCTCGGGGGAAGGCAATGACAAAAAGAACCTATGCCCAAGCAACACATTAACTTTGGCTGCATCTGCATTGCAGAGATTTATTAAAGCAGTTTTACACCGCTTTAAATGCCCTGGCTCAAGGCTATGGAATTCTGGGATATACAGTTTTGTGAGATACTTAGCCTTTTCTATCAGAGAGCTCTAGTACCACAAAGAAAACTGCAGATCCTTGAGCTCTCTCTCTCTCTCTCTCCTCCCTTCGTTTTTAACCCCTTGTTTTTGGGCTCTTTCTCTCTCTCCTCCCTTCGTTTTTAACCCCTTGTTTTTGGGCTCTTTCTCTCTCTCCTCCCTTCGTTTTTAACCCCTTGTTTTTTGGGCTCTTTCTCTCTCTCCTCCCTTCGTTTTTAACCCCTTTTTGGGCTCTTTCTCTCTCTCCTCCCTTCGTTTTTAACCCCTTGTTTTTGGGCTCTTTCTCTCTTTCCTCCCTTCGTTTTTAACCCCTTGTTTTTTGGGCTCTCTCTCTCTCTCCTCCCTTCTTTCTTCCTTGGACTGTTTCTCCCTTCTCTCTCCGTTTTCAGAGCCCTCTTTCTGTCCCCGGCTTCCTTCTCCTTCTCTCTCCGTTTTCAAACCTCTCTTTCTGTCCTTGGCTTCCTTCTCCTTCTGTCTCCGTTTTCAGAGCCCTCTTTCTGTCCCCGGCTTCCTTCTCCTTCTCTCTCCGTTTTCAAACCTCTCTTTCTGTCCCTGGCTTCCTTCTCCATCTGTCTCCGTTTTCAGAGCCCTCTTTCTGTCCCTGGCTTCCTTCTCCTCTCTCCGTTTTCAAACCTCTCTTTCTGCCCCTGGCTTCCTTCTCCTTCTCTCTCCGTTTTCAAACCTCTCTTTCTGTCCCTGGCTTCCTTCTCCTTCTCTCCCCACTCCCTGTTCTCATCCTCCTCCTTCTCTACCCAGCGTATATTCGGCATATAAGGCGCACCAACTTCCCCACCTCCGTTTTGGGGAAGAAAAAGTGCGTCTAATATGCCGAAAAATACGGTATTTTATTTCACTGACTAGACATCAGAAATGTTTTGGGAAAGGTTAGAGAAACTTAAGAAATGATGTGCCAAGTACGTTGTTGAACTTGGGGTGAATATGTGGAATAGTATGTAAGTTTCATGGCTCTAGGTCATTCCTTTCTTGGTCACCCTGAGAACTTTTCAGTACCCCCTCATATTATTAATTTACCAGAAACAATTGCAACTAATTTTAGTGCATAGCCCTACAGATTTTTTCCACCACACTCTCAGGAGATTATCACTTGGGGAAAAGGATGTTGTTTTCCTGTCCTTAATGCACAATCACACAAAGATTATCAGGCAAAGTCTTGCTTATCTGGTCATTATCCCATCACTGAAGTGGAATTGTCTGCAATTGTGCAAAAGACTATCAGATAATGCCACACTTATCCCATCATTATCTTGTCAGTGAAGCAGAACTGTCCTGTCATTTTTCATTAATGGAAGTTTCCATTATTCAAAAGTGACAGGACAATTCATTGATGGGATAATGACGGGATAAGTGTGACATGTGTGATAGTCTTTCACGTGATAAGGACGGGATGAGGACAGGTGTGATCCAGTTCACTCCCATCCTTTGTCTCCCCCAAATAATAATCTCCCCAGTGACTACTGCAAAAGCTGAAGACATTTCAACAAGCAGGTACTCATCAAAAACTGTTGACATTACACTATGGAGCAAGAATTATTAAACCACCTAATCATTTTGCCTACTGAGTGTGAACATGAAATTAACTTTGAGAGCTTATTCATAATTTTGCAATGAAAGAGCTTCACAATTTTTTTTAAAAAAGTTGATTAGCCTAATGTTTGCATCCACACTTGTCCATTATAATGAAAGGATCAAGACTTCAAAATGGAATAATCCCCATTCATCATTACCAACTAATAATTAATGACCAATTTACCAGGTGTTGTTAATAAACAAAGAAGCAAAAGTGGGTATTTTCCAGAAATACAAAACAGGTAATTGCAGGATTAAGATAAACTTTAATGGCTCATGAGATTGTTGTTACTCCCAACACACATGTTATTTTTCTTTGAGCTGGGCTTTCTTCAATATCGTTAATAGTGAGACCAGAAAGAAGAAACAAGAGAATAGGAATAGTGGATTGTTTTCTAATCTCAGCTGTGCTTTAAAACTTGGCAAACCAAGCACAGAACAAAAACAAAACTTCTTTTACAGTGGCTTTATTACTTTTTATTTTCCACATGTCCCCTGCAAATAGGTCCAGTTTTACTTTAAGATAGAGAGGCAACAATATTCTGAGTAACAGAGAATTCTGTTAGAATTCAAAGCATAAAAGTCCTCAACAGGTTTACAGATTTGTCAGCTGTCCTCATTGTAATATTCCCTTCATTGTAATAATGAACTGATCATAAACATTACTAATTCTGTCCTCTGTATAATCAGAATCCCTAGGCCACTTGGCAAATGGTGAAGGATGTTAGGAGTTGTAGTACAACACCTGAAGACTCGGAAATCAGGAACATGCATCCAGAAACTAGTTCTAACAAACGTGTGCAGCCAGCAGAGCTCACCATTGCAGATGGTATTCTTTAATTTTACTATCTCCTCCTCCCCTTTTCATAACATAGGATGCCCAAAGCATTCTGGGGAAATTAAGATGAATGGTGACTGCTTTTCCATGGCTCCTCTTCAGAGCACTAGGCACACACACCCTACTGACACACTCCTCTACACCACGATCAGCTCACAAGGGGCAAAGGATTAACAGATCCTAATTCATGGCAACTTGCCCATGAATTAAACTGATGGAAAATGTATGATCTGTTGCTTTTTTCTCTAGAGCTCTCACTAAGTACTACAGTACCAACATAGCATCTTCTGAAGGAGACACAAATGTCTGCATTTTTTAAATATTTCAAATATTTGTTCTGTCCAACATTCCTATACTTTATACTATACTTTGATAATACCTCTTGCAAAGCAATCCACTGAGAGCCACTGCTAGGGCTAAGATTTCAATGGAGAAGAGAAGGTTGGGATTGTACAAAAGCTATATGTTTCAAAGAGATACCTTTTCATTTCACAATCACCGTACCAATGTTAGCGATTGCTATGCAGAGGGGCGGGCTATAAATAAAAAATATTTATTATTATTATTATTATTATTATTATTATTATTAGCAAAACATTGTCTTGTTTTTAAGACTTTACACTTTATTTTTTGCAAAGCTACACTTGTCTATTACAGTTGTGAGTAAAATCAACGGTTTGCCCAAAAGAGAAAAGTGATCACACTGAACAACTGCCCAAATGATACCCTTGAGATCTTGTTTGGCATCCTCAGGCTCAGTGCCAGCACCTGGCACTCTTTAGAAGCTGTCCTCACCTTGGCAACCCAGTCAATATAAAATCTGCCATACGCCTATCTGGCAGCAGCAGTAGCAATGAAGCATCTCAACTTCTCATAATGCACTCAAGCAACATACAAGGGGGTACTGTAAAGTAATAATTATCACCCGGAGGTTATTATGGTATATTGATGAAATTTTGTCAGTGTCATCATTGGTCCCTAAGTCCATGATGTTGAGAAAATCCACTCTTTGTGTCCTTTATTTTTGTTACAGGTTGTGCCAGAAGTGACTAAAATGTAAGATGGAGAAGATTGAGGCTCGCAATGTGATAAAGTTCCTACACTTGAAGGGTAATAGTGCCCAGCAAATTCATGAGATGATGGTAATTTATGGAAACGATTGCCCATCTTATGACACTATTGAGAGGTGGAAAAGGAATTTCCAAACTGGTCACATGTCCTTCACAGATAAGCAAAGACCTGGAAGACCATTACTGATGGACGATGCAACCACGTTGAAGAAAGTGGAGTGTTTAATCCTGGAAGACAGACGAGCAACCATCCAAATGATCATGAATGAAGCTGGTCTCAGTTATGATAGTGTGTGGAAAATTATTCATGACAAACTGCACATGTCTAAGGTGTCTGCACACTGGGTTCCACATTTGCTAACCCCTTTCCAGAAACAAACATGGTGTGTCCTTTCAAGGCAGATGTTGATGCTGTTGGAATAGGATGAAAGAGGATTTTTTTTGGTTGTCTGGCAACCATGGATGAATCTTGGATATATCAATATGATCCAGAGACCAAAACTATGAGCATGGAGTGGAAACATGCCAATTCCCCTCCCCCCAAAAAGGCAAAGGTGCAAAAGTCAGCAGGGAAGGTCATGCTCTCATTTTTTTGGGACTGTCGTGGAATAATTCTCACAGATTACTTTGCAAAGGGACAAACCATCAATGGCACAGACTACAACAATCTTCTGGACAAGTGAGATGCTCTGAAAAAGAAACATTGCAGTATGATCTCCAGAGGCATTCGTCTCCTAGCCGACAATGCACCAGTTCACTCTTCTCAAGGTGCAGTTAACAAAGCAAGGGAATGTGGTTTTGAGATTTTGCAGCATTCGCTTTATTCTCCTGAACTCGCACCAAGTGACTTTTTCTTGTTCCCAGAAATGAAAAATCTGTTGTGGAGTTGGTTGCCAATTTGACAACACAAATGACATTATTCATGAAATGGAAGAGTAGTTTAAGGAGCAATCTGCCGACTTCTCCAATAACGGTATTCAGAGGGTCAAGAAACACTGGGGAAAAATGTGTAAATCTGGATAGTGAATAGAGATAGGTTAACAACTATAAATGAAAACAAACTTTCTGTCAAAATTTTTTAAAGGTGATAATTCAAACTTTATGATACCCCCCTCATAATGTAGCCATCAAAAAGTTGTTGCAATCAGGTAAGCTTGCAAGCTTAATACCCACCAATATAATAAGAGATCTACCACTGACTGATGGATTCCTTACATGTGAAGCTAGCTCTGACTGCTATCAGCTAATGTATTTCAAAAAAACACAGCATTGTTTATAATCTCATATAGACATCTGGAGGTGTGTCCATGTCCTGTCTCTTTATCTACCTGTGAGGTACCCAAAATCTACACTAACATTCAGTTTATCGCAAAGTGGCTGGCCTGCTCATGCCTGTGTAGGTGGTGAACCAGACAGTTTAAGAACCTATATCTGAACTCAGCTATCTGGAGTCATCTTTAACTGAATGCCTAAGGCTCTAACAAAAGAAAATGATTTCAATGATTTCAGTTGATTTCAGTTTCCACAGAAATGATAAAGAGCATTATTCATCACTGATCTGTTGTTACTGAATTCAGAGGCTCATTAGCAGCATTTATGAAGCCAGCATCTTTTAAATTAAAGTAACAGTAGTAATACTGTAAAACAGCACAATATTAACAGCTCTGCCAGGATCTTCCTCAACATACAACAATAACTAATTCTTCTCACACTCCCTGTCGCTTCCAGGGATGCACTGTTTCTATGCAGCAAAGCAAAACATCAGCATTGCAAAAATAAAATGGAATGAAATACAGTGAAATAAGCACATGCACAGTCATATACTATCCATGTGTTGGTGAATCTATGGTACGTGTGCCATCTCTGGCATGCAAAGCCATTTTGGAGGGCACGCAGAGAGATGGGAGAATGGAGGAAGAGGAGGAACAGGCATGTGCCTGTTCCTCCTCTTCCCCTGCCCTCCCGTCACTTCAACTGCCTCTCCAGAGATAGTTAAAGGCACAGGAGGGCGGTGAACAGGCACACACTTTTTCCTCCTCTTCCCCCCCCCCCCCCCACCGCCACTCTCCCAGGCCTTCAGCTGTCTCCAGAGAGGCAGTTGAAGGCACAGGAAGGTAGGGAAGAGGAGGAACAGGCGCAGGCCTGTTCATCCTCTTCCCTTCCCTTCCGTTCCTTTAACTGTCTCTGGAGAGGCAGTTGAAGGCCTGGGAGAATGGGGGGAAGAGGAAGAACTGGTGTACACCTGTTCCTCCTCTTCCCTGCCATCCCAGGCCTTCAGCTGTGGGCATGGACGGTGGGAAGAGAAGGTCTCATCCCCAGAAGGCAGAAGTCCCATTGCCCTGGAAGTCCCGTCGCTTGGCACCAGTTAACACCCAGTGCCGGAACACCTTTAAGTTTGGGCACTCAGTCTCTAAAAGGTTTGCCATCACTGTACTAGCCAATGTTTTCTTCATTTCATTTTATCGTCTGAAATTTTGAAATCTTTAAGGAAGGGAATGGCTGGCATCTTATTAGGCAGGTACAATGTTGTAATCTAGGCTTACAACCACATAACTGTTTGGTAGTCTCATTTACTATTGTGGCTCCATTGCCTTGGCCACAAGTGTTACCCCATGCCCCGCAATCCATCTTAAAATCCACGAAGCTGTACCAAGAGACAGAGTTCAGTAGTATTGGTGAATATGGTGCTCAAAGATGACACATCCAACTCCATCCCATCCCCAAGCTGCACATCACTGCTCACTGGTGAGAAGAACTGGATGTGTCTTCCAGTGCCCCATTAACCAGTGCAGAACTCTGTTCCTTTGTACAGCTGCCTGAATTTTATGATGGGTTTTTGGGTCAGATCAGTAGTCACACTGTATCTATGTGTCTGATGCCGATCCCAGCCAAAATTCTTTTGATTTGTATTTTGTACATTTCTCTTTTGAAAATAGCTGCCTACACATAGGATTGTCCAGTATCAAACTGCTGTTCAGAGCTCAGTGCAGTGATCATTAAGTAACTATAACAATCCAGAATGCTGCACGGATTCTATTAGGATCCTGTTAGGATATGCTAATATTTGATCATGTTTACCTCCAGTTCTAAAGCTGGCACATCAGATAGCCTAAGGGGGAAAAACAGAATAAGATGTATAGGTTTCGCTTATTGGAACAAAAGTGGAAATGGAAGAAAAAGGCATAGCAGCTTCTTTGCACATCACTTATACTGTAACACTCAAAGGCCCCACACAAACATAATAGAAAGCCACAGTGACTACAATGTGAATGTACCCACAGCAGCTGCTGGCTTTCAATGTTGAACTAAGCACAGTTCTTCACAGCATGTAACATGTTTATTTTTGTTGTTAACTGCCCTCGAGTCAATCTCAACCCATGGTGACCCAATGGATGAGACATCTCTAAGATTCTCTGTCCTTCACTGCTCTGCTTAATTCCTGCAAACCCATAACCGTGACCTCCTTAATAGAATCTATCCATCTGGCATGCGGCCTTCCTCTCTTCCTATTTCCCTCTGCCTTTCCCAGCATTATTGTCTTTTCCAATGAGCCCTCCCTTCTCATGATGTAAGTATAAGTATCTTTAAAACACCAAATAAGTATCTTTAAAACACTGTTAGTGTAAACAGGATCTGAAACCACAGTTTGATCCTAGTTTGTGCTCACTACACTTTGTTTAAACTAGTGGCGCATTGGTTAAATGCCTGTACTGCAGCCACTGTCATGTCCAGCCTGGCTGAGGACTTAAGAGGATGAGGGGGGTGAGCCACAGCCTCCCTTGGGACCTGAGCCTGAAGCTGTTGAGTCTGAGCCTGGCCCTAGTTCTGCTTTGCCAGCTCCAGCAGAGCCTGTGGCCTCCCAGGAAGCTCAGCAGCCAAGGCTTCCAGCAGCAGAACCTTCAGATATGGAGGAGGATCAAGGGACAATACCTACCTTCAGCCAGTGTTGAGCAGAAAGGGAGGGCCTGCAGCATTCGAGGAGACTTTATGAAAAACACCAGAGCAATCAACCTCAGTTGAGCTCCTGCAGCTTGGTAATTTAAGCCTCGGTACCAGATATTATCTGAGCTTCCTAGCGAAAGCCTTTGGCTCTGGCTCTCCTTGTTCCTTGGCCTGAAACCTGACTCTCGGATCACTGACTTACCTTGAACTTCTGGAACTCTTGACCTTTGGACTGCCTTGTTGCTCTGCCTCTCTGGAATCCTAGACCTTCAGACTGCTTGACCATTCTCTAGCTGGACCTTTGGACTGGTAATATGGACCTTTGCTTTCTTGCTTTGCTTTAGCAAAAGACTAATCCTCACAAGGAATTGCTATCAGCACTCTTGGCGGCTTTCCTGGTCAGCCACTCACTCACAAACCTAAGGTTGTGAGTTCAATACCAGCCAGGGGCTCAGACTCAACTCAGGCTTGCATCCTTCCAAAGTTGCTAAAATGAGTACCCAGCATGTTGGGGGAAATTAGCTTACACATTGTGAACACATTAGGGAGTGCTTAAGTGCACTGATACGCGGTATAGAAATATACTTGCTATTGCTACTAGTCCCCTACCCTACTTTGATTTTTCCCACTCAAAATCATTTCTTTCAATGTTGCTTCATAGGCAGGGAATGGAAGGTGGGTTTTTCTTAGACTCTGCATGTAATGCACGCCACACAAGCTGCGGCATATGGCCACATATGCCTCCCAGCACAAGGCGGCAGGCTACAAGAAGATTCTTCACCCTCAGTTTAAACAAACCAAAGCTGCACTAGTGAAGAACTGTAGCTAGTTTTAAAATGGATGCTTACTGTCCCCTCTAACATACAAGAGGGCTGGACAGGAGACACCATGGCGTAGCTTCCATATGTCCTTGGTGAAGCATATTTCTCCACCAGCATACTTCCCTTTATCCGCCCCCACAACTGACCTGCCTGCTGCTGGAACATGTCTCCATGGCCAATTAATGACCCGGGGATGGAGGGCGATTCCAAAGATGAAACTATCTCTATGCTTCTGGCTGTAGAAATGCAATGATGCTGCCTGGATATCCCTCTCTCTCCCACTCACTAGCTGTTGGGGTGTGCTTTAGCAGCAATCATGCTGGATGAGTGCAGAAGATCACTGCACAAGAAGGTACTGGATACTCCTTGTGAAAAAACTGTTAAAAAGCATGCACAGGCCTGCTGATGCTTACTTATATCACCAACAGATCTGCAGCTCATAAATCCAGGGTCTCAGTATTCTCATTTGCATCGCTGATAATTATGTTTTTGCATTCTGTCTGAACTGGCCAATGAGAAAGAATTGTCAAGGACTTCTAATCAGGTTCTGCAAGTGTAAGCATCATCAAGAGCATCTGATTTTTAATCACAGATGTTTATATTTAAGCACAAACTTGATTCAAAGTAATTAATATTTCAGGTTGCTGATTGGATAGACATGTTTTTTGGATGAAGAATTTTGATTACATGCTTGCAACTTTACAACTTCAAGAGATAGCACATCATG
This sequence comes from Phrynosoma blainvillii, assembly GCA_026167975.1. Classification (NCBI taxonomy): domain Eukaryota; kingdom Metazoa; phylum Chordata; class Lepidosauria; order Squamata; family Phrynosomatidae; genus Phrynosoma; species Phrynosoma blainvillii. The sequence continues at coordinate 91,799,138 of JANUYF010000001.1, read as the reverse complement.
TGCAGTAGATACTATTTAATAGGAAAGTTGCCCAGTAAAGGATAGCAAAATGAAGAATCTTAATATTAATCCTTGTCTTCACTATTTCATTTACTGCTAATCATTAGGCTAGTGCCATCTTAACAGTCAAAACTTGTATCTTGTATGGTTTTTTTACTGTACAATATGAGACGGCTTGAAAGATTTTACTATCCGATATTTTTTTAAATCTTCTTTGTACTTTCATCCTGTCCTCTCCTTGCTATTGATGAATGAGAATCACCAGTGCATCATGCTACCAGTTTATTCCCACAAAATTTGGGAACTAAATGGTGTAAGTTATTAAAGAACACAGTCTTACTTGCTGCTTTGCTGCTACTAAAGGTGACAAGGGCAGAATAGAGACATAGGGGGGATGCACAGGGGCTAAAAGGGTTGTTTTGGGGTTGACCTGGAGGCCTGGTCTTTAGATGATGCACGCCAAAAAAGCGGCCCCTACCTGCCTCTTCCTGTGAGAGTGCACTCCAAAAAGGAGCCATTTTTTCCCCGCTCCTTTGGTGAAGATGCGCACCTTCACATGTGTATGTATGCAGCGACACTGATGCACCAGAAAACAGCCATATAAATGCACCGTCGCACGCGCGGTGGAAATTGAGTCAGCAATCCAGAGCATGCACCCCACGATGCAAGCTTTAATTTAAAGCATCCTATGCTTCCAGGTGTGGATGCACTGGTGCAGGTGCGCTTGAATATTAGAACCCTAACCCTAATCTTAATTGTAACCCTCCGCATATGCACTAGCAACTGTCCTCTGTTATAATAAATGCATTCTGTTGCTTGTACGCTTGCTGTCAGCATGCACAGCAGTTTGCATGAAAGAGGCTTTTGTGACTTCTTCTGTGCAGGTATGCAGGTGTGCATAATACATGCCATGATGGGGGGGGGCCTCCTGGAGTAACATTTGTCAGTGTGTCCTGTTGACCCTGTCCCTTGCATGACCACCAGCTCCATGTATCAAGTCTGTCCACACAAACCTCCCTTGCATGTACTTCTCCCCTCCCCCCTGATCTGTGTGGGACATGTTTTGTGGAGGACAATGGAGTAGGTGCCTTTTCAGTTGACAAACTTGTTCCTTCGCCCCAAGGGTGGCAGAATCAGACAGTGGCACCTGTCTACTGCACCCACTCCTTGGGGGGAAGCAGAGGTCAGCGAATCCTTGCATGATCTGTGGGTGTATGACAGATTCTGTGCAGGTGTGCAGGGATATTTTCCTGCACAGATGCTCAGGTGTGGAGAGATGTTTCTGCACACGTGTGCATGCGTTTGAGAGAGAACAAAAAAATTAAAGCAGCCGCAGCCCGCCCATGCGGTTGCTCCTTCTCCCTTTGCAGCATCCTTGGAGCTGGCGATGCGGTTGCTGGGGCTTCAATACAGCCTCAGAAAAGCTGCATTGACTCCCCCCAGTGCAGTTGCTTCGTACCCATTTAGGGCAACCTCAGGGCAGGCGGTGCGGTTGCTGCAGCTTAGGGAAAAGGTAAGTTCAGGTCACCTTTTCTTGCCCATCTGCATAGCCCCATAGTTCATATAATTAACACATGCACATGCATACATGCAGGCAGAGTGTGTTTCTGCAGTCATCTTCCTCTGCTAAATATCAGAAAATGCCACATTTAAACTCCATTTCTGCTGTACCAAGGAGCATTATGAAAATACAATCCTCCATACCTACACACTTGGTTTGAAAAAATGACAACATAGCATAGGGTTTTCTCCAGGAAAGATTAGTCCCTCATTTTTCTTAACTGCCCTCAAGTTGGCCCTGACTCATGGTGTCCTGTGGATGAAACATCTCCAAGAACCCATGTCCTCCACTGCTCTGCTTAGGTTCTGTAGATTCAAGATTGTGTCCTCCCTGATTGAGGGCCTAAGCAGACGGCGCAAAGCGCCGTTTTCGAGGCCAGGAAGGGGAGGGGCAGCCTCACGCTGGGCGCCCCAACCCCTTTCCAAAAACGTCAGCGGAGCGGGCCCTCCGCACAGCCGGCGCTCCGACGACGCACTTCCGCTGCAGCGTCCACACACGCTGCAGCGGAAAAGGCGCCAAAGGTGCGCCAGAGGCCTTTGTGGCGCACCTTCGACGACTTGGGGAAGGAGCGCTATTTTAGTGCTCCTTCCTGGGACTGGGACGCGGCACATTGGGGCCGAGGAGTGCGGATACCTTAGCCCCGATCCGCAGCTTCCCGGGCCGGCCCCGTGCGCCCGTCTGCTTCCCCCCTGAGTCTATCTGGCTTGTGGTCTTCCTCCCTTTCCACTAGCTTCTACCTTCCCTAGTATTATTGTCTTTTCTGGTGAGTCATGCCTTCTCATGATATCTTCCCATATGCTACCACAAAAAGACTACCACTGAGGATAAGTGTGTTTTAGTAGGCAACACAGGCATTCACATCAAATTAATAGTTGGCTGGATTTCAGCTGCTTGAGTTTTTCTTAAAAGTTCCAGTTAACAAAAATATGGTGTCACAGTGCCCATATAGGAAATACCAAAATTTAGTCAACTTCTTTTTTCCAAGTTCTTCTCTCTTCTTTTGCTAGAAGAGGCTGATGCTTGTACAAAAACTGGGTGTGGGTCCCAACAATCGTGCAGAGGTGGGAAGCCTCTGGCCCTCTAGAAGCTGATGAATTACAACTACCATCACACTGTTAAGGAAAAAGCAACATGGGATATACAGTAATAGAAATAAAAATATGTATGTGAATGTCAAAGTGACTAAGCAGGAGCAATCAGGAAGATACACAGGTGAAAAAGATAATATAATTAAGAAGCCTTGAGAGCCAAGGACAAAGTTATAGAAGGTATATTGAGAACACCTGTGATAGATTGCAAACACCTGAGACTCATTAAGTGGTCAAGGTAAAGTGATGAAACACTTGGGATGATCTATGTGGACCAATCAAGATGTATGTACACACCCACTGGGTGGAAACTGACTGGTGGGTGATGTCTAACAATGGCTATAAATTGCAATGTTTGCTAATGTACATTGTGGAGTAGTTTGGTGTAGTGTGGAGTATTTTGGTGGAGTAGAGATTGTGATTTGTAGGGCATATAGTATTTATATATAGTAGAATAAAGTAGATCTTTTATATAAGACTACTGAGTTGTCTGGTGTCTTGAGGGAAGATACAAGAACCAGAAGAATCCTGGAGAAGTTTGGAGACATCTCAGGAAGAAGAGAGAGAAGGCTTGGAGAGTTTGTCAGGGTCTTCAGCCTATTCTCTGAAACTCTGCTGCTTGGGAAAGAAGCATCAACCACTGATCAAAGCTGGTCAGCTCTGCTGCATAACAAGGTGGTGAGTTAGAGCCAGAGGTGAAGAGCTACAACTCCCATCATCCCTGACAAGGGTTATGGGCCCAGATACTAGAGCAACCAGCATCCACAGAAGCTGAAAGTTCCAGAGAGTGGAAGAAGGTTTTGTGGAGCCTTGTGAGTAAATCATTTTGTGTTTTGTCTGCTGTGCATACTCAGAGGGACTGTGTCAAATTGAGTCACTGCACAAATTAAGATGGAGATCCTAAAGTTTAGTAAATTAAATAGAAACAACTACTCTACCTGGAAAATATATGCCCAATCTCTACTCATAAAGGAGTCTCTGTGGTCGACAGTTGAAACAGGGCTGGCAGCTGATGCTGATGCAACCACTCGAGAAAGAGACGCTAAAGCAAAAGCATGTCTTTATCTCATGCTAGAAGAAGACTTGATTAACGACGTAAGAGATAAAGTGTCCGCCAAGGATGTGTGGGATACTTTGCAGAGATTACACACTCCTTCAACTGCATTTGCAAAAATGCTTTGGTCTAAAAGAATTTACAGGCAGAAGATGACTAAAGGACAGTGTGTAATAGAACACTTAAAAACAATGCAAGATTTCTTTGTGCAAGCTGAACTGAGAGGAGTGGAAATTAGCAAAGAGCAGCAGTGTTATATTTTGCTGGAATCGCTAGATCCTTCTTGGGACAACATTACAAATAGCTTGCAAAATTTGCCAGAAGCTGAGCTGAATAGAGACTTAATTGTTGCCAGAATTTTGGAAGAAAACTTGAGAAGAAAGTCTGAGCAGGGTGACTCAGCAAGTTTAAGGACTGTGCCAAAACAACAAACAACGCCTGAACTACGAAAGCAGGAAGAAGCAGCTTCTACAAGGGAGCAACGGAGGTGTTTTTATTGTAAAAAGATTGGTCATCTGCAGAGACATTGTAAACAATTTGCTGCTGAGAGAAGCAAGCAAGGAGAGAGCAGATGGCAGCCGCGGCAGTATCAAAAGCAGTCCAAACCATTTTTGAAGGACAGTGGTAACAAAAAGGGGTCTGCAACCATGATTAAGGAAAAACAAAATACTAATTGTAAATGGTTGATTGACTCAGGAGCATCATCTTCAATGTGTAACAATATTAATTTGATAAGTAATAGAAAATCAGCTAATGTAAATGCTGTAGTTTTAGTTGATGGGAAAGAGCTCAGTACTGTAAATCAAATGGGTACAGTTTTCATTCCAGGGCTAAAGGAAAACTTTAATGATGTGTTACATGTAAAGGAGTTAGAAAATAATTTGTTATCAGTGAGCAGATTAACAGACAGAGACTACACAGTCATTTTTGAAAAGGACATGTGTAAGATAAAATTGAATGGGGAATTGCGAGGCATAGGCTTGAAAAAGGATAAACTTTACTATTTGGAAGACAATATTGATAGCTACAGTGTTGAAAATGCTAATAACATAGACAATAGTCCAATTCACAAAGACTGTATACATGAACTCCATAGAAAATTTGGCCATGCTAGTTTCAAATGTTTAAAGAAGTTAATCAGTATGTGTCCAGATTTAAAAGTTGCTGAATGCAAAAATCACTTAGATTGTACTGTATGCAATCAGGTAAAGGTCAGAGCTTTTCCAGTAGCCAAGAAAACCAAAAGAATTGCTCAAAGACCATTTCAGTTTGTACATGCAGATGTTGCCCAAGCTAATTGTTTATCTTTAGGGGGAAGCAAATATTTTCTGGTAATTGTTGATAGGTTTACAAGGTTTGCTTTTGTAAGAATATTGAAAAACAAATCTGATGCTGGGCAAAGTTTAAAAGCATGGGTGAGAATGGTGGAAAGACAATTTGATATTAGAGTAGGCACCATTGTTACTGACTGGGGAGGAGAGTTTCTAAGTAATCAATTGTTTCATTGGTTTCAAAAGGTAGGAATAAGGCATGAAACTACTAATCCTGCTTGTCCTAACGAAGATGGTTTAGCGGAGAAAAAAATACAAGATATAAAAAGGATAACTGCTTGTTTGATGGCAGATGCAGAGGTAAAAGATAGTTTCTGGGCAGAAGCAACTTTGACAGCAGTACATATTAGTAACAGACTGTATCATTCAGAAATTGAAGACATTCCCTACAGGGTATTGTATGGGAGAGTGCCAAATTACAAGTATTTGAGAGTCTTTGGACAATTTGCTTATGTTTACATACCAGCTTGTTTCAGGAAAAAGGGAGAACCCAAAAGTAAAAGACTTAGGTTTTTGGGGTATTCAGGAAATAGCTATAAGTTTCATTTAGGTGGAAGAGAAGTGCAGTATTCCAGGTCTGCAAATTTCGAGAGACATGCCGGTTGGGACAAATTGCATGCCAATAAGGAAGTTTTCTTGAGGTTAGGAAATTCAAATGAGCCAGAAACACAAACTGAACCAACTTCAGGAAACGGAGGGGTTTCAGTTAAGCCAGAAGCATCCACTAGCAGCAGTGATAGTTCTTCAGATAATGAGACACAATCTAGACCCATTACTACTAGAATGACTGAAGACAAGAGATTTAGTCATAGAACTATAACTCCCAGTACAGAAAGTGAGGATGAAAGAGGCAGATCAGCAGAGTTTATTCCCAGACGTAGTCACAGAGTTAGGAAGCCACCAGATAGGTTTGTTGTGACAAATGCAAGAGCTTGTTTAGCAGTGGAAGAGCCTGAAAGCTTTGAAGAGTTGGAAAGTTTGTCTAGAGAAGAACAGGAAAGATGGATTGATGCAATGGATGATGAGTTTGGTTGTCTGGTAAATAAAGATGTTTTTGAAGTTGTTGACAGACCCAAGGACAAGAAAGTAATTGGTTGTAAGTGGGTGTACAAAAAGAAAGAAATGCCAGATGGAAGTATTAAGTATAAAGCTAGGTTAGCAGCTAAGGGTTTTGCACAACAGCAGTATGAGAACTATGATAAGACATATTCTCCAACTGCAAAGCCAGAAAGTCTGAGAATGGTTCTGGCTGTAGCAGCAAAAAGAAGTTTAGTTGTAGAGCATTTTGACTTTGAAACAGCCTACTTGAATGCTAGTTTAGATGAAGAGATCTTTATGGAGCAGCCACAAGGTTTTGAAGAAAATAGTAGTCAGAAAGTTTATAAATTGAAAAAAGCATTGTATGGATTAAAACAAAGTGCCAGAGCATGGAATTTGTGCATTAATGAAGAGTTAGCTAAGCTAGGATACAAAAGGAGCATTGCAGATGCATGTGTCTATACAAAAGGAGACATAGTGTTAGTGATCTATGTAGATGATTTGTGCGTGGCAGCAAAGTCAAGACAGGAGATTGAATCAGTAAAAAAAGAGTTGTCTAAAAAGTTTGTTTTGAAGGATCTAGGTTTATTAAAGTCTTATTTAGGTATTGGTGTTGAGTGGACAGAAGAAGGACATTGTTTGTTAAGTCAGAGAAAGAAAATTGAAAATTTGATTGAAAGGTGTGGATTACAAAATGCTAAAATAGTAAGAGCTCCAATGACAACTGGTTTTGTATCTGAAAAAACAACTAGAGATTTTGAAGACAAGACTTTATTCAGGAGCATAATAGGATCTTTACAATTCATATCTTGCCACACCAGACCAGACATTTCATATGCTGTAAATGTATTGTCCAGAAGGGTTAATGATCCAAAAATTGAAGACTGGACAGCAGTAAAACACTTATTAAGATATTTGAAAGGAACTCTAGATAAGAAATTGATAATTAGAAACAGTCATTCAGATTTAGATTGCTATGTAGACAGTTCTTTTGCATCAGAATTAGGAGACAAGAAGTCAGTTACAGGAATAATAATCAAGTACAGTGAAAGTCCAATAGTCTGGAGAAGTAGGAAACAAACAAATGTAGCGATAAGTACGACGGAAGCAGAATTTGCAGCTTTAAATGAGATAGTAAATGAGGTACAGTGGGTTGAGCAGTTATTGAATGATTTAAATGAAAGTTACAAGATAACAGTAGAAATTCTGGAAGATTCACAGTCATGCATAGCAATGGCTGAAGCTGAAAATTTGAAGAACAGAACAAAATATGTTGGAGTAAGATATCAAAATGTGCGAGACATGGTTCAGAAGGGTAAAATAGAATTGAGATATATAGAAACACAACACAACATAGCAGATTTGTTCACAAAAGCATTGACGGCGGAAAAACATGAAAGACTGACACAAATGGTTGGAATGACATTGTAAGACACATACAATATTTTATTTCGGAGGGGATTGTTAAGGAAAAAGCAACATGGGATATACAGTAATAGAAATAAAAATATGTATGTGAATGTCAAAGTGACTAAGCAGGAGCAATCAGGAAGATACACAGGTGAAAAAGATAATATAATTAAGAAGCCTTGAGAGCCAAGGACAAAGTTATAGAAGGTATATTGAGAACACCTGTGATAGATTGCAAACACCTGAGACTCATTAAGTGGTCAAGGTAAAGTGATGAAACACTTGGGATGATCTATGTGGACCAATCAAGATGTATGTACACACCCACTGGGTGGAAACTGACTGGTGGGTGGTGTCATGCCCTGCCTGGAGGACGACTCAGAGGACTCAGGGGATGAGCTGGAGCCCCTGGGACCTGAACCTGTAAGGGAGGAGCCAGGCCCACTGGGACTTGAACCTACAGTGGTAGAGCCAGAGGCTAGCCCTAGCTCTGCTGGAGCAGAGGCTGTGGGTCCTCCAGAGGTTCAGCAGTCAGGTTTGCCTGATGCTATAGACAGGGAGGAGGATCTGGGCAGTGTGCCTACCTTTAAGGAGCGTCGAGCAGAAAGAGAGGGCTTGCGAAGATCACGGAGGCTTCAGCAGAAGCGTGTTAGTAATCAGACACAGCTGAAGGTCGGCTCCTTGCCTTCTTAAGAACCTGGAGCATGAGTGGTGCTTTGCCAGTGGATATCTGACTCTTCTATGGGAAAGACTTCGTCTCTGGCTCCGTGTCTCCTCGATCACCTTGACTATCCGGAAACCTTGACCTTGGACTGTTTATCGATCTGCCTCTCTGATACCTCAAACCTCGGACTGTCTGACAATTCTCTTGGTAAACCCTTTGGTAAAGTTACTGTGTAGCAACACGGACTCGCTGGGCTGGGGATTGTGTTTGTGTGAAGCCAGCTGTCTTATCAGCCCTTTGGCTGCTTTCCCGGACAGAATATCCACTGGCCTTGTAATTAGGCTGATAACAGCATCATGGCAAATGAACAAGCCATGGCCGAGTTGATGCAGATGAATTTGCAGCTTTCTGCTCAGGTGCAACAACTGACTCAGACTGTGGCTGCTCTTCAGGGCCAAGGTAACGCCTCTGCTCCTGAACGCAGAAGGAAATGTTTTGCTTCCCTTCCTGATAAATTTCAGGGAGACGCTACAATGCTGGACAGTTTTCTTGCTAATTGCAAATTACACTTTAAGCTCCGGAGGGAAGATTTTCCTGATGATTCCCACAAGGTGGCATTTATAATTAGTTTGCTTTCTGGGCCTGCCAGCAAATGGGCTATCCCTTACTTGAACCAGGACAGCCCCCTCCTCAATAGTCTGCAAGACTTTATTGCAGAAATGCAAGCCACCTGGGGGAATCCTGTAAAAGCTGAGTCTGCAGAACGTCAGATCCAAGCTCTTCGCCAAGGGACAGGAACTGTAGCTGAGTACTCCACAAACTTCCGCTTGCTTGCCCAAGACTTGACGTGGAATGATAGTGCTTTGCAGGCTCAGTTTCGGGCAGGGCTCTCGGACGCAGTGCTAGATGAATTGGCACGCTCTGAGCCCCCTGATTCTCTGGGCTCATTGATTGCACAAGCTACCAGACTGGACTGCCGCCTCTCTGCTCGTAGACAAGCTCGTCAGAGGGCCCTTCCACCACCGCCGCGTCCTGCTCATCCAGCTCCTGCAGCTTCACCTGTGGCTGTTCCCTCTCAGCTGACGGAGGAACCCATGCAGCTGGGAGGAGCGCGACCACGGCTCACTGCTACAGAGAAAGAGCGCAGGAGGAGGGAGGGCCTTTGCCTATACTGTGGTCTCCCTGGACATTTTGCTCAGGACTGCCCTGCTAAGGTACGCCGGCCCACCTTGCAGGGAAACGGACCCTCCCAGGTGTAGACCGGGTTCACCACCTGGGATTGTCCCTTGAACCCACTTCATCTACGTCGGTTCCCAGGAAGGACCCTTTGCTCGTGGCGGCCAACCTGAGGCTCCCCTCCATGGAGCTCCTTCCTGTGGGAGCCATGATCGACTCAGGAGCTTCCAGCTGTTTTATGGATCTGAGTTTTGCCCAACGTCATCACATTCCGCTGGAGGCTCTGGCTGAGCCCCGGCCGGTGGAGACTATCAATGGACGGCTCCTCCGGTCTGGTCCTGTGACGCACCAGACTCCCGTGCTCCACCTGGAAATCCAGGGCCATGTGGAGCAGATCCGGTTTTTGCTGGCCGCTGTCCCGCACTTCCCTTTGGTTTTGGGCATGTCGTGGCTCTCTCAGCACGACCCCCATATTTCATGGTCTCGGAGGGAACTTCTGTTTGGCTCGGAGTATTGTCAGGAGTACTGCTGGCCGGACCGGATCTCGGCGGGCGTGGCTGCGGAGGCCCAGGAGGGGTCAGCGGTGTTGCCTGCGAAATACCAGGACTATGCCGATGTTTTGATAAGAAGGAGGCGGATCGGCTCCCTCCACATCGGCCCTATGACTGCGCCATCGACCTGGTGCCGGGGGCCCCTATTCCAGCGGGGCGACTCTACTCTCTCTCGGAGCCGGAGCTGGCGGCTCTGAGGGACTTTCTGGAGAAGAATCTTCAGAGAGGGTTCATCCGTCCCTCCAAGTCTCCGGCTGGGGCCCCTGTACTGTTCGTGCGCAAGAAATGCGGAGAGTTGCGTCTCTGCAATGACTACCGGGCCCTCAACAAGATCACCATTCGGAACCGATACCCTCTGCCTTTGATTCCAGAGCTACTGGAGCGGTTGCGCCATGCCAAGGTGTTTACCAAGTTGGACCTCCGTGGGGCATATAATTTGGTGCGGATCCGGGCTGGAGACGAATGGAAAACAGCTTTTCAGACCCGGTATGGGCATTACGAGTACACCGTGATGCCCTTTGGACTATGTAATGCTCCGGCTGTTTTTCAACATTTTGTGAACGATGTTTTCCGGGACTATTTGGACCATTTTGTTATAATTTACTTGGATGACTTTTTGATTTACTCCCCGAACCAGGCCGCCCATGATGCCCACGTCCGTGCTGTTCTCCAGAGGCTTCGGGAGCACAGGCTTTACGCGAAATTGGAGAAGTGCGCTTTTGACCTCCGCGAGGTGGACTTCCTGGGCTACCATGTCTCAGCTCAAGGTGTAGCCATGGACATGTCCAAGGTGGAGTCAGTGCTATCGTGGCAACCTCCTCGCAACAGGAAGGATGTCCAGAGGTTCCTAGGGTTTGCGAACTTCTATCGGAAGTTCATCAAGGACTACGCCACCCTAGTGAGCCCTATCTCCCAACTGTTGCGAGGGAAGTCTCGGTTCGAGTGGACTGCTGCTGCGCAGAAGTCTTTCAAGGTACTGAAGGTGAGGTTTACATCAGCCCCAATCTTGCAACACCCTGACCCACGCACGCCCTTTGTCCTGGAAGCAGATGCGTCGGATGTGGCCATAGGGGCTGTGTTGCTCCAGCCCACGGGGCCCAAGGCGCATCTGTTGCCGTGCGCCTTTTACTCCCGACAGCTCACCACCCCGGAGCTTAACTACACCATCTGGGAGAAAGAGCTGCTAGCAATCAAGGCAGCCTTTGAGACCTGGCGGCATTTGCTGGAGGGAGCAGCTCACCCAGTCTGGGTGCACACAGATCATCGGAACTTGGAGCACCTACAAACGGTAAGGAAGCTCTCTCAGAGGCAGCAGCGATGGTCATCCTTCTTTGCCCGCTTCAACTTCCAGCTTCACTATGTGCCTCGAGCCCAGAACCGACAGGCCGACGCTCTCTCCCGGAAGCCTGAGTATGACACGGACCCAGAGGGGGGGACTCTGTCCACCATTCTGCGTCCGGAGAACTTTGCCGCTGCTCTGAGGGAGGATACCCTGCTGGACCAGATTCGGACACTCCAGGGCCGGGACCCATTTGTGGCACAGCATTCGGCGGAGGGGGACGCCTCTCCCTTCGCAATGCGGGATGGCCTGCTTTACCATCGGGATCGACTTTATGTGCCAGCGGGTCCTTGTCGGGAGACAGTCTTGAGGCTTTGTCATGACTCAAAATCGGCAGGACACTTTGGCTTTTGTAAAACCCTGCACCTCCTCACCCGGGAGTTTTGGTGGCCTCGGGTCCGGGCAGAGGTGGCTCAGTATGTGGCGACTTGCCCGGTGTGTCACCGGGCTAAGGACCATAGGGGACGACCTGCAGGATTGTTGTTGCCTTTGCCAACACCAGCAGGGCCTTGGCAACTGGTATCGATGGACTTTATCACGGACTTGCCCCCCTCTGCTGGTTGCACGACCATTTGGGTGGTGGTGGACCTTTTTTCGAAGATGGCCCACTTCGTACCCTGCGTTGGCCTCCCCACGGCGAAGGAGACGGCCCGGATGTTCCTTCAGCATGTCTTCCGGCTCCATGGCCTTCCCCAGGGTGTGATTTCTGACCGCGGTGCCCAGTTTACCGCCCGCTTCTGGACCAGCTTGCTCCGCCTCCTGGACATCGCGCCTCATCTGTCCTCGGCACATCACCCTGAGTCGGATGGGCAGACGGAGAGGACCAACGGGACCCTGGAGCAGTATCTCCGCTGCTATGCCAGCTATCAGCAGGACAACTGGGTTGACTTGCTTCCGCTGGCCGAGTTTGCCTACAATAACTCGGTTCATGCTTCAACCCAGCAGACCCCCTTCTTTGCTACTGGGGGCTTTCATCCTCGGGGATTCCCTGCCATGGCTCCTGTCTCCACGGTCCCAGCAGCAGATCAGTGGCTCCAGGAACTCCAAGCAGCACAGTCCCTGTTGAAAGAACAGCTTGAGGTAGCCAAGGCGGCGTATAAACGGGGAGCGGATCGGCGGCGTCAAGAAGGTCCAGCGTTGCAGGTGGGGGATCCTGTTTGGCTCTCTACAAGACACCTTCCTCTGCAGCGGCCGGGTCGCAAGTTGGATGCTCGGTTCGTGGGGCCATACAAAATTGTGGCTCAAATTAATCCTGTGGCTTTTCGGCTCCAACTTCCCCGGTCATGGCGGATTCACCCAGTCTTTCATCGCTCCTTGCTACTACCAGCCTCGGGGGTTCGGCCGGATGCGGGTTCAACTCCTCCGCCCAATCCAGTCCTGGTGGATGGAGAAGAGGAGTTCGAGGTGGCTCAAATTTTGGACTCCTGTCGATATCGGGGTCGCCTCCAGTATCTTATTGACTGGGTTGGTTATGGGCCGGAGGAGCGCTCCTGGGAAGATGCCGTAGATGTTCATGCCCCCCGTCTGGTTCAAGCCTTCCATCGTCGCTTCCCTGACCGGCCTCGTCCTCCTCAGGAGGAGAGGGAGATTGATGGGAGGGGGAGTAATGTCATGCCCTGCCTGGAGGACGACTCAGAGGACTCAGGGGATGAGCTGGAGCCCCTGGGACCTGAACCTGTAAGGGAGGAGCCAGGCCCACTGGGACTTGAACCTACAGTGGTAGAGCCAGAGGCTAGCCCTAGCTCTGCTGGAGCAGAGGCTGTGGGTCCTCCAGAGGTTCAGCAGTCAGGTTTGCCTGATGCTATAGACAGGGAGGAGGATCTGGGCAGTGTGCCTACCTTTAAGGAGCGTCGAGCAGAAAGAGAGGGCTTGCGAAGATCACGGAGGCTTCAGCAGAAGCGTGTTAGTAATCAGACACAGCTGAAGGTCGGCTCCTTGCCTTCTTAAGAACCTGGAGCATGAGTGGTGCTTTGCCAGTGGATATCTGACTCTTCTATGGGAAAGACTTCGTCTCTGGCTCCGTGTCTCCTCGATCACCTTGACTATCCGGAAACCTTGACCTTGGACTGTTTATCGATCTGCCTCTCTGATACCTCAAACCTCGGACTGTCTGACAATTCTCTTGGTAAACCCTTTGGTAAAGTTACTGTGTAGCAACACGGACTCGCTGGGCTGGGGATTGTGTTTGTGTGAAGCCAGCTGTCTTATCAGCCCTTTGGCTGCTTTCCCGGACAGGTGGTGTCTAACAATGGCTATAAATTGCAATGTTTGCTAATGTACATTGTGGAGTAGTTTGGTGTAGTGTGGAGTATTTTGGTGGAGTAGAGATTGTGATTTGTAGGGCATATAGTATTTATATATAGTAGAATAAAGTAGATCTTTTATATAAGACTACTGAGTTGTCTGGTGTCTTGAGGGAAGATACAAGAACCAGAAGAATCCTGGAGAAGTTTGGAGACATCTCAGGAAGAAGAGAGAGAAGGCTTGGAGAGTTTGTCAGGGTCTTCAGCCTATTCTCTGAAACTCTGCTGCTTGGGAAAGAAGCATCAACCACTGATCAAAGCTGGTCAGCTCTGCTGCATAACAAGGTGGTGAGTTAGAGCCAGAGGTGAAGAGCTACGACTCCCGTCATCCCTGACACACACTTCATCATTAGAAGGGCACAAGTTCCACAGTCCTGATTACAGTAGCTCTCTCATATACTGTGAGATAATTGTGCAGACTAGATTGTTCCATGGTCTTTCCAGCTTACATTAATTCATTGGTGGGCAACTTCAGTGAGTCTACTGACTAATTTTCTCCAGGGACCACATGGATTGCCAAAAGAACCCCAAACTATTAAGTCACCCAAAATCCACTTCAAATGTAAAGATTCTTTTCTCTTATTAAGTATGAATGCTATGTAGGTCATCAAGCCAGCTTGAAGATCAAAATAGTTTTCTCAAGTTCACTTGACAAGTGACATTTAAATCAGGTGTTACTATGCAGAACAGCAAAATGACTGCATAATTATCACTGTGTAAAGAGCAGGAATGTACACTTGGGTGGTGGTCAGGGACAGGAAGAAAATTAGGATGCAATAATTAGTAGGAAAGCAAATATGCCATTATGAACTTGGGAGATTTTTTTTAAAAAACAGTATTTTATTACCCATTATTTTTAAAGGTGAAAACTAATGAACATCCAGGCTTGGTACTGACAGATATGCCGCATGTTGTCTACACAACAAATATAAGACAGCTTATGATCCCCCATTACGCTCTGAAGTGAAAGAGGTAAAACAGAACATCATAGAAAACGGGAGTGAGAGTGTTGATTTATTGTTAAATTTTTGTATGCTGCTTACTATTTCAAGATCAAGGAAAGAGTGCTGCATAACCAAATGTTTCAATTTTACACACCATTAGCAAAAGCCTAATTAATTGTATCCAATGGTAGCTTTGCCTACATTCTAGATTCCTATAGTATACATACCCAATTCTGTTTCTGGAGGAGCCTCCAACCTCAAGGGCAGCTTTTCTAAAGCAGAGACATGGGACTTAAGCAGGGCTTGTACAGGCAGAAACGACATTCAGCTAAGGCAACATCATCATTAAAGGCAACCCAATTTGATGTCCTTTTAGTCACCACAACTGCTTTAGGCTTGTGGCAAAAGATTTGTCAATATCCAACCAAGTTTTTTCTCTGAAAATCTGGAAAAGGAATTCCAAGTGAAGGAGTTTCAAAACAGCCCTTGATGGAGAAGTGTGGGCAATGTATTCTACCTTTCCTTTCCTTTTCACAGAACTTCACAGTGACATAACATTATTCATGCCATTACAAACTGCCTAATTTTTTTTTAAAAAAAAGCAAACAGAGGTAGGGGGCAAAATAAAGTTCTGGGCTGAGTCTACAGAGGTAGTAAAGGCCTGAGACTCCTCGCATGATTCATTCCCCTGTCCAAGTCACTTCTGCTTCAGTGACAATTTTTTAAACATTTATGCAATTATTTATCACATATATACAATAAGTGTGGTGCAGTGGTTTGAATCCCACTCAGCCAAGCAAACCCACTGGGTGATTTTGGGTAAATCATATTCTTTTATCCTCAGAGCAAGGCAAATGACAAACATCCTGTGTATAAATCTTGCCAGAAAACTCTGTGATGGGGTTGCCATAAGCCAGAGTCTATTCAAAGATGCATAAAAAACAACAGTGTTGAGCCAGCACAACATCTAATATGTTGACCTTCAATTCAATTGAGTCAGCCACACATTTTCTCTAGCTTGTCTTAGGAAAGGGAATGAAAAAAACTGGGTACAGTGGACCCTTGGTATCCACTAGGGCTTGGTTCCAGGACCCCCTGTGGATACGCACATCTTTGGATATTCAAGTTTCTTTATATACAAGGGGATAGCAAAATGATGTCCCCCTGTAAAAAATAACAAAAATCAAGGTTTTGGATTAGAAAAACATATTTTCAAGCCATGGATGCAGATATTGCATGAATCTGTTCATACAAAATTTGTGAATACAGAGGACCAACTGTACTCTTCAACTCCTTTCAGAGCCAGGATCCATATTTAAACCCAATCTACCACATGAGACTGCCTCTGCCTTTTTAACTATAGTGGGCCCTTGTTATATGTGGGGGAATCTGTTCCGGATCCCCCCGCATATAGAAAAAAAATACATGGGACCTTAAGTCCCATGTTTTCCTATGGGCATGCACTCCTGCGCCCAGCGCTGCGCGCACAACTGCAGCACACACCCCATTTTGGTCACCAGGGCTTGCCATCCACAAAAGATCAAAGCTGTGTATGGCAAGCCCACATACAGTGTGGGCGCACTGTATATGAAAACATCCATATGCTTTCTGCATCTATCCCTCCCAACCTCTCTTCTTCCCTTCTTCCACAGCCCCTACATTTTTGATGCTACCCATTAAAAAAATAAGATGATCAGAGAAAATGGTGGATAGGCTACTCGTGCAACCCACTTCAGCTTGGCCTGTAACTTAGCTGGGATCTTCACAGCTCTACAGTATCATAGTGAGAGATGATGCAGTCCAGAACCATTACAATCAGAGAGATTTACTTAAAATAAATCACACTCAGGAAACTATTTCAAATCCAGTATAAATTTCAGATTCCAGTACCATTTCATGAGTGTGTCAACAAACCAGGCAAAAATATTTTACATCAATCCAAGCTAGCTCCCTGTTTTCCTCCCAAGATGTATTCAATCAACACCTCCAAGCATTTCGCAGTTTATTCATTCATCCATGAGTGAGAATGACTGAATGAGAAAAGGGAACAAAGGATATGTGGGGGCATATACACATTTGAACAGTCAGTTTATGAAAAGGAATACAATGTCAAGAAGCATAATCCTCCTATTTATATGGACAAACATTCACTGTTCCTATAGAAAAATAGATGAGCATCTTCAAAACCAGCATAATCTAATTCAGTCAATGATTTTTAGCATGTTGATTTAGTAATGTTTTTTTTAAAAAAATAAAGCTACTGTATTACAATAGTGAAAAGGTACTCAATATACCCACCAAGGTCCCCTGCACCTAATAACCACCACCACCTTGGTGGAGCTTGGGGAGGGAAATGAGAATTGTGTGTGTGTCTGTGTCTGTGTGCACATGTGTATGTACATGCTTTATGTCTGATTAATGGGGACTTCTGGTTGCACACTAAAAGCTTTTCGTATTGCAGCAAAAGTTCCTAAGGAACACGACAGGTGGCAAGAAGTGCAGGCCAAACCTAAAGAGGAAAACAGAGTTTCTGTAGCAGCTGTGAATGCATGCATGAGGAAAATGACAATTTCTGAGATGAAATTACATGGAAATCCAATGGAGAGAAACAATTTTATAGAGCTAAGTGAGAACAACATCTTAATTAGCTTACATAAAGATATCAATCTGTGGAACAGGGCCAATATATAAAAAGAGCTATACAGTCGCCCCTCCCAATTCGTGGGGATCCGTTCCAGACCCCCTCATGAAAATGGAAAACCACAAATATTTGAGCCCCATTGAAAACACGCGTGCACCATTTTGTCCCTCCTGGCTTCCCATCCATGGAAATTCAAAACCATAAACGGGAAGTTAGCAAATACGGAGGGATGACCGTAGTGTGTTTTTCCCCATGCCTGAAGCCAGGAATAAAACAGTATAGCTAGATATCAAACATTACATTTTCCTGATGCTTTCTTCTTCATATAACAGTAATTGTGTGAAGTGGACTTCACACAGTTGAAAGCATGCATTAAAAATTCCAAGAGACTTTGGGCCTCGGCAGACGGACCCGGAAGAGGAGGTCCGCACGGCCGGCGCTTCCAGGGCAACCTCCCTCCGCAGCGACCGGACGCGCTGAGGAGGATAAGTCAGGGAAAGTGCGCCCGCCGCTTTTAGGGCGCACTTTCCCTGAAATCTAAAAGGAGTGCCAATTTGGAGCTCCTTTTAGATTCGCCGCAGGAGCGCCGCGGTGCGGAGGCTGAGCTCCGCCGACGCTCCGACCCGCGCCGTCTCCGGGGCCTCCGTCTGCCGAGGCCCAGAGTCTGCTTTTTAAAAGTTGAAGCCACCCCTCTGATGGATTGGTATACAGACAATTTAACTTCTTCATGGATTGGAAAACTTTTTTCACAAGACAGTATTGATCCCTTTGCTTGTTGCCAAAATAGACCAATACAACTTAGATATTTCGAAAGAGAACAGCTATAGTGTCTTATTCTGACTCAAGAAGAAAATTAAAATTCCATTAACACTTTCCTGCTACCTTTTGGGAGACTGGCTGAGTTTTACTACTCTTCTGCTTTACATCCCCAATCATATAAAAGACTTTCAACAGCATATACCTGTGATGTGTGCCAGAGATGGCATGCAAAGCCATTTTCCCTGGCACGTGGAGGGCGGGGAGGAGGAGGAAGAAGCACACGCCTGTTCCTCCTTCCCAGCGGTCCCAGGCCTTCAGCTGCCTGTCTGGGGGCAGCTGAAGGCCAGGGACAGTGCAGGGGAAGGAGGAGAAGGAAGTGTGCGCCTGTTCCTCCTCCTTCCCAACCCATCCCAGCCTTCAGCTGCCTCTGTGCAGGGGGAAGAGGAGGAGGAGGAGGCGCGTGCCTGTTCCTCCTCTGGACCTTCAGTTGTCTCTGGAGAGGTAGCTGAAGGCCTAGGCGGGTGGGAAGAAGAAGTCCCGCCCCACCGGTTAACACCCAGTACTGGAATAATAATAATAATAATAATAATAATAATAATAATAATAATAATAATAATAAATAACAACAATAAATTTATATCCCGCCCCTCTGCAGATGCAATTGGGGCAGCTTACAACAATAAAACAGCATAAATATACAATCCCCAAACCCACCCACCCCTTAAAATAGTATTAAACAACATAAAGTTAAAACAACAACAAACAATAAAACAGTGAACAACTAAGATAATCACAATGGCAGAGTGGACAGCCAGCCACAAATGTGGCAAAGAGTACGAGAAGGGATGGACAAGCTCTTAAGGCCGGGAGATCTAATCAGGAAAGGCCTGCCAGAAGAGATCCATCTTCACAGCTTTTTAAAAAGCTATTCAGACTGGTAATATGACAGATCTCATCTGGCAGGCTGTTCCATAATCTGGGAGCAGTTACTGAAAAGGCCCTCTGGGATGTTGCAGACAGCCTAGTTTTTATAGGCTGACGCAAGTTCCACCCAGAGGATTGGAGTGCGCGGGGCGGATTATATGGAAGGAGGTGGTCCCGAAAATAGATTGGACCCAAGCCATTAAGGGCTTTAAAGGTAATAACCAATACCTTGTACTGAGCCCGGAAACTGATAGGCAGCCAGTGGAGTGATTTTAAGACAGATGTTATATGGTCTCTCCTTGATGTACCCGAGACCAACCTGGCTGCCATGTTCTGTACTAGTTGAAGTTTCCGGACTAAACACAAGGGTAGCCCCATGTAGAGTGCATTACAGAAATCAAGACAAGAGGTTACTAGCGCGTGCACCACAGTTTCAAGTTCCTTACTTCCAGGAAAGGGCGCAGCTGGCATATCAGCCGAAGCTGATAACAGGCACTCCTGACCGTTGCATTTACCTGATTAGTCATCTGGAGCGACGGATCCAGGAGCACCCCCAGACTGTGAACACAGTCCTTAGTGGAGAGTGTGACCGCATCCAGGACTAGATGTTCTATCCCAATACCTAGTTTTTGGGCTGCTACCACAAGCACCTCCGTTTTATCTGGATTCAGTCTCAATCTGTTTTTCCTCATCCAGCCCATTGCTCCTTAAGACAGTTATTGAGGAGAGAGACACCATCTGAAGTCATAGCTTACGACTGAGACATGGAGAAATATATCTGGGTGTCATCAGCGTACTGATAACACCCAGCCCCATGACTCAGGATAATCTCTCCCAGCGGCTTCATATATATGTTGAACAGCATCGGGACAGAATGGCGTCTTGAGGGACACCACAATTAAGCTCTTTCCTTTGTGGAGCAACTGTCCCCGAGCAACACCCTCTGGAATCTGCCCAAGAGGAAGGAACAGAACCACTGCAATGCAGTGCCTCCAATTCCTAACCTTCTCAGGCGATCCAAGAGGATGTTGTGATCTGTTGTATCTGGTGAGGCAAGCTAATCTGCTTCCTCCTGTTCTGTTTTGTGATCTGGGAGTCGGCTGTTTACCTTGTCTGTTGTAGGTAAGCACCTTTGACTACAGCAAGATCCCTTAAAGGACAATCCTATCTCTCTAGGTCAAGCTTTTGTGGTTTACTGCAGACATGCTTCTGCAACCCATAATTTAAATATGTCTTTCTCCAAGCCCTCCTTAAACATCCTTCCAATTACAATGCTGCCAAATAAAATAAAATAAAATTCCACGGGGGAAAATCCCTGCAACTTCCAGCTAGACAGAAGACAAGAAGGACGCGTTGAGCTTGTGGCTTGTAAGAAGACTGTAAAAAGGAGCTTCTTTGTCAGAGTCTTTCTTAACTGAGGTATGCCATCTAACCCATTTTTCCAGTATGCATGGCTCTATACCTACAAAGGAAAGAATTTTACACTGAATAGTGTTCCAGTCTGACTGTTCCATTTGTGTTATATATCATATTAATATGGATTTTAGAGTTCAAAAGTAAGATCCCATTTGGAAGAACTGGGGCAGGCAGTGGGGAGAACTCTATACTTTAATATCCTGTTATAACTTTGAGACATAGATTTTGTGTGTGCGCAACCTCATGCACACTTTGTCTGTTAACTGGGTTAGGTATCTTTTTTTAAAAAAATGCTTAAGTTGGTTGCCACACAAGTAAATCACCATCACCATTTTAAAATGGAAAACTTTTTCATAACTACTTTAAAGCAATTGCCAGGAATATGGTTATTACCAGAGGATTTAATGAGATGGTATTATGAGAAAGCTATAGAATTCAGTTATTCTGAAGTGTGCATAGCAAGAAAGATTATTACTGGAATAATTAGGAGAAAAAGAAAGACTGTTTGTTTTAGTTGAATGAAGTTCTGAGTATCTTTCTCCCTTAAGAACTCAAATATTTTTCTTTTGGAAAACAGCCCTGAAATGAGCTGCCAGAAGACATCATTGTTGCTGTGAAATGACTTTAAAATGAAACCACACAGACATCAACAACCACTGTCAGATTCCTTCTGGCTACAGGCTCTGCTTCCTATCCAAGAACACAACAAAACCTTTGCAGGGCCTGACAAGTGAAGATTATTTTAACATTACTGCCATTTAAATTCCCATGGCTTGTAAATTACAATAGTCAGCCATTAATAAAATTTTAATACCTGAAAGCATACAAATATATTGAACAAATTTAAATGCATCAGTTTAAATAAAAGGCGGGGTGGGGTGGGGGGGAGAAGCAATTTGCAATTTTTTCAACTATATTACAGAATGACTGCTAATGTCCTGATATGGCCCATCACCTCCTAGAGTGTTCTTTAGACCAGATAATTTCATTTAGAATCATTTCGTAGAATCATAGAGCTAGAAGAAACCATAGTGTGGTTAATGTAACATTTTAATTTATTTATTTTTTCAAAAATGCCCCTCCCCTCCCCTTACAAAAAGGTAATCTAGTCTAACTTCTTGGCAGTGCAGGAATCCACAGCCAAAGTATTTCTGAAAGGTGGCCATCCAACATATTTAAAAGGCTCCAAGACAGGAATGACACAGCCTGTTAAGCATATCTTACCATTGCTAAGTTCACCACAATGTTTAATTGGAATCTCCTGTAATGTGAATCCATTAGTTCAGGTCATATCCTCCATAGCAACAGAAAACAAGCTCACTTGATTTCCACAGGACAGCTCTTTGGAAATTTAAAGATGGCTTTCATATCACCTGGGCATAAACACTCTAAAGCAGTGGTCCCCAAACTTTTTCAGGCTACTGCTCCCTCTCTTTTTAGGTGATAACCCCAGCAACCCTCAATGTTAATTGTTAGTTACAACTAAAGCAGACCCATTGAAGCAGTAAGACTAGTTAAATCAAGATTTGTATCTGTCCCATAGATTCAATGGGTCTACTCTAGCAGAGACAAATCACTGAATGTTTGTAAAAGGTGAATAATTTACTCCAATTATATTCAACATAGGATGTATGCACACCACACCACTGTAGCAGTTTGATATCAATTTAGTAGTCATAACTCCACTCAAAGGCACACACACACACGCGCGCGCACACACAGAGAGAGAGAGAGAGCAAAATGCCTGCCAGTCTCAGTTCTTTGCACAGATACCCATGGTACTCAGTTTGTTGGGGATTGGGTGGATTTCTAAATTCTCCTGCTGCCATGGTGCCTCTTGTGCAGTCTGGTCTCAATTTCCGGTCTCAATCTCAATCTCTCTCTCACACACACACATACACGCACACATGCAGAGCTTTTGCCCTCCATACCTGTTGGAGTGGAGGTTGGTGAGACAGAGTGACCTGCCTCTGTGTCTCTCCCAACTTGCTTTTGTCCAACTTTCCTTCTTCCCATCCTCCAGCCTTTCTTGAGAGGGGGGAGGAAGGAAGGGGAAGATTTTCTCCATTCCAGCATCACCTCATACCATCATACCTACAGAATAATAATAATAATAATAATAAAATTTATTTATATCCCACCCTTTAGAAAACCAATCAGGGCGGCTCACAACCATAAAATCCTACATAATATCCTAAAGCCAACAATCCCTCCCCCTCTTAAAACAGTATTAAATCCATAGAATTAAAACCACAGTTCAACAATTAAAACAATTAAAATACTTAAACAATTTTCCAAAGACAATATTAGGCCCACAGCAATGTTCCTCATCCATCCTTAAATGGGGCCACATGAAGATCATTGGGGTGGGGGTACCCGAGGCCGGGATAGTTAATCTGGAAAGGCCTGCTGGAAGAGATCCGTCTTGACAGCCCTTTTAAAGCTGTCTAACGATGTTAACTGACGGATTTCATCTGGCAGGTTGTTCCAGAGTCTGGGGCCGACAACTGAGAAAGTCCTCTGGGAGGTCGTCGCAAGCCTCGATTTTTGAGGCTGCAGCAAATTCTTCCCAGAGGACCGGAGAGCACGGGGAGGATTGTATGGGAGGAGGTGGTCCCTGAGATAGCTTGGACCCAAGCCATTTAGGGCTTTAAAGGTGATAACCAACACATTGTACTGGGCCCGGAAGCTGATAGGCAGCCAGTGGAGGGACCTCAAAAGTATAGTGGGACCTCAGTATCCGCAGGGGATCTGTTCCAGACCCCACCCCTGCAGATACCGAAATCTGTTGATGCTCAAGTCCCACTGTCTCAATGGTGGTATGGCTGCATGCACACAACACCAGTGGAGACAACGGGGGCTGTCCTTAATGGTGGTGCATGCACATTGCTGTGCCACCATTGGGGACAATGCGGGTTTGCCATCCACAGATGCTTAAATCCATAGATAACAACTCCGCTGATACCAAGGCCCCACTGTACATGCTGATTTTATTCCAAATTATGTATTTTATATATTTTATGTTCCTAAGGTAACAAAGTTATTTACAGTCTTTACAGTGTGGTAATATAACGTTAAATTTTTTATCAAAAATGTCCATCCCCCTCGTCACGTTAAAAAACAAATAAAAAGGAAGACTACTTTTTTCCTTATTGTTTCACAATTTCTAGACATTTTACTAGGCCAGACTGACTAAACAAAAGTACACATATGTACATTCGTCCCTTCCGATTCGTGGGGGATCAGTTCCAAACCCCCTTCTGTGCAAATTGGAAATATCACAAATATTCAAGTCCCCATTCTTTTTAATGGTTGCACGCTCCTGTGCGTGGCCCCGCATGTATGCCACGGGTGTGTGCACCATTTTGTCCCTCTGCGAAGGAGCGAGAGTGCAAACTCCAAGTCTGTGAAAGGGGAGGCACAAGTGTATTTCAATTTTCCATCAGAGAATAGAAAATACAAGCACCAGATTTTTTATAAATTATTTAAGTAAATGTGTAAGACTACGTATATTTGAAATGTGCAAAAACATGCTCTACAGGAAAATATGTACATTAGGAAAAGTTTGTAGGAAAATATACACAAATTTCGATGCAGAATGGGAAATAATTCCATAGTCACAGCATGATAATAGAACCTGGACAAGATAAAAATAGTCATCCCTTCTGATTCATGGAGGATCCGTTCCGGACCCCCCCCCACACACACACACGTGAATCGGGAAAATCGCCAATATTGGGGTCCCATTTGTTTTAATGGCCACACCATTTTGTCCCTCAGCTCTTGCCATCTGCAAAAGACTGAGGGAGGTGAACGGCAAGTCCGCGAATGACGAGGGACGAGTGTACTAGTAGATTTTTGAGAAAACCAACTAAAATGACACATTATTACATCCTTACTTGTAAGTCTTACAACCACTAATTATGTTTTGAGATGTCATTCTAACTTGTATCACCAATAACATGATGACAGAGTATAGCTTCTGCAAGAGGAAGTGAAGCTCGTCATAGCTGGGAAGACCCAATTACTTTCTCTCTTTCTTTTCTTTTCTTCTCTCTCTCTTTGGTTACTGGTATTCTTTGTTTGTAGACCCAATGTGGTGTTGTGGTTTGAACATAGAACTGTGACTCTGGAGACCAAAGTTCAAATCTCTGCTCAGCCATGGAAGCCCACTGGGTGACAATGGGCAAGTCACACTGTCTCAGCCTCAGAGTGATGGTAACATCACTGCACTGGTATGCGTACTTGAATATGTGATGATACTCAAAAACTAAGACAACTGCGGGACTACTACTTTCAATTAGACTAGAAAGCTTTCCAAGTTGAAAAATAAAAATTAAAAATATGTTACCCGATCACAAGAACAAGAACCAGCATGGTACAGTGGTTTGAGTATTTGGCATGACTCTGAAGACCAAGATTCAAATTCCCATTTGGCCATGGAAAACTACTGGGTGATCTTGGACAAGTCACAATCTCTCAGCCTCAGAGGATGGTAATCGCAACCATCCTCTGAAGAAACTTGCCAGGAAAACCCCATGATAGGTTTGCGGTAGGGTCACCATGAGTCGGAAATGACTTGAAGGCACACAACAACAAATCACAAGAAACTACTGATGTAGACTTTTGCTTACCGTAATTATTCCAAAAGCTCGAACTCACATGGAAGATGATATTCCCCTCAGCATCTTATCTGCTTAACCAGACATTTTCCAAATCCTTAATTCTAATGGTTACCCCTGGTTTTTAATGAATAGTTTTATTAATTTTACTTTTTTATTGTTTTATCCTGTTAACCACTTATTATTTTATTGTCCCTGTTTTTCTTGTCAACTGCTTTGGGATTTTTACATGAAAATCTGTATATAAATTTTGCAAATACATAAGTAATAAAAATTAAAAAGAGATTTCTCAAAATAAAGTTTCAGCTATAAATCTCTGAAGCTGTTCAGTCACAGCAGTATGCATAGCAACCAGCTGCATTGATTTGATAAGTATGCACATGAGAAAATGGGGAAGAATCTACAAGAACAAGCAGGATATTTCCCACCTCACCCACAATATTAGAAATACTTTCAGTTGTTCATCTTCTAATGTGCTATATGCCATCATCTGTCAACAATGCCTTTCAGCACTCTATATTGGGCCAGAAGATAAACAGGCATAAATCAGACATTATGAATGGGAATATACACACACACAAAACCAAAAACAGGTGCAGAACATTTCCATTTTCCTAGGCATTCTATCTCGGACTTCAAGACAGCTGCCCTTGAACAAAGTAGTTACAGACTGTAGTTAATCTGAAACTTAAAAGTAGTTAAGATTGGAAAGAGAACCAGCACAATAGGAAAATATCCACAAATTCCAGTCCATCAACAGTGGGTTGAACAGAGACAATGCTTTTTGGCACACTACACAAATTATAACACTAGTTAACACTGCAGTCTCATGAGGGTGCACTTGGTCAGTTTATAACATCCCTTTCTGGTTTCCAGCCATTATCCAAAAAAAAAAAAAACCCTCCATCATTCATATTGTCATCCACCCACAGTGGCCCCAGGCAACATCTTTCCTCCTGCCTTTGCTCCTCAAAGACCATTGCTAAAACTGAACTTGTCACCTCATCATCATACCCACAACTTTTGCATTTCTATTCTGTTTCTATTCATTCAGCTGTATATAATGCCTGTTCCTGGTCATTAGTTCATTTCATGCTTATGAGAAAATAGAGCAGGGCTGCATTTACATTTCTGAAACAGTCAGCCCTCCTCATTCACAGGTTTAACATTCACTTTGATTATTCGCGGGTTTGTCCATGTCTGAAGGGCAATTGTGCTTCCCCAGCCTGCACGGCTGGGAAGGGCATGCACTCCTCCTCCATTCTGGGCTTTTCCCTAAGACAGAGCAGCCAGGAAGGGTGCATGCATGTGCTCCTCATCCTCCCTTCCTTTGCCTCACTTGTCCAGCCACCATCTGGCAGTCCTAGGCAGGCATCCGGTTGAGTGCATGGGTGAGTGGGGAAGGCAGGGGAGGCCCCCACCATCACTCATGCATATTCATGTTTTTTCCACTTTTGTGGGGGTCTTGTGCACCTAACCCCCACAAATGTGGAGGGCAGACTGTAATGCAGCGTGACACCACTTTAACTGTCATGGCTCTATGCTATAGAATTCTGGGATTTGTAGTTTTGTAAGGTATTTACCTTTCTCTGTTGGAGAGCTCTGGTACCTCATAAAACAACAAATCCCAGAATCCCATAGCATTGAGCCACAGCAGTTAAAGAGGTGTCAAACTGTATTATTTCTGCAGCACAGGTGCAGCCTGAGTCTATGAAAGCTTATATTACCAACTTTTTTTTCCAGTTAGTCTCAAAGATGCTACAAGATCTCTTTGCATACTGATATTCCAGACTAAAACAGCTAGGTCTTTGAATAGATATAATTCGAGAAATTCTATCCCTCACTATATTTTGAAATCTGTCTTCCATGTTTAGATAGAACTGTGTCCTTAGTATTTGAAATATGTATTTGAATGCTTTGACTCTACATTTTAAAAAATTAACTGCTTTAATTATTTTGGGGGTGTTTCAGACATCTGTTATAAAATTGCTCTTCACATTCTTTCACATCATCTGAAAAAAAAAAAGGCAAGTTTTCTTCATCTCCTCCACAACCACCCCCTCCCCCATTTTAAACCAAATATCCACTGGAGACTAATTTACTACAACTCTCCAAATAAAGTGATCTGCAAGCCACAATTTGTATAGTGTAACTTTATCCTGAGGTGAATAATGTCCCTTTGAAATACACAAGAACAGTTATTAGCATTGTCTTTATTTATTTATAAAGAAACCAAGGAACCAAGACAATATTAAAAAAAAAAAAAAGAACAAAAGGAAAGCCACCAGGCATTTGTTCAACACCAAGTAGCCATTGCTATTCTTTGGTTCCTTGAAAGGCAACTGCACCTGCCATCAAAGCAGCTTGTAGAGGAGAAATGTCACTCCTAGGTAGATAACCTCCAGGGAGCCTGTTACACAGCTGGTTCACAGAATTCAGCCCTTGTTTGCCATAGAAATAGGTAGTTTCAACAAGAACCTCTTGGTTCATGTTCCCAAAAGAAAAGAAAAAAAAGGGGAGGGAGACATCTCTGATGACAAAATGTGGAAGTTATATGAACCTAATTTGTTACCTTTTGGTTCCCCCTTTAAAAAGAGGTAAATGTAAGGCCGTGACATGAACATGTCTCGTCTTTTGCCAACCACCCCTTCCCCAGGGAGAAAACTGCTTTAAAACATTTCTGTTGATTCCAAGTGCAAATCACAAGAGAACAAACTAGTATGGTCATGGCAATCTTGCTTTGCTTCAGTACACTCATGTCAGAGAAAAATGGGGTCTGTTAGAAATTTAGCCCTGTTGACAATGGATAAATCATCTTACAGGTAGGATGGCATAGTCCAACTATGAAATAAACTAGATCTTTTCTGCAGTACTCTTCTCTACAACTTGCAGAATCTGGAAAAAGCAAAGTTCAAGGATGTATCCAAAGAACTAAGATCTCTATGCAAGCCATTTAGGGCTTTAAAGGTCATAACCAACACCTTATACTGGGCCCGGAAACTGACAGGCAGCCAGTGAAGAGATTTTAATACAGGAGTTATGTGATCTCTTCGCGATGTACCTGAGACTACTCTGGCTGCCATATTTTGTACCAGTTGAAGTTTCCGGACCAAGCATGAGAGTAGCCCCATGTAGAGCGCATATAGCCTGTCTTTCTGCTGCAATGGGATCAATAGCGGCTTATAACAAGATACAGCTAAAAACCTAATGAGATATAAATAAAACAATAATATAATGATAGAAACATTTTTAAAAATGAATAAATTATCACATAAAAACACCACTAATTTAAAACAGTAGAAAATCAGTTAAAAACATGAAAAAATGGATCAAAATATTGTTGAGAAGCTTTACAAAATCTTTGCCTTAACACAGCTTATGGTTTCCACTTTGTATTCTGGAGGCAGGCATTTTGGGGAGTGTTGTTTTTTCCCCAAACAGCAGGGACCTTCAAAAGTGGTGAGGGAGAAAACTACAGGTAATATGGAATTAAAAGCAGAGATCATATTTCATATTGTTACCTTTTAAAATGCCACTTGCAGCCTCTTGGAAAATGAGGCAATCAACAGCAATATACACAGGCTGTATATTGTATATCTGGCTCCCTTCCCAAAGATAGCAATAGAATTGGCAGATGTCAATATACAGGACAAACATTTTCAATAGCTTCCTGAAAGAATAAGGAACTATTTTTGCAAGGGTTAACTGTTCTACCTCCCACCATTTCACCTCAGCCATAATATACTCCAATGCCATCTTTCAAGCATGTATTTGCTGTTGTTTTATTTTCATGATTGAGCTTTGCAACATCAGATTCCATTACCTTTACCGCTTTGGCAAATAAAGACAGCTTCCACTACTGATTTCAATTTATGTTCTTCAAATGTACATAGCTATTACAACAAACAACAAATAAGAATAATACCTGCTTGGCTATAGATTTCTTAACATAAGTTTGCAACTTCCTTCTCTGCAGCCACACTAAGAAAAGTCATATGGGAAGGCACTTCCAGCAATAACATAGGAATGGCATCAATCTCTTCTAGCCCCCTGACCAACTCTGAAGAGGAGAGTCATGTCCAGGAAAATAAAGCATACAGAAATGAGGGACAGGAATACAGGAGGGCTTGTGACAGGAGCCAGGTGGTACCAGCATGGGCAAAGTAAATGCAGGGCATGCATATGTGAGGGGGCAACAAAAACCTGATACCTCTCAGGTCACTACACTGCTAGCTAAAGCAAAACTCAACAGAACATATGGTTTATGCCTGAGGATCCAGCAGAATAATTTTAGAAGTAGGAAGTCAATAGAAGTAGGAAGTCAAACGGCATAAATCTCCATCCCACATTCAAAATATATAATTTGAAAATCCAAATGAACATGAAACATGCAATGGACCTGTGGTTACTGTAATACCTGGTGTTCCCTTTCTTGGGGACTGGAATGTGTATTGAGCATTTCCAATCTGTGAGCCATTGTTTTACTTTCCATATTTGTTGACAAGTTTTAGTTAGAACTAGAGTAAATTCTATCTCTTTAGATCAGGGTCAGGCAACCTTTTTGAGACCTGGGCCGGTCTCCTGTCGCCCAGGTCTCGGCTGAGGCGAGGGGGGGAATGGCGGTGCGCGCGACCCCCTGCGCACGCGGCCGCTACTGCAGCCGCCACAGCGCATGTCGCAGCTGCCATTTTGGAAGTCTAAATCGCAGCCGCGACGCGTTTGCGCATGCGCAAGAGTACTGTGCATGCACAAACGCGTCGCGGCCGCCATTTTGACTTCCAAAATGGTGGCCGCAGCAAGCGCGGCTGAAAACGCGCCCCGACGGCAGCGAGCGGCGGTGGGCGGCAGCAACCTACGGCCGGGCCGGTAAGTCCGGGGCCCGGGCCCTTAACCAGCCCCCGGGCCATAGGTTGCTGGTCCCTGCTTTAGATAGAAACATCAATACTGGCAAGCCATTTGTTCCTGGCAATTTATTTCTCCCAAGTGTTCTGAGTGCAGTTTCCATTTCAATTCCTGAAATTGGAGGTTCATCCTCATATGATTCTTCCTCAAATGAATCTGCCATCCTTTCATCTCTTTAACATAGTTCTGTGTATTGTTTCCATCATCTTATTTCTATTTGGTCACATAATTTGTTCCCCTGCTGGTTGAAGAGCATCCACCTCTTGGTTTAAATTTCCCTTGATTTCTCCAAGCTTGTATAAGAGGTGTCTTGTTCTCCCTTTTTTGTTGCCACTTTCTGTTTTACTGCATTGATTATATAGCGCAGGGGTAGGCATCCTTTCCCCTTTAAGGGCCGAGGGACTTCAGCTCCCAGAAGCCTCAGCCATGTTGGCCAATAGTCCTATGTTGGCCAATAGCTCCTAGGATTCTGGTAGCTGAAGTCCCTCGGCCCTTAAAGAGGAAAGGTTGCCTGCCTTGTCCATGTGCACAAGGGATATTAACAGCATTCAGAGTTCTGGTGCTATTTCTGCCTCCTTTTACTTTTGCCTCTCATCTGTCAACTGCTTGAAGAGTTCAATTTGTCATCCACTGAGGCTTCTCTTTCTTTTTTACTATAGATAGTGTCTTTTTGCATTTCTCCCTGACAGAGGGGGGATGCAGACAGGAGGCCCTGGGCAGCCCTAGGAAACAGAGGATCGAGACCGAGGCTGCCGGACACCTCAGCCCCGATCCTCCCTTTTGCCACCTGGGAAAGGAGGGACAAAATGCTGCTCCTTTCAGAGCTGGCAAAAAGGGTGCCCTTTAGCGCCCCTTTCAGCGCAGCGCGTCAAAAGGTTGCGCCGGAAGGACAGCCTGACGTTGTGCACCGTGCATAACGGCGCGTGGCGTCAGAATGTTTTCGGGGAGGGGTTGAGGCGGTCGGCGTGCAGCTGTCCCTCCCCATCCCTGCCTCCAGGATGGCCCAAAGTCCCTGGCTTCAGTCCACAGTTCCTTTGGCTCCCAGTCAGTTAGGGTTAATAGTTCAAGTCTATTTTTCATGCTATCTTTAAATACTAGGGGGATGTTCTTCAGGTTATATTTTGGCATGAACGTTTGTTTAGTGTTCTTCTTTGGCTTTATTCTTATTTTTCATATTAGTACTGTGCCACAGTCTGATCCTGGTCTTATTTTTGCAGAGAGAACCTTTCCATCTTCTGCTTCCAATTATTAAAATAATTTGATTTTTGTATTGGCCATCAGGTGACGTCCATGTAGACAATCACCTCCTTGGTTTGCTTGGAAAATATGTTTGTGCTGAACAAACTGTTGGCCTTGCAAAATTCAGTCATTCCGTCGCTTGCGTCATTTCTTTATCCTAGACCTAATTTTCCTAGCATTTGATTTTTCTCTGTTTCCTATTTTCACATTCTAGTCACCTATAATTCACAAAAAGTCCTGTTTTGATGTGTGATCACTTTCCTCCTGGATTCCAGCACAGAATCTTTCTATTTCTTTTCCCTCTTCTTCCTTCTTAATGTCAAAACAATTGTGCATCTACCATGAGGCAAGCAATGCAAGCTCATTTATGTATGAACTTGGAATTGTTTGTGTGACTGAGACAGTGTAGCCTTCAAGAGAACAAGACTGAGTAGACTGTAATGTAACTAAATCTTCTGAAGTGGTAAGCTATCATATGATTCCAGTTATTGTACTGATTAGACCAGACTGTGTGAATTCGGCTATTGTGCAGATGAATCTATGCTTGCCAGCAGCCTTCAATTATGTTCCTGCAAAACCATTAAACCATCTATTCTGTATTTGAAAAAAATTGTTTTGATGAATACCTATTTAGGGGGGGAAGCAGACGGGAGCTTCCCGTGCGCCGCGGGACGGAGCGCCGCTGGACCGCGGCAGCTGCACCGCGGCGCACCGCCGGCGACTCTAAAAGGAGCACCAAATTGGTGCTCCTTTTAGATTTTAGGGAAAGTGCGCCCTAAAAGGTTGCGGGCGCACTTTCCCTGACTCAAACACCGCGGCGCGTGCGGTCGCCATGGCGTGAGGTCATCCTCGGAGCGCCGGCCGTGCGGAGGCGACTCCGAGGGCGACCTCAGGAAGAGGAAGGGGCGCCGCTCGTGCAGCTGCCCCTCCTCTTCCCTGCCCGGAAGACGACTCTATTAGTCGTCTGCCGAGGCCCTATGAAAACATCAATGTGTATGTTGGATCTGTTCTAACTTCTAACACAAAAATTTGCATTCAGGCAGAAAAAATGAAATGCACAGATACAAGATGGGGGCGGGACACCTGGCTTAACAAGAGTATATGTGAAAGGGATCTAGATGTCCTAGTAGAAAACAATTTTAACATGAGTCAGTAATGTGATGCAGCAGCTAAAAAGCCAATGAGATTCTAGCCTGAATCAATAGAAGTATAATGTCTAGAACAAGAGAAGTAATAGTACCACTCTATTCTGCTTTGATCAGGCCTTACCTGGGATACTGTGTCCAGTTCTGGGCACCACAATTCAAAAGGGATATTGATAAGCTGGAGCATGTTCAGAGGAGGACAACCAAAAAGATGAAAGGTCTGAGAACCATTAGGAGTGACTTAGGGAGCTGGGTATGTTTAGCCTGGAGAAGAGACTGTCAAGATGTGATATGATAGCCCTGTTTAAATATTTGAAGAGATGTCATACTGAAGATGGAGCAAATTTGTTTGCTGCAGCTCCAGAGAATAGGACCCAGAGCAATGGATTCAAACTACACAGAAACAGATTCCACCTCAACATGAGGAAGAAGTTCCTGACAGTAAGAGCTTTTCAACAATGGAACACATTTCCCTCAGAGTGTGGTAGAGTCTCCTTCTTTGGAGATTTTTAAGTAAAGGCTGGATGGCCACCTGTCAGAAGTGCTTTGATTGTGAGTTCCTGCATGGCAGGGGATTAGACTGGATGGCCCTTGTGGTCTCTTCCAATTATGATTCTATGATTCTGCCTCTGTGGTTGGAGCATAAATTTGGAATAAGGTTATACTGATGGGTCTACGTGTTGTGCAGCTTTGGACTTTTATATTACCTCTGAGCAGGTCAGTAGCTTAACGTCCTTTCAGCCCGAGTTCACTAGCCACAGCACTACTTGTAGTTGTCCTCTACTGTACCCCAGTAGCTCACTGAATGCCACCCAACCTGGGAGTTCCATCTTCTGGCAGTATTTCTTGTTTCAATTTGGATTGCCCCATCATAAGGATTTCATAGTAAAAGTTCTCCAAAAAGAAGGTTTACCAGTGCCTCCCTCCACACAGTACACACAAACATCAGCTATGGTGCCACTACCATTGTCTCTGAGACATCCTCTTACAACTGTTTGGCACATTTAGTCTGGCTTCTCAGCAAAAGCCTGTCTAACATGGGAGACCCTACCTGCAGTACAGTTTCCATTAGCATAGCCTCTTGCCTCACAGGAGCATGCAATCCTACCACCATGGAAAGGTAATGCTATTAGTGGGATATCTTTCAGATAGGTACACTACAATATTATAGTATTATGATTCCACTTTAATGGTCATGGCTGTATCCTAGGATTTGTAGCTTGATGAGGCACTAGAGCTCTCTGGATGAGAATTATAAATACCCTTTCAACTGCAAATACCAGGATTCCATAGGATGTTGCTGTGGCACTAAAAAGTGGGATCATAATGCCATAATACTTTAGTGTGAAAAGGCCCTCAGTTGATTTTAGTGTGAAAGGCTCCAACGATCCTCACAACCATTTTGTACATATTAAACATATCATAGTGAAAGTAATAATAGGAAAGGAAAAGCAGCTATAAAAGAACTAGAAAAGATCCGAAAGATATACATCTGAACACTAAAAATAAAGTGTATTCCTCATCACCATGTATGGATGCAAGAGTTGGACTATGAAGAAAGTGGATAAGAAGAAAATAAATTCATTTGAGATGTGGTGCTGGAAAAGAGTGCTGAAGATACTGTGGACAGCCAAAAAGACAAACAGGTGAGTCCTAACAGATCAAGCCTGAAATCTCCCTTGAAGGCAAGATGATCAAGTTGAGACTGTCTTACTTTGGACACATCATGAGAAGGCATGATTCATTAGACAAAACAATAATGCTAGAAAAGGTGGAGGGATGTAGAAAGAGAAGACCACATGCTAGCTGGATAGACTCCATTAGGGAGGTCATGGGTCAGAATTTTAGAGGACCTAAGCAGAGCCGTGGAGGACAAAGAGTCTTGGAGTCTCAATAAATGAGTTCTATAGTGTATTTTATCCCTTTTTGATCAAAGTGGGCTATATTTGCAGTTAGGGGTGTGGGAGGGAAGTGGGAGGAGGGATTAGGATTTGGATCGTTTTAACTGTGTATTTTAATTGTTGTACGCCGCCCCGATTGCGACGCAGAGGGGCGGGTTAGAAATAAAACTTATTATTATTATTATTATTATTGCCACTCTTAAACCCTTTCCAAGTCATGAGTATGGGTGCAAGTCGCTCTGAGGCTGGGCACCTCATTCTGACCTAAGAGCGAGTCACAGCTGCAGCACCACTCAGCTCACAAGGACTGCACAGGAAGGCAACCAAAACCCATGTCCAGGAGGCGGTAGCAGTGGAACTCTGTGCCAGAATACTCTGGGGACAAGCAGACCCTACAGACTACAGGGGAAAGCTGTAATAGAGATAGGGCAGTCAGCCAGGGTTTGGGGGAGTTTATTTATTTATTTATTTAATTCATTTATATCCCGCCTTTCTCCCCAGAAGGACCCAAGGCGGCTCATAGATAAAACCTTTAAAATTGTGATAAAATTCAAAAGAATTAAAACGTCTAAATCCAATATAAAATCCCATAAAATATATACAAGTTAAAAACAGACTAAAAACCTACATGTTCCATAAAACCACCCTGCTATGCATTATATACAAAATGCCCGCCTGTATAAGAATGTTTTAACTTGCTGGAGAAAGGCCAGGAGGGAGGGGGCCAGCCTAGCCTTCTGAGGAAGGGCATTCCAGAGGGTGGGAGTAGCCACCGAGAAGGCTCTCTTTCGTCCTCATCAGGCGAGCCTGTGATCTTGGTGGGACCAAGAGAAAGCCTTCTCCTGCAGATCTTAGGGCTCTCACAGGTTCGTATGGGGAGTTGTGAATTATTAAGTAGCTCAGGGGTTAATGTGTGGTCCATATAGCAATCACCTTAAGGCCCAAGCATCCAATCCAGGGAAGGGCAAGGGGCAAGGTGAGTGACAGGAACACAAGTGTTTAGAACTCTGGGGCCAACCTGGAGAGGGGATCCATTACAGCCCATTTTTAATAGCACTTTCCCACACCCCTGTAAAAAGCAGTTTAGCACTACACATGTACAAACAAAAAGAATCCATTTTGCTGGGCTCCTACAAGCTTTAGAAAGTGAATATGCATAATGGAATCCTGTTACTGACTTCTGCAAGCATACATTCCCATACAAAAAATGTTGAACATTTTTGTCTGATGTCTGCATTCAGTTCGAGGTTGTGAAAGTGAAATTGTGCATGTGGTTCCATTGTGCATACAGAATATGATACACACCATTGTGTTTAGCAGCAAAACTGCACAAAGGCATGAAAACTGGAATGTGCAACTGCATGCACATTTGTATGTGCATCCACATGCAGCATTTGTAGTACTTTACTACTAAATATAAGGGTCACACAGCAGAAAGAATGTATAACTCTACATGCAGAGATTTATACAGATACTATACAATTCCAATGTAGTATCTCATCATAATAGATGATATGATCCTAATAAATTATAAAGATGCTGCTCTTGAAATTCCAGATAATTTCATTGAATGTAATAGTTATTACCTATTTCAAAGACAAGCTTGAATCAACTAGCACCACACCACATTTATGCAGGATTGGGAACTACTGATCCATCATTTTGTAACAGTAAAGTCATGGGGAGGGGGGAGTTTAAGTGTGAATATTTCCATTGTTTTAAAAGTAAAAGCAAATGCAGAATATTTTGAGCCTAAACACCTGGAAGTTTCCAGGAGTGGTAATTCACCTTTCAGACAGGTTACAGGGTTCCCCTTCTCATATCATGTAAAAATATAGTGGGTCCTTGCTATCTGCTGGGGCTTAGTTGCAGGACCCGCTGTGGAAACTTCTAGGAGACGCAATTCACCCACCCATTTTCTTGGGCCAGAATAGATACAGTCAAGGAAATCTAAAGGGCTCAGGGGTTGACGAAATAGCCTTTGGGGCTACTTATGACCCCAGGGCTCCACTTTGCTCATCCCTATTCCAGCGTGAACTCTCACAGCATATGGGCTAACAGTTAAATCTGGACTTCACCTCTTGCAAACTGTAAACGTGTCTTAGAACATTGGTTACCAGCTCTGGCCCTCCAAATGTTTTTTCATCTCCCAGCAGTGCCATCCAACATGGCCACTGGTCAGGGATTCTGGGAGCTTAGGTTCAAAACATCTAAAGAATCACAGCCTTAGAATGCTGTACTTTGCAAAACATGGTCATTAACAGTGGAGTCAATGTTTATCTGCCATTCCTGATCTTATAGAGCTCATTAAGCTTACAGAAACCCTCCAGCCTCCCCCACTGCATTGTTTCAAGACTTTAACTGTATGCCAGAACGCTATGCTAATACATCATCACTTTTAGCAACAAGTACAATTGCCCTTTGGATATTCTTTTCAAAACTGAACTTTTAGCAAAGCTGAGCTTGTGCTGGCAGAGATCCCTCTGTCTAAAGAGAAAATACACATTTGAATAAGAAAAGAAAGTGTTATACTTCTTGTGCATTCTTCCAGAGATTATTTTATCAAAATATTTGATTAAAACTTCCATTTGGTGAAAGCAATATAGAATGCTTTACAGCTTTAAAAGCTGCCTATCCCCCTAGCAAAAGCACCTCTGAGTATTCTTTGCCTGAGAAAACCATATGAAACTAATGTGCCAGACATCAACAGGCAACCTAAAGGCACACATACAGACATTCCCCCAACACAAATCTTTACTAAAACAGAAATAATGATATAAAGATATCTTACGGCTTGAAAGGCAGTAAGCCAGCTTGCAGTTGACCTTCCTGAAAAGTTGCTTGTTGAATGGCCAGAGAATTAGAGTGAAGAGCTGAATGAAGTTGATTATCAGTCCTGAGGCAATAAATATATAACTGATAAGAAGGTGGAAAATAAATTGAGACTTCAAAAACCCAGTGATGTCCATGGTTTAAGGTGGCAATGCAAGGCCTCCACAAGATGAAAATCCAGGAAGTTCAGAAGGTAACTGTAAAAAAGGCAACAAGAGAATCCTGCCATTAGAAAACACCAGCTTTTAAAATGTTACTCTTGTTTTAGCTATTTTCTGAGCAGCAAAATATTTACATGTCATCCACACACAAAAATGTTACAGAGGATTTCTTTTTTTCATCTGTGCCAAATCCCAGATATTATTGTAAACCTGATATTATATCTGTCTGTTTCTCAAATGAGAGAGTCTACAGCCACTATTCCATATCCTTTAATTAATCTTTAACCTTTGCAATAATGTATCCTGAAATACACTACATCTTACAGCTTGAAGAGTTTTCATGCATACATAAGCCAAACATGAGCACATACATAGCTAGGATTGTGAGGGTTGGAAAGTTAGAAAAATGGAAAACAAAACTTTTAACCATTCTAGAGCACTATATATTAGTTTTTAATATAATATTAATATTATTTTCATAATTCAAAAACAGATTTACTCACATCTGTAATGGCTACAGACCCTGTGAGAGTTCATAGCCTATGATTTGATAAAACAACCATTTTCAAAGCTTGGCCCAGAGCTGCCCTAGCACTGCACGAATAGACAGAAGAAGCACTTTACATTACTTGAAAAAGCACTTTAGCATCAACCTCGAGATTCTAAAATCCTGGTAAAGAAATATATCTTTATTATTTAAACACAGTCTACCCTTTAGACCTTAAAAAAATCACTTTAGAAACTCCAGCAATAAACCTTAAGAATTTCATGTGCCCTTTCCACCTGACTGCCAGCAAGGTCTCAGGAGCTTACGCTTAAGTTTCTACATGAACTGCAGAACGTGATAAGTGGTGTTATCACCAATAACTTTTTTTTCTCCTCCAAAGTCAGTAATATTAATACCATGCTCCCCTTACCACTTCCTTTCTGCTATCATGCCTGATGAAAGGAATAAACCTTCTTGACAGATATCACCAGGCAAAGGTTATAGCTCTGGAAATCCTCTTCCCACATGGGCAAACCAAGGAAACTAGGACAAAATGTATAATGACATACTAATAAGGGTTCTCTCACAGAGCATGGAAAATGTACCTTTTGGACTACAACCCAGAGAATCCCCAAACCAGTGCAGTCATACTAGCCAGGGGGTTCTGGGAATTACGATCCAACAAAGTGTATTTTCCAAGTTCTGCTATCTCTAGTTTTCTGTGTTTTTTGGGGGGGGGGGGGGCTGTGTGGCCATGTTCTAGATTACAGGGATCCTGAAACTACAGCCAGCATGCGGCCAGCCGAGGACATTTATCCGGCCCGCCTGGTGTTTTTGCCGCCGCTGCCTGTCCCAGGCAACTTGTCCCAGGCCCGCAGTGCGCATGTCTGGCCCTCCATTGGTCTGTGGGACAGTGAAGTGGCCCCCTGTTTAAAAAGTTTGAGGACCCCTGCTCTAGAAGAATTTATTCCTGACATTTCACATGCAATTGTGGTTGGTATCTTCAGAGGGATGAAGATGCCAGCCACAGTTGCAGGCGAAACGTCAGGAATAAATTCTTCCAGAACACGACCACACAGTCCGAAAAACACACAGAAAACACAGAAAGCCTTCAATTTTACATCTACTGTCTCTGTCTGTATGAGGAAAAGGTGTCCAGCGTCAGATTGCAGATGCCTGTTAAGCTAAGGAGATCCAGCTAACCTGATAGCCCATGGTACAGTGTTGGTTGGTGGACTCAGACTGGAAGGACACAGTTCAGAACCTACTTGGCCATGAAACTCACTAAATGGCCTTGGGCCAGTCATGATCTCTCAGCCTGACCTACTTCACAATATTTTTTGATAATAAAAATGGGGAAGGGGGGGCAATATACATTGCCTTGAACTCCTGAGAGGAAAGAAAAGTTCTAAATGTAAAACAAACAAACAACAAAAATTGAAATGACATGAGCTTTGATATAGAAATAGGTAATTAAAATTACTGCAAACTAATAATACCTGGTTGTTGTGTGCTTTTAAGTCATTTCTGACATATGATGACCCTAAGGAAAACTATCATAGGGTTTTCTTGGCGAGTTTCTTCAGAGGGGGTTTGCCATTGCCATCCCCTGAGGCTGAGAAAGTGCAACTTGTCCAAGGTCACCCAGTGGATTTCCATGGCTGAGCCAGGATTCGAATCCTGATCTCCCAGTGTCCTAGTCCAACATCCAAACCATTACACTACACTAGTGTTCCAAAACACTAACATGAAAAAATAACATACTAATGTGAGAAATCGTGACAAAATTCTTGAATCCATGCATTTGATGGTGTACGCAGCTTTTTTAAAAAAAGTATTTACTGATGAGGGTCATGCTCCAAATTAGTAGAAATATCCTACTAGCCTTCCATCAAAGAAAGGTGTGTGTGCTGAATAATCAGATAATCAGCCTCTTCATCACCATGAGACACTCAGCTCAGAAATTATGTGAATTTACAAAATAGCTGCATTACGGAAGCAAAAAGATGCCTCTAAATATTCAGTTTAGGGGGGTGGAGTAGAGGGGGCTGGCATTCCTTGCACTGGTGGTATAAGAATACAGACGTGGCCAAATGAAAGGAGGAACTAATAGTAGGGGTATATAGGGTGCACCCTAACACTTTCTCTAGGCTCCTTTCATTCAATATCACTGTTTTTCTCAAGTCATTTAGTAGTAGTTCTGAGTCCTTGAAAAGTTAAGAGTTTATTAACAGAAAGACTGCTGGACCTGAGGGGAGGTTTTTAAAGCACTCTGATATGGCACAACTCTCTGCTGTTTTGGAAAAAAGGAGAGACAGAAAGCAGTAGTACTACAAATCCCATTGGGTGCACGCAAGTCTTTTGGCACAGCTGAAGTAACACTTTGCAATCTAGCCCACAGCAATAGAATTACTCCAATGGAGAATATTTGAGGTCTTGTTTTTGCATCACCCCTAATCTTAGGTATGCTGATAAAGAAAGATCAGGTATTTCCAGGTGAAAATGAATCAGGCTGCAGCGTCCAGAAAAAGAAAAAAGAAAAGGAAAACACACCCTTCAACCAATATACTGGGTGCTGCTGTTATGCGCCTTCAAGTAAATTCCTAACTTAAAGCAACCCGATTCTAGGGTTGTTGTTGTTGTTGTGTGTGTGTGTGTGTGTGTGTGTGTGTTTTGGCAAGATTTGTTCAGAGGTTTGCCGTTGTTTTTGCCCAGGATCACCCAGTGACAGAGGGCCAGGCTAAGGCTCTGAGGCTTTATTTTACCTGTAACCCTCCATATCAGCCAGCTCCGAGCCTAAATGAAGAGGCTGCCTGTACGATTTTTGGATTTTGTTTTGTTTTGGGTTTTTTTGTATTGGTGGGATGGAAGGTCTTGAATTACATCAGGACACACGTCCATCAATCAACGGTTCTGGGAAGAGATTAGATGTTTTTATTGGAGAAGCAATTCAACTTGTGCGGGGCAATGGAAGATGTAGCATTAGTAGGGCGAAAGGTCATTACAGAGGAAGATGTGATGCGATGCTTGATATCCATCTCGCCTTCCATTTGTCCTAAAAGATCTGGTGAACATGCCTAACCAGCCACTGAACCTTTC
This sequence comes from Phrynosoma blainvillii, assembly GCA_026167975.1. NCBI lineage: Eukaryota > Metazoa > Chordata > Lepidosauria > Squamata > Phrynosomatidae > Phrynosoma > Phrynosoma blainvillii. Next base: position 91,758,551 of record JANUYF010000001.1, on the reverse strand, counting down.
TCTGCTCTTATGTAATGCCAGGTCAGTGAGGAATAAGTCTCGTATTATCTATGACTTACTGATAGCTCACAGTGCTGACCTGGCATGTATCACGGAGACCTGGCTAGGAGCAGATAGAGCTGTAACCTGGGCTCAGGCCCTTCCAGCTGGTACTCCATCAATGAGCAGGTAAGGGAAAGCGGGCAAGGGAAGGGGTAGCCATGGTCCACAAAAACAACCTTGCCTTAACCAGGATACCTATCCATGCATTAGACTACATTGAATGCATTTGCCTTAGCTTGAAGACCAGGGACAGGCTGGGGATTCTCTTGGTTTACCGTCTGCCCCATAACTTAACAGACTCCCTAGCTGAGCTGACACAACTAGTCTCGGAGCTGGTGTTGGAGTCGCCTAGGCTATTAGTCCTGGGTGACCTCAACATCCCCCTGGGGGCTGGTTTGACTAATCTTACCGGTGCAGTTTGGGAGTTCATGGTTCCCATGACAAACATGGGCCTCTTGGGACCAGAATACTTAAGGGATCGCCTTCTTCCGTATTGTCCGTCCCGCACACTAAGGTCCTTGGAGATAAAACTACTACAGCTAAAAAATCTAGGCTAACTTCAGTTAGCCAGCGGGCCTTCTCCACTGCTGCTCCAAAGTTGTGGAATGACCTACCGGAGGAGATCCGTCGCATCTCTACTCTTACAGCCTTTAAAAAGGCTCTTAAGACAGATCTCTTCCGGCAGGCCTTCCCAACTTAACTCCTCTCCCTGCACAAGGTGATCTACGTCGCTCTATCCACCAATTATCTTTTCCCCCCTTTTAAATCTTTTTGTATGGGGAGGGTTGGGAAGGGACTAATTTTGAATTTTATTATATTCCATGCACTTTTATTGTTGTAACCCTCCCAGATTCCTTGTGATTGGGCGGGCTATAAATAATAATAGTTGTTGTTGTTGTTGTTGTTGTTGTTGTTGTTTCTCTTGAGGTCGCAGGCCTTATGTTTTCCTGAATGTCACAGAGGGAGAGGCACCTGTCCTAATGCATTCTGACAACCTATTTCACTAAAGCATATTTCTTGCTTCACTGTTGACTGGACAATTTAGAACTATCAAATAACTAAAGAAATCTAGAAAATCATTAACTTAATAAGTGAATTAGATAATTCCATGCTATGAGTTTATTTCTATATATAGTTTTCTGGAATATTTTTTTTTTAAATGGTCAGACATGCAAATAGCTGCTGTTCTTTTTTTAAAAAAAGGTTTTATTTCAATTATGATACAACAGCAGGAAATTAGGGTTTCAATAGAGAAAAAACTTATCCTGTACTCAGTGTACAGTAATTAAAGTTTTGATATACTCTTATTATTAATAGGAAACCCAGCTGCTAAAATGATGAGAATTTACAATTTCCATTTCTAATATTAAAAAGGAACTTGTAGGGGGAGCAGCTCACATGTATGGCTACGGGATGCCTATGGATTCCATAAACAGTAAGAAATTGGCAGGGCAGGTCTTAAAGTTAATCATGTTTGGTATGAAATTTAATTTATGGACCATAAACAATGAGGCAGGGAAAAACAAACCAAAATCATTCAATACCAAAGGGAAGAAATCAGAACTTATTTGTTCATCTTAGAGGGAAATGCAATGGTTCTAAGGTTCTAAGTGGGTGAGGAAAGAAGCCACAAGAGTTCATGCAAAGGAAAATAATGCAAAAGGTATGCATTTATTTGAATATTTCTGCACCCAGAAGGATCTGAAACAGAAAAATAAAAACATACTGTATATACTCATGTATAAGTCTAGAAATTTAGGTCAAAAAAACTCATCCCAAAAACCTGGGTCAACTTATCCATGGGTCAATGTAGGTACTGTACTTTAACTCTTATTAAAAAAAGGAACCATCCCCTGATGAAAAGCAAGTGTCATCTGCTCTGGAATCACCAAATCCCCTTATTTTCTCATCCATCCAGCCTTTAGTATGAGCACAAACAGTTATGCCTGCTGGAATTTTGTAAGTTTTTTGGCATTGTTTTCCTTTGCTTCATCCTTTAGATCCTTTGTTACATGCCCCTAGATTTTACCCAAGATTTATCCATGGGTCATATCAAAATCCATAATTTTGGTCCCAAAACTTGTCGACTTATACATGAGATTGACTTATACTCAAGTACATACGGTATTTTCAAAAAAGGCCAGGAGGGAAGTTCCTTAATAGCAGGAATCCCAGAACTGTTTATAAAGTTACGGGTGGTTTGGCGGACTCAAAAATGGCAAGCAGATTATTATTAATTTTGCCTGCCTGCAAAGGGAGGGCAAATTACTCTTCCTGTCCATTATCACTGAAGCATCCTTACGTAGGAAGCCCTTCAGAAGCACAGAATGTATGGATCATTGTCCTCCCTATGTTTAGTGTAGCTTACTCCCAAGTAAATGTAAATAAGATAGCAGTCACCCTTTACTACTCCTGGGAGGACCCAATGATAATCACTCTTAATATTTCTCAGTGCTCAACCACTGAGTACACTTCCAAGTGATAAACCCTGTGGAGAATCAACTACACAGAGTCCTAGTGGTTTAATTTCAGGGGGTGCTTAGGGCTCCCCCCCCCCCGCAGAGTCTTGAGTAAGCTAAGCCTCTCCCCTTTCCAGGGTACATTTGCAGGGTCCTCCCCAAACTCTACTCATTTTTCTATGAGAGAAATAAAATAAAATAAAATAAACTAGGTCTATCGCTCCCCTCTAATGCCTTTCTTTAGTTTAGATCACTCTATGAAAGTCGATGCTGTAAATCAGATTGGAGTAATGGAAATATTGGTATTGTGTTGTATGTTGAAAATGTGTAGAGAAGCTAAGTGAATTTCTAGATAATGCTGGCTTCACTGTATTTAATTAGTAGTGTGAAAGGAGAAGATGTCAAAAATCCAGTCTGACTGCTGCTACCAAAACAAACTCAGTGAAGTAAAATGAACACTGAGCAAAGCACTGGAGAAAGCTAGACTAGCCTGGCAAGAAATACAACCACCCAAAATTTTGACATCAAAGCATATTTAATTTGTACCCAGTGAGCATCGATCTGTGACTACTCATATCAAAGGAATAATGTGTATTATGCTTCCCTGTCACAAGCAACCTGGATGCTTTTTTCAGGAATAGAGATGGAAATGCATAATAATCCAGAATAAGTTATAGAAGATTATGCTTCACACATAAACAAGGTATGAATTTGTAGACCATAATAGCAAATGTGTGAAAAGAACCATAAAAGACTGAGGTGATGCTTTTCAGAGGAATAGCTGTTAGTACACTGCAGCTTGTGCCATGTGGTACCTTAAACACTTTTATGGTATGCACTTTCATAGATCATAGTCTACTTCAGTCTTTTCCAACCTGGTGCTTCACTTTACTATCTGCTAAATTGATGGTGGCTGAAGTCCCAAACGTATGGAGGGTATCAAGGTACAAATTATGGTCTACTTCAATAGATGCATGAAGTTTTATCCTTAGTTACAGGTAGGAGTGGTGTGGGTGTGTAGCTGCAAAACAGGAAATGCAAACACTGAGGTGAGTCAGTAATGAAATGCAGATAATACAGACAGTGATTGTTGTGTGAAAAATGGCCATTCACAAAGCATTCAAATGCAATGCATTATTTACTATGAAGACTTTTAAAAATCAGCACAGACTTAAATTGCAACCGATACACAAACAGCTCAAGACCCACCACCAAGTCCTTCAGTGTAATTTGTTATGGGTTACTTTCACTCCAAAAATGACAGAGCCACCTCTTTTCTCCACAATGATCTTCAACTGGGCTTGGGGTCCATTTTCCCCATCTATTCTATAGCATGAAGGCTACTTTAAAACATGCAACATGACACTTAAGTGGAAATGTCTTCACGTGGAACACTTCATCACAGTTTCAATAGTTGGGTTGGCTGTCTTAGAGTAATCTGTCTACTTTGTCGATAGGAAGGAAGGAAAGAAGGGCTGGTAAATTAAAAAAAACAACACCTAAATTTACTTGTGAGCCTGCTGTAACTAAACAGGCTATCACATCACAGCTGCCTCACATCCATGTGTGCTTACCATTATGTGCCACTCTCCCACCAGTCTTCATATCATTCTTCAAGATGTAAAGATGACAACAACAACAACAACTCCTTACATGCTACATAAAGAGCAGAAATGCTGAATAAATGGGTAGTTGAAGATGTTTCTTCAACTACCTAAGCTAAGTTGCTGGTTGCAGCCCAATAACATATGAAAGGCTATATGCTCACCATGAGACTTTCTCCCAGGTAAAAGATATGCTGCATCCTTGGTTTTCGAAATTCTGGTGGAACATAAATGACCTTCATTTTTCATGTCTAGAAGGCTAGTTGCTTCAGAGGGATATCACAAGACACCTGCGTTTACTATGGTCAAGAGACAAATTCACCTGTTGTTACATAGCTCATGTTAACAGTTTCTTCAAAGTTTCAGTCACCTTTATAATGACCTATTTATAATTTCTAAGCTTGTCTGGCTGTGCTCTTTGGCATTTCTGGTAGTCTTTCCTGCTCATCTTTCATGTTATCTCCTTCATACTTCATTTAATATGAAAAAAGACAAAAATGTATTCACTAAATAAGTAACAAAAACTTTGTCAGATGTTACCTTGTATCAATGAATGCAAGATTTTTTTTAAAGGGAATCATGAAAGTAAAATAGAGCAATTGTACAGATTTCTACTGTGTCAGTCTCCCACTGTGTGTGGGTGCCACTAAGTCAACTGATGGCAACCCTATAATTTTCATAGGGCTTTTTAGGCAAGGAATACTCAGAGGTGCTTTTGCCAGCTCCTCTGAAAGATACAACACCTGGGATTCATTGGCAGTTTTTCATCTAAGTACTAACAAGAGCTGACCCTGCTTAGTATCCAAGATCAGATGGGATATGCTGCCTTTAAGGTATTTAGGCTCCCTGTGCATGCACACCTTCACTTGTTCAACTTATGGCAACCTCATGAATTTCATAGGGTTTTCTCAGGCAAGGAATGCTCAGAGGTGACCAGATCCATATCTGAACATTCAGTTTTCTCCATGCAAACACGTCAGGAAACAACTGTTGGGAAAAGCACTCCAAGAGCACCATTAGGACTTGATATCTAACCTTATAATATACCGGCTATGTGTCATGCTTAGTTCTTTTCCTCTATTTGTACTTCTATACATGTAGCACACTACAGGTCAGGATCCTTCACACATTTGCACCAGTGCCTTAATGGAAGGGTGGTGGAGAATTGGAAGGGCTCCTCCAACCAGTTTCTGTCCAACAGCTGTTGAACAACATAGTTCTTACAGATGTTTATGTACACCTGTAACAAAGTGCTTTAAAAAAATAAATCAGGCTTTTGGCAGTCAACCTGGGTGGATGTAAAAGATTTTTTTCTGAGCAGCTTGTCTTTTCCTGTAATTATCTGAGTTTCCCCCCGCCCCCCCTTTTTAATGCTTTTAAATCTATTTTTGTGTTTTTAGTGTTATTTTAATCACTTTCTTTTTTAAGTCCCATTTTTGGAGAGAAAAGGGCAGTACCGTACATATCCAATAAATGCCACAAGCTGGAAAAAAATATCACACTAGTTGAATATTACTACAGATTGAATATCCCTTATTTTGAATTCCAAAATCCAAAATACTCCAAAACCCAAAATTGTCCACATAGGTCTGAGATACTGACACCTTTCCTTTCTGATAGTTCAGTGTATACAAATTTTGTTTCATGGACAAAATTATTAAAAATATTGGGTATAAAAAATTACTTTCTGTTTATGTGTGTAAGGTGTATATGAAAGAGAAATGAATTTCATGTTTAGACTTTGGTCCCATCTCCAAGATAACACATGTATATGAAAATATTCCAAAATAAAACAACAACAAAATCCAAGATGCAAAACACTTCTGTTCCCAAACATTTCAGATAAGGGAGACTCAACCTGTATGTGCCTTCAAGTCATTTCCGACTTATGGCAACCCTAAAGCAACTCTATCAAAGGGTTTTCTTAACAAGATGTGTTCAGCAGAGCTTTGCCATTGCCTTCCCCTGTACTACTATTAATAAGGTTCATTGTAAGTGAGTGTATAAACCTGTTTCTATTTCTCTGTCAGAAAATGTTCAATGGCTGAAGCGAATCTTAACTCATGAAACCATAAAGGCATGCCTAAAACATCCTTTCTACTGGATTTGCCATTGCATCTGTCTACTTCTAGCTAGTCGTGCTCAGCATCCACAAGACGCCCTGGAAGAAAAGAAGAGAAACGCATCCACTGAAGCACAACTTTCAACAGTTAACTAGTAGCATGGAATGACCCCTTGCTCACTTTTGTTAAAATACTGAAGCAACCTTAGAAGAGTCAAGAGATTGTGGAGCAGAAGAAGAAAAAAACCCACATTGCAGGCATGCATGGATTTATTTGAACACCCTGTTGCATTTTGTTAGCAGCGCCTGATAATTTTAGAGGACAACATTAACAACACTGTCGTCTCAGTGTGCCAAGCATATTCAGGAAAGCGATTGTAAATAGGATGTCACAAATGTGTGTTTCCTAGGCAACCCATTTTCTGTCACACACACAGACACACACCTTCTCTATGTGCTGCTTTTTTTTTGGTTGATGGTGGAGAGAAACCAAAAGGGAAGGTGAGGAAAGACAACAGCCATGTGCAGAAAAAGTCTTGCACAAAACCCTCCATCCAAACACACAGCCAGGCCTCCCTCAGGTGCAATTCAGGATCACAACAAAAGGTCTGCGAGGATAATGATTTTTTTTTTTTGCTGTTTCCATGGAAACAGTCGAGGAAAAAAAGAAAGAAAAACGTGTTGCACGACACAAATAAAGAGGGAGCAACATGTAGCAGGGGGTTTTTCTTGTGGGTTTCACCTTCCTCCCCCCCCCCCCCCAAAAAAAAAACCCCAACATCAAAATGAAATGTTGCTGTTGTGTGCCTTCAAGTCGTTTTTGACTTATGGCGACCCTAAGGAATGGGGTTTTCTTGGCAAGATTTCTTCAGAAGGGAAGTGAATGAAGAATTGATTGAAAAGGGGGTTCAAGAAGTGGCAACAAATCCCATTAAACCGAGCCCCGCCTTTGCCAGGAGGCGACTCCCCTCTTCAGCACAACCAAAACAGAGGAAATCCCCCTACCCTCCATTTTATTTTTATTTGCATTTTTTTAAAAAAATATTACGATTATTTGCATATTATTAATTTTTATTTCCATTTCGGGCATTGGTGCTGCTTTTAAAGAGCCACAAGGCAAACCAATGCAAGGAAGTATTGTGAGGGAGGGGGGGAGGGAGAGAAGGTTGTTAGAACCCGATCCATTCCATTGAGTCAGATTCAAAACTGTGAGGGAAAATAACGGTCAAAACGAACAAACGGGCGTACCTCGCGCTAGGCAGCCTTGGAGGACATGGATGCTCTGCAGAGAAGGAAGGAAGGAACGAAGGAAGCAAGGAAGGGTCGCCCAGGACTTTCTCGGAGCTCTATTAGTCCGCCAAGGCTGGGGAAAAAGAAAGCCAGACTCCACCCTAAGGGTGGGGCCATTTTAATAAATAAATAAATATATAAATAAAGACCGTTTGTTTTTGTGTTTTTTAAAAGGAGGACTCCTCGGCTGACGTTTCTCTCTCCACCTCAGGTCACTTCATCCTTTCAAAGCCGCACTTCAGAGCCTGAGGGGAGAAAAGAAAGGGGGAAAATGGTTGTCATTGAACCCCGGCTCTCCTCAAAATCCCGCCAAATCGCATCCTTCACGCTTTCCCCACACAAAGGATGCATCCCCGCTGTAGAAGCAATGCATTTTGACCCCGCTTTAAGTGCCATGGCTCCGTGCTATGGAATTCTGGGAACGGTAGTTTGTTGCCACAAGGTGCCACAACAAACTACCGTTCCCAGAATGCCATAGCACGGAGCCATGGCATTTAAAGCGGGGTCAAAATGCATTGTTTCTGCAGCGGGGATGCAGCCAAAGACACTCACACTTCTGTCTCATTGGTTATTAGAAACCAATCCTCACACAAAAGCTCTCTTTGTCCACAGCATCAGCATCACTATTATCATTATTATTCCCTCTTGCTTCCTTTCATGCAAACGGGAGAGAAAGAAAGAGAGAAGTATTTTGGAAAAAAAAATGGAACCTGGGTTCAGGGTGACTAGGCGTCCTCCTTTTCCAGGACGTGCCCTACATTTCATCCTTTTCTGTCCAGGAGGAATTCCAATATTTTCCTCCATTTGGAGCAGGACTTAAGAAACATGAATCAAATTTATGTGTTTTTAGCTTTTTTCCCGTTTTGGTCATGTCCCTACATATTTCTTTCAGTGCCCTCCATTTTGCGGTGCCTTGGCCTCCTTTGTGGTTAGGACATCTGATCACCATACTACTACTACTAATAATAATAATAATTTTTTCTTTGGTCATGTCCTTCCATTTTTTCTTGTCCTCCTTTGTGGTTTTGACATCTGGTCACCATGCTTGTATTATTATTAATATCAATATTAATATAGTTTTTCTTTGGTCATGTCCCTCCATTTTTCTTGAATGTCCTCCATTTTGCGGTGCCTTGGCCTCCTTTGTGGTTAGGGCATCTGGTCAACCTGCCTGGGTTATGCCTTCCAGACTGGCACTTTTTTAAACAACAAATAGTTATTGTTGATGAGTGCCTCCAAGTGGTTTCCAACTTATAGCAACCCAATCACAGGGTTTTCTTGGCAGGTTTTATCCAGAGAAGGTTTGCCCTTGCCTTCCCCTGAGGCTGAGAGTGTGTGACTTGCCCAAGGTCACCCAGTGGATTTCCATGGCCAAGGTGGGATTGCGACCATGGTCTTCAGAGTCATAGTCCAACACTCAAACCAATATGCCACACTGGCTCTCTTTTTCAAATTAGAGAATGATTAATTTTAAACAACAACATGACTGATCAGACAGGATCAGAAGCAACATATCACACAAGTCTGGTGAGGCATGGAGTGGAGAACTGATTCAGAGTGGGACTATTTTTTTCAGAAGGGGACTTGTGAACAGTGAAACCTATGGCTCTTGTACATATGATGCAACCACTTAAATGCCCTAAATCCTATTTTAGTCCTGAATAGAGTAGACCCACTGAAGCCATTGGACTTGCCTACATGATGATTCACCACCATTATTATTATTATTATTATTACCATGATGGCAGCCTGGCATTGAGTGTTACACTATGACTCTGGAAAGCAGGGCTCGATTCCCAGCTCAGCCATGAAACCCATGGGTGACTTTGGGCAAGTCACAAGCTCTCAGCCTCAGGGGAAGGCAATGGCAAACATCCCCTGAATAAATCTTGCCAAGAAAACCCCATGATAGTTTTGCCTTAGAGTCGCCATAACTCGGAAACAACTTGAAGGCACAAAACAACAATAACATGATGACTCACATTCAATGACTGAATGGGTCTATTCTACTTGAACAGGATGACAGCTTACATATATTTACTTGGAAGCAAGTCCGAATGTGTTCACTGGGATCATCACCCAAGTAAGTGTATAAGGATGACCATGTTAAAGGTGAGATATACAATAAAGCTGGAATATGCAGGCTGTAATGTGGCGTAGTAGTTTGAGTGCTGGACTCTGGAGACCAGGGTTCAAATTTCCAATCAGCCATGAAACCCACTGGGTGACTTTGGACAAGTCACACACTCTCAGCCTCAGGGGAAGGCAATGACAAGCCTCCTCTGAACAAATTTTGCCAAGAAAACCGCATGACAGGGCCACCTTAGGGTTGCCATACATTGGAAATGACTTGAAGGCACACAATATATATACTACTAGGCTGGTGCACTCTTAATTTTAAATGGACAGCAATGGTATTGACACAAAACTTTTCTTCTAAAACCTGTACATTGACAGTGCTTTATAAATAAACTAATAATAATAATAATAATAACAACAACAGGTACTGCAAGATGGCAGGTGATGGAAGAGGTTGTTGTATGCTACACAGCTTGCCCTGCATCTTGCTGGCTTTAGGTGCAGTGGAGGACATAAGTCCCACACCAATGCTAAGGAAAATTCAAGCCAATCTAGATTGGTTCCATGGGATGGGAAGACTATCATATTCACATCAGGCATAGAAATATCTTGGGCATATATGGGATACATAGGGTAGGGGTTCTCAAATTGTGATGGAGCAAAAACCACCTGCAGAGTGGCCCCAAAATTTCAGAAAGGAAGGGAGAGGAACTGACACCAACCACAGACAGAGGTCCAAAACTCACTGCAGAGATAATCCAGTTTGAGACTGCTTTAAAGACCCTGGCTCAATGCTAGAGAATTCTGGGAACTGTAGTTTTGTGAGGCGTTTAGCTTCTCTGACAGATGGGGACCGATGCCACAATAAACTACAATTCTCAGAATTCCCTAGCACTGAGCCAAGGCAATTAAATCCGTCTCAAACTGGATTATTTCTACAGTGTGTTTTGGACCAGAGCCATTTTTCTTCCAGCACTAAAAGTGCCCTGCCAGACCAGCAGTTTCCCTTCCTATCTCTTCCAGATAGCTAGGTGAAATGTGCTGGAGCACCATCTTCTTCTCCTTCTTCTGTCTTGGGAGAGAGGGAGTTACTCCCACAAAGTGAATAACCCTGCAGACTCCTACACATTTAGCATAACATAACTATACACCAGCATAATTGGAGAGCCAGCACGGTATGGTGGCTTGACTATGACTAGAGATCAGGGTTTGATTTTCCGCTCAGCAATGGAAACCCACTGGGTGACCTTGGGTGAGTCACACACTCTCAGCCCCAGAAAACCCCATGACCTTATGGTCTCCATAAGTTGGAAACAACTTGAAGGCACACAAAAAATGTCAGCATTGTTGTGCTGGATCTCACAGTATGGAGCCTGCTGTGATAGCTGTAGACTGCCTGATGTAGACATTTCCATTCCAAAAAGAAAAAAAAGCAGAATGTGTCAGATGGGGAAGAAAAAAACAAACAAATATAGTCTGATTTGTTCTTCCCATGATTTGCATTGCAAGTGCTAAATAGCCTTATGATTGGTAACAATTATCCCACTGAAGTTCATTCAGGGCCATTTCAAAACTGGTCCTGCATGTGTAGTTTCTGCTCTTAGCCTTTGACCCCTGAGTTTTCACAAGACCACTCAACTTCTGGATTGATAGTACAGTACTGAAATGTGCAATGTGTACCTGCAACCCAATGTGCATCTGTATTTACAATAGAACTGCACATACAATTCTCCTACTGCAATGGAATGTGGACATTTCTCATTGGACAAAAATGTCCAACCACTTCTGTTTGTTAGCTGACTTGAATTGGTTCCAACTCATGGCAACCCTGTGGATGAGACATCTCCAAGAATCCTTATCTTCCACTGCCTTGCCCAGATCCTGCAAACACTTGCCCATAACCCCCCTGATTGAATCTATCCATCTGGTTTGAGGTCTTCCTCTCTTTCTTTTACCCTCTACCTTTCCTAGCATTATTGGTTTTTCTACTGATCCATGCCTTCTCATTATGTGGCCAAAGTACAGTAGTCTGGTCTGATCTGTTCAAGAACCCATTTGTTTGTCTTCTTGGCTGTCCATTGTATCCTAAGTACTCTTATCCTAAGCACTACATTTCAAATTAGTTGATTTTCTTTCTGTCTGCTTCCTTCCCAGGTAACTGGGAATACAATGGCCTGGAATGATTCTGACTTCAGTGCTCAGTTGTATGTCTTTGTTCTTCAGTATCTCTTCCAGTTCTTTCATAGCTGCCCTTCCCATTCCTAGTCTTCTTATTTCTTGACTGCATTCTCCTAGATATGGGAATTCTTTAACTATTTCAATGTATTCATTGTCTAGATTGAATTTGTGTATTTCTTCTGTGGTCATTATTTTTGTTTTCTTTATGTTCAGCATTAGACCTGCCTTTGCACCTTCATCTTTGACCTTCCTTATTAACTGTTCCAATTCCTGAATGTCTTGTGCTAATATTATGGTGTCATCCACATATCTTAGGTTATTAAAGTTGCTTCCTCCTATCTTAACTCCTCCTTTTCCTGTTTCTAATTTTGCTTTTCTTACGATGTTTTCAGCATATAAGTTAAACAAGTAGGGTGATAGGATGCAGCCTTGCTTGACCCCTTTGCCTATTAAGAACCACTCTGTTCCCCAAATTCTGTTCTGACGGTGTCCTCTTGTCCTTGGTACAGATTCCTATCAGGACTATCAGATGTAGTGGCACCCCTATGTCTTTGGGTGCATTCCATAGTTTTTCGTGATCTATACAATCAAATGCTTTGCTGTAGTCTATGAAACACATGCTGATTCTTTTTTGGAATTCTTTGGTGCTCTCCATTAGCCATTGTATGTTTTCAATGTGGTCCCTAGTGCCCCTTCCTTTTCTGAATCCTGCTTGCTCCTCTGGAATTTCTCCCTCCATGTATGGTTGGAGTCTATGCTCCAGATTTTTGAGCATTATTTTGCTTGCATGTGAGATTAGTGCTATTGCCCTATAGTTGCTGCAGTCTTTTGTATCTCCTTTCTTGTGGATTGGTATGTATATCGAGCGTTTCCAGTCTATTGGCCACTGCTTTGTTTTCCATATTTGTTGGCATATTTCAGTTAGCACTAAAGTTGTACCTGCCTGTAGGCACTGTAGTAGTAATTTTTTAAAAAATATGCATGCACACTCTCAGCCCCAGAAAAGCCATGGCAAAACCCCTGTGGAAATTTTGCCATGAAAACCCCAAGAACAAGTAATAACAACAATAATCAATATAATTATGGCAGGCGGCGGGGGGCGGCGGCGGGGGCGGCAGCAGGACCGGCCTGGGTCCAGTCCAAAGGCCTCAGGGGGCCGCATCTGGCCCTTGGGCCTTAGGTTGCCTATCCTAGTGATTTATTTTTCCCCCATTTCCTTTATTGAAGACTCCACTTCACTTCTTAGAATTTGGGGTTTGTCTTCATATGGGTCCTCATTCCAAATAACATCCATTCCCTCATCTCTTTTGTATAACTCTTCTGTGTATTGCCTCCAGTGTCTTTTTATTTCTTCTTGTTGTTCCTGTATTATGTTCTTTTTTTTCTCCATAGAGAGCATCCCTGCCCTTGGTTTGAACTTGGCTTTAATTCTCAGATATATTTTTTTTATAGAGGTCTCTCGTTCTTTCCTTTTTGTTGTTGTCTTCTGTTTCTCTGCATTGGTCATTGTAGTATTTCTCCTCATCTCTGCGTGTCAGATGTTGGACAGTTGTGTTCATACTTCTGGCTTTGTTCCTATCTCCCTTTGCTTTTGCTTTTGCTTTTCTTCTTTCTTTTGCATGAAGTGTTTCATCTGTCATCCATTGTTTCTTATTTTTCTTTTTGGCCACTGTTAGTGTTTTCTTGCATTCGTCCTTAATTATGTCTTTGACTTCTGTCCACAGTTCTTCAGGTTCCCGGTCGATTATACTAATTGTTCAAATCTGTTTCTTACATTGTCCTTGAATTCATCTGAAATGTTATTCAGGTCATATTTTGGTATAATGATAGTTTTTGCTTTCTTCTTCAGCTTAACTCTGATTTTTGTTATGAGCAGTTCGTGGTCTGTGCCACAGTCAGCTCCTGGTCTCGTTTTGGCCACAAAGATAGAGTTCCTCCATCTTCTACTTCCAATTATGTAGTCTCTCTGGGTTTTCTGTTTACCATCTGGTGATGTCCAGGTGTATAGTCTCCTATCTGGTTGTAAGAAGCAGGTATTTTCAATAAGTAGATTATTGGCCCCACAAATTCTATCAGACACTCTCCCACTTCATTTCTTATTCCTAATCCAAATCTTCCTACTGTTTTTGAGTCTTCTTTGTTGCCAACTGTAGCATTCAAGTCTCCAATGATTGGTTTGAAATCTTGTGATGATATATTGTCATTTTCTTCCTGGACTGCATCATAGAATCTCTCAATTTCCTCTTTATCTGCATCTGTGGCTGCTGCATATATCTGGATTATTGTGATGTTTATAAATTTATCAATAGCCTTATTGATTATATACGGTCTGACTTTGAGTTTTAGAGGAACTTAAATAGGTGTAAGCCACTAATAGTATTCTAGCTATGGTATTGTCAGTATCTGATACTGCAATGTTTTGCAAAAATGGACCTAAACTTCCAGATATGTATTTTGAAATTGTGGGAGACACTATGTCGACTTAATGCATATGTGGTAGGTAAAGGTACTTTTTGGAAAAGCATATTTGAGTGTATAAGTAAAATGACTGAATGTACATTACAATTAAATCCACATCTCTGTTATTTGGCTACTTTTAAAATGTAATTCTGCCTGAATATTTAGGTCTGATATGGGATTTAATAATAGCAACAAACATTTTAATAGCTTTGAAAGAGTATTTTCTTACTGCCCCCAAAGTGAATTTAAACAGACATGAGAGTGGGTCACAAGAAAAAAAAAACTAATCTATATTAGGGGTGGGTAACTATGACTTAGCAGATGTTTCTGGACAGTAGCTCCCAGCATTCCTCACCATTGGGTATGTTGAGTAAAAATAGTAGGATTTGTAGTCCAACAACAACTGAAATGGCACTGTTATTCACTCTGATCTGTAGATGGAAGACAAAGAACATTGAGAAACATTGGTACCCATCCTTATCTGAGCCAGAAACATAAACTATATATGATTCATATAAAGCTTTTAATTCTTGTCATAAAATGGTTTCAAATATTACAAAATGTATAAGATGCATGTAGCAGAGCTGTATATTATATGGAGCACATTTAAGGAAGAATTCAAAATATTTGAATTTGAATTTTAAATATGATGCTTTTAAAAATAAAGGTGCCTTGAGTCCTGTTTCTGGAGAAAAGGATGAGTATAAATTAGGATGATAATGATGACGATTATAATGATGATTTTGTATTCCTTAGTAGCAGCAGCAGTAGTAGCGGTAATACTATTCTGGCCATAAAATCCTGGACCATGCCCCTTATTTAATAGTGTTGGAATTATTGATTGGACTGAAGCAGAATTAGATAAGACAAAAATCCCCAAAATTATAACAGCAAACCACAATTTATATCCTCAAAGTGAAACCGATGTACTATATTGGCTGTGTAATATTAATACCTGGAGGTTATTACAAGTAAAACAAACTGTTGAAAAAGAGAAGAGATCCTTAACTGAATACATCAAAGAAAGTAAAGAAGAAATGTTGCTAGATGTAGATCAAGAGATTTTATTTAAAACAACAACAACAAACACACACCATGCATATAGAACAAAACCACAAAACATGCTAAAGCCTGGCCAAAAAAATCCCACAACATGGTAAATACATTAAAATGTAGAAGGAAAAGCAGGGAAGATCTGGAAATGATTACAGAATGGGATAAATAACGCTGAAGGACTTATATTTGTGACTCAAGAACAGGCGCCTTAAAAAAATAGTATCAAGGTAAATATTGAAAAAATAGATAGTATGTTTTGTCTATGTAAAAGAAAGAAAAATGAAACTATTGACCATCGTTTTAGCTCATGCAGCAAGACTACACAAACTGAATGTAAGAAACTCCATAATGAAAGTGGCTTCAATGATGCATTGGAATCTGTGCAAAGAATTTGATTTATTATCTCCAAAGAACTGGTGGGAACATAAATCTGAGAAAGTTGAAAAATGGTGATGTAAAAATCCTATATGACTTTAAGGTTCAAACAATTAGAACATAATATGCTGGACATAAATGTAATTGAGAAAAAGCTTTGATATAGATGTGGCAATCCCAGGGAACTGCAGAATTGAATATAAAAACAAGGAAACCATTGTGAAATATCAAGACCTACCAACTGAGATCTGCTATGATTCCAGTGGTGATAGGTGCTCTGGGAGCAATCCCAAACAGATTGACAAAACATTTGAATGAAATTGCCATAGATAGGATCACAACAGCACAATTACAAAAACTAATGCTACTGTGAACATACTACATTATCCAATGATATCTCACTGATTCCTAAATTCTTGGATAGAAGCTGATGGTCCAGAACTCCAGTCAGTCACACTTGGTACCCTGTGAAAACAAGATAATTATGACTATTTCATATTAGTTGTGGTGAGGAGTTCAGTGGGCCTGGAGTATACTACTTAATGGATGGAACTTTTTAACTTACATTAAAAAAAATAACTGAAAAGATACAGTTATGATAGATGTTAAAGACAGATTGATTCTTTGAAGAAACGATGAAAGGCGACTCAGGGCCTGAACAAACTGCCAGAAATAATCCATTTTGAGACCATTTTAACTGTTCTGGATCAATGCTAGGGAATCATGAGAATTGTAGTTTTTTCTGAGACATTGAGCCTTCTCTATCAGGGAGCTCTGGTACCACAATAAACTACAGTTCCCATGATTCCCTAGTACTGAGCCAGGGCAGTTAAAGTGGTCTCAAGATGGATTATTTCTGGCAGTCTGTTCAAGCCCACTATTTTCAACATGCAAAAGCACAGAACTATTTATTGAAATATACAGAATATGGAATGAAAATAACAAAAAGTAGGGATTTCTTCACAAGGGTATCTATGCTAGAATCCATTGACACAGGGTATTATAATGGCTAGTACCGTAAAAAGCACTTTAAAAAATGAATGTAAGGCAGATATATACAAGGAGACTACTACCTATAATCATGATAAGAATGTCATTTTTTTAGAGGCAATAGACTTCTGCTTACCAGATGCTGGGGATTAATGAGATCAATGTCACTAATAACATTATAGGCTGTGTTTGTACCATAATATTCCATCTGGCTGCTGTCACTAGATAGAACATTGCACTAACTTGACTATTGTTAAGGTTCATAATATTTTTCTCACATTGCAATTCTTTCATATTGCATAAGCTAAGTAAAATTGCTCCCACATTAAAACCAAGGCTAAACATCACGGGAGCACTGGTAAAGGCTAAATCTAGTCTAGTACATCTGGTTTGAAGTCATTACACATAATTCCCACCCTATTCCATGCCATTAAAGAGTCAGTGCAGAGTAATGTTTAGAATATCAGATATACTTCCTTTTGGTCCATGTGGGAACCAACAATACTGCAATGCATAGCCTTCAGAATATCAGGAGGGATTATCAGGCTTTGAGTAGGAAGCTGAAAGAGCACAGGTTGTTATTTCATCTCTTCTCCCAGTCGAAAGGCATGGTCCAGGAAGGGAGAGGAAGATAGCAGACATGAATAACTAGCTCCATAGATGGTACCGCTAAGAACGATTTGGATTATTGGATCATAGGCTGCGGTTCCATAGGGTGGGCTTCTAGCAAGAGATGCCAGTAGCCTCAAACATTTGATCAGGAGAGCTTTAAACTGAGTCATGTGGGGGAGGGAGACAGTATTTTGAAAGGTATCTTGGAAGGCAGGAGTACATCATGGGCTTGAGATAATAGTCAAAATGTTATAGAGGAAACAAGGCAAATGATGCAAGGGCCTAACAATAGGAGACAAAAAACCTCACACAGGCAGCAAGTGGAGAGGACCCATGCTCTTAGATGTCTCTACAATAATGCACAGAGCATGGGGAATAAACAAGATGAACTTGAACTCCTAGCACAACAAAGCAAATACAATATAACTGAAACCTGGTAGGATGAGTCTCATGATTGGAATGTAGGAATAGAGGGGTATAACATTTTTAAGAGAAATAGGCCAAACAGGAAAGGAGGAGGAATAGCATTATATGTCAGTGATGTTTACACCTGTGAAGAGATCCAGGACTTAAATCCTGGAAATCAGGTGGAGAGCATTTGGATAAAAATTAAAGGGGAAGGAAACAACAGGGATGTTATTGTGGGACTCTACTACAGACCCCCAAGTCAGACTGAGGAATTGGATTATGCCCTTCTAGAACAGATGACCACACACTCAGAAAGGAGAGATGTAGTAGTGATGGCTGACTTTAACTATCCTGATATTTGCTGGAAGTCAAACTCAGCTATACTTCAAGGTCTAGCAAATTTCTCACTTGCCTCGAAGACAATTTCATTTTCCAATAGGTGGAAGAGGCAACAAGTGGATCCGCTATTTTAGATATGGTCCTAATCAACAGGGATCACTGTGCAAGTGGTGGGATCCTTAGGTGGGAGTTATCATGTTCTCCTGGAGTTTCTTATAAAGTGGAAAGGAGAAGCTAGGCATAGTCAAACATTCATTGTAGACATTAGGAGAGCTGATTTCAATAAACTTAGGGAAACACTGAGTGATCCTGAGTGATCCTGTAGTCAGGAATACTAAAGGAGAGGGAAGTTCAGGATGGATGGGAATTTCTCAAAAGGGAGATACTGAAAGCACAACCTCAAACTGTTCCAATGAGAAGGAAAATGGGAGGTGTCTCAAGAAGCCGAGTTGGATGACAAAAGAATTTTCAGCTGAACTAAGTTTTAAACAGGAGGTGTATAAGAAATGGAAAAGGGGTGAAATCACTAAAGAGGAATTCAAACAAATAGCTAGCACATGTAGGGGTAAGGTCAGGAAAGCCAAAATGCGGAATGAGCTCAGGCTTCCTAGAGGGGTTAAGGACAATAAAAAGGGGTTTTTTTGGGGGGGTATGTCCATAGCAAAAGCAAGAAGAAGAAAGTGGTAGGGCCACTGTGCAGAAAAGATGGCGAACTTCTAACAGGGAACAGAGAAAAGGCAGAACTACTCAATACCTTCTTTGTCTCAGTCTTCTCACAAAAGGAAAGAGGTGTTCAACCTGAGGAAAATGGAGCAGAGGACACAATAGGGGAAATTCAGCACAGAATAAGTAAAGAGGAAATACAGGAATACCTGGTTAACCCAAATGAATTTAAGGGGGGAAGCAGACGGAGGCGCCGGAGACGCTGCCGGACGGAGCGCTGTGGGACTGCAGCCTCCGCACCCCGGCGCTCCTGCGGCGTCCCTGGAAGGAGCGCAAAAATAGCACTCCTTCCACAAGACAGGGAAAGTGCGCCCTAAAAGCGTAGGGCGCACTTTCCCTGCCTTTTCCGCTGCAGCGCATCCGGTCACTGCGGCGGGAGGTCATCCCCGGAGCGCTGGCCGTGCGGACGGCCAGAAGCTCCAAGGACGACCTCAGGAAGAGGAAGGAGCGCCACGCGTGCGGCTGCCCCTCCTCTTCCGGGCCTCGGAGATGGCTCAATTAGCCGTCTGCCGAGGCCCTAAGTCTCCAGGACCAGATGAACTACATCCAAGGATATTAAAAGAACCAGCAAATGTAATCTCAGAGCCACTGGCAATAATCTTTGAGAACTCCTGGAGAACAGGAGAAGCCCCAGCAGACTGGAGGAGGGCAAACATTGTCCCCATCTACAAAAGGGGAAAAAAAAGAGGATCCCAACAACTATCGCCCAGTTAGTCTGACATTAATACCAGGAAAGATTCTAGAACAGTTCATTAAACAGAGAGTCTGTGAACATTTTGAAGGGAATGACATAATCATTAAAAGTCAACATGGGTTTCTCAAAAACAAGTCATGCCAGACTAATCTGATTTTTTTTTTAAAAAAAATACCAGTTTGGTAGATGAAGGGAATGCGGTAGACATAGCATATCTTGATTTCAGTAAGGCTTTTGACAAGGTCCCCCATGATATTCTTGCAAACAAGATAGTAAAATGTGGGCTAGACAATGCAACTGTTAGGTGGATTAGTAATTGGTTGACAGACTAAACCCAAAGGGTGCTCAGCAATGGCTCCTCTTCATCCTGGAGAGAAGTGACCAGTGGAGTGCCACAGGGTTCTGTCCTGGGCCCAGTGCTATTCAACATCTTTATCAATGATTTGGATGAAAGAATAGGGGGCATACTTCTCAAATTTGTAGATGACACCAAATTAGGAGGAATAGCTTGTTGGTGTGTGGATGATGAGTGTTGTAGTGATGCCCTTTGGCACCCAGCAGAGTCTGCAGGACAAGCTGGCTGCTGTGATCCACAGCCACTTTGTAATTCTTACCAACAACTGGCTCAGCTTTTCTTCTTCAGCACCCTGTCTTCCTCAGTCAAGAAGACACATTGTAAAGTCCAAAAGCATAGCTTTATTAATGCATATAAAAAGTAAAAATAAGATAACTAAGTAAAATCCATTCTGATGAACTTGTCCAGTTCAGCCATACAATATTACATCTTTTACAATCCCAAAAGCATTAGGATCTAACTTGTTGCAGTTAAAACCACTGTTTCCCGCTACACACGCTCACATCTTGAACAATAAACAATTCTAGACAAAGGATTTTCTAAGCCCTTTCCATACTCCGCCTTCTAGGTGTTAACCTTATGTTGATTGGATAATGCCTGTATGATGTCTACTAACCCAGCCTCTTGCTGTCCATCATCCACCACGTGACTATCTTTCCCAAGCTAACGATGTTTACCTTTTTGAATATCTCTTGTTAACCATAACAAAGTCTGTGTCCATTAGTTCTACCTCTGGGAAAGTACATGTTGATGTCTGTGTTGGCCACCTGGTATTGATTCACTCTGTTTCTCTAAATATTATTTGTGCTTTGCTCAGAAGCTGTTCTCAAGTGAAAAATTACAGACACACACACATCTTTACATTTCACCTTTGACTGTATATCCCATCCATATCCTAACATAGCTAATACCCCAGAAGACAGGATGAAAATTCAAAATTGCCTTAATAGATTAGAAAGCTGGGCCAAAGCTAACAAAATGAATTTCAACATGGAGAAATGTAAGGTCAGGTACTACACTTAGGGGAAAAAATGAAATGCATAGCTATAAGATGGGGGACACCTGGCTTAATGAGACTATGTGTGAAAGGGATCTAGGAGTCCTAATAGATCACAAGTTGAACATGAGTTAACAGTGTGATGCCGCAGCTAAAAAGACCAATGAGATTTTAGGCTGCATCAATAGAAGTATAATATCTAGATCAAGGGAAGTAATAGTGCCACTGTATTCTGCTTTGGTCAGGCCCCACCTGGAATAATTTGACCAGTTCTGGACACCACAATTCAAAAAGGATGTTGAAAAACTGGAGTGTGTCCAGAGGAGGGTGACCAAAATGGTGAAGGGTCTGGAAACCATGCCCTATGAGGAATGACTTAGGGAACTGGGTATGTTTAGCCTGGAGAAAAGACGGTTAAGAGGTGATATGATAGCCCTGTTAAAGTATTTGAAGGTGCATCATACTGAGCTTGGAGCAAGTTTGTTTTCTGCTGCTCCAGAGAATAGGGCCCAAAGCAATGGATTCAAACTACAGGAAAAAAGATTCCAGCATGTTAGGAGAAATTTCTTGACAGTAAGAGCTGTTTAAGAGTGGAACACAATCCCTCGGAGAGTGGTGGAGTCTCCTCTGGAGGTTTGTAAACAGAGGCTGCATGGCCCTCTGTTGGGGGTGCTTTGATTGTGTCATTCTGCATGGCAGGGGGTTGAACTGGATAGCTGTTGGGGTCTCTTCCAACTCAATGATTCTATGAAATGCCCACTCACAATGTTTGCTCACTGTATTTTTCTCTTGATCCCACCATCTTCATAGGCACGTTTGGTGAGGACACAGGAGAGGACCTTTTCTATGGCAGCTCCCAGACTGTAGAACACCCTTCCATGGGAGGTTCAAGTGGTCCACATCTTGCTCTCTTTTTTCGTGGCATCATTTTAGGTGTGTGAGGGGTTTAGACTGTGCCAGGTGACACTATCAGAGGGGATGACGCTGGGCAGCTCTGAAGTCAAGCTATGGATCATTATTTCTCCTCCTTCCTCCAACAGCTTCCCATTCCCAAACTATTTGGTTCCTCTCCACCACTGTCTTTTTGATTTAATGATTAGGATGGAAAGAAATTGACATTGAAAAGAAATTAAATGGAGGAGAAAACTGACAGACTTAATGGTGACACAGAGCAATTACAGTTGTCCCTCCATTTTTGTGGACTTGTAGTCAGTGACTTGCGAGGGACAAACAGAGGGGCACAAAATGGAGGGCACGTTTGCAGTGCACACCCGCTTGCCCCGGTGGACATGTGCCTCCATTCAAGCCAACAGGGCTTTAATATTTGAGTTTTTCCTTTTTTGTGGTGGGGCATCCAGAACGGGTCCCCTGCGAAAAAGGAGGGGCAGCTGTATATGAAATGAAAACATTTACCGTCATTGGTGAGAAGATAAGTGGAAAGCAACATTTATGAGGTCTTAAGCGTTTTTTAAAATGTGGTTTAAATTCTGACTGTGCACCAAGATGTTTGAAGCCTTAAATAAGAGATATGAAAGACGGCTGTCTCAGACTTGGGAGAGCTGCCAGGCAAAGCAAATGGTACAATAATCTGGTTCAGTACAAGGCAGCTTTATATAATTCTAGCCTTTCCCCAGACCTGTACGTTTTCCAAAGCAGGGAGGTTTGTTTTTGTGTGTTACCTTGACTTGTGGTTGCATTTACATGGGAAAACAGCCACCTACATTCTGAACTGTTACAATCCCAGGAGGCCTTTTTCTGTGACAATGTATATAAACTGATTAATAATAAATTATATAAATTATATAAAATAAATGGATTAATATAAATTATGACAATGCATATACAGTAAATGGAATTATAGCACATAAACTGATGAACTATGCAACGTATATACATAGAAAAATATGCTGTGGTATTGCAAGGACATTGACCCCAAGGCCACATTTTCTCCCTTGCCTCCATTTTACAGATGTGGTAAGATAAATGTGTGAATTTCACTTCAGTAGGGCATGAGTGGAAGCAGTCACAGGACTGCTTCTACTTTAATTGAAAATGATGGCCTGCAGAGAGTAAACTACATAAAATGTAATTATTGAACTTATCACAACCTAGCCAACCAAAGTCTGGTGAAGCACTCCCTCATTCATTCACAGTCAAGTTCATGGAACCACCGTCACGACAAACACAAAAAGAATATAATGATCTTTGAGAAAGCCATATTTTCTCTACAGACGTAGGGAATTGTTGTTCATTACCTAAATTTATTCATATGGTGATGAAGTCAAATTTGGGAGACCTCTTTGACTGTCAACTAGCCCTAGACTTCCAGGCGGTAGTTGTAACAAGGAGTGCCTTTGTATAATTTCACTTGGTGTGCCAGCTATGAGTTTTCCTGAGTTGACCTGTCTTGCCAACAGTTATCCATGCCTTAGATCAGAGGTAGGCAACCTAAGGCCCCGGGGCCGAATGCAGCCCCCCGAAGCCTTTGGACCAGCCCCGGGCCGGTCCTGCCGCCGCCACCACCCACCATGATGATATTGATTATTATTGTTATTACTTGTTCCTGGGGTTTTCTTGGCAAAATCTCCACAGGAGTTTTGCCATGGCTTTTCTGGGGCTGAGAGAGAGTGCATGCATATTTTTTAATTTTTTAAAAAATTTTATTTATTTATTTATTTATTTATTTGTTTATTTATTTTTGGTGCTTCAGCCCCCCAATTGTCTGAGGGACAGAACCTGGCCCCCGGCTCAAAAAGGTTGCCTACCCCTGCCTTAGATGCATTGTTTCTTAACTACTGTTTTGTTTTGTTTTAATATTTTTCCCTTTTTCTCCAAACTTTCTTGTTCAACTTAATTTACAATGAGAGAACAATGGGGAGAAAATCTTTCACTGTATCTAATTATCTTTTCAACCAATCTCTACTACTTGTTTCTCCTCCTCCTCTTCCTCTTCCTCCTCTTCTTCCTCTGTATCCTGTTTCTTAGA
Source organism: Phrynosoma blainvillii (assembly GCA_026167975.1). Taxonomy (NCBI): domain Eukaryota; kingdom Metazoa; phylum Chordata; class Lepidosauria; order Squamata; family Phrynosomatidae; genus Phrynosoma; species Phrynosoma blainvillii. Next base: position 91,734,842 of record JANUYF010000001.1, on the reverse strand, counting down.
TTCTTTTTCTTTCTCTCTTTCCTTCTTATAAGCTTCTTGCAGCCTTGTCCTTTCCAGTGGTCTCTTTCCGTACCGTTCCTCCTTTGGACTGCTTTCTTTTTCTCCTTCAATTTCTTTTCTATATTTTTCCAAAAATCACATGCCTTTTCTATTGTGTTTAGTCTATATCTTTTTTGTTTCCAAGTAAGAGACAATCCCTCTACATCCTCCCATCGGAAAGGTACTCCATAGATTTTTAATTGGTCGGTCAAGAAAGCATAATCACGTCTCGATTTCAACACTCTCCCTGGTATGTCCTTAAAAATACGGATCATCCTGCCACTTATCATCAAATTTTTTTTGTAGCTCTGCTGCGATATAAGGTCTCTTGTTTGTTTTCTCACGAAATATACTATCACATCTCGTGGTAGGTTTCTTGTCCTTGCCGCTTTCGAATTAATCCGATATATCCTATCTAGCTCCCACGGAAACTGCTCAACAGATTCTTCAATATAGTCAGCTAATACTTGTGTCAGCAACTTGTATAAATTTTCATTACTCTGTTCCGGTATCCCTCTAAGTTTAAGACAATTTTCTTTCTGTTTAATCTCTATTTTAGTCATGATTTCTTGATGTTCTCTTTGCTGTTGAGAAATTCCTTCTATTTTACTTTCCATCTGTTTTGCGTTGCTTTCCAGTTTACCTATTTTGTTTGTTATCTTTCCCATGTCTGCTGTTATTTTTTCTAAAGTCTGACATCTCCAATTTAATCTCATGTTTCACTTCCTGTTTCATCTCCATTTTTAATTTCATATTGTCTTCTCGTATCTCCTCCCGTATTTGTCTCATTTTTTCCAACATCATCTCGTTCTGATCTGACAATTTTATAGGTTCTATTGATGGTCTTCTTTGGTTTATTGTCATTACCTGTGCACTTGTTTTCCTTCCTGTTGCCATCTTACTTATTCTGTTTTCAATAATCTCAATACTTCTTCGATATTCAGTGTCAAATGTCCACTTTCTAATAATAGATATCACCTTCCAATGTCAACTATCAAAATTTAAATATCAAAATCAACTATCACATTCAAATTCAGCTATCAAATTCAAATTTCAAATTCAAATATCAAATTTCAAGATTCAAAATTCAGATTTCAAATGTCAAATTTCAAATTTCAAAATTCAAACTTCAATATCAAATATCAAATTTACCTTAATTTTCTTTCTTAATTTTTTTTTAATTATCAACTATGCTGTATATATATATATATATATATATATATACACCAGCGTTCACATAGTAGCATAAACCAACCACATATAATAAATGGCAAGAAAAAGAGGGGAAAGAAAAAAAGAAACAGAGAGAGAAGAGAAAAAAAATAGGGGGAGAATGGACCACAAGACAAAATTAATTTCTTTAAATTCACACTTTACCCACTCTCTCCACTAGATGTCACCCTTCCCTTATTTTCTCTTCTATTTTCCCTTATCTTTCCCAGACTAAACAAATCACAGCTGTTGTATATTAGAGAGTCTCTTATCTATTTAGCTGACACCTTCAAGGACCTTCTCTAGCTAAACTTACTATTTGTTATCTTAACCTGGCTGCCTATTAGTTTTAACTCTCAGTATTACTTCTTCAAAATTAATTCTTTCTCTTCCTCTCCCAAATTAAACCCATAGTAATACATTCATTCAAATACAATTAATTAATTACAGCCAATTACTGTCATTTAAGGTCTAATACATATACATCTCTTCTTCAGTTGATTGCTGTCCCTTCTTTCTTATTTATATTTCCCCTTTCTCTGTTTTCTGTCCAGTTTTCCATCCAGTTTTAATAATTAATAAGCGTAATATTAACTCAATTTCATTCCTTAGGAAAAAAGGAAAAAAAGCTCAAAAAAAACAGACCAATCCTGCAGCTGTTGATTCAGTAGATCAATTTGTACTGTCTTCTTTTTAGTAAATCAAGGTTCCAGTCCAAATAGTAAATAACAACTTCAGTCTTATTAACAAGTCAGATATTGCTTCTATTTCCTTACAAAGTCACTCCAATCTTATAGTTGTTGATTCCAAAATCAATAGTCCTTATCTTCTCAATAATCCATGTCTTCTCTATATCTTTGGATAAGCCCAGCTCCACCAAACATTCATGCCAGGAATTTATAATCCAATGTCTCTTAAAATTATTTTTGAAAAGGTAGAAAAAAAAGAGGGGAAAAAAAGGAAGAAAAAATATCAAACCCCTTAATCCACTCAGTCCAGCTAGTCCAATTTGTTCATTTATCAGTCAAGTCCAATTATCTTTAGTCAAATTAATTAAATTAGATCAATTTCTTCACCACAATTTCTTCAGTTTTATTCTAATTCGTTTCATTTTCCATACAGGTAGTAATAATCCACTTCAATCCATACTCAGTACCACAGGATTACAGTTTCAATTACTAAACAAAGTGTCTATTAAGTATCTTTATCTCTTCGCACCTCCTTTCTTATAGTAGACACTTTCACTGCTTAATCCCAGGATTCAAGTCTTAAATTAACTTGCCGCTTCCGATCTTTGTGCAGCAAAGGATTTTTGTAGAAGGTAACTTCTTCGGCTGTGTTTGCAGCTTTCCCTCTCAGCTTTCTTTCAACCCAATTGCTTAAAGTGGCGGCGGCGCTTGTGCCTAAAAAAGGCTACCTGCTGCGGACGTGGATTGCCCTCTGAGGCTTGGGTTTCTCCGCGCCTCTCCAGATCTTCCCAGCTTCAATTCGGAGGCGCTGGAGTCCCCTCCACCTCCGAAATGGGCCCCTCTGTTTTCCCCTTTATCGGGGGGAACAAATTCCTTCACTCTGGTACCTTCTGAGTGAAGCTTGTCCCGCAACGGGCGATCGTCACCCAGAGCGATCTGAGGTGGCGATCCTCGCGCCCGCCATGCCACCGGAAGTCCCGTTTCTTAACTACTGTGATCTGCTGTATGTGAGACTACTCTCCAAGAGTATTCAGAAGAGTTTCAGCTGGTATGAAATGCAGCATCTAAGCTGCTAACTTGTGCATGATATCAACATCATGTTATCCCAGCACTGAAATATTTATTGCCATTTGCTTTCCAAATCAAATTTGAGCTGTTAGGTTTAAAGTTTAAGATCCAAATGTCTGGGGATCTTTCTATTTGAAGGACTTCCTCTTTTGATATGAGTGGAAATTATGGGGGCCTTTAACGTTGCACAGTTATAGCACTATGATTCCATTTTAATGGCCATAGCTGCATTCTGTGGAACCCTAGGGTTTGCAATCTGGCAAGTTGACTAATCTGCAAATCTAAGGATTCCATAGGATACAGCCATGTCAGCAAAAGTGGCAATTAGTGCTATAGTTGTGGAGTGTGAAAGATCTCTGTAGGACATCAAGGAGAGACGTCTTGAAAATACTATCACCTTGGAGATTCATTTGATAATTACATGGGAGAGGGCTTCATCCTGCACACCTCCAGTTTCTGGAACGCAGTCCCTTCAGATACACAGTCAGCTCTCATTCCTGCCACTTTTAGGAAGAGTATGAAGACACATCTCTTTAAACTGGCTTTTTATCTTGTTTGAATGCTGATTGATTATAAACTTATGTGTGTTTCTTATTTTCATGATTGCATTCATTTGATTTTAACAGTTTTATTGTTGTAATGGTTTTATAGTAATGACTTTTGTGGTTGCTGTTCAGTTTAACTGACATTGTCAGCTGCTTAAGAGTGTATTTTTAATGGAAAAGTGAGATAAAATCACCACCACCAACTCTTACCCTTCTGTGCATACCAATATTCAGTGAGCTACACACTGTCAGCCCTTGTAATGTGCTTTGTGTGACTGAGGGCCTAAGCAGACTGCCAGAAATAGTGCACATTAAATTGAGGCACTGTCCTGGCTCAGTGCTAGGGAATCATGGGAACTGTAATTTATTGTGGCACCAGAGCTCTCTGACAGAGAAGGATCAATGTCTCAGAAAAAAATACAATTCCGATGATTCCCTAGCACTTAGCCAGGGCAGTGCCTCAATTTAATGTGCACTATTTCTGGCAGTCTGCTTAGGCCTAGAGACTAGTTTTTCTTATATATGTTCTCTGCTAATATGGGACCTTCTGCATTGCATGTTATTTTGTTTTGTTTGCCTTACCCCATCTTCCATCTTGTTTCAGAGTGCCAAGTGCTCAGGAGAGTACTTCTCTATTTCAAGAAACAATAAAGAAATGACGCCAGTCAAAGATAATACATAGAGGGTCCATAAGAACAGATGTACAGTAGCAGTCCAAGCAGGGTCAAATCTCAGCCTGGTAGTTGCTAAAGAGAAGAGTGCAAAGACCAAGACAAAGTTCAAGACTCTTAAAGCAAGGAATGTCACAGTGCCAAAAATAACAGAGTTGCTGTTTTGTAGCACAGAAGTTGCCTTAGCTGAGCTAATTTACAGCCAGCTGTAACTCAGCACAGCTGGCCTAACAGTCACAGCATTTCTCTTTTAAGATGTTGTTTTAGTCTGTGAAGGATGAAGTAGTTCAGGTTCCAGTTCCTTCACTTCAAGGTGAATATGTGTTGGTCTGAGCTCTGCTTTTAGAGCAGAGCTGCAAGCTTCTTTTGCCTTTGACTAGAGCTGGTCATCTGGACTCTCATCTTTCTTACCAGAAGAGACCCCTCCCCAGGTAGGATACCTTCCAATGTACATAAATAGTTTCCCCCAGTCATTGACAAGCCTTGCTATAGTTCAAAATTGAATAAGCATTCATTCTCTTTGACAAACTTTGAACATAGTTCAGTGTTAGACTGGATGCTATATTTTGCATATATTTAGCAAAATCTAAGGCCCTGGAGTCTTTATATTGGAAGAAAGGATGGAAATGAGTTTTGTTGACGTCTTCATGGAGTTGCTAAGCATATAATAAAACATTCACCCACCTAAGTATAAATATGATATGTTTATATTTATATGGGAGGGACTGTGGTTGCCTGAAACCTGGTAAGGTGTGTTTGTGTGTGGCCTACAGGCGTTGGGTACTTACCCTCTTCTGATTCAGTTTATTATCTTGTGTTTTCTAAACATTTGTCTTATTTGAGAAACATGGGAATACCATTGAATTTGTAGCTGCAACAATTTCAAAAGGGATTATTTGTTAGAATTACCTTTCCCCCACTTTCTTACTAATCTGGTAAAATATTAATACCAAGTTAGCCTCCGTGCACCTAAATTTTGCATTCTTTCTTGAAATAACCTCTGAGTCTAAAATCAGATCCTGAAATTTATAACATTTGTTCATTTTTTATTTTATTTTATTTTTTAGTTTAATATAGTTCACTAAAGTGTGAAAATAATCATTTAGGTCAACGGTAAAATATGAGAACTTAGGGCCTTTGCAGACTGCCAGAAATAGTGCAAATTGAGTCCACTTTAAATTGAGGCACTGCCCTGGCTCAGTGCTAGGGAATCATGGGAATTGTATTTTTTTCTAAGACATTGAGCCTTCTCTGTGAGAGAGCTCTGGTGCCACAATAAATTACAGTTCCCATAATTCCCTAGCACTGAGCCAGGGCAGTGCCTCAATTTAAAGTGGACTCAATTTGCACTATTTCTGGCAGTCTGCAAAGGCCCTTACTTTCTTCTTAGATTTTCATTTTTTTTTTGTCCTACTGTTAATTTTAACCTACCGTAGTTGTAGTACCTGCTACATCTAAAATAGTGTAAAATTGATATTTTGAAGATATTATTATTATTATTATTATCATCATCTTTTCTTATATCCCGCCTTTCTCCCAACACAGGGACTCAAAGAGTTCTGTTTATCTTAAAACAAGTAGTTTGTGCCAAACAAAAAAATGCGACCCTCATTATGAAATGAAAATTGATCTGCTTGTGATATAGAGCTAATATCAACTGTAACATGTATTGACTTTAAAACAAAACAAGATAGCGAGATGCTAACATTGTGGACCTATAGTAACCCTTTACTTAACTTCCTCCAGCTAATTATGCAGGATTTAAGAGAATATAAATGCAAGAGGCCTGGTTTATTGCCTTTCTCCATCACCATCCTGGGATTCTTTTTGTTCTCTTTTATCCCTCTGTGGGGGATAAAGGCCAATACAAGGAATAAAGTTTTCATTCATTTAAATTCATGGGAGTTTTACTGTTAACTTAAATTAGGAATCAGAACACAGCATTCATGAAATCATTTGCCCACAATGAGTTTCAAACAGGGGGGTTCTCTGTAGCTTCTAGTTTCAGAGCTGCAGTATACTTGTCCAGACTGCACCTTAAAATAGGATGTGATAAAACTGTAAAATAAGAGCAGAAAAACTCTAAAGAAATCACAACAGTTTGTCCATATCTCATTACAGTGTGTTAGAAACAGAGAGCGTATTCTGTGCCAGAGATGCCCCTACCACAGCAAGGAAGGATATTTGATAAAATAAAAGCAGATGGCTGAAGCATGGCAGCTATGCCACCTGTTAGTAAGGGAAATGAAAACCCTACAATCACAATCCAATCTCATCTGGTTTGCTATAGGAAATCTGTTTCTTTCATCTGATTCCAAACTATCTGGGAGAAGCTGAATGATTTTTAGCTCAAGAATCCACCACATTGATATGCCCTTTTTATTTGTTTCCAGGACAAATATTTACTGTAATTTTCAATAATAATTTTATTTAGGTAGTCAGGAAGAGAGGTTTGTCATATCAGTTTTGCAACCATTGTTCACTATCGTTTTGAGGCAATATGAATTTGTATATATAAAATACTGGAAGTTACTTTTAAAAAGTAATTAATAAAAGTTATAGTTCAAAGTCATGAAAGGTACCTAGTTACTCTTCTAGTTGTGATTTTTACAAAAACAGTATCTTCTTGTTTTCCATCAAGTCACTTTCAACTTATGAATGAGGGGCCTCATTCTGTTATTAAAAGTCCTGCTAAGAGCTTGCAAATTTAGGCATGTGGTAAAGTGTGTTTCACACACACACCATGTCTAGCTTCCCTTGATTCATACACCTCACATCAAATTTGAACATCCTTTTTCTTGAGTCCAATTGCATCATTAGACACAGTGCTATGCTATTTGTCCTTTGCTCTTTTGCTCTTTCCCAGTAGTTGCTTGAATGACATCTGGCCCTGGACTCTCATGTTCCTGCGTTACCTCTTGCTTCAGTTTGAAGTGTCCCATCATAGGGTTTTCAGGGTAAAGGACCTTCAGAAGTGGTTTACTGGTGCCTGCTTCTGCACAACTGCAATTTTTAAAAGCATAACTCTTTAGAACCTTGTTTTTCTTAATGTAATAGTTACATTAAAAAAAAACCCCCACACATTTTTTCCACTTTTTTTGTCTGGAGAGGCAGCTATAATAGTTACTTTTCAGTTATTTAAAAACAGTGTAGGCCTGTAATATGCAACACATATTACATAATTGGTAAGGACACCCCTGCTCTGTTAACAACCCCCAACAAAGTTATTAAACAACTTACACTGTAAAAAGGTGGGAAGTTACTCTTTGTTATGTAATATATCTAGCAATTATTTTACTATGTTACAGGTTAAGTGTCCTTTCTCCAAAATGTTTATGTCCAGGAATGTTTTAGATTTAGATTTTATTTATTTATTTATTTATATATTTATTATATTTTAGAAAATTTGCATATACATAATGGCATCGCTAGGGTTGGTATTATCTGGTGCAGTAATCCATAGTGTCACAGCCACCCACCTTGACCGCCTCCATACCTCACCATAGGAAATTCTTTGTAATGTTAGTAGGAGAAAGAAATCATTTTCATGCAAAACAGGAAAAGAGGAGGAAGGAAGGACATTCTTGGGGAAAGAAAATATCTATCTGTTCTTTTGAATGAAAATGTTAGGGATTGGACCCTGGGCTTTCTGCATGGAAAGCAGGCATTCTCTACCTAGGATGTAGCACTTTTCACAGACATTAAGGGCCTGTGCAGACTGCCTGAAATATTCAAGCTTAAGACCACTTTAACTGTCCTGGCTCAGTGCTAGGGAATCATGGGAACTGTATTTTTTTCTGGGAGATTGAGCCTTCTCTGTCAGAGAGCTCTGGTGCCACAATAAACTATAGTTCCCATGATTCCTTAGCACTGAGTCAGGGCAGTTAAAGTGGTCTCAAGCTGGATTATTTCTGGCAGTCTGTATCTGGCAGTCTGTATTTGTAGATTCTTAATTAAGAGGGTGGAGGCATCAGCCAGGCAATTCTTTACCAGTATTTGTTGCTACAGTCGGCCCTCCGTATCTATGGATTTATTATCCACGGATTCAAGCATTCATGGCTTGAAAATATTTTTAAAATATATAAATTCCAAAAAAACAAACTTTGATTTTACCATTTTATATAAGGGGCACCATTTCACTATGCCATTGTATCTTATGGGACTTGAGCGTCCACGGATTTTGTTATCCATAAGGGGCCCTTGAACCAAACCCCAGCGGATACCAAGGGCCCGCTGTATAGTTCCAGGAGGATTCTACCTTGTGCACTTTTTTGCATATTAGCTCTTTATCTGAAAAGGGTTACTGAAATGTTCCACACATCAGAAACACTATTTATTTTTAATATAGCAAGTTTATAATGCTAGTAATCCTATTGCATTAGTATAAATGTCATACTACACATATTTAAATATTGCTTTCCCCATCATGAAATCTAGCTACAATGAGATCCTGGCCTAGGTCTTTTTATGTTCTGGAAATTACCCTTCTATACTGTCCTTGCTTACCTTTTCTTGTTTTATGTTTAAGAAGGGGAAGGCTGCAGCAAAAATCAATATTAATTTTGATGAGGGGAATTTTGTATCTAGAATCCATGGCAGAAATGCTTTTTTACCTGTTAATTCTGTTAGGTGAGCTCCAGTTGCTACACAAGCACTACAGCCATAACTACACCAAATTCTAAAATTAAATTTGGGGAAACAATATATACCCACCAAGACATTTAGGTATTAGGCCTAATTCAGAAGGAGGCCTTCCAATGCCATCGACAAAAATGTTGTCACATTGCTGTTTGTCACATTGTTTCCAAGCTATGTTGGCAAGCACTTATATTACCTTGATTGCAAGGCAGTGGTCAGTGAAAATGAAACTATTAACCATCATTTTAGCTCAGCTACACAAACTGAATGTAAGAAACTCCATAATGAAAGTGGCTTCAATGATGCATTGGAATCTTTGCAATGAATTTGATTTACTATCTCCAAAGAACTGGTGGGAACATAAATCTGAGAAAGTTGTGAAAAATGGTGATGTAAAAATCCTATATGACTTTAAGGTTCAGACAATTAGAACATAATATGCTGGACTTAAATGTAATTGAGAAAAGGCTTTGATATAGATGTGGCAATCCCAGGGAACTGCAGAATTGAATATAAAAACAAGGAAACCATTGTGAAATATCGAGACCTACCAACTGAGATAAAGAGCCTCTGGCAAAAGGAATCTGCTATGATTCCAGTGGTGATAGGTGCTCTGGGAGCAATCCCAAACAGATTGACAAAACATTTGAATGAAATTGCCATAGATAGGATCACAACAGCACAATTACAAAAACTAATGCTACTGTGAACATGCTACATTATCCAATGATATCTCACTGATTCCTAAATTCTCGGATAGAAGCTGATGGTCCAGAACTCCAGTCAGTCACACTTGGTACCCTGTGAAAACAAGATAATTATGACTATTTCATATTAGTCATGGTGAGGAGTTTGGTGGGCCTGGAGTATACTACTTAATGGATGGAACTTTTAAACTTACATTTAAGTTGTAAGGGGGCAGGGGGTTGGACTGGATGGCCCTTGTGGTCTCTTCCAACTCTATGATTCTATGATTTAAAAAACACTGAAAGATACAGTTATGATAGATGTTAAAGACAGATTGATTCCTTGAAGAAACGATAAAAGGCAACACTATTTTCAACATACAAAAGCACAGGACTATTTATTGAAATATATAGAATATAGAATGAAAATAATAAAAAGTAGGGACCTCTTCACAAGGGTGTCTATGCTAGAATCCATTAACACAGGATGTTATAATGGCCAGTAGCATAAAAAGTATAATTCTAAAATTAAATTTGGGGAAACAATATATATATATATATATATATATATATATATACCCACCAAGACATTCAGGAATGAGGCCTAATTCAAAAGGAGGCCTCCCAACTCCATCGACAAAAACGTCACATTGCTTTTTGTCACATCCCCCCCCCCCAGCTCCCAGAATCCCCAGCCAACCTGGCCATGTAACATTTCTAAGCTATGCTGGCAAGCACTTATATTACATTGCTTGTAAAAAACCCAAAGCAGATTCTCTGCCTCAGAGGTGGGTAAGAAATAACAACAACAACAACAACAATTGATAAAGAAGGCACCAGCCATTGCTGTGGGGAATTGTGATTGGCCATAATCAGGTTGAAATTTATGATTAATTTAAAGAAGTGCCACAGAAAGAAAGTTCTTGATCAGCTGCTTACATCTCAGCAGTACACTTTAATTTTAACTTAATTATATCAGCAACTTAAATCTACACATGTTTGAAAAGCACTATAAGCAGGTGTAGGAACATAAGAAAGACCATAATTCAAAAACGGTTCATTCTGTAGATGTGAGATTATATGTTGAAAGATTCACTACTATGTTCTCACCCTTTTCTGGTGCTCCCACTTTAAATTTCGGGGACATGTATGAATGCAGCTTGAACATCTAGGTGGTGGTTAGTTTTGTCTTACAGCTCTTATTGTCAGGAAGTTTCTCCTAATGTTGAGTTGGAATCTCTTTTCCTGTAGTTTGAATCCATTGCTCTGGGTCCTAGTCTCTGGAGCAGCAGAGGAAAGAAAGCTTGCTCCATCCTCGATATGACATCCTTTCAAATATTTAAGCATGGCTATCATATCACCTCTTAAACTCTTCTCCAGGCTAAATGTACCAAACTCCTTAAGCTGTTCCTCAGAGCATGGTTTCCAGACTTTTCACCATTTTGGTTGCCCTCCTCTGGACATGCGCTAGCTTGTCAACATACTTCTTGAAGTGTGGAGCCCAGAACTGGACACAATATTCCAGGTGGGGTCTGACCAAAGCAAAATAGAGTGGCACTATTACTTTCCTTGATCTAGACAGTATACTCCTATTGATGCAGACTAAAATTGCATTGGCTTTCTTAGCTGCCACATCACATTGCTGACTCATGTTCAGCCTGTGGTCCATCAGGACTCCTAGATTTCTTTTGCATGTACTGCAATCAAGCTAGATGTCACCTGTCCTATATCTGAGCATTTCACTTTTACTGTCCAAGTGTAGTATCCTACATTTCTCCCTGTTGAAATTCATTTTGTTAGTTCTGACCCAGCTTTCTAATCTGTTAAGGTCATTTTGAATTCTGATCCTATCCTCTGGAGTATTACCTACCCCTCCTCATTTAGTTTCAGATGCAACCTTGATAATCATGCAAACATAACTGGATTAGCCTTTTGAAGTAGACTGTAAAACAGCTCTAGGATTACTGGGTCAAAAAGCACCCCCATGGTAAAGAATATAAACATTTAGTAAAAATAAGGAAGTGTCTTATGGCATCTCAAGTGCTAATAAATTTTTTTGTCGTTTAGGTCCCATAAGACTTGTTGTTGTTTTCCTAACACATGTTGATCTCAGTACCCTTAGGGGAGAAAAGGCAAATTGATAGTCCCATTCTTGTAAACCCTGATTGAAAAATGCAGATTCATTGGACAGAGAACAGAAATAAAGAACATGATTGTGATCTTTATATCACTAAAATTAGAGATTTAAGAAGTAAATTGCATATGTTTAGCTAGAGGTTGGAAGACATTTTGAGATGGTAGAACATAATCTGCTAGTTTTAAAAGAAGTAGCTGTGTAGTCTCTTTCTGCATAAAAAGGAGGAAAGAAGGGGTCAAGGGGAAAAAAAGAAATGTGGTAGCACTTTTAAGAATAACATTTTCATTTTCACATGAGCTTTCGTGGATCTAAACCCAATTTGTCAGATGCAGTATCAAGTGGTATTAAGGCCTCAGATATAAAGCATATTTATACAGTAGTAGGAGAATGATAGCATGTAATGGGATTCATAAAGATGTAAATCATGACCCTTGTTCCAAATTTACAAAAGGCTGAGTAAGGTGATACAAATCTTTCTGATCTTTACAGTGGTCAATTAGTCTGGAAGCGTGAAATCAATAAATCTGCTTACCAAAAGTCATTTCCCAGGATTCAAAGAAGATTCCTTTTCTTATATATGCAGCAGTGAGGACTCTTGTATTAATATATGTAGTATGCCGTGAGACAGATGTTCTTGTTCATACCTCTGCTTATGACTGGAATTTGTGAATATTATGCAGTTCAGCAGTTTCTCTTTCTATGCTTCCAGAATAGAAATTTCTCTCCCAGATCGCTAAATTCATACGCTCCAAGACATAGAAAATACAGACACTAGCATTAGTCCAGTAAGGATTTTCCCTCTTCAAAATCCACAATACGAGAATATTGCTCAACACCCTTTCTCTGCAGGCGGGCGGGCGGGAAGAAATAAAGAAATAAACAATGATGTATTTATTTATTTTATTGATTATACTCCTTTGCCAATTGGGAACCATTATGTTTCTCCGTGTTCTGTTCTGACAGTAGCCTCTTGTTCTGAGTACAGATTCCTCATTAGGACTATCAGATGTGTTGACACTCCCAGGTCTTTAAGGGCGTTCCATAGCCTTTCATGATCTATGCAGTCAAAGGCTTTGCTGATAGTCTATAAAGCACATGCTGATTTTCTTTTGGAACTCGCTGCTACACTCCATTAGCCAACCTATATTTGCAATGTGATCCTGGGATCCTGGCAGTTAACAACAAAAGATATTCATACCCCAACCTACCTCTGAGGATACAATAAAATCAGCTTAGGACAATAAATAACAATAATTATAACTTTAAAAGACAAAAATATATTAAATCATTTATCTCTTAAAACAATTGTAACCAGTTAAAATGATGCTGATCATAGCATGTGTGCAAATTGCAAAAATCCAAGCCTGTCCACATGGGTGGCTGAGATAGTGGCCTCAAACAGACAGGCCAAAAGGTTTGTCATTGGGCCGTGTTGGGGATGTGGTGTTTAGACAACGCATGCCCTGAACGCGGCTGGAAGCCACCCCAAGCACAGCTCTTTCCTAATGGCCATGGAAATAGCTGCTGGCCACCTGCCAGGACCAGAGATCCCTCCCCGAGGCTTGGAGACTCCTCCAAGGCCTGGGAAAATGACTGTGCGGCCGGGAAAACTACCACCCGCCCACTACATTATAAACCGGTTTGGAAACTGCTTTAAAAGGGCGTCATTCATACTTGTACCAGTTTTTCCTGACCTGAATTTTTTTGGGGGGGCTGGCATAAATCCCCCTTAACCCGGTGCTTTGAAACTGAGGCATTTGCTGCATCTTTTCAAAAGCACCAGGGTTGCTTTTTTTAGGGAGCCACCAATGAGAATGCACTGCCAAACCCATTTGGGGCACCCAGGGCAGAGGGGTAATGGGAATGGGGGTGGAACATACCCATCCCATCCCACAGGTCTTGGCTTGGTGGAAACAAAGTGTGACTTGTGATTTGGTTTTTTAAGGTTTGACTGTTTCTGTGCATTGTTGCATTTGTGCAGCTTCCACAGGGGCTTCTTGGCAAGAAGGGGCTTCTTGCCATTGCCATCCTCTGAGTCTGAGACAGTGTGCCTCCCCCCCCCCCCAGGCGAACCTATTGAGGTAGATTCTTAGCAAGGGTTGTTCAGTGGGGATTGCAATTTTCATCCTCTGAGGCTGATGAGGGGGAATTCGCCCAAACATTGTGACGTAGATGTGAATCACTTGAAACAAACAAACTAAGAACAATTGGAATGGCAGCTCCTTTTCAAATTGATACAAATGGTAATGTGAGCATCAACAGGATTAAATTGCCATGGAGGGATTCAATTGGGGTAAACGTAGTCAGAACTTCAATTCAGTATTGGATTATCAAATCTCCCCCGATCTACTACAAAATCATGTACGAAACATGAGTGTGAATGAGGCCTTAGGATCCATGGTTTTCTTATCCATGTTCTCTTACTTTTCAGGCTGAACTTTCCAGGAGATAAGCCAATCCCATGGGAAAGTTAAGTACGTCTGAGGAAATGGGATTGTAATACAAAGAAATTCATACTAAATAAATAAATAAATAGGTTAGTCTTAAATGTTAGAGACTCCCTTTTTGTCCATCATTTGTTGTTGTTTTTTTAATTACTGAAACAAATCAACATGGCTTTCTCTTTGAAAATTGTAGAAAGAGAAAATTATAGGTTTTCTCTTTGAAAACCTATAATGAATGACTCTTGAGTATTTTCAGCTTCCTCATCTTTTTAGCTCTTCCTGTTTGCTCTGAAATGGAAATTTTCCAGGTATGCTTTCTACCTGAGGATAAACACTTTAGGGGATTCCTTAAAACTAGGCACATTGGCAGTAAGAATGATTTGGTTCCTTGTCTCGCTCTGTTGCTGCATACTGAATAATTACATTCTAAAAATGTGGTGAGGCCAGAGAAGGTGAGGGATAGGACAAGCATGCTGCATGGATGCAGATGGCTCCAGGTTCAGTCTCTGGCATAGGGAATAGTGTTGCCAGGTTGAATATGGACTGGGGATCCTGTGGCTTTAATATCTAGAAGGTTCTGAATCAGGAAGAGGTGCCATAAAATTCCATCAGTCTAAACTACAGCACATTTTCTCCTTTCCCCCTATCCTGTCCATCTTTTAGCTACTGCAGCAACTCCAACAAGACTATATATTGGCTGGTGAGGAGTGGGGGAACTGATGGTAACAAACCTTCAATACTACACATCCAGCTAAAAAACACAGAAGAGGTAGCATCTCTGCACACAACAGCAGTCTCCATCAGTCAATATATACCTGTGGCTGCAGCAGCTAAAAGGTGGGTTTGGGGGAGAGAGGAGGAGGAATGCTGTATTTCCACCTGATGAAACTTTGTTACTGCTTCCTCATTAGGAATCTTTTAATTATTAAAGGTACAGGAGTGCAGTCCTGTAAGTCTAGCTGGGAAAAACTCTTGGCTGAACACCCCTAGAGCAATGTTGCAAGGAAATACTGAAGTAGATGAGCCAATAGCCCAAGATAGCTTCTTTTGTTCATTTCTATGCTACCAAGTTAACCCCCCTCAAAGCAAAGGGTTTGGTGGTCCAAAAATACAGATTTTGTGATAGATTTTTTTCCAAACTGGGTCCACCTGTACGGTATATACATACCTACGGACCTGCCTAGGTGCTGAAAGAGTACAACAAACACTGGAACTTACTACTGCTATCATGAGTACACTTCCAGGCAAGCTATTGTTTGTATGAGAGGAGCTGAGAGTTCCTTCTTGCCATGTTCTCTCCCTGAAGTATTCAGGGTGGGTAGGAGAAGCAGCAAAGGTCTATTCTGTAACATCTGGACATCAAACTGCCTCAGTGTCTCTAGAAGCTCAAGTAGTTTAACAACATGGTGTGTCCAGTGATTTAGCAGTTAGAGCTTATGGAGTAACATTAAAACATGAAACTGTTTAATTATGAAAAATCTAACATGATTAAAAATGCCTCTCAAATTAGCTTTTAAAAAGCAACAAATAAGAATAACATGAAGCAGTAATGGTGCTTAATGATTAAAACATCAAAATTTAAAGTTGTTGTAAAAAAAAAATGCTGCTAGGGCTAAGAAATTATTCCCAAGCTCCATGGCATTACTAAATGTGTCATGGCATTACCAAATAGTAACATTATTTTTCCCCAGACATGGTCCACCATGCTTCTATTTCTGAATCCTAGTATTTCTAGCACTCCTAGATCTGGCAGGCCTCCCTTCTTGTTTTCTATTGGATCCTAAAGATGCTTTCTTAATTCTCTTGCATTTTGATTTAACAAAATGTTCATACCATCCAGCCCCAGGGGGGAAAAAGAATCTAACAACCAAGTAGTGGCTCCTATTGTGGGGTGTGTGGCAAAGGGAAGAGGAGACTGTTAAGAAGAATAAAATAAGGAAACAATGACTGACTGCAGGAACTGCATGCCTACTTTTATATGGGATCCACCTGATCTCCCCAATTGTAACTCTGAAGCCTAATTGTACTATCTGATATGGCCTCCCGGATATGTGAAGATGACGACCAATCTGTGCACATGATTGGGTATTGGATTTTATTATATGGATTGTGGTTTTTTTATTATTGTTATGATTTTATATATTGTATTTTTCTATATTTCTCTGTAATCACGCCTTGATCTGTAGGGAGAGGCGGGAAAATACAAATAAAAACTATTATTATTATTATTATTATTATGCTGAAGAAAGGCTAATCAAGTGCAAATGATACTCATTATAAGAGATTCATTTGTTAGATAGAACGAACATCCTTTTTGTGTTGCAGACTAAAAAGACAAAAAGAGCTGAGATTATGCATCATCAGACGTAACTACAATGACAAGAGCACCATCATTGAAGGTATGCCCAATGATGGCCCCTTCCCCCTGCCCTCAAACCTCACTTTTCAGTCTGGTTATAACCCACCCTAAATGCGCCCAAGGTGCTGCAGATCAAGGTGCCAGAAAATAAGGTCTGCAGTGCTCTCCCAGTTATGGCATGTGTTGAGAACACGCAACTGGAGAAACCTTCTGGAGTTCTGCTGCAACTGCTTGTCTCAAGGCACACTGTCCAGGAGAGCATTGCAGACATCATTTCCCAGTGTCCCAACATGTATCACCTTAGAAACCCCTTCTACTGGAGTGCAGCCAGACTGAAACACAGGTTTTTCAGGACACATTCAGTTGTTACCAATTGTAAATCCCTAGCAGTTATGAAATCACATGTCTAAGTTACAAGTCTATCTTACATATCCACAGGTAGCCTTGTGGCAATACCACAAACTACAATGACATCCAAAATTCACCAAACAGCGATACCTTTATTGCAGTTCTTGTTGTTACTAGAAGATCTGACTATACTGTTCTGACTATATATCCAGAGGTAGCTGTATTGGCCATACAGCAAAGTACAGAAACATCCACTGAAGAGGGACACCTTTATTGGGACAACCAGTATGCACAAACTACATCAGTGGTGGTGAACCTATGGCACGCATGCCAGAGGGGGCACTCAGAGCCCTCTCTGTGGGCATACGCGCCATCGCCCTGGCACAAAATTTGCCAGAGTTTGTCACTAGAAAGCCAGAGGGACACGGCACTTTGTGATAAATAAGTGAGTTTTGGGTTGCAGTTTAGGACTCTAAAAGGTTTGCCATCACTGAACTACACAATGCAAGTTTTCAAAGATCAACTGGCCTCTTGATCAGCAAAGGTGTTAACAACCAAACAAGAAAAAAGGACATTCTTATAGTGTTGCTAATGGTCTTTACATTTTACTTACTGGAATTTACTTTTTGTTTCCTAGAGCCCCCACAGCCAAGGAGGAGTAATGGCCTCTGCATAATGAATATCCCTTTGCAACTGAGAACAACTATATACACCTACATCAAATGTAGGTGAATGACTCCAACATCATCAATGTTTTGACTCTTAACACTGTCATATTTTTCTTTCTTCTGTTTGATTGTTAACATCTTTACCAACTAAAGAAGCCAGCTGAGCTTCAAAAGTTTGCATCATGTATTTTGTGCATTTTGGTTGGCCAATAAAGGTAGCACTGTTTCGTGGATTTTGGATGTTATTGTACTTTACAGTCTCACAATTACCGAAAAGGATGGCAGCTGTGGTATATATATGTGTGTTTGTGTGCGCGCACTCCTTCAAGTTACCTGTCGACTTATGGCAACCTTCCTTAGCTTTGAAGATCAGAAAGGATCTGGTGTCTTTTAGGGTATTTACGTCAGCTGCCAATTAATAATAAGTTAATATTGTACATTTTTCTGTATGTATGAACGATACAATATGTGAATTCTTACCTCTGAGCAAAGATCCTCTTGGTATCAGCTGGGCACAAGATTTTGTACTCTGTTGTGCTCAGAGACACTTCACACAGAAATTATGATTCTTGGAGTGTTATACCAGAAGTTGAGTTTGCTTTCATGGAAGCTATAAAAGAGGTTTAAACCTATTGTCATAGTGATCTACTTTAGAAATGGAAAGTGTTTACAGTAGGAATTGAAAAGAATTTCGTTGGATTTGATAGTCTCAGGGAAAGCACCTGCTTCATAGCTCTTAAGATATAAGTCCAATAGATCCTCCTTTCTCTCAAGCATGCTTGGTGCTTGGCATTGCAGCCTTTAAAAGATTTAACCCATTTCAAAAGTTTCTTTGAAAATGCCCTGATGTGGGTTTTTAGCCATAATGTTTAATTTCGTACTTGGGGCTAATTCACCTCTTTTAATGGAATTGTATCTCAGATGCCTTTAGTATATCATGATTCTTAATAAACTGGGGAGAGAGGGACGAAATACAGCCTAAACTTCCAAATTTGAAATTGACATGACTATATATTGGTTAGTTTAATTTTCCCAATCAGTTGCCAAAACAATTATCTACAGGCTAGTTGATGGGATGGAATCTGCACCACAGACTGGAATAAATCCCTCACATTCCCCAGTGACTTTCTTACTAGAGAATTAGTAAAGGGTTGGAATTGTGCTGAGTACAGAGTGTACATGATCCTTCATAGGGATTCTATTCAGCTCTTGTATTCCCTAGATTCTGTTTTTTAAAAACAAACAAACAAAAAACAACAAACCATACATCTGACTGAGAAAATTCTCTTTTCAGCCAGACATCCTGTGGCAGGTGTGGTTTGGGCCCTAAAACAGTAAAGCAAGCAAACAAAAAACACCATTTGAAAAATGTTTGGGAAGTCCCTACCAAGTGTGGGCTGCCAAAGTCAGGAGGAGGCAAAAATATGCCCACCTTGTGTCTAAGTGAGTGGCTACAGCTGAATGACTTGCCAAATTTGCTAGCATTATTCACTAGGCATTAACATAGATGATTGTGCAGTCAATGGCATTCTGAAACAGCTGTGGCTTATAAAATATATTAAGAAAAACCAGAGGAGAACTATGTATTTGCAATGATTTACCATAATGTATGTAGGTATGGCTGACCTTACCTGTGTCAATAAGATGCCAGCTGAAAAGCATGTGGGCTGTTGAAGTAGATGAGGGTTCACTTTTATGCAAGAAGCTGGCTCCTGATGGAATTCAGATACCAAGTCTGAAAAGCCCTCCAGGAACTAAGTTGCAGAAATTCTCATCCAAGCATGCTATGTCAGAAGGAGAGGACATGACAAACCCACATGGCCACTGAGAAAACAGAATAGATCCATTGCTGAAATTCAACCCAAACAGAGAATGCTGGAGGTAACATTGCAAGTGATGTCTGACCACACACAGCTGGATAGGAACTAATGAATCAATTTTTCCCCCTCAAAGTAGGCTTTTTAAAAATTAAAGTTATTTTACTTTTGCATTTGGCACATGTGGAAATATTTCAGGATATCTGTTTATTATAGCTGGATAGAAAGCACAGGTGGTCTTCAGTTATCTTCTAGCAATTCACAAAATTCAGTAGAGCAAACTTTCCATGTTTGATAATGAGGTACAGAAGACTGTACTTTTTAAGGCTATGCTGCCATACTTTTCAGTACTTGGTGTTAATTTCCCAGGTGCTCCTATTCCTGGGTCTGCTGTTCCCTTTTATGTCCTCTTTATGTCCGCAACACCATGTCCTTTCTGCCAGGTGAGAAGTTTTGGATGTGCTTTTAGGTGAGAAGTTATGGAATAGAAAGTTTCCCATGCCTCTTTACAGCTGGAAGGTTATCAACATGGACCCATAAGGTGGTCATGCTGCTACCTGACAGGGTGTTATGCTGACCCACTGAGCTACTCTGGTCACTGTCAGCCTTGGTTATAAACAGTGGCCAAAATCTCTGTAGCCGGAGTAGGCAACTGCAGTGGGAGCAAATCTTCCCTTCCTTTGGGCCACACTGTCATATCTTGGTGCACAGGGAGTTACGTTCTGTCACTTCCAGTTGCCGTTTGCGTGGATTTTCAGTTGACTTGAGGGGAGATTTAGAGAGTTTTGGGATGGGGAAGTAAATTGCCACATTTTTGGCTGGCTATGAACTCATTTGGCTAGTTTTCAGTTGAAAAATCACCCCCAAATTGGCACAAAAATAATATTTTTGTGGGGAGGGTGGGTTTCAGAGGCTGTATATCAGGTTTCGAAGATCTGCATGTAGCTCACAGGCTAAACTTCTTATAGCAAACCACCGCTTCTTATAGCAACCCGCCCCCCCATGGAGAGTCCAGAATTGTTGGCAGCTCTGTTGAATTCATCCCCACCAGGAACAGGTCTTTTGGAAAGCCATTCCCAAATACTTTGGAGCACAATAGGAAAAGCTCATAACGAGACAGCACTGCTAGGAAAGTCCATGTTCTCTGTAGTTACTATGAGCATTGTAGCTACATTTCAAGTGACCAGAGCAGTCCAAAGAGAGCAGCAGATTATGTCAGAGTCACTCCTAATCAAAGAAATCCAGGATCCACTACACCACTGTTTAAAAAGCAAGACCAGTATGACATGAAGCTGTAACTTTGGCTTTACTCTCTTAATAGCACTGCATGATGCATACAACATTCTCATCTTCATCATGCCTATTTACAAAAACAAAACCTCTTTAGTGTTTAGAGAAATTATTTTAAATCCTACCAAGCTGTTGGCCCCAGCATATTTTCCCCCCGGGTTGCATTTCTACTATGGCATGATACCAGAAACTGAAACATGCTGTTGCTATAGGAAACAGGACAAGGTTGGAGTGATAAGACGTAGAAGCTCATCCTATTAATACAGCATTACTGTAGTATTATAATCAAATATAAAATGGTCAGCAGAATGCAGCCCGGAGATTTTGGAATTTGCAAACTTGATGAATTGTTGACTCTCAAGTTCCTAGAATCTAGGAAACCTTTGAAGAACACAAGGTTATCTCATTTAGGGGGTGTGCAGATGGGCGCCCTGGGAAGCAGTGGATCGAGGCCACAGCTACCCCACACCGTGGGCCTGATCCTCCCTTTTGCCGCCCCAAAAAGAGGAGCAAAATGCTGCTCCTTTTAGGTGTGGCAAAAGGCCACCCTAAGAGCTGGCGCATGGCTCTTCCTCGCCCTTTCCAGTGCAGCACGTCAGAATGCTGTGCTGGAAGTGCGTCTTGATGCCGTGTGCCTTGCGTAATGGCACACGGCATCAGGATGGCATCGGTGTGGGGTTGGGGCGGCCAGCGTGTGCCTGCTCCTCTCCAACTGTGCCTCCAGTCTGCAGAGGCCCATAGTTTGGCTTCCCTTGACCTCCAGTTTCAGACTGTGCTCTGGAAATGGAAAATAGAAGGGAGAGACACCCTGATTGAAGCACAACTATGATGTTTAAATCTTAGCTTAGATTAGTTTAAATCTTAGTTTAGATCAAGGGTTCCCAACCTGTGCTCCGAGGAGCCCTTAGGGCTCCGCATGCACTTCCCAGGTGCTGTGCACCCACTCCAGGAAAATGAAAGAAATAACATTTGAAGGAAATTAAAGCATATATTCTTTTATATACTCTTAAACACCATTAACTTGTAAGACATAGCATAGGCCTCTTAGGGGCTTCGCCATAGAAATAAAGGCTCAGTGAGTAAAAAGTTTGGGAACTCCTGGATTAGATGCATTTTCCTATTACATCTGAACTACAGTTAGAATGTTCAATTTGTTATTTTCTTTGATCAACTGATTAAAAAGAACCCTTTAAATCTATTAAAATATATGTCTGATTAACTAGGTAGCAGATTTTAAAAAACAATGGTCTGAATCCTGTTACTGCATATGTATACTCTAGCCCCGTGTTGGCGAACCCATGGCACGCGTGTCATTTCTGGCATGCTGCCTGGGTAGCCACCAGCGTGTGCACACAGACTGGCTCCTTGTCTCGGTCCAGTTTGCCCTGGGACAACAGGGACGGAAGGAGCCGGTCAGAAGTCATGCCCCTTCCGGCCAGAAGTCCTGCTCCTAGTGCTTGGGGGTCTGGGAATTGTAGTTGTTTGTTGCTGTGTGCCTTCAAGTCATTTCCAACTTATGGCAACCTTAAGGCAAGCTTATCATGGAGGTTTCTTGGCAAGGTTCATTCAGAGGAAGTTTGTGGCATAAAGGCATGGAGGAGGAGGAAGGTAGGAAAAGGAAGGAAGGAGGAAGAGGGAACTGGGACGTGTTAGGCAGCATGGGGGAGGAGGAGGAGGAGGAGGTTGAGACAGTGTCACTTTCCCAAGGTCTCCCAGTGAGTTTCATGAGGTTTTCTTGGCAAGGTTTGTTCAGAGAAGGTTTGCCATTGTCTTCCTCTGACGTTGAGAGAGCATCACTTTCCTAAAGTCTCCCAGTGGGTTTCATGGGTTTTTCTTGGCCAGGTTTGTTCATAGGAGGTTTGCCATTCTTTTCCTCTGAGGTTGAGAGAGTGTCACTTTCCCAAGGTCTCCCAGTCTCTCAGTGGGTTTCATGGGGTTTTCTTGGCCAGGTTTGTTCAGAAGAGGTTTGCCATTGTCTTCCTCTGAGATTGAGATAGTGTGTCTTGTCCAAGGTCTCCCAGTGGGTTTCATGGCATTTGTTCAGAAGGGATTTGTTGTGTTTCCTTCCTCTGAGGCTGAGTGTGTGTGCCTTGGGTTTCTCCCCAGACATCCCACGCCCTGGAAAGTGGACTTCCCGCTCCCAGAAGTCCCGCCCCCGGAAGGTGGAAGTCCTGCCCCCAAATGTCTTGTCACCAGTGGCACCTGGTGCAGGAATGCCACTGAATTTGGGCACTTGGTCTCTAAAAGGTTCCCCATCACTGCTCTAGCCCTTTGTTACTGTCCAAAACCTCCCCACCATGACTTCTGAGCCCTGTGGGGACATGATATAATGGAGGGGCAGAGGAAAGCAACCAAGCAGCGGGGACTGCCTCTTGTCCCAATTGCAGATCCCTATAGAGAATGGAAAGGGGGCAACACTTCTTTTCCTCTCTCTTTATTGAACTGCAGTGGGGATGACAGGGAGTCCCTACTCTTGGTCACCCCCTCCACACACACACACACACACACACACACACGGTTCAGTGGCCCTATCAGTAGCCCCAAGGGATTTGGCAGCTTCCTGGAGAAGCTGGTATGGAGCTGTGCATGTGAAACAAATATTTTTCACCTCGATATGTTTAACTCAAGTATGTGTAAAAATTGTAGGAGTTAGGTATCATCACAAGAGGCTCTCCCTACCAGCACTACCAAGAAAAGAAAGCCTCTTCTGTTAAGATGTCTGCTATGACACAGGGGTGTGTCATTGGAAAACAAAGAGAATTCCATCAGAAGATTAATCAGTTGATTAAAACCTATAGCAGAGCATCATATAATTTAAACACCACAGCAAACAGCTCAGGGCAACATGGACATGTTGCTTGTTGTTGTGTGCCTTCAAGTTGTTTTCTGGCTGAAGGTGATCCTATAACTAGGTTTTTTGGAGCCGAGAGTGTGTGACTCACCCAAGGTCACCCAGTGGGTTTACATGGCTCAGTGGGAAATTGAACTCTGGTCTCCAGAGTCATAGGACGTTATCACACGGGGAGTTGCGGGGAGAAAGTGGAAATAAACGGGATGAGCGGAAGACTTTAATTTATGGGATTTGTCCTGTTCCGCCTCGTGTGATAACTAAATTCGAATTTAAAAGGGGGTTAATTCGAACGAAAACCTGATCTTTTCAAATCCTCAAAAATCCCGAAAATGAAAAGATCAGGTTTTCATTCGAATTAACCCCCTTTTAAATTTGAATTTAGTTATCAGACGAGGCAGAATGGGACAAATCCCGTAAATTAAAGACTTCCGCTCGTGCCCGTTTATTTCCACTTTCTCCCTGCAACTCCCCATGTGATAACGTCCATAGTCTTCAAACCACCTACTAATGCATGCTGACTTTCAAGGTGAACACAGTTTGACCCAGAGTGAGAGTTACTGTTACTGGAGACATGTCTTAATAGCTTCATGAGCAAATTCAGTGGAATAAAGATTGCATTGTATATTAGCTTTGCAGTAATGGAGTTGCATTTTACAAAGAACTAATTAACTTTAAGACATCATTGATCACTAAGAGCAAGTTTTGTTTCTTCAGGGTTCAATATCCTCTAAATAATCTGTGTAGCACAAAGAAATTGATTACTGGGATTGACTAATTATTATGTATTTATTTTTTTTAAAGAGAACTGCAATTAAGACATGAATCAGTGAAGAGACTATTGAAGAAACAATTTTTTTCTTTTCATTTTATTGAACTGAAATCCATCCTGTACCAATACCTCTGTTGGGCCAATCAGAAGGTACACAAAATACATTAGGCTTGCTTTGAAAGCTTCACTGGCTTCTTCACCAGGTGAAAGATAGTATGGAAAAAGCACGTAGAATAAAGTGTGCGACATTATTGTGGTCAAAGCATCTACATTTTAGGTTGCGATGGTAGAGGAAGTGTATAGGTACAATGAGTTTGCCATGGCCATACGTTAAGTTGGAACTAATAGAATAAAACAGAGGCTTGCATCCTGTCAATGAGTTATGATGCCGTAAGTCCAACTGATGCCATCATAACGCTCTTCTGGAACTGGAATCTGAAAAATTCTGGTTGGAATTATGTACTGAATGCCTCAAACCCCCCCCCCCTTTTTCAGAGTGGCAGCCCCTCACCCCCCAAGATGGCCATTTACTTGTCAGTAAAGAATTGGGGGGTGGGGGGTGGGACAAAGTTGGCTTCAGTTATTTGTCTTTTTTTTTTTTTTGGGATGGATAGCACTAGCATCATCTCAGGGACCTTCTTAGACTCCTGAGATGAGTCTTTGCTTCTCCCTCTGCTTTCCCCAACACAGAAATGGCCATGGCCAGGGCTGTCACATCAAAAATGTGGGGTTTGGGGGTGCTGCACCTGGAGAAGAATCAAACCTACGTGCCGGAGACGCATCTCCTGATGTGGGATCCTGGCAAGGGTCAGTTATTGACTGTCTTTTATTGCCTTTGTTTCAACCAGAACCAGATTGTTGGGCTTGAACTGTTAGCAAGAGTTATTTTACAAAATATACCCTGCTTCTTGCTCATTTTCTCCATTTCTTCTTCAAAATCAAGGAATCGAACAATTTTATACTTTGCAATTAGTGCAATTTGTGGGCCTATTATATATACAGGCATCCCCTGCCTTTCAGTGCCTCCGTGTTCAGTACCTCCCTTTCAACAGTTCCAAATTATAGACATGTTCCATTAATTTGTTGTGGGATCTGCTCTTTTGTCCTTTGCCTACAGAAAAAGCAGCCTCCTCCTTGAATTAATGGAACTTGTTTGCGTAATTTACAAGTGTGGAAAGAGTGGGCTTTCCTCAGTTCTTCTTCCTACAGACTATTCAACCATCCTCATGTTCCCCCCTTTCTCCTCCAGCCAGTGGGGCAACAGGATGAAAAGAGACAAGAAGGAGAAAAGGGAAGGAGAAGGGAAGGAGGGATGTTTGGGAAGGCAAGAAAGAGTCTGGGGGCCAGCAGCTTCTTTTGTTTTCCTTTGTCATCAGTCCATTTCCCCCCTCCACCAACCTTCCAGCTTCCTCTTGCAAGGGCTTTATGTAGGAGAGTAGCATGACATGGAGAGTGAGCCCTGTTTTCCCCACACCAAGAGCTTTGTTTCTCTCTCTACTCCTGTGAGAAAAAAATCTGAGGGTCATCTAGTCTGACCCCTGCAATAAAGGAATCCAAGGGTCATTAGTTTGACTCCTGTGGGAAAGGAATCTGAGGGTAATCTGGTCCAACCCTGTGGGAAAGGATTCCAAGGATCACTTAGTCTGATGTCACATAGCCTGATTCCTGTGAGAAGAAAACGTGAAGGACATTTAGTTTGACCCCTGCAGGAAATGAATCCAAATGTCATTTAGGCCAACCCCTGTAGGGAAGAAATCCAAGGGTAATCTTAGTCTGACCCTAATGGGAAAGTCTGAGGGTCACCTAGTTCAGCCTCTGCAGGAAAGGACATTGATGGTCACTTAGTTTGACCCGTGTAGAAAATAAATCTAAGGGTCATCTAGTCTGATGCTTTTGGGAAAAATATATGAGGATCATCTACTCTCACTCTTGCAACAAAGAAATATAGTTAATTTAGCTAATTAATGTAGTATGATAATGTATCTTTTGCATGCATTCAAAGGTGATATATAGTGTGATATTTTTTCTTGGCAGCCAAAATGCATTTGCAAGCTAAAACAAGACTGAGTTCTTCTTTTCAACTAATTCCACTTTCTGACAGTCTTGTGGTCCCTAACCTGTTAGATAAGTGAGGGCTTCATATATTTCAAATACAGTGTACTTCATTTAACAAGATACATGTGTTTCTGGGTGACACTACGGACGTTATCACACGGGGCCCAATCCAAACAAAATCCACACGAAATCCCAACCGATACTGGATTATTGGCCCGTGTTTTCACACGATGTCGCACAGAACCCCGACAGAAAGTGGACAGAAAGTGGAAAGAACTGAGATCTTTTGAAATTCGGTTTCTTGAGGAATTGCAATTGCGCGATGAGGATCATTTCGCATTTACCGTACGTATGATGACCAAATACGTATTGGGGAGCATTTCCCCATCATTTCCCATGGTTCCCGTGAGCATTCCTCTATCTGCGCATGTGCAAGAGGCTCATTTCTACTACATTTACGGGATATTTTTGCTTGTGTGTGGACGTTCAATGCACTTACTGTAAATTCACAATTAAGGTAATGACGTTTGCGGAAACAAGGTTTATTTCCCGTTTATTTTCGGGATGCCTCATTTCCACTTTATTTTTGCTTTCTGGGCCACATATGATAACATCCTACCTTAACAGAAAATTTGGTACTAGATCTAGATGTATCATGGAAATAATAAGGATTGGTTCCTATACCACAAAAGGAGTAGTTGACAAATTTCAGCAAATGTTTTATTCATAACTAACAATATGCCCATATGAAATGAAACAGTCAGGCCAGGCAAACCTTGCACAAGTAAGCAAACACATTTTGAACTTTGTTCAAAATTCATCCATGGATGACTTTTTCTTTCTCTTGTCTCCACTTTCGTTATGAGTTCCATTTTGGTGGCCAAAGCTGTGCATTAGTAACATAGTGAGGGGAGACGTTGAAGCAAGATTATCTGCTTTCCCAGTTTCCCTCTGTTTTGCTGTTCACACATGCTCAGTGAGAGATTCTGGACACAGTTAGCATTGCCTGCTATAGGCAGGCAGACACAGCTACAGTAGGATTGGCCTAAGGAGTATCCCATTCTTTCCCAGCTCAAGCTTTTATTGCACTGTTTGTTGCAGACATGCTGCTGCAACTCAACACTAAAAGTCTGTTTCTTCATTCTTTTCACTATCCTCTCGGGGCTGCAACAGAGGACAAGGAGGAAAATGGGAGGACGTGGGGGTATAAAAAGACTTTGTGAACAGGGGCTTCTTTGTCAATGGCTTTGTTAACTGCTATATGCCTGTATGATACAGAGGTACATCTGCTGTTGTGTACTTTCAAGTCATTTCTGATTTATGGTGACCCTAAGGCATTTTCTTGGCAAGATTTGTTCAGAGGGGGGTTGTCATTGCATTCCTCTGAGGCTTGAGATAATGTGAAGTGCCCAAGTTCACACAGTGAATTTCCTTGGTCAAGTGGGGATTTGAACCCTGGTCTCCATACAAACCACACTGGCTCATGCAATCCTCTAACATTCACGTGTCTTTATTGAAATCCTGCATTGTAGGTTTTCTTAGAAGTTTGACGTTTGTTTGACAAAATGCAGCTTGGTTTGTCTTTACAGGTCCCAATGTATTGACAGTTCTGTTGAGATGATGATGATGAGTGGAATCGACTTGGGCAGTCACAAATGGGTAACCATCATAGTTATGTAGTTATGCAGTGACTCCTTGTCCAGCCCCCATTCCAGGCAGGAGCTGCTGTGATTCATAAAGGATTGTTTCAGTCGATTGAGAAGTAGCTAACTAATGGTCCCATCCATCCACCCACTGAGTGATCTCTGATATGACAGGCAGAAAGAGGGACCTTGTAGCATTTCCCACTTGTGCCAGAGATAGCTGGGGGACTTTCACGAACTCTATGTATCTTCTAAACTTGAAGATAACCAAGGTGGTGCAGTGGTTAAATGCTGGTAGTGCTGCCACAGTGTTGTAAGTTTGATCCTAGAGGAGGGCTCCAGGGCCCACTCAGCCATCCATCCTTTTGTAGGTCGGTAAAATGAGTATCCAGTTTGTTGGGGGCAATTGGCTTACATCTCTTCCAGCAGGCCTTTCCAGATTAGCCTCTGCTCCACTGATACTGATTTCCCTTGTCTACACCAAGAAAGATAGATGTCTCGCCTCCAACTACCTCTAATTTTAGCTAATTTGTTATTTCTTCCACTTTTAATTAGTATTTTATATTGCTATATATTTTATATTGTTATTGCTTTTAGTTTGCTTCTTTTTTATGATTGGGAGGGGGTTGGGGTAGGAGGTTATTTAGAAATGTGATTTTTAATTGTATATTGTATTTTATTGTTACTCTTCCTCTGGGAGAGGCAGGATATAAATAAAATTTATCATCATCATCATCATCATTATTTTGTAAATCGCTTAGGGAGAACTAGTTCACTGATAAGGGATAAGTATAGAAATGTACTTGCTATTGCTATTGCTATAGAGACACTAGAAAGATCATGAATATGAAATAGTCATAAATGTGTAAGTATAGATTATGCATTCATAACTGACTTGGTTGTTGATGATAATAATAAGGCTGGAATCCTGTATCAGCTACTTAAGTATACTTAACTGAGGCTCAAAACACACTGCAGAAATAATCCCGTTTGAGACTGCTTTAAGTGCCCTGGCTCAGTGCTAAGGAATCCTGGGAATTGTAGTTTATTGTGGCACCAGAGCTCTCTGTCAGAAGGCTAAATAAAACTAAAGTTCTCAGAATTTCCTAGCATTCAGCTAGGGCAGTTAAAGTGGTCTCAAACTGGATTATTTCTGCAGTGTGTTTGCATCTGCACTGTTGAAATAATCTAGTTTGACACTACTTTAACTGCCATGGCTCAATGCACTGGTGCCACAACAAACTACACTTCCCAAAATCCCATAGCATTGAGCCATGGCAGTTAAAGTGGTGTCTTTGGCAGTGTTCTGTGTCCAGAGACAAGCGTAGGTTGTTATCATTCCTTGTTTTGCCCTTGAGTTCTTGCATGTCCTCAGTGTCCCCACTGCAGACAGTCAGGAGGCATCAAAGTCTGTTTTACATTAGCCAATGTATTCCTAAAATCTGGACTGACCTCAGGAACCTAGGTACTGATCTTTAATTAAATTAAATCAACTACTCAAGTTGTCTTTGGCAAGTGAATGACATACTCCTGAAAAACTTGCCTGTGCCACTTGAGATGTATCTTATACAATATGTCCTTTCTGTCAGCCTCAGGTTCCAGTCAGTCTCATTGCAACGTGAAGTCAAAAGCTTTCATGGCTGGTGTCCATAGTCTTCTGCGGGTTTTCCAGGCTGTGTGGTTGCATTCTGGAAGAGTTTATTTCTGACGTTTCACCTGCATCTGTGGCTGGCATCTTCAGAGAGCTCTCTGCAGGTGAAACGTCAGGAATAAACTCTTACAGAACATGGCTACATAGCCTGGAAAACCCAAAGAAACCTAATCTCATTGCAGTTGGTCAACTGCTTGCTGATTTACTACATTACTGCACTGCTCTTATATCGCAGTGCAGTAATAGCTTTGGCTGCCTCCTGTTGCATTATGGGGTTTATAGTTCATTGAGGCCTAAGAGCTCTCCAGATGAGAATTCTAAATGCCCCCCCTTAAACTGCAAATCCCAGAATGCAACAGGAAGCAGCCAGAACAATTAAAGTGGAATAGCAGCACTATAAGAGTGTAGTGCGGTAATCTAGTGCTAAATTATAATGAAGGCAAATGTGGTGCAGCCTGTCTGCTTCATGGGCCAAATAAGCAGCACGTTATGTGGGAGACCAATGTCCTCAGTGTTTAGAATTGGCTTCGAATGCCTTAAAAGCAGTTTGACATTTAGTAAACAAGGCAGCTGGTTTCATATAATGTCTGTATTTCAGAAAAAACCAAACAAGGGAAATCTGAATGTACATGCATAAAATATGGTATTGTAAAATAGAAGTGCAACTTTCACAAAACACATCAGACATCCCTGCAGAAAGCAAATTAAATTCCCCAATGTAACTCCCCTAACACTTTAGAGAAGGGCTGGGCATGTATTGGAAGCTAGGGGCCCCGGGAGGTAGGGAAGGACCACATTTCCTAAACAAATTCAGGGTTTTTTTTGCCCTCAAGCACCCCCAAACACATTATATTGTGTGTGTGCGTGTGTGGGGGATTTACCATGTGTTTGGTGCCCTGGGTCATTTTGCAACAAGAAGTATCCCAGAAGTCACTTCTTCTTCTTTTTAAAATTATTATTATTTAAGAAAAAAGCTTTCCTGGGTCTAAAATGGCCTGGAGGAACACTAACATGGCAAAAATGCCCCTGTAGGAAATTTGGAGTCCAAGTCATTTGCCCACCCTTATTCTATACTCAAGCTTACACTTCACCAAATATTGTAATCATCTGCAAAGTAGATATGGACAGTAACATATTTCTTTAACCAAGGCTTACAGGGCAACATGGAAGTATACTTTCCATTGCATGGAAGTGTAATGAAAATTTTAAGCAATGTCTCACTGAATGTATCAAACAACTCTTCACCCCAGCATACACTGAAAAATGTGCATACTATGGGAAGTAATGGCAAATAGACACAAAAAACAAAACAAATGCCATTTTTGTCATATCTGTGACTTTTGAACTAACAATTTGTCTGGGAATACTAAGCTACTGTAGAAGAATCTTGCTTTTAGAATGGAAATTGTGATGTGACAAGCCCCGATGCTGGATACAACATCAGCATAATTGAAACAGGGGTGAGTAGCCCAATTTTGCACACTTCATAAATATTTTATTGGTCAAATTTGATAACAGAGATCCACCCTTAGAGCAAAAAACAAACCAATTGGAAAAAAAATTGCCACTGATAACATGGCCCATATTCCCATGGGAGGAAGGTCAGGAGTGAACACTGGCAGCTGGTGGCTTCCATGTCACTGGGTGAGTGACTCTACTCTAGGATTTAGTTCAAACTTCAAAGGTACTGGACTTACTTTGAAGATGGGGTTTAGTATTTTGGACAGCTCCTTTAAAGTTCAGATGGCAAATCAGAGCAAACTCACAGGTCCATTAACATGGAAGCAACCATATGTCAATGCAAGTGAGTGCTGGTAGAATGAAAGGGTTATGTGCCCTACCATATGACACCTGGAACCCCTAATTTTAACCCCAAGATTGTAAGCATATGGACTATCTGAATAGATATTGATTATTAGAACTGGCAGATAGGCAATAAAAGAACAAGGAAGTCAGGCTATGATCCTGTGGTGGAAGCAGCTGCAATTGTGCTTCTGTGGGGCACATAACAAAGGATCAAAAGGATGAAAGTATCAGTTTGCGGTTGCATGAGCTCTTAGATGGGCAGAGGGCTTCATCAATCAAACCAGTGATCTCCCATGCAAGTTCTGTTCCACTCCAGGCTGCAGTTCCAACACCACTCAAATTTGCACTGTGGACGAGGGCACTTCATATGCATGCATCCCCCTGGAGAAAAAGACAAACACCGCCACCATCAAACAAAAACAAAATAAATAAAAATGAGAAGGCATTTTAGTAGTAGCAAAAACCTAAAAAGAGTGAAAAAAATCGACACATATTTGGTTGAACTCTGTTTACATGAGTTTCACTTGATCCACCCCTCTCAATATATTTAATATTGGGTGGGTAAGGAGAAGAGGCGCAGTACTCTTGTGAGTTTAGGCAACTTTCCACACAGATGAAAATTTTGTGTGGTTTGTAGCAAGTTGTACTCCTGGGCTCAATGAATAACAAAATGGGAGCACATTTTGCATTTATCACAAGATGCCCCAAACCTTTTGGAGAAAGTGCCTGGGGAAGAAAAGGTTAAGAGGTGATATGATAGCCCAGTTAAATATTTGGAAGCAAGTTTGGTTTCTGGCAGCTTTAGAGACTAGGACAGGGGTAGGCAACCTTTCCCCTTTAAGGGCCAAGGGACTTCAGCTCCCAGAATCCCAGGAGCTATTGGCCAATATGGGACTATTGGCCAACATGGCTGAGGCTTCTGGGAGCTGAAGTCCCTTGGCCCTTAAAGGAGAAAGATTGCCTACCCCTGGACTAAGACATGGAGAAATGGATGCAAACTACAGGAAAAGAGATTCCACCTACACAGTAGGAGGATCTTCCTGACAGTGAGAGCAGTTCGACAATGGAAAACACTCCCTCAGAGAATGGTGGAGTCTCCTTTGGAGGTTTTTAAACAGAGGCTGGATGGCCATCTTCTGGGGAAGCTTTGATTGTGTCTTCCTACATGGCAGGAGGTTGGACTGGATGGGCCTTGTGGTTTTTTCCAACTCTGTGAGTCTATGATTTTTGCAAGATGATAGCACTATTAAATTGCATGGCTTAAAATCACAAAAAGATGGAAATGGGTCTTAACAGTCTGCCAAGGGCTGTCATAAGAGAAATGTTTTCTTATCACTGTTACCTAATGTCAGAAGGAGATCTTTGGCCATACGGACCATTGATCTGAAGCTTTTTTTTAGCATGGGAATAAATATTGCCACATGCTCCCCCCCCCCCTTAAAATCAAATTGCTCTTAATAACATGGAAGAAAGGGTAGGTAAAAAAAAAATTAAGATCGGCAACTCTGTATTGTGCTTGGAACAAGCTTTTGTAACTATCACAGTGCAAATCAAGATTCTGGTTTTTATTTGCAAGACTCTTAACAGCTTGTATTGCTGTCCAGCAGTCATGGGAAATCTCATAATAGTAGTAACTGTAGGCTTCCATGTCAGTGGGATGATGAATCTACACTTGGCTTTAGCATGAACATGAAAGGAGCTATCCAGGAGGCTAAACCTATTTTGGGGGTAGGGTCCAGTCCCTTGGACCATATTTACTTTTTAGATAAAAACCCAGGGCATAGTCAGCATTCCAGTGTCATGGAAGCTCCCAGCTGCTGCTGGAAGAGTACCATCTGCATTCAATCCACACATCAATATGGGAGGAGCAAGATCAAATCTGTTTACTTTGCAAAAAGCAAAAAAATACAACCAGAGATTTTCATTCAACTGATTAGGAGAACCCAAGTTCATGGGTGCCATAGGGAGGTAGAACAGTGAAATGAATTGCTGCTAATACAGAGGAGAAGCAACAGCCCAGAGCTCTGGTAGGAAATACTGATATCATATTAAAAAATAAGGCTACTGCATATACTCAACTATAAATTGACCTCATGTATAAGTCAAGGGCAGGTTTTGGGGCCAAAATTATGGATTTAGATATGACCCATGGATAGGTTGAGGGTAAAACCTAGGGGCACATAACAAAGGATCTAAAGGATGAAACAAAGGTAGGCAATGTCAAAGAACTTACAAAATATAAGCAGGCATAACTGTTTCTGATTGCACTGTTGGTTCTGGATGGATGAGAGAGTAAAGAGGGGCCAGTGCTTCCAGGACAGATTACACTCTTGTCATTTCCCAGGGGATAGTTCCTTTTTAATAAGAGTTAAAGCACAGTACTTACATTGACCCATGGATAAGTCAACTCAGGTTTTTGGGGTCAATTTTTTGAGTAAAATTTCTAGACTAATAAGTGAGTATATACAGTATCTAGTGCTAGCTAGGATGTCTTGTGTTTTGTTAGGTTTGTTTTGTTTTGCTCTTCTTTAACATTAGGCTTGTGTGTGTGTGTGTGTGTGTGTGAGAGAGAGAGAGAGAGAGAGAGAGATTCCTAGTAGCATGAATGTTGTTTTGTATATTCTGCAGCTCTAAAGGGCGGCTTTACATGTCCACTGCTTATAGGCATGGAAAATTATAATGTTGCCATTTCACGATCATTCTAAAATAAAACATCGTCCAGTCATCATAGGCATACACAGTATAGTATGTTTGGGAAGTGGGTTGCAAGTCATCAAAAAATTCTAGCAGGTTCAAAAAGCTGCTACATTATT
This sequence comes from Phrynosoma blainvillii, assembly GCA_026167975.1. Lineage (NCBI taxonomy): Eukaryota > Metazoa > Chordata > Lepidosauria > Squamata > Phrynosomatidae > Phrynosoma > Phrynosoma blainvillii. Next base: position 91,700,643 of record JANUYF010000001.1, on the reverse strand, counting down.
TTTTTTCCATAAGGTTAGTGACAGAACACAACATTATAAGATGGGTGTGGAGAGACCAGAATTGTAACTCTCACATAATCCAGGTGCAGAAAACAAACTTGACTTTTGAGCTAAGCCAGAGGGAACAACAGATAACCCAGACCATATTATACTGCTTTGGCTTCTGAGTAAAACTGTTACTTTAAAAATGTCGCAGCAGCTGTGGGATATGGTTCAGTTAAACCCACCATCTTTTTCTACTGGAACATGGCAACGAGGGCATGGTTTGGTTGTTTTTTTGATGGTTTCTTTGGAGGCCTCTTCCCACCGAGCCTGTATGGCTGCATGTTCATCAACTTGATATCCCTGCAAAGAGACAAGAAACAGTCAGCAAGATGTTGCCAAATACACACAAATGGGGCAAATGGCTGTTTTCCTAAGCTTGATCCTTTGCAAAAAATGGACAATGTCAGGATGGGAGTTGTGCTCCCAGTTTATTGGGGGTCGTGGTGTTGCATCCCCATTGCTAAGAAGCATGCTGTAGATAACACATAGCATCAACTAATGTCCAACCCCCCTCAAAACCCCAAACCAAACCAAATGTACCATAACTTATCCAAACAAGGCCTTTTCTTTTCTGCATAAGTGCTAAACAGAGTTTCATTGATTTATTAGTCAACCACCAGCTTATTTTTTTTACCTCAACTTATGGGATGATTTTTCAAAAAAAGGCCTCAGTGGGCTACATGTGGCCCATGGGTCACAGTCTTCTCACCATACTTTACGTAAAACAGTAAAGCAATTGACAACCCTTTAACAGTCTGGACAGTGAACATTCTGGTCACATTCTTAAAAAATATGAATGCTGAGATCCTTCATTGTGCTTGTAAGGAACAAATCTATACTGACATAGTTTATACAGTGGTTGTGCTGTACTGCCTTTTGAATACTGACATTGTGTAACTGACTGCATATCTGTGAGTCTGCAAGCTTATTGTCCCACTGTAAATTGGGTACAATGTACAGTGGGTGTTGCTGCAGTCTCAGTGAATAAAGTGGTACACTGAAGGCACTGATGAATAGTTATGCACTAGAATGCTTGACTGCATGGCTGGAATCTTGTTGATCCTACTTAGATCCTTATCACACTACACTGTTATAGCTCTATATTCCACTTCAACCGTCATGGAAACATCCTATGGAATTGTGGGATTTGCTGTTTAGGGAGGAGCATTGAGAATTCTGAGCCAGAAGAAACTGGCCTCACTAAACTATAAAACCCAGAATTTTACAGAATGTTGCAGTTAAAATGGAACATAGCACTATAACACTTTCATGTGATAAAGATTCTAGAGTAGATCCACTGAGTCAATGATTGAACATTAAGTAATGCATAGGTAAATTCAATAGATTCAATGACTCTAGTCTAGACTGGACTACAACAGGATCTAGGTTTGTGTGAAAAAAAATATCACACTTATGACACTCCAGTTACAAAACGATGAACTGAATATCTCTGTTGCATAATAGCCAAAAAGGCACAACTGTATGTGTATGACACCAACACACATGCAGTATGACACCAATAGGATTCCAGTCAGAATTGTAGTTTAATGCTATGTGTATGACACATGTGTATAATGTGTATGACACCAATAGGATTCCAGCCAGAAGTGTAGTTTAGTGCTATGTGAATGATTTTCTGGCTTAGGCATTCCTTCTTTATCTCTCCTCCTTTGAAAAGGCTGCAGAATCAGAAGTATCTGTACAGACTGAGCAGTTTAAAATATCATTTGTTTAAATAAGCCAAGATCCAACCATGGTTTCAGCTTCTGGCTTGTTAGGACAAATCAAATTAATTAAAATTTCCTGCAGTTCAGATTTTTGGATGAAAGAAAAAAATTGCAGCATTTTTTTCATTATATTTTATTAACATGTATTATTTAAACATACATATCAAATTGAAATATTAATGTATTTCACAATAATTATATACAAAATATTTACATTTGACTTCCAAAGTATCTCCAGTTTGTACTCAACCATACTTCAAAGTTCGCTCATTATCTTCATATACAAGCAATTTCTCATATTAACTCCATTGTGTGTTATAACGTCCGCTTTAACCATTTTTGATCTTTAATAATAGCTCTTATAAATGTTTTCTATTAGTATTCACATACTATTTTTAATCACTTAATATTTTACATTTTCCAATCAATTTACCTCTACTCAATTAAATTTTCTTTTCTACAGTATTGCAATATCGGGGTCCAGTCTTGTTCAACACTTTCTACATTTTGTTTATTCAATCTAGCTGTGAGTATATCCATACTCATCATTCCAATAAGCCTTGTAAACCATTCACTGGTTGATGGCACTTCTTTTTGTTTCCATTTTTTTGCTAATGTCATCTGAGCTGAAGTTATCATATATAATAATATTCTCCCATGTTTCCTTTCAATTTTTTCTGGGATCTTATTTGTCATGTTCAACAGGTAAATTTCTGGTATCATGTCATATCTTATTTTAAATATTTCACAAATAACCTTATGAATAGTCATCTAATATTTCCTTACTTTATCACAGTTCCACCATACATGTAGCCAACTTCCTGTGGTTTGATTACACTTCCAACATCTATTATTGCCATTTTTATGAACTTTTGCTAGTTTCACTAGATACTTTTGCTAGATACCAACGTTGCTCCATTTTTAAATAATTTTCTTTCAAATCTTGGCATTGAGTAAATCTTTGTGTCTTCTTTCTTGCCCATTCCCAACTATTTAAATCAATATCCCTTCCAATATCCTTAGCCCATCTAATCATCATATCTTTTACTAAGGGGGGTTGCAGACTGCCAGAAATAGTGCAAATTGAGTCCACTTTTAGGGTTAGGGTTAGGGTTAGGAAATCATGGGAACTGTAGTTTATTGTGGCACCAGAGCTCTCTGACAGAGAAGGCTCCATGTCTCAGAAAAAACTACAGTTCCTATGATTCCCAAGCACTGAGCCAGGGCAGTTAAAGTGGACTCAATTTGCACTATTTCTGGCAGTCTGCAAAGTTAGTTTTTCTTTTAAAAATTTCTTCCCCCCTTTCCTGTCCAGTGGTCTCACACCCTGCTTTGCAATTCAACTGGGATCAGCATTAATTTGCTTGGATTTCAAAGACTACTGTTCTATGTTGTCCTGTAGATACTACCATGATTATTTTTTTACCACAAAAGCCAACCACTCTAATCTCTTTCGCAATTTGGACTTCAAGCCATTATGCCTTACTTTCTCATTTCTGTGAAATAGGTAACTTCATACAGAAATAGGCAGCTTCATACTGTGATCTTAGACTGCCCTGTGTTGTACAGTTTTATAGCATGTGGGCTGTGGGATAATATCCTCAAACGTCAGCTCCCTCTTCCCAAAACAATAAATTGGCACAGCATTTTAAGACTGAGGACGTTATCACACGGGGTCTAAAGCAGTCCCATCCCTGTCGCATCCCCGTCCCATTGCGCTTCCTTTCCCCGTGTCTTCACACGACGTCGCACCCATCCCCGTCGCATCCCCGTCCCATTGCGGCATCACCCGGCATCATCCCTGTTCTTTTGAATGCCGGTTTCTTTGGGAATTACATTTTGCCGTGACCAGAATGATACCAGAATGATGCTGCTTTCTGTATGCCGGTAAGTTCTGGATTGAAAAGGAACCGCAATGGGACGGGGATGGGACTGCTTTAGGCCCCGTGTGATAACGTCCTTAGTTATATACAGACTTGCTCATCCTCTTTTTGGATATTCCCTCCAATAATTTCTTTTTCTTTTGGTAATCCTTAACATTGCCTTCAGAATTAAGTCTAACTTTGCTCAATGGGAAGACTCTTATGTGATAATAATAATAATAATAATAATAATAATAATAATAAATTTTTATTTATAACCCGCACCTCTGCGCGGCAATCGGGGCAGGGTACAACAATATTAAAATAGAACAAAGTTAAAAACATTCCATCATCCCATAGTCCCACCCTCCCATCCCCTTAAAACAGAATTAAACAAATGACCAATTAAAATACAATATTAAAAACATAATGACAATAATATAAGGAGTCAGATTTACAAGTCAGGGACCCATCCCTAGGCTGAGAGTTATTCCGGGAAGGCCTGCCGGAAGAGATCCGTCTTTACTGCTTTCTTAAAAGCAGCAAGAGTGGTAATTAGACGGATCTCATCCGGCAGGCCATTCCATAATCTGGGAGCGGTCGCAGAAAAGGTCCTCTGGGAGGTCTGAGACAGCCTAGTTTTTAGTGGCTGTAGCAGATTCCTCCCAGAGGACCGAAGGGCGCGGGGGGGTTCATATGGGGAAAGGCGGTCCCTAAGATAGGATGGACCCAAGCCATGTAGGGCTTTAAAGGTTAAAACCAACACCTTGTACTGCGCCCGGAAACTAATCGGCAGCCAGTGGAGGGATTTCAGCACAGGTGTTATGTGCTCCCTCCTTGATGTTCCTGTAATTAACCTGGCTGCCATATTCTGTACCAGTTGAAGTTTCCGGGTTAGGCACAAGGGTAGCCCCATGTAGAGTGCATTGCAGTAATCTAGTCGCGAGGTTACCAGGGCATGTACCACAGTTTCCAGATCCCTCATGTCCAGATAAGGGCGCAGTTGGCGTATCAGCCGAAGCTGATAACAGGCACTCCTGACCACCGCATTCACCTGACTGGTCATGTGAAGCGATGAGTCAAGGAGCACCCCCAAGCTGCGAACACAGTCCTTAGAGGAGAGTGTGACTCCATCCAGGACTGGAGACTGTATTCCCAGATCTGGTTTCGGGCCTGTGACTGCAAGTACCTCCGTTTTGTCTGGATTCAACTTCAATCTGTTTTTCCTCATCCAACCCATTACCGCTCTGAGACAGTCATTAAGAGGAGAGGCGCCATCTTAAGTCTGAGATGATGATCTGGTCATGGAGAGATATATCTGGGTGTCATCAGCGTACTGAAGACACCGAGCTCCATGCCTCCGAATAATCTCCCCCAGCGGCTTCATATAAATATTAAACAACATCGGGGACAGGATGGCACCCTGAGGGACGCCACAATTAAGCTCGATTTTGGATGAGCAACTATCCCCGAGCCTCACCCTCTGGGATCTGCCCGAGAGGAAGGAACGGAACCACTGCAGAGCAGTGCCTCCGATTCCCAACTCTCTCAGGCGATCTAAGAGGATGGCATGATCTATAGTATCAAAGGCCGCTGAGAGATCCAAGAGCACCAACAGGGTCACACTACCCCTGTCGATACTCAGGCAGAGGTCATCGGTCAGAGCAACCATGGCAGTCTCCACTCCATATCCTGTCCTGAAGCTGGTTTGAAATGGGTCGAGATAATCGGTTTCATCCAAGACTGCTTGGAGTTGGGAAGCAACCGCCCTCTCGATCACCTTGCTCAAAAAAGGGAGCAAGGAGACTGGTCTATAGTTGCTTCTATCCAGGGGATCCAGGGAAGGCTTTTTCAGGAGTGGCCTAACCGCCGCCTCCTTTAAACAAGATGGTACCTTGCCTTCCCTGAATGACGCGTTGATTGTGTCCCGAAGGAACACCTTCAACGCGTCCCCCCCCCTGGACGACCAGCCAGGATGGACTAGGATCGAGGGGGCAAGTCGTCTTTCTCACACTTCCAAGCAGCTTGTCCACGTCATCGGTACTCACAGTTTGTAATTGATCCAGTAAATTGCCATCAACGGAGTTCCTGGGTGCCTCATCTACAGATTCTGCTAAAACAATGGCGTCTAAGTCGGCTTTTATCCGAGAGATTTTATCTGCAAAGTGAATATTAAAAGCCTGACAGCAGGCTGTAGTTGGGTTAAGTAGGGGGTTTGGCGCAGGAGGAACCTTTGTCAACTCCCCCACCACCCTAAACAGCTCTGCCGGGCGGGACTCTGCAGATGCAATGCATGCAGAACAGAAAGATTTCCGCGCTGCACGCAAAGCCTCCCTATAGGAATCAAGATGCTTCCTAAGGCGAGTTCTGTCGGATAAGAGACGAGTCTTTCGCAATTCGCACTCCAGTCGTTGTCCAGCTCGCTTCATCCTCCTAAGCTCCTCGGTATACCAGGGCTTACGATTCGAAGCAGGCTGGAAAGGACGCTTGGGAGCGATTGTGTCAATAGCCTTGGTGAGATCGGTGTTCCAAGTGTCCACCAAGTGAGTATGCATTGTACCATAGACTTGCATTGCAACTTTTTTTCGATGAGTAAATGTTTTCTCTCCCCCCCCTTCCCTTTTCTTTTCTACAGAGGTGAAAGCTCTGAGGCCAGAGTCCTTGCTCAAGAAGACTGAGTTGGCTGTAAGGCAGGGATGGAAAGTGTATGGCCCTTCAGATATTCTTGAACCAAAACATTCAATGTTTCTCACCACAGGCTATGCTGACTAAGGCTGCTCAGAGCTGTAGTTGAACAACATCTGGAGGGCTGAAATATCCCCACCTCTGCTGAAAGGGTTGAAGGAGGCCATAACATAACGCTTTTTATTCCACGACAGAAAGAATTTTTGGTCTTTGCTTGAAACACCTTTTCAAAGGTGAGGTGTGTTGGAGCCAATTGGTTACTGAAGGAGTAGGCAGCATAACTGCAGGATCAGGTTGGCTTAATGAGAGGTAGAAACCAAATCTTTTTTCCTCCAGCATAGAAGCAAATGTCATAGCATCTAGGCCTTCTGAACCAAAGTGAGACACAATAACATAAGTCCTGATAGCTGGTCTCAAGTAGGGTAGACCACTGAATCAGTTGTTGGTTGCTGAGTTAACACACATGTCAATTCCACTGATGCACTAAGTCTACTCTAGTTGGGACAAAAGATTAGTATTTAGTCTTACATAGTGCTTAAGAATATTTAGGGTCTCTGCAAGACAGGAACATGAGTAGTAAGGTAGATGTGTTGGCTTTGCCCATAGTGATCCCTTGGCTCTGCCCCTGCCGATGGGTATTCTGCTCTTCATTTCACCAGGCTTAGTGGCACCAGCTGCCCCAATTACATACATTAGGAGCATGAACATGTGGCCCATGAGTTGCATGAGGTCCACCAGGGCCCAAAGCCTGCCCTTCTAAAGCCACCTAACACCCAGGCCCTGATTTTTCACTCCCCAATTTTTTCAGGACAGGCCCAAACTGGTTTTGCTCCAATAACCTTCCAAACCCCTTTCATACCTCAGAACCATTTTAATGAGCAAAGAAATTGTCCGAAATCAGCCAAAAATGAAACCAGATGTGTTGTTACTCATTGCTGGTTGTGTCACTGTCACCAGTGCGTTTAGTTGGGGGAGTACATGGGTGAAACATAGCCTCTGCCATTGCTGATCCTAGCAGATATTTTTAGACATCATCATCATCATCATATGATGATGACACCATCTTTTCAGAACTTTTGACATGTGCACACAAAGATACCCTTGAATAGGGAAGGATATTTGGTGATGAAGAGACTGCTAATGTTTCAGTATATATAATCTGCAGCATATAATCTAGATTAGATCAAAATATTTCTTATCAATAAATTAGAAACAAAAAGGTAGATAATTTCCAAAGTATTCACAAAAGCAGTTCTGTAAACATTAAAAATAATTAATACAGATTCACTGACAATAAGAAAATACTTATTAAAATAAAAATTACTGTATTCTGTAACCACTTCAAAGGAGTTAGTCACTAAATAGCTTTTCTTTTTAGTAATACAGCGCCACCAAGTGGCAAGACATCAGAGTACATGAAGTCAAAGAAGGGACATTTCTAAATAACTGTAGGGAAAGATCAGTGATCAAATGCAAGCATGTCTCATTGGACGTTATCACACTAGCGGCAAGAAAAGCGGCAAGGAATCAATCCAGAGCCATACCGGAATGATTCTGGTCGCGCAGGCCGTAATTCCTCTTTGAAAGAGGAATTCAAAAGAGCTGGAATGATGCAGCGATGTTGCAAGGATGATGCAGGGTTGGGCGGGGTTTGCCGCGACGTCGTCTGATCACGGGGCAAAGGATCCAGAATGATGGAGCGATGTCGCAAGGATGATGCAGGGATGGGCAGAGTTTGCCGCGACGTCGTCTGATCACGGGGCAAAGGATCCAGAATGATGCAGCGATGTTGCAAGGATGATGCAGGGATTGGCAGGGTTTGCCGCAACGTCGTCTGATCACGGAGGCAAAGGAACTGGAATGATGCAGCGATGTCGCAAGGATGATGCAGGGATGGGTGGGGTTTGCCGCGACGTCATCTGATCACGGAGGCAAAGGAACTGGAATGATGCAGCGATGGCGAAGGGGTGGGGCTGCTTTAGACCCCGTGTGATAACGTCCTTTGTGTACATAGTTAAAAAGTAACAGCCTTACCTCTCCTAATCCCAAAATTTATTCAAGTGAGGAACTACATAGACAATGTCCATAAACTTTTAGATCGCCAAAGACAAACAAATATGATACTGAAATAATTCATATAGCCCAGTTCAACAAGAGAAGACAGAATGAACAAATATGCTTCTGTCTGTGAAGCTGATGCAGAGTCAGATGTGCATCTTGGATGCATGTTCACATCAAAATTATAATGCCCATCAAAGCCTGATGAATGTGAATGCACAAAAGAAATACAATTGTATATATATCCAGAGTCTATAACTTCAGGTATGCTATTTGTTATGTTTCCTTAACCCAGGATCAAGTTATGTCTCATAAATACTTGACAATATGTTTGGAAATGCTTATACTGATAAAAGTTACTGACAAAACAGTTTGGGAAAACTTGCAGAAATCAAACCTATCTTTTTTTAATCACCCAGTGGCAACAATAACAACAGTTCTCCACTCTACATCTGCACTGTTGTCTCTCATAAATGGCTTTTAGGAAGATTCAGAACACATAGGCTGACATTCTGCAAAGGACATATACACATGTAAGTTTCCCTTATGTGTGCATATAGCAATAGCAATAGCAAGTGCATTTCTATACCACTTATCAGTGCACTTAAGCACTCCCTAAGCATTTTACAATGTGTAAGCCAGTTGCCCCCAACAAGCTGGGTACTCCTTTTAGTGGCCTCAGAAGGATGCCAGGCTGAGTCAACCCTGGAGTCCCTGGCTGGTATTGAACTCACAACCTTGTGGTTTGTGAGTGAGTGGCTGCAGTACAGGCATGTAACTACTGTGCCACCAGGGCTCCCTCTTTTTTTGGGTGCTACTGAGGTTGGTATTCACTCCTCAGCACCCAAAGCCTGCTTGACCTACAGAAAAGCTCCTGAAGCTGTCTTGCACAGCCACATCATGCTTTGTGGGGAGTGGGTGAGGTCATAGAAGCATCTGGCTATATGCACATAGCTGGATGCAAAATGAAGGCATTAGTGCTGAGAGATACTCATCTTCTCCAGAGGTCTCAGTGTTACTGTAATTATTTTGCATCTGGCTACTGGGACATAGCCAGATGCTTCTGCTTTCCTGCTCACCTCCTATGAAGTACAGATTGGTCATGTAGAATCATAGAATCATAGAATCATAGAGTTTGAAGAGACCACAAGGGCCATCCAGTCCAACCCCCTGCCATGCAGGAACTCCCAATCAAAGCATCCCTGACAGATGGCCATCCAGCCTCTGCTTAAAGACCTCCAAGGAAGGAGACTCCACTACTCTCCGAGGGAGTGTGTTCCACTGTCGAACTGCCCTTACTGTCAGGAAGTTCCTCCTAATGTTGAGGTGGAATCTCTTTTCTTGCAGCTTGCATCCATTGTTTCGGGTCCTCGTCTCTGGAGCAGCAGAAAACAAGCTTGTTCCCTCCTCGATATGACATCCCTTCAAATATTTAAACACGGCTATCATATCACCTCTCAGCCTTCTCTTCTCCAGGCTAAACATCACCAGCTCCCTAAGTCGTTCCTCATAGGGTTTGGTTTCCAGACCCTTCACCATTTTAGTTGCCCTCCTTTGGACATGCTCCAGTTTCTCCACATCCTTTTTGAATTGTGGTGCCCAGAACTGGACACAGTATTCCAGGTGAGGCCGGACCAAAGCAGAATAGAGTGGCACTATTACTTCTCTTGATCTAGACACTATACTTCTACTGATGCAGCCTAAAATTGCATTGGCCTTTTTAGCTGCTACATCGCACTGTTGACTCATGTTCAACTTGTGGTCCACCTGGATTCCTAGATCCCTTTCACACGTAGTCTCATTCAGCCAGATATCCCCCATCGTATATCTGTACTTTTCGTTTTTCCGCCCTAAGTGCAGTACCTTACATTTCTCCATGTTCAATTTCATTTTGTTAGCTTTGGCCCAACTTTCTAGTCTGTTCAAGTCATTTTGAATTTTGATCCTGTCCTCTGGGGTATTAGCTACTCCTCCTAATTTGGTGTCGTCCGCAAATTTGATAACTATGCCCCCAATATCGTCATCCAAGTCATTAATAAAGATATTGAATAGCACTGGGCCCAGGACAGAGCCCTGTGGTACCCCACTGGTCACTTCTTTCCAAGTTGAAAAGGAGCCATTGTTGAGCACCCTTTGGGTTCGACCAGTCAACCAATTACAAATTCCCATGTAGAGGCTTCAGATTCTCTTCAGTTGGGGTATTGTGGCAGCCTAGGGTAGATCCATATGCAGACTACACTGAGCCATACAGGAGTGTGACCAGTATGTGTTACTGTCTCACTTTGTCATGCTTCTCAAGACCCCAAGCAACAGATTAATTGGTGCTCTGGTATGTAACTCCTATGCTCCCTAATCCTATGGAAAAGCAATACAAGGTCTAAAAAGCGACATCTGTGTCAACCTGAACAATAAGTCTTGATCAGTCATAATACACACAGGACTATTCAGACTATTAGTTCATCCATCTCAAGATTGCCTGTATCAGGGAAGGAAAACCTGTGACTCTTCAGGTGTTACTGAACTCTTAATTCCCATCAGCCTTAGACAGACTGGCCAAGGGTAAGACATGATGAGACTAAGGGCCTTTGCAGACTGCCAGAAATAGTGCAAATTGAGTCCACTTTAACTGCCCTGATTCAGTGCTAGGGAATCATGGGAACTGTAGTTTATTGTGGCACCAGAGCTCTCTGACAGAGAAGGCTCAATGTCTCAGAAAAAAATACAATTCCCATGATTCCCTAGCACTCAGCCAGGGCAGTTAAAGTGGACTCAATTTGTACTATTTCTAGCAGTCTGTAAAGGCCCAATGTATCAGCACTTGAAGAACCAAAAGTTTCCAGCTCTCTATGCTGATTGGCAGTAGCTCTGCAGGTTTTCATGCTGAAGTCTTTCCCAGCTGTACCTGGTGATGCCACTGTTGAACCTGAGTGTGTCTACAAGCAAAACACATGCTGTGCTAATGAATTACAGCTCTATTGTGTTACCATTTGCAAAGAATGGAAATACTGTTATGCATAAAAGCTGTTATGCATACCCTAGATACAGTTCCATAAAATATCTGGTGTAGCTTTTTTGGGAAGGATAGACAAGAATTAATGGTCTTGTCAGAATTCCCTTATTAACAATGATTTTGTATAGAAAACAGTATTTTCTAGTCAACAATTTTCCATAAAAATGCTTTTTTTTTTGTGCCAATGTTTTTGCAAAAAAAGTCACAAAATGCTCTTCCCTCCCAAAAAAAAGAGAGAGAGAGAAAGAGGAAGGAAGGAAGGAAGGAAGGAAGGAAGGAAGGAAGGAAGGAAGGAAGGGAAAATGAAAAATTCGGGTGGGGGAATCTTGAAATCAAGCCTGGCCAGGAGAAAACTTTTTGCATTCTTTATTCTTGCATGTGAGAATGAAATAATAAAATATTTATATCCCCTTTCCTGAGCTCCATAGCCATTGGGTTTCTGGAAAAGTGCCTTTTGATAGGCTCTCTTCTGAGTCCTTCATATAGTGTATCTGGTGGACTGGTGCTAATACTCCAGGTAGCTCTGGGTTATTGCTTGGCTGCTATATTAACTTTCCCAAATAGCCTTGACGTGTTACTGCTACAGAGCATGATGCATAATTACAATGGAAGCCTCCTGATCCAGACATTTTTAAAAGGGTAAGTATCTATACTTGTTTCAGTGGTGACCTGCCCAGGCAATGTAGGCCTGATAAATGCCCACGGATATGCTAGGCTTGCCGCTGGCAGCCTTATGTTTTTGCCAGGTGAATGCAAAAGATCCCTGCACACTGCATAATGTTATCTGCCCACTGGTTTATGTGTAAGAGTCTGAAGTCTGGAGGACCAAATTGGCATCTGACATCCTCTTAGTGAGTTACAATGGCATAATTCTGATTTATGCCATTGCAACTTTTTGGTCACTGCAGAGGTGAGAATTCTTTGTCAACCTTGCACAAGTAAAATCTCCCCAACCCACCTTTGTGTCAGACTCATGTGCATGGCTCTGTCATGATGTGTTATGATATAATGGCATGATGATATATTAATATAATGTTGTGATAATCTGATGAGGTATTGGTAAGATGGATATGGGGAATGGCAAAATGTATTGAATATTAATCATTTGGGCGCTATGGGCATAGGAATGAATGGGGAGGCAAATGGCAACAGGATGAAGGTTTTATGACCCTGCTTTTCCTGCATGAGGATCTGTCTTGTATCGGAGGGGTGTCTTCCTCTCTTCCTTAAGGGGGATTGAATGATAAACACAGGAGGGAGAAAAGGGGACATGAAAGGTTGCTTTGATTGAGATCCAAGGGATCCAAGGAAGGGAGGGTTGGATAATTTGTATTCTTATGCTATGGTCCAGGGGAAAGAGCCCCAGTTCCAACATGGACCCTAGATGGGTGACTTCTGTCTCAATTCCTGGAATAAAAGCCTTTTTTGTTTTCTATCACAACGAGATGTTCTTGTGGTTATTGGGAACTGAGTTAGCCGATCCTGACACTTTGTTTAGCTGCAGCCCCCTGAACTTGGCTATTGCCTGGTCAGGGGAGAATTTGGGGAGCAGTAGATGGGTGTCTAGCTATTTCCCTATAGCTGGACACAGAACAATGACATCATTTGAGGTCTCTGTGGATGCCTGTTGCTGTGCATCCAGCTGAAGGAAAATAGCTGTATTCTAGTTTGCTGCTCATCTCATTCTCCACAGATTAGGAAATGGGTGGGTTTCTAAGGCTGCAGTTTACAAACTCAGAAATGGTGGGGATGAATAGGAGAATATAGTAGCTGTGTCTTGTAGCTACATCTCCTGTTGTACACTCATGGCTACAGACTATAATAGTGTCTCTTACATTCCTGCTCCTGAAGCCATCCATCCAGGAAAAAAGATAGGTGAAGGAGAAATGTCTGTATTTTTCCTTGCAAAGGGATCTTGCAGCACTTTTGCAATAACTGTGCAAAATAATTTGTAGCATCAGCTTTCGCAGGCTTGGTCTATAATGCTTGGAAATAGACCAAGTCTACAAAAAAACATGCTACATCTTTCACTCAGTCTCAAATGTGCTATAAGATCCCTTTGCATACTGATATTCCAGACTCACATGGCTATCTCTCTGTATGTCTCCTTGTTTCCCTTGCCACATTTAGCATTGCAGTTTTGGTGGCTGCAACCCTCTATACATCTTCATTCTTGCCTGAATATACAAATATTTTCTATTTGTGGAACTAAGCTAGAGCCGGAAGTGTATCCAAAATGTATGTCAACTGTATATGCAAAAAGGGTCTAGTTTGAGAATTGCCATAACTGTTTCACTCTTAATTATATTTCTCCAAATAGTTCTTTGAGCTAGGCTAGGTCAGAGCCAATTTTCAACAAGATGCTACTGAGATGCTATGGATGTGGAGCTGAATACCTTTTGGGCTGTGGCTCCTTGAGTTTCGAGGAGATTGAGACATTCACCTTCATGGTATTCTTCTTTACAATCACGGCAGAACACAAACTGGAGAAAAAAAAATCCAGAAGAAATAAAACAAATGTCAGGGAAAGAGCCATGATACTCCAGTCATAGAGGGCTCTACACCAGCTGATCTATTGTTTCTCTCACCCCATTACGTTCTCATAATTGCTTCTAACCATGCGTTTTATTACCCAGTCTCTTCATTAGCACAATCCCATGTATAATTTTCTGCAATGAAATAAGATGACTTCTATTACAAAGGAGGTCCCCTTCCTTTTCCTTCTGTTCATAGAATCACAATCATTTGCAAATGACTGTGATCAAAGTAAAATAAAATGGCTTCAACAGCCTTTTTGGAAGGAGGTTAGGACAGAATTGTCATCAAATTCTGTTGCCTCACCACTTAACCTCTGGGCGGGTAAGTGGGATGGTTAGGGGAAAGCATGAAAGGATACCACTGGTGAATTTTACATCATTTTTCCTGGAGAACAAGGAGGTCTTCAAATGCTTAATATTGCTTAAAGAAAGAATGAAGATGGGAAATGGAATGGAGAATGAATGGGGAATAGAGTGGAGAATGGAGGAACTGCATTTCACAATAAAGGACCTGTCACAGTCAATGCCCAAATTCTCTACCTATTTGACACATAGACTCCCAAAATAATGGCAGTCACAGTTGCCCTATACACCAGTGGCACTCAGAGTAGTGGTCCCTGGACTGATGCCCAATCTGTTGGCTGCCAGTCCCTGTGAAATTCCAGAGAAGAAAGAAAACAGCTAGCCCATTTAGCAATGTCTTTAAACTTCAACAATTAGTAGGAGGAAAACAGTTATCCTTGTGCTGTAAAAAACCCACCTGTAAATTCTGGAGGCTAAGCTTGTGTTAAAGACCCAAGAACAGGCTGGACCATTTTTTTCCTTGGGGAAAAGAAAGCAAAAACTGCAAAGCATCCAATGAAATACATAAGAAAAAACAAGGGAGGCATGGAAAGATATTATGTTTATTAGCTGAAAGGCCTGATATGTTTTGGCCTATTAAGGACAACTTAGAATCAAAACTTCAGAAATTTCTTAACCAGAAATTCCCAAACTATTTACTAGGAGAACGAACACATATTGGGCTTCTCGGCTAATAAATAAGCCATATTTTGACCATCTTGTGATTTTTGTATATTTTTTCTTAGCCAGATGGCAGTTCAAAATTCAACCCGTCTAGTGCAGGGAATGGCAACTTGGTATCTAGCAAATGTTTTGAACTACAACTCCCATGATCCTTGACCACATTCTGGTTAGAGTGGATTGCTCAAAACATCTGGAAGGTACAAGTTTGCCTATTCTAAGCTTAACAAAATACTGAACTATAGTTCTGTCTCAGTGGGAATAATATTCAGAACATAGAATAATAATAATAAAAAAATAAAATAAAATAATAAAATTTATTTTTATCCTGCCCCTCTGCAACCAGAATCTGTCTGGTCTGAAAATTAATTCAACATGTTAAAAGTGAAAAACTGGAACATTCATTCCTCATTCCTAATTAAAATAATCACACACATTCCTAATACAAATAATCATACACATTTAAATTAGTTACACTACCATCAACTAATCAATTAATTAGTTATTTGTTTGTTTCCAAAGTTTTTGTTGTTAACTACCTTCATGTTGACCCATAGTGACCCTGCTGACTCATACTCATGACCTCTTTAATAGAGCCCATCCATCTGGATGTGGGATTTACACAAATTGGCAAGAAGGTTGTTGCTATTGACCTTAAGGGCACATTTTTGTTGCTGAGACCTTCAGAGTGCTCTTTTTGTCATTTTAAAATTGTCTTCCATCAACCTGGATTATTTCCCCCCAGATGGACTACAAAGCCCATAATATGATGTTGCCTGAGGACAGTGTGAGTCCAACATATCTGGTAATAATTCATGCATGGAACCTTATTTTACAACCTATTCAATTGTTTTGTCACTAATCAGCCTTTTCTTCTTTCTGTCCCCTTTACAACATGAATGCTGTTCACCTATCTTTCAAACACCTTGGTTACTAGGGAATGATGTTAAGAGTTAGTAAGGAATTATGTGTTTATTTCAGAGAGGGGACACTAATCCACTGCATGTTCAGCAATAGCTGGCTCGCTAGAAAGTTCAGACAATGAATCAAAGGTGGAGAATGCTTAACCAGAAATAGTTTTGGTGCCCCCAACTATATGCAGAACATTTTATTGCATAAGTGTTTCCCTGAATCCCTTTAGCTTCCCCATTCCCAATCAAAAAGTGTGATCTGTGAAAATCAGGGGAATAAGAGCACACATTTTGCCCACTTAGCTCAGAATGGCAGTCCTGAATAGCCCTTTTTTAAAAATAAAGGACACTGGTTCAAAGTTCCAGCCTTAACACAACGTGTGGCCTACTGAAGAAAGGAGAGGTTAGAAAACAGAATGGGAGGGTTGGGGGAGGGAAAAGCCGAGAGATGAAAAAGTTGTGTGTGTGTGTTTGTCTGTAAAACTTTTAACTTAATCGCACAAGTGCCCAGCTCTGCATGTGAAATAATAAACATACTAAAGGAGGGCAAAGAGTTTTTTGGCCGTTCATCCCAAATAATAATTTACAACATATTATATAAAATACAATAATATACAACAGTAACCACAATAAAATCAATAGAAGGGGAGAGCTGAAGAGCCTCATCCTCCAAACCAGGGGTAGGCAACCTTTCCCCTTTAAGGGCCGAGGGACTTCAGCTCCCAGAATCCCAGGAGCTATTGCCCAACATGGGACTATTGGCCAACATGGCTGAGGCTTCTGGAAGCTGAAGTCCCTTGGCCCTTAAAGGGGAAAGGTTGCCTACCCCTGCTCCAAACACTCAACACTTTTCAAGTTTCAAGGGCAGGGCATTCTGAAAGGGCCATGCCTGCTTGAGGGCTAAGCTAACAAATCACTCCCCTCTATTCCAGTCCTCCATACCAGGGCAGGACACATTTTTCTCCTTTTCCATTCATCTTCAATTACACCCTAGTCACAACTTTCAAGTTAATTTCTAGTAATTGTTTATGCTTCTGGCCTTCGAAGTTTTCTCCATCTCTTTTCAGACAGTCATGATACAGCTAAGAACAGGGGTAGGCAACCTTTCCCCTTTAAGGGCCGAGGGACTTCAGCTCCCAGAAGCCTCAGCCATGTTGGCCAATAGTCCATGTTGGCCAATAGCTCCTGGGATTCTGGGAGCTGAAGTCCCTTGGCCCTTAAAGGGGAAAGGTTGCCTACCCCTGTCCTAAGACCTTCTTGTCGTACTGTTTCACTGAAGCTGTAAAGGGAGAACCACCCATCCTAATGAATCGTGACCCCACATCCCAAATAATTAACTATACATCTATCAGGAAAACTAGCAAGTAAGCCATGTTGGCAGGGAGAGATTTTAAAAAATCAATAATGTGGCAAATCAAAGAACTAGCTATTTCCAAGCTTTGACCACACCATCCATTTATCTAGATGTCTACCTTTCTAGCTACCTACCTATAGGATGCCCCCACTTTTCAGCCCTCTATTATCTGATGACTTGCTTTTTTGAGACTTGCAAATTAAGGGCAAATTCCATTAATCTGACGAGGACTTTGTCAGTTTTTGCCTATGGAGGCTTACCTAGGATTGACTGTGCAAGGGACCACCGCTTGCTAAGTGGAATGGAGTGGGGAGAAAGGCACCACGCTGACTGAGAGACCTTGTAAGCAGCATGCAGGCATGCATAGACAGCCCCAAGCAAGCCACTGTAATTCCCCCATGTTCCCTACATGGGTTTGGCTTTCAGTTTCTGAGAATGCTGCAATGCCTAACCCACACTTTGTTCCTCCAAGTATTTTGGACTTCAACTCCTGGAAGTCCCAGCTAGCTTGGCCAACATTTGGGAATTCTGGAAGCTGAAGTCCAAAATATCTGGAGAAACAAAATTTGGGAACCACTGGCCTAAGCTTCCTGTATATCACATTAATATATTGCCTCTTAGGGCCTCGGCAGATGGCTAATTGAGCTGTCTTCCGGGCCCGGAAGAGGAGGGGCAGCCGCACAAGCGGCGCCCCTTCCTCTTCCTGAGGTCGCCCTCGGAGTCGCCGGCCGTCTGCACAGCCGGCGCTCCGAGGATGACCTCACACCGCGGCGACCGGATGCGCCGCAGCGTTTGAGTCAGGGGAAGTGCGCCCGCCGCTTTTAGGGTGCACTTTCCCTGACATCTAAAAGGGGCGCCAATTTGGTGCTCCTTTTAGAGTCGCCGGAGGAGCGCCGCGGTGTGGCTGCCATGGCCCCGCGGCGCTCCGGACCAGGGCGTCCTGGATGCCCTGGTCTGCATCCCCCCTTAGTCTGCCAGGCCCCCAAGGCAATGCACAATAAAAAATAAATTAAAACAATAAATAGATAAAATGATATCCTTGTATTACCTCTATTCTTTTCCTTATAATGAAGAAATCTGCTTTGCTACATGCCAATAATTTCTGAACAATCATTTCTCAATTAATTTCAATGTCCTTGCTAACAAGATGAAAAGTCAACAATGCAAAATGCCACTTGGGAGTTACATGGCTTTGACTCACCTTTGGAAGGATGAAGTATTTCTCAGTGGCTAGGTACACAGAGAAACCAAAATGATAAACCACTCTTGGTTTCTTGAAGCAGAGCTGGCTCTTGCATATAACAAATAGACATATCAGCAGTACTTGACACTAAAATGTTTATCTGCCTCATGTTTCATCTTTGCAGTTCCACTTTGTACTCTGTCACACTTATATTGTCAATTTAAGTACCATAGGAAATCACAATTCATTGCAGCACTGCAGAAAGAATGCTTATGCAAAAAGCAACAGGACAGTGGAATCATTCCATTCCACTTTTTACATGGCAAAAATGAAGGCTGAGGAGCGAGGCACTGGAATTATAAATTTTGCTTTTCCACTATTTGCTCCCTCTTGAGAACTTGCATTAAGGCTGCAAAATTCTCGGTAGCTCTTGATGGTTCTTTCACCTCAAATGACAGGGCAAGGTAGAGAGGAAACAATTTTTCTTCCCCTTTCCAGTTAGGAACTGCTGAGGAAGAGAGAATGAAATACATTTGAAGCTATGGCAACACAGTGGTAGAAAAGTACAGTGCATACCCTCTTAACATTTCACAGATGTACACCAGGACACATGTGGTCAAGCAACTTCAGAGTGCGGTCAAAATGGAAAAAAGTTATTAATGAGGAAGCTCAGAAAAACTAGGGACTGCTGCAGCAGTTTGATTTTGCCTAGCTTATAGGGAAGGGCAAGATTCCACCCTTCCTCTCCTCTCCACCCTCCTGAGTTAGTTGAGGCAAACTACTTTTGCACTTTAAACTTGGTTTGCAGCAATTGAAGTAAATTGAGGACAAAATCAGAAAGTGGGAGAAACTGGGATATTTTAAAAGCATCTGAAAAAAGTGGGGCAGCAGAAGATTAATTGGGATTGGACCTGCCAAAATGGGGCATTTGGAGGTTAGGATAGAGGATGGCAATGGCAAACCCCCTCTGAAAAAACTTTTCAAGAAAACTCCATGGTAGACCATGATTATTCTTCTAAGGCAACCTGCCTTAGGGTCACCATAAGTTAGAAATGATTTGATGGCACAGAACAACAGTTAAATTAACTGCTGGCATGAAACCAGGAGTATAGCTAATAACAATGAGAAATAATTTGGTTCAGGCAGGATTTCTGAGAACAGGTTTGGGCCCCAGTGAATTTTTTTGGAGTATTCCCAGCTAAGGGTACCAGGTTTTCCAAATAGTAATACAGGACAGCCCTATCAGTTGCCAGGCCAGCTCAAAATTGGCTAGTACATGTGAGGCAGGCCTTTATAAAGCCTAGCACAAGTCTTGCAATAGAAGAGCCTCTCAGGAGCATTTCAGAGTTGCACAAGATTAGAGATCACAGGAATTCAGAAGTCTCAGAAAAGGCTGTCTTCACACTTCATACAAGCTTTATATAAATGTTCTATACCAAAGACAAAAAACATATATATCCTCCTACTGTCCTGATTTGGCAGGGATAGTCCTGATTATTGTCATCCCACTTTTCAGCTGCCTTTACTCGTAAGTCATCCCAGTTCTTCTCTTTTCTTCCCACTTTCTCCCTTTGTCTACATCTTACTTCAGTTTGTGCAAAATGAGTTGAATGTGCAAGAGTAGTTTGCACTCACTTTACTCAGCAGTAGGATGAGGAGAGGAGCAGGCAGAATCTTGCCCTTCCCAGTGAGCTCAGGTACAAGGAAACTGCTGCACCTGCTCCTAGTTTGTGTTTTCTTTCTCATTAATAACTACGGGTATCTTGACCCCATTCTGATGTTGCTTGATCATACATACCTGATTTTCATCTGTAAAATGTTGGAGGGTATAAACACATACAAGATAGTCAGGTTCTGAGGTCTCTTCAGACTGGTGGACCCTGTTAATTTGTACTGGCTTTCATTTCATCAATCCTGAGGTGAGAAAACTGTAAAGCAAGGACCTGAGGGAGCTCAGGATAACTTTCAGCTACTAACTGGGTCAAACTAATGGTGGCAGTAATGGTGGAGCTGCATGATTCCATGAGACAAGCACTGAATGTAAATCAACTTATGTTTTCTCATTCTTGGCCCCTTTCGCCTGCTGGATATTCATTAAACACCTACACTGAGTTTCAGTGGCTTTCCTTATGGCCATCCCTACTTTCACCCATCTATCTTCTAGACCAGCAGGTAGAAGGACAGCCTGTACCATGTTCCTCACATATAAAACCAGACTGAAAGAGGCATATGTTCTTATCCTGTTTATTTATGGTAGTGTTTTTAATGCCCATATTTCTTATTTTTATTCCTTATGCAGTGAAGCCACTCACAGTACCTTAGAGGCAGAAGAGTGGGAATAAATGAATTACTTAACAGACACTGGACAGATTCACAAATTTATCTGTTTGAAGTGCTGATTGTGATTACCATGCAGTTGTCTGGTTTTTTTAAATATTTTATAAACTGAATTTCCTTATGGAAGCCTTTTGAGACACACAGACAATAGCTGTCAATGGAGGCCAGGCATCAGAATATAGAACTTATGATGATTCACGAAATTCATCAAACCCACTGTGAACTGGAACACAATTTTATGATGGGTATTCTGTGCATGCTTGGTACATTTGCTAGCTGTAATTGACTCCAGAAGAACAACTGATTTCATGTGCAGCAACAAAAAGACAAAATACTGTGGGCCAGGTTGTTAATGAGCTAGTTCCTAAGGTGCTAGATTTGATTTGTCTCTTAGCACTAATAAAAGACAGGATGGGAAAAATGGAAAGACTCAGCATAGTTAATCCAGGAGGAATGAGCCCTTGCGGGATCTCTTCTTGTTTGGCTTACAACCGATCAAAACAGTACGTAAAATTACTTCCTTGGCTCATTACTTTGACCATATCACCCTCTCTTTTGCCTTCCAGCTTGAATGGTTTTCCATTTTCTGCAACAGCAAACACAAGCCCCTTTGTTTTTCGGGTCTCTTATCGTTCCTTCTTTCAACTCACCAAACATTTCCCACAGGCCAACCACTTCTTCAAATCTACCAAGGATGCTGGTCTTCATAATCCCACTCATTATATTTTCAGTGAAGCCCCTTTAGTGTTCCTCTAATGTTACATTTGCATGTGTATAACAATGTCTCAGTCTCTACACAATGTCTCAATCCCATAACTTTTAAATACCTCTGGCCTTAGTATACTCAAAAACTTATTTTTTAGTTTCTTTATTTACAATGTTTATAAGCTATATGATAAGAAAGGTTAGGCTGGCCAGCAACATAAAACTGTACAAGTGAAAAATGAGCAAAATAATCTAAAGGAGCAATAAAAGGTGATGCAGCATAGCACTCAAATGGATATATGAATTATATGTCTCTCTCAGTATGCAGAGATGCTATTACTAAGAGCTTGTATTACAAAAATATTTCTGGCCTGCAATAATTGGCTAAACCTGAGCCTAACAAGCCTGTTTTTGAGGGAACAGTGGATGTAATGCATGTATTTGGGGCAACTAAAGGCAAAGAAGTTTCGTGCCCTTCTCCTTTAGGTGCTATTCAGCAGATTCACTGGAGTCAAAAGAGTCCTTATTTGCTCTGAATCAGGGCAAAAACTTCAGAGAATCCCTTGAGTGTACAGACTGCATGTTGGTGCAGGGGCGGGGGGAGAAACATTGGTTGGAGGGCAAGCCACTGACCCCTTCCCATGGAGAACTTCCAACTCCTTACCACAGCACTTTCACTTTCAAGTTTGCATAGTTCCTCTTGAGCTATTCATTTTACAGATGTGTAAATTGATTGCACAAGTGGACATTAGCATGACAGTGCCACGAATACAGCACATCAATGCTCAATAGGATTGCCGTTGCCCCCACAAGCCATGGGAAAAGAGGAAAAGAGTCTCCTAGGGAGTGTGTGTATAGTGCTGCTGGTATTGGCCCATTGTGGGTGCTGGTTGTGTGGACAGCTCATCCTCCCACAGATCTGGAAGCCTCGATAGTAAACCTGGTCTTCTTTTTTTTAAAAAATGATATCAATAAAAATATTTAAAAATATTAAAAAAAATATTGTAAACCTGGCTTTCCCATCAGTGTGGACACAGCGTAAAGTTAAGAAGCAACCTGTGAGGGGAAGAATCTCCCCTTTAAGGCTGTTTTTTAAATTTTAATATTTCATTGTATGCATGAAACATGTAACTTCCTTTGTGAGGTGGTGGGAGGTGTCATTTTACACTATAGTACAGACTATCAATTTATACATCTGTAAATCAATTTACACATCTGTAAAATGAATAGCTCCAGAGGAACTATGCAAACTTGAAAGTGAAAGTGCTGTGGTAAGGAGCTGGAAGTTCTCCATGGGAAAGGGTCAGTGGCTTGCCCTCCAACCAATGTTTCTCCCCCCACCCCTGCACCAACATGCAGTCTGTACACTCAAATCATTGTATTTCTGATTTCTATGTATAAATTTGAAATCTGGTCAATGATGAAAACTAACAAAAAAAAATTTGATTCTTTTGAAATGTGGCGCTGGAAGAGAGTTCTGCAGATATCGTGAACTGCCAGAAAGACAAATAGATGGGTCTGAGAGCAAATCAAGCCTAAACATTCACTAGAAGCCAAAGTGACTACAGTCACCCCCTCTGTCCGTGGTCTCAGTCATTCATGGACCAGCAAGCCCCATTGGTTAAAATGGCATGAGTGCCCGTGGTGCATGCACAGGGCCATGTGCAGGAGTGCATGGCCATTCAAGTCAATGAGGCCTGAATATCTGTGAGTTTTCATTTTTGCTGGGGGAGGGGGTCTGGAACGGATCCCTCGCAAAAACGGAGGGGCAACTGTATATTGAAGCTATCATACCTTGTACATATCATGAGATGAGATGACTCACTGGAAAAGATGATAATGTTCAGAAAGGTAGAAGGCAGTAGGAAAAGAAGAATGACCACATAACAGGTAGCTATGACCTCCTTTATTTAGACAAGGAAGTCACGGCCCTGAGCGTGCAAGACTTGAGCAGGGCTGCTGATGCTCAAGGCTTATGGAGGTCTCTCTTTCATCTAGTCACCAGAAGTTATAGTAAACTTGAAAACAAACAACAAATTTCTGTCATTTTTGTTTTTATTGTTTGCCTATTTTAACTGTATTGTTTTATTGTCTGTAGATTTTAATTGTCTGGAGTCTTTCTAAGAAAAAAGGCAGTTAAGAAAATTTGAGAGGAGGAAGAGGAGGAGGTTGCTTAACATGCAGTTTGCTTCTAATAATGCCATTAAATACAAATTAACAAGTGGCATTCTCCACCCATGATATATTTAATTAAGGACATGGCTAAGAAGAGCCTTGATGTATAATATTGCATTTCTGTTGAGTCCAATTTCTCCTGTGAAGCAGCCCTGTCTGCTGCTTGTCTCCCAAAATACTGCCTCTGAACCGGAATTTTTCTCATGAATCCATCATGACTAATAAGAAGAAAGTAAGAGGAGGGGTTCCAGGGGACTATTAACACATGACCATAAGTCATGCAAATGCTAATTTTAGTCCCAAAGGACTGGGGGAGTTCTATGGGACTAGGGCTTAAAGAGAGGGAGGGAGCTCCCATCAACCAGCCTCTCGTTCCTTAAACTGATGCTTGTTTCTTCTATAATCCACGCTGTGCTGTAACAGAGGAGTGCTTAATGCATTTGTGTCAGGGAAGGCCTATTTATTCTGACAAACTTATCAACCTCCAGGGTGTTCTTCCACCATGGAACTGATTTTACATCTCATCCATTATCTAATAAGATGTGAAAACAGTTCTCCATCTTGCCCTGAGATCAGCCTTATTTCCATTAAAAGCAAGGGGATGAGATCATCTGCCACACAGTTCTCTTTCAGCACATGAAAGAAGAGCAAAAGGAGACACAAGCAGAGCCAGCTCACAAATACACACACATACCCTTCCCTTAGGGAAAATTTAAGTCAGCTTTCCCCCAACCTAATGCCTTCTAGAGAGCTAGTTTGGGAGAGTTTGGGAGTTGTCCAAAAATGAACTTTCCCAAGCTCTGAGCAGGCTTGCACAACCTGTAGCCTAGCAAGCTGAATATATCCTATCAGTCACATAGAGTACCAAACCTCCTGCTTTTTGCTTCTTGATGAAGATTGCTAAAACCAAAAAGCTTTGCAAAATGCCTGAGTGGTCCTAGCTGATAAGGTGCAGTTAGTTGGACCTTTGCAGCACAAGGAACTGAACTGCTTTATTAACACAGAAACACATAAATATTTGAAGAAATAAATGATGGAAACCTGTTTTAAAGGACAGAAGAATCAGTTGTGCTGAGACGCACTGTTCCTAGGCTGGGAAATACACACATTTGTTGCTGTTAACCAACATCCTAACTCATGGTAACCCTGTGGATGAGACATCTCCAAGACTCCCTATCCTCCATTGCATTGTGACAGAACTTTGGTTTGAACTTTCTCTTCTCCCCCTGCTCAATGTAGGCTACAGAAGCTGAAGATCAAGGGTTAGTTAGATTGTGAAAATAATCCTGGTAGAATGTGGGTTGAATCTTTGTTGTTCACATACATTTTAATAATAATAATAATAATAATAATAATAATAAATTATTTATATCTAGCCTCTCTGTAAAATACAACCGAGGCGGCTTATACGATAAAACAAACAATCCCATCCCCCAATAGCCCACCCACCCCTAAAATACAATTAAACAGACAAAATATAAAAACATACTTCAATTACAAATAACAAATAATTTAAAATAGCTACAACGGAAATCAGGAACAGGCATAACTATTTTTGGTGGCTGGTTACCTACTCAGGAAAGGCCTGCCGGAAGAGGTCCATCTTAACCGCTTTTTAAAAGCTGTTTAAGGTGGTCAAATGACGGATCTCATCCGGCAGGCCATTCCAAAATCTGGGAGTGATAGCTGAAAAGATAATCTAGTTTTTATAGGTGGCAATAAATTTTTCCCAGAGGACCTGAGTGCGTTGGGTGGATTATATGGAAGAAGGACCCAAGCCATTTAGGGCTTTAAAGGTACTAACCAACACCTTGTACTGCACCCGGAAATTGATAGGCAGCCAGTGAAGTGATCTTAGAATAGGTGTTATGTGGTCTCTTCTGGTTTTACGTGAGACCAGCCTGGCTGCCATATTCTGTACCAATTGAAGTTTCCGAACTAGGCACAAGGGTGGCCCCATGTAGAGTGCATTGCAGAAATCGAGGCAAGAGGTTACCAGCGCATGTACCTCCAGGAAAGGGCGCAGTTGGCATATCAGCCGAATCTGATAGCAGGCGCTGCTGACCACCACATTCACCTGATCTGTCATCTGAAGTGACGGATCTAGGAGCACCCCCAGATTGCGAACACAGTCCTTTGAGGAGAAAGTGACCTCATCTAGGACTGAAGATTGTGTCCCAATACCTGGTTTCGGGGCTGTTACCGTTAGTACCTCCATTTTGTCTGGATTCAGTTTCAATCTCTTTTTCGTCATCCAGTCCATTACCACTTTAAGACATTCATTGAGAGGGGAGATGCCATCTGAAGTCAAAGCTGTAGACCAAGACATGGAGAAATATATCTGGGTGTCATCAGCATACTGATAACACCCTGTCCCATGTCTCCGGATGATCTCTCCCAGCAGCTTCATATATGTTAAATAGCATCGGGGACAGGATGGCGTCCTGAGGTATGCCCCAATTAAGCTCCTTTTTCATTGAGCAACTGTCCCCGAGCATCACCGTCTGGAATCTGCCCGAGAGAAAGGAACGGAAGCATTGCAATGCAATTTCTCCGATTCCTAATTCTCTCAGGTGTTCCAAGAGGATGTCATGATCTATTGTGTCAAAGGCTGCTGAGAGGTCCAGTAGCACCAACAGGGTCACACTACCCCTGTCGATGCCCAGACGAAGGTCATCAGCTAAGGCAACCATGGCAGTCTCCACTCCATAACCTGTCCTAAAGCCAGTTTGAAATGGATCCAGATAATCGGTTTCCTCCAAGACAGCTTCGAGCTGAAGAGCAACAGCCCTCTTGATCACTTTGCTCAAAAAAGGTAGCAAAGAGACTGGCCTATAGCTGTTCATGTCCAGAGAGTCAAGGGAAGGTTTTTTCAGAAACAGCCTAACTACTGCTTCCTTTAAGGAAGATGGAACATGACCTTCCCCAAGGGATGCATTGATGATGTCCCTCAGGAACATCTTCAAGACATCTCCCCCCTGGACAGCCAGCCACGAAGGGCAAGGGTCAAGAGGTCAAGTTGTCTTCCTCATTCTACCAAGGAGCTTGTCCACGTCATCGGTATTCACCGGTTGGAACTAATCCAGTATAATCTCATAAGCAGAGTTGCTGGATACCTCATCTATCGATTCTACTATAACACCGGCGTCCAAGTCTTTTGAATGCACCCAAGTAAGTTTTATTTTGGTGGGGAGGAGGCCTGCCAAAAAACCTACTTAGCCCAAGATAGAAACTATCTCACATTTTTAAAAACGAGTTTTCCTAAAAGATTCACATTGTTGGCTGTGTGAATAACCAATGCAAATAGACCTGGGATAAACTGGGATAAAACTCTGCAGGCCTTGAATGTGTTTTGAATACATCCACATCACTACTCCATCTTTATTTGCAGTGCTGACATGTGTGAGCAACAGAATTTGCAGAGATGTGCAGAGATGTGGTTCTTATAAAAAAAATACTGTGAGCAACAAAACCCTAATGTGTTAGTGAGATTATTCTCAGAAACACACCAAAAACAACAACAAGGTGTGAATAACCCCTCAGAGTGCTTTTACTACTGGTTAGCATGGCTTGTTTCTCCCACAGTGCCAATGGAAAAGTGAGGAACAGAGGAAAACAAAAGAATAGATTACGGTGTGCTGGGGAATAGGATTGCTTGCTGTCATTTGCTTTTATATTTTATTTTATTTTTAAAAAACATAAAAAATCCACTTAAAATATATTCTTAGTCATCTTTACAGTACATTTACCCATAGTTCAAACTTCTCAATAGTTCTTTGAAAGTAAGTACATTTTTTTCACATTTTGCATACATCATTTCTGTATCTATTACTTCTATCATCATCTCAGATCCAGTTCATTTACACAATCTTAATAACTACTTTGCTGCTTTATTCCCATTTTCTATTTATATATTCTTCCACTGGAGCCCACTCTTCCTCAACCAATTCCACATTCTCATTATTCAATAACCTTGTCAATTTGTCCATTTCCTTCATCTCTAACAATTTCAATAGCCATTCATCTACCGTTGGAGTTGTCTCCTGTTTCCATTTGGAGGCTATTAGTATTCTTGCTGCCGAGACCATGTAAAGTATTAGTCTCCAATATTTTCTAGTTATATCTGCTTCTAGTTTGTATGTCATATTTAATAAATATAATTCTGGATATAATTCAAGTCCGTTTTTAAGTATGTCTTCCATCGTCATGTGTATTTTTTTCCAATACCTTTTCATTTTGGGACATCTCCACCAAACATGATACCAAGATCCAACATTGCTTTTACATTTCCAACATTCGTTCGTTTGTAGTTTATAAATTTTTGCCATTCTAGCAGGGGTGAGATACCATCTTTGTTCCATTTTCCATTGATTTTCTCTTATGTCTTGAGAGCGAGTAAATTTTCTTGTCATTTTCCTTGCTTTCTCCCAGTGATCTACCATTATTGTCCTACCAATGTCTGTTGCCCACTTGATCATATTGTCTGATATTATTTCTTTTTCCTGTCTCTGACACATTAATATTTTATATAATTTACTTATTCTCTTCTCTCTTGTCCCCAGCCAAATTTTATCTATGTCTTTCAATTCTTCTTCCACCCCTTGCAGCTTAATATCCATTTTAAATCTTTCCTTTATTTGGGTATATAATAACCAGTGCATTTTATCATCTAAATGTTGAATCTCAGACATAGCTTTAAGTTCCAATTGGTTTCCAATCTTCTCCAGTATCTCTTTATATTTTAACCAAATTCGAAGGGCTGTCCATCTTCCAAAAAAAGCTTCATGTGGTGAAGTCCATAAAGGTATTTTAGTGTATATTATTTTTTTCAGTTCTTTCCAAGTTTTAAGTAAGCTTCTTCTTATTACGTGGTGTTGGAATTCTTTGTGAACTCTATCCTTATCATAACATAAGTATCCATGCCATCCGAATCTGTTGTTGGCTTGCTGTCATTTGCTGATAATGGAGATATGTTAACATTTAAAAGGGAGATGTGATGGGGCTTTAAAAACCTAAGTCCTGTCACACAATTCTAAGTTTGTGGGGAGGCTATAATGCAGGGGTAGGCAACCTTTCCCCTTTAAGGGCCAAGGGACTTCAGCTCCCAGAATCCCAGGAGCTATTGGCCAACATGGGACTATTGGCCAACATGGCTGAGGCTTCTGGGAGCTGAAGTCCCTTGGCCCTTAAAGGGGAAAGGTTGCCTATCCCTGCTATAATGGCTCAGTAGGGATGGAAATGTCCTTTGCATATTCTTAGAGACAACCTTTTTATTATTGCTTTAACTTATTTTAAGAATTCTTATTTAAGAATTCTTGCTGTTAATATATCTTGGACTGTTCTCTTATCACTAGACTTCAGGATTCCTCAGCAGTGAAAGACAAATATTGTCTGAACTGGTAAAAATACAAGATACTGCACAAATGTTACATGTTTTCATTGCCATGATGCAAGTACCTTCCCTTAGTACTTTTGTCATTAGGAACCATCTATTTGTAAACAGTTTTAGGGGAGAGGTGTTGCAAACACTAAGGCAGAAGAAAATTGAAATGCAAAAAAGTACAGACATTAATGTTAAAGCTTAAATGACACAAAGCTCACATAGTAATAAATTCATTAGTCGTTAACATAACACAAGACTCTTCTTTTTCCTACAACAAGACTAACAGAGCTAACAATTGCATGTGTGTATTTTTCTTCTATTCTGTGTGAGAACTGTTTTGTGCTCCCCCCCCCCCATTTATCTGACTCAGATTATGATAGTGATAACACTTCCAAAGGATGGCTGCATGGTGGCATAAAATGATGTGTATGTGTATGTGTATGTATGCATATGTGCATTTATATGAAATGTATTTTCCAGAAGATGGCAGTAGCAGCACATGAATTAATTGCCATGGGAAAGATCAGCTAAGCTGAATGAAAGTCATGCTGAACAGTCAAGACTCAGTCCAGGGTTACTAAAAGCTGATATGCACAAAACTGGTCCTGACAAGCCTGCCTCATAAAGAGAAATGGTATTCACATCTTCCAGAAGAAGGTATGAAGGAAGACTCCTGGCTCTTTCAAGGTCACAGAGGCTTCTTAAGCATCCTGAATGTGGCAACAGCTTTCTTATAATGGTGACCAGAGAATAAGATTTGGACTAATACAGAAAAATTGGGCATCAGGTCACCTCTCCCCTTCCTCACACCCCATCTTCATTCACAGAGGTAAAAAGGAGTGAGGAAAGGCCACTTGTAGTTCAGGAAACAAAAAATACATCATTTCTGAACTTTCCTCTCTCTGGCAGCCTCAAATAAAGGTAAGTTTTGAGCTGTCATATGTAGCTCTAGATACCAATTTTCTTTTTGAATGTCTGCATCCTGCATTTTCATGTGCTGCGCATCTAACATATACTGAAGTTATGCATATGTTTCCCAAATGCTTGCTGTTTTGTGTACATCTTTTATTAATTCAAAGGGGAATCCTTACTGGCAATTATGAATGTGCAATCTGAAATTACACACTCATAAACATTACATATTCATGGTCCCTAAGCTGGCTCTAGTTTAGGGGTGAAGTAGGAACTGTGAAAGTCCCCAACCTCAACTTACTGGGAAGCAGCCACTGGGATCGACAGTGCTATTTCCATCCTATCCTGTGATGTTCCCCTGCTTATCCAGAAGCAGCTGACTGCTATTCCCACCCTTCCTTGCAAGAGCGATCTTAGGCATGAGGAAGAATCACAATGGAGGTTCTGCTTCTCCCTGTCGCACCTGAGAGTGATCACAGGATAGGATGGAAATAGCAGCCAGCTGCTTCCCAAGCAACAGAAGAAGAGATCCCCATTGATCTCAATACCGGCTGTCCGGTAAATTAAGATTGGAAGTTCAAGCTGGGATTAACTGCAAAGCAATATAACTACAATGGTTCTTGTTGTTGTTGTGTGCCTTTAAGTTGTTTCTGACTTATGGTGTCCCTAAGGCATGGGGTTTTCTTGGCAAGATTTGTTCAGAGGACGTTTGCCATTGCCTTCTCCTGATGTTGACAGCATGTGACTTGCTCAAGATCACTCAGTGGGTTTCATGGCCAAGCTGGGAATCAAACCCTGGCCTCCAGTGTCATAGTCAAACACTTAAGCCACTACACCATGCTGGTTCCCAACTTACATATATATAAATCCCATCCAGGATTCCAGCTGTACATTGCATTTTCTCTGTCTCTCTCCCCCCCCCCCATTGTGTGCACACTTTCCCACAAGGATTTAAGATATACTTCCAAATATTCTCATCCTCAGTGAGAAAGGATGTCTTGATACACTGCAACACATTGTCTAAAATGCTCAAATAATGTAGAATAGTTCACATTTTGGAATGCTTCAGAAAAATTTTGTATTTTTTTAAACCAATTCCAAGAAATAACAGTGATCTTGTGCAGAAAACAGTAGACTTTTTGCTATATCTTAAGTTAGAAAACCATTTTTGTGCAAACCAGATATTCATGAAAATGTTCCAAAATGTGAAAAATTATTGGGAAGTATGTCAAATCTCTCTTAACCTTGCCCAGTGGAGAGAAAACTTTTGAATCTCCTGCTTCTTGCAGTTGAGAATGAAATCCCACAGGATATATGAATATTGTGTGGGCATTTATCCCTCATTTGTATCTGTTTGTGCACATTTTTGTGTTTGATGGGTTTGAGAAAGTACATGTGCTAAATTTGAGAAAGTACATATTTCAATCTGTTTCTTCCTCAGTTTGCTCATTGGTTCAGAAGGCATGAATTTGGCAACTCTGCATTAGATTTGGTTAAAATCATCTCTACTCTACTTTTACCAAAGAAGCAAGTCGCTACTTACAAGCAAAAGGTGCACACTGGGCAGAAAACAGGTAATAAGATCTTTTTTTACTCCCCCCCCCCCAAGTCAGCCAAAAGCATTAGCATTCGAAGCACTGGTGAAGCAACATTGGAAGTAGTGCTATGGGAGGCAAGTAGGTGGCCACTGGGTACTAGCATCATTGCACCAATGGTAGCCATATTGCTATGCTGCCATCCAAAGAACACACAGGTCTCATTCTATGCTGCTAGAACAGTAGAAGATTCAGGGGAAAGGAAAAGAAAATCTGCTCCGATTCAGAATTACATTCACAACTGTTGCTACATGTGTGTGTTTGTGTGAGTTTGTATACATATACAGGTTGAGTATCCCTTAACCAAAAATGCTTGGGACCAGAAGGGTTTTTGGAATATTTGCATAGACATAATGAGATATCTTGAAGATGGGACCCAGGTCTAACTATATCATTCATTTATGTTTTGCATACACGTTATACACGTAGCCTGAAGGTAATTTTATATACAGTATTTTAAATTATTTTGTGCATGAAGCAAAGTTTGTGTACATTTTACCATCAAAAAGGAAAGGTGTCATTATCCATGTGGACAATTTTGGATTGTGGAGTATTTTGGATTTCAGAATTCCAGATAAGGGATACTCAACCTGTATGTATGTATTATGTGTTGTTGTTGCTAATTGCCTTTGAGTTGACCTCAACTCCTGGCATCCCTGTGACTTGGACATCTCCAAGACCCCTGTCTTCAATTGCTCTGCTTAGGTCTGCAGCCTCAGGCCCATGACCTCCCTGATTGAGTCTAACCATCTGGCTTGTGGTCTTCCTCGCTTTCCACTGCCTTCTACCTTTTCTAGGATTGTTGTCTTTTCTAATGAATCATGCCTTCTCATGATGTGGCCAAAGTAGTCATCTTAGCTTCTTTATGTGTGTATATATGTGTGTATGTTTGTGTGTGAAAGGGGGGGGGGGGGAGAAAACCATATAAACTCCTACATGGCTTAGGTTTAGGCTATTTCAAGGACCATATCTCCCTATGTGAGCCCATTACAGTTCTTTAGGAGAATCCCTTCTCTCTGTCCCTTTACCTTCT
Organism: Phrynosoma blainvillii; assembly: GCA_026167975.1. Classification (NCBI taxonomy): domain Eukaryota; kingdom Metazoa; phylum Chordata; class Lepidosauria; order Squamata; family Phrynosomatidae; genus Phrynosoma; species Phrynosoma blainvillii. Next base: position 91,668,108 of record JANUYF010000001.1, on the reverse strand, counting down.
CAGGCTCATTTGGTAGGAACAAGTGAGAAGTGCCTTCTTGGTGGCTGCTCCCAGACTTTGGAACTGCCTCCCTAGGGAGGCTAGAATGGCTCCCTCCTTCTGCTGGCAGGTTAGAGCACATTTTTATTCTGTCAAGCTTTCAGAAATTGATAGTGATAGGTTTTTAATGGTGTGCTATGCTGTTTTGTTGATTTTATATTGTCTTTTAATTATTTTAATTGGTTTTAATTCTACAGATCGTTTGCTTTTAAATTGCCACACACACACACACACACACACACACACACACATTTTTGTATAGTTTTAAAATCAGTACTGCACTTAATACATAGTAAGCTGCCCTTAGAGCCTTATCACATTACAAACAAACCTGGCAGGCAAATGGAGAGAAGTGCATTTCTCTTTCTGTCTCTGCATGATGTCAAAGTACTTTTGTTTTCTTCTGGCTGTAAAAGCAGGGAAGAATGTCGTGAAAGTGTCCTTTTTGCCAAGCTGGAAAAATCTGTTTGGCAAAAGGGATGCTTTTACGACCCTTTGCTAAACTTTTACAACTGGAAGGGAATGAAAGTGCTTTGATGTCATGCAGAGGCAGAAAGAAAAAAGCTCTGTTTTTCTACTGGGTTTATTTGTACATGATAAGGCTCTGATCCTATTATAGGAAAAAAGGTGGGATATAAATGGATAAAATAATAAACAATAATATTTCAATAATGTTTCATAGAGTCTTGGATTCTCACTGTTGTTTTGTGATTCCTATTGACATTAGGTATCCCTTTATAATGGATGCTCCTTCTACAGAACAATTTCTGGCCAGGATATTTTCCATGATTAAGGAAAAAGAGGCAGTTATGTCCATGGTAAAAGGTTCATGAAATCATTTTTCTAATGATGATTGAGGAGATTTGCAGCCCAGTCTTTCAACTTATCTGATAGGACTTTTGATAAGTTTTCTTAGGATTTAAAGATTAGTGTGAATCCCAGCCACTTTTGGTTTCATTTGTCTAATTATCTCCACATGAATAATTAATGTGACCTTTCGGTGGATGTTTAGTTCAATTCCTTGGTGAATTGTTGTTCTCAAGCCTTGAGTTTTTGTTTATCTGGCGTACATAAAATCAAACTTTTTACCATTTTCCATGGTTCCCATTGAAGTATTAAACACTATGATTACATTCCCACAGTAAAATTATTATTTTCAGAACCGAAATGATTCCAGCTGAAATAAATCAACATATATTGACAATGCAAGCTGCTTCAGAGATAAGCAAATCCTCCAAAATCTATCAAAATTGTTTGCAGCTTGTTGTTTCCTTGGCTTTATTCAGGATTTCTAAAAATTCATAATGATTACACATCTCTGTAGGACATCACTATGCTATCTTTCCATGCAACATAGAACTTTTCTATTTTACAAAAATTCCATCCAACTTAGCTTCTGTCTAGAGTGCTTAAAGTCATGGTACATGTAGCTTACCATGCATAGCTTATGAAGTTTGTGAGATTAATTCAGCACAACTATTATATTTTAAGGCACTGGTGTTCAAATAGTTAGTTGGGACCACCACTGGATCAAAGAAGCCTAAAATAAGGCAGAAAAGCAGCACTACCACCATACAAATAGTGAGAAAATGGGCTCCCAAATGCTTCTTTGGGCTAATAGTATCCTAGGTCTGAAAATGGAAGACTGGTGTTTTAAAGCTGAACTAGGCAGATTTCAAGGTTGTAGAACTTATTTTGTTTGCCATTTCACTCTGGGAAGGTGCAGGCATGGCATTGGCAGCTACCATGCAGCTGGGGAAACTGAATAAGGTTATGGAATCAAAATTTCCCAGAAACCCAGCCTGTCAGGGATAGATATTTTGGGAGCAACTAAACATCTACTCAGACATGCAATGAAAACAAAAGGTCCATGTAACAGGATCTGACATGTCTGTTTTTAAACAGCATCTTGAAATTGGAATTTATCCATTATTTAATTACACAGGGTAGTAAAAAAAGCCAAGTTTGAAATTCAACCTTGGTCTAATGATCTCACTTTATTTTTAGATACAGCATAGAAGGCCAGACTTTCACTTGATAGATATTATCAGAACTTCATTGATGGACTATAGAAAGACTTTTTAATGAATGTGGGCTTCTTTTCTGGGAAGCAGCAAAAGACTGGATGTTAAATTGCCATTAACATGAATAGCTCTTCCCACTGGAAACCATTTAGGAATAAAAGCCAAATAAGCATGGGCTGCCCTTGTAGACAATTTCTGTTTGGAAGAAATTACCTAACATATCTCATAATGTACTTTTACAGGGCTATGTGTAAATTAAACGATAACAAGTTGAGACATAATCCAAATTCTATCATCATAAACTCCTGAATGTGTGTACAAGTAGATAATTAATCAAGAAGAATGGAAGAGGGGGGAAGGCATAAAAGGCTTAGGTTCTTTCTGGTTTTATTTAGATTGGGGGGAAAAACAGGTGGAAGAAACTGCCCATCTATACCTAATCTCTGTTAGATGAACATGAATTGCTGTAATAGCTTTGATCGTGCACACATTTCCCATACTTTTTATATAAAATGAGAATGAACATGCAAAACAAACTAGCATTTTCTTCCAGTGCTTCATCTGTTTCGATATAATTAAAATCCAAATGAAAATTTCATCAAAATCTATGATAACCCCCCCCCCCCCAACAACCTCAACTACAAACACTCTGAAGCAGAGGGGAAAGCATGTAGGATTTCTCAATATGTTTCTTTTGTTTATGCAATGATAACCCTCTAATGGCACAGGAAGGACAAGTTGTCCTCACAATCATCATAAGCTATCCAAACCTAAGCAATTCAAAATCTCACTACTTTCAGATACATACCCTCCAACTGTCCCAGTTTGGCAGGGACAGCCCTAGTTAATCCTCTGCCATCTCATTTCTAAACTGCTTTTAAAATAGCCCAGTTTCTTTCTTCTCCTCCCACTGTCCACCTTCAGCTTCAGCTTACTTCAATGGCTGCAAACTGAATTACAATGGCAAAAGTAGCTTAAACTCAGTTATTTCAGCAGAAAGGAGAAGAGAGGACGGGCAAAGCTTTTCCACTTCTGGGTATGCTCAGACAAAAGCAAACTGCTGCCGCTTCTTCTATGGACCTTATCACACGCGGGCCACAAAGCGATAAGAAAGCGAAATAAGAATAAATCCAGGAATAAACCAAAAGAAACCCCACAATACGTAAATGGCTATCAGATGCAACTAGCATCATCGCGCAATTAAGGAAAGCGCGATGAAGCGCTCCCGGGAACTGTATTTGCTGTTCGCACACAATTGAGAAAATCCCGGACATAACCAAGCAATGATGCCCTGCACATGCTCAGTACAGCCGTGGCTGTCACTTGCCGCGGCTGTCAAACACACCGAGCAGAACATCCTCAGAGAGGCGCCTCTCTGAGGATGTCCTCCTTGGAGCTCAGACCCTGCACGGGGCCTGAGCTCCGAGCAGAACGTGCTCGGAGAGGCGCCTCTCTGAGCACGTCCTCCTTGGAGCTCGGACACTGTGCAGGGCCTGAGCTCCGAGCAGAACGTCCTCGGAGAGGCGCCTCTCTCGGCACGTCCTCCTTGGAGCTCGGACCCTGCGCGGGGCCTGAGCTCCGAGCAGAACGTCCTTGGAGAGGTGCCTCTCTGAGGACATCCTCCTTGGAGCTCGGACCCTGCGCGGGGCCTGAGCTCCGAGCAGAACGTCCTCAGAGAGGCGCCTCTCTGAGGACGTCCTCCTTGCAGCTCGGACCCTGCGCGGGGAGGACGTTTTGCTCGGAGCTCAGGCCCTGCGCAGGGTCTGAACACCAAGGAGGACGTCCTCAGAGAGGCGCCTCTCCGAGGACGTTATGTTCGGAGCTCAGGCCCCGCACAGGGTCCGAGCTCCAAGGAGGACGTCCTCAGAGAGGTGCCTCTCCGAGGACGTTCTGCTCAGAGCTCAGGCCCTGCACAGGGTCCGAGCTCCAAGGAGGACGTCCTCAGAGAGGCGCCTCTCCGAGGATGATCTGCTCAGAGCTCAGGCCCCGTGCAGGGTCCGAGCTCCAAGGAGGACGTGCTCAGAGAGGCGCCTCTCTGAGGACGTTCTGCTCGGAGCGTGGACCCTGTGCCGGCTTGGGAAGGGGTTTGGGGGACAGCCGGCTTGGGAAGGGGTGTGTTTGACAGCCGCGGAGCGCAGGCGGGGGCGGGGAAAAGCTCCACAATACGTATTGGGGAAATGCTCCCCAATACGTATTGTCTTTTCAAACTGAAAAGGTCCTTACGCTAAAAGCGAAATGATTCCCATCGCGCACTTGTACTTCCTGAAGAAACCGAAATACAAAAGATCTCGGTTCTTGCCGCATTCTGTCGGGTTCTGTCGGGGTTCTGAGCGACGTCGTGTGGACACACAGAAAAATAATACGTATCAGGTCAGGATTTTGTTTGGGTTCTGACTGCTTTGGGCCCCGTGTGATAAGGTCCTATCTTTGGAACAGAAATCCTGTCCTGCAAGACTCTAATTTTCTTCTTAATGTAAACAAAAGGAATAAACATAGCTTGTAGAAAGCAAGGGAAGGAAAGACTGCTCCTGTTTAAAAGGGGATTTCCTTGAGGAGATCCACTTTGAATTACAACACCTTAAAGTGTACACCAGGTGCTCTACCAATCTCTGTTTTTCACAGACACAAGGATGCCCTCATCTCATGGATGCCACCCGAAAGATCAATATTACAAAGAAGCATTCCTAATTTGATTTTTTTTCTCCACCTTTCAGTCCTGATTTTTTGAGGGTGGGGATGGGTAGATTTGTTTCAATCTTATTTTTAAGGAACGGCTTTATTGATTTTATTCCTCCTTCTCTCTTTCTTTTGATTGACTAATCATCTGTTCGTGTCAGAACTGTGCAGTGCCACAGGAAAGAAACCATTATTGGTAGACATTGAACACTGGAAGTGATTTTATTGTCTACTTACTTTGAAAAAGACCCCCCCCCCCAGAGCAAATTCCATTTATATTAACAATACATACACACATCTTCTCAGAAGTAAATTCAGATGAGTCCACTGGGACTTAGAATGCATGTACACTGTAGAAATAAAGCAGTTTGACACCACTTTAACTGCATGGCGCCATCCTACAAAATCCTGAGATTTGTAGTTTTATAAGGCATCAGAACACTTTGGCAGAGAAGGTGAAAGGCCTTATAAAACTACAAATCTCAGGTTCCCATAGGATGGAGCCATTAAAGTGGTGTCAAACTGCATAATTTCTACAGTGAAGATGCACCCTTAAAGGTAAAGGTAAAGGTTTCCCCTTTGACAAGGTTGTGAAGTTGTGTCTGACCATAGGGGGCAGTACTCATCTCCGTTACTCAGTCAAAGAGTGAACCCTGTCAAAGGCATCTCTGTGATCATGTGGCCAGCATGACTGCACAGAACGCTGTTACCGTCCCACCAAAGTGGTACCTATTTATCTACCTGCACTTTTACATCCTTTCAAACTGCTAGGTTTGCAGAAGCTGGAACTAGAGATGGCAGCTCACTCCATCATACTGCACTTGGGCTGCGAACTGCCAACCTACCGATCTTGCAATTGTCATAATCAGCATCTTATGTGATCCACTGTGTCTTTTACTCTTAGATAAATGTATACAGGGATTGTATATAGGACTGTTGCCTGAGACATTCTAAAAGATAACTAGAATGCATGGATTTGTTTATGACAATCAAGTTTTTCCAGCAATGTGTTCCTTGATTAATTATGTTCCATTTGTTTTCTGAAACTAAAAGTATTGCACATTATTTCCTCCACCATTTTTATTCTAAGAACAACCCTGCAAAGCAGACTGTGCTGAGAAGCTATGACTGGCTCACAATAACCACACAAGTGTTATTTTATGGTGAGACTTGATCTGATCTACGGTGTGCACTGAGCAGGGAAGATGACTATGAACACAATGTTCATACAGTGGATCTGAAGGAAAGAAATAATTTTGAGCAGGTCTGAAAAAGGCATTTTTATTTTAGAATAACATATTATGTAATATTTATTGTTAACCATGCTGTGCACATGCATGCACATTCAATGTATTTATTTTTCTTTTCTTTTCTTTTCTTTTTTCAGACCTTTCTAAAACCATTGTATAAATTACAAGGTCTCTTGCCTAAAATAGTTTTGTGTATTCTTCTTCATTAATAACTTTTGCTCTTTTGTTGCCTGGTCACATCCTTTTGATCATAATGTAAAGGTGCTCAGCTATACATATAGAATCATAGAGTTGGAAGAGACCTCAAGGGCCATCCAGTCCAACCCCCTGCCATTCAGGAACTCAAAATCAAAGCATCCCTGACAGACGGCCATCCAGCCTCTGTTTAAAGACCTCCAAAGAAGGAGACTCCACTACTCTCCGAGGGAGTGTGTTCCACTGTTGAACAGCTCTCACTGCCAGGAAGTTCCTCCTAATGTTGAGGTGGAATCTCTTTTCCTGTAGCTTGCATCCGTTGTTCCACGTCCTGTTCTCTGGAGCAGTAGAAAACAAGCTAGCGCCCTCCTCAATATGATATCCCTTCAAATATTTAAAGAGGGCTATCATATCCTCTCTTAACAGTCTCTTCTCCAGGCTAAACATCCCCAGTTCCCTAAGTCGTTCCTCGTAGGGCATGGTTTCCAGCCCCTTCACCATTTTAGTCTCCCTCCTCTGGACATGCTCCAGTTTTTCAACATCCTTTTTGAATTGTGGTGCCCAGAAATGGATGCAGTATTCCAGGTAGGGCCTGACCAAAGCAGAATACAGAGGCACTATTACTTCCCTTGATCTAGATATTATACTTCTATTGATGCAGCCTAAAATCGCATTGGTCTTTTTAGCTGCGGCATCACACTGTTGACTCATGTTCAACTTGTGGTCTACTAGGACTCTTAGATCCCTTTCACACATGGTCTCGTTAAGCCAGGTGGAACCCATCTTATATCTTTTTTGTGCAGTACCTTACATTTCTCTGTGTCAAAATTCATTTTTTTAGCTTTCTAATCTATTAAGGTCATTTTGAATTTTCATCCTGTCCTCTGGGATATTAGCTATTCCTCCTAATTTGGTGTCATCTGCAAATTTGAGATGCATGTCCCCTATTCCTTCATCCGTACCATTGATAAAGATGTTGAATAGCACTGGGCCCAGAACAGAACCCTATGGCATCCCACTGGTCACTTCTCTCCAGGATGAAGAGGAGCCATTGCTGAGCACCCTTTGGGTTCGGTCAGTCAACCAGTTACTAATCCACCTAACAGTTGTATTGTCTAGCCCACATTTTACTATCTTGTTTGCAAGAATATCATGGGGGACCTTGTCAAAAGCCTTACTGAAATCAAGATATGCTATGTCTACCACATTCCCTTCATCTACCAAACTGGTAATTTTTTTGGGGAAAAAATCAGATTAGTCTGTCATGACTTGTTTTTGAGAAACCCATGTTGACTTTTAGTGATTATGTCATTCCCTTCTAAATGTTCACAGACTCTCTGTTTAATGAACTGTTCTAGAATCTTTCCCAGTATTGATGTCAGACTAACTGGGCGATAGTTGCTGGAATCCTCTTTTTTCCCCTTTTTGAAGATGGGGACAATGTTTGCCCTCCTCCTGTCTGCTGGGACTACTCCTGTTCTCCAGGAGTTCTCAAAGGTTATTGCCAGTGGCTCTGAGATTACATTTGCCAGTACTTTTAATATCCTTGGATGTAGTTCATCTGGTCCTGGAGACTTAAATTCATTTAGGTTAACCAGGTATTCCTGTACTTCTTCTTTACTTATTCTGTGCTGAATCTCCCCTATTGTGTCCTCTGCTCCATTTTCCTCAGGTTGAGCACCCTTTTCCTTTTGTGAGAAGACTGAGACAAAGAAGGTGCTTAGTAGTTCTGCCTTTTCTTTGTCCCCTGTTAGAATTTCTCCATCTTCTCTGCACAGTGGCCCTACCATTTCCTTCTTCGTTCTTTTGCTACGGACATACTCAAAGAAGCCCTTTTTATTGTCCTTAACTCCTCTAGCAAGCCTGAGCTCATTCTGTGCTTTGGCTTTCCTGACCTTACCCCTACATGTGCTAGCTATTTGTTTGAATTCCTCTTTAGTGATTTCACTCCTTTTCTATTTCTTATACATTTCCCATTTAAAACTTAGTTCAGTTGAAAGTTCCTTAGCCATCCATCCTGGTTTCCCGAGACACCTCCCATTTTCCTTCTCATTGGAACAGTTTGAGATTGTGCATTCAGTATCTCCCTTTTGAGAAACTCCCATCCATCCTGAACTTTAGTATTCCTGACCACAGGATCACTCCCAGTATTTCCCTAAGATTGTTGAAATCAGCTCCTAAAATCTAGAATGAGTGTTTGACTATGCCTAGCTTCTCCTTTCCACTGTATAAGAAACTCCAGGAGAACATGATCACTCCCACCTAAGGATCCCAACACTTGTACATGTCCCAATTTTTGGCAGTGAAATGTTGGAGGATATGCAGCTAGGGACATGTACATATGCTTAGCTCTCTTTTAGTGAAACCTGTAAGATTACAAACTGATTTTACTGGAACATATTCAAAATTGTGGCTCAGTGACCATCAACCCTGAACCATCAAATTCACAAACCAACAAAGACCCCTTAATATATTATTGGAGTAACAATAAACTGCAGTGTTTAATAAATGTTCATATCTATATAATGTGTGTATATTTAATTACTTTCAATCCTTATTGAAAATTAGTTCTATAAATTGGAAATAATTTGAAATTTAAAACAGAAATACTAAAACCTAAACATCAAATACATAGGAAGTCCCCCATTCATCAAAAATCCCTGCTTGAGAGAATATTTTGTAACAACTGCAATCCATTCTCTAATAGTATTGTTGCTGCTATTCATTTGTTTGTACTGAATTTACTTTATGGGTGTAATCAACCGTGAATATGATACATAGCTTTGCTATAGAAAGCTTCACTTGCATTGCATTTATGTAGAGAATGTGTCATCTGTGCAATATAGGCAAGAACAGGAATGTTTGACAATCTAAATCCTAAAGGATTTATATGTATCTTACCTTGAGGTCAAACCCATGTTATCACTGTGATGCTAGTTATGCCACATTTTGTGATGTAGCACATGCCAAAGCTAGCTTGGCACATCCTAAGCATCAAGTTGTAGGGCCACTATCCATGACATGGAGAGCCAGCATGGTGCAGTGCGTTGGACTGTGACTTTGGAGACCAGGGTTCAAATCCTTGCTTGGCTACTGAAACTCACTGGGTGACCTTGGGGAAGCCACACTCTCTCAGCCTCCGAGGGATGCAAAGACAAACACTGTTGGAATGAATTTTGTCAAGAAAACCCCATGATAAGTTTGCTATAGTCTCCATAAGTCAGAAATGACTAGAAGGCACATGACAACTATCCATGACATGCTTAAGAGTATTTCCAGCTCACAAAGACACATGCATACCATGAAGCCCAACCAGATTGGCATAACTTTTATAGTGTTACTTTTAATTTTACAGTGATAGATAAATTCTTCTTCAAACAGGAGAAAACAAGAGAGCTTTAATGTGACTAGCAAAGTTTCATGTGGAATTTCAGCAGACATAGCTTGCCATGTTATAGAGCTGCACTACCAACATTATTCTATTCTACAAGATCTTCAAGTAGTTCACAAGACAGTGGCCAGAATTTAAATGGGGCAGTTTTCTGGGAACATTTCAGCTTTGAAAGCTCTACACTTGCTCCTGGCTTGCTTCAAGGCACAGTTCAAAGTGCTGGCTTGAACTTTAAAGTCCATAAGGGCTTGAGGTCAAGTAGCTTAGGTATTACCTTTTGAATATCTTCCTACCAGATGCTAAAATTTTCTTCATCCTTTGACTGCCACCTCCATGAAAAATAAAAGAGAGGCAACAAAGTAGTGGGTTAATTTTCCCCCCTTCACCTCCAATACCCTGGTTATAGAAGTCCCTCTGCACCTGGTATTTTTATTTAGCTGTCAGGCTGAGGCTCAAATCAGGGACATACCCATCATCTCTGCTAAAGATTCTGTTATAGCATGGCATTTTCCTCACCTACATACCGTATTTTTCGGCATATAAGACGCTCCGGCATATAAGACGCACCCAATTTTAAAGGAGGAAAATCTAGGAAAAAAAGATTCTTAATAAAATACAGTCGGAGGATGCCTCCGACCCAGGCATCCGCCCAAGGAAAGCAACCGGGCTTTCCTTGGAGGGACCCTGGGTCTGAGGCGTCCTCCGACCCACGGAGGACACCTCCGACCCAGGCATCCACCCAAGGAAAGCAACTGGGCTTTCCTTGGAGGGACCCTGGGGTCTGAGGCGTCCTCCGACCCACGGAGGATGGCTCGGACCCAGGCATCCGCCCAAGGAAAGCAACCGGGCTTTCCTTGGAGGGACCCTGGGGTCTGAGGCATCCTCTGACGCACGGAGGACGGCTCGGACCCCAGGATCCCTGCAAGGAAAGCAACCGGGCTTTCCTTGGAGGGACGCTGGGGTCTGAGGCGTCCTCCGACGCACGGAGGACGGCTCGGACCCCAGGATCCCTGCAAGGAAAGCAACCGGGCTTTCCTTGGAGGGACCCTGGGGTCTGAGGCGTCCTCCGACGCACGGAGGACGGCTCGGACCCCAGGATCCCTGCAAGGAAAGCAACCGGGCTTTCCTTGGAGGGACCCTGGGGTCTGAGGCGTCCTCCGAAGCATGGAGGACGGCTCGGACCCCAGGATCCCTCCAAGGAAAGCAACAAGGGCTTTCCTTGGAGGGACCCTGGGGTCTGAGGCGTCCTCCGAAGCACGGAGGATGGCTCGGAGCCCAGGATCCCTCCAAGGAAAGCAACTGGGCTTTCCTTGGAGGGACCCTGGGGTCTGAGGCGTCCTCCGAAGCACGGAGGACGGCTCGGAGCCCAGGATCCCTCCAAGGAAAGCAACCGGGCTTTCCTTGGAGGGACCCTGGGGTCTGAGGCGTCCTCCGAAGCACGGAGGATGGCTCGGAGCCTGGTTGCTTTCCTTGGGCGGATGCCTGGGTCAGAGGCGTCCTCCGACCCAAGCATCCGCCCAAGGAAAGCAACGGTTTTTTCCTTGGGGCAGTGCTGGGGTCGGAGGCATCCTCCGACCCCAGTATTGCCCCAAGGAAAAAACGTTGCTTTCCTTGGGGAGATGCTGGTCCCAGGGAAAGCATGGTCCCAGGGAAAGCGATGCTCCTTCCCCCTGCGTCCTCAGTGGTTCAATGGGCAGCTCGGCCTCCGATCCCAGGAGCAGCCCATTGAACCACCGAGGACGTGCGGAGGGAGCGTACATTCGGCATATAAGATGCACGAACTTCCCAACTGCCATTTTGAGGAAGAAAATGTGCGTCTTATATGCCGAAAAATACGGTATCTTTCATTCGGCACGCTTTGTTTTGTGATCAGTCATTTTATGTTAAACACAGGCTTAATGCACATGTTTGCTGAGACACATATAATGAGAAATCCTATTTTTGGGGAGGGAAACATGTGAATCACTGTCCCTTTAACATCTAAAGAGTTTATGTTCCACTTAAACATTAGAAAGAGTTTTTTTGATTACTTTAAGAGGTGTACCAAAGTGGAATAGACTGGCATAGAGGATGGTGGACTTCCCATCTTTGGAGGCCTTTAAACAGAGGTTGGATGGGCATCTTTCAAAGGTGCTTTGTATTCCTGCATGACAGGGATATGAACTAGATGGTCCTTGTGGTCTCCTCAAACTCTTTAAGATTCAGTGATTCCAAGATTCTATCACATTTGACCATGTGGCTTTTTATTTCTGGGACATTTCAAAGATTTCTATTTTAAAGTTCTGAATGAAGCTGTATTACAAACACTGGACATGAAGTGTTTCATTTCAGAGTTCTAATTTGCTGTCATGTAGGTGTATTGTGGTATTGATTTAAACCACTCTAATATATACTTTCTAGATGCTGTTTTGATTTAACTTCCACGGCAAACCACCCTGGTATAAAATATTTATGAAGGGAGTTACATAAACGGTTTAAATAAATTGATGAAATAAATTATTGCTGTACTCTATTGCAAAATTGTTGTGGCTGTGTGCCTTCAAGTCATTTCTAAATCCAATAGATATGTTGTCATTCTTTTGGGCTGAATTTCAGTTTGAGAAAGTTGGAGATACATAGCAGCAATGGTCCTGCACACAGAGAGACAAAGTATACCAGGCAGGGCCAGAGGTAAATTGGAAAGAAAGGGCTTTTAACTGTACAGTTTTTAAAGTACTTTCTAGTATTATTTTCGACTGCATGTTTTAATTTCTTCCAATATTAATAGTTTAAATCTATTTTAATGATGATCCTATATATATATATATATATAGAGAGAGAGAGAGAGAGAGAGAGAGCACTATATTGTTATTTAGCTATATTTAATTTGCAATCTGCTTTGAGCCCCAGCTGTAGGCAAGAAGGGAGGATATAAATAAATGTGGTGGTGGTGGTGGTGATGGTATTTCTAACACTTTGCTACCCAGGACAAAATAAACCACTCCATGGTTATCTATACGAGTGCAATAGCTTCCTGGGATCCTTTTATACTACACAGTCAGTGCTATGATTCCACTTTAAATGACATGGTAATGACCTATGGGTTTGCAGTTTAGGGAGAGGTATTTAAAATTCTCAGCCAGAGAGCTCTAGTGCCTTGTTGCTGTTGTTGTTAGCTGCCCTTGAGTTGTACCTGACTCATGGTGACCCTGTGGATGAGACACCTCCAAGACTCCTTGTCCCGTAAATTCAGACCCGTGACCTCCCTAATTGAATCGATCCATCTGGCATGCAGTCTTCCTTTCTCCTGTTGCCTTCAACTTTTCCCAGCATCATTGCCTTTTCTAATGAGTCATTCCTTCTCATGGTATGTCCAAAGTACAACAACTCCAGTTTAGTCATCTTGGCTTTCAAGGAGGGTTTGGTCTTTATCTGTTCTGTGCCCCACATGTTTGCCTTGTTGGCCATCCAAATGATCCTCAGCACTCTTCTCCAGCACCACATCTCAAATAAGCTGATTCTCTTTCTTTCTGAATTCTTCACTGTGCAGCTCTCACATCTGTACATGGTGATGGGGTATACTACATCTTGGACGATCCTAACTTTAGTATTCATTAATAGGTCTTTGCTCTTTAGGCTCTTACCTAGTTTTTTCGTAGCTGCCCTTCCCAGTCCTAATCTTCTTCTTATTTCTTGACTGCAGTCTCCACTCTGGTCAGTGTTTGATCCCAGGTATGGGAATTCTTTGACAATTTTTATTTTATTGTTATCTAGGATAAATTTATGTAGTTCTTCCATGGCCATTATTTTTGTTTTCTTAATATTCAGCATTCAGCCTACCTTAGCACTTTCTTCTTTGACTTTCTTTAGCAATCGTTCCAGGTCTTTGTTGTTTTCTGCTAGTAGTATGGTGTCATCTGTATATATTAGGTTGTTTATGCTTCTTCCTCTGATCTTCACTCCTCCTGCCTCTGAGTTTATGCCTGCTCTGTGTATGATATTTACTGCATACATGTTGAACAGATAGGGTGATAGACTACATCCTTGCCCGGCTCCTTTACTGATTTGGAACCATACTGTTTCTCTGTATTCAATTCTGACTGCAACTTCTTGCCCTGAGTATAAGTTACACATCAAGACAATCAGGTGGAGTGGTACATCCATTCCTCTAACAGCTAGCCATAGCTTTTCATGATCTATGCCAGGAGTAGGCAACGTAAGGCCTGGGGGCCGGATGCGGCCCCCTGAGGCCTTTGGACTGGCCCCAGGCCGGTCCTGCCACTGCCGCCGCTGCCGCCTGCCATGATGATATTGATTATTGTTGTTATTACTTGTTCTTGGGGTTTTCTTGGCAAAATCTCCACAGGGGGGTTGCCATGGCTTTTCTGGGGCTGAGAGAGTGTGCATGCATTTTTAAATAAAATATTATTTATTTATTTATTTATTTATTTATGGTGCTTCCCCCCCCCCCCCCCCAATTGTCTGAGGGACAGCAACCCAGCCCCCGGCTCAAAAAGGTTGCCTACCCCTGATCTATGCAGTCAAATGCTTTGCTGTAGTTGATAAAACATATGCTGATTTCCTTCTGTAATTCCCTTGTGTGCTCCATTATCTATTGTGTGTTTGCACTGTGATCCCAGGTGCCTCTTCCTTTCCTGAAACCTGCTTGTACCTCTGGGATATCTCACTCCATATATGGTAGGAGTCTGTGCTGCAGAACTTTGAGTGTGTCTTTGCTTGCATGAGAAATTAGTGCAATGGTTCTGTAATTGCTACAATCTTTTGTGTGGATAGGAATGTATATTTTTGTGGATAGGAATGTATATTGATCACTTCCAATCTGTGGGCCCGTGGAATCCTGAGGTTTGTAGTTTCTATTGCCTTACCAAAGTACAAACCCCATGATTCCACAGGATGCAACCAGGGTAGTTAAAGTGATGAAAGGGCTGCTGATATGCCAGCAACATGCAGGGCAAGAATAAATGTAAGTTCCGTGCTAACATCATCCTGGGTCTCAAAACATTGTTTATTTCCACACAATAGTTTCACACATTTAAATGCTCTCACTACTAATATAACAGCAGAAACTCACTGGCCACATTGAAAAGCCTCATGGATTACACCCAGCCTGTAGGAGAAGAGACTCTCCAATGCTGTCATATAGAATTTGAATGTAAATAACATATCAGTTTTAAATCTGTGTAAATCCCAATTTTTCACATTTACTTCTTTCTTTTGTTGGAGTTTTCACCCAGCCTGTTAAGACATTTCTTATATATTGGATGCCACTTTGAAAATAATTAATGGGTGAAGAATGTCTTGAAATATTCTCATGGAAAGCAAAAAAGCTGTTCTATGTGTGTTTCCAGAATCAAGAACTATGCTTCACATAAATCTTTTCCATTATGTGAATCAGATATCTGAAGAACATGTATATCAGTACTGAATAGGAGACAATAGGTAAAGTCAAAATAATGTAAAGTATAAACCTAAGAGCTAGCTTGTCCCTCAAAAATGGATCCAAGAAGACTTGACAAAGCATGTGTTATTCTAAGATAACACATGCCTTGTGGGTGTTGTGAACCATGAGGTGAAGCCAAATGCCTTCAGTGACCTGAAAGTGTTATCTTAATGTAACACACATACATAGGCTTTACGGACACATACCAAATTAGGAAATAGTCTCAAACTTTCAAAAATTAAATGCCTTTCATTAATCAATGAAACAAAAGCAATAAGGAGCATAATAATTATATGGCCAGGAAAGAGCAAATAGCTCGTGAAATGTTTCAGTCAAGGATTACTGAAGAGGATAATAGGGAGGTCACAGGTGAGCAGAATGAAATGTCAGGTGTGTTTTTCATGCTGTCCGAGCACAGAAATTCTCCCACAAGGTTCATCATTAAATCATAAAAGAAATGGCATGATGGATAGATTAAAGAAATTATCTAGATTTTCATTCCTCAGTTTAAATGTTCTTCTAAATAGAATCTAATTATATATACACATCCTCTTTCCTTCTCAGGGTTGATCTAGATGAGATGTCAAATGTATAGCATGTGTATATATAATTAGATTCTATTTAGAAGAACAGAAGAGCATTATATTCTTTTTTAAAAAAATACTTGTAAATAAGTGTGTAATTTCCTACTAGAGACTTTTTGGGCTACTGGGTACAAGTAAAAAGAAAAGAAAAGAATTTAAATCTTCCTGCCTGCAAATTGACCTCACTCTGTAATCCCTTGCAAGGAGATGACTTTTTGTAAACCTCTCTTTAATCCTCCTCTGTTGGTACCAATGGAATCTCTACCATTTTTTAGCCTTTGCAGGCAAGATTTGGGGGGAAATTGGAGAAGGGAAGGTTTAATTTGGATCCGGAGGACTTCATGCACATATTTGCATGTTTAAAAGTATAATTTCCTTGAATTAAACATATTTAATGCATTGTCTAGTTTTAACTTTACACACACAGTCCATGCAATTTGGACTGCTCTCAATCTCAAGGGGCTACAGCTAAGACCATGTTGAATGTGTATAAATCATTACTTCTTCTAATTATTGATAGCAATCTCAAGGCTGACTTAAAGTTTACACTAATTTTGTAAAGAAAGAAGGGGTGTTAAGAAAATGATCTTCACTGAGTGTCAAATATATTTTGTATGCTACTGAGTGCTGGCCTCCCAGTACCTTTTCATAGCTATAGTGTGCATGCTAATTTGAACTCTTTCACCACCTGCTTTCGGATTTCAATCCTCTTCCCATTCGCCTGAGAGTGAGGCATGTTGAATGCCATGAAATGGCTGTTTCAGTAGACACTATAAGAACTACGCTGCTAACTACTCTTAGTACAGCTCTGTACTACTATGCCAGATTTATGAAAGATTAATTGATGCATTCACAGAAACCTGGAAAACCTCTATTGGTCGCTGTGTTGGAAAGATTTAGGGGAATCAGTTGAGGGGGCAGGTACAACACATTGGTAAAACTCCCTACTTGACCCCATGGCATTCTGCCACAGGAGGTAACAACTACATATGTAATCAATGGGGGAATCATCACAGGATAAATATTGAGAAACATTCCAATATTCTCTTCCTATTGCATATTAGTAGTTTTGTGCCTCTTCACTGTATTGGCTGAATTTTCTCTTTTGCAAAAACCACACAGTGTAGATCACAATATTGCTTACAGTATTTTTGATGTAATATGACTGGTGCCTTATGTAACAATAACATCACCACCTAAACTCTGATTTTCATTGTTTACCCCTGCAATACAATCTAACATCTGATTTGCTTTCAGCAATGCAGCTGTGTTTTAATCCAAGCACTTTAGGGAGTTTTGTACAAACAAATCTCAAATCTCTCTCCCATTTAATAATCCCTATTTTGCTCTGGCAAATATTTTTTCCCCATCCATGTGTGCTGATTAGCAAGGTATCTGAGTGTAAATAATGGTTTGTTCTGTTTCACTCTCTTCTACTGATTCATTTGTGTTAATGCCACAGGGCATTGTCTGCAGCATCACAATTACTTACAAGCGACTGAATTATGATGTCACAAACAACTGCTTTATCTTTGGAACAAGCAGTCCAGAAGGAAAGGGGAAAAGGAGGCAGAGGAAATGAATGAAGTTCTTCTATTATCTGTTCTTGTACTTATGACTCAAACCCATTCTAATGGTGTTTTTTGGCTTACAGATCTTCACAACAGTAAAATAAGACATTCAGGATGATTTCATATGAGTCTCTGATAAAGACAGCACCAATCTTTCATATAGTCATGGCAGTTATATTAAATACAAATAACCATTGATGCATACCCTGAATATCCGAAGCCTTGTACTGAGTCAGAAAACTGGTTCATGCAGCTCAATAGAGCCTGATTGACAATAGCCCTATGCATGGTATTCAGCCTGCTCATGTAAGGGCCCAAAAGGGGGAGGATGCAAAACAAAGATTATCTAGTCATCCACGTCTGCCCAAGGTCTCTGCAGAGGACTTCCAGTACCCATGGAGTAGGACAGGTAGGGTTTCAGCCAGCAACATCCTATACACCACAGTCTTCAGCAGTCTGTCTAACAGCACCATGCTATCCCATTAGTTGGACCAATAAAAGTAGAAATTTTGCAGACTAACCCTTTCAGAATCTTTTCTCTACATGGTGTGTACATACAAGGAAACCTTTTTTTAAATTGTACATGGGCTGTTCAACAGGACAGCATTAATATATTATAGAATTAATATAACAAACTAAAACACTACAAGAGCCAGCATGGTGTAGTGGTCTGAGCATTTGACTATGACTCTAGAAACCAGAGTTTGAATCCACATTCGACCATGGAAACCCATTGAGTGTCCTTTGCCACGTTACGATCTCTGAGTCTCAGAGGAAGGCAAAGGCAAAGACAAAGCCCCTCTGAACAAATCTTGCCAAGGAAGCCCCATGATAGGGTTGCCATAAGTCACAGAATCACAGAATCATAGAGTTGGAAGAGACCTCAAGGGCCATCAGGTCCAACGACTTGAATACACACAGTAGTAACAACAACAGGCACACACAAAGTATTTTCCCACCTCCCCATCCACATTTACTCCATTTCTAATTGTCCCATGCAATCTGGATTCCTGCATTATCAAGACTGCCAGTCTCATTTCTACTCATGTTCACTTTGAGGCTTCCTTCATACCTCCTCTGTCAACATGGAATTACTGGGAATGAGATGGGGAGGATGCTTCTATCCCCCTCCTCATTTTAGCCTTCATGTGAGCTGGCTGAATGATCATGGAGGGCTAGTTAATTTATCAAATTCTCAGGCAGAGGTCTTCCCCTACCTTCCTGTCCTCTTTTTTTAAACTGAAAATGCCAGGGACTCATGCTGAGGCCCTCTAGATATAAAGCATCTGCTTTTCCATTAGGCTATATCCTTCCCCTCACTGGTGTGTATCACACCTGTCAAACTCACATTGTAAATTGATATATATTTAACTCCTCCTCTGGTTTCTGACTGTTATTTCTTGTTTTGTCAAAAGATTGGGTTGGCTTAGGTGGGTGTTTACTGAATTTAACAATGCAAGCCTGTGCATGTCTATTTAAAAGTCACATTGAATTCAGCTCTTGGGTGAACATTTATAAGATTATAGAATAATTTATTGTAGAATAATAAGGGCAGCTTGGAAGGGCTTAGTCTTCTTTGTAGCCAGGTGGCTTTCCTGTTTTGTATACTGCACAGAGCCACTTCATCTGCCCTGGGAAACTGAATTTTGAATTCCTTCACCCTGGGACCTCTCCTTGAAATGAAATGGGAGTCAGTAAGGTAAAGAAAGGGTAATGATAAGGAAATGCTATTATCAGGGAGGGAGGGAGAAAGAGGGAACAAGAAAAGGGGTTTTAGTGGAATGGATGGGAAATATGATTTTCAAAAAAACAACAGCAAATGCTCCTGTTTCCTTCTCTCTCAAGCTGAAGAGGTGGTGGTAGAAAAAGTACATAAAACATTTTCCAGCTTCATTCTGTAATGTTTTTAATGCAGGCTTTTAACTTACACTTAAATGGCAATTTAACATAAACATAATAGCTAACCTTCACCCTACCATTCTAAAATAAATGCCATTGAATGAGGTTTTTTTGGGGGGCGGAGGCTATTTTTGATTAGCTAAATGCAGCAACCCTTTTCTACTAAATTTTCTATCTCTGATTAAGCCACTCTGAACCTGCTTCCATTTTCTTGATTTCTGCTGATCAAAGCAAACAGCTAATGGAAATGAAAGTCGGAATGGATGAAGAGAAAGCACACTTTTGAAAAGCATATTATTCTTTTAAGAATCTCTCCTTCATTTCTCAATATTCATATTTTGCAGAGGTACTAATTTTCAGGTTATCATATAGGGAAGTAGGAGCCTTATCAGAACAAACAATGGAGATATCACATGCACATGCTGTCATGGGGTGTTCGGTATTAAAACACATATGAACATGTGTCCACAGTGCCCCACCACCATCAGCACACACCTAGTCTTAAGACTGGAAGTGACAACTTTTAGAAGGGCTATAATATAAAATGACAATAGAACAGAAATTAAGAATCTTAAATCTGAAGCAGCAAACCAGTTTCCCTATATAGTTACTTGGATGTTATACAATCTTCAGTAGTGGCTTAAAGAGAGAGCAGGTTTTGGCAGTTACATCCCTCCTGCTCTCCCATTACCAAATTACAGTTCTCTCAGATCAATAGACCCTCTTTGTATCTTAATAAATCTAAGTAATGTTGCCATTCTTATAAAGGTGACCCCATCTCACATGTCACCAAGAAAGCTGACTCAAAAACTGTTTTGGAGAGGAGATGGAAGTCTGAAATGGTGGGATTGAATTATATTAGGCCATGACTAAAACTCAGGAAGAATGCTGTATGTTTCTGTACAGATTTTTATTGGGTCTCCTAAGCTTAATGAAAGCCAGTGTGATGTAATGGCTTGAGCACTGGACTACCTTTATGATAACTGCTCATAACTCAATAGGCAACTACTAGAGTTTTTGGGAATTCATTGGACTTCCCAGAGTCCTGGAGGAATGCATGCATCTTTTCAACCCCCCCCCCCCATTTTAGGGAGTTAAATGTTTTGCCCTCAAATAGCCAATAGCTCTCCCCATATCTCTGGGTAGAAAGAGGATAAACATACAAACTAGGAGAGGCTGTAGCAGTCTGCTTTTGCTTGAAGTTATAGGGAAAAGAAAGGGCCTCGGCAGACAACTAATAAGGTCGTCTCCGAGGCAGGGAAGAGGAGGGGCAGCCGCACGATCGGCGCCCCTTCCTCTTCCTGAGGTTGCCCTCAGAGCTGCTGGCCTTCCGCACAGCCGGCGCGCCGAGGGCAACCTCCCGCCGCAGCGTCCTCACACACTGCGGCGGAAAAGCCAGGGAAAGTGCGCCCGAAGCGTTTAGGGCACACTTTCCCTGTCTTCTGAAAGGAGCGCCAAATTGCAGAGGTACTAATTTTCAGGCTATCATATAGGGAATTTCAGGCTATCATATAGGGAATTTTCAGGCTATCATATAGGCCAGTGCGCCGCCGTGTGAGTGCCTCGCTCCAGCGGTGCACCGTCCCAGGGCGTCCCCGACGCCTTAGTCTGCATCCCCCCAAAGATTCCAACCCTTCCTCTCCTCTTCCCCTGCTGAGTTAACTGAGTGCAAACTATTTTGTAATTTGACTTCAGTTTTCAGCAACTGAAGTAAACAGAGAACAAAGGAGGAAAGAAGGAGGAGAGAGAAACTGGGATATTTAAAAAGTAACTGGAAAAGAGGGATGGCAGAGAATTAATTGGTTAGTTAAAGGGCTACCTCTGTAACTTGATATATACTGGGGAAGTCTTTTCTATTATACTATCCCAAATGAAATCTAGACTTCTGGATATTGGTAACAGGCCCTTCTTGATGGTGTCGCTCCATCTCTAGCTTTCCCCTGGAGCTGCCAACACTGGTCAGATGTCAGCACCAGGAGAGCAGAACTCTTTTTCCATCAGGTCTTTTGATCAATTGAGAGTAAGACAGCTAAAAGGCAGTGTTTGTTGAATCTGACATTGACTGATTTCTGTGGATCTTTATTGGATTTTTAATGATGATACACTGCATATTGTAACAGACTTGTGATAATTTTATAATGATGGATGGAATAACCCTCCTCCCCAAATCTCTGAATATAAATAAACAAATATGTAAATAAAAACATTATGCCTCAGTCAACCATAAATTTGTATGCTGTAAGGCATTAATGAGTAATGCATTACTGTTACTTGGACCTATGAGCATACCCTAATTTGCTGTTTACTATATACCCCAATTTACTGTTTACTTTCAAAAGAGAACTTCAAGTTCCTTTTGTAGATGCATTTACTTCTTCTTTTAAATAAACATGCTAGATAAAATGCTGGGAATTACTAAGAAAGATTGTTTTCTGTGGCCTCTTCAAATAGGAATGTCAAATGCTGTTGGTCTTATGTGCTGTCAAGCCAGCTTCAACTTATCACTAATTAATTAATTAATTTTCCAACTTTCTCCCAGCATGGGACTGAAGGCGACTTACTAAAACTTATAGGAAGATTATACATGAGATACCTCCAAGAGACCTGGGCAAGAATCCTGTATGGACTTTAGTGCAGTTGTGGTGCTATGCATTGAATTCTGGTGCACCCCCCCCCCCAAACACTTAACATTCAGCAGCCACTGCAATTGATAGGAGTCTGTTCCCCTGTGAGGAGGGGGTGAGGGGGGAAGAAGAGGAAGCAGTTGTCTGCTGTTTTCACTCCCTCCTGTAAGTGATCCCCACTGTGACAGGAGAATCAGGGACCCTGTTGCAATTCCTCCTTGTGCCAGAGGTCACTCATACAAGGGGTGGGTGGAAAAGGCAGCCAGCTGCTTCCTGTGTGACAAGGGAACAGCCTCCATTGATAACAGCAGATTTTGATCAGTAAATGGAGATCGGGGGGCCTACATCACCTCTAAACTAACAGCTATATATAGAGCCTGTGAATATATAACAATCACGAATGTGTAGCTCCAGGTTATGCATTTGTTATACATTTGTAACTGTGATATAGGATTCTGGTCACGATTATTACTAGCCCTGCTCAGGTCTTGCAAGCTCAGGTCTATAGCTTCCATGATTAAATCAAATGGCCTAGACATAATAATAATAATAATAATAATAATAATAATAATAATAATAATTCTAGCCCGCCCCTCTGCTAGGCAACCGGGGTGGGGTACAACATATTAAAACAGGCAACAGTTAAAAACATTCCCTCAACCCTCTCCCCGTCCCACCCCCCTTAAAACTGAATTAAACAAGCAAAGATTAAAATACAATAATACAATAAAATATCAAAATAGAATAAAAACAGGAAGCAGCAACAACACAAGGGAGAGGAGTCGCAGTCACTTCCGATTGGGCCGGGAGGTTATTTTGGGAAGGCCTGCCAGAAGAGATCCGTCTTTACTGCTTTCTTAAAGGCAGCAAGGGTGGTAATAAGACGGATCTCATCCAGCAGGCCATTCCATAGCCTGGGAGCAGTCGCGGAAAAGGTCCTCTGGGAGGTCTGCACCACCCTGGTCTTCATAGGCTGCAGCAGATTCCTCCCAGAGGACTGAAAGGCGTGGGGGGGATCATATGGGGAGAGGCGGTCCCTGAGATAAGATGGACCCAAGCCATGTAGGGCTTTAAAGGTTAAAACCAACACCTTGTACTGTGCCCGGAAACTGATCGGCAGCCAGTGGAGGGATTTAAACACTGGTGTTATGTGCTCCCTCCTCGATGTTCCAGTGATTAACCTGGCTGCCATATTTTGCACCACTTGCAGTTTCCGGGTTAGGCATAAGGGTAGCCCCATGTAGAGTGTGTTGCAGTAGTCCAGACATCAGACCTCCTTGCATCTAGAACAATGATGGTGAACCTTTTAGGGGCTGAGGGTCCAAAGTAAAAGGCCTTCCAGCACCAAGTGTTACCCAGTGCCAGGGGTGGGACTTCTGCCCTCCAGGGGCAGGATTTCTTCCCCCCAACCCTCCCATGCCTTCAGCTGCCTCCCCAGAGACAGCTGAAGGCCCAGGGGGGTGAGGCCTCCTTCCCCTGTGCCATCACTGGCCTTTAGCTGCCTCTGGAGAGCAGTTAAAGGCCGGGGAGGGTCTAGAAGGAGGAGGAATAGGCATGTGCCTCTTCCTCCTCCTCCCGACCCTCCGTGTGCCAGGGAAAATGGCTTTGCATGCCATCTCTGGCACATGTGCCATAGGTTCGCCATCATGTATCTAGAACATTGTTGTAAATATTTATTATAGTATTCCCTGCAAAATATAGTTTATAGAATGCCTGAAACGTCTGAGAATGCACGGTCCCTGAAATATCACATTTCCCCAAATGTTCCCAGTGACTTATGTGAAGGACAGATCAGGGACTTTGGAGAGGTGCAACTTCTTGATTGATACCACTGATGCATGAAGGCAAAGTGTGGCATGGCAGGGCTAGCAAATTTGTGGGGTTGGGAAGCTAAAGGGTAAACCTGGAACTCTGAAATTTCACGGGGGAAGTCTTACACATATTTGAACCCAGTTCTAAACTAAACTCAGGAGAATTTGCTCATCACTGACTTTTACTCGGTTACAATTTTTGTAAATGAAAAAGATTTTTTTTTTTTTTTTTTTTTTTGCATAGTAGGAAAAAAGGGTTGTGGTGACTGACAATTTCAGTATTACAGGCTGTAGTGACAACCATGTTGAGTCTGGAAAAATACCTATGCATATTCTTTACATCTCTGATGTGTAAGGGTGACCAATTATTAGTATACTTTGCTAGATTCTGAAGAGGGATGTGAGTGTCTGGGAGGAAAATCATGTAATGCAGTTAGTTTCTGTGATCTTTGTATCAGTGCACAAGAAAAAGTTACAAAAAAGTGAGTATATATTAAGGTGAGCTAAGGCAAGTTTACGTATCAGTAGTTTTCAGTCTGATAAGTACAGCCTTGAAACAATACAAGTTCCTTACTCCTGGAGAATCAATAAAATTGATTTTGATTGTCAGTCAAACAAAAAAAGCTTTGTGTTATAGAAGACGGAAGCCTGGAAGTACACAAGATATATACCAACCTTTTAAAAAGAAAGTGTGACATTCGACATCAAGTGGACATAGCATAATGCTCTCCCATGCAGTTCTGTGTCCTCCCCCTCCCTTAGTTAGTTGTCAAGACCCAGGAGGGGAGGAAGAGGGGAGGCAATGCAAAAGACGAAGATGCAGCTGTTCTGGGCTCAGAGGAGAAATGAAATTAGGGTATCGTCTTAGGTGGACTACACTGTCTTTTCCCCTTTTCCTCAGAATTAAGATCAACCACTTCCTCCACCTCTGAACTGTCCCCCTCTTCATTTCCCACTAATAAAGAGCAGCAGTCCCAGCCCCTCCCCTGACTTAACACCTGTGTGTGTGTGGGGGGGGGGGGGGAACAAGAGTAAGAGAATAACTCCCTGTACCCCAGCCAAAAAAGAGACATGGGAGATTATCAGATGGAGAAAAAAGCTGAGAGTAAAAGGCATACTCCAATTGTGCTGAAGATTTTCAGACACATCATGCTTATCCAGGACTTAACCCATGAAGAGCCAGCAATGCTCCAGCAACAAACCATTCACAGGGGAATCCCCTGAATGGTTTGTTGCTGGAGCATTGCTGGTTCTTCATGGGTTAAGTCCTGGTTAAGTGCGATGTCATTTGAAAATCTTCAGCGTGATTGTGCTACTTTACCAGGAGTACGCCTCCCCCCAATTTCCCCCATCTGATAATCTCCATACATACATGTAATTCACACTTAGACATGTAAGCCAATAACAGGATTCTGCCCAGTGCCTCTTGGTCATTGCACTTCTTTAGAGTTTCCAGGTCTCAGTGCTGCAAGGAAGACAGAGAAAAAATGCAGACGCTGTACTGTCCTTAGTGTGCTACTCTTAAAGAAACTGGATCCCACTCAGGATCCATTTCTAGAAGAGCTATGGCCAACTAGTTTTCTGACCCATTTCCCTGAAACTCCTGTGTATTCTGTGTTTCACAGTCTCTTGGCTTTTGGTCAAGCAAGTAAAGCCCCTATTGTCTTTAGGCATCTCCATCCCCAGATGCAAACTTTTGGTTATTTCACTTCACACACATGAGATTACAATTCTTTTTGCACATTTTAAAAATGATTTTTCACATTTCTGGACTTCTTTCTGAACACTCTTTGAAGGGTGTTTTTGTGTGCAAAGAACATTGACAGATGCAGTGAATCCAGCAGATTTATCTATGTGTTGACTCACAATTTAACAACTGATTGAATGGGTCTACTCCATCTGGACCTAACCAATAGGATGTCAGGACTTAGTGCAAAATGTGTCTCTTTGTGAACAAAAAATATCTTGCACCCACCCACCCCAGTCCCAATAAACACCACACAAACTGAGAAATAGTGCTTGAGTTTCTACTCACTCTTGTACAAAGGGAACAAAATCTCATGAAGACTAAGCATTTTTTCAACAGACATGTCAAGGTGCTCTTTCTCATCATGGCCAAGAAACTTTACAAATTTCTTTCCATTTCTGTCAAACACCCCCCCTCCCCAGCTGCCCTATTTCATTTTCCCCAACTCGGCTCTCTTTGATCAATTCCATACAGACCAGTTCCAGATTAACTAGAGCTTGCATATAACCTGACAAAGGCTATAATGATTCTCAAAATGCAACACAGGCACCCTCAGAGATTCATCCCCAACAATTCCTCAGGGTTTGCTTTGATGGTAAATTATGGAGTGACAATATACTGGTCACTCCCAATCAGTGCAATATAGAAGTCTGTGTGCTTAGTCTCTTGAGTTCATCTCAAAGTCTCCAAAGTCAGTGGGAAAACCTTCTACATTCTGCAAACTTTTTGTTTCCTTAGGGCTTATTGCACTTATGAGCTTTTAAGGATGCTGTACAACCATGTCACTTTACTCCCTCCTTTTCTTTGATCTGTTTGCCTCCTAAGTGAAGAGGAGAGCTGCTGGCTCCTTATTTAATTTTCTTTACACCTGGGGAAGGCTCAAACAGTTTTTTCTTAATTAAGGAAGTCTCCCTGTGCCCAGAGTTTGAGAACCTCTGCATAAAAGTAAATATGCAACATGCAGAGATGATGGGGTTTGAAATGAAATCAGTCACATCCAAGACTTTCCATCATTTCATGAAAACACAAGTTCCTATCAAAACCTGGGATCTAAGCTCTATGGGAGCACCACATCTAATTCTGGACTTTGTTTCTCAAGCTTATTACAGGAAAGAGATTTATATTACAGTCCTGCCTCTGAGTACCCCCCAAAACTGGGCAGTTTGCTGCTCAGAGTCTTCCATATATTGAATGTTATTGGAAGTGTCAGCTATGAGAATACATGGTGCAGTTAATTACTGTATTCATTGACCTTATGACTTCTCTTAGAAGAATACAGATCAAACCGTAAGTTAAATGAGCTGGGCTGTTTAAAGGGATCTTTTTCTTTCCAAAGCATCCATGTTGCACTGCAGCAGTACCGCATGTTGTTTGAATAAGAATCTTTTCTTTTTCTTTCTCTTTCTTTCTGTACCTCCACTGCCCCTTGCCAAATCAAGCAATCTTTTTCAGATGAAGCTCAAGGCTGAAGTGGCATGAAAGGCAAATTACTCCTTTCATCCACCAGAGGATGGTCTCTGTAGATCAAAATATCAGCTGAGCACTGTAGTGGAATTCTATAGTTACAAAAGATTACATTATGCATGGGCCGTAAATTAATGGACTTTGGTTTTAAATACTCACTTGCTTATCATTCACAGAAAATTACACTCAGTCTAAGAGGGAGTGAGGCATATGAGACAGGCGCTTTCTTCTGCCCGAGAATATCTGACAGCTTCACTGATTTAATGACATCCAGCTTGTCATTTCCCATAACTACTGTCACTGCCACAGCTGCTGTGTCACCTGCATCTTACATAATGCACTGATCACATTGTTAATGAAACCATATGGATGGATTGGGTTTCAGGTGACTCATCAACACACCTGAAGATGTGTGGCACATTCATTCCAGAAATACTGTCACCGAGACATGCCTTTAGTTCCCCAAATTTTGTTGATCAGTACAGCTGTGACAAGTAAATATACTCTCTTAAAAAAAAAAAGCTTATGAGAACATAACTGAAATATATAAAAAGTTATATTGTATCAGTCCACAAGCATAGCTGGTTCAGTTCATATTTCCTACAGTAAACATTCAGATGCACATAGCAAGTCCCCAAAGAAGGACAGTAGTTTTCTCCTGTAGGTTGTCCTCCAGCAACTGGTATTCCAAGGCATGGCCTTGCATTGCAAGGAATTGGGAAATATCATAAGTCACCAGGACCTTTTGCACTATGACTTTCACAGTTCTTGAGAATGTCCAAAAATTAAGACAAAGCCCTGCTTGAATCTCACTATACAAAATGGTCTTTTATCAACATGCCTTTATGGAGAGCAATTTGTACCTCACTTCAGGCAAATTTGCACATTTGTATTTATTAGTGGTATATGTGTGTATTTGTGTGTGTATATAAATGTGCCACAAAAATGAGTGGTGGGGGAATGACCAAAGATGAGATACATTGAAGACTGAAGTCTATCATCATCTGTCGCTACAACACTGCAAACTACACATCATAGAAGGTGATGAATAATCGGAATAAAACTATCTTGCATCAAAGACCAATATGCAGACATACCAAAGCTAATAAACCCTCTGTCAAAGAAACTCCTTTTTACAAAGTCTTTTTTTACCTGCCCAGCCCCCATTTTCCTCCTTGTCCTGTTTAGTTTTATCTCAGTTTTGCAAAAATGCCCCCCCAAATGCACACAGAAGCATTATCCTCCCCTCCCACAAACATCTCCTTTTCATCATCTGCCACGTTCTTATCTCTAGCTTGATTTTCATCCAATAAGCATTTTCAATACAGAACACAGACTTTCTCTATATACTGTCTGTGACTGCACAATATTTAAGTTAAGACACTACTGAAACCAGATTAGGAGCCACTGTCAGTTTCTTTTCCAGGTATGAATTAAAAATTCATTAGCACAGCACTGATTAATGCTTCCCCCCAGCTATTTAAGATGGCATGATTTTCCCTACGACTCTCTTCAAATTTAGCAGCTTATTAAGTGAAGTCTCTGAGAGGTAGCCTGTCAAGCTTGAAAGTCCTTGATACAGCAAGAGATGTAGCATCCCAGAAAGGAGCTGACAGAATCTTGGGAACTGGAGCATTTTTAATTTACAGCTACCTTGGCTGGGACAGCTTTGGTACTTCATTTGAATAAGTGTTCCCCAAAACTTGAAACAAATACTTTATTCTGCTCAGATTTCAGTACTAATTGTTGTTTTGGATTGAAATCCCACTTTGGAACCATTTTCTACTCCTCAAGGTCTTTAACTTTTTCACACTAAGCCCATCTCTTTCAAGAGTTTAGAAAGCTAGTTTTGAATGGTAATTTATTGTGTAACTAATACATGACTAATACATGACTCTACATGACTTGTTGAAATTGATGTTACATAAAAAATTTAGTAACATGTTACTTTTAAAGAAAGTAAACTAAAATGTGAGATAATCTCCCCAAAAGTATTTTAGACATCCCTTACACCATAACAAGAAAAAAAAAATAACTAGCTTATATTCCTTGTTGCATGGGGGAAAGTAACAAATGTTAGTAGTCAAAACCTTTCTTTGGAAAAATTACTGTTGTTATGCCTTTGTTATGGAAAAGGTAATATGTTACAGAGGGACATTTCTAGTAGTAATGTATTACTTCCAGGTTGTGCCTCTTCCTACTTTCCTCCATGACCTTTGTTTAAGAGAATAGACTGCCATCTCATTTGTTTTCATTATCATTTATTAGCCTCACATCTTGTTCCAGTTCCCACTATCTTCAAAGATAGTTTGCATTCTCATCATAGGCACTGGCTCACCCCAACTGTATAGTTGATTACGTAAGACAGAGGAAAGAGCATTCTGTGTAGGGGTGTGAGTTAGAACAGCTTGTTTATGCTAAGGATATATATCAGAATCATCCCAGTCCTAGTGCAATCTGTCCAGATGACATACAGCCACATCCACAGCAAAATTGCTGTTTTAAGCCATTAATCCAGTTTAAGTGAACCCACAGTTTACTCTGGAGTTTCCAGAAAACTCTGGAGTGCCTCTAGTTTTCTTGGCTATCTGGACAGCTAGATCAGGTCCAATTCAGCCCTATCGAATTGTTTGGACAATGCAGTGCCATCTACCTTACCCAGTACTGAGTAGCACAGAGATGAAGAGGGATCCTCTTCAGAGCTGCTACCACCACTTGCTGGCCAAGCAGCTCTCTGTGAGAGCATGGACATCACCTTCACTTCTGTTGACGTTGGAATGGAATGACCATGTAATCAATGAGGAGGGGGTAAAGTAACCCTCTTCTTGTTGATCACATAACATGGCCCTGTTCTGGTGTACTGAGGGGGATGGGCCAGAGGGGCCAAGGCAGTGTTGGCCTGGCTGGCCTGTGCATACAACAATGTGGCATTATACTGGATTTGGCCTGGTGTGTGTAGTCACCATCATGGTTGATCTGGGGCCAGTCAGGCACATAATGCTCTGGACTGGTCCCAGATTAAGCAGCCAGTGTAGACATGTCCAAATTCATTCACTAGAGAACTCAAGTGCTATATGTGAAGTCGAAGGCTTTCACGGCTGGCATCCATAGTTTATTGTGGGTTGTTCGGGCTATGAAAACATCAAAACATCCAATTCACAATGGAAAAGGAAGGAACATTGTCATTCTTGGATGTCCTGGTCATCTGCAAACTGAACCAACGACTGGGCCACACGGTATACAGAAATATACACCCATGGACAGATACCAGCACAAGAACTCCCATCATCATCCAGAACAAAAAAAGCACAATAAAAACACTGATAGATGTTGCAAAAAGGATCTGCAAACCCCACTTCCTGGAAGATGAACTGAAGCACCTAGACTGGGCTCTATAGGCTAATGGTTACTTCAGCTCAAGACATCAGAAGGGCTGCCAGACTCAGAAAAACTGAAAGGAGTGAAGACAAAAAAATCACCCAAAGGGAAGGCATTTTTACTATACATCAAAGGAGACACAGACAGGATAAGAAAACTGATGAGGAAACAACCTCCAAATGATCTACCAACCAACCAAGAAAATCCAATAAATGCTGTGCTCAGAGAAGTATAGGAGAGACCCTCTTACGGCTTCAGGAGTTAACCGCAATACTGTGCAGCTGTGGACAAGTCTACATAGGGACCACAAAATGCAGTGTTCAAATGCGAATCAAGGAACATGAGAGACATTGCAGACTGGGCCAACCAGAAAAATCAGCAGTAGCAGAACACACTACAAATCATCCTGGGCATAAAATGCTATTTGAAAACACTGATATTCTGGAC
Organism: Phrynosoma blainvillii; assembly: GCA_026167975.1. Lineage (NCBI taxonomy): Eukaryota > Metazoa > Chordata > Lepidosauria > Squamata > Phrynosomatidae > Phrynosoma > Phrynosoma blainvillii. Next base: position 91,637,568 of record JANUYF010000001.1, on the reverse strand, counting down.
CACGTCAACAATTATCAGGTCAGAATGCATAGGGAAGCCACTGAAATCCACAAACACCTGGAAAACTTCAACAGGAAAGAAGAAACCCTGAAAGTAAACAAAGTTTGTCTACCAGTCCTGAAAAACACCAAAAATGAAGACTCAGCACATGCAAATGAACTTTAACCCAGGGTAGGGGTTTTCCCAGCAGACAATGGATCACGAATTATACACTAATCCTTCTTGCATATCCTCCCACCCTGAGACCTTGCCATTTAACCACAGAACGAAACACAGATTAACACATGTAAATCACCCCAACCAGGGGCACACAGTATATATAACCCCACACCTCCATGCTACCATTCTCTGAAGATGCCAGCCACAGATGCAGACAAAACATCAGGAATAAATTCTTGTAGAACACAGCCTCATAGCCTAAAAAACCCACAAGAAACTTTAGTGCTATAGTTCAGGGGAGTGTGCAAGAAGTGCTCTATGGCACAGAATTCTAAGTACCTCACCAAACTACAAATCCAAGGATTGATAAGGTGGAGCTACTGTAGTTAAAAGTGGTATCAACCTGTGTATTGTAGATACACTCTATCATAGGAAACATGGAGGCTTGCTCACTATCAGCACTGCTAATAGGACATGTGTCTGTCTGGACTCTGGCTGTGAATCCTATCTCACTTTGATGTACTGAATCTCAAAGTGACTTGCAAATGGAAAACATAAATCAATCTATGGGGAGAAAAATCACAGCAGGTAGTAAAAATCCAGCATAAAAACAGTGGCATCACTAGAGAGTGGAAGGGTGTGTGGCCTGTACTGGGCAACACCCAGAAGAGGGTGACACCCAGTTGGTCCCTCCCCCTGCTGTGTTCCTCTGGCTTTACTGCAGTGGTGAAAGAGAGGGCTGAGCACACCCTTTTGGCCACTGGTACCCTGACAGTCCCTTCTTCATCGGGTGACACCAGGGGTGGGGACATCACTGCATAAAACACAGACAAAAACCAAGAACTAAAACAGCTCTTCTGCACACCACAAAAGCTAGAATGTTCCGTTCCTCACTTTGACTTAAAAATGTGATATGTATTGATCTTCCATGAATTTGCAGTTGGATTGGCCTGTTACATATAGAGATTTCAGTTGCTGTTGTTGTTGTTAACTGCCTTTGTATTGCTCTCATCCCATGTCCAGCTTTCACATCCATACATGATAATAGGGAGAAAAATGGCTTGTATGATTCTAACTTTTGTGCTGGTTCTTTATCTTTGCATTTAGGATCTTTTCTAGTTCCTTCATAGATGCCCTCCCCATTCTTAATCTTCTTCTGATTTCCTGGCTGCAGTCCCCGTTCTGATCAATGTTTGATCACAGATATGAGAACTCTTTTACAATTTTTATTTCCTCATTGTCTAGTGTGATTTTATGTAATTTCTCTGTGCTCATTATTTTTGTTTTCTTTATGTTCAACAGTAAGCCTGCCTTTGCACTTTCTTCTTTGATCTTCCTTAGTAGTTGTTCAGAGTCTTTAAGGTTTTCTGCTAGTATTATGGTGTCATCAGCATATTTCAGATTATTGATATCCCTTCCTCCTATTTTCACACCTCCTTCATCTGTGTCCAAGCCTGCTTTCCTTACAATATGTTCTGCATATCAGTTGAACAGGTAGCGCAATAAGATGCAGCTTTGTCTGACCTCTTTGCCAATTGGGAACCATTCTGTTTCTTCATGTTCTATTCTGACAATGGTCTCTTGTCCTGAGTACAGATTCTTCATCAGGACTATCAGATGTATCAGCACTCCCATGTCTTTAAGGGCATTCCATTTCCTTTCATGATCTATGCAGTCAAAGGCTTTACTATAGTCTATAAAGCACATGCTGATTTTCTTTTGAAATTCCTTGGTGTGCTCCATTAGCCATCATATGTTTGCAATGTGGCCCTAATGCCTCTTCCTTTCCTGAACCCTGCTTGGACCTCTGAGATTTCTCTCTCCATGTATGGTTGGAGTCTATGGGCCTCGGCAGACGGCTAATAGAGCCGTCTCCGAGGCCAGGAAGAGGAGGGGCAGCCGCACGAGCGGCGCCCCTTCCTCTTCCTGAGGTCGCCCCTGGAAGCGCCGGCCATCCAGACGGACGGCGCTTCCAGGTTGACCTCACGCCACGGCGACCACACGCGCCGCGGCGTTTGAGTCAGAGAAAGTGCGCCTGCCGCTTTTGGGGCGCACTTTATCTGAAATCTAAAAGGAGCGCCAATTTGGCGCTCCTTTTAGATTCGCCGGGGAGGCGCCGCGGTGAGGCTGCCTTGGCCCCGCGGCACTGCGGACCAGGGCGTCTTGGACGTCCTCGTCTGCATCCCCCCTATGTTGCAGAATTTTGAGCATAATTTTGCTTGCAGGTGAAATTAATGTTATGGTTCTAAAGTTGCTGCAGTCTCTTGTGTCTCCTTTTTTGTGGATGGGGATGTATATTGATTGTTTCCAATCTTGTTGGCCATTGTTTTGTTTTCCATATCGGTTGACATATGTTGGTTAGCACCGGAGTTAACTCTATCAATGTAGATTGCAGCAGTTCGATTGGAATATCATATGTTCCTGGAGACTTGGGTTTTTTTGGCCATTTTTCTTAATGCAGCTTCCATCTTGCTTTCTAAAATTTGGGGTTCATTGTCATATGGCTCTTCGTTCCATGTGTCCTTCATGTTATCATCTCTTTTATATAACTTCATTTCAGATATCCTACAATTATTGTGTAAACAGTGTTCTGTGCAATCATGCTGGCCACGTGATCACAGAATAGTCCTCAGACAATGCTGGCTCTTTGGCTTAGGAATGGAGATGAACACCGCCCGCTATGGTTGGACACGACTTGACAACCTTGTCAATGGGGAATACCTTTACCTTTGCCTTTACCATTATTGTGTACATTTGACTTTTGGTTTGCCTAGGGACTTTTTGCCCTGTGTAGAAAAAAAGAGAATGTAGGCAGCCCTCTAGATCTGATAATTTTAAAAGGCTCTAATACCATCATCGTTACATTTGTCTACTAAAAATGAGTCTAATGGGATGTGAATTCCTATGTAAGCATACACACGCTTGCAGCCTGAATAATTCTGAAGTGGGGTGGGGTTGAATTATCCTTTACTATCTAATGTTATTCCAATCCTTGAACCTTAGTCTTTTGTCTGCACCTTTTTTTCCTTCCATCCCCCAGTCATGAAGCCTTGCTAATTATTGTGGAATTTCTGCGGGCAGATATCACTGCTTGTTAAAAAAGAAAGAAAGAAAAGAAAAGAAAAAGAGAGAAGGCAACACACAGGTTTTATCAAGCTGTGAGCCACTCTCATGCAAATGTTTACACATGTCAGTTTGTTTCAAAGGGAAATAAATCTAAGCAGCCATTATCTGTATCATCCATAACTATAAAAAGAAATACTTAATCCATTGAAAAGAAACAGGGTGTTATTATTGTTTTAAAAATATATTACAGGTGCATGAGCTACCACTGCACATCAGGAACATAGTTGCTGGTGAGGAATAAAGAATGACAACACAAACAAAGAAGAAACAATTTGAGGCTGGATCACCTCAGGCATAAATGCTAAATGTATTTCTGTTGGCCTAACATTATAAGTTTACTAAGTTCCCTCAAGGGTCAGATTTTGACACAGAGGATATCTTTTCACAAGAGTAGGAAGTACTAATGGGCATGAGTTCATTCTGGGTCACTTAACTTTCTTTGCTAAGTTGTCATTCAACAAAAAAAGAGCAGAAACTCCTTGGGAATTTATATATATCGTATGGCAAATGACAAGGAAAACACTTACTAGAAATAACCTTGGACTGAAAGGATCATGAAATGACAGTTTGGATTGACTGAAAGCAATGAGAGTACCCTGCTCAGCATAAGAAACACACACACACACACACACACACTTGTGACTAAAGGGCCCAACAGATAAGAATATTTAAGCTCATGAGAGAATTTCTCCTATCAGCTGATGTTTCTAAGGGCTCGGTGCAGTTGAAGACAAATTAGAAAATGAGAGAAGAGAGGGAAGGCAAAGATGGAGGTCAACCAAGGCAGGACTCCTAGCTACCCTGATGACTGAGCATCCCTGATCTGGATGTGTGGATAGCAGAGCATGAAATAGTTACTCTTTGGGGACTGCAAATCCCAGCATCTTCCCAATGTCAAGTTGGCTGGCGATTGGAGAAGTAGAAACCAAAAAAAGAGAAACTTTTCGAGGTTGTGCTTTGCCAATGAAGATTGTCCACATTCAAATTGGGGCTTTGGCCCTGCCTCTATTCATACCATAACTGCTACTGAATCACCTCTGGTCACTGTTTTGTGCTGATGTATGGTAGGAGATACAAAGTTTGAGGTTCTTGGTGGTGGTAGGTGCTGGGTTGTAGGGGAAGGCAAACTGCCATATTTGCATCAAGATGAGATGTTTTACTGTATTTGGGGTGTGTGTGTGAAAATCACCTATAAATTATGTCACAAAAATTAAATTTAATGGAAAAACATTTACACTGGTTTTCCCTTGTCCTCATGATGCAGGGCCAAAGCCCCAATTTGAATGTGACAGTCTTCTTGATGTGAGGCCCATTCTGCACAAAATCTGGGCCATCTCTCCCTTAAACTGGTTTATAATAATTTACCTCTTGCTCTGGATTTTCCAGGAAAATCTAGAGCACTCTGCAGCTATGCCAGGTGGCTGTTTAGACATGCATTTCATTGTGCCACCTGGTGCTACCACACTGAGTTGCCCATCCGAGTGATTGAGAGTGGGTGCTTTGTTTTCTGCCTCAGAGGGAGTGGCTCACACCAGTGCTAGAGGTTCCAGGTGGCACAACAGGACCCATGTGTAGACAGCTGCCCAGCGTTGCTCTTGGATGCCCAGGTAATGGGAGGGATTTCGGCTTTGGGGCTAGAATACTCCAGGAGCATCTGCTTAACATTGGCTGCTTAAACAATGTAATCTTTGGTTATTTTGTTATCATAGATGAGAATGAATAAGTTCAAAAGCTCTCCCTGGCAGAATTATGTATTTTTGTACATTTCCCACTTATATTGCACATTGTGGGACTGTTTTTTTAATGTAGTTTCTTTTTAAAGAGAAAAATATTTTTGTGTGTGAAGTATATAATGTTTTGGGTATGAAAAAAGTAACAGTTTTTGCTATAGCTACTGAGAAAAAAAGGCATTGATATTTTTGTTCAATTACAAAAATGAAAAATCTTGCAGCACTTGACAATTTTTTTTCCAGTGGGGTGTCTCATATCAAGAGGGCACAATTTCTTGTCAAAGACAGAAGATTTACAAATATCATTTTCATCCCGATTGGCCACTCACCAATGTATTCATTGTGCAAGCAAAACTGAGATTATATGACCATAAAGACTTGTGACCAGTTTCTTGGATAAAGGATATTCCTATTAATAAATTTGCATCCCAAGACTAGTCTACACATAAGGATACTATGTGAATTGGTCCACATTTTCACACATTCAGATTGATGGTTAATTGTCTTCACTCTCCTGTGCAAATTTGCATCTACTTGTATCTATCCACCCTCCCTCTGCCAAAAATGTACAGACATCTGAATGCATGCGAGGCAGATATGACTGGGGGCAGTTTGATCTCACACATTCTGCCCTGTATGCTACTTACTGTATTCACAAATCACCTCTGCTGTCCAATGCTTTCATGTGCCACACATTAAATAGCTTCACATTATTCCACAAGGTTGATTATCCCTGTACACTTGTCAGATTTGGGCCATTGCATTTGCCACTTCTTTTGTAATCCCCTCTTGCATAAAAGTATGATTTTCAGGGATCCAATCCTCAATTTTGATATCATTTTAGATGTGCCATGCTAAAGTATTAGACATTTCACAACAACACCATTTCCTTTCCATTTTGGAAGTACAGTATCTGAATATTATGGCTGAATGATTTTAGGCCTCTTGTGAATGTTGAATCTTGTCAGGCATAGAACAGACCTTTCATTGGGGGACTATGACATGTTCTTTATAAATCAAATCAAGTAAGTGGATATAGTCTTTATATTTCTTGAAGTCAGAGACACTTCCCATCAGTGTGCACTGAACTGGCAATGATAAACAAATTGCTGTAGCCCAAGTCTGTGATTTCTGATCCTCCGCTGTTAATTTCACATGAACCTGCTTAGGTCTGAGAAAGTAGAAGACTATCCATCATGCTAAATGTAACTCTCTGGACAGTGGTTAAACACATGAATGATATTTTCTGATCATTCCTTTGTGGCCTGGATGCTCAAGGCAACATTTCCGGAATATTAGAATCACCGGACCCAACACAGTCCAATCTAGGAGATTTGATTTTCTCTCCTCTTGATGAAAACAAATATGCTGAGAGTCATTCAAACATCTCCCATTAGTTTTACCTAGTTTCCAAGACAATAGGAAATACTGATCAACAATCCTCATACCAAGAGCAACATTCCACTAAGACACACAAACACTGGACTAACTGTGTTGCAACAAGACAAGACAAAATGTAGACTTGGAATTCATTAAGCTTTAATGAATTTTCATAACATTTGGGGCTATCTTTAACAACATCCAGAGATATACCTTGTTGTTGTATGCCTTCATGTTGTTTCTGATTTATGGTGATCCTATCACGGGGGTATCTTGGCAATATTTGTTCAGAGGGGGCTTGCCTTTGCCTTCCTCTGAGGCTGAGAGAGTATAACTTGCCCGAGGTGACCCAGTGGATTTCCATGGCTAAGCAGTGATTTGAAACCTGGTCTCCAGAGTCATAGTCAAGTGCTCAAACCACTATGCCACACTTGCTCTCAATATACCAAGACAGTTATAATACCAAAATATGTATTTGGAGCCTATTAATTATATATATCTTGGGTGCTATATGGTAAATCTAACCTTAATAGGCCATTACTTATGAAAGTGTAGTTAGTTATAGACACTGAAGTATATATAATCAGACATGAAGGGTACAGAGACATGCTCTTAGAATTGTTCCACTTTAGAACACATATAATAAGTAAGGCATCTGAACCCCTGTAATAAGGCATCTGAACCCCAATCAACAATGCCCTTTCCCATATTATTATGTATCAAATGTGGAAAAAAGACCCAGATCAGGGTGTATTGGGCATTTATGTAAGATACAGGACAATTCCACACACATTTAATCACATATGGCAAGTCCCACTATCTTCAACAGCACTAATTCTCAGGATACGATGGATAGCATTGCAGCCGTAGAAACAGAACGAACTTCCTTGCTTTTTCCAGATAGGCAGCCAAGTTAGCCTGTTGCATTAAAAACAAAGATTCAAGGAGATCTTAAATACTAATACTTATTTTTTTATCATGGCATACACTTTGGTGGACATTGCCCACTTCATCATACGCATAAGGGTTGTTCCCAAGTTTGCAGATTTATATACCATGCTTGGAGTGGGTGAGGAGAACTATGAGACCAAAGGATATTGAAATGAGGAACATACAGATAAAGATAATTCATAAAACCATTGTAGGGTGATCACAGAGTTTTTTGTGTTTTTTTTACTATTGAACTGATTAATAGTTTGTAGTCTTGATAAAATGGGCAGTGTTCAGAAATGTTTATTCCTTTGTAAATGTGTAAATCTTTAAGATGCCACAGGGCGCTATTCCCCCCCCCCCCCGGTGCATCTCTTATCAGGAAAATATATTTTAATAATTATATTTCCTCAGACGAGCAGGGCTATAGAAGTACATTGCTAGCAATCATTTCTGCCAATGCTTAGCTCTTCTTATGATCAATCTATTGTGACAGAAAGAAATAATAACATTGGTTTAGTTAGTTTACTCTAACCTATTGTATTCATCATGTTATATAGCTGTAAAATTAAACTTCTCCCCATAGCCTAGACCTAAACAGATCTTGTCTGTCACTTCTGACTATTACGCAGAAAAACCAGAACATTTAGTTTTGCACAATAACCCATTACAGAGATAAAATTTTGCCATTAAGATACAGATATAAGAGAATATTTATTTTATTATGATACTTCTTGCTTGATAAGGGTTGACAAAGCAATATTTATGATGTTTACAAATAAATAATGGGCAATTCTCTGCTTGAAACAGTACGTTATTTGTTACAAAATTTATCTTCTAATATCATCAGTTCCTTTTTCTAAATCTCTCTTTTAATTTTATTTATAACTTTTGCAGTACATTATTTTTTAGCTTGCTGACATTTTCACAAAGGCTCAGAAGCAATGTCTCAGCTCCCTCTCTTTTTAGTCCTACTCCTATCCTTGCATCCAGTCCTACATGGTGATATTTAGTGTGTTGTGTGCCTTCAACTTGTTTCTGACTTATTGCAACCCTAAGGCGAGCCTATCACAGTGTTTTCTTGGCAAGGTTTGTTCAGAGAAGGATTGCCTCTGCCTTCTTCTGAGGCTGAGAGTGTGATTTGCCCAAAGTCACCCGGTGGGTTTCCATTGCTGAATGGGGATATGAACCCTAGTTTCCAGAGTTGTAGTTTAGTGCCCAAACCACTACACCACACGGACACAATTTAAGTCAATTCTGCATGCAAACAGCTTGCAGCTAACCAACCATGGTTACACTGTTGCATGAGATACCCCTGGATAGTTGATGTTGGCAGGGGAGTTCTTGGGAGATACAGTCCCAAAAGGAACTTTGTCAAACTCTCTCGTATAGTAATACAAGTTGAGTCTCCCTCATCCAGAATTCTGAAATGTGAAATACTCCAGAAACCAACACTTTTCTCATGGGTGGCTGAGATAGTGATACCTTTGCTCTCTGATGGGTCAATGTACACAAATTTTGTTTCGTACACAAAGTTGTTTAAAAATTGCATAAAATTACTTCAAGTGATCTGTAAAGGTGTATATATGCAAATACAGGTATTCCAAAATCCCAAAAAATCTGAAATTCAAAACAATTTCTGTTCTCAGGCTGTTCAGATAAGGAAATACTCAACCTGTATGCATAATATCCTCCAAATGTCCCAATTTGGCAGGGACAGTCCTGATTCACCTTCTGTTGTCCTACTTTTTTCAGCTGCTTTAAAAATGTCCCACTTTATCTCTCCACCTCTCACTTTCTCCTTCATCCTCAGATTACTTCAGTTGCTGAAAACTGAGTTCAAATTGCAAAAGAAGTTTGCACTTAACAGGGGTGAAGAGAGGAAAGGGCAGAGTCCTATTCTTCCTAAAAGGCAAAAGCAAACTGCTACAGCCTCCCCAAGACTGTGTGTTTTTCCTCATTAATAACGTCTGGCATCTTGACCTCACTCTAACGTTTTCATCTGTAAAACATTGGGTGAGAGAGGAGGAGAAAACCCTATCCTACCATGCATTATCTTATACACATTGATCATTTCCCTTCCTTATTTTTTCCCTATGTTAAATACTACAATGTTCTAGCCTTTCCTTATGGGGAAGCTGCTTCAGTCCTTTGTTCATATTGGCTCCCCTTTTCTGCACCTTCCCCACTTCCACAATATTCTTTTTGAGGAGGGCTTGCAAGAATTGTAGGTATTATTCCAAGTCGGTCACACCATGGTTTTATGTAAAGACAGTATGATATGAGCACTTCTATTTTCACTTCATTTCCTGATGACCTCCCCCTCCCAACAAGGAATGTGCATTTTCTACAGCACATGTGTGCTGGGTTGACCTTTCTTACATTGATCTACCACAGCCTCAAGTGTTCTTTGTTCATCTGAGAGTTCTGAGCTCATTAATATTTATGTGAAGTTGAGATTTCAAATTTGGCTACCTGACTGCTCATCCCTAATTTCAGATTACTTGCAAAAAAGTTTAAAAGTGGGGGGTGTCAAGACAGATCCTTAGGGAATTGCAATGGTACAGTGGTAAGAGTGTTGGACTAGGTCACAGAATCATAGAGCTGGAAGGGGCCTCATGGGCCAGTGACTCCAAACCTCTGGTCAGTGCATGATCTCCATCTAAACCATCCCCAGCTGTACAGACACTTTGGTGACATCCAAAGAGACATCCACCACCTTCCTAGGCCATTGGTTCCATTGATGAATTGCTTGACAATAAGAGTAATTCAGCAATGGAACCAATGGCCTAGGAAGGAACACAGCACTCCAGATGAGGCCTGACCAATGCAGAATACAGATGATTAATTCCCTCGGCTTGGAAACTATGTTTTTATTAATGCAGGCTAAAATAGCATTCTACTTCTTTGCTGCAGCATCACACTCCTGGCTCATGTTGAACATGATCAAAAATCATTCCAAGGTCCTTTTTGAATGTAATATTGCTGAGCCATCATATACCATTGCATTTGTTTTTTTGTGCCCTAAATGTAGATTTTTCATTTGTCACTATTGAATTTCATTTTATTAATTTCTAGTAATTTCCTAGTTTATCTCTTTTGAATTCTGTTTCTGTCTTCCAGTGTGTTACCCATCCCTTCCAGTTTTGTGTCAACTGCAAACCTGGATTTTCCCAACCCCATCCTATACGTCACTATACGTAATGGCTTTAGGAGAAAACTCCACTTGAGACCTCCCTCCAGTCTGAAGTGCAGAAAACTGATGATGACTCTTTGAGGTCTCTGAAAGATAAAGATATGAATCCATGCTCAGCCATCAAAACCTAGTGGGTGACCTTGGGCAAGTCATATTCCCTCAGTACTAGAGGAAGGCAATGGCATACCTTCTCTGAATAAATCTAGCCCAAAACCCTATGTTTAAATGACCATAATTCAGAATCAAGGCATATAATAACTCAATATATAAAAGCCACAAGCATGCCACTTGTTCTACTACCCCTATGCCCATCTCCCTAGATGCTACTCCTGTTAGCACTGCAAGGTCTTTGAGGAGGAAAAGATCTTTAAAACATTTTATCCAATCAAAGACCACTTCCATGTAGTGCATTAGTGACTACTTATAGCTAGTGGCAATGATTATTAAAGGTAGTGAATGGACAATGTGCAATGGCAACTTATTTTTATACAGTGTGAAACTGTCCAGTGTGCAGAATGCATGTGTTCAATCGATGCCACAAAACAACAACCTATAGAAAAAACAAGCCTATTATTAAAGCATACTTTTCTCTAAAAGTAGTTATTTTTGCTGCTGAAAAGAAACAAGGCTGCACTTTCCAAGCTTTTATACTCCAGCACAATAACATTAGGACTAAGGAAATTAGGAGGTCTATTATTCAAAGGGCCTACCACACAGCACTAAAATAAAAGCAGTGAATGTACTCATCTTGTCCTTCCTTTGAAAAGCTTTCTGGAAAATTCACCACCACACACATTCATACACACACAATACATAAATCAATTTTAGATCCCAGATACAATGTTTGGAAGACTCTGCTTTGACAGAGATTGAATTAGAGAGCAACAGGTAAATAACTCTTTGCATTACAGGGAAATACGTAGGATGCTATAGAGGAAAAACAGGAAAATAAACCCTTGTGCACATATGTGAACTTCTCTCTTCTCAAGAGAAAATACATATAGTCCTTGAAAGTGCATATATTACTTTACAAAAAGAGTATCCACATTGCTTTATGAAGTAAAATGCATGTACAATCCATGACAAATGAGTAAGCAAAAATAGACATTATTTGCATTTTATACAAACAAGAAGACATACACATGGACACACATGGACACAAACAGACATCATGGTTTCTGGGAGCATTTTTCCAGCGTGACAAGAGGCATGTTTTTTATGATTGTCTCTCTTGGGAAGAGAACAGAAAAGCAACGACGCCACGTGGAGAGGCACAGGAAAAGCCACTACCCTCCTGCTCCATTTTGGCTTTCTTTTCTCATGTGATAAGGCTCTGAATGTCCACTATGGTTGTAACTTTAGCGATTGAGAAAGTAATGGCTGACAGCCTGCATCATGGGCTGCAATAAGTAACTTTATGCTGGTGGAACTACATAGCTGACATGATATGTAACCACGGAATTTATCACATGGAGGCCCGCTGAGGACATTTATCCAGCCCACCAGGTGTTTTGGCCACTGCTGCCTGTTCTGCTTAGCAGCCAACTTGTCCCAGGCCCGCAGTGCGCATTTCCAGCCCTCCAATGGTCTGAGGGACAGTGAACTGGCCCTCTGTTTAAAAAGTTTGAGGAACCCTGCTCTAAGGCCTATACCATGGCAGATGGACTGGAGGGAGGGCTCTCCTTATTATTCTAGTCTAGGCCCAATGGAGCTGGTCCTGCATCTCTCCGAGGCCAGATGATATCAGATGGACTGGAGGGAGGGCTCTGCTTCTTATGCATTTATATAGTTTTCTTCTTTCCATATTGTTTTCATGCAGAGATTGGAAGTTATTTTTTTGGACTTCAACCCTAAGAACCCTCAGGTAGCAGGACTTGCTTAAACCCCATGCAGAAACGGGATTTAAAAAAACCCCCCACAAAAGTAGGTTGTTTTTCAGATGTGTTTGTGTAAAGGAGAAATAATGCGACATTAACTTGAATGGAAAGTCGCCAAAACCCGTTCCTTTTTATTTTTAGAAGTTCTCTAAAGTAAAAAAAAGGAGCGGGTTTTTGTGACTTTCCATTCAGATTAATGATGTGTTATTTCTCCTTGACTCCAATGTCATGTGAAAAACAGCCCACTTTTGCGGGTTATTTCTACTTTCTGTTTGGGTTAACCCCAAATGTCATGTGAAAAACAACCTGCTTTTGTGGGTTGTTTTCAATTTAAATCCAGTTTCTGCATGGGATCTGTCCCATGTGATAAACTTCCATGTTAGAGAATTGCAATTACAAAAGGATGTGAAATGCGGCACCGTGCAAGACCATTGCATAGCAGGGGTCCCTATTTCACAACAAAGCAATGTGAAAGTTGGGGGCATTTTTCTGGCCAGATGCAATGCACCCACGACTGTCCACACACTTCCGTTCTGGATAACTAGTGATCTGTAGTGCCCCACCTCTCCTAGTGCTATCATTGCTCAAAAGCAGCCTGTCCTACAAACGGGCATAACTACAACAATGCTCCCTTTTGGAAATAAGATGGTTTCACAATGCCACAATTCTATATTGTGTGATTATAGGTTGGTTTACAATATTGTAACACACCAGACAAATATAAAAGAGGCAGACAGCTCTTACATGTGTTATCTTCAGTGTGATCTCACTGGAGTACTAATTACAGCTATGCTTTGTTTTTGGCCAAATTAGATGTTTCATGTAGCTATGGGGTAACTTTAAAAAAGCACACCACACTAAATGGTACATCTGTGTATATGTGTGTGTGAGAGTAAAGATAACTCTTACTGAGAATGCAACATGTTACATACAAGACTCTTCTCTTTCTCCAGTGTGTGACCAGAACCAAAACCACCCCTGCCCATGTATAGAACATTTAGTAGGAAAAGATTTCCAATTGATGCTATTTATTTGGAGGTAACAATAAATGTGGGGAGGTCAATGTTACAGCTGTCTCACAATTCTGCAGCTAGTATTGTTGAGTGAAGTTTTAAATTGCTTCATGTCTAGACAACTTAGCTATACAGTGCAGACAGTTGTCCTGAAACCACACTAAATATAGTTCAATTGTTGTAAGCACTGCTATGAAGAAGTGTTTCTCTTCAATGTCAACTTTGTAGCCAGAAAAAACATTAAATACAGTTCTGGACTAAGAAAGTAGCTAAACAGAGCACAAGAGCCATGTTTCCATGCTGGGTTTCTATCACTTTAACGAGAGCATAGCAATGAACTACCAAAAATCCCCTTCAGTTTTTTTTTTTTTAAATTTTGTGGTGGTGGCACAAACCCCACAACTTTTCACAAAACCACTACCTGTGTTTATGGAAACTGATTTCCCTAACTCTAAACTTCTGGTTTTGAAAAGTAGCTATTTTTAAAATATTAAATAGAACAAAGGGGCTTCTTTTTAAAAAGTGATTTAAGCCTCCAGGTGGTTTCTGGAAGAGATAATCCAACCTCTTTTTGTGGGAGAAAAGGGATGTTTCAGGAAAGCTGGTACTCTCAAAACAAAACAAAAAGCCCCTGGATCTGCACTTTGTCTATGCTTGACATAGGACTTCATCACAGCAGCCTGCTGTCCCACCACAATTGTGCTAGTTTAGGAATGGAAGCCTACCAGTTTGGCATCATTTGTTATCACACTTTCCCCATGATAGTGATCCCTGGTCACGTGAACTGGCTGCTGTGTGAATCTGTGAAAGGCCATGATTTTCATCTTTCTGGATCCTATTGCATTCTGTCCCACTGTCACAATTGTATAAATATGCTTTATACCTGAAGCATTAATACCACTCAGTACTACATCCAAAGAAGTGGATTTATATCCATGAAAGCTCATGCAAAAATAAAAACCAGTTAGTCTTAAAGGTGCTGCCACATTTCTTTTTTCTCCTCCCCCTTTCTTGCTTCTTTTTATGCTGTAAGAGCTACTTCTCACAGCTACTTCTATGAAAACTTTGAAGACTTCCCGTACTCTCAAGGACTTCCACTTTTTGAGACAGGCCACGCAAAAGGATTTTCCCAAGTCAGACAGATGGATATATTATACAAAATACTGCTGTGCGATTATGCAAAGATGAAACAAAAGAGGGTTTTGCAAATGTTAGGAACTACTTGTGGCTTCAAGAGGTGGGCTGCAACTCACTCTTTGTTGTCCTGTGCTCCAATACATTTTATTCAAGGACGATCCTGTTTTTGAAAATATTGCTGAGGTGCTCTGGTCATTTGATTCCCAGAGCTAAATTAAAACTTCCCACTGAGATCCTTATTCATTCACCCGATAGTTTCAAAATGCTGAGTACAAATGGAATAAAGAGCCATTTGTTTAATTTGATGTGTTCTCCTACTTGTCCATTGTGGGGATGGTTACTGGATTCACATTTGTACTCCTGTAGCTGGGAAAAATCTCCCAAGCAGACAGTGAATGGGGAATGTTGTTGGCTTACAAAATTAAACATGAGGATTGGATTGTGACACTTTCTCATTCATTTTTTTTGGATGGAGGGTAGGTGGGATGGGGGAATCTGCATCACAGAAGACATGAATGCAATCCTAGAGTATACTGTGCAAACAAAGAAGCTTTATATATGGAACTGCTGAAGATCTGTGTCTGAGCTTGCCAAGGCCCATGAGTTTTTTTGGCAACCAAATATTTTCTGGTGCAGTAAAATTACACTGTAGCAGCAGTGACCACCTCACAAGCAACAGTTTGTTTTCTTCATTCAAATGAAATGCACACACTGTGTACAGGTAATGCTAATCTTTATCACTACATCCATCTCAGTACACAAAGGGATCTTATAGCACCTTTAAGACTACTGAAAGAGAGACACTGGTAGCATGAGCTTTCATAGACTTGAGCCTACTTCTTCAGGTGCATGGGGTAGAGCAGAAAGTCTAGGGACAAACCTTTTCATACTGATTCTCCAGGCTAATACATATATGTCTTTGTATTTTCTGTCCATCTCAACAACCATCTCTAAACTGGTTTCCATTTTGGTTTATTACATAAAAATTGGCAACTCTTATCTCATGACTAAATGCTATAGTAGAACTGATTTAGTATTTGATGGACAATAATGAATATACTCTTCCTTTAGATGTTAATAACTTTCTAAATTGGTTCAATGCCCCAAGGTGAATATTGGATAATTAACATTAAAGTGTCTGTATTGTGTTAACATGGTAGTATTTCTTATCTTAAAAGGGTTTTGAGAAGGCAATTGCTATGTCCTAACAACTTTATATATAAAAAAGGACATGAAGCTACTCTCTCGTAGATATTTGGTCAGCTACTGATGCACCCTGAAATCTAACCTTTTTATGGCTACTATAACACCTGTAAAAAGATATCTCAGTTAACAGAGTAGACATTTTTTCTGGGCATTACTGCTTCAACCGAATCTTCGGTACCAGGGTCAGAAATAACATGGAAGTATAGGGATAGGTTCCTACCCCACAAAAAGAAGAGCGACCAGTGTTTCAGTTTTTATTCCAAATTAGTAGTATACACATGTGAAATGAAACAACTATTCCCCTTTGCAGATGGCGATTTGTGCCATCTTGGAGGCAAGGAAGGGGAGGGGCAGCCTCATGCTGGACGCCCCAACCCCTTCCCAAGGACGTCATCGGAGTGCCCACCGTTGCACACGGTGGGCGCTCCGATGACATCCCTCCGGTTCAGCGTCTGGACATGTTGAGCCGGAAGAGGTGCAGAAGAGCCGCATGGGGCTCTCTGGGCGCCCCTTTTGTGGCTTGTGGAAGAAGCATTATTTTAGTGCTCCTTTCCCAGGCGGCGAAAGGGAGGATCGGGGCCGGGGCGTGGGGCAGCCTCGGCCCCAATCCACCACTTCCCAGGGCGGCCCATGGCCACCCGTTTGCATCCCCCCAAGTCAGGTAAGTCTCACATGAGTAAACAATAATTTTTGAACCTTCTAGAGACCACCAGACAGCTTCTGCTTTCTAGAAATGTTTCAGAACAAAGATCATGACCAAGCATATGGAAAAGCAGGTACAAATGTCAAAATCCTGCATCTTTCTCTGTGACTAAGGGCAGATGCAGACAGCACCTAAGGGGTGGCTCTGTGCCGCCCTTGGGAGCTCAGGATCAGGCTGTGGTAACCACATGCCACAGTCCCGATCCTTCTTTTTGCCACTCCAAAAAAAAGCTGGCAAATGCTGCTCCTTTTTGGGGTGGCAAAAAGCCGCCCTTAGAGCCACGGCCATAGCTCTTTTGCACCCCTCTGGCACAGTGTGTGTGCATACTGTGCCAACGAGGCACCCTGACGCCACACATTGTGTGGTCAGGCACACATTTGGGTGTGTGGCATGACAATGGCGTTGGGGCACAGTCAGGGCAGCCGGCATGTGGTCGCCCAGCCCCAACTCCACCCCCAGGCCTGCCCTTTAGGCTGGTCTGCATTGGCCCCAAATCTCTCCCTTCATCTGTTTCCAAGACTCAGGAAACATCTAAACTGCATGCAGCTTGGATACAAAGGGGGGTTGCAGACTGCCAGAAATAGTGCAAATTGAGTCCGCTTTTAGGGTTAGGGTTAGAGAATCATGGGAACTGTATTTTATTGTGGCACCAGAGCTCTCTGACAGAGAAGGCTCAATGTCTCAGGAAAAAAACCACTTCCCATGATTCCCTAGCACTAGCCCTAACCCTAAAAGTGGACTCAATTTGCACTATTTCTGGCAGTCTGCAACCCCCCAAAGTTCCCCATCTGGGTGCTTTTAACTTATATTAAATATGAATTTATATTTCTGTATTCTGTATTTTCTGTATTACTTGCTTGTTATCTGTAAACTGCATCACCCCCACGACAGAGACATTGGGGAGAGATACATCGTTTGCTGTCCTCCTTGGAACAGTGAGACAAGTTTAAATTGAGCTATGGCAGCTATGCCATAGCAAGAGGAGGCTTGGGGGCATAGCCAGATGTAATTTGAGTCCAACCACCCCACAGCTCTTCATTCTGGCTCAGGCGATTGACCCACTCTCCCGCTGCTGGTACAGTATGAAGTTTCTTGGTTGTTTTGGGGCCAGGTAGGAATTTTTCCCATTTCCCACGGGCTTTTTTGCCTACCCCATACTGTTCCTAGTCAGACATGGACAATTGGCTAAGATGGTGTCTAAATAGGTTGTCATTGGCAGAAATGGGGTGTGTGTGTGGAGATTTAGAGGTCGGTGAGCACCTAGATCACTGTTTTGGTGGACGGGAGGTCTCTGAAATTACCTCTTTAGGGCTTGGGACCAGGGAGGTGGGGAAAGAGAGAGCTCTTGAGGCTGGCCTCTTTAATCCTTAGGGATTGGGAGAAGGACTATCTGGTTGGTCTTCCTGATGCAGGCCGGCCGGAGAGCAACCGAGCTTTTGGGTTCTCTTTGGGGCTCAAGTGTGATCGCCCAGGGGAAGCTGCAGAGGTGCTCTGGGGAAAAGACCACCAGCTGCATCTTCTCCCACATTAGGCTACTCCCCCCTTAATTGCAGTTCTCTTAAAAAAATCAATAAATAGGTCAAGTTGATAAAATGGCCCAATTTCTACCCATGTTTTGGTGTCTGTTTCATTATTGTGTCTTGTCTCATTGTTTCCAGGGTTGGTCAGCAATCTATTTCAAATGTATTATTGTTACTCTTTTTGTTTTGTTTTTTATCTTAATTATATCAAATTGCTATCAATTATAGCTTTCAGTAATAAACACTCATTTATTCATTCAATGCTATGGAATTCTGGTATTTGTAGTTTTGTGGAATACTTAGTCTTCTTTGTTAGGGCACTCTGGTTGTCACAGCAAACCACAGATCCCAGGATTCCATAGGAAAGAGCCATGGCAGTGAAAGTGTTGTCAAACTGCATCAGTTTTGCAGTGTGAAAGCAGACTAAGGGTGCATCTACACTGTAGAAATAATGCAGTTTGACACCACTTTAAGTGCTGTAGTTCCACCCTATGGAATCCTGGCATTTGTAGTTTTACAAGATCTTTAGCCTTTTATGTCAAAGTGTGCTGGTGCCTCTCAAAACTACACAATCCCAGGATTCTGTGGGATGGAGCCTTGGCAGTTAAAGTGGTGTTAAACTGCACTATTTCTACAGTATAGATGCATCCTCAGTCAACCAGGAGCTTTGGAATTTGACACATATTGGAATTTCTCTATGTATTAATATCTGTGGAAGTTAAGTTTTATTCTTATTACATGTGAATGTGAGCAACACTATCTCTGGAATATAGCCAAAGGGTGTTAGAAGTGTAGACATGCCATTTGTCACAGGCAGTCTCAGTGAGGCAATTAATGCTGAGGGCCTTGCCAATGATTTTTCTTGCAACATAAAATGAAATATGTTTGTTCTTTTCCATAGATTCCAAAACTAGATGGGACTCTCCCATATTTTAAAATGGTTCCCTATCCTTACTCAGATTGCCTTGGTGTTGTAATAACCTATGGAGCAGAATCTAAGTATTGGTACTATAGTACAGTAGTGCCTGTAGATGTCATAAAAGGTTAAAAACCCATAAAAATGCATGAGGTGTAAGAAGCATTGCTACCAGGTGTCAAGTGTCCAGTTTTCACATGCACATTCCTTACTAATTGTTTTTGATATAAAACAATTGCAGGGATTTTTTAGCCCAAATGTTGCTTGTTGTTTATGCCAGACAGGGTAGCTTCTGTCTCTCCATTTCTTAGACGCTTCAAGGCAATGGAGAACAGAATTTCTTACTCCTTAGCTTCACAAATGCTGAACTATCTCCCATGGGATTGAAACATTTCCTGAAAGTACTGTGGCCAGGATGCCTTATTTTGACATTCAACTTATTGAAAAGGGCAGATTAATGATCATATACCATCTTAACCAAAGGTACAAAACATAGGGATGAACAGCTGCTTGGATGCCTTCCTTGGCTGGAAATCCTACTTTTTGTGGCCATGCCCACAGATGATCTCTTGGCTGTCTCTGAGTATTGAGTTGGAGTGGAACAGTGCCATATAAACACATGTGCTGTCTAAATTACTTGGCACCTAAACCCTAGCAAAACTACTCATGTGACTACAGATTTAGACAGTCAGCATATATAAAATTGCAAATGTTGGCTTCTCTGAAGAAAACCTGGCTCTTTGTGACAAGTATGAAAAAAATGACTTTGTGGATGCTCCTGAATGTGTCTGCACCATTTGGCATTCAGACAGTAAAGAAACAAATATAGGAAATGAGTTCCTTGGTATGTTGCTTCAATGCTGATGATGAACATAGCAGAATTAATGCCATCATAACCTCTGTGTAAGTTAGTGTAGGCCAATCCTAAGGGCATATAAATTTGATGAAAAAGCAAATAATACTATTTTTAAAGGCTGATTCACAACCTTGGCTTTTAAAGGTCCCATAAAGGAAAAACAGTCTCTACTCGTATTAGATTCTTCTTCACTGGCATCTATCACCACAGTAAGCAGCTTTTCTCATTTGCTTACTTTCTGCACTTTTGACAGAAATCCCACATTCTGCACTGGTGGCGTTTCCAGTTTGCCCAGACAGATCAGCTGTCATAATGAATGTGGTGTGTGTCTGTGATATTACAGGAATGTGCAGAAGAGAAGACCAGCTTTTCCCTCTTCAGGAGAGAAAAGATGTTACTGGAATGAGCATGGCACTACTGGAGAATAAAGATCAAGGACAGTTGCAGAGTTGGTGGCTAAGCTGCAAGTGTGGAAGTGTATCATAGCGTGTCACAGAAGATCCCTCAAGAGCCATCTTGTGTAACCAATGCCCAAATCCACCACTAAAGTAGTCCAGAAAGGTGGGAACTTAACTTCTGTTTAATAACATCCAATATAAGAAGGCAGTAGTAAAGTGTGTGCTACACTTGTGGCCCAGCTTTGTTGTTGTCATGTGCTGTCCAATTGGCTTGGACTTATGATATCCTTCTGAATGGGAAGACAGCCCGATATTACCAGCCCTCCTCAGGTCTTACAAATTCAGACCGGTGGCTTCCTTAATTGAATCAATATACCTGTGATGTAGTCCTCCACTTTTCTTAGTGCCTTCTGCTTCTTGTCTTTCCACCTAAGTCCTCCCTTCAATCCTCTTTCTCTGTTTCTGTCGACAATACCTCTATTTGTCCGGTCCAGAAAGCCCGCAGCCTTGGTTTCATTTTTGATTCCTCTCTGTCTTTTATTCCCCATATTTAGTTCACAGCCAAAGCCTGCAGATTCTTCCTTTATAATATTGCCAAAATTTGTCCTTTTCTTTCGACCTCCACTGTCAAGACTCTGGTCCACACTTTGGTGGTTTCCCAATTAGACTACTGTAATCTCCTTCTAGCTGGGCTTCCCCTCTCTCATCTTCGCCCTTTAATTTCTGTCCAACATTCAGCCGCTCGCGTTATTACTTCCGCTTGCCGCTTTGACCATGTTTCCCCTTTGCTATCTTCTCTTCACTGGCTCCCCTTTCCCTACCATATCCAATGTAAGCTTCAGTTGCTAACTTTCAAAGCCCTGCATGGGCTAGCCCCTCTTTACCTATCTGAACTTCTCTCTCCTTACATTCGCACCCGTACCCTCCGTTCTAGTACTCAAGGCCTGCTGTCCCAACCTAGAATCTCCACTGCTTCATTCTGGATTCACCCCTTCTTGCTTGCCATCCCTCACTCCTAGAACCTTCTTCCCCTTCAAACACGGGTCATTACTTCTTTCTCTACTTTTAAATCCAAGTTAAAGACCACCCTGTTCAGGGAGGCATTCCCGGACACTGTCTAATATACATTTATTCTTTCTGTTATTTGGGCTGACAGTGGATGTTGCTGTTTAATTGTTTTAATTGTTCCCTGCTTTTAATGAACTTTTATTTTATTTTACTTATTGTTTTGTATTTTTAGATTGTACGCCTTTGGCACATTTTTATTTCTATTTTATACTTTGATTATATCTTTGTACAGCTCTGTGTACATTGACAGCACTTTAGAAATAAACTTTAATAATAATAATAATAATAATAATAATAATAATAATTTATTGTGTATTATAATTGTTTCCTATGAGTAATGTCATGTCCAAAGTACAAAAAAAGTAAAGAAGGTAAAGGTTGTCCCTTGACATGAATGTCTAGTCGTAATCGACTGTAGGGGACGATGCTCATTTCCATTACTAAGCCAAAGAGCCAGCATTGTCCAAGACTATTCTGGTGGTCATGTGGCCAGCATGACTGCATCAAACGCTGTTACCTTCCCACTGAAGTGGTACCTATCAATCTACTTGCATTTGTATGCTTTAGAACTGCTAGGTTGGCAAAAGCTGAGACTAGTGACAGGAGATCACCCCATTATGCAGCACCTTGGCCTTGAACTGCTAACCTTCCAATCTTCCAATCATTAGAATTGCCATCTTAACCACTAAGCCACCTCATCCCTCTCCAAAGTACAATAACCCCAGTTTAATATTTTAATATCACAGCCTCTGCAGCCCATGTTGGCCTTCCAGCAATTTGACATCAAAATATAGTTAGATCATGGGGATATCAGGGCACTAACAGTTACCAACATTATTAAACCAAAGTACATTAGCCCCAGTTTAATAATTTTAGTAACTGTAAGTTCTCTGATATTCCCATGATCCAGCTATATTTTGATATCAAATTGCTGGAAGACCAGCATGGGCTGCAAAGGCTGTGATAACTTGCATAACATTGAAGAAGGAAGTGTTGTGAATATAGCATGTAGACCCTGGACATGTGAAAGTCTAAAACAGGGGTAGGCAACCTAAGGCCTGGGGGCTGGATGCAGACCCCCGAGGCCTTTGGACCGGCCCCAGGCTGGTCCTGCCCCCCCGCCCCCGCCGCCCGCCATGATGATATTGATTATTGTTATTATTACTTGTTCTTGGAGTTTTCTTGGCAAAATCTGCACAGGGGTTTTGCCATGGCTTTTCTGGGGCTGAGAGAGCGTGCATGCATATTCTTTTAATTTTTTTTATTTAAAAATATTTTTATTTATTTATTTATGGTGCTTTGGCCCCCCAATTGTCTGAGGGACAGCAACCCGGTCCCCGGCTCAAATAGGTTGCCTACCCCTGGTCTAAAACAAAGGGAGAGGGAGCTTGAGAGAAGTCACCTTCCTATGCTCTGCATTTCTGATGGAAACTGAAAGTCAAAGATAGGTTCTGCCAGACCAAACAAGACTGGATACCCTTTCATCTCTTGTTGATTCCTAAATACCCTTCCTGTCCTCTCATTTTGGGGTACTCCAGATCTGGTCTCTGTATTGTAAAGTCAATGAAGCAATAATCAACCAAATTTAACCCTTCTCATGTCCTCATGTCATGTTCATGTTCTCATATCAAAACAAATCCACCAAGGGGGAAATCTCAGGTTCCTATAAAAGACTATTAAACTTTTGTTTCTCATGGGATCGCTATAGCTTCAGGCTAATTTTAAAGTATATACAGGACCCCCAAACTCAGGGCCATTGCAGTCCGGCCCAAAGGGCTGGCCTGGGGGTAGAGCTGCGCTGAAAGGGCATGGAAAAGCCATGGCGCTGGCTCTTAGGGTGGCCTTTTGCTTCCCCCAAAGGAGCAGCAAAAGGAAGGATCAGGGCCGCGGCATGGGGTTGCCGCAGCCCCGCTCCGCCGCTCCCCGGAGCGGCTCTCTGCCGCCCCAAATGGGCCATCTGCATCAGCCCTCAGTCTCTTTGTTGCAGTAGGCTCTCCTGCTTGTTCAGTGACTGTTGACCTGAGGCTCCAGTCTGAATTGCCAGTCCTTGTTCATTCCTGTCCACTTCCCAAAATCTGCATTGATTCTTCCTGCTTCCCTGCTTTCTGTGGACCCTTGCCTTCAGGACAGGTAGATATTACCCTATCCAACCTCAAAACTCTGCTATCCCCTTTTACTTTTCAGTTTCAGTTAGCTATGTATGCTGGGTATTAGAGTGAGTTATTCTTGTATGTGTGCTCTTTTACATATCTTTCCAAAAAATTATCCTAGGTCCAAAACATATTGCAGAACTAACCCAGTTTGAGACTGCTTTAACTGCCCTGGCTCATTGCTAGGGAATTCTGGGAACTGTGGTTTTGTGAGACATTTAGCCTTCTTTGTCAGAGAGCTCTGATGCCACAATAAATTACAATTCCCAGGATTTCCTAGCAGTGAGCCAGAGCAGTTAAAACTGTCTCAAACTGGATTATTTCTGCAGTGTGTTTTGGACCCTAGTATACCCACGCCTGGAGTCTCTATCAGCCAGAACTGGTATAGTTGGTGCTTCTGATCCTCCTCTTGCAAGTTACCCAACTCTTGCAAGTTAAGCCAAGCATTCCCCAAACTTATTAAAGATAGGTTGCTACTAGTAGTAGAGGCCCATACAACCTCATATATTATGGGTAATAGTAACACCACCAGTTTCTGGGTGCCTCAGTTTGATAACATAATCAAGCAAAGGAGGCAGAGCTAGTTAGGAACTATGGTGCTATTCTCAAGTATGAAGTACAGAAAATCAAATAAAGGTTGTCTTCATTACCAAACCAATTTTGTGGAAAAAATGTCATTATTTTAGGCATCTTTAGTATCTCCCAATCCCTAGAAGGCTGCGAGGAAGGAAAGGGTAAACTATCATAAACTACCTACTTATGGTCACCATTTTGTTTCAAGTCTATGAAATAATGGGGAGAGGGACAGAGGCTCAAACTTTCAAGGAAGCATCCAAATGTTCATTCCAGTAAGGAAAATAAAAATTAATTTGGATTAGTTGTTGTGACAAAATAATGTGTTATTGCTTATCTTATTAGCAAGCAAGTCACTATTGAAGTTTCAATCTCTGGTGAATTTGGAGCTGTCCCATTAAAAAAAACACCCAGCAGCAACATCCCGTTCCCCCCCCCCCCCCCAACCTAGATCCCAAATATATTTGGAAACACTGCTAGGAAACTGGAGAGGCAAAGTCACATCTAAATCCAAAAGAAGAGTATCTCTACCCTGAATGTCCAAGTTTGTTTTATTTTTCAATGACACATTATATGCAGCCATCATCTTTCTGGAGGATTCTTTTTTCCCTAGGAAACCTGGTAACGCAGAGGAAAACAACAGCTATATGTCTTTAAATCTTCTCTAGCTTGAAGAAAGGATAAACAAATCTGAGCCTGAGAAAATCTCCCACAGTTTCTCCACTGTTGAGGAAGTGATTAAGAACAGCAACAAGAAGCAATGGTTTTGATACTGAGTATAAAAGCTGTTAGAGCCAGACAGCTGAAGACCTGCTGAACTGTATCGCTGCCAGTTGCTTATTAGTCACCCAGTGATCAATTCTGAGAGGGCTAGAAATTCAGTAGAATTAGTGTTTGTAATTCTTTCCCGTTGCCCTCTCCTCTTGTTCTAACTGGGGCAATCCATAATTACAATGAAACAAAATCATACTTCACAGTTTCACATCAGCCGTGAAGGTATTATCTAGCTGCTATTGATGGGTTGGAGAATATTACTGTTGTTGTTGTTGAAAGCAGGACTAAATACAAAAAAACTATACCCTGAAGGGTTCTTAAAAGTTATAAGAAGAGAAACTATTAGGTGAGCTGCGGTGAGTCGGCTAATACAAGCAGGACATTTAACTTTTAATTAAGTGGCGAGGCACAAAGCAGAGAAAAAGAAGCATTAGGTCTGTCTGCTAATTAACTTGGATGATGCCACAGAACTAACTAACTGGAGGAAAAGCCAGAAGCGCTCAATAAACCAATGCAGTTAATTATTAGAGAGTAGTGGTCCTTTAGCATATTGTGCTGTAACAGAATATATCTGAATCATGTTGGATTCATTTTATACGTACGTGCAAATAAGTATGCGCCAACTGGCCCCCAATCATCCCACAATATATATATATAGATCTCTCTCTCTCTCTCTCTCTCTCTCTCTCTCAGAGGCAGACAAGCAGTGACTGAAATAAATTATCTGATGCCACCACATTCCTGATCTACCTTACTATGGCAGCAGCAGCACTATTCCCACCCCCAACAACTCAGGGACAGTATCATCCAGCCCATGGAGGGAACAACCTTGCCCTTGGCTCTTCATGAGAATTGCAGAGAAAGAACAGCAGTTTACTCCTGAACTGCAAACTCAGTGCCTATGCACCCTAATACAGTTAGGGGGCATCCATATGCAGTAGACACTGGTTTCTGTGTGTATATATCTATATATCCTCAGCTAGGCAAAGAACTGTATATAGTACATAAATGCTGCCAACTGTCAACCAACTCTTAAAAAGGGCATTAGGGATCTGGATTTAATTGACCTATTTAGCTATCTACTTATCACACTACTGCAAATACATACAACTGGAACTGAGATCAAGACGCTGAAGACAAATTTGACCTACAACAAAATGTTGCATTATAAAGGGTTCATGCTCAATGATTCCAGCTTGCCACAACCTCTTCTGGGATACTCCATCCCATGCCCTTTCCCTGTTCTCCCCCTACATCTTTTCCCCAACAGACATAGCATTAAATGGCTACAGATGATGCACAGTCCTCACGAGGAATCCTTCGTCCACTCAGCGAGCCCTCTCCATTTTCTTTTTGGTACTTTTCCCCCAGTGTTGCTCACGTGGCCCCATCTAATGATGGATGAGCTCCATTGTGTAGGCCATAGATGGTCTGTAGTTGTTAGCAGTTGTTTTTTTGGTTTTAACTATTGAACTCGTTTAACTTTTATTGTAATTTTAATTCATCTAGATTTGCCGTATTTTTCGGCATATAAGACGCTCCGGCATATAAGACGCACCCAATTTTAAAGGAGGAAAATCTAGAAAAAAAAGATTCTTAACCAAATACTGTAGTAAAATATTTTATATCAACTGTATAAAGTTAACAGCAGTTTAAGAACAATTTTAAGTTGTAAATGTAAGTTTAAGCCAGCAGCAGGGCCAGGTATTGCACAAATTCCCTGCCCAACTTTCTTGCAAGTCTCCTGTCGCCTTATGGTGACTCCATGAATTTCTTAGGGATTTCTTAGGCAAGGAAGACTCGAGAAGTGGTTTTGCCAGTTCCTTCCTCTGAAATACAGCCTGCAGCACCTGGGATTCTTTGGCGGTCTCTCATCCAAGGACTATCCAGGGCTGACCCTGCTTAGCTTCCAAGATCAGATGGACTGGTACCTTTGGAGTTTTTAGGCCATTGGCTTATGGAGTAATTTATGGCTTATTTTGACCCTACCATGAGGGTTTTCTTGGCAGATTTGTTCAAGGGGGGGGGGGGGTTTGCCATTTCCATCCTCTGAGGCTGAGAGAGTGTGATTTGGCCAGAGTAATCCAGTGCCTTGGACTAATTTCTGGCTTATTTTGACCCTACCATGAGGGTTTTCTTGGCAGATTTGTTCAGGGGGGGGGGTTTGCCATTTCCATCCTCTGAGGCTGAGAGAGTGTGATTTGGCCAGAGTAATCCAGTGCCTTGGACTAATTTCTGGCTCATTTTGACACTACCATGAGGGTTTTCTTGGCAGATTTCTTCAGAGGAGGGAGTTTGCAATTTCCACCCTCTGAGGCTGAGACAGTGCAACTTGGCCAGGGTACTAATCCAGTGCCTTGGAGTAATTTCTGGCTCATTTTGATCCTACCATGAGGGTTTTCCTGGCAGATTTCTTCAGAGGAGGGAGTTTGCCATTTCCACCCTCTGAGGCTGAGACAGTGTAACTTGGCCAGGGTACTAATCCAGTGCCTTGGAGTAATTTCTGGATCATTTGGATCCTACCATGAGGGTTTTCCTGGCAGATTTCTTCAGAGGAGGGAGTTTGCAATTTCCACCCTCTGAGGCTGAGACAGTGTAACTTGGCCAGGGTACTAATCCAGTACCTTGGAGTAATTTCTGGCTCATTTTGATCCTACCATGAGGGTTTTCCTGGCAGATTTCTTCACAGGAGTGAGTTTGCCATTTCCACCCTCTGAGGCTGAGACAGTGTAACTTGGCCAGGGTACTAATCCAGTGCCTTGGAGTAATTTCTGGCTCATTTTGACTCTACCGAGTGTTTTCCTGGCAGATTTCTTCAGAGGAGGGAGTTTGCCATTTCCACCCTCTGAGGCTGAGACAGTGTAACTTGGCCAGGGTACTAATCCAGTGCCTTGGAGTAATTTCTGGCTCATTTGGATCCTACCATGAGGGTTTTCCTGGCAGATTTCTTCAGAGCAGGGAGTTTGCCATTTCCACCCTCTGAGGCTGAGACAGTGTAACTTGGCCAGGATACTAATCCAGTGCCTTGGAGTAATTTCTGGATCATTTGGATCCTACCATGAGGGTTTTCCTGGCAGATTTCTTCAGAGGAGGGAGTTTGCCATTTCCACCCTCTGAGGCTGAGACAGTGTAACTTGGCCAGGGTACTAATCCAGTGCCTTGGAGTAATTTCTGGATCATTTGGATCCTACCATGAGGGTTTTCCTGGCAGATTTCTTCAGAGGAGGGAGTTTGCAATTTCCACCCTCTGAGGCTGAGACAGTGTAACTTGGCCAGGGTACTAATCCAGTGCCTTGGAGTAATTTCTGGATCATTTGGATCCTACCATGAGGTTTTCCTGGCAGATTTCTTCAGAGGAGGGAGTTTGCAATTTCCACCCTCTGAGGCTGAGACAGTGTAACTTGGCCAGGGTACTAATCCAGTGCCTTGGAGTAATTTCTGGATCATTTGGATCCTACCATGAGGTTTTCCTGGCAGATTTCTTCAGAGGAGGGAGTTTGCAATTTCCACCCTCTGAGGCTGAGACAGTGTAACTTGGCCAGGGTACAAATCCAGTGCCTTGGAGTAATTTCTGGATCATTTGGATCCTACCATGAGGGTTTTCCTGGCAGATTTCTTCAGAGCAGGGAGTTTGCCATTTCCACCCTCTGAGGCTGAGACAGTGTAACTTGGCCAGGGTACTAATCCAGTGCCTTGGAGTAATTTCTGGATCATTTGGATCCTACCATGAGGTTTTCCTGGCAGATTTCTTCAGAGGAGGGAGTTTGCAATTTCCACCCTCTGAGGCTGAGACAGTGTAACTTGGCCAGGGTACTAATCCAGTGCCTTGGAGTAATTTCTGGATCATTTGGATCCTACCATGAGGGTTTTCCTGGCAGATTTCTTCAGAGGAGGGAGTTTGCCATTTCCACCCTCTGAGGCTGAGATAGTGTAACTTGGCCAGGGTAATAATCCAGTGCCTTGGAGTAATTTCTGGATCATTTTGATCCTACCATGAGGGTTTTCCTGGCAGATTTCTTCAAGGGGGGGACTCGTTCCACCCCCGTCCTGGGTGCTCCAATGGACTCTTCCTGAGATGGGAGGATGTCCTCTGACCCCAGGAAGAGTCCATTGAAGCACCCAGGATGGGGGTGGAAAGAGGAGGAGCACATTCAACTAGCCAGGAAAAGAGGACTCTTTCCACCCCCGTCCTGGCTGCTCCAATGGGCTCTTCCTGGGATGGGAGGAGCCCACTGCAGCACCAAGGCTGAGGTTGAAATGAGGCCTACTTTTAGCCTAGGCCTCGGCAGTTTGCCCTCAGCTTGTATATTCGCTTCATTAGGCGCAGCAACTTTCCCACCCTCATTTTGGGGAAGAAAAAGTGCGTCTTATATGCTGAAAAATACGGTAATACTGTTTTAAGGGGGGAGGGAATAATTTTTGGATTTTATGTATTGTATACTGTTTTACTGTTGTAAGCCGCCCTGATTGGGTTTTCCCAAAGGGCGGGATAGAAATAAATTTTATTATTATTATTATTATTATTATTATTTCAGAAAAGTGTACCATTTCTCCAAGCAGAGGCATCACTAGGGAGTGCAGTGACCACTTTGGGTAACACCCTCTATGTGTGTGTGTACACCCAGTGGTGTAGTACACACCCAGTGGGACTGGTGCAGTTGCTGGGTGAGTGAGAAAGGGCATTGTCTCTCTTTCTTGCTCACGCAGCAGCCATGCTAGATCCTGAACAGGCTGTCTGGAGGCCACAACACTGACCCCCCTCTGAAACCGCTGCTGCCAGGGGATTGGTGCATTCTGTTCAGAGTCTCTTCAGAATACCAAAATCCACAGATGCTCAAGTCCCATTATATATACATCAGTGTACTAAATGATGTGCCATATATATATATATATATATATATATATATAATCAAGCTGTTCTTTTTGTATTTTTTTTTGTGTGTGTGTGTGAATGTTTTTGAACCATGGCAGGTTGAATCTGTGGATGTGGAATAAAGTTAACAGCAGCAACAATACGCAACTGTCCTATGTGTAGCATCCCTTGGCATTGCATGCTATTTGACAATGTGTCAAAAGATGAAATAATGGAGGTTTTTTTTTTTTTAAAACAACAACTAAAGGAGCCTGCAACTTATGTTTCTTTAGTTATCTGAAGATTGCCTTAATTTTTCTAGTTTTCAGCTCGTGCCATTTAATTAACATGCAGCTCTTTATAACGTAACTGAATTGAGAAAATTTTCTGTTTGAAAAATAAAGGAACATACTGGAAGTATGATTCACTGTAACTAGGGATTCAGTTTCTGGTTTGCTGAGTGAAATTAGACAAGGGCCACAAGAGTATCTTGAGAGACAGATGTGAGAGCCGGAGTCCCTGATGTGAAGTAATGTTGCAGAGCATTTGTGATGTCTGAAGTCTTTGACAAATGATTTATATCGTGGAAATATGCCAGCTTTCTGATATGCCAGTCCCAGACATACACATAGCTGTGACAGGGCTCAAGACAGCCTTGCCTCAGCATAACAGCAGGGATATCTTGGGCTTTGGCAAGCAGAACAGGCCCATCCTGCCATGTTGTCTGTCAGTTGTCTGTATATTGTTCAAATTCCAATATACGCAATGCTGTAGCAGTCTGACCTGATGAATTTTTGGGATTAATTTGAACACACAATATTTCCAGCTAGCAAATGTATCACTATTGACCAGGCCTCTGGACTTTCCTCATCTTCTGTCCTGGTGGCTTCTCAGCTCAGCTTGCTTCATTTTGTGCAGTACATTTCAAATTAGGCATGTGAAAGATTTTTAACTGTTTGTGTACTTGTTTTTGTAGCTGAAAAAAAATCCTTACTTTTAGCACACATTTGTTCAAATTTAATTCATTCCAGTAACCTTTTAAAAAATACCATCTTTTGTTACTGACATTTGGCTTTGTTCTCTATATTGTCTTAGGGCCTCAGCAGACAACTAATAGAGTCGTCTTGGAGGCTAGGAAGAGGAGGAACAGCCGCACGCACGGCGCTCCTTCCTCTTGCTGAGGTTGCCCTCGGAGCTGCCGGCCCTCCGCATGGCCAGCGCTCCCAGGGCAACCTCCCGCCACAGCGTCCGCACATGCTGCGGCGGATAAGTCAGGGAAAGTGCGCCCTACGCGTTTAGGGCGCACTTTCCCTGACTTATGAATGGAGTGCTATTTTTGCGCTCCTTTCAGGGACGCCGCAGGAGCGCCGCGGTACGGAGGCTGCAATCCCGCGGCGCTCCGTCCGGCGGCGTCCTGGAAGCACTCGTGTGCTTCCCCCCTGTGTGGCTCTTTCCCCTTCTCTGTAGAATGTTCCAGATATTACATTGTTTTAGGGAATTCTAAGGGGCACATGTCAACCAGCACACAAATGGTCCCTGGAGCACTAGCTATCTCCTTCATGGAATATTGAGAAGAATGGCTGCTGCCAGGAATAACCACCCAAATCAGAGTGTGTCTGCACCACAGAGTTACATCAGTCTAACAGCACCTTATCTGATGCATCTGAGGAAGTCTACAAAAGCTCAGGCTGCTAATTTCTTTCTTTCAGTTAGTCTCAAAGGTGCTACAAGATCTCTCTATGTACTGATTCTAAAGACTAAGGGCCTTTACAGACTGCCAGAAATAGTGCAACTTGAAGCCACTTTAACTGTCCTGGCTCAGGGCTAAGGAATCATGGGAACTGTCATTTATTGTGGCACCAGAGCTCTCTGACAGAGAAGGCTCAATGTCCCAGAAAAAAAAATACAATTCCCATGATTCCCTAGCACTGAGCCAGGACAGTTAAAGTGGCCTCAAGCTGCACTATTTCTGCAATCTGTAAAGGCCCTAGCATGTAAATAGCACCTTATCACCCTATGGAGATTTAATATTCTCTGCTATAGTTCAGACCAGGGGTAGGCAACTTTTTTGAGTTGGGGGCTGGGTTGCTGTCCCTCAGACAATTGGGGGGCCGAAGCACCAAAAATAAATAAATAAATAAATAAACAAATAAAAATAAAAATAAAAAAATAAAAAATATGCATGCACATTTTCTCAGCCCCAGAAAAGCCATGGCAAAACCCCTGTGGAGATTTTGCCAAGAAAACCCCAACAACAAGTAATAACAACAATAATCAGTATCATCATGGCGGGGGGGTGGCAGTGGCAGGACCGGCCTGGGGCCAGTCGAAAGGCCTCGGGGGGCCGCATCCGGCCCCCGGGCCTTAGGTTGCCTACCCCTGGTTCAGACCAATGCATTAGAGCTCCTTCTAAGAGGGATTTATATGTACCTCTCCAGATAAAACCCTCAGGATTCTGTAGCATGCAGCTATGACAGTTAAAATGGAACTGCTATAACTTTGAACCTTATCACAAGGGAGAAATCCCATACAGAAACGGGATTTAACATTGATGTTAAAGTGTACTTAACCCAAATGGAAAGTAGTCAAAAGCTGCTTCTTTTTACTTTCAGAAAATCCCAAAAGTAAAAAGAAGCGGCTTTTGACTACTTTCCGTTTGGGTTAAGTGCACTTTAACATCGACATCATGTGAAAATCTACCCGCTTTTGCGGGTTTCTTTCTATTTAAATCCCATTTCTGCACGGGATTTCCCTCGTGTGATAAAGTCCTGTGTTATGTACATATTAAGTTCCTGCCAACACTGCTACCATGAGAGAGCGAGAGCGAGACTCCCAACAGTCAACCTAATTGGGTGTCCCCATTAGTCTGTCTTTGCCTTTGTTTAGAAGCAGGTAAAAATTGAACCTAGTTGGCCCCCTTTGGTCTTGCTTTTCATTAGTTCCAGGTAAAACAGAGTACACAGACCATTTTGAGTCTTTCATGTTTTCAAGCAGGTGCCACATGATGAACCTCACTGCATACCTACTTTGGCACATGGAGCCCATAAGAACAGCCCTTAATGGAAAACACTAGTACATGTTGAAAATCATTATGCTGGAAAACACTCAATTTGCACATGATAGACTGATTTGTCCCTCTTCCTCAAGCAAGTTACTGTTTACCAAGGACCCAGAACCATTAGTAATTTGTGCTGATAGTACATGTTATAGATTTGACAGGGGTAGCTAAAACATTTTGCTTTCTGAGATGGGCAAGATATTCCCCTTCAAACTATAGGCATCCCTCCCCATTTGTGGACTTGGAATCCGCGGTCTTGGTTGTTCACAGATGACAAGCGGGGAGGGACAAAATGGCACACCCCCAAGGTGTGTGTGCAGCGCCGCGAGCGTGTGCCCCCCATTGTAACCAATGAGGACTTCAATATTTACGTTTCTCTGGATTCATGGGGCGAGGGATCCAGAACGGATCCCCCATGAAGTGGGAGAGATGCCTGTAAATATATTACTTCAACACCAGCAACAGATCAATATTCCCCCCACCCCTGCACATCAGGCTCTTTTAGATGGTACAAGAAAGGTAATCTAGCACATGGATTTCTGCATTCTAACCACTGGGAATGGTAAAGTCCAGGAGGAATGAAATAACTGCCAATGCTGTATCTTCTGCCTGAGGTGGTTGTCCCACTTGGCCTAATGGTAGACCTCCCCCTGTTTCCAGCATTGAATATTATCTATGGAGCAAAAGACTCTTTCTTACAGCAGCAAGACAAAGGGATTACTACAACATGGCTACTGGCAGATGTTTTAAGTATATTAATGCACTGAACATCAGAGGTTCTTCAAATAATGCCACAGACAAAGCTCACAAGACTAGAAGACAAATGGGACTATGCTTAATTTAGCCACAGTGAGATAGACATTACTGGACACACACCTGATCTGTCACCAGTGTAAATGCAGGACACTTGGGTGTTGGATATTACTAATGAAGACAAAGTTCAGCAGTGTCAGAGTTCAGCCTCAATGGCTGACAGTTTCAGAAAAGAGTCT
This sequence comes from Phrynosoma blainvillii, assembly GCA_026167975.1. Lineage (NCBI taxonomy): Eukaryota > Metazoa > Chordata > Lepidosauria > Squamata > Phrynosomatidae > Phrynosoma > Phrynosoma blainvillii. Next base: position 91,603,954 of record JANUYF010000001.1, on the reverse strand, counting down.
GGGGAACTTCCCTTCCATGAGAGGCTAGAATCAGGCCCTCTCTGTCATCCTTATGATGACAAGTAAAGAGTTTTCCATTTTTTGCAAACGGCTGCCTGCAGAGTAAATGGTGTCTCTCTGTGTGTATGTTTTATTTTAGTTTTTTAACATTTATATACCACTTTTCTCCCAAATCGGACCCAAATATTCTACTTGTCCATCTTATGTTTTCAATTTGTTTAACATTTATTTTTAATGTAGTGATTGTTTATATATGATGATCTGCTTTACACCGTCTTAATACTACTATACCTCATTGTGTTTTTAATTTTATCTTTAAAAAAAAATAACATTGTGGCCTGCATTTGGTTCCAATATTGGGAGGAAGCTGAGAAGCAAACAGATAATAATATCCAAGTTGACAAAATCTGGTTGACTGAAATGTTTTTCTTCCAGTAGAATGCCATGTGCTAAATTGCTGGGCAGGAAGAACCTAGAAGGGGAGTACAGAGGAAAGTAGTGAAGGCTGTAACTTCTAGTCACTCTTTACATCCCTACTATCATCCCCTCTTGTTCTGCCACTGGAATTGATCAACAAAATCCATCAACCCAGGCTTGGTTGTTGAAGCACCAATATGGCAGCTGTAACACATCTCTGCTCCAGACTGATAAATGACTGCAGTAAAGAGACTGAATGCCATAGCAGCTGTAATGGAGATAGACTCAGCATAGTAAGGAATATGTAGGTATATAGGGTGTTACACATGGTGGCTTCTTCCTTTGCAGGAAGGAAAGGGAGATACTTGTGTAACATACTATTTATCAGCAGTATGGTATTACAAGAAACAGGGCAGAACACAAATCCCGTAGCAGTTCTGCCAGTATGCTTTTGCAAAGGAAAAACCTCATTTATTTCTGGAGCCAGGGAACTACTAATACTGTATTTGGCAAGGGTTATGCATGTTTCCTTCTGCCTTCAATTAAGCTCAGGCTTTCAATCAGCAAAGGCATTGTACCAAAATAGTCAATTTATGCACAGTTATCTCAGAAGTCACCAGTAAACCCAAGGTTTCCTTGAAGTATGCAGATATTTCTAAGATCTTGGCTCACTGCCATAAAGAACGATGAGATGAGAGCCTTAACAGGACAGTCTGTTAAGCAGCTGAAAGTAAGGGCCTTTGCAGACTGCTAGAAATAGTGCAAATTGAGTCCACTTTAAGGGTAAGGGTTAGGGTTAGGGAATCATGGGAGCTGTATTTTATTGTGGCACCAGAGCTCTCTGACAGAATTTCATATATCATCCCCTCTTTTAAATTCCAAACGCTGGTGTAGGAGCTGACTAGAATCAAGACAAGAGCATGAGAGGAACAGTTTTTAAAGAATATTTTCCTTTCGAAGTATGATCCTGCCCAAATGTACTCCCTTCACACTGCTAATTGTTTGAGAAAAAAGCTCCTGTTGTACCAGTGATTGACCATGTCTCCCACTCCACTTTTAAATAAATGTCTCTGGATATAAATGACATCCCCAAACATGTAGGACATGGTTGTATGTTTCTATGACCAAGTCCTCTGAGGCTACAAGTGGACAGCTACATGATGGGGGAATAGGTCAACTTTTTGCCATATGCACCTCTGTGGGTTGCCAGTGAACTGGAAGTGATGTCACATAAATGTCACAGGGGCTAATTTTAAACTGCTTTTATGGAATTTGGGATAGGAGGATTTAAAAGAAACAAATCACATTTTTGTGCAATGTTAGGGTGTTTCAGCAAAAATTTATTCTGGGGTGGGGTGTCTTTGGATTTAGGGGAAATCTAATCCTAATCCTAATATTGAGGGCTTTGGGGGCCACACAAGTTTGGAGCCACATGTAGGCCACTTCTGTTCTAGGCTACTGACTAATCAGAATTTTCCTCCCTAGGTGCTGCTCAGTCCCCAGCCAAAAGACCCCCCCCGACTCATCGGGAGGGGTCTTTTGTTGCACCGTCCATTTTGGGAAGCAGGCGTTGTGATTGGTTGTGGCCGCAGGAAGTCATGCTCCTCCCCACGGCTCCCAGCCAATTGGGGCATCTAGAGAGATCCCTCAACTATCTCCCCTAATCTCACAAGATTGCGGAGTCTCACAAGATTGGGGGCGAGATTTCAGAAGCCAACACCATGATTGGATAGAGCTACAGGAAGTCCCACTCCTTCCTGTGGCTCCCAGGCAATCAACAACCCCCATAATCCTGCGAGATTGGATAATCTCCCAAGATTTGGACTAGATGTGGGCCTATATAAGTCCCTGTACCACGTGGCTGCAGGCATTGCAAGCCAGGCTGCCGAGAGACTCAGCCCACCCACCCTTGGCTTTGTCATTTTCAAAACTCTACCCTCAGGCTGTTGCTGGTTGCCTATGGGGGCTGGATGGAAATTTTCCCAGTGCTATTGGAGCAGTTTTTTTTTTTGCCCTCCCTGAGGGATTTTCAGTTTTAGATTTTATGTTGTTAGTCATTTTGAGTGTGTTCATTATTTATGTTATATGTGTAATGTCTCTTCCAAGGTTTAACTTTTACCTTTCTGAATTAGTCTCATTTGCTGCTTTTGTCACAACTTCAATAGGGTCATCTGGGTGCCTAGCTCTAGCGGTTATGCGCTCTATTACAATAGCTCATTTATCAATGTATTGTGATGTGTGATGGATGATTGATATATGATGAGAGTTTGTGATTTATGCTCTTATTAACCAATATGAATGATTCCAGGTGTTAACCTATGAATGATTTATGACATGATTTATGGCTTGCTTTATGATCTGAATATTGGCATATGATTGATTTATGACATGATTTATAGTTTGATTTATAGCCTGATTTATGGTACGGGAGTATATACATATGTCAAAAGTCAGACAAACAATGAGAATGATTAATGACTGTCAAATTGTGATTTATGACCACTATACAAATAAATAAAGTTGTGGCCTTTTATTACCCACTAAAGGCGAATGGGCTCCTTCGTGCTGGCGCAATACCTCTTTCTGTGAAATACCTTTCTGTCTGCATCAGCAGTAGACCTTATCCATGTCCTGGACAGCTTGTCAGACACACATTGGCCTGTTTTAAAAAAGCTCTGGGAAAGGAGGTTATCTTTCTTCACACAGAAAATATATGTCTGGATTCAAGTTATGAATATATGTCTGGATTCAAGTTATGAATTATTAAGTATTAAATAAGAGTTATTAAATATGATACAGAGCTTGGAACATTAGGTTTAAAAATTAATTTGATAATGTTGAATGCTAGAAATTAGAAAATTGCTTCATTATCAACTCTAGTAATGGAAATCATTAAATTAGTTGAGTTACAGTTAGTTAACTCATTAATTAAAAAGTTAGGTTGAGCACACCATGGAATATACAGAAAATGTCATGGAGGTTGACGCTGTTGACTTTAATGGCAGAGCTTTTCTAAAGTGCTCTTTTTCCCTTTTAAAGGTACCTTCCACTAACCTATAATTTTTTCCAGATGCACTATAAAACCCATAATATGACTGTCATCTGGGAATGGTGAGAGTTCAGCACATCTTGTAACTGTAAGGTTGAGTAAAGTTGTCCTAAAGTATGCCATCTCATCTTGCAACTTCTTCAATGAAGTTTCTCAGTTATCTGAATCTCTCTATTCTTGCAAGCTAACCAACACATGAACTTTACTTACTTTTCAAATTCCTTGTTTGTTAAAGATTAATAAGGAGTGGCTTATTTCAGCTAGAGGGCACTGATCCACCACAAGTGGAGCAACAAGACAATACCTGCAAGGATCAGTCAGTGAATCCAGGGTAGAGAATTTTTAATCAGAAATTATTTGAAAGCTTCAGAAAATATGTAGACTATTTTCCTGAACAAGTGAGTCATTGTATCTTCTCTGCCTCCTCACACCTGATCAAGAAGTGTAAGGATCAGTGGCTGAGCACATGTTTTAAAAGCAGGAGCCATGGATCCAAAATTTAATCAGTTTAAATTATCAGGTATCTAAAATGGGACCTTGGTGGTGAATTGGTTAAATGCCGGCTGTGAGTTTGGTTGTGAGTTTGATTCCAACCAGGGGGCTCCAGAGTCGACTCAGCCTGGCATCTTTCCGAGGTCGCTAAAATGAGTACACAGCTTGTTGGGGGCAATTAGTTTACATGTTGTAAACTGCTTAGAGACTGCTTAGTTCAGTATGAAGTGGTATAGAAATGTAGATGCTATTGCTATGCCCACTCTACACATTTGGCTTTCATTGTATAATTAAAAGTGGTGGCTAGAAAGTAAAATAAGAAGGAGTAGAATAAAAATAGAAGGAGTAGTGGAGCATAATATAAAGAGAACCCAAGAGAGAAGAAAATGGGTGTTTGTGTGAGGGAAACCTTTCATTTCATTATTCAAGTGCATAGCATTGTGTGAGCAAAATAAGATTACAAACTAATCCACAATATAAATTAGTCCACAATATAATCAGTAGATTATTGAAGAGAGCCTCCCATCCTGCAGAAAGGCTACAAACAATTTCCTTTCATGCAGACTCATGGGGACCTGCCTTTCAGGCTGAAGAGGCCTGACAATCTGGAAGGGCCACATGGTGCTTGAAGAACTTGGTTTCCAGAAAAATCAGTCCCCATATCCCACACCCATTCAATTTCAAGATTCACCCCCCCCTTCCATTCTTTATTGTTGTTTCTGCTGATACACTAACTTGAACTCCAGAAAGTTTCCCTTTCCAGCCCAACAACAGAGTATATGATGCATTTCCTCCAATCTTAATACTATTTCTCCCAGAGCAGGTGGACTTTCTGTTTTCCTAAACATGACAGAAGAAGAGACACCTGCTCTGATTAATTATAATGACTTAATTCACCAAAATCACTAAATTTACTAAAATCATGAGAATACCTTGCTCATTAGAAAAGACAATAATGCTTTGTAAGGGAGAAAGCAGTAGGAAAAGAGCAAGACCACATTACAGATGGACAGAACCAATCAAGGATGCCATGCCAATAAGTCTGCAAGATCAGAGCAGGGCAGTTGATGACCAGATATCTTGGAGGTCTCTTGTTCATAGGCTCTCCATAAATCAAAGTCAGCCTGATGGTAATTAACAATAAACCACTAAAGCATATTTCAGTATTCGGTGTTAACTGGGTGCATTTAGAAAGTTAGGAAAAATTGTTGGAAAAAGCTAGCTAATTATCAGATCAATGAATTAATTATTGCATCATTTTTGAACTTTGATATGATGGTGTAATGGCAGACTACCTCTGAGGAATTTAGGGTCTTTGCAGACAGCGCAAAGCACTGTCTTGGAGGCAAGGAAGGGGAGAGGCAGCCTCACGCCAGGCACCCCAACCACTTCCCAAGGACGTCATTGGAGCGCCCGCCATTCTACATGATGTCCTTCCACCTCAGCGTCCAGACACACTGAGCCAGAAGAGATGCCGAAGAGGTGCATGCCGCCTCTTCCAGCGCCCTTTCTGCGCCTTGCAGAAGGAGCGCTATTTTATAATTTATATTTTATTAACATATATTATTCAAACATATCTTTCAAGCTTAACATATAAATTTCTTTTTCAATAATCATATACAAATATTTACAATTGACTTCCTATTTTAGTGCTCCTTCCAGGGCCAGAAAAGGAGTGAATTGGGGCCAAGGCATGGGGCAGTCTTGGTCCCAATCCGCAGTTTCTCAGGGTGGCCCATGGCTGCCCAATAGATAAAAGTTATCTTGTAATCTGCACTACCTCATAGGGTTGATTGTGGAAATACACTGGCTGCTCATAAGCATCATCCATGACCAAGTCCTACAGCACCTTTTTAACATTATCATTAGTACATGAAATATCAAGAGACACGTTTAGCCTTATATTTTCTTAGGTCCTTAAGTAAAAATCCCCCAAAGATCTGAACATATTCACACTTCTTCTTTTGCTGAATCATAACGTCTGGTCTCTAGCTTTGTACTAACCACCACAACTATCTACAAGCAGAATACAAAAACATACAGAACAAACAAGGCATCAAACAGATAACCTATCAGATTGGGATAAATTGCTACCCAGTGAGACTCCTAGAAGCAAAATGCACTTAAGTTCCAATTTTTCCATTCCTGTGCTCTCTTCACATGGCAGCCTCCAGCACACAGTGTACCCACAGAAATGTTCTGTTCTAAATCAAAAGACAATTTTCTGTGAGATAAAGAACTTCTATGGAATAGGGGTGGGGGTGGGGGGAAATTTGGCAGTCAATAAGGAAAACCCAGATCCAGATGACTTCTCAGTTATGAATCTTGCAGGGAGGCCATATGCAAGCCATTATCTCTCTTGTTTTAATAGATGTCATCAATTTTTTTGAGGGCTTTCAAAGAAAGGTAGGAGTCAAATGCAATAACAAATAACTTAAAAAAGCAGAAAGTAAAATGCATCTAGTGGTAGTAGAGTTGTCAGATTAGAACTACTCCCGGTCCTTGAGATTTTAGGGACAAAACCCGAGATCAGGCATGTCCTCTAGGTCATAAGACAGGCCTTTGTGATTTTAAGAGATGATAACATAAATGACAGCCATTGGTGTTACCATTAAGAATGATACATTGAGCATCAGTTGCACAGCATATGCCACAAAAAAACAAACCAAAAACCAAAACAACCCAAAAAACCCCAAGCCTAACAAATGAGGAAATACACACACACACCACCACCACCACCAACAACAACAACAACACATACTTTTCAAGGCAGAGCACATGCCTTGAGATTTTTCCCTTTCTCTCTGAGGACCAGAGAAGAGGAGCCAGGTCCTAAGATCTGGGAACCCTAAGTGGCAAGAAAACTGAGAATTCATGATACACTGGAGCAGTGTTTTTTCTAGTCCTTTAATACATTCCCCTGATACCAATGTCTTCAATATTGGTTCTTTGTGATCTTGCATGTGGGTCAAGAGGTTAAATAGATTACATCAATGAGACATCATTTTTTTGTGTGCTGCTGCTGTTGTTGTTCAGGACTTTTGAATCTTGAAGGAGAAAGATTCAGATACAGAGCAAGACAGGGCTGAGGTAGAATTAAAAAAAAAAAGAGTACTATACTATCTACTGTTGTAGACTAATAGCAAAAAAGTCTGTGGTTTGGACCCAGATGTTAGTTGTCACTGATATCAATGTAACATAAATTAATCATGCTCATACCTAACATTTTATGTTATTTGAAAAGTCCAACTAACCTGATCTGGAAACAATTCTCAATTTTAGAAGTTCTGTAAGTTTTTAAAGCCCTGGTTTGTTAGCAGGGCCTTCCATTCTGTATACTGAATAGGTAGGATGTACATGTATTAATCTCATTTTATACCACCTTTCATGCACTTCCCTGTTTGGTAATGGTGCTTCAAAAAGAAGCCACTGGAAAGACAATTCACTTTCCATCTGAATTAAAGAGTCAATTTTGCATCCTTCTACCACTTTCTGACCTATATTAAAATTATCTCTGGAAATCTCATTTATGAAGCTTCCGTTCATCATGGGGATAGGATCTGTGCTCCTCCAGATGTTGTTGGGTTCTAAGTCCCATCAACTCCAATTAGTACAATGGTCATGGATTCTGGGAGCTGAAGTCCAACAACATCTGGAGGGTCCTAATTTCCCTATCTCTACTTAAAACCTTGAGTTACAATTTTTTATTTTTGCCATTCTGCTAAAAATGTAAGCTTTAACCCTATCAGAGCTGGTAAGCAAAGGAAGCTCTCTGGAGTTTAATTCTCTGCTACCTTCGATCCATGTATTGCTTTGACCCAGCATATGAGTCTGATGTTGAATTGCACAACATATGTCTGGGAAGAATTGCTTTCTTTTGATACAAATCCTACTTCCTCAGTTTGAAAATTCTCCAAAGCAGCTTGAAAACTAAGGGCCTTTACAGACTGCCAGAAATAATCCATCTTGAGGCCACTTTAACTGCCCTGGCTCAATGCTAGGGAAATCATGGGAATTGTAGTTTTTTCTGAGATATTGAGCCTTCTCTGTCAGAGAGCTTTGGTGCCACAATAAACTACAGTTCCCATGATTCCCTAGCACCGAGTAAGGGCAATTAAAATGTCCTCAAGCTGCATTATTTATGGCAGTCTGTAAAGGCCCTAAGTTACTTCTCTGTGGCAACTTCCCATGGTGAGCAAGCATACAACAGCATGGCAGCTCATTGTCTCAGTGATGTTGACTGGGAAGTGATAGGATGGATTCTAAAAAAAATCTAGTTATACCTGAATGGAACACTTAACCATTTCAAATTTATTACGTATAGGCTTGAATATCAACTAGAGTATTAAATCAACTGTTGAATAGTAAATCAACATGGGCAAATCCCACGGATTCAATATGTCTGCTGTAGTTGGGACTAACAATAGGATTCATGTCAATATCTCCAATTTTTGTTACTATACATTATTTCCATATTTACTTGGAGAAAAAAACTGAGATGGATGATCTCTCAGACTTTATCATTCTGCCATCTCTCATGTATACTAAAAAAAAGGAGGTAATTTTATTTACTTCTCTGAGTACTATCTAGATCAATAATTATTTATTTTAGTGTTCTTATGATACATCTGTACCACTCATCACTGAAGTAGAAGATTGGGTGCCTTTGTAATTGGGCTGCTGGTTGAGATGTTTTTGTTTTGTTTTATGTTTTCAATTTTAAGGAAGCTGTGAAAAACCCCTTAAAATCTTTCCTCAGGGTTAAGTAATGGGAGATTGCTATCACAAATATTTATCAAAGCCTTTATTCATAAGCTCAAAAAGAAAGTTCTGGAAAATTGTTTTACTCTTATCTTGGCAAAGGAAAGTGATTGATATCTACAAAAGGCATAGTATATTCTATAGATGGAATCTATCTAGACTGTGGAATTGATAATGGAGCATGTCATATCTAGGTCATGAGTTCAAATGTAGTTCAATTACTGCTGCCTTACAGTTGCAAAGTCATCTATGTGGAAATACTTTATTGCCTTAATTTACTTGCAAAAGGAGAAGCAGGTTTTGTCAGAGCCAGATAAAAGATCAGCAGGACATGGAATGTGAAGATGGAACAGCTCTTACATTCTTGGGATGGCCTGTTGTAAACTGAAGTCTCTCAATGAGGATCTATAAAACAGTATGGTTTGGTTTCACACATCAGACAGGTACAGACATCAGTATATCCGATGAATAACTTGGGGTGTGTTTCAGTTTACATTAGGCAAGATCCTAAGATACTGTGAGTTAGAGTTGCCATAATTCTCTTCCACAAATCCAGGACAAAAGTATATGGGATCGGATTGGGTGGATTATTGGGGTTGGGGGATGGACTTTTTAAAAAAAATACCACAGTTTGACATTTTATTGCATATTTCAGTAGTTTAAAGTTTGTTGACAAACCTCCAAAATTGGTATGGGTACTCTCTCCCCAAAATGAACTATCGACTTCAACTCTGCACTCCCTCCCAATTCTCCTCTCAATCTCCTGCCAGCCATCACTCTTTTCCTCTCCTTGCCACCAAGATGCCTCAGCAAGATTTTAAACCCCTTCCCTGCCCATCGACCACACTCCTCCCCACCCCAATCCTCCTCTCAATCCATGGTCCTTCCAATCCAGCCAGCCCTCACTCTTTTTCCTTCCTTGCCCCTCCTTACCCTTCTTGACAGGTAGGAAGGTGAAGGGGGGGAGCAAAGCAGCTTACTGCTACCCAGTGAGGCTGGGATCTCCAGCTAGAAATGGGGAGACGATGGCCTCTGTAGTCCCAAACATATACGCAAATATATTTTGTTGTCAGGGCTTCTCAAAACTCAGTAGTAATTCATACTTTTGTGCTGGCTTAAATTTGTCTTTTTCCCTGTTGCCATGCAGCTGCCCATCAAAGCCTTTCTTAAAAAAGGAAAACATTGGCAGGCTTGTGACAATTGACTGGTTGCTGAGGAAGGGGCTTGTTACTAGTTGGGTGCTGTTTCTGAAATGATTTCTTTTAAAATTGTGCCTTAAATAGTATTAAGTTGTTTTAATATAATTCTATTTTATCTTTGGTCTTGTTTTGTGTGTTAAGTCTCCTTTTTATTCAGTATTACAATAAACAAAATAAACTAAACTAAACTAGAAGCCAAGATGACAAGACTTAGGGGGGATGCAGACGAGGGCGTCCAAGACGCGCTGGTCCGCAGCGCCGCGGGGCCAAGGCAGCCTCACCACGGCACATCCCCGCCGAATCTAAAAGGAGCGCCAAATTGGCGCTCCTTTTAGATTTAAGGGAAAGTGCGCCCTAAAAGTGGCGGGCGCACTTTCCCTGCCTCAAAAGCTGCGGCGAGTGTGGTCGCTGCGGCGTGAGGCCAACCCGGAAGCGCCGGCCGTGCGGACGGCCGGCGCTTCCGGGGGCGACCTCAGGAAGAGGAAGGGGCGCCGAACGTGCGGCTGCCCCTCCTCTTCCGGGCCTGGAAGACGACTCTATTAGTCATCTGCCGAGGCCCTTTGACTGTTGTACTTTGGACGCATCATGAGAAGGCATGAATCATTGGAAAAGACAATAATGTTAGAAAAGGTGGAGGGAGGTAGAAAGAGAGGAAGGCCACATGCTAGATTATTATAGAGACCACAAATATGAGTTTGCAGGAGCTGGGCAGAGCAGTAGAGGATGGGGGCGCCTGGAGATGTCTCATCCATAGGGTTGCCATGGGTCAAGATTGACGTGAAGGCAGTTAACAACAACAACAAACAATAAACTGACTTAAATGCCATTTCTGGAAACAAAGGCAGAATATAGATCCAACAAACAAACATATAAAATCATAAATTCTCATTCTTTGACCCTGTGATTAAGGTTCTAGTTTACATTTTTAGCAGAATGGCAAAAATAAAATATCGTAACTCAAGGTTTTAAGTAGAGGTGGAGACTGCTATCCCCCAACCACTCAAGGTTTCAAGTAGAGATGCTGACTGCTATCCACAAGTTTGAGCAGTTTGGAAGTGAACCACTTCATGTGTTTTTAAAAACCCTTTCTGCTCCTACCCAGTGGGAGGTGGAGGAAGGTTTTCAAGGGGCTGGAAGACTGTGTGGGACTCCCTGATATTCTCACAGCCATTTGGAGATGAGGTTCCATTGCACTGCCTAGCCCTGGGCTGAAACAGTGTAGCCATAAATTCACAAGGCCTCCTGGGCTCAGTGTTTTTGGTTTTGGTTGGCCTCCTTTCCTTCACTCTCTTCTTCCTTCTGGGTTCCAGCTCTGACACACCTGCACAGTACTACCTAGAGTCTCCAGCATGGAAAAGTCTCCCTCCAGGGCCAGTTTTTTCACATGATTTCCTGTGTGGCTGCCACCACTGCCATAGTCACTGCCTGTGGCCTTAGGAATTCAGGATGTAATGTTTCAATCAACCCTGGCAGCTGGGACATTTTTTTAGTTCCTTCAATTTGGAATTTTCCTGTTTTTTTGGCGGATAAATGGTAACCCTACTGTAAGTGGACTTCCAGGTTGTTTCTTCTTCTTCTTCTTCTTCTTCTTCTTCTTCTTCTTCTTCTTCTTCTTCTTCTTCTTTCATCACACCTCACCCTATGGATCGATGTAGGCAGGGAACAACAACAGATTGACGCACAACTGATCACATCAATAACATCTATTTAAAAGAACAAACAAGACCAGTACATACTAAAACAATCAATCTGTAGTTTAAAAATTATAATTTAAAATCATAATTTAATATTATTTTAAAAAATAAATTGAAAATGTAAAAATCTTCTGGATAGGCCTGCCAGAAGAGACTATTCTTTAATGCTGTTTTAAATTGAGATAGTGTATTCAGCTGTCAAATCTTTTCTGACAGGTCATTCCCCAGTCTAAGTGAGACTGAGGAAAAGGTCCTTTGGGTAACAGTTGCCAACCTAGTCCTGGTTGACTGAAGTAAATGTCCTGCAGAGGACATGAGTGTACGAGATAGATTATAAGGGAGGAGGTGATCCTATAGGTAACCTGGATCCAATCTATAGTTTTAAAGGTGAAGTCATTGATACAACAGAAGCCCGTGCTTATGGAAAGAAGGAAGTCAATGTTTGCTGACTCCCTTTCCATCTGTGTGACCATCCAGTGTCCACTCTGAAGAATTTGGGAACCTTTTGGAAAAAAATGGAAGTTGTACGAGGGCTGTAGGAGGAAAGAGAAGTGCCTCCTCCCAACTCTCCTCCCTTCCAGTAACACATTTGAATCAAAGTCCATTCTGTTTACAGAATATTTACTCCTGTAAACAGATGGACATCTTTGAAGCTCAAGTGTAACATTATTAAATATTAGGGCAAAAGTTATTACCTATTCCCAATAGACAATCCCCTATGTTAGTAACATATTGCACTATTGATGCTAGTATTTTGGATTAATGTGTGCTAGTGTACTATTAGAATTAATGTAGTCACTGCAGAAGGTATTAAACCACATCCAGCATTTTAAAATATTTTAATCAACATGCAAGGTTTGTGGTAGGCCCTTAAAGAACTAGTACATGAAGGATAGACAATTATCACTATATCTTGAAAAACATACTTTGAAGAGTTCCCACTGAGACCACTGACATTTTCTTGTTGTTTGAAGTTAATTACTAGTATGATCTCTAGCAAACAATAAAGAAACTTCACTTCTGTAAAAGGCAATTTAATGGGCTAATTCATCTCACTCAGATTAATGAAAAAATGCATCTGGTTATGATCTGCAAACCAGAATATAAAAGCCATGATTTTGCTCTAAATGTATGGAGGAGGGGATTGCATCATTACTTATAGTATATGGAAAACTTATTCTAGTTATTTCTCTCTAAAAGTAAATGGAAACAAAGGTATGCCTGTTGTTTCAAGCAATGAAAGTCACCATGCTTTGCTCTAAGCATCCTGACTTTAACTCCACTTTTCAGCATGAAGGTTGAGAGAAAGATGAAAGGTCATCTTTTGTTGCTGTGAAAGAGAAATAGATGGGATAGAGGGAGTTTAATTTCTACAAGGAGAATAAGGCCTCTTAAAATGCCCTCCTCCTTCATAATTCATGGGTTCAGTGGGCTTTCAACAGCAATGTGAAAATTACCTCTGGAACATATTTGTTAAGCTTTGATATTTAAATATCTACTATCTAGCTCATGAAGAACTTCAGCTTCTTCGTGAGCTAATTCAAATTCTGTCCAAACTTCTGATCTCCATGGCAGTCTGTCCACTACTGATCCACCCAATCCCTTCCTTGTCTCTTTACCTCCTGAGTTATGCTAATGCTCCCCTCTCTGGCCATGACAAGCCATGGGGAGGGAGAAAAGAGGGAACATCCTATGCAAGCCCTCAAGGAGCTTAGCTATGGCCTTGTAAGACAGCATTGATGTTATGCAGTGTGCCAGTCACTGGAATACACTGCCCTCTCTTTCTTGTCTCTTTGGCTTGTTATCACCACCAAAGCCCTGAGAGTGAATGAAAACTGAAGGGACACACAAAAAGATTTTGCTGGTGAAATATGGAGTACTGATGGGATGTGAGGTGGGAGTGGACTGGAAATTCCTCTTTGCTTAGATTAAAGTCTGAGTCAAAGAAGAATGTGTTGTTCATTACAACCTCATCTATAATATTGCCACTGAAGTGAATTATTATAAATTCTGTGAAAGCTATATTTTGAAGATCAGACTACCACTTCAGTGACAACCTTGTTGGCATGCCTGTCAGTTGCTTTCTAGACCCCCAAAATGTACAATTGACATAACTGTGCTTATGTAACCTCTATTTCATCCTTGTCATCAGGAGTATTCTTGATTTTCTCAGGAAACAACCTTTGAAGATGAAGGCAACATTGCTAGCTAGCTAGTAGCTAGCAGCTTCATTTATAGGATACAAGAGGTGAAAAGCTGAATCTGACTGTACATACTCCAAGAATATTTGAGGACCCATGGCAAAGCAACATTCTTTGACAGCACTGAAGCTGCAGAGTGTTGTCTACCAGAGCTTTTCTAGAGTTGAATGGGGTTTGTTAGCCACCAAGTCCAGCCAGAAAAGGAAATTCAAAGCTAGAGCATCCCAAATCCAGAACCCATTCCCCTAGAACAGGGATGAGAAACATAGGACCTGTCAGACATTCTTAGACTCTAAATCCCTGCAGCCCTAGCAAGCAGAGTCAAAGTTAAGAAATTCTGAAAGTTGCAGTCCAACAACACTTGGAAGACAGCATTAAGCTTATCGCATGGCACTTAAGGAACAGGAATGGAACAGAATGTAAGGGAACAGAATGGGGCAAAAATGCATTTTACTGGATGGAAGAACACCACCGATGCTGCCAGGAGTTCCCAAGGCATTCCCCAGCCGTTCCTGGCAGCCAATTTTTGAAGGATGGTTCAAAATCATTTTGCAAAATCGGCTACCAGGGATGGCTGGGTAATGCCTTGGGGACTCCCGGCGGCATCGGTGGTGTTCTCCCATCCATTAAAATGCATTTTTGCCCCCTTCCGTTCCATTCCATTCCATTCCCTTCCGTTCCGTTCCCGTTCTTGTAAGTGCTGTGCAATAAGCTTACATGATTCCCATTCCTGCCCTAGGACAACCAGGCAATCATTTTGTAGCTTGTTTGCCTGTGACATGTTTGAAAAACACTTGTAGAAGTAAAAGCATGCATGATGTCTGTGATTACATATGTGTTATTACAGTATTCATATGCAAGGTTTTCATGGGCCATAGAGATAGGTATATCTTGGATCAGCTTCAAGTGATGTTGCTCAGGGATGTGGACAAAATGCTTTGAGAATTGTGGCCAACTATATATGCATCTAAAAGTGAAGTCTGGAAATATGACCTTGATAAAGATATATTTTGGCTGCTCACTTGAAGACAAATGTTATGTTGGGGAGTCAGCTCAGCAAGACTAACGTAGCCCAGAGGTGCTCTCCACAAGCTCCTATCAGAGTCAGTGTGCATTTAGGTCAGAGGAGCTGCTTCTAGCCATCAGCTCCTGGAATATCATCAATCTTCCTCAGGTTGGTAACAACATGTGATTCCCTTGGAACACAGTAATATTATAAGCCTGCTACAACTCTTTTAACCTGGCTCAAGAATGACTCTCTGTGACAGCCACTCTCTCTTGTTGATTAGTATTAGAATGCATATAGTCAATCTATTGGATTTCTTATACCAAAATGAAAGGAAAACAAACAGTGCAGGGTGAAATCAAGTGTAGAGAACAGCTTAAGACCTCAGAGGCTTTTCCCTTTAAGATTCCCTAGAACCTCAATGTTCTGCCTATTCCATTTCCCCCAAACAGAACACCATCATTTATGTCAGATTTCCCCCCCTTGAATCCTCAAGATGAGCAAAATTTGACTGGCCTTGCTAGCAGGAAAATAGTATTCTGTTTCCCTACCTTTTCTTTCTTTCTTGGCCAGTGACAAGCATCCTAAATGCTAACTGATGCTAGCATTATCTTCTGCAGAACATCAACTTTAATGATTTATAATCCTCAGTGACTGATAATCTTTGAATAAGAGCTGCAGCTTATTAGGGCTTGGAGGTAATCTGTTATAAGCAATGATAAGGGCATAACAATGCTCCTTTTATCTCCTTGTATGATGAGGCTGCCTGACATTCCTTTCCCCCTGCAGGAAACATGGCAGTTTCCCATACCACCTGTTGCAGGTCACAAGTATCACTATAGTTCTAATACTATCATTCTCTAGTAGGCATGGGTAATATCCAGCCTGCTGGCTGCATGGCATTCCCAAGCCCAACTTCTCACATCTCCAGGTATCTCCATACTCCTCATTTTAAAAAATGGGATATACACTTCTAAGGATGGTTCCCAGTCTTTAAAAAAAAAGAAGAACCTACACTGGTTATAATGCTAATGCTAATATATGAATAACATGTAACATAATATGTGAGAGCCAGAGAGGTGTAGTGGCTTGAGCACTGGACTAGGACTCTGGAAACAAGGGTTTGAATCCCCACTTGGCCATGGAAACCCACCGGGTGAGTGTGGACAAGTCACATTCTCTCAGCTTCAGAGGATGACAAAGGCAAGCCCCCCAAGCAAATCTTTCCAAGAAAACCCCAAGAAAACTGTAAGGTTTGCCTTAGGATGTTATCACACGTGGGCCACAAAGCGATAATAAAGTGGAAATGAGAAATCCCGAAAATAAACCAAAAATAAACCTTGATTCCGCAAATGGCTTTCACACGTAATTACCTTAATTCCAAAATTACAGTAAGCGCATTTAACATTCACACACAAGTGAGAAAAGCTCGTAAATGTACTAGAAATGATCTTCTAGCACATGCACAGATATAGCTATGCTCGCCGTGGCTGGCGGATGTTGTTTTCATCACTTCCTTTTCCCCATTTCGTCATTGATTTCTCTCTTGCAGCACCCATCCCCAATTGTGTTCTTTCACAAACCCCACATCAACCACGGCCCGATATCTCTAGTAAAAGACAGATATATTTAGAAAGACGAAGCAGAGAGGTTCACGTCTGGCCGGCAGGTTTGTCGCCCAAACAAAACTGGAAGTAAACATAATAAGAAGACGCTGCCTCGATGACCCATGGGAAACCCCGCGGAACCATAGGAAAATACGGGGAAATGCTTCCAAATGCGCATTTGCTTTTCACATTACGGTAAATGCGAAATTACCTTAATTTCGCATTTGCATTTCCTCAAAACTACCGAATTTCAAAAGATCTCGGATAACACCAGTTTCTGTCCACTTTCTGTCCAGTTTCTGTGCGACGTCGTGTGAAAACGCGAGACACAAATCCAGTTTTTGTTTGGGATTTGTGTGGATTAACCAGCAGATTTGCCCCATGTGATAACGTCCTTAGAGTCAGAAATAACTTGAAGGCAGGCAGCAACAACAATAAAAGCAACAACAACATGATATGTTACAGCTAACATGGAGGTAATAGTAGTGCTAGCATATTAAGTGTTTATCATTACAATCACTTCCTGCTCTGTAGAAGTTCTTTCTCGCCTAAAATAGCGTGTGTGTGTGTGTGTGTGTGTGTGTGGAAGGAAGCGAATTTAAATGGCACATCACACTTGTGAGGATGTGATTTGCTAAACATTCTAGATTTAGGATTCAGGAGAGGTTCCAGGTGTTGGTGTGTTTCCTGACAAAGTATGGGGAAGGGTAAAAATGGATTGCAGACCCTCAGCAGTTGCCCAGCCAGGCTTAAAACATAACTAAGCTCAAAACTTTAAAAAGGGGTCCAGACTTCTCCAAAAGCTTGGCAAAAAAAGCTACATGATGTTACCAAATAATTCTGTATGCACAGATATGTGCTGTGCAGATTTCATCTGCTATGAGACTGGCTGAAGGTAGGGTTGTTACCTGGAGGCTCAGCTTGGCTTCCATTTTTTAGTATCTCCCTAGTATTTTGGCTCCAAGGAAATTGATTTTGCCTGGGATGGTAAACCAAGCTGAAACTTCATTTACATGGGAAACTCACATTATACACTGGTTGTTTTCTCTTACTACATAGCACATGGAAAAGACTTCCCTGCTTTGTCTAGCAGGCCTGGGGCATCTGGAATATATAGACCTTGCTCTCTACCAGCTTCCTAATGAGATTAAATAATTTGGATAATCTCTGTTTTATTGACAATTTGAGCCCTCACACATATAAACAAAGCAAAGCCTACTGGAAAACCCATCCTAAAACCAATTAGCATCCCTCGAGGTAAAGGACTGAGATCATAAATATGCGCACAATCCCCTCTTTTGGACCTTCATGGAAGAATCAAATCCTATCAGCATCCTTCCATGTGGAAAAAAAATCTGCCAAATAAGGTTTTTTTTTAAAAAGAACTCTTTACAGCAGGCTAGGATCATGTGGCCCTACAGATGTTGCTGGATCAAAGCTCCAAGAATTTCTCACCATTGGTTCTACTGGCGAAAGCTGCTGTGATTTGCAGTCCAAGAACATCTGCAAAACCACACAGTTCCCACCTCAGATTTACAAAAACAGTTCAGTTTCATCAGCTCATTACAAAGCTACAGAAGACATCCTTCACCTCTCTTTGACAACATAAACCACACTTACAGGCAATCAATTTTGTACCACTGTGGGGTATTCAAGGGGAAACCAATGTTTTTGTTTATTTTAAAGTTTTGTGCCTTATGGGGTTTCCAGGAACCCAATGAGGGCACAAAATTAGCCTTGGTCACCCCTTATAGATCTATCTCTGGATGTCTGTAGTCATATGAATTAGTTATATCATTTACATATGCATCAGGACGGTTTCACAATCCATCATTTTTTGAGGAACAATGCATGCATTTCAGAGGTCTGATCCTAAAGATGAACTCATAGAGCTCATAGAGCACAAGAGGACTTTGAAGAAAAATCCCATTCCATCCCTTCATTTAACAGATAATATATGCAATCTAATGATATTCCCCTCCCTCCTTCTTTTCCCCTTTTTCTCTCTCCTTGAGCAGTCACTCTTATTGCCATATGGGGCAAATTATTTACATTCTGGTCTCTGTCTTCAACTCAGCTAGTCTTGTCATATGTCTTTCTGGTTTCTATATCTCTCCCATCTTCAAATTAGATACCAGCTCTTCTCCATCATTTCTCTAGAGTATAAAGCATGTATACATCACCTTTTTCAGTCATCTCCCTCCATCCCTGACCTCCAGTCTAGATTTAGTGGCTGTTCACATTCAAATACTAATCTAATACTTCCTGTTTTGTAATAAACTACAGTTGCCCCTCTGTTTTTGCAGACTTGAAGTCCGTGCCCCTCGCCCATTTGCAGGCGGCAAATGGAGGGGGACAAAATGGGGTGTGTACTGCCATTCAAGCCTATGGGGTTTGAATATTTGCAGTTTTTCATTTTCGCGTGCGGACGGGGGGTCCGGAATGGATCTCCTATGAAAATGGAGGGGAAACTGTATATAGTCAACTACTTATTCACTTAGTGCCTCCTACCACAGGGACAGCACAACATGACTTATAGTTAAGGTTCTAACTTGGGATGTAAATCCCTGACTATTTCATCCTTGCATGTAAAGACAAATCATTACTGTAGTTTTTGCCCCACAGTGAGAAAACCCCACAAAATATTTCTACACAGTATTCAAGCCTTCTGAAATGTTCTGGAATACTTTTCTGTACAGAAAGACACGTGAGGTTTTGTGCAACCTCCCTCCATCCCCTCAAAATGTTTGATGCACAGAAAACCAATGTTTCCAGCACAGGAAACACTGGTGGATTCCTGTATAAGCATTATGCACTATGTAGCATTGTAACTATGGTGTCATGTAGTAGATTTCAGCCAAAGCCTTCCCCAGCCCTGCTTACCAGTAAGCAGCTGCTTGGGACCATTGGGGTCTGTTCCCTTGTTGATTGAGAAGCAGCTGTTTGATGTTCCCACCTCTTCCCATGAGCATTCTCTGGTGTGACAGGCAGAAAAAGGACCCCTGTCACAAATCTCCCTCATGCTGGAAGTTGCTTGTATGAGAGTGTGATTCACCTAAGATCACCAGTGGGTTTCCATAGCCAAGTGGTGAATCAAACCCTGATCTCCAGAGTCCCAGTCCTACACCCAGGCCATTGCACCACTCTTGGTAAAATTTGCAGATTTATCCTTTTTTGCAACATGTGAGGCAGGCTAATCTGCCTTCCTCCCCCCCCCCCCATTTTGCTCTTCACATGTGCTCATTAAGGGGAATGCAGATGGGTGGCCCTGGCCTGCCCAGGGAAGTGGAGGATTAAGGATTAGATTGCCTGTTGTACATAAGCACACTCAGCTACAGTAGGATCACCTTGTAAACATGGAAAGTCTTTCTCCAGTCCTCCTTCACCACCCTTTCAATGCCAGCACTGGGGGAAAAGAACCTTCCTGCTAGAAAGAAGATTTAAAAGGGGGAGAGGGGCTGGCCTCATGTTAAAAAACTTTGTAAAAAGGAGCTTCTTTGTCAGAGGCTTTGTTAACTGAAGTATACCTGTAAAGGTTGGTTTTTTGGTGAGGGAGAGGAGTTGGCATTTATGGAAGGGAATGAGATCCAACAGACATGCCCCACTCCAAGAAGTGTCTATGAACAGAACAGAAGGCATGCATACAAGAGGGGGGGGGCATTTTCACTGATTCTGCATGTAGTCCTTGTACCACTTCCCACACTGTTCCAGCCCCCCCCCCCCAGCAGCTTTTAGGTTTAGGTCATTTTGTGGTGACCAAGATGGTGACCAGACTGCCAACACTGTTGCGTCTTCTGACAATTGCAGAAGCAGCACACAAACTAACAAACAAAATTTACGTATGTTAAAAGGACAAAGCTATACTATGGTCACTGCTAATGATGGGCATTCCCCTTAGAAACATCAGTGAAATGGCCTGCTCAACTTTTCTAGACACAAAAAAGTGAAGAGGCTATTTGGGCACAGTTCCACTTCTAGATGTAGTGATTCATGACACTGTAATAGGTGACATCTGAATACACTGTAAATATGTTCATGCTGTACATTGTTTTCATTTCTGCACAGTAGAGCAATTTATCTGAAAACTGGAGGAAAAAAATCCCTAAAAGACTTGCCTGAATAGTCAAAATTTTTCTTAAAGAGAAATACCTGACAACCTAAATCAGCCTTGTTAACATGACACAAAATTTTAGTTAGAGATTCAGAAGAGCTTCTTCTGAACCTTCTGAAGAGGTTAATTAACATAGCTATTTTAATCTCCTCACATGCCAACTTGGAATAGCATTGTGTTGAAACAAACCTCCGGCTGCAGCATCTTGCAGACTAGCTGGTTTACTGTCACAATGCACAGTCTATAACACAGTGTTTGTTAACAACTGCCAAAGTTCATCAAATGCATGAAGTGAGCTAGGAAGGGGATAGGAATACAAACACACACAGAGACACAGGCCAACTGAGTTTGAATGAAATGAAATGATCTGTTTAGGAGATGTTGGGAAGGGAGTGATGAGGAAGAAAAGGAGGAAATGCAAACAGCCTTTTGTATTCATTGTTCTGTAGACCTAGACAGTTCTCACCCATGAATCTGTGGCTGGCATCCTGTGACATATGCTGGTGTAATGCCAGCATACATCTTTTGCTCATTGCAGAGGGAAGAATTCACTGCACAACAACAATTCACTTGTTTACCAACCCTCAGCCTCTTGGGACTCATCTTTCCTTTGTAGGCACCCACTGACACAGCCATGTAGTGGCTAAGGAAGCTGGGAGCTGCTGATTAACATCTGTCTATGTCCCTGTTCAGGGGTAGGCAACCTTTCCCCTTTAAGGGCTGAGGGACTTCAGCTCCCAGAATCCCAAGAGCTATTGGCCAACATGGCTGAGGGTTCTGGGAGCTGAAGTCCCTCGGCCCTTAAAGGGGAAAGGTTGCCTACCCCTGCGTATAGATAGATGCCCAATAATAAAGGCACTCTCAAGGAAAATGGTTCCCAATCTTTGGTCCTTCAGATGATTTGCACTTCATAATCCCTGACTGTTGGCCAAGTTGTCTGGGTCTTCTGGTGGGAAGTCCAAAACAAATTGAGGACCAACAGTTGGGAACTAGTTCTTTAGGGTCTCATAGAGATCCTCCAGAGGTCCCACAGGATATTGTTTTCATTGTGCATCTGCCTATACAGACCTAGCCAGATACTTCTTGGCTGCTCTAGCCTTCTGTGGCTACAACATGGCTGTTTTGGGAGGCGGGTGAATCATGTGGAAGATAGATGGAATCGAAATCTTCCTGGGCAGAACTTATAATGTTCTGTCTCCCCATGTAGGATCTATGCCAATGACCACAAAGAAACTTGACAATTTAAAACTCATCATACATCACCAAACTAATCTCACAAACCATTTAAAAACCATTTGTATGAATTTCAACACATTACCAAATCCTAAGTCAATATGGCCTCATTCTATCAACCTTCATAATCTTTCAAGGAAGCAGTGGTGACATTTTACTTGCTTTTTAAAAACCCTATGAACAAATGAAGAGATCCATTTGCAGTTTTTACCACAAGAACCATGAAACAAAACCTGCCTTGGGTCCCATTGTGAAGAAAGGTGAGATATAAATCCTTGAAACAAACAAACAAACAAACAAAAATGGTACCTGACCAGTCTTAAAATTTACACTAATTTCCATATGTACTAATTTCAATCTGTACTAGTTTCAATATCACAATAAAGGCCGAGAAAAAGTACAGTTCATTCTCCAGAATAAGACTAATCTCTAGGACAGACTTTGCAGTGCAGCTATGAAGGAACTAGATAAGATCCTGAAGTGTTTAGATATATCATTGAATACTAAAGTTAGTTCATACAATCTAAATGGTTCATGAAGTCATATTTCCTATTACTATGTATGTCTGTGAAAGCTGGACAGTGAAGAGAGCTGATAGGAAGAAAATCAACTTATTTGAGATGTGGTACTGGAGAAGAGTTCTGTGGATACCATGGATTGCTAGAAAGACAAATAAATGTGTCCTAAAACAAATCAGGCCTGAACTCTCTTTAGAAGCCAAGATGACGACACTGAGGCTGGTGCATTTTGACCATATCATGAGAACATAGAATCCCCTAGAAAAGATAATAATGCTTAGTGAGGTGCAAGAAAGTAGAAAAAAGAGGACGACTGAGGGCCTTTGCAGACTGCCAGAAATAGTGCACACTAAATTGAGGCACTGCCCTGGCTCAGTGCTAGGGAGTCATTGGAATTGTATTTTTTTCTGGGACATTGAGCCTTCTCTGTCAGAGAGCTCTGGTGCCACAATAAATTACAGTTCCCATGATTCCCTAGCACTGAGCCAGGGCAGTGCCTCAATTTAATGTGCACTATTTCTGGCAGTCTGCAAAGGCCCTGAATTCCAGATGGAGACACTCAATCGGGAAAACCACGGCCTTGAGTCGAAGTTGACTTGAAGGTGGTTAACAACAAATATTTTCCCCATTAACATTGTCACCAGTCTTAAAAGGATTACATCAACATCCTTGCTAAAAGCAAGACCACAATAACAAACAAAATGAAACTAAACCTCCCCTAGAGCCAAACATTGTTTGTTTCTAATGTAAATGTTAGCCAGATTAGATAGGAAAGCTTTAAAACCACTATTGTCTCTCATGGGTTTTCTATCAGTCTTTCCTTGCCGATAAGTGTTCACAATCTTTCATTTGTAAATGAGGGATATGTGATGGTGCTTTACGATATGAGATTTCTATCTAAACTATGTACATTCACTGACCAATGAAAGGAACTTCCTATAGACTTAATATTCTTGTTATCACGTCGTTCAATCAGAATTAAGAAAAGGATTATTGCTGTACAATGTGAATTGCACAACATCAAGGATTTATTTTAAATGAGACTAATTAAATATTTTTGTGAAGATTTGTAAGCCTGCCAGCAGCTTCAAATGTTCCTTTAAGGACCTTGAATTCCCCCCATCCTTTCTATAGGATAAGGCACTGATGCCTATGAGGTAATTTGTATTTGTATTCTAGCCTCCATTCTTCTCATTGACAAAAACTGATCTACCCCTTTGCCTCTTGGTATCTCATGTGAATGGTACATCAAATGGAGTGAAATGAGCAGGTTGGCCAGAAACAGAAAGACCAGTGACAGAAAGCAGGTACAGTCAGAGTCATGTCATACAAACTATACAAAAACATAAGGAAATTGCTGAGCAAATTCCAGATTTAAACATTTTGGTCTCTTTGTGCTTAGTTTATTGATTCTCAGTTTGAGATGTACAGGATTGTGCCACGATACTCACAATTCTTCCTTGCCAAGAAAGGAAGCCTTAACACATCAAGACACCCTGTTGAAAAATGTGGTCAATCCACATGAGATTTTTCTGATTTGGGGACTTTTTTTGGGGGGTGATAATTTTGTCTGTTAAATATTTTTATTGCAGAATTGCCCATTTTTTATTTTTTGTTAAGAAAAGGTGCCAAAATGTGAAAAATCATCAACAATACACAAAAGCTTTTGTAACCTCACCCAGAAGGGAGAAAATTTTTGAAATTCTGGATGTTCCCATGTTCCTGTGTCATGGGAATGTATGTTATTTCCTTGTTCAGTACTAATAAAGTTACAAAATAAAGGTGTAAATCATGAATACTTTGCCTTTTCAAATAGGAATGGACTGACACAAAGGATTTTCCTTAAATCAAAATATCTCCATCTCCATTAACAATAAGCTACTTAGGAACTCATAAATTCAAATGCAATGCAGTCCAAAACTGCAATCTTCTACATGCTCTTAGAGGGAGATGTTTGATTCTAGCCCAAATGTATAGTAAGGCTGCATCTGCACTGCAGAAATAATCCAGTTTGACACCACTTTAACTCAATGCTATGAAATTCTGGGAATTGTAGTTTTCTAAGATATTTAGCTTTCTCTGTCAGAGAGCTCTCATGCTACAACACATTGCTACCGACTTTGAGAGTGAGTTAAGACAGCCTGGCTGAATTTGGGCTGTATCTGGATGGCAGCTTTTGGGGCAAAATCCATGCGATAGTGTCTGGATGCAGCCTGAATTTTGTTTCAATTTGGGTGAGGTAAGTCTCTTTTTAATTTGGCTTAACTGTAGTGTTATAATCTCCTTAATTTGAATGTATAGTAAGACTAATGTAAATTCTGCAGGACCTAAAACTAGTAATCAAGTTTAAACTATGTACTTGTATTGTATTAAAGTAGTTATCATAGTAGTTATCAAAGTGACAGTTCATTTTGAACAAGAAAAAACATTGAGAGCTTCTCTATACTTCCACATCTAGTGAAAATGACATGAATGTATATGAAAGTTAACTAGTGCTACAACATGTTTAGAAGCTTTACAGTTGGGATTTTAATGCCCAATACATTCAATTTCTTCACCAAAGTTCTTCTGAGATCCTGCCATTCCCATAGCACAAAAGACAAATGTTATAGTATTATCGTGCAGTTATTTACATAGGAAAGTAGTCATTCTGGCAAATGAATTGTTTGGCATTGGATGTGTATGGCTGACACTGAAATGGAAAAACGTTAGGCCTATCAATCACTTTTTCACCATCAGCCACAAGAGTACTTTTCATGAAATTATTTTTCTCTTTCAAAATGTACTCTCAGTATAGGGTGAAATGCTTGGTAATTGAAAAACTGTTCAGGAAATATTTCACATCTGCTTTTCTGTGTAAAGAGAGTGTGTTTTGTGTATGAAGGAACATTCAATCTTGTGACAATGCCCCCCTCCCTGACATTGTCAAAGGTAACACGGTAAAGGAAGAGGATAAACTGTTCATCTGTGAGGAACCAAGCTCTCCTTTGGCCATTATACCAATATACACTGTAACTTCCCTCTGTACTCATTCATTCATCCACTGAGTAGCATGAAAAATCAACAAATGTTGCACATTGAATATTTGCATCTTCAGACTCTGTGGCTCATTGGCATACAGTCTTTTAATCATGATAGTTGTTGTGCCGCATGGCAATGTTCACACATTACATCTTGCTAATGCTTCTCTGATGCTGCTCCAATATAAGACTACAACAATGTTCAGTCTCCTAAGAATGCCATCTTTCTCCAGATCCTTTTATCTCGCTTATGCTATCTTTAACCGAGAATTGGATTTCTACTGCCTCCTACAACTGGGATTTAGTATGAACTTTAAAAGCAATCTAATGAGCTCAACTTATTTTGGGAACAGGGTTTTGTGGTTTGGATATTTCATGTAACATTTGGACTAAAACACAGAGGTGATTCATCGTCCCATTGACACGGAGGTTGCCACTGCTTCAAGGTCTCAAGAAATAGCCATACACTTCTAGGGGTGAGAGTAATAAAAAAAAGTAGAGACTATTGCTGTGTCCCACTTTTGCACATGACAAAAGGGGACTAGTCAAATTAATGCAGAATAAGGTTAGCCAGCATGGTGTAGTGGTTTGAATGTTGCACTATGATCCTGGAGAGTAGGGTTAAAATCCTCGCTCAGCCATGGAAACCCACTGGGTAACCCTGGGTAAGTCACAGTCTTTCAGTCTCAGAGGATGGCAATGGCAACGCCCCTCTGAAGATATCTTGCCAAGAAAACCCCATGACGGAGTCACTTTAGGGTAATCATAAGTTGGAAATGACTTGAAGGCAAACAACAACAACGTTAGTCATGAGCAATAACCATGATGATCATATGAAAGACGACTCTGAATGCTAGCTGCTGGGAAAAAACAGTGGAAGAAGCCTATTGTCCTGAAGGCATCTACCTGGCTTTCCCTGGCAGGAGACAGGATGTTAGGCAAAACTGACCTTTGTTATGACCCAGTAGAATTCTTCTTGTAAATTAAGGCTGTGCAGTTCTTATCAGCCCTAACCAGCAAACCTAATAGTGAAGGATGGTGACAATTGTAGCTCAGTAGTATCTCTTATCCAGTTTTTATTTATTCACACTTCCTAAAGGCAGCTTTTAAAAATGGCAGCTTTTAAAAATGGTTTTCATGACAGCCCTCCACACTTGAATGGTATGGAGAGGGCAAACACTCAGTGTATCAATGTGTGTGTATATGTGTGTGTGTGTGTGTGTGTGTGTGTGTGTGACAAAATGACATGTGTTGCATTTCTTATTATCAGGGGCTTTGCACAAACTATCCCATAGACCTCCATGAGAAAAGTACAGCCCTATTTTCCACAGCACTCATTATCCTGCAAAGAAATATCTGGAGAAAATATCACATTTTTTCATCACCTGGGAGAGATCTCAAAGGCAGTTGTTTTGTTGCTGTTAATGGAGACAGTAATATCCACATGAAAACCATACAGGTGAACTGTAGGGTTTACACAAAAAGGATGGCTTTTTAAATTTTTTTTGACATGCACTGATTGCTCAACAAAGCATTCTTATGAATAGCCCTTCCTGGAGACAGCATTTCACATAACCAGTGCCTCCACGCTCCTGGCTAGACAATGGACCTATCAGCAATTATGATCCTCATGCACTTCTGGAGTAGATTCTGTTGTGTGTGTGTGTGTGTGTGTGTGTGTGTGTGTGTTTTTATGTGTGCCTGCTGTGTGAACACACCATAAAATGGAAATAAAATGGAACTGATGAGGAAGACCTGGGGTCAGAGCCACATTGGCCCCTGGGACACCTTGGAGGGTTGTGCCTCCCACAAAAATCCACAAAATTAAAAACATTCTTCCCACAATACCCCCAAAGTTTTCCTGGGAGTGTGAGAGGCATTTTTATCATGTTTTTTGCTTCCCCCAGGCCATTTTAGTCATCACAGATGAGGGCAGGCATTACAGAAAGTGACCAAGAAGTCACTTCTAGTAGATTTCCTGTTTTAAAAAGCCCCTCCTGGGCTTAAAAAGGACAAAATTGCCTTCCACAGCCTCTAGAGAGCATGAGGTCAGCCAAAAAGTTTTGATTTCTTTTAAAATAAAAACCTGTTTGATCCTGGAGAGCCCTAAGGTCACAAAAAGGGTCTGCAGCCTAGACTTTGCCTACCCATGACATAGAATTTTTAGTTTACTGATCTCATAGGGCCTCGGCAGACGGCTTAAAAAGCCGTCCTAGAGGCAGGGAAGAGGAGGGGCAGCCGCACAATCGGCACCCCTTCCTCCTCCTGAGGTTGCCCTCGGAGCCGCCGGCCCTCCGCACGGCCGGCGCTCCGAGGGCAACCTCCCGCCGCAGCGTCTGGACACGCTGCGGCGGAAAAGTCAGTGAAAGTACGCCGCAAGCTTTTGCGGCGCACTTTCACTGACTTGTGAAAGGAGCGCTATTTTAGCATTCCTTTCAGGGACGGGGAAGGTGCACCACAGGATCGAGCCGTGGGGATGCCTCGGTCCCACAGCGCACCTTCCCAGGGCGGCCCCGTGCCGCCAGTCTGCTTCCCCCCATAGTCAAGATCAATTCTCGTCTCCTACACTAGAGGTGAGCGAAACCATGGCTGCAGAATAATTCACTCCCCAAAAACATGGGTGGGTGCATTTACAGTTCTGCAGAAATTCTTTAGGGATCTTAGAGATTCTGAAAGAATCAACTGCCAACAGAAGGACTTGGGCAGTCTGAAACATGAGCCAGGCTAAGCTAGGTGATGAACAACAAAACAAAACAAAAAGCAGATTTTCACTACCTCTCAATGTCTTTTTTGGATCAGTAGTGTTAGAAATTATATCATAAAACTGGTAACTCCAGAAAGCATGGATGATAGAAGGAGGGGAAAATGCAGACTGTTTGTATTGGATGCATTTCATTTTACCAGGTCTTATCCTACTTTCCAGAGTAAGCTCAAAGAGGAGGGTAAATAGCAAGTGCCAGGAGCAGAGGCACTTGTTTGTGCGATAAAATTTTCTAACTACAAAAAACAAACAACAAAAAACAAACAAACAAACAAACAAAAATCAACCAACCAAAACAACAACAACAACAACAACAACAAAACACCAAAAAACAAAGTAGAAAGGATGAAACAATACTTTAGTATGGTTGAGATGGTTCCTACAGCTGTATCCATCAGTATGACTAGAAGGATTTAGATTTAGGAGCTTATTGTATTACCTTCTGGGATGCAGTCGGGATGCAGCATGGAGGTAGGAATTGTAATTTGCATCTGAATTGCTGGGTGACTGCAGCCTGGGTCCCAGCTGCACTCAGCTGGCTGCCATTAAAACTCCAGAGCTTTCTGTTTCCAAAACAGCCGGCTGAGTGTGGCTGGGACCCAGGTTGCAGTCACCCGGTGAATCGGCGGCAAATTACAATGTGATAATTCCCACCTCATGCTGCATCCTGGCTGCGTCCCGGAAGGCTGCATTCAAATTAAAGGTAATGCGATAAGCTCCGTGCCATGCACTTTCAGACAGAACACAGACCCAGTTTCAGCTTTTCTTGTACAAACACACAAGGCTGCTACACCTCTTGTGCTACTCCAGCAGTGTTTGAGCTGATGGTGGTATGATTAAACATCATTAAACGAGAGGAAGGAAGAAGAGGGTAATGCCTTCTTTGAATCATGAACAGGAAGGGAAATAATACAGAAAGCAAGTGCTGTCTTTCCTTCTTTTTGCCATTCAAAGGCCACAGGCCTTAAACATCTGAATAACAAAAAAGTGGCAAGATTTCAGTGAAGGACAGAAAGGGTTATCATCCCACTGTGGTGTGGGAATAAGCCGGAAGGATCTTGGCAAATCACCCCATTACCCTTCACTAACTTAAAAAATAGGCATTGCATGCATTTGTGATGAAAGGTAGGGAAGGAAGGCGAGATCAAGACCAAGGTGGGATGGGGGAAAGAGAATAATAGTTTCAGCCAATAGATCAGGCTTACTTTTGGGACTTATAGAGTGATACACCTTGAATATACCTTTAAGAATCCACATGTAATAGATGACCACCTGTAGCCTATTGTAAAGGCAGAGTATATCTTGACATACATTTGATGGAGATTTTTGCTGAGCATTTTCCTACTCAGTCAAGCTAAATTGTGGATGAATTTGGGTGAGTGAGAATACTGTTTTGTAGGACTCATATTATTATGTAACATATATCTGTTAAATAGTGAGACTAACAGGGATTGTATTAATTGTGCACATTTAGAATAATGGAATATCTGAGTATATCAATTCCGATACAACTCACCTATATCTGCTGAGGAAGACATCATCAATGTCGAAACGGCCCTAAAAGGACTCCGGAGGTAGCCGTCCCAAGCATTCATCACCACATATGAACTGGTTGCTGGAGATGCTACATCTTATTTTTTGGACTTATATTCCTTGAAGGATAAGCTTGACTTGGTAGATGCACACAAAACTTGTCTGGAATTATTCTGTGGAGTCATTATTTTTAATACACATACACATGTTGTGTGAGCTATTATTGTTTGTTAGATTGTCTGTGTTGTAATTAGTTAATTAAGTTCCTTCGCTGTTGTGAGGAAAGAGAATCACTTTCATGAAAGCACACAGAGTTCTGGTATGTTGGAAACAGCTATTACATTACATTTTTTGTGTTTGATACAGTGCTGGTCTGTTTTTGTGATGAATGTTTTGCCCTCCTACTGTTAAACAAGTGCTAGTTTTCTTGGTTTTTATCCTTAATATTTTTTAAGAAAGAAGAAAATGCATGTGCACAATAAAGGAAATTAAAAGTGCTTCATGGTGTAAGATAGGATCAGGGGTAAGATAGGATCAGGGTCCATAAAGGCTGAAAATTAAAGTCTGATCAGGCCATGCTTGTTTGGGAGGATCATTGCTGTTGGCAGCAGGAACGATTCACAATTTAGGGTTGAGATAAGTTGTCACTCAGTTATATATGATTCCCTTCATCCTTCCAGTTAATCAAATAAACATAGGTCTTATTCTGAATGTTATTCTAGCACCAGTTCCAGACTCACAACTATGGAGAATATCACATGTAAAAATTAATAAACAAAAGGGGTAGCTTTGCTGTGGATTCTAGTGTTTATTATTGCAAGAATTGTTTCTTAAAAGATCTGTGCCCCTGAACTAGAAAAATAGAGCATGCACCCTAGAAATGACTAAATTTTTAGAAAAAAATATTGGAAATAGGGCAATTCCCATACTCTGCCAAAACCCAAGTCCATTATAGGGACATTTTTGCTGGGGATAGAATGGACAGTTTTCTGAGTGTTCAGCAATTATCCTTTTCTTTTGTTTGTTAAATATACTTTTTATAATATAATGACAAAACACAAAACAAACAAATCTATTAACATGTCAACAAACACTAAAATAAACTATTTACATTTTGTATCTTTCAATGTTGCTTATGATACCTTCTCATCTAATTCCATCAGTATTTCTCATTAGCATTTTGCAACTTTTCTTTTCTTTTAAATATGGTTTTCATGACAGCCCTTCACACTTGAATGGTATGGAGAGGGCAAACACTCAGTGTATCAATGTGTGTGTGTGTGTGTGTGTGTGTATCACATTTTTTCATCACATGGGAGAGATCTCAAAAGGCAGTTGCTTTGTTGCTGTTACTGGAGACAGTAACTTTTTTGTTCTCTATTCTTTACTACCTTGTATAATGTAATTACTACTATGTATAATGTATGCTTGTTTTAAACTGTAAGCCGCCCAGATTGGTTCGCCATGGGGCGGGGTAAAAATAAATTTTATTATTATTATTATTATTATTATTATTATTTATCATTGATTCCCACCCAGCCAAGAAAGAGGTGGTAGCGGCTTCTACCTGCACCCACCTTCCCTCAGGACCACCATAAAACAACTTTAGAAACATCTTAAACAAGATGCAGGCCCATGACTCCAGCACCACCACTTTATTTCTCCTCTATGGTTATAAACACATTTGCCTAACAAAGAAGCCTGTCAGTTCCAAAAACTAGCATAATGTGGTTTTTTTTAGCCTTTTGGTTGGCCTAATAAAAGTTTCACCATGGTGGTGTATTTTAGATTTTGTTATATTTTTAAAAATTGCAACTAGTATGGCAACAATTGTGATAGCTGTAACTAATTACTTTAAAAAGTATGCATATTCTTGTTTTTCTGGCATTTTGAATTGCAGCAGCTGTCCTTACCACATATAGGGCATTTTCAAACACAGATGTCCAAAGCCGCCTGGAGCCATTCCGGAACGGATCCTTCAGCTCATTCCGGAATGGCTCCGGCGGCGGCAACTTAATTCCTTTTTAAAAAAGGAATTACAACTCCAGCGCTGATGCCGGAGTTAGCGCTAGATGGGGCGGGGCTTGCTGCGACGTCGTGTGAACACACGGAGCAAGACCCCGGACTGACGCCAGCTAGCACCGGGGATGGCACTGGATGGGGCAGGGCTTGCTGTGATGTCGTCTGAAAAATTTGCAAAGGAGCCGGACTGGGGCCAGACGGAGGTAGGCTAGCGTCCACCTAAAGCCCCGTGTGAAAACGTCCATAGTCCTGTACAAGTGCTTAGACAGAATTACATGGTATATATTTTGCCCCAATCTGCTATTTTATCAGACAGAATAAAACAGATGCTTATAGCAAAGTGTACCTGTTGCTGTGTGACTGCAATGCCATGGACTATGCTGTGTCATAAATTATCTTGCTATATTAGAAGAGTGCACAAGTGATGCTGGCATTGATCAGGATGCTAGTTGATGTAGCTAACATGACGTTTATACAGATTACACAGTCCTAATTAAGGACACTAAAGGTTACAGTCATTTTTATTGTTGCTCCTTTTTACCTTTGTTGTTGTTAACTACCCTCAAGTCGATCTCGACTCACAGCAACCCTATGGATGAGACATCTCTAAGACCCTCTGTCCTCCACTGCTCTGCTTAATTCCTGCAACCCCTTAATCCTCATGACCTTCTTAATAGAGTCCATCCATCTGGCATGTGGTCTTCTTCTCTTCCACCTTCCCCAGCATTATTGTTTTTTTCCAAAGAGTCCTCCCTTCTCATGATGTGTCTGAAGTACGACAGCCTCAGTTTGGTCATCTTGGTTTCCAGGGAGGTTTCTGGTTTGATCTGCTCTAGGACCCACTTGTTTGTCCTTTTGGCTGTTCAGGGGATCCTTGGCACTCTTCTCCAGCACCACATCTCAAAGGAATTGATTTTCTTTCTATCATCCAGCTCTCACAGCCATACATGGTAATAGGGAATACAATGGCTTGTGTGAAGACACACTCAACTAAAGATGGTGGCAAATATGGGTGTGCAACACCAGTACCCTCGTGAGATCAAACTCTTATACCCAAAAAGGCTCCAATGCTGAATGTAAAGTCCAAAAGGGGGAAATTTATTTTGAAGAACAAAGAAAAAAGGTTCTCCTCCCAAGCCCTAACAGGGTTAAAATAAAAGGTACTTTACAGTTTAGGTTTCAGTAATCTTCAATGTTGTCATCTCTCTGGGTTTGATCTTGGTTTGAACTCCTCAATGAAGCTGGTACAGGATCTTTCAGCTTCTGGTGCTCTTGACTTCATTATTGTTGATGTTTAATAGAATTAACTGCTTCTGGTAACTAATCTGGCTAACTGGTAAATAAATTGGCTAAATGGTAAATAAATTGACTAAATGGTAAATAAATTGGCTAAATGTGGTAACTAAATTGGCTAACGTGTCTAAATTGGCTAAATGTGGTAACTAAATTGGCTAACTGGTGTAAGTTGGCTAAATGGTAAATAAATTGGCTAAATGGTGTAAGAAATGCCCTTTCCCTCTGTCTGTGCCTGTTTGCCACCAAACAGATAAAGCCAAGTCTGCCTAAGAAAAAACTAAAAATCCCAAGCTGAATCAGAGCTTGCTGGGAAGGGACAAACCAAAAACTAGAAAAATGCAGGGGATTCCTACAGCTCCTCCCACAAAGTAATACAGTGGAACATTCCTATGCTCAAACATACTAAGAACTGACTAAAAATGAAGGAAAATGCAGGGGAGAATTTAAACAGTCCAGGCTGGACATCACAGCTTGTATGATTCTAACTTTTGTGCTGAGTTGTATCTCTTTGCATTTTAGAAATTTTCTAGTTCTTTCATAGCCACTCTTCCCATTCTTAATCTTCTTCTGATTTTCTGATTGCAGTCCCCATTTCTATCAATGTTTGATCCCAGGCATGAGAATTCTTTTACTATTTCTATTTCTTCATTGTCTAGGTTGAACATGTGAAGGTCTTCAGTGGTCATTATTTTTGTTTTCTTTATGTTCAGCATTAAGCCTGCTGTTGCACTTTCTTCTTTGATGTTCCTTAGTAGGTGTTCCAGGTTTGTGAGGTTTTCTGCTAGCATTATGGTGTCATCTGCATATCTTAGATTGTTGATATTCCTTCCTCCTATTTTCACTCCTCCTTCTTCTGTGTCCAAGCCTGCTTTTCTTATAATATGTTCTGCATACAAGTTGAACAGATAGGGTGAAAGGATGCAGCCTTTTCTGACCCCTTTGCCAATTTGGAACCAATCTGTTTCTCCCTTTTTACCCTTAGGTCCTTGAATTGTAGAATCATTTACAAAAGATCAAAAATCACATAGCTCTAATTCAGGTGTGGATTAAGATGCATTTAGTACCTAAACTATGCTAGGATAGTATGGAAGCTCAGCATGTGTTAAGCACTGAAGTATTGAAATTGTTGGTGTTTGTGGACTGGAGGAGGTATGTATTATTTTTCATTTGGAGGCCTCTCATAATCTGAGACCCTAAACTACACTCGTCCCTCCACATTTGCGGCTTTGATTTTTGTGGATTTGGTTATTTACAGATTTTTATCTCTCTAGGAATATCTAGGTTCTCCAGTGCAACTCTATGGTCAACTTTAGTCAAAAGTTGCACTGAAGGACCTAGATATTCCTAGAGAGAACACTCCACTAGGCATTTGTAGCTCTTTCAGCGCAATTCTATGGTCAATGTCTGGCAGATGTTGACCACAGACTTGCACTGGAGGACCTAGAAATTCCTAGAGAGGTATTCTCTCAGGTAAAAACATAGTGTTTTTGTTATTTGCAGTTTTCCCACATGCACAGAGGTCCTGTGCCCCTAAGCCCAGCGAATGTGGAGGGACAAGTGTATAATATTCTTACTTTGTGGCTAAATCCAACACTGTATTAGCTGCATACGAATCTCTTTAATTCCCTCCATTTACATTGCTTTTCTGCCATTCCTGTATTAGCACTTCTGATTCAGAAATGAGAATGGAATATGGGATCTGGAAGACTGCGAGCAGACTTGCCTCCAAGTTATCTGCAGAGATTTTTGTTTGTGCTCATGCATATATTCCTACCCGCTGGCTCAGATACCAGCTTCCTATGTCTTTGAACAAAAGTTTCAAAGCTAATGTTTAGCAGAAATGATCCAAAGCTATGTCATCTGTCTAAGGCATTCCACACTCACAAATTCCATTAAGAGCACATTTGTCGTTGTCAGAGTGCCTGTTATGAGGCTCAGGCAGTGAAAACTGTTTCACCATCACCACCACAAGATATGACAGAACTGTAAGACGGGGAGGAGAGGTGACTGAAGATGATATATGCTGCTTTCATGACAATTTCAGGGGAGGGGAAAGAATAGAGACAGAGCAATACAAATTTCCATTAAATCAAGAAAAATACAACTTACCCCTAACATCCCTTCTGATGGCTTCTTAGACCAGCTGCTCTACAGGCACCCTGCTGGGGAACAAATTGCTTTCCTAGCAGGACATTTGGACACTCCTGCATTAATAGATATGGATCCCAGCATGTTAAGCCAAGCAAGAAGGCAATTTAATATGAACAACACTGTCATCTCAATTTAGGACAAACAGCTAGGATGCCCTACAGGGCACTGCAACAGCTTTTAGAAGTACAAAGTATAAGACAACCTTATTGTCTTAGGGCTACAGAAAACTGGTGTTTCTAGTAAGTAGCCAAACCAAGGAATACAGAAAATGTAAGACACAGAGCACTGAACTGTCCAGAGGCGTCCAATTCTATTTGCAGGGCTTTTGTTTCTTTAGGAGTGTAGCAAAGTTTGAAGGAGAGAAAGAAAACAGAAACTGTCATTAGAGACAAGCGGAACACTAGGTGGCAGCCCTTTCATATCCAGGTAGCAAGAAATGTTGCCAGAGACAGAGATATCTTATTAAGGTGGTATAAATAGGCAAAGCTTTGGCAGTTTTCTCCGAATACTGCCTCACATTACAAAGAATGGTAGTGACATGTGTGTGGGTGGGCACCTTTTAAAAATACATCATTCCTCCCCTACAATTAGCCTTTTCTACTAATTTTTGAAAAAAGTACCCATGCTAATCTGAAGCTGCTGAAGACAGGTGTTCTGGGTCCTCAGAGACTTTGCTTATCTACTTTGCAGATTGTGACTTGAGTTTTCATAGGCAGTAGATAACTACTTTATCAGATACATGGAAAGTGACATCAGTTTTGAAAAAGGACTGAAATATTCATTGAACATTAAGGGTGTGTCAGCACATGTCAGAAGAATAAAGATTTGTAGAATAAGATCTTGAACTTCACTCTAAAGGCAGAAGTGATTTTTGAACTTTACTCTAAAGGTAAAAATGACACAGTTGTGAAGCCCCAATTTACAAAGTTATTTTGTGGTGGTTCAACTGTATGGAGAACCACCCATCTGTAGCGAGTAAATCTATTACAGGTTGACTTATGGCGACCCTAAGGCAAACCTTCCATGGGGTTTCTTGGCACGAAACCCATTGGGTGATCCTTTTCTTCCCTTGAGGATGAGAACATGTGACTTGCCCAAGGCCACCCAGTGGGTTTTGTGGCCAAACTGGGAAATGAACCCTGGTCTCCAGAGTTGTAGGACAACACTCAAACCCCTGTGTTATGCTGGATGGTTTCATATACACTGTATACAAATAGCCTGAAGGTAAATTTATACATAATATTTTTAATAGTTTTACGCACAAAACAAAGTTTGTGTACACTGAACTATCAGAAAGCAAAGGTGCCACTATCTCAGCCACCCATGAAAAATCTTTTGGATTTTGGGACAAGGGAAAGAAATTGAGAAAGAAGATACTGGGACTTTCATTTCACCATGGAAATCAGAAGCTACAGATTATTGGTTCGCCATATTGTTAGAAGCCCAAGTCAGCAGAGGAAGGCATCAAATCCAAAAAGGGATCAGTAGGAAGGTCAGTCCATGAAGCAGGGTTCAAAGGTCTTGGAACCACAGGAGTCAAGAACAAAGTAGGTTGCAACTTTCAGAAAGGTCAGTTTTCAGCAACCACTTCTGGAGGCAAGGCTGGGATATTTATGTTCTAGTAGAGACTCCCTCAGCTGTTGCCTGACTGGAGTGCATTTTCTATAAATATGTTCTTACTGATGCAAGCCCTCCTTATCTTGTCTGGGTTCACTTGTGGTAGTATTACCTGATTTGTATCTCTGTCATGTGGCTGCTGGGGGGTATCTCTGTTTGTCACTTTCATAGGCAGAACACCTTTGTTCTGCCTTTCAGTCTTGAGAGCTTTGTCTGCCTTGCTTTCTGTGTTGTACTCCAGACTGAGGGTCTGGAAAAGGGGCCTGACAGTACCCTGGACATCTCATTTAAAGTCGAAACTAAAATGTACATTATGGAACCCACCAACCACCACTGCTAAATACTATGTCCCATATAGTAAGACAGCACAATTTGTTTTTAGGAAGCAAGTTGCAGTCTGCACACTTCACTGTTATGGACACAGTGGTTGAAACTGTAGTAAAAGAGGGTCTACTAATGTGCCTGTAGCCATTTCCACATTTCATATAGTTCTTGCCAGCTCTGGCTTTACTATCTGTGTATTGATGTGAATGTCTGAGCTGTCACATGTACACTTCCATGCATGGAAGGTTCCAAGACCCATGTGTGAAAGTATTTGTGTGAAGCTTTCCCATTTTAAACATCAAATCCAATACGCAAACAGTGATGAACAACCAGGAAGCTCAAGTAATATGGTGGTTGCACTAAAAGTGGTGTACCACTCAGGGTGTCACCTGATGTGGTAGAGGTGGGGCTTCTGGGGAAGAGCTTCTGGGGGTGGGGTCACATGGCACGGGCTGGGAGAAACAGCTGTGCTGCCAGCCTGGAAGCCTGCTAGAGCCTCGCACCAGCTGGAAAAAAGGCAGTGCGGGTGTGTGGAACCCCGCACAGGCCAGAAAAATGGTGGCACAGGCCTGAGGAGCCCTAGCTGCCCAAAAAATGGTGGTGGGGGCTAGGGAAATGGCTGCGCACCACCCACCTAGACCGGAGAACCCCCTGAGGCCCGGAATGGCCCCAAGGGACACCCACGTGGGCCCAAGGAGTGCCTGTGGGTGGCGGAACCGATCGGGCATCACCCCCCCTTCTGTGGTGTCACCCAGTGTTGCCTGCACACCCCTCCCACCAGGAATGCTACTGCATGCACCTCCTTTCAATATCGTTTGCCTCTTCATAGAAGTCATGTGTGAGAGGGGCTTCTATATCCCTCCTTCTTTTGCAGTACATAGCATATTTGCTCCTTCTCTTGCAGGGCCTACAAAATAACTGCTTGCTAAATGAAGAAGTAAGAAAACTGGAGAGGATTGATTGTTACAGTAGAATAGTGAATATGGAACACCAGAAAATGGCAAAAGACGGGACAACAAATAATTAGGTCATAATCATTGTTAGAAAAGTTTTTTAGACCAAGTGGGAAGCTATTTTGAAGGATCTTTGGAGGAGCGCAACAAAAATTTAATCTGTTAGAACATTCCACTGAGGGTAAGGATGTCAATTCAGGCCCTTCTGTTCTTGTTCAGCCTTAACTCTTGTTTCCAAATGTCACCCTTGTTCCTCAAGATCAGCTTGTAAATTTGTTGTGTATGACAGATTTCCAATACTGGAACAACATACTTTGAAATTTTTCATAGACACTGCTGGATTAAACTAACTGTAAAAAGGTGCATTCTTAGGGCCAAATTGGACATAAGGGAATGACATACACTTTTATACATATCTAATTCATGTAGACAGGCAATCTAATTGTGGCAATAAAAGGGCATGTAGCTGAAGTGAAAGAAGTCTCCCCAACATTTTCTGTCCTTTCAGTTTTATTTCATTTCAGTTACTTTTTTCTCATCTCAGATATCAGAAGCAGGTTACTACAAAAGAATCTAGAAAATAGGGGAGGGTAAGGCAGAGGACTGTGGGAGGTTCAGTTCTTCCCACCACAACCACACTTATTTTTATGCATGAACAGAAAAGGCAGTTTATCAATCAATGTGGCCAGCTTTTATCATCATTAGTTTGACTCCTTTCTAGCTCATTTATGGAAAATCAAAGAAAATGTTCAGCTGGCTATACATTTATAAAGCAATCTCAGCCTCAGCTAAACCCTCACTTGGAGACAATCTGGATCAAATCAGATTTGAACAACATGTCTCAAGCCCACATAATAACATCTCTTTCCTTGTGTGCATAGCTTCAAAACAAATCTCCTTCAAGACCATGGAAAACAAAAGGTACAAAATAAGTTGGGAAAATGATGGTTCAGATGAAGAATGATGACAGAGTCTTGACTTTAATAGCATGTTACTAAAATACAATGGTACCCTTTCACAGAAATAACACTATATTGACAATAAAAGCTTCTAGTGCATTGTGTAAGTTAAAATGCAACAGAAAATAATACTGTGTGAAAAGTCTCAGTGAACAAGTCTCTGTGTATTCAGCAGACCTCATTGTTTACCACGTTGTCCGACATCATTCAGACAGTGTAAATGAAAAGATTGAAATAAGAAGCTACGCAAAAGTTTTCCCAAACACCTGCTCCAACAGTTTCTCCACTTAAGGTAACAATCGTACACATTACAACAGTAGAGGTTGAGGAAGAGGAAGAGAAGGCAGGAAAAAAACAACTTTTTTAAAAAAATAAAATGTGTGTACCCTGCCCTAGATTTTTTTTTAAAAAATAAATATTGTAACAAATAAGTAAATACCAAGATTTATAGTGACTAACCACTGCAGTCTGGTTTAAATGCAACATGTGGGAAGCAACCAGGTTATACCTCCCATCAATGTGGTTTCCTTATGCATATGTTACTGCAGAAGTATAGGGATGGCTCTCCAGCTGAACAATAAATGTGGATTCCTTCCTCAAGGAGAAAGAGTGAGTGAGTGCTTCCCAACACTTTCCTGAGAGCTGGGATGGGCAACTTCTGGATTTTTTTGGGGGGGGCACATTGCCCATCAAATCAATTGTGGACCACCCTCACTGCTCCAAAAGCATCACTGCTCATCACTGTTGCAAAAAAGATAAATTTATTTTTAAGAGAGAAATTTTACTTTAAAACAAGGTATCCCTGCTCACCACCTCTGCAAGTAGATTAGAGATTCCAGATTCTAGAAGTGGCTTGTGGGGTTGAAGGAGGATGAATGATGAACAACTGAGGTACAGACTGGAAAGAGAAGGGATAGAAGTTGGGTATGGAAATGTTTGTTGGGAATTTGTATTGCCATGGCAAACTGAGACTTGGTTATGCCAAGGGGCAACAAGCAGTACCAGCAGTTCCAAAACCTGGAAATTTCTCCACCTTGCGGAGTGTGTGGGGATGCTACAAAGGCTTTGAAGGCCACACATTTTGATCTGGTGGGCCACATGCAGTCCACAGGTTGCACACTGCTCACCTCTGTTTTAGAGGAACACAGAGCTGAACTTTCTTTTTTCTTGGTGATTGTATTTAAGGGGAAAATGATATTTCACACTGGTTGTGCTTGACTGTGACCTCCTCATTTTTTAAATTCTTGAAGCCATTCCATAAACTACATTAAACTGATCCATCATCCAGTGAGCTTCATGGATAATTTAGGACTTGAACCTGGGTCTCTCTATTCCTAATCTGACATTGTAGTAACACTGTTCTCAATTGGTCTTTCTAAAGAGCAATATGTGGAATTAATATGTTGCATGTATCTACATGGCTGAAATGCCCAAAAGGAATCAGATCCTATCTGATCTTGGAAGCTACATAGGGTCAGCCCTGGTTATTATTTGGATGGGACACTGCTAATGAATACCAGTTGTTAGAAGAAGAAACTGGCAAAACCACCTTTGACTACAGTAGGCCCTTCATATCCACAGATTCTTTATCTATGGGTTCAAACATCCACGGCTTGAAAATATTTTTAGATAATTTTGAAAATATTTTTAGATTATAAATTACACAAAACAAACCTTGATTTTGCCATTTTATATAAGGGACTCAATTTTCACATCCACAAATTTTGATATCCACGGGGGGTCCTGAACCAAACCCCAGTGGATATGAAGAGCCCATGGTATTCCTTGCCTAAGAAAACCCTATGAAATTAATGGAGTCACCATAGGCTGACAGGAGACTTGAAGGCACATACACACAAACATTTATGCATGCATGTATGCATGCTGCTGAGTTAGATCATTTGTTAATTCATTAAAATCATTACATACTTTGTAGTGTCACTGCATATTTCATCACCAGAGTAAATCCTTGAGGCACATTCAAATGTCTTACAACAATACCT
Source organism: Phrynosoma blainvillii (assembly GCA_026167975.1). Lineage (NCBI taxonomy): Eukaryota > Metazoa > Chordata > Lepidosauria > Squamata > Phrynosomatidae > Phrynosoma > Phrynosoma blainvillii. The sequence goes on along the minus strand of JANUYF010000001.1, from coordinate 91,563,027 downwards.
GTTTGTTTGTTTGTTTGTTTTAAGAGATGGGATCATGCTTTCATTTACTGTGTACATTGTTTAAAGTTTATTGTGTATGTGACTGGAAACATAAAAGGACAGAGGTGGCCAAGAGAATGACAATTTGAGGAGTTCTGCACTACTCTATTTTTACAAACTTCAATCTACATCTGTAGAATAGCTGTGAAATCCCAGGTGTTTTGAACTGGGCACAGCAACACCTGCCCAAATACAAGCCCCTCCTCTCTCTGAGACAAGCCTGAATCCTATATGTAGTCCCAACTAAAGTAGAACTATTGATCAGTGGGATTTACCTATGCATTAACTCAACATTTAATAATCGATTCAATGGGTCTGCCATGGTCAGGACTAATTAATATGATTCAGGTACATGGACACGAACACACATGCATTCATCAAGGATATTGGAAGGTATTTACAGAGCTCAGAAATATTATTTCTGGGGGATTACAAATTGCAGTGTCACTTGTTGTGTTGACTGGAGAATTATAGTTCCAAACAATATGTTTTCCACACTTTTCATATGCTAATAGAAACATTGAGGACCATAGTCTTATTCCCCCCCCCACACACACACTTTTCAAGGCCCTTACAGTCCATTCACACCAAGGAATCACAATAAAATTCTCCTACAATGTGGCAATGTATAATATGTTGAAATTACATAGATAACATTTCTACAGTTAAGCAACACACACATATTTTATGAGGGCAATTTATTTCTGTCATGTGTCAACTCTTCAGCTCGAATGCTCTCCATGGGTTAAATATACTTTCATGAAATTCTCAATAGCTACATAGAATCATAGAATCATAGAATCATAGAGTTGGAAGAGACCACAAGGGCCATCCAGTCCAACCTCCTGCTATGCAGGAGCTCCCAATTAAAGCATCCCCGACAGATGGCCATCCAGCCTCTGCTTAAAGACCTCCAAGGAAGGAGACGCCACTACTCTCTGAGGGAGTGTGTTCCACTGTCGAACCGCCCTTACTGTCAGGAAGTTCCTCCTAATGTTGAGGTGGAATCTCTTTTCTTGCAGCTTGCATCCATTGTTTCGGGTCCTAGCCTCTGGCAAAGCAGCAAACAAGCTTGTTCCCTCCTCGATATGACATACATGTTACAGTGTAAATAAAAGTCGAGCTATCTGGCTTTCTATTGACTGAAACTGTATAAGGGATCACCTGCTATTAATTAATTCCATGTTCCATTGGGACAAACACTATGCATAGCTTGAAACAAAAACATTACAACAGTAGCAACATTAATGGTTCTGGGTATGGTGAAAGCTTTAATGGACATAGTGAAAACACCATGCTTGAGTAAAGTAGAGGCAAATACTCCCCAGATACTTTTGAAAGATGGATTGTCCCTCTTTCCAAAAAACATATTGTTATCATATCTCTCTTAAGCCAAACAAATAGACACAAATTAGTGCAGAAGTGCTTCCAGTACCCTTCCTTAGGCACCCTGTTACAAAAGGCAGACAGGGACAAGGTGATACATTTTCTAAAAGTATAAGGGTAAGATGGATCTGCAGACTCTCAAACTGGACTCATCCGATACAAAGCTTCATGCTGAATTTCTTCTAGGCTTGTTAGAACAGGAAATGAAACAAAGCAATAAATGATTCTCCCATTTTGAAAATGCAAACATTTCCCTTAGAAAAAAAGTCTCTATACTTTGCCAAACAAGGTAGAGCAGACGCCTACTAGAAAGCTCTTCCTGAATGTTTTCCTCAGGTGTACTTTCCACCTTTGTTGTAATCTTTTCAGTCCAGTAACCTTATTATTTCCCTAGGCCTTTCAGTCTCAAAATCTTAAGGGCTAAAAAGATCATTTGTTATTTACTTGTGCTGGTTTTACTATAATTTTGTACTCTTTCTTGTTTTCTTCTGCTTTAGATATTCTCTTGCTATTTTATTGTTCTTATCATTTCAGTTTTTACTGCAAACTGCACAGAGAACTTTCATCACTGGACAATATATTAAATAATAATAATAATAATAATAATAATAATAATAATAATAATAATTTATATCCCGCCCCTCTGCAGAGCAATCGGGGCGGCTTACAACATTAAAATTTACATAAAGATATGTTAATATAATAATATATATTATTATTCTGGTATGGAAGCACGTGCGAACACACCCTGGAAAAAAAAAGAGGTAAAAAGAAAGCAACCTGGTGTCATTTGGGCACTTTCTATTTGTCTAGGTCCTTCAGTTGTTGAGATATGAAGGGACCGTTTTCACCCAGACTATATTGTTTTTCTGTTGTTCTCACATTTCCTCCTGTTATATTTGTATGTGACTGATTGCTGTGTGAGGTGGTTTTAATATGTTGAATTTATGCTAGGGTGGGTATTAATTTTCCAAAACAAACAAATCCTGTATCCTCTAAACACTTTTGGATTTGCAGTGAAAACAGCAATACAACTGAGAGAGAGAAAAAAGAGTTCTCTTTATGTAATTTGTAACAAGATCCCAGGGCTCATGTGCTCAGGCAATATATTAATGCCTCTTCAGCAGTTGATCCCATCAGTACATGGTAAAAACTCCAACATATTTTGAAAAGTGTCGCAGTGTATCGTTTGAGTCGTCTCCTAAATACTAGCCAAATAGATTCTCCATCACAGGCCACTCCTTAGTTTCTTAGTTTCTGAATTATGACAAGATGTCTTGGCAGGGATGGGTTGGCTTGTGTTACCCAAAGGTGGAATGAAATTAATGGGGATATGATGCGTCAACTCATTGTTTTATTTTCAAGGATATATTATCTACATTGGCATTTTCCCTCCCCTTCCATAGGATGTTTTAATATATAACCAAAGTATATCTAGTTGTCTATATTACTTTTCATCTCTCTCTCTGAATTACAGTTGCCCACTGTCCTCAACAACATAGTTCTGCTTTTAACTCAGACCATTCCCTTTTATGTACTGGAGATGTATCTTGTTTAATTGCATCACTTTATTTTCTTTTCATAGATCATTTCAGGTTTTTCTTTTATTATATTTCCTTTACTTTTTGTAATATAGCTTTGCAGTAGCAATGCCATTGTTCAGGTTGAGACACATTTTCTATTCTGTGTCTGTTCTCAGCCACTTGAAATAGTTCCAAAATATTTCTTTTTTGACTGATGTTTTTTAATGCTTGGTCTTCTTTCAGATGGGTATTTGAAGTCTCATAAGCCTCCTACACCCAACGTAAAAGAAAAGAAACTTTTCACACCATGCAGCAACTATATAAGTAATGTTATCAGGGTTTTTTTTGCACAGAGTCTGATAATTCCACAGTTTTGTTTTAAAACTTCAAATATGAACCATGTATCACACACCCGATATGGAGCAGTGACTGGGCCATACATTTCAGAACATTTTTAAAATGAGATTCTTCGTATAGCAGTAACAACCTATGGCTAGGAATGGAGTTACGGAGCAGGGAAAATATCAGAATAGTATCAATTGCATTAGGTTATCAGCATCTGGATACTGTTAAATATATTGAAGTGAAACACTGAAATAATTCCAAGTGCAAAATTGCAAGCATATGAGTTGACATGAAATGAAAATGTTGTTGCTGCTGTTTATGAGCCTTTGAATCAACTACTTGTCCTAAGATTTTCTAGTCAAGATAGATTCAGAGGAGGTTTGTCATTGCCTTCCCTTTAGGCTGAGAGTGTGTGGCTTGCCCCAAGGTCACCCTGCGGGTTTCCATGGCTGAGCTGGGATTCAAACCCAGGTCTTCCAAAGTCCTAGACAACTCTTAAATTGTAAACTCAGCAATTGTGCAGCCAAAAAAAATATGGAGTCCAGAGGTCTAGCATTCCCTGTGAAGGATAAACAACATTTTTAGAGCCCCTTCCTCCATATTCCATTGCTTTGGCATCTAAGAAAGAGAAGAACAGCGGTATCTGCTGGACATAATCCCCTCCCTCCTTCCCATTCCCTTTTCCTTATGTGGCATGTATCATTCAGATTGTAAGCCTGAGGGTATAAAACTGTCAAATCAATGATTTCTAAGCTATTCAGGAAGACTTTTTGGCCAAAGGGTGGGTAGCGATACTCTAAATAAATAAAGACCGGGACTTTATTTTCTGAGGATTATTAAAGATAAAGTAGATTCTCCATCAAAGGCCACTCCTTACTTTCTGAATTACAATAAGTGTCTTGGCAGGGGTGGCTTGTCTTGTTAAAGTAGTCCAAACTGGATTCTACTGATTTGCTTTGCCAGACCCAGTGTGGAAATTCATCTCCAGCCCTGATAATACAGGATCTACCTGGGGAACTCACCACTCTCTTTCTACAAATGGGCCTGTGAACTTCATATGAGATACAGGTTTCAGTTATCTGAGCAGTCGTGTGTGTGTGTGTATGTGGAGACCTCCGCTTTTATAGTCTTCTTTTCAGATGACCCAATCCTATTCATCCTGATGAATTAAGCCTGATGAGCTTAATTTGATCCTTTCTTTGAATCTATATGAAAACAACATGCAGATGATGTGTATCTAACACCATCACTTTCTTCCCATCTACCCTTACATGCTTTTTTAAAAAAATTGCCTGATGAAGAAACTTTAAACAGATATTTTTGTGTCTTTCTGGGTTGTCTAAACAGAGTGTTTCCTTAAAATGGACATTACTTCTGGTTGTAGTTGATTGAAATAAGTACATACAAATTCTGAGCAATGCCTTGTTTAAACATGTTTAAAAATAGTTTCAAAGTGTGTGAGAGCATGCCCTCTCTCTTGTAGGCCTGTTTAGTTCCTTCAGAGAGCTTCAAAGGGATACTAGAAAATGGGCAAGAAATTTACTATAGGAATTCAGCTGCCTGATAGTTTCGTGCATTTTGGGGACCCAGCTGCTTGATAGTTTTTAGATTTTGATAGTTTTTTAGATTTGATAATTTACTCTTTAACCTGGACAAGAGAGAGATGTACCTGACCTCACTGGATTCCTTGTGCAGACAGTTTGGGCACTGGTATCTCTGTTGGCCTTGGCAATATTCCACCTTCCTGCCCTCTAGGACTGGCACTGTATTCTCCATCACCTACACAATCTCCCAAACTCTGCTGTTCTTCACAAATTTTAGGTTTTCCCCTCAGCAATATCCTCATCCATCCAAGGCATTAAAATGTTTTACTTGGGCAATCAATCCATGGGGTTTTGTCTATTTTCTATTTTTAGAACTTTTTTTTTTTTTACTCCTATGATTGTCTGTTATACAGAGCCCATCTTTAGTTTTGTTCACCAACCATACATATTTCACCAAACACCCAATATGGGCTGCCTGTTTATGTTCTCAAAATGAGAATTTTAGGTTAAATAGCTCTGATCTATAGTAATAGAACGAGAGATGCTAGCAGGCATTCACATCCTCACATCACAATGGATTTGTTCATCCTTATAAACATTTGTTCTAACCAATAATCAGGGATGGTTTGTGCATAATGATTTCCTCCATACTTTTTCAATGGTATTCAAAAGATCAGTTTGCACCTGCAATCCATTTTAAGTCGTGCATTGTTCAGATGAACAGGTTTAAAAAAGTTCCCCTTTTCTCATTCTTATTGTATGAATGAAGCAGTTGCTAAAATTATGGGAGGGCAAAAAAAATGATTTAACTAACTCACCTAATTAATCCTATTATATGGGAAAAGGTGAAGAGATGGTCATTGCTCTTGAAGTTTCATTCTTTTAGAATTGCTTCACTTGTTACAGTTTTGACACATACACATCAAAGCTTCATCTTGTACACCTACTAAAAATGCATTTGCACAGAACATCAGGGACACATAGCTGCCCTTAAATAAAGGTGGACTGATTGTATCCCTTCATCTGGTGTTGGACTTCAGCTTCTATCAACCCTAGCCTGAATAGCTGATGGTAGGGGATAATAAGAGTTGTGGTCCATCAGCAACTGGAAGACTTCAAATCACCCAGCTGTTAAATCATCACATTTTAGCAGGCATGAAACCTAGATCTCTTCACTGGCACCCATTAAAACATCAGTGTTTGAAGCAGCCTTTAGCCACGCCTGGGTGATAGCATGTAAGCTTCGGGTCAAACTAGGTGATACACTTAGCATGGGTTTTTTGAAGAGGTAATGCCTCAAGTGGTGAAAGACATTTGTAATGCTACATGATTCTCCTCACCCAAGTTTCTTTCATTTGGTGTGCTTTATTTTGTGATTGGTCATGGAGAACTAAGTAGGGACCTAATCTGCAAGTGAATCTACTGAGGCACATATCTCTGTGTAATTTAATTGTGCAAGGGAAACCAGTGAATATGCATTTCCCTTCATGTCTATTTTGACCCTCTGCCATGGTCAAATACCTTAAAAGATAGACTAAAATCCTGTAACATACTGATAGATTTAGGAAATTGAAGATAATAACAGTTCTCAGCCATATTGCATTGTTTCTTGAAGAATCAGGACTCAGGTTCTGGTTTTCTCCCTTCAGGGTCACCACTATGCCTATTTGTGTTCTCAGGTTGAACTACAGAATCACAATTGTTTAATCAATGATCATTTGGGGAACTTTCTGTCTGATTATGAGCTACTATAATCCTATTATGTCTGAATGCATTACAGAACTGACTTACTGGTCATTTCAAAAGATTAAATGACAGGCAAGGAGGACATTCTTTGTGTTTGCCTTATCAAAAGTTTGAGCAAACATAAATCAGAAATACTGAGTCAATAAAACCCATCCTAATCCACCCTGTTATCTTGTATCCCACCTTTTCTCATTGATTATACAGCTTTCACTTACAGTGCTACAAGAAGAGGAATACAAAGCACTGTTTGGGGGAATGCTTAGTTAGATCTTCATTTATTTCTTTTACAGTTATTAGCAATATTCATCATTCAGCCTGTGTGCCTTAATCCTGCTCGTATGTGAAAAATGTGTAGATGATTGCTACGATAAGACTGTTCTATAATTGGGATCCTGTCGTTGGTCTCTTGTCACTCCCAGTCAGCCCATAGCCTTGGCTGATTGCATTAATGTTTCATCTTCTATGACTCAGTGATGCACCTCTTTGTTCAAAGCAAAAAGCTCACCACTCTTGTCCTCAATTATGTTAATTTTTGGATTCATCTTGATTTGTCTTATCTGTTTTCAGATGCAGTCAGCTGAAAATGATATACTGTCAGTGGGAGAGTAGCAAAGATCCCTTTGTGCCCTAAGAGGAGTCTTTGAGAATCTCATCATAATTATAATGGGGAAAAATGAATTCCCAAATTCTGATTCACCCTTATCTCCCTCCCCCCAACCATGTCTTTAACAGAAAGAAAGGGAGCACATGTCCAAAGATAGTTTTAGTGTCTGTGTCACAGCGTTGTCTTTGATGCCACAATCAAATTCACTAGAGTTTTTCTCACCCATCTAGATAGCTCAGTTCTTCTTCCCTCTCACCTTGCTATCTCTGCTACTTAAGCTGCAATAAGAATTTGAAACATTGATTTTGGAGACTGCAGTTCCAAGTACGGCCAGGTAGCACTGCTTGGAGGATTCTGGCAACTGCAATCAAAAAGCATTTCCCCCTAAGTTCTGGCCATGAGATCTCTTCACCTGGCAAGGAACTACCCATTTCAAGTACTATTTATTTTGTTGCATTCTTGTTGTTAGGTGTCACCATCAGCTTTTACTTACGGTGAGCCTGTGAATGAGAAACCGCCAAGAGATCCTCTTCTTAACCTCTCTGCTCAGGTCTTGAATAGCCAGGGTTATGGTTTCTTTCTTATCTTTATGCAGTACAGTTGGCCCACTGTATCCACAGATTCTACACCCACAGATTCCACCATCCATAGCTTGAAAATATTCCAAAAATATTCCAAAAAAACAAACCTCGACTTTGCGATTTTATATAAGGGACACCATTTTACTATGGCATTTTACTGCTTGAGCATCCAGGGGGTTTGGTATCCATGGGGTGCCTGGAACTGAACCTCAGCAGATATTAAGGGGCCCCTGTACCTAATGTCTTGAAGGCATTCTTGAGTTTAACTTGGTTTTTCAACTTTTGACCTCCATACAGATAAGCTATAGCCTCTAGCTGTGACATTAGTTCCTTGTCAGACTGTTTCTGACAACATCAAATTATACTCCTCTCAGCCCACCTCCACATGGGTAAAAAATCTCGCCGCCCTGGACCTTGCTGCGGATAGGCTGGCTGGTTGGCTGAGGCCTTGTGCAGCCATGGCAGGAAGGCCTTGCTTCCCTGGACCTTGTTGAGGCTTGCCCGGCTGACCGAGGCCCTATGCAGCCGTGACAGGAAGGCCTTGCCACCCTGGACCTTCCTATGGCTGGCTGAGGTCATGCCAGGGAGGCCTCATCCCCTGGATGTCTTGGGGCTTGCTTGGCTGGTTGGCTGAGGCTGGAGCCGGCTGGCCGCTGCCTCCTGGGAAGGACAGGAGAGGCCATGTGGGGAGAGAGGCAAGGAGCCAGGAGCTGGGACATGGTCCTAAAACTGGGCCAGGACATTCAAAGACCCTGAAAAATCAGGATTGTCCCACCCAAAATTGGGAGATGGCAACACTACATGTCTGTAACCACTACCTGTGCTGTTTTGGACACAGTAAAAATGGCTGCCAAGTAAATACAGCTTTGGTTTACAGGACATATTCAACAGGGAAAGACCAATGTTAGCACTAAAACATGATCCTGATGTTTAACCAGTATATTATTGCTAAAGTCCTTTAGTACTTTGACTATAAATTCTGACCGTGATGTATGATCAGTGGGAGGGGGAATGGGGAAGATCCCAAGGGAGGGAGGGAAACCCAGCATATTTAAAGAGGATATTGGGTGAAAACCTGTGCATATGTGGGTACAATGAAAACAAAAAGAATTGGAAACTGTCTATACTCTGAGGAAGTCTGGTTGAGCCTTCAGCTTCAAGGAAAGCTTTTTGGTATTTTTTTTAAACTGTCTGGATCACCTCCATCTTGTCACTGGCAATCACTGTTCACTGTTTTCACATAAATTTACACTCACAAGAATGTCTAAGGAACTGATTATGGATAGGCATATACCATACATTCACCACTTTCCTCAGACATCTTGGTACATTTTGAATTGATAAGAATGCATACATAGGTAAAAAAACAAAACAAAAACCAGAAACCTCATTATTTCTTACATCATTGCATATGGCATATGATTTGTAATATAATTTATGCTGTTTTCCCAGTTCTAAAGATTACATTCTGATCTACCCACAGCTTCCCTGTATTGGCTATGGGAGAGATCTCTGCTAGAAATCACTATTGATCATGGTACCACTATTAACGTCTAGTAAGGAAGGTGAACATTTGACCTTCCAGATGTGTACAACTCCCATGTTTGCTCATTGCTGGCCAGGTTGTGTAGAGTGGATGGGAGTTTTAAATCAAAACACCCCAAGGGCCTACACATTTACTATCCTTAGTCTGAGTAAAACCACATATTCTTTACTGATACAAAGCCAAATAGATATAAATGACTAGCACTCTGTGTCTTGCCATTGATTATGACGACAATATGATCTATGCTGCCAATAATTGAAATGCTTCTCTAGTCTTCTATATGCTGACAGTGCTGAGACCTGAATTTCTTACCTGTCACAGTATTAATGAGTTGCAGTCCAGCATGGCAATGGCCATTGGAAATAATATTGTTCTGTGTCAGCTGTGTGGCATACTAACTACATTGCATGATGGTGGAGAGAAGATGACATTAAGGCTCATCAGCATTTTAGCACACGCTAATGGCTCCTTTGCTTCTCAAAGTTCATTGCAAAACTTGTTAGACATTACAAGGAAAACAGGATCTCAGTCATCCTAGGAGAGCCTGTCATATTTTAGCAATGAAACAACTTGCTTTGAAAGTGAAGCATAATGTGTCAACAAGATGGAATTCTACTTTCTACAGGCTAGAGTGCCCACTCAATAGAAGAAAGCTCTACATGATTACTGCCTAGAGCCTGTGACATAACGCTAGCAACTCAGCATTTAGCAATAATAGAAAATGCCTGTCTTATTTTCTTTCCCTTTGGGGCAAAAAAGAAAAAAATGAAAGGAAGAAAAATTCACAACATGATGTCCGAAAACAATTCTGCTGTGAGCTAGCTCTTTAATCTCAACAATGTCCTCCAGTGTTACCTTGCCCATAATAATGTACTTACACTACATTTTCATAAAAGTGCAGCTGGATCGAAATGCAAAAGGGGAGGAAGCACCCAAGTGTAAGGAGGAAGAAATCTCATATCATACTATTTTAGACAGCTTATATTCATTATTTCTACTCTGAACATTCATAAATAAGCTACTTTTTTTTTTTGCACAGCATGAAAAATTGCCATTGTCAGTGATAGCCCTACCCATTAGGTAGTGGAAGGCAACTGCATCAGATGGCAGATGTTGAACAAAAGCAGAGGCAGTTCCTTGGCTGTTCATCCTGTGCCTCCTGGCTGTTTCCTTCCTATACAGAAGAATGCTATGTATTCTATATGACCTGTCCCAGTCTCCTAAACTGATTTGCTGTCCTCTAGTGTGGCAGATAATGCTACCTCCAGAGCAATCTTGAAGTAAGATAATGGCCCATTCAGTCAGCTTCTGTAGGTAGAATGGGGAAGAATGGGTACCATCTTGTTCTTCACCATAGGCAAACAATGTCAGCCAGCTCTGATCATGATTATTAATCTATCTGTTCTTTTTATTCTCAGAACAATCCTGTGAAATAGGATTTTGTCACCAAACGAGCTTTCATGCTGAATGGACATTTGAGAATAACCCTTCTGTTTTCTCTGACACTCTGACCACTTCACAGTTTCCAGTGTGTCATAACTGCTTTCCTTTTCACTCTCTCTCACACACATACTTGCCAGTCATAGAATCACAGAGCTGGAAGGCTCCCTGCTCAATGCAGGATCGCCAGCTAAAGCATCCCCAGCAGGTAGCTGTCCAACCTCTTTCTGAAGATGTCCAAAGAAGAGAACCCACCACCTTTCTAAGGCAACTGGTTCAATTGCTGAACCACTCTCACTGCCAAGAAATTCCTTCTAATGTTTGATTGAAATCTACTCTCCAGTAATTTAAAACCATTAGACCAAGGGTAGGCAACCTTTCCCCTTTAAGGGCCAAGGGACTTCAGCTCCCAGAATCCCAGGAGCTATTGGCCAACATGGGACTATTGGCCAACATGGCTGAGGCTTCTGGGAGCTGAAGTCCCTCGGCCCTTAAAGGGGAAAGGTTGCCTACCCCTGCATTAGACCTTGTTCTACCCTTTGAGGCAGCACAGAACAAGAAGGCACCCTCCTCTTTTTGGCAGCCCTTTAGGTATTTAAAGAGTGCAATCATGTCACACCTCATTCTTCCCTTCAACAAGTGGAACATGATCCAGTTTCTTCAGCTCCTCCTCATATGCTTGGTTCTCCATGCTTCTGATCATCCTTGCTGCCCTTCTCTGAACTTACTTCAACTTGTCTATATCCTTCTTAAAATGAAGGTCCCAGAACTGAATGCAATACTGCAGATGAAACCTAACCAATGCAGCATATCGTGGGACTATTACTTCCCTCAGCTTGGAAACTATGCTTCTATTTATGCAAGCTAAGATAGCATTAACCTTCTTTGCTGCAGCATCACACTGTTTGTTCACGTTCAATTTATGATCAGCAATAATCCCAATGTCATTTTCACATGTGGTACTGCTGAGCCATGCATAAGCCTATGTCTGTGCATTTGGCTTTTGTGGCCTAAATGTAGAATTTTGCATCTGTCTCTGCTGAATTTAATTTTATTAATTTTAGCCCAGTTTTCTTTCAATGTGTTAGCTATCCCACCCCCACCTCCAGTTTTGTTTCACTTGCAAATTTGATAATTTTCCTGTAGTTTTCTGGATCTTCATATTTTGCTTTTTTTGAAGAGAGGGACAATATTTGTTTGTCCTCCATTCCTCTGGTACCTCATCTTTTCTCTAAGATTTCTCAGAAATGATGGCAAGTGATTCTGCAAGTATGTCATAAATTCTTTCAATACTCTGGGATGCAGATCAGCTGGCACTGAAGATTCAAGCTCATTTAGGTTAACTAGATGACTTCTTACTAATTCTTTGTCAATCATGATTTTCAACTCAAATTCCTTTCCAAGATCCCTGCTGCAACATGGAAGCACACAGTTCTCTTTTGGGGGAAAAACAGAAGCAAAATAGGTTTTGGGCAGCTCTGCCTTTTCACTGTGATCTGTTAGCATTTTACCATCCTTGTTGAGCAAGTTTCACTATTTCCTTCTTCATTGTCTTGCTTGAAATGTATTTCAAAAATCCCTTTTTGTTGCTCCTTTCTTGCCTAGCCAGCCTCAGCTCCTTTTGAGCTTCTTTCCTTACATTGTTCATGCAAATTTGGGCTACACATCTATATTCATCCTTAGTGATTCATCCTTACCTCTATTCTTTATACATGCTCTTTTTTTCTTTTCACTTCCTCCCCAAGTTTAGTGTACAGCCAACATTGCCTTTTTCAGATGTTTCCCATTTTCCTCCTTCCATTGAACTGGTTGAGATTGTACTTTTAGCAGTTTCTTCTTCATGAAGTCTTTTTCCTTTAGCATCTCTAACTAGACACCTTACCAGAATTTGCATGATTTTTTAAGAGCTAGCTTTTGGTTAAGCTATCATCTCCAACGCACCCCCAAGGATTTAGTTTATATATATGAAAATTCAAAAAGGAAACCTTGATTTTGCCATGTTATATAAGGGTCATCATTTTGTGGCACCATTGTATTTAATGGGACTTGAGCATCCCCGAATTTTGGTATCAATGGCAGGTCCTGGAACCAAACCACAGTGGATACGAAGGGTCCATTGTACATGCTGACAGAAAGAAAATAAATAATTTAGGAACTTTCTTTTTAGACTGTTTTGTTTTCAGTCTTGCCTATTAGATTTCAGATCTGTGCTACCTTATACTGACTTGCAAAGGTTTCATGTTAAAATGACCAACAAGGCACCAGTGAAAATTAAAATGCTTTGTGCAACCACAATAATTTCTCCACTATGCTTACAACTTTCTCCATAAGGACATAAAGACCTCTGGTAAGTAAACAGTGAAAAGGAAGACAGGACAGGTGCATCACTAGGGTTTTGTGTGTGGGTACAGGCTACACCAGGTGACACCCAAAGGCAGGGTGACATAACTGCTCCCAAACTTCTGCCTTGTGGCAGAAACAGGCTGTAGCATTCACCTGTGTTGCTTTAAAACACTGAAGAGATGGTTTGAGTGGGGCAATGCTCAGTGGAAGGAGAAAGGAGAGGCCCCAGTGTTGTTTTTTAAATTATAATTTTAAACTTTATTTGTTTAAAAAATAATTAAAATTATTTTAAAATTTTGTTTAAAAATATCACATCATACCAAATTTTCACTATAATCATAGGAAACATTGTACATGTAAATAATTTAGGTTGTGCATATGGTATTGTAATTTAAGGTATACTTTTAATTTAGCTAGTTATTTATTACACAACTATTGCCATTACATTCAGTGATGTATGCGAATTATGATTTATGAGCAACATTAGTACAAACAAAACATTATTAAGGATTCTGTATGTTATGCTGTGGGAGGAGGTCAATGGGGCAGTGACACCAATCCTAGTGATGCCACTGAGCCAGGATAGAGGTGTTTGTGATAATATGGCTTCCAGGATTTCACTGTGTTGAGCACTAATGGGTTATCATGGTTATGTTACCCTCTCCCCTCTTAGGTGGGATTTTTAAAAAAATGAAAAAAAAAGTTAAATATAGTCAACCCATCATATCTGCAGGGATTCTGTTCTGGACCCCCTGCCAAAATGTCCTGTTGGTTTAAATTGCAGTGTGTCATGTGTGTGGCTGCTTGCATACACCATCATTGGGGTGAATTGGGCAGGGCCACCCATGGATGCCCAAATCTACAGATGGCAAGGCCACTGTTGGGGAGGGCCCACTGTATATAAAAAAAGATCTTCTGCTCACTACAGAAATAGTTTCTAATCTTTTTGTTTCTACATTGTTACTATCTTTATTTTTAATTCAATTGACAACATTTTTTCACCCCAACATGTTGTGTTATGGCCGTAGCATGTTCACTGAAGCTCCAAAATGCCAGGAATGCATTGCTGTTAAGGGACACATTCTCAACAGACACATTATTTAGACAACATGGATATGGCATGGTATCCCATGCCTTGGTTAACCACTAAATTGGAGGTGAATGCCTATCTGTGTTAGAGTGGTGGACCTAACAGACACAGAGGCTATGCAACTGAACTTATTGGGCAGCTGAAGCAACCCTACCATATTACAAGTATCTAACTAGGAAATATTAGCATCCAATAAGGCAGGACAAGTGATAGGCATTAGGGGGCTGCATTGTCCTCACACAAGGCCTTGGAGGGTTGCAAATTCTTGCTGTAACTCCCTAGCAAAAACAACTCTCCTCCCAAATGGCCTCTGTTTTTGTCCCCCTGGGCATTTTAGACCCTGAGGAAGCCTTTTTTTTAACAATATGATGTAACCCAGCAGTCAATTTCTGGTTCTCTTTCTCTTAGGAAAAAGGCCTCCTCTGTGCCCACAACAGTTCTGGTGGGCAACCCCCCCCCCCATTGCTTACCAAGGTTGATATAGGACACTGAAGGGGTGTCTAGAGGCAAAAAATTCAATCATTTTTTAAAAAGTACCCCGGGAGGCGGGGGGGCACAAAAAGGCAGAGTGCACTTTCTCCATCCCTACCAAAGAATGACAGAATCTCAGCTCTGGGCCATGCTGAACATTACAGCTTATACCTGGAGTGGGAAGTTAGATGTTAGCAATTTGCAGTAAGCAGTGACAGCAGTTCCTAGTAATGAGTGAAGAGTTGCAAATTACCTAGATTCACTGAATAAGTAAACAGACATGAAACAAGATTGGTGAAATGGACTAACAACTCAGTTTGACAGCCTCATTATATACTATTCATTATTAGCATCTACCAGTATATTAAAAAAAAAACCACACACACACACACAACCAGCATGGGTTATCAATAACCTTGTTTTACCTCTTGCTATAGGGGTTGTATTCCAAAATTAGTACTCTGCTTGCTAACAGAACTGTGAACTACACATGTACCTGATGGAGCATCCATTGCAATAGGCAAATCATGTATCTTTGCTTGGCACTCAGCCCTGACTTGATCAGATATGGAAGTTTTGCCCCTTCAAACAGTAAACATTCCTTCTGATATATAGGAAGTAATGTGCTGGTCTAGTACAAAACAAGACAAAGATGCTTTATTTATTGAGCTCTCGTGAGCCTTGATTGCTCCAGCTTTTCCAGCAAGCAGGCTAGTTGGCACCAAGTATAACAGCTTCCATATTTTCTTGCTGGTTTCCTGTATTAAACATGTCAGCATTTTACATCACAGCTATGAAAGCAAGAGAGAGTGGCCTGATGAATAGCAATGAAGGTAGAAGAACAGTGTGTTATGGCAACACCTTGGGAAATCAAATTACTATTTTTATGAGTAAAAATTAAAAAAATGTATATAGAAAGGATTAGCTAACAGCAAAACCAGATGGAAGAATCATTCTTAGGTAAGCAGCATTTGGAATTGCAAAATATTTTTCCCCTCATTCCAATCTAAGGCAAAATAAACTTTAGAGAGGACACACATTGTACAGAATTACTCTTCGTGAAGGTCCACAAAAGCAAAATGCAGCACTGTGCAGTTTATTAGAATACAGGTGGCATGCAGGTCCCTTAGAGATAAAATTAATCTGTTGATGACTTTCCTTCATTCTAACAACAGTGAGAAATGGATTCCCAGTTATTTATACAAATAATTATTAAAAGAAATAACAATTGCCCTTTACCTTTAAAATGAGATGCAGTACTTGTAAATATATGGAGTATCCCAAATTTTTAATTAAGTACTCATAATAATCAAGTATGCAGCCTCAGATAAATTGGATATTACATAGTGGTATCACTAGGGTTGGAGTCAACCGGGTGCAGTAACTCATGGTATCACCCCCTCATTGACCTCCTCCCATTTCATACCATACAGAATGTAATGCTTTTTTGCATTAATGTTACTCGTAAATCATAATTCCTAATTATCAGTGGTAGAATCTTTTTAAGTCTATTTGCCCAAATAAGCGCAAATATTTTATAATCATTGTTAAGCAAACCTATTGGTCTATAATTGGTCATGAGTGTATCATCCCTTCCTTCTTTGGGAATTAGTGTGATATTGGCTATTTCCCATGTATGTGGTACACCCTCTATGTTAATCAAGTTAAACAGCTTATGTAGTGGGTCTAATAATTCTTGTTGGAATGTTTTGTAATAGCAGGCTGTAAATTCATCTAAACCTGGGGATTTCCCCTCTTTTAGTTTAGATATTGCTATACTAATTTCTTGTTTTGTAATCTCACCATTTAGAGATTCTTTGTACTCTTTAGGTATTTTTTTGATTACCCTAGAGTCTAAATATTTTTCCATTTTCTCCTGAAAGTCTCTTGAATTCTCGTTTAATCTATATAACTCACTGTAATAGTCTTTAAGGACTTTCAGGAGCTCTTCCTGCTTTGTTACAATCTTATTGTCAATTCTGATCCTAGTTATCAGCTTGTTTATTTTTGAGTTTTTTGAGTTTTTTAGCCAGCTTGTTTATTTTCTCCTTTTTGAGTTTTTTAGCCAGCCATCTCCCTACTTTATTGCCATTCTCAAAGAAGTTTTGTTTCGTTCATTTTAAGTCTCTTATAATATCTTCATTAAGGGTCTTCATTAACCTTTTCTGATATTGTTTTTGTAATATCTTGCAAAACAAAATGGATTTCTACTGGGTCGCTTTATTAGAAACAATATAAGAACCATACTGGACAGTTTAGAATATTATTCAGTGAATAATGAAAGAAAATGTGCTTTAATTGCCATAGACATGGAGAAAGCCTTCAATAGTGTGTGATGGGATTTTTTGTTACAGGTATTAAATAGAATAATAGTTATTAAATAGAATGGATATGGGCAATAATTTTGTAAATATGGTTGAACAGATTTATAAGTGACAAAGGGCTCAGGTTGTCATCAACAGTGAAAGATCCCAGGAATTCTGCATTAATAGGGGTATGAGACAAGGCTGCCCCTTGTCTCCACTTTTATTTTTGTTAGTAATAGAAATTTTGATAACACCTATTCAATTCAACAAGAATATAAAAGGGATTAAGATAAGGGGTTCAGAAACTAAAAGAGTTTATGCCGATGATGTGGCTGTAATTATGGAAGATCCAATTCAGGGCATTAGTAAACTGTTTCAGGAGATAGGGAAATTTGGCAAATATTCTGGTCTGAGAGTCAACAAAGGTAAAACATTTATGATAACCAAAAATATGACAAAACAGGAAGAAGGACTGTTAAAAGAAATTTCTGGATGCAAAATAGAGAGGAAATTGAAATATTTGGGAATATGGATTGCCAAAGACAACTTAAAACTTTTCAATAATAACTGTCTTCCTGTATGGAAAGAAATAAGAGATAATCTGATAAGATGGAATGTAATGAATCTTTCTTTGTTAGGGAGAATTGCAGTTTTCAAGATGGCAATTCTCCCAAAGATGATGTTTTTGTTTCAAAACTTGCCAATATTGATCAAGGAAAAAACTTTTAAAGAATGGGAGGTTGAACTCAAGAAGTTTGTATGGAAGGGCCATAGTTGGTATTAAAAGATTTGAAAGATAAAGGGGGATATTCAGTACCTGATTTAAAGTTATATTATTGGGCGTGTAGTTTAATTTGGGTTCAAAATTGGATTAAACTTGAAGATAAAGAATTACTTAATTTAGAAGTGGTTCAACTACGATTTGGATGACATGGTTTTTAAAATTACGATAAACTTAAAAGTAACAAAAGATTTTATGAACCATCCAATTAGAAGATCTCTGTTACTTAAATGGGGTAGGATTAAAAGCAAATTTTATGTTAAATTACCCACCTGGACATCAGTTCAGGAAGCTTTTCATAGAAGATGGGCTGACATTACTACTTGGCTTACATATAGCAACATAACTAAATGCGACCATCAGGGTAAGATGGACTTAAAATTAAGGGAGGAGTTAAATAAGGAAGACTATAATGTTAATTGGTTTAATTATTTGCAATTGAAACAAAGATACACTGTGGATAAGAGAACAACAGGTATTGAAAGCAATCTGAATGAGCTAGGTAAAATATTTTGGCAAATACAGGGAAAAAAGATTCCCAAACTCTATAAGTTACTACTGGATAGACAATTAGAATCAGAAATGGTAAAGGACTATATGATTAAATGGACACGCGACACAGGGTGTAAGATTGAGATTGAGGAATGGCAAAATGCATGGGGAAAGTCAAATAAATTTAGGGTGGCACAAGACTTAAAGGAGAATTTTATGAAAATCATGAACAGGTGGTACTGCACACCATGGAAATGAAAAAAGATACATAAATTAGAACAAGGGTTATGTTAGAGATGTAAAAAGGAAAAAGGGACACTTTTTCATATGTGGTGGTGATGTGAAGAAATTCAAAAATTCTGGAAAGAGGTTCATGTGACAGTTCAACAGGTTTTTGGGATTTATTTTCCTTTAAGCCCTAAGTTATATTTGCTTAACATGACCTCAATCTTGAAATTATCAGATGAGAATAAATAATTTTGGATAATAATTTTGTATCTGGTCACTGCTGCTAAGATTTTGATAGCTAAATTTTGGAAGTCAGAAACGAGACCAACTTGGGATAACTGGATGCAAAAAGTGAATGAGTATAGAGAATTAGATAAGATATCTTGTGGTATACAAAATCAAAATACACAAAAAAAGGAAAGAGGAATGGAGCAATGTAACAATGTTTTGGGAGAAGACTTGGGACATAAATAAAGATGTACTGGATATTTGAGAAGCTGATTACAGATAAAACTAGTACATTTTGTAATAACTTTGTTTGCATTACTATCTTTTATAGGTCTGTAGATGGGGAAAAATTCATCTCTGATAAAGCTTGTCTCATCATATTAGAACTGAGGATTAAGGAATACTCTATGTATTAGACAATTAAGCAACTATAGAAATACAGGTTAAGATACAAAATCATTAGAACATTGTTAAAGAAAGTAGAATGTATATTGTATACTGTATTTTTTATTTTATTTTTTCATTTTTTTTCTTCCTGTTGTGGCACGATACATAATGTAAAGAAAGGTTTGTTGAAGTAAAAAGAAGCAAGTACTCTTCGAAGATCCTAAGAATGGAAGGAAGACGTATCAAGAAGTATTTAATATAAGAGAACATCTTGACATTAAAGGAAATTTTATTGTATTTTTTTATTATATGCAAAACTAAAGATTATATTATAAAAAAAAATATCATAATTCCCATATACCACTGTATGTAATACTAATAGTTGTGACAAACAACTAGCAAAATTAAAATTATACCTTCAAATTACAATATCATATGCACAACCTAAATGTATTTACATATACACAGTGAAAATTTGGTTAAAATGTGATGTTTTTAAAGAAATGTTTAAAACATTTTTTAAAAAACATATTTTTTTAAATTAAAATTTTTGAAATTTGACATTTTAATTTTAAAAAATTCTGGGGCCTCTCCTTTCTCCTCCCACTGAGCCTCACCCTACTCTCACCATCTCTTAAAGCATTTTAAAGGGAAGCAGATGAATGCCACAGCCCGTTTCTGCCCAAAGGTAGAAGGAGAAGTGTTTTTAGGAGAAGTGGTGTCATCCCCACTTAGGATGTGACCTGGTGCATTCTGCACCCCTGCACTCCCTAGTGGCACCACTGATATTAGCCAAATGTGTACCAAAAATTGGACATGGGGCATTCTTCATCATTTATACCTAATGATTTTGTGTCTCCTGGATTAAAAGTCAGACTAGATGTGATGTTCAGTGCAAACAGCAACCATGTCTACATACTGCATGACTGTGTACATGTGCTGGTAACTGGCCAGAGTCCCCAAAAGTATGGAGAGCATTCAATGGTAGGAGGGAGCTCTCCTGTGTAGGCTTGTCCCACTCCATGTGGAGAGTGACAGAATGAGACACAGAGGGGTCAGTTCTAGCTTGCTCCCCTCATTGTGTATAGATTCAGTAGGATCCCAGAACAAATTAACTGAGGTTTGGTCTGCTGGCTACAAGAGGAGCAGGAGCTGTGAAGGTTAGTGGGGCTCTGAGGCTTAGCCATGTGGTTCCAGGGTCACCCTTCCTTCAGGAGGACTTCATACTTAAACCACAGAGGTGTGAACAGATTAGAATGTCTAGTTAGACACAGTTAGGTTATTTCCCCCCTTTTATTCCACAGGCAGGCAGACAGATTTCACGCTAGCTTAAGTAGATACAGTGGCTCAGCAGTTAATAATACTGGCTTTGACAATTGAAAGGTCAGCAGGTTGGCAGTTTGAGGCCCAGGCGCCATGTGACAGAGTGAGCTCTTGTCACTAGCCCCAGCTTCTGCCAACCTAGCAGTTTGAAAACATGTAAAAAAGTGCAGGCAGATAAATAGATACCACCTCAGTAGGAAGGTAACAGCAATCTATGCAGTCATACTGGCCACATGACCATAGAGTCGTCTTTGACAAGGCTGGCTCTCCGGCTTACTAATGGAGATGAGCACTGCCCACTACAGTTGGTCATGACTAGATAATCTTGTCAAGGGAAAACCTTTATCTTTACCTTTAAGTAGGTTTATTGGGAATTAATTATATGCTTTTAATGATATGCTTGTGGAAAAGGTATACAAATCTCCATGTGAGTTAAAAAACAAACACAGCCTAATATGAACAAGGGACAGGACACAAATGCAGGATTTCAAATAAATGCCACAAAATCAAGACAGAGTTTTAAATATCCCTAACTAGATAGGAGGCAGAGACAATGTATTCCAGTTCTGTTCCAACAACTTAAACTCAGCTTCCATTTAACACATCTATCAGATATCTGCATTCATCTTCACTGATTTGCTCAAAATATGCAGTGCCATTTTTACTTGACTCTCTCACCCATTCCTCCCCTCCACCAAATTTGTTTAAAGAGAGTGTTGTCAATAAAATAACAAATCCCTCAGCTTTGAAACCCTTACCATTTTGCTGACTACTAGGGATTTTCAAAAGAGTCAACGCTTTTGACTTGTCAGTATCACAGCCCCTCTCTTTATGATAATCACTTAGATCAGCAATCTTAGATGCCAAGCAAAGCAAAGCAATCTGGGACATAGTTTAGATGACAAAGTTAATCATTCTTGCACTGCAGCACCAAATTAAAATGGATCGCTGGGATCCACAGAATTATTTTAGGGTACAAAGAATATTCAGTCATCTGCATGAGAAAAAAAATCAGAGAACATATCTTTCTTTCCATAACCATCTCAACTGACTTTCATGGAACTGTTAGCAATATTTACTGTCCTTACCCCACAGCCCATTCCATTGCCTGGTTCGCACACAATCCTTCTCACTTCAGGTTCAGGAAGCAGCCCTGCACCGCATCCTGGAGTGGGACACAGGACACCACCCATCTGCAGAACATATTCCTCAGCACCATAGCATTGGTAACGGTTGTACTGCAAAGGGAAAAAAAAGTATTGTGACATTTAACAAGCTTTTCAAAATTGCAATATATCTGTCATTCCTTTTTTCTTCATATGAGAACTAAGAGCTAGGGATGGAAATAATATTCAAAACAATTTGGAAATAGTAAAAAAGAAACAACAATATGTTTCTTGCATATCGAGAAACCCTGAATTCTATACAGGTAAGATCTTTTCAGTGGGGATCTATGCTGAGCAAAAAATACATATTTTTTAACACAGAAAAACAGTATTTTTCTATACAGAAAATAATGTTTGCATTGAAAACAGGTTTTCTGAATTTTCTGTGCACAAAATAGAAAATAAGCTTTCTGCATGAAAAACAAGTCCTAAAGCAGTTTAAGTAGCCTTCTGTGCCAAAGACAATGTGCATTTTCTTTAAAGTGTAACTAATTTTGAAAACGATGTACTTTTGATGACTTTGCCACAGTAAAAAAAATGTAAAATTATTGATTCTTGGCTGCAAGAACAGAATTTACAAAGATTTGCATCACTAGTAAGAGCATCTCAGTACAGCTTGAAGAAGTTATTATGGGGGACGTGGAATCCCTTGAAGCACCACACTGGTGTAACTAAGCTGGTGTAGGTGGTGACATAGAAGGACAAAGAGTATGGACCCAGTGGCAGTGAAACAAGGCCCCATTCACACTACAGAAATAACCTGGTGTGTTATTTCCAAGATGTTCACACTGGCCCCAAATGCACCCAGCGTGGTTTATGGGTGGTGGTGGTGAAAAACCCATTTACCATGGTGCATTTGGCACTGGGTACCTAACTGTGTCTTTTTTAAAGGGGTGGAATGATCTAGATCAGGGGTAGGCAACCTTTCGCCTTTAAGGGCCGAGGGACTTCAGCTCCCAGAAGCCTCAGCCATGTTGATCAATAGTCCCATGTTGGCCAATAGCTCCTGGGATTCTGGGAGCTGAAGTCCCTCAGTCCTTAAAGGGGAAAGGTTGCCTACCCCTGATCTAGATCTCTGGTAGTATGAGTGTTCTACCAAATTAATCCGGATCATTTGGATTGTTCCTGGCCATGAGACACCTCCATGGTGATGCAAAGCAGTGCCAGTGTTAATGCTGGACAGGGTTAAATGTCTTGGAGAAATTAAATCATGGCAAATGTAGTAGGAACATCAGTCCAGGATTGCATCACTGCAGAGATCTGGATCTCTGTGGTACAAAAAAGTGTGAATGCCCCTAAAGTCAGGTGTCAGAGAAACAGGCTGCTTGGGGCAAGTAAATTTTGCAAGCCTTTCCTCGCCTCCATTGCAGGATCCTGGAAAACATGCAGCTCCTAGCGTAGGGCATCCCCACCCTGGAAAACCACTGGCCATTTTGTATGTGGGATTCTGGATGTCCAAAAACCTAACCCTTTTCCTTCTAGCTGTGGCAAGCAGTACTGAATTTCTGGCGATGCTCTTTTCTCTTCGCCTTTAATTTTAATGTACAAATACTACTTTTAAAAAATCAATTCTGTCATTGGAAGTTATAAGCAAGAAAATTGATTTACTGAATTGGATGGGGGCGGGGAGTCATATTTTGTCAAGGAATTTGACATTTTCTGTGAGCTCAGTATAGAAATCATGCCAAATCATTATGCTATTACAGCACCATGAACTATTATTTTTGCACTAAAAAAACCCCCAAGGAAATATATGAATCCGAAAAGAGAAGCTCCTGATAAAAGCTTTCACACATTTCATTATCCAGTCACAAAGCTGCCTCCTTTCTTTGGAATTAAAGCACATTCTCAAGGTGTCTCTTAATACCTTTTCCTCCTGAAAATTATATAGTCCACTCTGTGCAAGTCTCTCACTATATCAAAAACTATTTTCTTGTGAAATATGCTATTTTCATAAGTTATAGGATTTCTGCTTTGAATCATACTTCTTGGTTTAAATTTTAAGCCTCAAAGGAATGTTAAATGTGAGCTTTTGAAAAGTGAATGCACATATCAGGTCTATGATCCACTTAACTCCTAACACTGTTTTAAGAAAAGTGGTTCCAGAAAGCAACAAAAGCAACAAGACCATGTACAGCCACATCAATCCTGATCCAAGGTCTCTGACATGAATTTCACCCCTACCCAAATGTATGTTGGCCATTCCCTATCTGCCTGTCATCCCTCGTACACATCAGATTTTAGTAGAAATTATCCATAAATCTATAGTTTACAAATCTTTGTTTGGTAAGCAGGTTAATTGCTTTCACTCATTAACATTAATGTACCACTGTGATGATCAGAAAGACCCGTATCTCCTTGTCCAGCCCTTTGAAAAATTAGGGCTAGAACCATGACTTGAATCTTTCTGGATCTTACTACATTCCAAGTATAAACATGCTTTACACCTGAGGCTTTAATATTGCTCTGTACTGCATCTAAAGAAGAGGGTTTATATCCATGAAAGTGCAGGCTAAAATAATAAACCAGTTAGTCTTAAATGTACTGCCACATTCCTTCCCCCCCCTTCCCTTCCTCCTTTTGATGCTGCAAGAGATTAACACAGCAATTTCTTTGAAAACTGCTGCCACCACTGTATCCTGAGAGAGTTGCTCAGCCATGCTATTCTGGAAGGTAGAAAGGCTACTGAAATTGGGCTGAAACAGAAAATTCCCTGAAAACCTGCTATGAGAAATTTGTGAAGCACTCTGAGGGCAAAATTACACATATTTATATGGAAATTCACACTGCAACAAATCCAGTAGAGACATATATCCACAGCATCACTGAGTATCTTTCTAATTCCCTAGTGTATAATGACTTTAAGTACTACAATGATGAGAGTATTTTCTGGTTAGTTTCTCCTTGACTGAATTCTTTCTTCAACTGCTAGTCTATAATATACAGATTCTCCTGACTCTGCAGTGCTACAATACTCAGAATACTCTCTGGTTGGCTTCTCCTGGTCTCTGTTCCTTCTTACCTTCTCACCTTCCTACAAGTTATTCACTCACTCACTCTATGCAGGTGAAGATGCCAAACTCCTGGTTCAGCTTCCTTGGGCTATTCCAGACCCAACTGGAATAACAAAACACAGCAGCTTCATTTATATACCGCTTCATATCCCGCTATGGGAGGTCTAAGCAGTTTACAACTGTGAGCTGATTGCCCCCCAACAGCTGGGTACTCATTTTAGCAACCTTGGAAGGATGCAGGCCTGAGTCAAGCCTGAGCCCTGGATAGTATTGAACTTGCAACCTTGTGCTTTATGAGTGAGTGGCTGCAGTACAGGCATTTAACCACTGCACCACCAGGGCTCTTCTGCGCCACCAGGGCTCAATTCATGCCCTTGGGTTTTGTTGGATTTTCTCAGTAGCGATCACTTCTTTATCCATATGGTTCATTCTTTTTTGTGCGGGAAGATGTTATAGTGATTTTGGGCATCTGCACTAGGGCTTTTCCAAGGGCTTTTAAAAACGAGTATGCTCACTGAGGGGCTCCTCTGTTTCCAGAAATAAAGTACTATAGTGCAAAAGTACTATTTCAGTGATGCACTATAACTCTTAGAGACAGTGTGGTGTAGTGGTTTGACCACTGGACAGGATTTGAATCAGCCATGGAAACCCACTGGGTGACCTAGGGCAAGTCACACTCTCTCAGTCTCAGAGAAAGGCAAAGGCAAACCTATGCTGAACAAATCTTGAAAAACAAACAAACAAATGGTATAGGTTTGCCTTAAGGTTGCCATAAATCAGAAATGATTAGAAGTCACATTGCAACAACTATAATTCTAAAAGAATTTTTAAAAAGAGGAAAAAAATGACAGTGTTTTGATCTGGTATGTCCCAGGATTAAAAAGAAACTGACTTGAGGGTGGGGATAAAATCTTGCAGCAGGTGTCAGAAAATAAATAAAATGCTGTGATGGGTGCCGTCACAGAAAGTGTTTCCCATACTGTTTGATTTTAAGCCCAGATAAATTAACAAATTGACATGTTTCTTTTCTTCCCAGAAGCTGAACTCCAAACTAATTAACTAATTTGGGACCAAAGCCACTCTGTTTTAGGGGCTGCAACTGCATATGAAGGCAACACAGTGGAGCACAATTGGAAGTAACTTTCTTTCCAATAATGAAGTTATATTGTATTATGATTGCTTCCAACATAGTAGGGCATACCTTCACTTTTTTGTGTATAATGCAATTGAGAAATGTGAAAGGTAGATAGCAACTAAAACTGTAACAGTAACTGCCTTCTTTTGGAAAGCCCTGCAATCATAACTGCAACAAATTCCTTTAAAAGAATAACTTTCCAAGTTCTACAGTATAGCTAGCCACTACGTATCATGATTTGAACTTAAAAGTTGTGGTTGTAACAAGGTCAATTATACAAATTGTCATCTAAATTCCTAAACCATTGAGCCAGTCAATACATATTCCACATTTAAAGAGTTTCTCCATGCAATTGAAGAAGAAAGGAGAGATAAACTCTCTTATCATAGGGGAATTTCTTTTTTTTTAAAAATTATTTATTGCCACAGTTCTTGCCTCCTTTCATTATACAGAATATTTCATGAGCTGACTGGGGAAGAGACTAAGAAATGGACACCTGTCTATACAGGTATTTATTGTCTTTAGTTCTATTAGGTCGACTTTTCATGCAAGCAAGAGAGTTGCTGACTTAACCAAGCCTTGAGCAATGCCCACTGACATTTTTCATGTAATTTTTCAGGCTACAAGAAGCACCCTTGTAAGCATGACTGATTTCAAGCACAGAGATAGTCAGCTTTGCCATGCAAATACCACAGTAATAGTGATGGTTTATTTTTCATACAATAAATATTACCAGTCTTAACTCTGTTACAAACCTATGAAATTAAGGTGATAGAGAGAAGACTGGACCCTTTAGAAATAACAAGGCAAAGTGCTAGAACTCTAAGGTGGCAGGGGAGACTGTGCACATAAGACTACAGACATGGGATGCCATTTTAGAATAGCAATTTATGTAAAAAGCATTTTGCATGCAAATTGACAAAATATGTTTATGTGTTGAGATGAGGATAACAATGGCAGTTACAAATGCAGAAACTGGAGTTACACATCTGTAACTAATTCATGCCGTGATTTGTTTTGTTATTCCAGTTGGGTCTGGAATAGCCCAAGGAAGCTGAACCAGGAGTTTGGCATCTTCACCTGCATAGAGTGAGTGAGTGAGTGAATGACTTGTAGGAAATACAAGTATTCAGTAGTGTATTCAGTAGTGTAGGAAATTATTAATTTCATAATTCAGTAGTGTATTCAGTAGTGTAGGAAATACACAAACACCATAAAACTCTCTCAGGGCCTTTGCAGACTGCCAGAAATAGTGCAAATTGAGTCCACTTTAACTGTTCTGGCTCAGTGCTAGGGAATCATGGGAATTGTATTTTTTTTCTGAGACATTGAGCCTTCTCTGTCAGAGAGCTCTGGTGCCACAATAAACTATAGTTCCCATGATTCCCTAGCACTGAGCCAGGACAGTTAAAGTGGACTCAATTTGCACTATTTCTGGCAGTCTGAAAAGGCCCTCAGTCCCTTCATTACAAGCCCTAAGGCTCCTGCCACACTGCAGAATTAATGCAGTTTGGTGCTGCTTTAACTGTCATGGCTCTATCCTATGGAATCATGGCATTTGTTGTTTGTCGTGGCACCAGAGATCTCTGCAAGAGAAGGCTAGATATCTCACAAAACTACAAATCCCAGAATTCCATAGCATTGAGCCATGGGAATTAAAGCAATGTCAAACTGCATTAATTCTGCAGTTTAGATGCAGCCTAAGTAGCAGACATAGGATAACGCCAACAATTAAAATGCTAAAAGCTTTTGTAACTGAATAACTTTAAATCTTGCCCCATATATGCATTGCTTTTGTAATACTTCAGTAGACCTAATAAAGCCACTAACCAGCTTTGATTTTGGTTTTTAAAAGAGGAATCACTGGTTAAAATATCAGGAAAATCTGCCCCACTCCCTGGGATCATCCACCTTGACTTGTGAGAGCTGGTAGGACTTGGGAAGGGATGGAATTCCCATTATGTACTTCCCTGGTCCCTTAGGACTATTTTCTGAGTTAGGTGAAATAGAAGCTCAATTACTTGCTCACAAAAGGGGAGAAAATTATGGCTATCAAAATGTCATGCCAAAGGATTTTAAAATTACTAAGATTGATGAGAATATATTCTACAACTTTTAATTTATACAACCCACTAACTGTATTTAAATTACTTTTGCACAAAGCTTTAAGAATATGTTCTGCCTTTATTGTTCATAAAAAGGAGATCCAAAGTCATAAGTCTGCTCAAAGATATTAGATCAAGGAAAGAAAAAAGAATGAAAAACAGCAACAGCATCAGCTATCTGTAGTAACACATTTTACAAAGAGAAGCATATCTGAAGCCGTGGAAATACTTTTGAGCTCTCATTCAAGCTCATGGTATCATTGTCCTAAATCATTTCAAGATATTTTGAAATTTTATAGTGGGATTCCAGTGGATACACTGTGCTCTTTCAATATTGTCCTTCATCTCTGCACATTTGTGGCAAACCAGAAAATGTACTTAAATTAGTGTGTGCAGCAGTGTTTTATTCTTGTATTATAACAAAGGTACCCTTCTCTCATAGAATCATAGAAACATAGAGTTGAAAGAGACCACAAGGGCCATCCAGTCCAACCCCCTGCCATGCAGGAACTCAAAATCAAAGCATCCCCAACAGATGGCCATCCAGCCTCTGTTTAAAGACCTCCAAAGAAAGAGAGTCCAGCACACTCTGAGGGAGTGTGTTCCACTCTCTCACTGTCGAACAGCTCTCACTGTCAGGCAGTCCCTCCTAATGTTCAAGTGGGATCTTTTTTCGTGTAGCTTACATCCATTGTTCCGGGCCCTATTCTCTGGAGCAGCAGAAAACAAGCTAGCACCCTCCTCAATATAACTTCCCTTCAAATATTTAAACAGGGCTATCATATCACCTCTTAACTGTCTCTTCTCCAGGCTAAACGTACCTAGTTCCCTAAGTGGTTCCTCATAGGGCTTGGTTTCCAGACCCTTCACCATTTTAGTTGTCCTCCTCTGGACATGCTCCAGTTTTTCATCATCCTTTTTGAATTGTGGTGCCCAGAACTGGACGCAGTATTCCAGGTGGGGCCTGACCAAAGCAGAATACAGTGACACTATTACTTCCCTTGATCTAGATACTATACGTCTATTAATGCAGCCTAAAATTGCATTGGCCTTTTTATCTGCCGCATCACACTGTTGACTCATGTTCAACTTGTGGTCTGCTAGGACTCCCAGATCCCTTTCACACATAGTCTCATTAAGCCAGGTGTACCCCATCTTATAGCTATGCATTTCATTTTTTTTTTTGTCCTAAGTGCAGTACCTTTCATTTCTCCATATTGAAATTCATTTTGTTAGCTTTGGCCCAGCTTTCTAATCTATTAAGATCATTTTGAAATTTTCATCCTGTCCTCTGGGGTATTAGCTATCTGCAAATTTGGTAAGCATGCCCCCTATTCTTTCATCCAAGTCATTGATAAAGATATTGAATAGCACTGGGCCCAGGACAGAACCCTGTGGCACCCCACTGGTCACTTCTCTCTAGGATGAAGAGGAGCCATTGCTGAGCACCCTTTGGATTCAGTAAGTCAACCAGTTACTAATCCACTTAACAGTTGTATTGTCTAGCCCACATTTTACTATCTTGTTTGCAAGAATATCGTGAGGGACCTTGTCAAAAGCCTTACTGAAATCAAGATATGCTATATCTACCACACTCCCTTCATCTAGCAAGCTAATAACTTTATTTAAAAAAATATATATCAGATTAGTCTGGCATGACTTATTTTTGAGAAATCCATTTTGACTTTTTGTGATTATGGCATTCCCTTCTAAATGTTCACAGACTCTCTGCTTAATGATCTGCTCTAGAATCTTTCCCGGTATTGATGTCAGACTAACTGGATGACAGTTGTTGGGATCCTCTTTTTTCCCCTTTTTGAAGATGGGGACAATGTTTGCCCTCCTCCAGTCTTGGGACTTCTCCTGTTCTCCAGGAGTTCTCAAAGATTATTGCCAGTGGCTCTGAGATTACATTTGCCAGTTCTTTTAATATCCTTAGATGTAGTTCATCTGGTCCTGGAGACTTAAATTCATTTAGATTAACCAGGTATTCCTGTACTACTTATTCTATGCTGCATTTCCCGTATTGTGTCCTCTGCTCCATTTTCCTCAGGTTGAACACCCTTTTCCTTTTGTGAGAAGACTGAGGCAAAGAAGGTGTTGAGTAGTTCTGCCTTTTCTCTGTCCCCTGTTAGAATTTCTCCATCTTCTCTGCACAGTGGCCCTACCATTTCCTTCTTCTTTCTTTTGCTACAGACATACCCAAAGAAGCCCCTTTATTGTGCCTAGCAAGCCTGAGCTCATTCTGTGCTTTGGCTTTCCTGACTTTACCCCTACATGTACTGGCTATTTGTTTGAATTCTTCTTTAGTGATTTTGCCCCCTTTCCATTTCTTATACATCTCCCATTTAAAACTTAATTCAGTTGAAAGTTCTTTTGTCATCCAACTCAGTTTCTTGAGACATCTCCCATTTTTCCTTCTCATTGGAACAGTTTGAGATTGTGCCTTCAGTATCTCCCTTTTGATAACCTCCCATCCATCCTGGACTCTCTTCTCCTTTAGTATTCCTGATCATGGCATCACTCTCAGTGTTTCCCTAAGTTTGTTGAAATCAGTTCTCCTAAAATCTAGAATGAGTGTCTGACTATGCCTAGCTTCTCCTTTCCACTATATAAGAAACTCCAGGAGAACATGATCACTCCCACCTAAGGATCCCACCACTTGCACCCCATTTACCAGGTCTTCCCTGTTGGTTAGGATCAGATCTAAAATAGCTGATCCCTTTGTTGCCTCTTCCATCTTTTGGGCAATGAAATTGTTTATGAGGCAAGTGAGGAATTTGCTAGACCTTGAAGTATTGGCTGAGTTTGACTTCCAGCAAATATCAGGATAGTTGAAGTCACTCATCACTACTACATCTCTCCTTTCTGAGTGTGTGGTCATCTGTTCTAGAAGGGCATAATCCAATTCCTCAGTCTGACTTGGGGGTCTGTAGTAGAGTCCCACAATAACATCCCTGTTGTTTCCTTCCCCTTTAATTTTTATCCAGATGCTCTCCACCTGATTTCCAGGATTTAAGTCCTGGATCTCTTCACAGGTGTAAACATCCCTGACGTATAATGCTATTCCTCCTCCTTTCCTGTTTGGCCTATTTCTCTTAAAAAGGTTATACCCCTCTATTCCTACATTCCAATCATGAGACTCATCTCACCAGATTTCAGTGATGCCTATTATATCGTATTTGCTTTGTTGTGCTAGGAGTTCAAGTTCATCTTGTTTATTTCCCATGCTCTGAGCATGGGTCCTCCCCACTTGCTGCCTGTGTGAGGTTTTTTGTCTCCTATTGTTAAGTCCTTGCATCATTTGCCTTGTTCCCTCTATAACATTTTGACTATAATCTCCAGCCCATGATGTACTCCTGCCTTTCAAGATACCTTCCAAAATACCGTCTCTCTCCCCAACATGACTCAGTTTAAAGATCTCCTGATCAAATGTTTGAGGTTATTGGCAAAAAAAACCCCACAAAAAACTTCTGCTAACTGGTGTGAGATGCAGCCCATCTCTTACCAGAACTCCACCCTCATGGAACCGCAGCCCATGATCCAAGAATCCAAATCGTTCTTGGTAGCACCATCTACGGAGCCAGTTATTCACATCTTCTATTTTCCTCTCCCTTCCTGGATCATGCCCTTCAACTGAGAGAAGAGATGAGATAATAACCTGAGCACCCAGCTCTTTCAGCTTCGTACCCAAAGCCTCTGCTCTACTTTGGATTTCATTTTCCAGTTTACCACACTTGAAGTTTCTTTTTAAAGGATTGCTCTCTCAGTTGCATATTTTGCCATGGACTGAGATCCCATTCTGCCATTTGACTTTGAACAATCACACTGATTGATCATTCTTCCATTTGTCCTTCTTCTATACTACCACCTGGTCCTCTTGCCTTATCTTCTGATCAGGATAATATGAAAACTCAAAGATGTCTTCATACTGTGTTTTAGAATGGCTACCACCGGCTAGAGCACACACAGTAAAACAATTGGTTGGAAATCTTGACTTAACATTTTAGCAATTGATTCAATGGGCCTACTCTAGATAGGGCCAACAACTGGATTTAGGGCTAAGCTGACAGATCATCGGTCTATCTAGCCCAACAATGTCTACTTCAACTAGTGGTAGCTCTCCAAGATCTCAGGCAGAAATAGGGATGTAATGCATGTCTAATCTTCTACTTGAATTAATGAATTAGTAATTTTAGCAGTTTTCTTCCAACTGTGAGAAACAGTTCTAAAACCATAGTTTTTGAAGTCTATTTGCAATTTGGAACTTATTCTACCCATGTAGTTGCTCTCCACAGAAAATTCCTTTTTCTGTGTGGAAATATTATTTTTTGTGCAGAGAAAGTTGTCTTCTGTGCAGAAAATGTTTTCAGTGCAAATCAATCATGTGCAAATTTTACATGGAATGTCCCCAATTGCAGCATTTTCTGTGCAGGAAACATCATCATCATCATCGCATGAGTGCTGCTACTAAACTCTCTGCCCACTTACTCCACTCCATGAATTATGATCATAGGGATGATAATCTCTAATCATAAGGTTAAGATAGTTGTCTTCTCTCATGCAGGTCTTAAGCCTTCTGCAAAGTCAGGTCACATTTAGGATTGCCAGTTCAGGTTTATCCCAAATCCTAAAATTTCCAAGCCAAAACCTGAGATGTAGGGATAGTCCCATGTGATATCATTAAATGCCTATGCATTAAGCACCAACCACAGTTACTCAGAGCTTGTAATTCAAATGCACGCACACACACATACACACAGATAAGGAGGGAAAGAGAGAGAGAGAGAACATATTTTCTTGTTTAGAAATTAAGACAGAAGTCTTAGCTAGAGGAGCTGTTCACAGATCAAGTTGAAATTAGGGGATAATTTCTTCTCATTTACTTAAGGCATTTGCAGACTGCCAGAAATAGTGCAAATTGAGTCCACTTTAAATTGAGGCACTGTCCTGGCTCAGGGCTAGGGAATTATGGGAACTGTAATTTATTGTGGCACCAGAGCTCTTTGACAGAGAAGGCTCAATGTCTTTAAAAAAAAATACAATTCCCATGATTCCCTAGTACTGAGCCAGGGCAGTGCCTCAATTTAAAGTGGACTCAATTTGCACTATTTCTGGCAGTCTGCAAAGGCCCTTAGAGCGACAGGATAAGGAGCATTTAATTTAGCTTGTTTGCTTCTAGCCAGATGGTGAATGTAGAGCAGAGCAGAGGGTGAGCCCTGGTGCCACAATGATTAGGAGGGAAGGAAGATGCTAAGGAGGGATAGGGCTGGAGCAGATAGGCAGGAAAAAGTGGCTTGATCCTGCTTTTTCCAAAAGCTGGTCAAACCCCTGCTGCCCACATGGCTTGCTTCCAAGCCAGGCCAAATACGCATGGTTCAACCACATGGTGTGGTATCAAGCTGATCCACTAGGAATTTTTTTTTGTTGCCTTCCCACCATACTGCTTACCATCACACAAACACACCACCTGTGACCTTCAAGTAGCTCTCATGTCCACCCAGATGCCATCCCATTGCATGGTTGCCACTTTGATGGGCTACACAGTGGCACATGCAATGCTCCACCAGTACAGAGTGTGTGTGAGTGATAAACTGACAAACCACAATCATGGACATGCCCCCTTCATCTCATGCCTCCCCCCATTGGACTGTCTGGTTTGTGTATGCTGTAATTACATCCGTTGTAATTGTTGTATTTTCATTTCTTTGCTTTGCTGCAGCCCTGCACTCAGGTTGGGGCATTTATGTGCAGGCACAAAGATGCACATTTTCTGGGCTAAAATGGAATATCCTGGCTTCCTTTTATTCCCATTTTTAGCCCCAGGAGCAATGCTTCATTCTGGTTTCCAGCCACTTTGGAGGTATGCGTCATATAAACGGCCCAGCTTCAAATTGTCTCAAAGCCGTTTTATTCCCCCCCCCCCCCCCCC
This sequence comes from Phrynosoma blainvillii, assembly GCA_026167975.1. Taxonomy (NCBI): domain Eukaryota; kingdom Metazoa; phylum Chordata; class Lepidosauria; order Squamata; family Phrynosomatidae; genus Phrynosoma; species Phrynosoma blainvillii. Next base: position 91,529,272 of record JANUYF010000001.1, on the reverse strand, counting down.
CGTTTCACCCCTAGGTCAATATGTAGAGCCCTTGAAGAGTCAGTTGCAGTGACAATTCAAGGAAACTTTGCAAACTGTAGTATGCTGCTACTCTACTAGTATGGCTGGATATTTGTACACAGCCTTTTCCTCTTATCTGGAGTTGAGGTAGACAAAACTGGAAATTTGGGCCCTTGCCTTCCCCCTGGAGATGACCCATGAAAACTGGAGACTCAGGGCCAGGTCATGAGATCTGGCAAGCCTAGTCGCACTCTAGTTTCTTCCAAATGTTGATTACAGAGCCATTCAAGTGCTTTCATCAGCCCTCATGAATCCTACATTTAAAAGGTGTGTGTGTGTGTGAGAGAGAGAGATGTAAAAGAGAGATGTATTACTAAATCAGTCTTTACTGTGTCATGACCTACAACTCTAAAATCCAGAAAAGAGCTAACAGGCAGAGGTTGAGGAATGTGATCAGAAATGTTAAAAAATGAGCAAAAATCAGCCAAAAGTAACAAGATTTAAAACGTCTATTTGCAGTTTCGGCAGACTTCAGCCGCCCCTTGTGCATCTACCATTTTACACTGTCTGTTTACAGCAGCACTCCTGAGTTGAAAAGCTGTGGCAGATAGCAGATGTACCAATTAATAATCTGTCAAGGTTGATGGATAAAATTTTTAAAAAGGTTCCTATGTGTGCGAATGCATATACTCTGTGTGTGTATGTGTGTGTCCTCTCCTCAATTTCAGGGTACCAGGGGGGGTCATGAGATACACAATGCCTCCCTGGGGAGAGAAATAGCTGTCTCATTAGCATCTTTCTTTCAGAATGCCATGATGCTACTTTTCAGATGTTAACTCACCTGCTCCTCGCCCAGAATTCTGAAGTGATGCAGCTCTTTAATCAAGGAATCTGGACAGCCAGCTGCAGTAAAGAAACACAGAAAAATACAGCTTAGAACTTATTTTCATTGGCTCTAGGGGAGTGATATACTGCCAGTAGACACAGGGATGGAGCACCAAAGATGGATACCAAGCTTAAGTAGCATTGTAAAATGTTATTGAAACTCAAGGAGATATACTGTATTAGCCAACTATCCAGCTATACCATATTTCAGAACATGCTAGGAAAACTTGATGGATTGTGCTCTTCTTTATGTCCTAGCCTTGAGAGAAAGAGGGAGATCTGCAGGGGAGGAATCTTTGTAGCCTGTTACTTTCCCCTAAAAATCAAAGCTTATGAATGAAGCAGGCTTGGATATCAGAGGAGATCTGAAGAGGCTGAGTCCATTAATACCAACAGGGGTTTGCTTTTTATAGGGAAGCACACTTGCTTCTTTTATGCGCCCCCCCCCCATTCAAATGTGTTAGAGAAAAGAAGCATTGTGTGTTGCAGGTGTCAATAATCTTGAGTAATGAGTGTATGGGGATGCTTTTGGCAAACAAAGAAGGAAATGGAGTCACCTTGTTTGTTGGATATTTTGCACCCTTGGAAGGATGTGTATGTGTATGTAAAGAGTACATGTGTTGATGAATATGTGTATCCCTCTGTCATGTTGCCATGAAAAAGACCCAAACGGGTTAATGTATGTATGCATGCATGCATGCATGCTGAATTATGTATAGATTTGTTGTAAAGAAAATGTATGTCAGGAGGAGATCTAGTGTGATGGAGCAGCAACTGGAATGCTGCTCTGGAATTTGGGAGAAGCAGGTTGTAGTCCCCACTGGGTTGTGCAATTCATTCAGTGACATTGGGTCAGCCACTTAGCCTGACCTGTCTCACAGGGATATTGTTTTAAGGATGGAGAGGAAGAGAACTATATAATATCTCCTTGAAATTTTTGCAGGGAAGATGGGATAAAATGTAATCAGTGACATATAAAATTTCTTGTAGCTTTTTTTAACATACAGTATCACAATTAAAATATAAAATGGTTAAAAGAGTTAATGCAAATGATGTATTTGCTATTCTCTTTCTCTGCCTCTATCCATTCATCCATTTTATTCCATCACTGTGGCCCACTGCTAGAAAATGATACTGTTTTATGGGGGATCCATTCCTTCCTGGAGGGGTGAACCCAGAGGGTGGTGTTAGGGGACTCCTGCTCAACCCCCTGGCCCTTGGCCTGTAGGGTCCCTCAGGGTTCTGTGTTGTCCCCTATGCTATTTAACATATACATGAAGCTGCTAGGAGAGATCGTCTGGAGTTTGGGGTGCAGTGTCATCTGCATATTGATTCAACTCTACTACTCCTTTTCACCCTAATCCAAGGAGGCTGTCCTGGTCCTAAACCAGTGTCTGTCATCAGTAATAGACTGGATGAGGGCAAATAAGTTGAAACTTAATCAAGATAAGACAGAGGTGTTCCAGGTCAGTCGAAAGACAGATCAGGAAATAAGGATTTAGCTTGTGTTAGATGGGGTCACACTCCCCCTTAAGATCATAGAACCATTGAATCATAGAGTTGGAAGAGACCACAAGGGCCATCCAACCCCTTGCCATGCAGGAACTCCCAATCAAAGCATCCCCAACAGATGGCCATCCAGCCTCTGCTTAAAGACCTCCAAGGAAAGAGACTCCACCACACTCCGAGGGAGCGTGTTCCACTGTCGAACAGCCCTTACTGTCAGGAAGTTCCTCCTAATGTTGAGGTGGAATCTTTTCCTGGAGCTTGCACCCATTGTTCTGGGTCCTAGTCTCTGCAGCAGCAGAAAACAAGCTTGTTCCCTCCTCAATATGACATCCCTTCAAATATTTAAACACGGCTATCATATCACCTCTTAACCGTCTCTTCTCCAGGCTAAACATCCCCAGCTCCCTAAGTTGTTCCTCATAAGGCATGGTTTCCAGACCTTTCACCATTTTAGTTGCCCTCCTTTAGACACTCTCCAGTTTTTCCAGATCCTTTTTGAATTGTGGTGCCATAACTGGACACAGTATTCCAGGTGAGGCCTGACCAAAGTAGAATAGAGTGGCACTATTGCTTCTCTTGATCTAGACACTATACTTCTATTGATGCACCCTAAAATTGCATTGGCTTTTTTAGCTGCTGCATCACACTGTTGACTCATGTTCAACTTGTGGTCTACCTGGACTCCTAGATCCCTTTCACACGTAGTCTCGTTCAGCCAGGTATATCCCAAGGTATATCTGTGCTTTTCGTTTTTCCGCCCTAAGTGCAGTACCTTACATTTCTCCATGTTGAATTTCATTTTGTTAGCTTTGGCCCAGCTTTCTAGTCTGTTCAAGTCATTTTGAATTTTCATCCTGTCTTCTGGGGTATTAGCTACTCCTCCTAATTTGGTGTCATCTGCAAATTTGATAACTATGCCGCCAATACTGTCATCCAAGTCATTAATAAATATATTGAATAGCACTGGGCCCAGGACAGAGCCCTGTGACACCCCACTGGTCGCTTCTTTCCAGGTTGAAAAGGAGCCATTCACAGTTTGGGAGTACTCCTGGACTCAGCTTTGAACATGGAGACCCAGGTCTCTGCAGTGACCAGGAATGCTTTTTCACATTTAAAACTTGTGCGCCAACTGCACACGTTCCTTGAGACATTGGATCTGGCCTCAGTGGTACATGCCTTGGTTACATCCCATTTGAACTACTGTAATGTGCTCTACTTGGGGCTATCTTTGAAAAGTGTTCAGAAACTTCAGCTGGTCCAAAGAGCTGCAACCACACTGCTATCAGGGGCAGGTTATAGAGGTCATACAATGCCCCTGTTGAAACAGCTCCACTGGCTGCCAGGCACAATTTAAAGCCCTATATGGCTCAGGTGCAGACTATTTGGCAGACCGTATCTCCCTCTATGAGCTGGCCAGGGCTCTGAGATCCTCAGGGGAAGCCCTTCTCTTCATCCCACCACCAACACAAACACAGTTGGTGGGGACACAAGAGAGGGCCTTTTCCGTAGCTGTCCCTAGACTCTGGAATGCCCTGCCCAGGGAGACCAGAATGGTCCCTTCCTTGATGGCCTTCTGATGACAGGTGAAAACCTTCCTTTTCAGACAGGCATTCAAAACAGAAAGCTTTTAAAGAATGGCCTCGGGTTCTATATTGTTTCAATGTATTATTTTTGTGTTTTAATTGTATTGTTTTTAATGTTGTAAGCCGCCCAGAGTCCCAGTCTTGAGGGAAGGGTGGGATATTATTATTATTATTATTATTATTATTATTAGATAGCTATCTGAGAATTGAGGAATTGTTCATTTTCAGATTATACATTTTGAAGGATGTGTTACACAAATAACCCTTTTGGAAAGGTGTTATGTATTCTTTATTTTATTTTTTAAAAAGGAAGCATTCTACCAACACATTTTCTAAATGACAAAAGATTTTGTTAATCAAATACCAGACAAACTCTTTTGGATTCATTTGTGACATTTCTGTAGACTTAGAGAAAATGTTTGTGTATGTCAATAAATGACTTTAAAGTGGAAAGGGGAATATCAGTGAAAGGCTTTATGACTTCAGTACTACTTGTGTGAACTCAGTATGTTGGATATTACTTAGAAATTTATTTGGGCTATGAAATAGTTTTCATCCTATCAGAAGCAAGGGTGTAGGGGAAGCAACTCATACAATTTTGTTAAGAATTTTCAGGGAGGTACTTTATTAAAACCTAACTATAGTTAAAGCCTAATGAATTTTATTTGGCTTAACATTGTCAAATTGCGTATTGTCATTTGCTGTTTACCTTCAATTCTGTTTTTTTTACAGAGTGACTTTAGTTCAATTTTTGGCAAACATTTTGAAAACCGCTGCTACCTTTTTAGGGAGCTCTCTCCGGTTTTCGATATGAGAGCCTTATTTTTTTAAAAAAATAAATAAAGATGAGATTGGGCTACATAATGGGGGGATAGCTCACCAATTTCCCAATGAGATCTAGTGATGCTTCCCCAGCCTCTGCTTTAGCTCTTCAAGTGTCTTGTTTGAATGCTTAAAGGAGGAAATAAGAACCTGTGGTCCTAGTGTCACGCTTTATATGATGATACGTAGATAGTGATGGAAGAGGCCTCACAAGTCACCAAATCCAAACCACTGCTTAGTGCAGAATCTCCTGCTAGAACAACTCCAGCAGGTAGCTGTCCAGCCTCTTTTTGAAGATGTCCAGAGAAGGCTATGATGCTTGGCAAAGTGGAAGGCAATCAGAAGAAAGGGAGACCGCATTCCAGATGGATAGACTCAATCAGAGAAGCCATGGCCATGAATATGCAGGTGCTGAGGATGGTTGATGATAGGGTGACTTGGAGGTCTCTCATACATAGGGCCACCATGGGTCAAAGTTGACTCAAAGGCAATTGACAACAACAGAGAAGGCGACCCCACCACCTCTCTAGGCAATTGGTTCCATTGCCGAACCACTATTGCTATTGCTGTTCAGTGAGAGAAGGAGGAGACTCTCTTTATTGCCTACTCAGCAGAGCCACCAGACCAGGAAGGCTTCCCAGTCTCACCAGTAGCCATTGGTGGAGTTGGTCTGTTCCTGCTGCCCTGCAGCTTTTTCCAGGTGTGTGTGAGTAGTAGAGGGAGGAGATTCTCTTTACTACCTGGCCAGCAATGCTGCCAGACCCAGAAGGTAGCCCAGTCCCACCAGTGGCCACTGCCCTGCAGCTTTTTCAGGTCTGGTGGAGCTGCTGGGTGAATGGCAGGAGACTCATCTTCCCACTCAACCAGCAGAGTAGCCAGACTTGGAAGGCAGCCCCTTCCCACCAGTGTACCGGGTGACAGACCCCTCTGAGGTGTCACTTCGTGTGGTCCACATACCCCACACCTCCAAGTGATGCTCCACAGAACCTCACTACACTAGAAAAAGTGTTGTTGTTGATGACATGAATTTTAATTACATCCTGTCTTTCTCCCAAAACAAGAACTCAAGGTGGCTTACCAATTAAATTACAATGCAGTTAAGATACAGAAAAGATCAAAATTAAAATGGCATTAAACACTTAAAAACAATTTGATTCATACTGTTAAAATGTTTTAAAATAGTACAATTAAAATAATAAAATTAGTATAGCAACCTCAGCAAGCCTTTTCTTCAGTTTTTGTAATTAAAAAAAAAAAAGGTTTCTGCTTGTCATTGGAAAAACTGCAAAGAGAGAATCCTTAGTTCCAGAGCCTAGGGGACAGCCACTAAGAAGGCCCTTATCACACCAGCCATGCCTGTGAAGGTGGTGAGACTCAATGAAGGGCCTCCTCTGAGACTTCCAAGGCCCAGGAAGGTTCATATGGTCAGATCTGGTCCCTCAGATAAGCCGGACTTAAGATATATATGGCTTTTTAGGTCATAACCAGCACTTTGAATAATAGCCAGAAACATACCAGTAGCCAATGGAGTTGTTGGAACAAGAGATTTTTTTGGTGTTTTTATTTTTTTAATGTTTTTTTTTTTAAAGCCAGCCTTGGGATTTACACATAGATCAAAAATGAAACATTTAAGTATTGGGATGAGATCTATGAATATACAGTTATTGGAGTGTATCGCACCACTAAAAGCGTCTTACCTCTCCTGAACTGAATTCTAATTTGGGCTGTATCCGGGTACTGTCTCATGGATTTTGTCACCAAATCTGCTGGCAGAATACAGCCCGGATGCACCCCAGATCCCAGGAGCGCTTCAGTGGCCATTTTTCAAAGTCAGAAAACTTGTGATTTTGAAAAGAGGCTTGCTGAGCGCTTCTGGAACCTGGGCTGAATCCAGGCTGTATTCTGCCAGTGGATTTGGTGGCAAAATCTATGCGATAGTACCGGATGCAGAGCAAATTAGAATTCAATTCAGGAGAAGTAAGACACCTTTCTTGGTGGTGCAATAAGCTCCATAATGATTTATAATAGAAACAATGACAATAAAATAAAATAAAAATACACTGACATCACAAAATGCTCTTAAATACTGATTCATCCCTTCAGCCTTTTTCAAATCCCTAAACTGCTGAAATTAATTAGAATGCTGTTCTAAGTGTAAGACCTTGATCCTTCTTGTGTCCAATTCACTGATGAAGAATTGTACCTCTATGACACTGTAAGCACTCTGAAGGTGTTAGACATTGATGCCAAAGGATGTAGTGACTTCATTTTACTAGAGTTAATTAATGATTTGAGGTTTGAAGCAACCTTGTCTCTTTCACAAGGTTTGTCCTCTTTTGAAGGAAAAGAAGTTGGGCTGGAGCATTCAGATCAGCTCAAGCACAAGATACCTCATTGTTAATGGACAGCAGAAAACAAAAGGGATATGCCAGGTAAGGAGACGAGAGGTTAAGGAGGGCAAGGACTGATTGATTGATTGATTAGGATCAATGTCTCTCAAGGTGACAGCTAGGTTATAAATTGCAACTGATTTGTTTATGTTTAACATTATCCATGACTGGAAATAAGCATGTGTTGAAGAGCTAATAACACCAGGTGTCCCTAGTAAATAGACAATGGGGCAGCAAAAAGCATACTTTTCAGATACTTCTTCTCCTGTGAACATCAATGGATGCCGGAAAAGTTCTAGGATATTTTGCTCTTTGGAGCTCTAGGCTTCTTTAACCATTTAGGCAGGGTTGGGCACCTGTTGGAGGAGGGCACATTAGCCTCCCACACGACCTTGGAAGGCTCCACCCATGCCATCCCACATGGCCAAAATAAATAAATAAATAAATAAATAAATAAATAAATAAATAAATAACAGATCCCTTCCTCAAACTAACCTCTGTATGCATGAGGAACATTTTGCCACAGTTTGCTCCTGGGGTGGGGTGTGCTGGCTCTTTAGCTCTTAAATTTTACTCTTAAATTTCTCTGGCAAAGGACCATTATGGTACAAAGCACCCATTACCATCTCTGATGAAGGATCATTATGTTCTGTATAGGAAAATATGGTCTTTCAGATAGTTTGAACCAAAGCTGTATGGGGCTTTATAAGCCATAGCACTTTGAATTGTACCCAGAAAGGAACTGGCATACAATTGTACACAGTTCATAAATACAACTGAAATTCCAACCCCCCAGAAACAAATAAACAAACAAACAAACAACAACAACAACAACAAAAAACAAAAAACAAAACTGAGCACCTTTCTTCCCCTGAATGATTCTGTTTGTCTTCCATGAATAACCCAATCATGTCAAACAAATGCCATAAACTGTTTAAAATAAAAAAGCCTTCATTCATTCAGAGTTGGCATAGCCAGCTTTTCTTTTCAGCTCTGCTCCAATGCTATTAAGTGGACAGCTATATGTCAGCATATATTGAATTTATATTTCCCCACTGAGGATATTGGCTAATGTAAAAATCAAGAAAAAAAACTCCAGAAAAATCATTTACTTTCATATGTGAGCACAAATCTGTTCTCTCTATGCTGTGGATCATTATTACCAGTGTATTTTGTTTCTCATGAAAGTCAGGGAGAACACTCAGTTTACATAGTACTCATCATATATTTATAGTATAGAATTTGTTCTTCCTACTGAATCAAAAATATAGAATCATAGAGCTGAAACAGACCAAAAGGGCTATCCAGTCCAACCCCCTGTCATGCAGGAATATACAAGCAAAGCACTCCTGACAGATGGCCATCCAGTCTCTCTTTAAAAAACTGCAAATGAGAGGACTCCACTACAGTCCAAGGCAGCAGATTACCTGTTGATCAACTCTTAATGTCAGGAAGTTTAATATTTAGGTGGAATCGCTTTTCCTGTAGTCTGAATCAATTGTTCTGTGTCTTACCCCATTTGCAGATGGTGCAAAGTGCCGTCTTCAATCCTAGGAAGGGGAGGGGCAGCCGGACGCCGTGCACCCCAACCCCTTCCTGAGGACATCATCGGAGCGCCCGTCGTTGCACATGACGGGCGCTCCGATGATGTCCTTCCAGCTCAGTGTCTGGACACGCTGAGTTGGAAGAGGTGCAAAAGAGCCGCATGGCGGCTCTTCGGGCACCCCTTTCACGGCTTGTGGAAGGAGTGCTATTTTAGCACTCCTTTCCCGGGCGGAGAAAGGGAGGATCAGGGCCGAGGCGTGGGGCAGCCTTGGCCCCAATCCGCCGCTTCCCATGGCAGCCCATGGCTGCCCATCTGCATCCCCTCTCAAGTCTCTGGAGCAGCAGAAAACAAGCTTGCCTCTTCTCCAATACGGAATCCCATCCAATATTTAAGCATGGCTATTGTGTCTCCCCTTTCTCTTCTTCAGGCTAAAATTACCCCGCTCCCTAAGCCACTCCTCAGAGGGCATGGCTTCCAGACCTTTCACCATTTTGGTTGACCTCCTCTGCATACACTACAGCTTTTCAACATCCTTCTTGAATTGTGGTGCCCAGAACTGGACACAGTATCCCAGGTGAGGTGTTACGAAGCCTAACAAATGTCATGCATGCTCTTCTTCAAGTTGGATGCAGTGATACAATCTTTGTAGGGTATGAGAGACAGATAATCGAAAAAGCTTTTACCTCAATGCCAAATACATTCCCTTGAAAGTAAAGACTGTTTAACACATCAATAAATCTGAGGTCACCGCCATATGTACTTAACAGGGAATTGAAGTCAATCTCTGACAAGGCACTTTTGTATTCCAAACACCTGTCCCTCACATTTCCTCTGCAAATGGATAGTCTGAGGCTGTGAAAGGTTGTCTTGCCCCAAGCCATCCATTGGACCCAAGCTATGATTTTTCAAACCCCAGCTGCCAGTCTACATCCAGTACTCAGAACTATAGGCTTACACTGGTTTTCACACTGCTTGGAATTTAACCTACAAGTCTCTTAGAAAAGGCTTGTGACAACTTGTTTTAACTATCCTCCTGTCTCTTCACTCATTACATATCACAAGCAGAAAGAGCGCAATTTGTTTACAACATCTAATGTGCTTGCACAGCACCTGCTAAAAGAGTCTTGCTAGAGAATGGAATAGATAGAACAAATGACATGAAATGCATTACTGGCAATGTACATAGTGTGTCAGCTGCAGTAAGGAAATGCTGCTGGACTGTTTGTGTTCAGCTCTGGCCTCTGCTAGCAGAAGCTGTTTCCATTTTAATGGGTGCTTTAAAGATAAATTACTCAAAGTAAATGAACTGCTATAACTATTTGCTTCAAAGATACTTTCTTGCTAATCTGTATGGGGGAAATTGAAATTGGAAAAATGCTGGCATTTTATGGAGGATATATATATACACACACACACACACATATATATATATATATATATATATATATATATATATATATATTGAAAACACAAGAATTTATTTTTCTTTCTTCCTCATTCCAATCTCAGTTCGGGCCAAATGATAGGAATTCTATGCTGCCAGAAGTGCTTTCTTTTGATAATTTGACCCCTTGCCCCACTGCTGTATGACACACTATCCAAATCAAATAAAGATAGAATTTTTCAAAACCAATTTAATCCTGATTGAGGAAGACTGCTGGGCCAAGTTGTTTAGAGTAGCTGGTGAGAGCAGCTCAGCCTCTTACATGCTAAACCTGATTATTGTATGCACACTGTTGTACCAGTGTTCTTTATAATACTGAGAATTTTTTTTACAAATAACAAGTTACATATATTTAATTTCTTTTTGCTAGTAACAAAGGCAGAATTAAATTACATTAGACATGTAACTGAGCAAAGGATAACTTCACTCCTGCATCACATTTCTATTTTTATAGTTAATTGGGTGTAGCCTCAATAAATAACAGTAGAAAAAAATCCCACTGTTCCACTTTAGACTTCTTCTTCAATATTTTTTAAAAGTAATGTTTTAATAACTATTTTAGCTAATTTGAACCAAAGCCTACTATGGTCCAATCAACCCCCCCCCACCCCACACACCATTGAATTCCAGAAATCCAGATTTTCATGATTCCTGTTGATGTATCCAACATGGCTATATCTTTCTTGCTTTTTCATAGAACTGAATGAAATGAACATGGTCTGTTTTTTAAAGGAAATAAACCTTTCCAAATTGCAGACAGGTGGGTTTCTGGGTTTTGTTCTAGCCACCTTTAAAATCTGCTTCCTTCAAAAACTGAAATCAATTTATAAAAAGCACATACAGCCAGTTAAATGTTCTATCCACACAAGATTGACACAAATAAACAATGGCAAAGAACAACAGGGCTGGACTGGGAAATTATTAGGAATGAAAGATTGAACTATAGGTACTGATAGGATGAAGGTAGAAGAAAGAGAAGTGAGCTACGAGATAAACGAAACTGTCTTTTAATTTCTATTTGGATTTTCAGTGACATTATTCTGTATTTTCTCACTTTATCTGCAATTTGCAATCACTTTATACCTTGAGTTATTGTGATGTCACCGTTTAAAAATAATAAAGCATTGAAAACTGTTTTATGACTTGGAGAATCCTGGTTAGAATTCAAAACAGGGATACAGTCTGGACTCAGAGAAAAGGAAGCCACTGACATTTCAAGAAGTAATTATCCTCCAAAAGTTAATTTGTTCTTTTTGTTTCTTTCTACTCCTATAATTCTTCTAAGCAGTTGGTAATGGATAGGAATAGTAACTATCTGAAAGTTCTGCCATAATGATTCTTACTTAGCCAATTATAAACCATACTGATTAGGTTATTTTTGATACTTCAATGCCTTTTAAAATGGTCTTGGCCTCAGTGGGAATATAAGAGCTCAGAATGAATTAACAGTGATGAATAAACAATGACATTTCCTGTCAATAATTGCCAGCTCCCATAGCTAGAATCAAATTATGGTACACTTTTTCTTTGAGCAAGGACTCTACCAGGTCCCCCAAAGTTAAAAAGGATGAGGAGAAGAGAGGACACAGAGGGAAGTCCTGAGACCATACACCAGGAAAATATTCAGGGAATGAAGAGTATTTACCGGTAGGTATCTAATAGATTCTAATCAGTTAAACATCTCAACCCTAATCTCCTAAAATCATAACTAGGTTAAAGAATAGTGATGACATCAAATGCATGGTTTGAATAGCACAGTGCCCATTCAGCAGCACCCTCCACTTGGGCAGAGGAACTAGGAAATGAGCATGGTCAGGATAAGTGTCCAACGAGTATACTAGAAAAGGTTGGGCAGCTATGCTGAGTTCTTAAGTCTGGCTATTGTTCCTGTATGCCTTCAACTTGTTTCTAACTTATGGCTGGTCATCCAGGAGGGTGATGCCTTGATGGCCTTTCTTAAAGAGAACCATCAACACATCCCTTATGGAAGGAGTTGTTCCAGCTTGTTTAAAGGAAGTGGTGGTGAGACCGCTCCTGAAGAAGCTTTCCTTGGAGCCCCTGGACTTGAAAAATTACAGACCTGTTTTGCATCTTCCATTTCTGAACAAGGTGATCGAGCGGGCTGTTGCCTTTCAACTCCAAGCGATCTTGGATGAAGTCGATTTTCTAGATCCATTTATTCAGACTGGGACTTGGGGTGGAGACTGCCATGGTTGCTCTTGTAGATTAGCTTCGCCTAAGCATCAACGGGGAAGCGTGACCCAGTTGGTGCTTTTGGATCTCTCAGTGGCCTTCAATACGATAGACCATGGCATCCTCTTGGAATGCCTGGGAGAGTTAGGGATTGGAGGCACTGTTCTTCAGTGGTTCCATTCCTTTCTCTCAGGCAGATTCCAGAGGGTGATGCTCGGGGACAGTTGCTCTTCAAAAACAGAGCTTAATTGTGGCTTCCCCCAGGGTGCCATCCTGTCCCCGATGCTCTTCAATATTTATATGAAGCCACTGGGGGAAATCATCCATAGACATGGGGCGGGGTGTTATCAGTATGCTGATGACACTCAAATATATTTCTCCATGTCTCGGTCAGCAGCCATGATGACAGATGGCATTTCTCCCCACAATCAATGCCTTGAAGCAGTAATGCATTGGATGAGGAAAAGCCGACTCAAACTGAATCCAGGGAAAATGGAGATGCTTACAATAGAAGCCCCTAAACCAGGTATCGGGATACAATCTCCAGTCCTAGATGGGATCACACTCTCCTCGCAAGACTGTGTTCGCAGTTTGGGAGTGCTCCTAGACCCGTCGCTTCACATGATTGATCAGGTGAATATGACGGTCAGGAGCACCTGTTATCAACTTCAGCAGATTCACCAACTGTGCTCTTACCTGGAAATAAGGAACCTAGGAACTGTAGTACAAGCACTGGTAAACTTACGACTCGATTTCTGTAATGCATTCTACATGGGGCTACCCTTATACTTAGTTCGGAAACTACAACTGGTACAAAATATGGCAGCCAGGCTGATTACTGGGAAATCTAGAAGGGATCATATTACACCAATTCTGAAATACTTTCACTAGCTGCCTATGGGTTTCCGAGAACAGTATAAGTTGTTGGTGTTGACCTTTAAAGCTCTATATGGCCTAGGTCCAACCTATCTAAGGGATCGCCTCCTTCCATATAATCCACCCCACACCCTCAGATCCTCTGGGAGGAACCTACTGCAACTGAGAAAAACTAGATTAGCAGTAACCTCCCAGAGGTCTTTCTCTATCTTTGCTCCCAGACTATGGAATGTCTTGCCGGAAGAGATCCGTCAAATAACCAGCTTGGACAGTTTTAAAAAAGCCATCAAGATGGATCTCTTCCAGCAGGCCTTCCCTGAATAGAATAGACTCTACCTCAATCTGTATCTCTCCCTCTTTTACATCTTTACTGGTGCTAGAACACCAGTCATTTTAAACTTATTTTAGTAGTTGCATTTAATGTAATTTTTGTTTTTATCATGTTTTATTGTTCAATGTGGGGTTTGTTTTATCTGTCTTAATGATGTAAGCTGCCTTGATTGCCTTGGCAAAAGGCTGGACACAAAAATAAAGTTTATTATTAGTAATTTTTTTTATGGCAACCCAAAGATGAAGCTATCATGGGTTTTTCTTGGTAAGATTTTTTTCAGAGGAGGTTTGCCTTTGCCTTCCTAAGATGCTGAGAGTGTGTGCCTTGCCCAGGGTCACTCAGTGGGTTTCCATGATTGAGCAGAAACTCAAACCCTAGTCTCCAGAGTCATAGTCCAGTGTTCAAACCACTATACCATACTGGCTCTCTATTGCTGCCTGGACTGAGATGTAAATTTTCACACCTCTGTACCTGGAAATGACACAGCAGCTGAATGACGGTGACTATTGTAGATCTGCTCCATTTCCATTTCTCACTCCCTCTGCTCTTGGAATCTCTCTCTAACTATGCTGGCTGCACTAGAGCTACCTCGCCCCTACCAGCTCAAACTTTCTCTCTCTAAATGATTGGCTGCTCTAGGATACTCCCGTCCCTCACCAATCTTTTTCCTAACAGTGCTGGCCCCCAATAGAGCACTCCCGTCCTTACCAGCTGGGTTTCTAATTGCGTCGGATGCTCTAGAGCTATCTCGCCCCTCACTGACTTTCTTTTCCTGACTACTGGCTGCTCTAGGGCACTCCCGCCCCTCACCAGTCTTTTCCTTAAACCACTGGTTGCTCTAGGGCACTCCCGCCCCTCACCAGTTTTTCCTTAAACCATTGGCTGTGCTAGGGCACTCCCGCCCCTCACCAGTCTTTGGTTAGCTGCTCTAGGCCACCTCGCCCTCACTAACCTTTGCCAACCTTGCGGCTGGGTAGCCTCAGATGAGGACGCCTCCTCACTTCGCCTACCTTAGCTCGTCCAAGGTGGTTTTGGGGACTGTCTAAGTTTTGGATAGTGGAGGGAAAACCTGAATGGGGGAACCTGGCTCTTCTCTACCAACCCGCAATAGAAAAAGTAAGAAAAGGGATGACCAACCCAAGAATTCCAGTCACACACAAACACAATCACACCCCTAGTACTCGCGTCAGTGTCTCCTTTGCCCAGATCCTTATTTCTCCTACGTGCCGAGATTTAAATAGCCCAAGTGATCAGTTTGGGGTGCCTAAATTTCGGGGTTGCCCGCCTCCACCAATATGATGGGAATCAAGTCTATTTTTGGGGAATTTATAATTAACTCAAATGTGTGAGAGTGAAACGCCCAACTTCGCTTCACGAGAACTATCCAGGTGTATACCAGAGACTTAAGAAATCTGGCAGGGAATGACGCTGAGGAGAACCAAACTCTAATTAAAGTCTAAAATATTTATTAACACAATCAGCAAACATCCAAGTAAGGCACACACACACACACACTCTAGAAGGATAAGTGGGAGAGAGCGGGGAAAGCAGAGAGGAAGACCAGGGTGCGAGGGATATACTTACGCCTGAGAGATTCAGTGGAAGGGCACGACCGGCAAGCGGGGGGGGGGGGGGGGGAGGGTCGCAGGAACTATCTCAAAGCACAGACCGACAGAGATTCAGCATGCACTTCCAAGGTAGCACATGGACTGCCAAAATCCAGGGGTTTTTAAGGGCAATTCCTGCCTCCTAGCTATGAGCCTGTACAAGTGGAGGACAAAGGCTTGATGAGCTTATCTTTGTTTTCCTAAGTATGGGCATAGCCTGAACAATGCATTTGGTTTCAAAACTATCAAGGAAGGGAAGCTAAAGAAAAGGGTGCAATCAAATCTGATCACTGTCCCATTAAGTGTGAGACTTAAGACAAACAGACACCATTGTGTATCCTTTCCAGTCTAATGGGATATTCTCAAGGGCAACTCCCAAGCCTGCCTGTCCAGGAAATCTCTAGTGGTCTTGAGCAACTCCAGCAGTGCCTACATGACCTTACATTTAGGGGATTATGGCTATTGTGAAAGTGCAGAAAGCCATAAAATGGATACTTATTAAATCTAGTAGAACTCCACCATTCTCAGCTTGAGATAGTAGGTGCAACAGACCTAGAAAACAAAGTAATATCAAAGCCTTTTTTAAAGAGGTGTATTTGTAACCTTCTTCCTCAGGAACAGATCCCTACTTTACTGGCACTGTTTCCATAAATAGTGGAAATCTCATGGCATGAATATGGGGTAAGAGGCGCTTTGCACTGTTGGCATACTAGGTATTTAGCACAACCAGCCCAGTTCATGAAAAGATTTTTCTCCTTTATCTTTTATTCAAAAAGTACTTGAAATCTCAAAAGTAAGTTCTGCTCTTGGATGTCAACCTTCATGCCAGCAAGGGTCTTTGATGATTATCAGACTTTTTTCTCAGAAAGCTAGATGGAGGTCAGGAGTTTTCAGCATGTGGTAGGAAGGATTCTAAGATGAGAGATTGTCTTCTTAGAGAAAGACCAACTGTAGCTGAATAAAAGTCACCATGGAGCAAAAAACAGCTGCCTAAGAATTTTATTTCCTAGTTATTAGGGGCTGGAATGAGTGCTACAATGGAACAAGTAGAAGGCAAAAAGGCATTCATTTTTTAAAAGAGAAATTAAACTGGGGACACTTCTTTTAACTAATAGCCTGATACTGTAATGCCTTAGGGTAAAACGATTTGAAGACAGAGAAAATATTTATTTTGCTAACCCTCTTGAAATGTGGAATCAGGCAAGCAAGAACTCAACAGCCTGTGTTGCAAAAATCTTGGGTTGTACTTTGTGAGGCTCATATATGGGCTTAGTCCAAAAAGTGGGGAGGGGATACTTTTCATAAATAATTTCAGCATTATCCGAAAGCATAATTAGAAAGCACCCTGTTCTTTATATAGGCGCTCCAGTGACAGAAGGAGTACGAGAGTCTGCCTTCACAGTGATCAGATTTGCTCCAGTTGTTCTTGTCAGTGATGCAAGAAGCTCAGGATCAATTGCCTTTGTTTGCCTTTGTGATGTACCCAGTCCTGTTCACTGTTTAGCTGCGTATATGGGATTATTCAGGGAAATACGTGGTGGGATGGAGAAGAGGTCAGGAAATGTTGCATTCTATCACCCTATTTGTCCAACATGTATGCAAAAAATATCATAAGAAGAGCAGTACTAGACTCAGAAGGCGGAGAGAAAATAGGAGGAAGGAACATCAACAATCTAAGTAAGATATGGGGATGATAACATACTACCAGAAGAAAACATCAGAGAATTGGAACAATTACGAAGGAAAGCTAAAGAATAAAGTGCAATGGTAGGCTTACTGCTGAACACAAAGAAAACAAAAATAATGACCACAGAGGAACTATATGAATTGAACCTAGACAATGATGAAATCGAAATAGCTAAAGAGTTCCTGTATCCTGGATCAAATATTGATTAGAATGGAGACTGCAGTCAAGAACTCAGAAGAAGACTAGGAATGGTAACAGAGCTATGAAAGAACTAGACAAGTTCCCAAAATGTAAAGATATACAACTGAACACTAAAGTTAGAATCGTTCAAGCCATGGTATTCCATGTATGGATGTGAGAGCTGGATAGGGAAGAAAGTGGATAAGAAGAAAATCAAATGGGTCCTTGAACAGATCAAGCCTAAATTCTCCCTGGAAGCCAAGATGACCAAACCGAGGCTGTCATACTTTGGCCCCATCCTGAAAAGGCATGGCATAGAAAAGTCATATAAAAGACAATAATGCTAGGAAAAGTAGAGAGTAGCAGAAAGAGAGGAAGACCACACCACAGATGGATAGACTCAATCAAGGAGGTAACAGGCATGCGTTTACAAAACCTAAGCAGAGCAGTGGAGGACAGGGGTCTTGGAGCTATCTCATCCACAGGGTCACCATTAGTCGGGTCAACTGAATGGCAGTGAACAGCAAAACAACAAAGGGAAACCAGAAAAATAATATCAAAACATCTGCAAAGAGAGAAAACAAGGGTACAAAACGTTTGCAATTTGGCTAAAGGAAAGGGAATGCTAACATCTGTTTTCCAGCTAGAAAATCAAAGCAATCATGAGCCTTTGCAGTATTATTTCACTGCCACAAGGCAATATTATTGTACAGTTTCAAATGACAAATTCTCTGTGCTCTATCACTAGGTAACAAAATATAGGGATGTGCTGCGTTAAATCATTCATTCTCACAAGAGAGAAGGAATAATATACTCAATGTTGACATCATGGAGGGGAGAAGGTAGCCAAGGATCTCCTGGATGTAACTCCCAGGATCCTCTCCTAGATTTCCTATGTCTGCTTGTTACATGACATCAGGAGGCAGGTCTATTTGAGGACTAGGATTAAAACTAAAATAAGATGATACCTTACTACTAGTAGAATATAGTAAAGACTTGGAACAATTATTTAAGAAAGTCAAGGAAAAAAGTATAAAGGCAGGTTCACAGTTGAATGTGAAGAAAACAAAAATAATGACCACAGATTATTTACACACCTTTAAAGCAGAGACAATGAAGACACTGAAATAGCTCAAGGTTTTCCATACCTTGGCTCAGTCATTAATCAGAGTGGAGACAGTAACCAAGAAATCAGAAGAAGACTAGAACTAGAAAAGGGAAGCTATGAAGGAACTAGTTGAGATCCTGAAGTATAAAGATATATTACTGAGTACTAAAGTTAGGATTGTTCATGCCATCATATTTCTCATTTATATGCACAGCTGTGAAATCTGGACAGTGAAGAAAGCTAAAAGGAAGAAAATCAACTCATTTGAGATGCAGTGCAGGAGAAGAATTCTGAGAATTCCCTAGAGGTCAAGATGACAACACTGAGGTGATCACAGCTTGGCCACATCATGAGAAGATATGACTTACTAGAAAAGATGATAATGCTCAGAAAGGTAGAAGATAGCAGTAAAAGAGGATGATTCCATTAAGGAAGCAATGGCCATAAGTCTGCAAGACCAGAGCAGGACTGTTGAGAATAGGATAAATTGGAGGTCTCTCATCCATAGGTCCAAATTGACTTGTAGACAGCTGACAACAGCAACAGAAAAACTGAGATAAGGGCCTGAGGGAGATTTTTCTCATTAAGGTTTTTAGTAATCCAAATTTCTCAGTTTTCCCCCTCAATAATTCAATTTTCCCCCACTTGAATATTTGTCTCTCTTTTCATAGTTTTAAATGTCAGTTATCCAATCTGAATTCTCCCAGTCTAATAAACTAAAAACTCACATTCACTTTGAATCCATCGAGATTTTTAAAAGCCACAGAAAACTGCTAAGATGCACCAAACGAATTAAATATTTGACAGGAAATGGCAACTTGGTCCTTTCAGGACCAGAACAAAGCTCTACAGGTGACTAGTATTATTTTTGTGCATTTGATTTCCTGTTTTATTGACTTCTTACATTTACTTTTCTCTCCCTTGCTGTCAACATATGTAATCACATCCTCTCCTTCTCTGTGCCCTGTGATGGAACTTGGTACTGTTTCTTCCCTCTTTGCAAAAGGAGATAGTTTTGAATTTCACCTTAATCAGATCAAATTAGGACAGGTGATGACCCTGCAGGCAATATAATTATGAAAAATGCCACCATTCCACACACACCATCCTTCCACAAACTTCCCACATAATAGGGTTATTACACTATGTAAAACAAAACAAAACAAAACAAAACACTGACAGTTTGAAATTGAAATAAACCTGAGGGGGGACAAACACAAAACTGAATCAATGATATCACAAAATCTGTTTTTACAGATGTATACTTCAATGTGTATAGGAATAGAGTAGGAGGCTTAAAGCAAATGGTACTGAATCCTATGCAACAAAGCCAAAAGTCAAAATATTGCATACAATAAGCCAACAATGACAAGTATTCTGCAATTGAAAATACTGGTAGGCATAATTAGTAATAATGGTGAATATACCTTGCTTGTCAAAAGGAGACAAGTATTGGAAAAGGCTATCTACTGCTCTTTCCCAAAATAGAATCTTTTGCTCTAGACCACAATAAACTACTTCAGAGTATGCAGGTATGCTCTGTCAATTCACCATTTAATCTGATATATGTCTACTAAGAAGTCAATTGCACTGAATTGTACACTTTCTTACTTGGGGATAAACCACTTTGAACTGCAATGGGATTTACTATTAAACAGAAACCAAAATCTGATGGTTGCAAAGCATCATGGTTTCCTTCATTTTTGTCCCAACAGTTGGAACCCTTCAGCAGAAATTTTTTAAAGCAGGGGTGGGAATCATGGAGGTCTTCGGAGGTTATTGGTTGCAACTCCCAACACTTCTCATCACTGGCTATGATGGCTAGGGCTGCTGGAAGTGCAACAACATTGAGAAGGGCTCATGATTCTCACTACTGCTTTAAATGATTAAGTTGGTAAATAGCATTAATATATGTTGCAAATTGGACAGAAACATCAGCTACATTATAGAGATAACATGCCCCTCTTAATTTAGGACAGTATCCCTTAGAAGCCCTCAATCACAAATACTATGCTAAAAATCATGAGAAGTGAATGGAACCAGGCTTCTCTGTGAGGCAATTTTTCAGTGTGTCAGAATTACAATATCGCTCTGTGGAAACAAATTAAGCAGCACAAACCTAGCTGCCGGGATCACTTTATTATCAATGTAATAGTATTTCATAAAGAATGCAATACTTGTCAATGAATGTCAGAAGAATTTTGCAGGACAACATTTATTGTTTCCATATAAAATAAAAATAACACTTTAAAATTGGACTCTCTTTCAGAAATATCTTTAGTACATTTCTAGGAGAAAAAGACAACATTCTTAACTCAGATAGGTTTCAACATACGTTTTGATTCTTTGATTCAGGAATGGGTAGCCGGTGGCCCTTTGAATACTGTCAAATTCCAAATCCCATCAGTTTGACAATACTGTACCTGGAGAGCCACTGGTTCCTTCTCACTCTGTTAAACAGAACTGGACACTAAAGGAAATGTTAAAGCTTATTTCCCCCAGCATGCCTCCATCTTGCTGCTCCCTTCCCCTTATCAAGCACCCTACCCAGTAGTCATCCCGTCCTAGTAGCAGCTGGGCCCAGGAAAGAGGAGTAA
Organism: Phrynosoma blainvillii; assembly: GCA_026167975.1. Classification (NCBI taxonomy): domain Eukaryota; kingdom Metazoa; phylum Chordata; class Lepidosauria; order Squamata; family Phrynosomatidae; genus Phrynosoma; species Phrynosoma blainvillii. The sequence continues at coordinate 91,508,514 of JANUYF010000001.1, read as the reverse complement.
GGCCTCCACCAGTGAGTAGCAACCAAGGGGAAAGGGACAGCACACAGTAGTGGGCACTGTTTAGCAGGACTGGCTGATGCAGCAGCATTATGCAGGTACAGTGGTAGTAAATCGCCAGTCTGCACAGCATTGCTTCAGATACTTTTGGTGGTCACTGCTGAAACTAAGCAATGCCCTCCCCACCTCATCACTACTACAACTGGTACTTGGTGTCCTCCATGCCAGCAGGGTAGTGATCCAGTTTGGGTTTTAGTCTGAATTTAGAAGATATATTATCAAGGTACTGGACTGTAATCTCCAAACAGGTTCAGCACCATGGATATCTCCTTAAAGTGCAGACTGGGGGGCACTGCAGACCACCCTAGAGGGCTGGCCTGGGGATGGAGTTGGGGTGGGGCTGCCCAACACCATCCTGATGCTGTGCACCTGTACACACGGCATCAGGACGCCCTCCCAGCGCAGTGTGTAGACACGCTGTGCCGAAAGGGCACGGAAGAGCCGTGGCGCCAGCTCTTAGGGCGGCCTTTTGCCACCCCTAAAAGGAGCAACATTTTGCCACTCTTTTAGGGGTGGTAAAAGGGAGGATCAGGGCTGTGGCGTGTGGTTGCCGTGGCCCCAATCTGCTGCTAGCAGGGGTGTCCCAGAGCTGCCCGTCTGCATAGCTCCTAAGACCCAGAATGGATTTACTGCCCCACTGACATGGGTGCCACCAGCTCATCATCACTCACTGGCAAAGACTGCATGTAACTTTCAACCCCATATTGTTGGGGTTGTACAAGACTGAAAAACAGTAACACAGATGTTGCCCATAGAGTTGTGCTAGAGAACCTAGAGATTCTTAGGCTGCATCTGCACTGCATAAATAATCCAGTTTCACACCACTTCAATTGCCATGGCTCAATGCTATGGAATTCTGGAAGTTGTAGTTTGTTGTGGCACCAGAGCTCTCTAACAGAGAATTCTAAATGTCTCACAAAACTACAATTCTTCTAATTCCATAATATTGTGCCCTTGCACTTAAAGTAGTGTCAAACTGGATTATTTCTGCAGTGTGGACACAACCTTAGAGAGGTGCTCTCTCGGGTTAAAAAATAATGTTTTTTAGTGGGCCCACTGTACAACTCACTGCATAAGAGAACTCACAACTGTGTAAATCACTCACAGGATTCTCACCATAGAATGGTGATTCAACTGAATTTAGCAGATGTCTCTATGTTTCTTGTCTTCTTGGTTGTTTTATATTATTGTTTTTATACAATGCCAACTTTTAAATGTTGTAAATTGTGCTTCTATACTATAAGGGTGTTGTAATAAATTAGTTAAGTAAATAACTACATTTTAAAATAAGATTTGCCAACATGGGACTATTGGCCAACATGGCTGAGGCTTCTGGGAGCTGAAGTCCCTCGGCCCTTAAAGTGGAAAGGTTGCCTACCCTTGATCTAGATGATTGTCAGAGACAAATAGCATGACTCAAGTGATGTATTAGAATAGACCAGGGGTAGGCAACCTTCCCCCTTTAAGGGCCGAGGGACTTCAGCTCCCAGAAGCCTCAGCCATGTTGGCCAATAGTCCCATGTTGGCCAATAGCTCCTGGGATTCTGGGAGCTGAAGTCCCTCGGCCCTTAAAGGGGAAAGGTTGCCTACCCCTGGAATAGCCCATTGCATACCTTTAAATACCTAGAAGTAGAGGAAAGTCCTTACCTGGTACTAAAAGAATGACAATATTAGCTCCAAGTGAGCTTCACTGGGAAGAAAATTCCATAATGACATGGGGACACACCTGAAAAGGCCCTCAGAGGAGGCACTGGAGGGTCTTAGAGATGATCCTTAAACACATACATGTGCCTGTGCACACACAATATATATATAAAAAAACTTCTGAGAAAACTTTGACCTCAGCTCTATTTCTCCCCTGCTTGAAGTCTTATGATCATGCTCTATTATCTAGGCTACATTTTTTATGTTGAGTTCCCATTGGTAAAAGAGCTGACTTCCAGTGCGTGCAAATTACTGTGGCCTAAATTAGGGGTATGAATCATGCAGCCCACGAGAACTTGGACTGCAAATCCCAGCATCCCTCCTATTGACTATGTTGGCTGGGGCTGCTGGAATTGCAGCCCAGCAAGATGTAGAGGGCTACCTGGTTCACAGCCCTGGCCTAAATCCAACTACTAAACCAAACCAGAGCAGACCCACTGAAATCAATAGACTTTACATAAATGTTGACTTAGCATTGAGCAATTGTTTCAATGGGTCCACTCTAGTTGGGGGTAGCAACTCTGTTTAGGTCCATTCAACTGATAGTAGCCTGTGCTTAGACAGCAACAGAGCCAAGGATGCAAGTGGAAGAGGCTCACCTTGTAGCACCGGTTGAATATTCCCAAGTGCCCATCAAAGAAGGTATATTTAAAACATGATCAGAGACATAGATCTTAAGTAAATATGTTAATATAGCTATGATTCTTGCACAGCCTCCATCGATTTTAATGGGGCAGACATAGGAACACTTCTCAGAGGAAATGTACCCTCTCTGTCTCTAGAGAGGTTGAGTCAATTACAATTTCTTCACGCTACCTTCCCATCTCATCTCTGGGATTTACTTTCAATTGTGGTTCAGTTCCTGTGCTCATCTGGACAAAGATTGTCAGTGATGATAAACTTATCCTTCATGGCAGCATATCCTTTAAAAACACACACACTCAGGCTGTAGTAAGCTAGATGTAACAAGATTACTTGATTCCCCTTTAAGGATCACAAATTGAATGGATAGATAGAGGCCTTGGGGGTTAATTTCCAATGCTTTTCTCAGTAAGCTATCTTACATTAATGGGATGTGTGGGAGGCATACAATCAGTATAAGCTAATCCAAACCAGTGTAAAAAAGAAAAGGAAAAAACCACCCCAGATCAACCAGTCAATGCTGCTTTTATAATTTGTTTTTTTTTTAATCTACTTTGACAGATCTATTTTTTAAAATAGACATATAAAGACCTAATTCAATGTTAATTTATTTCTAGCTTGATTATTCTCCAAAGGATGGTGCAAGTTGATGTTTTAACAGTGTTGTCCTTTATCCTTAAGTCAGATAAGGGCAAGATTGCTATTGAATTCTTCATGCCAATAGGGTAAGAAGTATTTTTGGTGCTCCAAATAATTTTTGCAGTGATGCCCAGTTGTTTAAGCTATCTGATATAGGGAACTAACTTTTCCTCCCTAATGTGCCAGGGACTAGTATTATACTTGTGCCCATTCACTACAATTGTTTCTTTCTTTCCTGGAAACTCACTGTGGATTATCCTTGATCCATGAATTATCAAAGGCTATGAGCACACATATTCTAAACCAGCAATGTTCAAAGTCCCCAGTCTATGAACTTTGAGCAGTGTTGGTTTAGAATATCTGTGGTGTTCATAGCCTTTATAGTGCTGCCTCAAAATCAAGCTCTGTTCTGCTATCTTTGATCTAGAACAAATGACATCAAACTACAAAGTGCAAAAGAAACATGCAATACTTTAAAATGAATTGATCAAAGTTCATTTTTGCAGGAATTAATTCTTTTGTAATCAGTACCCCATAATCCACTACCTCCTACCTCTGCTCACCTTCGGCCAACAGGCAAAGACCTTTCTGTTTATCCAACCCTTTGAGTAATGACAATTTGTCATAGACAGTATTTAAATCTGGCTTGTGCATTTGTACTTTCTCACTATTTGGATAGTTTAACTGCCTTTTAAAAATGGTTTTAAATTAATGTTTTCAATGTGATTGTTTAATTTTTTTTGTTTAATTGTACCTAGTTTTGACTCATATTGTGAGTCTTCTTTTTGTGTCTCATATTATGTAGAACATGAATGAATAAATGAATGAATGAATAGACTGTGCTCAGCCTCCCCTACTTGACTGGGAGTTCAGTTTCTGGTCATACTTCAATCTGCTCGGGGATGGTTTGGGCTTGCCCTGAGCCAATGTGACTCTGCATCCACATCATATTCCCATTCACTTGCCTTGAGAAACCTAGCAGATGTTTTTCTGTTTGTTGGCACTTTTGTGTTGTGTTGTGCTTCACCAATTAAACTAGGCAAGGTTTGAGTGTCTTTCTTGACTAATGCACTAATCCAGGATAGCCAAATTATTTAGTGACTCCATTTCTGAATGAACTAACAGATCCCATATTAATGTGCCTGTGTGTAGAATGATTATAATGAATCTATAGGGATCCATATGGAGAGATGGGCAAGAAAATAACTACTACTACTACTACTACTATTACCACTATTACTACCACTACTGCTACTACTAGAGTACCAGCCTAAACTCCAAACAAATAAGCAATAGACTATTGGTAGTGAAAGTTGAAGAATTTTTAAAATGTGTCTCCTAACACACACATTTTCCCTGTCCCTCCCTAAATGGCAGTCTCTCCAAGTCAAAAGCAGGTAGTTATTTCACCAATACCAAATGGAAAAATCCTCTCTTCACAAACACATGCTCATCCACAGCTCCAGAACATAAAGATGAGAAAAATGTCTCACCTTTCTAAATTAGCAACAAATAAATGCACCCACATTTACAACCCCACATCTTTGTCACCCCTCTCTAAACTTTCTGCCCACAGCACACCTTACACACAATAAAACATCCAGCATAGGAAAAAAAATATTATTCTGAAGCACTTTAGAAAATGCTGGAGTACTTTTTGAATGAGGGGCAACCAATTCAGAGGTAAGTTGTGGAAAAGCCATCATAATTTATTAAATACACTCTCACCAGTATCAACAGACAAACCCAGCCTAAATGACAAGATGCTTAGCTAAAACTGTATGTATTTTACAAAAGTGAAAAACACAAACAAAAAATAATAATTCTGTTAAAAAGTCACATGGTTAAAACATAATGTAAAGTATATAAGATTGTGATGCATGGCATGGGGCTGTTTCATTCTGCTCCACTATCAGCAAGAAGCACACAAATTGGAACTCTGTTTCATATGCTCCTTTTAATAAATGTAGGAAGCACTGATGAGTAACCTCTCCAATCTCTTATGGATCCCAAATATCAGAATATCAGATAAGAACAGTCATGAGTGATCCTTACTCCATTGCTGCAGGTAGGGCTAAGGGCAATGCAGGATGCTTCCACAGGGATGTCTCCTATAATGCCACTAATCAAAAGACTGTGGAGAGCTACTCCCTTTCTTAGGATGTCATCACACGGGGCTCAATCCAAACAGAATCCAAACGAAATGGTGAATGAATCCGGATTATTTGCCCGTGTTTCCACACGACGTCGCACAGGACCCCGACAGAACCCCGACAGAAAGCGGTAAGAACCGAGATCTTTTGAATTTCGGTTTCTTCAGGAATTGCAATTGCGCGACGGGAATCATTTCGCATTTACTGTAGGTCTAATAACCAAATACGTATTGTGGTGCATTTCCCTGCTGTTGCCATGGTTCCAGCAAGCATTCCTCTCTCTGCGCATGTGAAGGAGGCTCATTTCGGCTACATTTACGGGTTTTTTTCTCTTGTGTGTGGACGTTCAATACACTTACTGTAAATGCGCAATGAAGGTAATGACGTATGCGGAAACAAGGGTTATTTCCCGTTTATTTTCGGGATGCCTCATTTCCACTTTTATTTCCGCTTTCTGGCCCACGTGTGATAACGTCCTTAGTCTTTTACAGGTTTTCTGTGCTAAGAAACAAAACAAACCAAAGCCAAACCAAAATAAAGTGTAATGATTGGGAAAACATGAAGAAGGTTACAAATTGAAGATGAAGTCAGCTGGACCTCTAGAAATGAATAAGGCACAGCAATTTGCTCAATGAAAGGCTCATCTGGAAACACTCTTCAGTTGGTTGCAGTGGTAGTGAGTAGTTTCCATGTCAGTGGGGTGGCGAATCTACATTGGGTTTCAGATTACTGTATGATTTTTTTTTAAAAAAAATTGAGATTGTTTAACAGTGCTTTAATTTTATTGTTACATTTTTAGCAAATTTTGTTTTATTGTTTGTGACCCACTTTGGCTCCCACACTGGGAAAAAGGCAGCATATAAATGCAGTAAAGAAATAATAAACCAGCAAACCCATTTTGGGAATAGAATTCCTTGGATAGCTTCTTTAACATTAACATTCCTTTACAAACACAAACCTGGGGTGAATCCATGACCCTGCTGACATAGGAACCACCATTTACTATTAGTTGGCTGCATGAGTGTTCACATCCAAATCAATCCTATGATGTTAGAGATGTTTCCATCATCAATGTCCTCTATGTTCAGACTCTGCCATATACTTGAGTATTGGGGCCTTAATTAAATTGTCCTTGTCACTTCTTTATAGTCTGTGTGATGTTATGATTTTGTTCTTATCCTTTCAGTGCCTGACGCCGAGTAAGGTAATAGCCCAGTAGAGACTGTATGCCCTTTATCCTACTAAATCAGGGTATTAAATCAACTCACCAAATATCTAAAATGTAGAATGATCCATTTGCCTTATTATCATTGATTGGAAAGAGCTGTTGGAGAAAAGTGACTCAGATGATATAACATTTAATCAACCACATCTCAGATAGTTTTAGCCAATTGTGTTTTCAATCTAGGCAAAATTTATTCTAGATTGGAGGAAAGTCCAATAAATTTTCCCAATAAAAGAAAGCACAAAAGATTTCATTTTGTGGTTTTAAGCCTTCTACAACTAACTGTCTTAAGGGGAAACAACAATTACATTTTAGAGGCAGTGTGGAGAGAGAAAGAGACAGTGGCCTTGTTTTTGACAGTGAATGTTTGACAGCTTTGTGAATGTATTTTCCAAGAGATTATCAAGTTTAAGAGAAATCTAAGTGTTGTTGAAGTCACATTAAAATAAATAAATGGAGGTGAGCTAAAATAAGTGGCACATAGGGCAAAAAAAGCAGCTATCAGTTCATTTGGTTTTATGACAATAATTTTGTTGCAATCATTTCTTAATCAAGAACTTTGAGTTAGCAAGCTAAAAATGCTGACATCAGTAAATTGCAAATTATCAAAGGGAAAAATGTGCTGCTTATTGCCTGCTTTTAAATTCTTCTCACTTTAATAGGACCCAGTTGTCCAGTCAAACAGCCCAAAACCACACCAACTTTAAAACTCCAGCCTAATAATTTGTTTATAGCAGTTTGATCAAGAATGAACACTAACAAGCACCCACACAAGCAATGAAAAAGAGAAAATATCATGCATTCAAAGTATCAGAATTTCTCTCACCAGTGTTTAAGTGTTAGTGAGGGAGGGAAAAAACCTTAAAAAGTTCAAAAGAGCAAAGATCAGACTGATGAACAGACCTGACAATCTATGCTCAGGAGTTCAAGACTTCTGAAAGTTTCCGTTTAGTTAATCTACAGAAAGTGGCTGCTGGCCAAATATGTTTGTGGATGTGATTCTACCAGACCTTACATTGGTGAAGTTAGCCCACTATCAATTCAAAGTGGGAATGATCAGGAAAAGACTTGGGCTGCATCCTGACTGACCAAAAGCCCCAGAAAGTATCAGGCTATACTGTGCATGGAGAGCACAGCTTGGTGCAGTTGTTCAGGTCCTTGTTTCCAGTTGTGCCTCAAACATACTGGGATATGTGGAGTGGAATGGGGAGGTGGGAAAGGGCACATGCCCATCCTTGTCATGACCATCAGTGACTGCCCAAGAGTATTGGAGGAACCAAAAAGCCAGATGGAGAGTTCATCCTTGGTAGTCTCAAAAGTTCTTTGTTGTAAAAAGGTGTGGTTGGAGCTGCAAAAGCAATATCAAGGGACTGGAACAGGAGGAGTGTCATCTGACCCTTCCAAAAAAAAAAAAAAGGTGGGGAAGAAAAACAAATAACTACAGTGATAAGTCTGGCCAAATAGTGGGGCTTTTGCTGAGGTTGGATGAACCCTTTACATCACATACATGGAATGATGAAACTGGATGAAACATAGAGGGCAAAATCCAGCTTTAGTCTTAGCTTACAAACTGCTGAAATCGATGGGCTCTAACTTAGTGGCACCTAACTTTCATCGCAATGAACACTTTAATGATGCTCTTTAGTTATGAGTAATGTTGAATTTAGCCCAGAGTTTCTGAAGATAGAACCAGTGCGGTGTAGTACTTTGAGTGTTGGGCTAGGACTCTGGGAGACCAAGGTTTGAATCCCTAGCTGTAGAAACCCACTGACTGACCTTGGCAAATCATACTATCTCTGCCTTAAAGGAAGGCAAAGGCAACCCCCCTCCCGAATGTATCTTGTCAAGAAAACCCCAGGATAGGTTCACCCTAATGTTGCCATAAGTTGGAAGTGATTTAAAGCACATAACAGCAACAACAAATACTTCAGCAACAGGCCATAAACTCCAGGCTGAACTAGGAGATCCATAAACATATAACTCACTGCTGCTGGTAGTGAAAAATAGAGGACAACCTTCTTTCCCTTGCACCCATGTATGTTCCTTTGGAATGCTGGCCTACATTTTCCCCCTAAATCTTTTTAAGCTGCAGTGACCAAAACTGTATACAACAAGTGGCTTGGATACTACTGTTTTATATTTCATCATCTTCCTAAGAATACTGTATCCAGTATTTTTATTTTCCATTTCAGCAGCTGCAGTAGGCTCAGCTGATTTTTTTAGAGAACTATTCACATATCACCAAACTTTTTGTCCTGAACAGCAACTGTTAATTTAGTGCATGGCATTTATATACTCGATCAAATTTTCCCTTGGATATCATTTTGCACTTTTCAGCAGCGTGTTTACCTGCTATTTCGTCGCCCACTCCCACCATTGTAAGTCCTACTTCTGTAATTCTACAAAGACAGCTTTCATTTTAAATGTCTTATATTATGTTCTACAAGTCATACCTTCCTACAGTCCTAAATCTTTCATAATATATTTTTAATGCTGGTATCAAAGCAAGATATTTAAAGTAGCCCATGGTTGAAAGCTGACCACATATCTCTCAATCCAGGGGGCAAATGTTACATATCGGCACATGTAAGGAAGCTCTACTGTGAATTATGTTACCTGCCTGCTTCCTTGTTTTGTACAAGAATTTTAAGAGAAGGCAGCTCTGAACGGAGAAGCTCATGTAAGAGTGGAGCGATTAATATTTCCCCTTCCAAATTATCTGTCCAAACTGTTTTCTCTCCAGAGTGCCAGATGTACATACACCTTCAAATCATTGATCTAGAAATCCACAGAGGAGATAGCAGAAAGGAGAGGTGATGTGAGTGAAAGAAGCTGCTGAAAACCGGGTTAGGTAGATGAACACACATATACACACTCCTATGCCTACTTCTCTGTTTAAAACTGCAAGGTGCTTTTCTTTAAGGAAAAGTGTTTGGAAGCTTCATTACATACTTTTCTTTGCAACATCCACCACCACATCTTTCCTACTTTCAAGCAAATGTCTGATCCATTAATGCAGATTAGCCTTGAGTTGGAAGCCACTTCACATGTGTACTCTAGCTTTTATGTGCACAGTAAGACTTGCTATGTTTATTCCCTAACAGTAGATATTATAAAGGATATTAGGACATCACTTACAATGTGTTTATTTAAAAATATTCTTGACTTTGGGGCAATTCATGAGCCTTTGGAAAGGCTTTGGGTGTGTCTGGATCAGCTGCATTTTATGCGGTGTGAAAGGGGGAGGATAGATGCTGTGCACAGTAGACTGCATGTTGTATCACTGTTTCTGCATCAATTCCAGGAATAATTCTTTTATAATAATAATAATTAATTTATATTCCGCCCCTCTGCAGAGCAATCGGGGCGGTTAGTGGAAAGCTTGCTATGTACTAAAAAGGTATGCCTTTCCAACAGTTTGTCTGGACAGAAGTGCCAAATTGTACTCTTTCTGTGTCAATATATCTTATTTTCATATAATTAACAAACACTCAATAAAACAAACATACAAACAAACAAAACATACCAACATATTTATACACCACATGTGTTCCTCATCTATTTTACATTCAAAACTCCTTATATTCTCTATACCTTCCTTATCTCCTCCTTTCCCCACCTTCTCTTCTCTTTTCCCTCTCTCTCCTCCCTTCCTGTTTCTTCTCCTCTGTCCTTCCCTCTCCGTCAATCTTCCCCTTTACTTCCCTTCTTCTTCTTACCTTCCCCTAACTGTCCTCCTTAACCTCTCCTCCTATATACTCTCCCCCTCTCCAACCTTCTACACTTACTCTTACCTTCTTCATCTACCTCATTCTCTTATCCCTTTCACCCCAATTAACCATCCACCCCTTATTTGACTATCTACCTCTCGCAATCTTACCTAAAACTCCACTATTCACTCTCCACTTCTTTGACTTCTTTCCTCTTTACTATTTATCCATCCTTTTGTATCCCTTTTATTCACTTCTTTTACTTTCTTCTTTAACTACAGACTCTATTTCCCTCTTTTACTCTCTTATCATTTTACTCTTCTTTAACATAGCTATTCCTTTGTCCTTGCTACTTTTATCTAATCTTATATATTGTAATTTTTACCAGCTTAAAATCTTAATATCTTTTCTAATCAATCAAAATCACATTTTTCCATTGCTCCTTCATATATTTCAAGTTGTACCCTTTCTGGACCATCACCACACTTTAGTTCACTGTGTACATGAGTCACTTGAACTCTCAGAAAGAGCTTACCTCCTAGAAGTACTGCCTGAAAATATCTCCTGATATAGTATCTTCTTAATCTTTCATGTGTGCAGATGCTCTATAGTTACTTCATAGTGAGGGAAATGCTGTCTGCAGTGCCTCAGGGTATTTTATCTATTCTTATCTCAAACAATGAGGTGTTCAGAGCTGATGCTGAAACAAAAGCCAGAACTAAACTGGAGTCATAACTTAAGCCCTGCATGAAACCATGTGTAGTTGATGGCTTCTATATCAGTGGGATTGTGAATCTGCTCTGTGTTTTTCTCTGAATGATAGCTACTTTAAAGTCCACACTATAACCCAGAGTAGGAATGCCCCAGTAACCGCTTAATGCAGCATCAGCATGCTATGTTATCTGCCTAGCTCATTTGTTTATTTATGTCTGCATGTGTGTGTATATGTATAGCTGCTGTACATGTCTCTACATAGGTCACAGACAAATATGTTAAAACATAGTATAGATAAAAAATAATTAAAACTAAAAACACAAGCATGAGTTTTAAACTGAGGCACCCAGGTTTAAAAGCAAAACAAAATGCAAACATTTAAAGGGATTTGGTGGTGGTGGGAAAAAGCTTTGCATGACTCTATGGTTGAGATACAGATTTTGGCATGTGGATTAAGGTTGACAGAATGATAAACTTGCACAGCAGCTTATAGTGGGTTGGATACAATAGAAACACTGGTGGATCTTAAAACTCTGCTCTAAACTCTAAAACATGAATCTATGTTGGTGCTCAGTGGGGTGTAGGGGTCAACTCATTTTTCTCCCTCAGGTGAGCATGGGCAGTTGGAGGCTTCTGGGTACAACTCCATCCTCCACACTGATTGGCCACAGAAGTCCACCAAGGAGAGGAGGAGAAACAGATGTTATCCTTGGTCAAGAGTGGAAGCTTGCTGGGTATACAAGAATATCCAGGTGTCTCCTGGGCACAACTGTACAGCCAATCCATGGCTGGGGAAATGAACCTCCAACTATTCTTGTGCACAGCATACCTCCTTCCCCAACATCATCTTCTGCTTCCACTTGGTCTTTTTGTTGCACATGCCTAAATGTGGATCCAACTCTCTCTCTGGCAGCTGCAATAATGGCCAAATGGCTGTTGACCAAAAACTGAATGGGTGTTCTTTGCTTTACTGCAGTTAACATTCTACTGATTACACTCATTCCTTTTCTCCAGAAATCACATTGTGAGATAACAAGAGTTGTACACTGCTGACAAAAATAAACACATGCTCTGTTGGAGGAGTTGAGCAGTTATACAGTAGCTGGAAACAGCTCACAATGTTAGTACAGTGCTTGAAATTGCTCTTCTCTCAATCCCATCCTTAAAAATACTTATTTGCTAGAGCATCAACATGCAAAATTAGAAAACAAAACAGCTGAGAAAACAAATTGCTGGACTTTTCAGTTCTTACTGGGATTTCAAGGTCAAATAATAAGAAAGAAGACACAGGCTAAGCAATGATCATTTATTTCAAAACTGAGAGTAACTACAAAATGCTACTCCATGAACAATGCTTCCCCATTCATTAATTCATATCAAAGATAAGATGAATGCAACTTTTACATTTGCATGTAGAAAATTTATCTCCTTTTCAGGAGATGCCTGCATCTAAGCTGATACTTCGAACAGGAGCTACAGCAGAAGTCTCCATTCACTCATATAGGCCTGTGTTGTTCTTCTTTAGAAGAACATCTGGGCATGAGGGAAATTGCTCAATGCTCTGTTTTATAGCCTTTTATAGCCTTGCTATTTTTTTAAAAAAAAATAAAAGGGCATTTAGTTCCTATACAGTTACTAGCATCACCTGACCCAGGTGATGAATGAATGAATGAAACCTTCATAAGTAGATCAGTCTTTCAGCTGTAGGTTCCCTCCCACTCCCCCCTTGTGTACATTTTGTCTGAAGTTGCCATCAGCAAAAAAAATCAGAAAAGTACCCCCAGTGATTGTAAATTTGTTTACACATGATGTGTATTGTATATTTATTTTGAAACAATGTACATTTGTAGGAACTGGGAGTCCCAGGGACTATCAAAAGTACTATCTCAGAGGCAGGTAGAACCTGGGCTAGAAATCCAATGCGCTGAAATTTTGGATCCAGAAGAAAAGTTAGTTATTCTCATGAAGACTCTGAAACTATGACCTATGACACTTAAAAACCTAAATACAATTTGGAACACGGCTTGGTGGGACTGAGCAAGTTACATTTGAAGCACATCTCCATATTAGGTGGATATTTGGTGCAGCAACAGTATCAAGTTGAAGAAACTCAACCAAAGTCAAATGGAAAATTAGCAAAATTAAAAATTCTAAACCATGGTACTTTATTAATGTGTTGCTTGTACACATGTATCAAACAGTGCTGTGTCCACTGAACAACACAAATGAGCAGTCATGACAGGTCTCATGGATTCAGTTACAGATATGAATGCAAGCCTTTGAATTTGTTTTAATCACTGTATACTCCCTCTGAGATCTCAGGTTCAAAGAAACTAAAATTCAAAGCAACACAAAGCCAACTTCACAGCTGGCTTTTCTTATTATTACTGTTGTCATCTACTTAGCTACAAAGACCAGATCTCCCCCACAAAAAACCCCTACACAATAAAAATGCAGGTGGGGAGCTTAACATCTGCAAGATATTTTATTTGAATGTGTCCTTTAAATGAATGCCAAACCAAACAAAAAGCCTCTCACTGAATTGGAATATGTATTTCTTTGTCTGTTGGGAATAGTCATACATGTTGGACAAACCAGATAAGAGCAATTGGAAAAATATTTTTAAGGAAAATGACCACAATGACATGCTGTAGTGTTTTTTAATGGTTTGATGGTAGGATGTTCTGTGAAACAAAAGTGTAATTCTACTGCTGCTCAATTTTTAGACAGTTATAGCATGTAGAGTTGTCCTCCTTAAAAATAACTTTTCCAAGCTCCATCAGAGAATCAGCTAAGGAGTTCAGATGGAATTATATAGAGGCATACATCAGTTAACAAAACCCCTGACAGTGAAGCTCCTTTTCACAAAGACTTCATATGTATATATTTATTTGGTACAAAGGAAAATAAAAATATAAATCTTTATCATAAATAAGAACACAATGATAATGATGGAACAAAGCAATATATTAGAAGAAAGAACAATATATTAAATATGAATAGTAACAATTTAAAAAAAACAGATACATAAAAATATTGTGTGTGTGTGTATACATTATCAAACCAGATAACCACTGAACAAACATTAAAAGTAGCAATAAAGCTCACACTGAAAATAATATTAACTGGGTGTACTATTCTTGCATGAACAGGATATCACATGTACATAAAAGGTAACAGATGAAAGTATCAGTAAAAGAGATGCCTTGCAGACTTGGAGCCTTTAGGACACCTCATCTGTTCACCCTTTCAGAATCTTTCAGTGTAATTTAAATTCTTCCAAGGCTTAGTAGACTGCTGGGACATGGTGACTAGCTTGTGCCAAGACATTGATTTATACTTCCCTCACCTTTAATCCTGGATCTTGTTCAAGGTCATGACTACACAGGTAAAAGCACTATACCACTGAGTGCTGACTCTGACATTTTGACCAGTGCTATTCTCTCCTTCTCTCTAGATCTATAAATTAACTCTCTGAAGGTTTGAACACTAGTATCTCTCTACTAATGTGTTTTGTGGAAAGGCTAATATAGGATGCTGTAATAAAATGAAGATATAAACATTCTTGAACTGATATGACATAAAGTAACAAGAAACACATTCCTGAGAAGAACTAGTGGCTCTTCAAAACAGTCCCAAGTTTGGAAAGGTTGGGGGGAAGCAGACGAGGGCGTCCAAGACGCCCTGCGATGGTGCGCCTGCGGGACTGGAGCAGTCGCACCGCGGCGCACTGTCGGCACGTCTGAAAGGAGCGCAAAAATAGCGCTCCTTTCAGAAGTCAGTGAAAGTGCGCCCTAAAAGCATCGGGTGCACTTTCACTGACTTTTCCGCCGCAGCGCGTGCGGTCGCTGCGGCGGGAGGTTGTCCCCGGAGCGCCGGACGTGCGGAGGGCCGGCGGCTCCGAGGACGACCTCGGGAAGAGGAAGGGGCGCCGTGCGTGCGGCTGCCCCTCCTCTTCCTTGCCTCGGAGATGGCTCAATAAGCCGTCTGCCGAGGCCCTTACTCTTTTTTTTAGAAAAATGATATACTGTAGCTATCTTTAACTGAGAAAAGCCATCTATAACCAACCTTGAATATCCTCTTCCTACTGCTCCCTTAAGGATGGCTTGAACAAATCATTGTATTATACATTTTGAATGTAACTTTCTGTGCTGTGCCTATGACAGCTCTCTCTCTCTCTTTCTGTGACACACACACATATACACATGCACTGAGATTCATGCCAACCAATTCTTACCATCAGCCAAAAATGTTGTCATATTTGGAAAGAAACAGATTAAGCGGCTATGCAGACGGGTGGCTCTGGGCTGCCCCTGTTAGCGGTGGATTGGGGCCACAGCAACCCCATGCTGTGGCCCCAACCCTTCCTTTGGCTGCCCCTAAAAGAGCAGCAAAATGCCCTCCTTTTAGGGGCAGCAAACGGCCTCCCTAAGAGCCAGCACCATGGCTCTTCCATGCCCTTTTGGCGCAGTGTGTCTACATGCTGCACCGGGAGGGCGTTTTGATGCCATGCGCCATGCAAACGGGCACGCGGCATCAGGATGGCATTGGGGTGGGGTTGGGGAGGCTGGCGTGTGGCTGCCCCACCTCAACTCCAGCCCCAGGCTGGCCCTTTAGGCTGGTCAGCGACGCCCTGAAGTTTCATTGACAATCTGCTTTTTAACTACTGGTGGCCTCTGATCTAAGCATGGGTGTCTGTGCCTCCTCCACAATTTTGGGGGGAGGCACATCCCCTCCCATTCAAACTATGGATTGTTGGTGCCCTTGACTGTGTTATTTTTAAAAAGTCTTTCAAATGGCTTCAGATAAATGGATACTTCCTTATAAGTATTTATTCTCTTGAGAATTCAAGGTAATAATATATTAAATTCTGGAATGATAATATATAGGGACATGTATAGGGCAGACTTGCTTCTACACAAGTTTTAATAGAGTTCTACTTAAATGGACTTTGAGTAGACATAAAACAGTTTTGATAATTAGAATACATTGTACAGTCACTCCTCCATTCTCATGGACTTGAATTCCGCGGTTTTGCTTATTCATGAAGGTGTGACCTCTGTTAAAATCAATGGGGTGTGTCCCCACACATGCCTGCAGGGGCACGCCCCATTCAAGCCTATGGGACCTGAATATTGGCGAATCTCTGTTTTCATGTGTGTGTCTGTGTGTCTGGAACAGATCTCTTGCGAAACAGAGGGCTGACTGTAGTACAAAACACAGTAACAGAGCTATGATTCCTCTTTAACTGTCATGACAACATCCTATGGGATTCTGGAGTTTATAGTTCAGAAAGGCACCAGAGCTCTCTGGCTGAGAATTCTAAGTACCCCTCCTCATACTGGAAATCCTAGGAGTCCATAGGATGTTGCCATGACAGTTAAAGTGGAACCATAGTGCTATAATTGTGTAGTCTGAAAGGGCCCTAGTGTGAACTTAATAGGAATTTTGAAGATATCCTACCGATTCTTAGCAAGACTACTTTAAATATTTCATGTCACAGTATTAATATAGAGCTACTTTGCACTTCCATGTTGAGCCATACTGAAAACTATGGAGATTATCACATGGAGAAAAAGGACTTGAATTGTGAGAGAAGTGAGATGCTCCTATCCTTATCATGCAATTGCATGAAGATCATCACACAACATCCCGCAACATCACACCCATCCCACCCTTCTCCCATCAATTAAGTAAAATGGCCCCATCACTTTTCATTAACAGTAGTTTCCCGTCATCTTTGTTTGTCAGTTTGTTGCTTGAACTTCTATTATAATTATTCGGTGCAAAACATTTAGAATTCTACTTCAGTTCCAGGGGATGGGCTGAGCAAGCTTCCATGCATGCTAATGTTACATGTAAACAGGCCAGTTCAATAATGAGTGCATTGAAACATGATTGGGTATACAGAGAACACAGGTACAGGGCTTTACCCATGGCCCCATAGCCATTATAAATCAGAGTTCAGTTCCTACCTAGAGCTTTTAGGCTTATAACTGGGATGAAATTTTTCATGGCACATTGTGTCAGCAAGAACT
Organism: Phrynosoma blainvillii; assembly: GCA_026167975.1. Lineage (NCBI taxonomy): Eukaryota > Metazoa > Chordata > Lepidosauria > Squamata > Phrynosomatidae > Phrynosoma > Phrynosoma blainvillii. The sequence goes on along the minus strand of JANUYF010000001.1, from coordinate 91,491,632 downwards.
ATCTGGAATATTGTAGTAACATAATCTGTTACATCATCTTTAACATCAACTGTTTTTATAAGAGTGAGAGGATAGAAGTTTGTTGTTGATGTTGTCATCATCAACAAGTCATTTCCAACTTATAGCGACCCTAAGGTGAACCTATCATAGGGTTTTCTTGACAAGATTTGTTCAGAGGGAGTTTGCCTTTGCCTTCCTTTGAGGCTGAAAGAGTGTTACTTGCCCAAGGTCACCCAGGTAGTTTCCAACACCAAGTGGGGATTTGAACCCTGGTCTCCAGAGTCATAGTTCAGCAAAGTTCAAACCACCATGGTGTCAAGAACTGTCTCCCCCACCACACAGTTCAAAGAGCCAGGCTTCTGTATTTCAAACAGCAGGAGTAATGATAAATATTAGCAGGAAGATGTTTGTAGACATAACTGCAATCATACTCAGGCACTGGCATAAAGTGGACAATGCCCTGTCCTAAAAATTTTATGGACTTAATTTTGATTTGTTTACAAATTTAAACATAACTGCCCTCTCTAAGTCCATCTGACCTCTCTTAAGTTTTAGCCTTGCCTCTATTTTCCTTTCCCCCTGAGAAAGTTCTGATCAAAGGAAACCTCCCCCAGACATCTTCACTTTCCAGTACCAGGCAACAATCTTCCCTCTGCACCACTACTAACTGTCACGTTGAAGGATTCAGACAAGGAGGACCTTAACATCCAATTTCCCAACAATATCAGTTGGAAGTATGATGTCTTGCAGGGATGGCAAAAGCAAGCGTTTTGCTCCAAGGTTGTTGTTGTTTTTTAAAATAAAAAACCACTAATGTAGAATGTTGATAAAGCATCCCTTCTACTGGTTTGCCATTTAGTTATATAAGTTTATCATCTACTTACATAATGGTTGGGTGCAGCTCTTCCTGAAATCTTGTACATATAACAGAATCATAACATTTTCAGTTCACAGCCAAATGAATTATGTATTCTAGCCATGTTTGAGAAAATATGATTTTGGGGGGGTGGGGGAATAAAATTTACTGTTGCTGATCAAAGAAAAATGGCCAAGTAGAACTTGTAAAGACTTGTTCTCTGTTCAATTGATTATGAAATTCTGTTTTTTTTACTGTTGAAAAGCAATAGTATAATAATGTGGATTACCTTTAAAGAGCATTTCAAGGCCATTAGGGAACTCATGAAACTAGACTCCTGGGTTGTTAATCCAATCATTGATCTTGAGTTTGGCCTTATGCCCTACTTATAACAACTCCCTCAACTGTATGTTTTATATCCACTCAAAATTTTATACCCTGACATACTAAAAATCTTTTGTAAAGCAAAGTGTGTGTGTGTGTGTGTGGGGGGGGGGGGAAGGCATCTTCATCCTAGATATTTTTAAAAATATAAACAGATTTCAATTACAAAGGCTTACATTATCATGCCACAGAGATAGCTTGGGTTTTTTTTAAATGCGACTCTTAAACCCTTTATGTTCTTATTAGATGTACAACACAATAAGACTTAACAAACAAAACAGACCAAGAGATCAATAGAGGGGAATGCAGGAGGTTAGACTGTAGCAGGGGGACACTGATATAGGGGGGTTGCAGACTGCCAGAAATAGTGCAAATTGAGTCCACTTTTAGGGTTTGGGTTAGGGTTAGGGCAGGGGTAGGCAACCTTTTCCCTTTAAGGGCCGAGGGACTTCAGCTCCCAGAAGCCTCAGCCAAGTTGGCCAATAGTCCCATGTTGGCCAATAGCTCCTGAGATTCTGGGAGCTGAAGTCCCTTGGCCCTTAAAGGGGAAAGGTTGCCTACCCCTGGGTTAGGGTATCATGGGAACTGTATTTTATTATGGCACCAGAGCTCTCTGACAGAGAAGGCTCAATGTCTCAGAAAAAAAACCAATTCCCATTATTCCCTAGCACTAACCCTAACCCTTAAAGTGGACTCAATTTGCACTAATTCTGGCAGTCTGCAACCCCCCATAGTCTGGGTGACCATATTTAGGTTTCAAACTAACACTATAAAATTAGGGTCTTCTGTTTGTAAAATAAGATCCTAGACTTCTATCTACAGGATTCTCTCTCTCTCTCTCTTCACACACACATCATTTTTTTGTGGGTTTTTTCAGGCTGTGTGGCCATGTTCTGAAAGAGTTTCTTTCTGACGTTTCGCCAGCATCTGTGGCTAGCATCTTCAGAGAAAAGGTTTTCTCTGAAGATGCTAGCCACAGATGCTGGCGAAACGTCAGAAAGAAACTCTTTCAGAACATGGCCACACAGCCTGAAAAAACCCACAAAAAAAACTATGGATGCCGGCCATGAAAGCCTACGACTTCACACATCATTTTGTTTCATCTCAGAATTAGAATGTGAAAACCAGCGACTAACAAGTCACTACTTGCAATAATTCCTTCAGCTAGAATCAGAGGTGTTAACATTACAGGTTGAGTTTCCCTTATCTAAAATGTTTGGGACCAGCAGTTTTTCAGACTTTTTCAGATTTTGGAATATTTGCATATGCATAATAAGATATTTTGGAGATGAGGTCCAACTATAAATGCGAAATTCATTTAAGTTTCTAATACAATTTATACACATAGCCTGAAGGTAATTTCATAATAATGTTTTTTAAATAATTTTGTGCATGAAACAAAGTTTGTGTATACTGAACATCAGAAAGCAAATGTGTCAACTATCTCAGCCACCCATGTGGACAATTTGGGATTCTGGAGTATTTTGGATTTCGAATTAATGGATACTCAATATGTATTATATTTCAATGGCAACTTAAAATGGCTAAATTTAATTGTATTTTAAGCACTTTTATAGTTATAGGGGTGTGGTCTCAATGAATGGTAGAGGAATATTCCATAGTACAAATGTAGGCTCATGTTTTGCCTTGTGTCCTGCCTTGTTTGCTGTTGAGCATATTGAGGAGACAGAAAAATAGATAGAATGAGTGCTTTTTATTTTATTTTTTTACTCTAGGCTTATGATTTGAAGCAGTTAAAGGCTCCTAAAAGTTGCTAAAAGTAGCTACCTTATTTACCTTTAAGAAACAGAAAAGGAAAAAGTTATATTTAAAATTACTTTAATTATAACTACCGCTATTTTTGACTACAAGTAATTATAAAGTAATTTTCCACACTTCAGTTAGACTGCAAAATGGACTGACATGTTCAAATAATTAGTAGAAAAAGAAGCATTCAGCAACTGCTAAAAGCTGGTAACTATTTTCTTTTCACCCCAATACCAATATTAATATAAATTCTAAATCTATTTGATCTGGAATCAGATATATGTGTTTTGTTCTAGATGCTATGTATCTACCAGATAAAATAAAATAATTGCTACTAGAGTAGATCTTTTTAAATCTTTTATAACAAAGCAGCATGAAAACTTGTTAGAACATACTTGCTTTCTTTATATTCAAGGCAAAATGTTAGTGATTAATAGAAGAAAAGTTAAGAAAATGCTACTTCTCTTATTTGGATGAAATGGCAAAGTGGGTCTCTGCACACCATGCTACATCCATTTCATTGCCTCCAAATTTAAGAGGCAAGTCAGCCTTTCTTATCACACTTTTATGATAACAGGAGATGCTTGAACTAAGGATTCTGTAAAAACATATTTTCACATATTTACAGAAATCAACTAAGGGTTTGTCCATAGGGGAAAATGGCCTGGGTTCTCTCTGGCCTTGTAGCATCTAGTTTAGATAACACAGGCTGAAACCCTCATGGTCACAGTACAATACAGTACAGTACAGTACAGACATGGATATGGAGGATGTGGCCTGATCCTGGGATAAAGAACCTTTACCCCAGGGTAAAATAGCCTTGGTTTTGCACGGTTTCTAAGAAATTCCACAACAAAACCAGGCTGTTCTGACAGCAACCCTTCCCACACTCCCTGTCTTACCAGAATGCAAGCCATCTGAGAAGTGCCCTAGTCACCCCATCTGATGCAGAAATGGGTGCAGCCAGGTACACTTGCTTGCCCCTGTGCTGACACCCATGCTATCCTTCCTCGCTTGCTCAGGCCCTAATTTGGAATTCTCAAATTAATGCACAGATCAGAACTCTACTGTACTTCAGTTTTCAAACTTCTCTAAAATTTGCAGTACAATTTCTGCTGGAGTAAATGCATCAAAATGTTCATTAAAATTAAAATGCACATTTTGAGTTAAAATGTGTACAAAATTGCATATTTGAGAGTAAATACTAAGGACAAGCTGTCATCCCAGCCCATGCTTTCTGCCTACTGCCTAACCCTGGAAAAAACATTTTGTCTTGTGTTTCCTTCTCACTGTCCTGCTCCATCAGCACTGGAACTACAGTGCCAGCAGCTGCTTGTTACATTGGCTTGCAGATATGAGACAACTCACAGTTAGTGGATCTCTATCAGGTGAAGGGATACGTATAGGTCCAGGAGCTTAGATCTCCCATTTTAAGAATGTCTATGCCAGCACAGTACAGTGGTTTGAGCACTGGACTGTGATTCTGGAGATTAGGATTCAAATCCCTCTCGGCCACAGAAACCCACTCGGTGATCCTGTGCAAGTCACACACTCTCACCCTCTGAGGAAGGCAAAAGAAAAACCCCTCAGAACAAATCATACAAAGAAAATCCCATGATAGGGTCACCTTAGGGTCACCATAAGTTGGAAATGACTTGAAGGCACACAATAACAACAATGTTTTCAAAAGAGTGTTTTTAAAAAGTAACAGATCACATCATTCATGAGTAATACTGTACTCACCAACCCTGTGAAATTTGAGGAAGAGTTAATACATTAGAAAACATGTAACACAAATTATTGGATATAATAAAAGTGTATGCATGTAAGGTGTCACAGTGGCCCATCATGCAATTCTCCCAGAGAATCCCAAAGATATTACAGCAATGTCCACTCCTGTTGATTTATAGCCATACTTAGGAAATCATTACTTAGATCCAGTTAGCACTTATTATCTTCCCTTTAACATTAACATTAGCTTCACTATGGAAGAAAATTTTAGTATGGTAAAGGAATTTACAAGGTTATATTTAATCAGGTCTTACTGGACTTCTGGACAAAAAAGTCCAGTAAGACAAAAATGTCTGGCTAGATGGTAGTTAATTTCCTAAAAACCCTAATGGATAGCATCCCAGAGACTAGGGATTGGCTTCATAAGTTGACAGATAGTGTGGTAGCTGACAGACTTACCCTGCTTTTAAGGGAGAAATCTAGGGAGGAGCTAGAAAAGACCTGGGGGCCTTTGGAAAAATTCTTGCGAGAAAGCGAGTACAAGGATTTACTAATAAAAATACAGGAATAAACTACAATTAACAGCTTTCTAACTATTTAATGTTAATAATATACCTTTCGGGGAAAATAAGGACCGAAGTAATGAAAATTTGAGTTTGAAATATTTGTTGATACTGTGATGGCTTTGCGGTTGAGCATGAAGCTTATCATGTAAATATCCAGTCTGAGCTCTGGAAGCCATTTAGTATACTTTTTTGTTGGTATTTGTAGGGTGGAGGGATGGGTGTTAGAGAATTTCTTTGTTTGTCTTGTTTGTTTTTTAGTTATTAGTATGTTTAGTCTTTATGTTGTGACATATGTTGTATTTTGTATTTGTTGTGTTTGTATTTTATCTTTTTTATATACAATAAAGTCAAAACAGAAAGTTGAAAAAAACAAACCCTAATGTGGACATTAAAGATTCCATGTTGTCTTTTTCAGAAAGTTATATACATATTTTACCAAGATTTGTGAATGAAGTATATAAAATTCTAGGAGTGTTCACTAAATGACCTCAAAGAAACTCAGCCATTGGTTTTTGGGGAGGGAGAGATGGTGGCCAGGAAAAATCTTGTGGGACAGGTTTTTGTTTTTGTTTTTTTGATGGTGTGCCTTAATGTGCTGAGGTACCCCTTCTAATAGAGAATAAGAAAATTTGTGAATATTCTTTAGCTATCTAGTTTCTCTATGCTCATGTTGTTATCAATTTTTATTCCAACATGTGCTGTGAACAACGTCTCTCCATAGTTTTTTTTTTCAGGCTGTGTGGCCATGTTCTAGAACAGTTTCTTTCTAGAACATGGCCACACAGCCTGAAAAACCCACAAAAAACTATGGATGCCGGCCATGAAAGCCTTCAACTTCACAACCTCTCTCCAGTTTCCCTATTTTCCAACTATACATCTCCCAGCTTTCCAAATGTATGTTTTTCATAATCTGTGACTTCAACTGCTTGATTTTAATGGGGGGGGGGGGGGGGCGGAATCCTACAGGGGAAAGAGAGAGCCAATGACAAGAACACCCACTGTTTGAGCAAATCTTTGTTCACAAAAGTCTGGATCCAAACCAGTTTTTAAAAGCATTGAAATCAAACTCAAAACGAGTTCATCAGAGTTCACCTCCATTTTCCCCAAACTGTTGAGTGTGTAGCAGATTAGTTTCCCTTGATAGTCCCCCTATTACGTTTGTCTCCTTTACATATTTGAATCATGCTGAACATCTGCAAAAGTGAAAAGGGATGAGCCCACATATACTCTGGTGCTTGAAGGTCCAGCAGATTTTGTTTTTCAAATGTTGGCTCTGCATATTCACAATTTTTCATATACCAGATTGTATCTGAGAAAATAGCTTTAAAGGTTTACAAACAACAATATAAAATTGTCCAGATTGTGGATTGGTACTTTTAAAAAAAGTTTTTTTATTATGTTGAAATAATTCAGCTTTTTGGTGCTTAATACATGCCTCCTCTGTAATCTCTTCCTTCTGCCTTAGCATACTTTGGGATAGCTTTTTGCCTTTGTTCTCAGGAGGAGATCTTGATGCAATTAATGATTGTGCTCTTTAACAGGGAGTCTCCAGTTGAAGCAAAATGTTAGTTTTTTCACACATCAAAGTGTAGGCTGGCTAGCATCTAAAAGCCTGCAATTAATTATTTGTGGGGCTTAACTCAACAAGCAAGAACGTAATACCTGTGGGATCTATTTTGGCATCCCATGAAGAGCTGGATGCTGCTAGAAAATTGTATTATGCCTTGGAATGAAATATTCATGTTTTTTTTTTAATTTTTCAATGACAGATAAAAAGATTGCCTAGATCTATGGTCTGTTACAAGAATGGGCAACACATAGCCAATGGGCCATCCAGAGCTGCCTTAAAGAGCAGCCATTTAACAATAAAACATAGGGGGGATGCAGACCAGGGCGTCGGGGACGGCCTGGGACGGTGCGCCGCTGGAGTGAGGCACTCGCATGGCGGCGCACCGGCGTCGTCCCTGAAAGGAGCGCCAAATTGGCACTCCTTTCAGAAGACAGGGGAAGTGCGCCCTAAACGTGTTGGGCGCACTTTCCCTGGCTTTTCCACCGCAGCGTGTGAGGACGCTGCGGCAGGAGGTTGCCCCTGGAGCGCCGGCCGTGCGGAGGGCCGGCAGCTCCGAGGGCAACCTCGGGAGGAGGAAGGGGCGCCACTCGTGTGGCTGCCCCTCCTCTTCCTTGCTTCGGAGACGACCCTATTGGTTGTCTGCTGAGGCCCATAGTCTGTCTGGAGCACAGTCTGCATTCAATGAAAGAAATCAGCTACAGCATCCTCAGCAGATAGTTGTCCTTTTAAAGATGTCCAGAGAGGTGGTGATGTCTCTCTCTGGAAATCTAAGTCTAAGAGAAAGGTGGCATACAAATGAATAAATAAATATGAGACTAGATGGATATCTGCTGGGGATGCTCTATCTAGGTTGCCTGCATTGAAGTGGGGGTTGGACTCAATAGCTTACGGGGTTCCAACTGTATATGATTCTGTAATTCTTTGAGAACTGTGTACCCCAGAAATACAATTCTCCTCTAAAGTAAGGCCTGCCCTCTTCATGTCCATGGTTTTAGTGTCAAACTGGAAATTTCTTTTCACTTCCAGTTGTCATTCCATGCTGTTCAGGTTCACATGTGACAGAATCCTGACTATGGCCTCTAAAAGCCCCCAAATTTTTGCACTTTAGCACTGATCTACGAGTAATGCTGCAAATTCAAGGTTCCAATCCAAAAGGCATTCACTAAATTGCAAATCCCAGAATGTAGTCTAATCCCCCCCCCCTTACTTCACATGAAACCAGCAACCCAGTAACAAGGAGATTTCCCCCACAATCTGGCCAGCCTCACATATTATTTTTCATGACCATCGTAGAAAATGATAGAGAAAGCCTCAATGAAACACTGAAGATACATTAGCACTGTCTCAGAGGTGGGATAGTACTATAGACTGAATCAGAACTGACACAATTTATGTGAAAATCATTACAAAATCCAATGATGAAAAAGAATACTTTCTAGGTGCCAGTAAATCCTGTAGCCATGGGACAAACAGCAACATAAGTGTATCCAAAACAGCTAGACATACCATCATGCATGTATCCTCCTCAATTGCTGATGGGGCAGACAGGCAATTGGCCCAATGGTGTACTATTAATGTAAGGTTATCAAGACTGAAAAGTAACAGTAGTAATTTTATCTATTTATCTCTTTCTCATCGATTGGTTTTAAGAAATAATTTTGTTCTTCAATAAAGACCATATCGCCAACTGTTCAAGAACTTATTCTCTACTGCACATTTTTATTCCCACCCCCCATTTGCTTTTGGACTCTCATTGGTGTTGACCAATTAACAAACCTGTATGAACAATGGGGTATGTGCAAGCTAGCACACATGGAAGCATGAGAAAAGCTAAAACATTTTGTGGGGGGAAACACCCTGTATACACATATACTATTACCATGGCCTGCAACAAGAGGAAAATATTGTATTACCTTACAGAGCTGTTCTAGTGGTGATGAAGATAATATATGTGAAGTTGTTTTAATACTTTAATACTGCGATGGAGGAGGTGCAGATTCCCAAACTTATTCTAAGGCCCACAGGCCTCTCAGCACCACAAAGTTTGGATTTCCATTTTTTACAAAATGCTAAAACATGTTACCCATGCTGTGTTGGAATTATTTTCTGGTTGAAAAAAAGTTATCTCCTTAGCCTTAAATGGGGGAGGAGGAGAAAAGATTTTGGGGAACATTTTAAAAAGCAAATTCAAGGAAGGAAGGAAGGAAAGAGGAGAGGGAGGGAGGGGGTGGGAAGTGTACAGTTCTCCAGTGTTTCTTGAGAAGGGAATGTGGCCTCCCTATCCGTGGCAGTTGTCCACCACTGCTCTAAAGTGATATACCAAAGGGCAAACTCCCCCTCCCCTTATTCTCATCACTATTCTCACTATTGTCACTGAAGCAGCCCATGAATATTCACCAGTGGCTTTCTATTTTAGGAAGAAACTATTCAGTGTTTTAGGACTAAACTATAAAGGGCCTTTGCAGACTGCTAGAAATAGTGCAAATTGAGTCCACTTTAACTGCCCTGGCTCAGTGCTAGGGAATCATGGGAACTGTAGTTTTTTTCTGAGACATTGAGCCTTCTCTATCAGAGAGCTCTGGTGCCACAATAAACTACAGTTCCCATGATTCCCTAGCACTGAGCCAGGGCAGTTAAAGTGGACTCAATTTGCACTATTTCTGGCAGTCTGCAAAGGCCCTAAGTCCCTGATCCAGGATTTGATCCTGGATGAGCAATGCGTGCTGGCTTGTATTGCAGAGATCTGGGTGGATGAAGCTCTGCGTGTATGTGTGTGAACCTCTCTCAGTTTTGTCTACTTGGGCTCTCTGTATGGCAGCCGGCAGACCTGTACAGGCTTGGTGAGAGAGGAAGTAGAGTTGCAGTGGTCTATCAGGATACTATCTCCCTTACCAAATGCCCTGTCTCACAGTCTGCTGGGCATGAGTGTGTTTTTGAAGGTGGCTGGATGGAACAGAATAGGGACTTTGTTGGTATACCACCCAGTCTTCCTTCCTGAGCAGCTAAGCTAGTCTCAGTGATGGTATTGGAGTTCCCTCAGTTTGTTGCACTGGGGATTTCAACGTCCATGTAGAGACCGCTCTATCAGGAGCAGTTCAGGATTTCATGTCCACCATGACAACCATGGGGCTGTCCCAAGTAATATTTGGTGCCACCAATGCTGCAGGACACACTCTGGACTTGTTTTTTCTGTTCGAGGCAGGATGACAGTGATCTCTCTCTGTGTGTAGGAACTCTCTGTAGTTTCATTGTCATGGACTGATCATTACCTGGTGGGATTTAGACTCATTGGGACTTGGAGCCTCTGCAGGGTAGGGGGCTGATGAAGATGGTCCATCGCAGGAGACTTATGGATCCAGATAAATTCCTGATGGCTCTTGGAAAGTTTCCTGTTGCTTAGGCAGATGATCCTGTCAAAGTCCTGGCTCATTTCTGGAACAAGAAAATGGCCAGGGGAGTGGACATGATTCTCCCTAAGCTTCTCTGCCACCACTGTGTCTCTACAGCATCATCCAGTGGAGCTGTCTCAAGTGGTCAGGTGCTTTTACACCCTTTCTTCACAAGAAGGAAGCCTAGACCTCTCAAGAGTCCACTGTGGGGAATTTGCAAGACACTTTGCAGATAAAATTGCTTGGACCCACTCTGACTTTTATGTTGTAGTTGAGACAGATCAGGAGATGTAATCTTGGCACCTGCTTGACCTGAATTATTGGATATATTTCAGTCTGTGCAGCCTGAGGATGTGAATAGGATCCTTGGAGAAATGAGAGCCACCACATGTATACTGGATCCTTGCCCTTTCTGGCTACTGAAACTCCCTTCCATGGGAGGCTCGGCTGGCCCCCTCTCTGCTTTCCTTTCTCCAGCAAGCAGGCTCTTAATACGTAATCACTCTCAGGGAGACTTCTTACTGGCGTGATTGCTGTGTTTATTTATGTTTTTAACTTTTATATGTTTTAACATCATTTTATACTGTTTACATGAAATTATTTTAATTGTTTGTAAAACTGTATTAATAAGTTTTAATCAGTTTTATCTTTGAGCTGCCTTGGATCCCACTCTAGGAGAAAGGTGGCATAAAAATAAAATAAAACAAAACAAAATAAAGTGGAATCCATGACTGTAGAGAGTGATGGAGAGGGAGAAGATATGTATTTAGAGGAAAACCTAGTACAAATTTGCATAAATCCTCCCCCCTTCATTGGAAGCCACCCACCTTCATCACTGAAGACTCCTAAAATCCCTTAGCAGTTGAGTACAAGGGATGAACAGGTTGCACAGCAGAGATGATTGATACTGAAAGCAACTGGATTGCAACCAACCAATAGCTACAATTACCCAGCTGAATTCTGCTCTGGAAGTCTGATTTTATGAGCCTGAATTTCTCCTATTCTTTTCCCACTGTTAATAGATGCAAAAAAACTACTTTGGAGAGTCACACTCTATTTTATTGCCTAAGCCTACATACAAACTATACATCAATACATGCCTAATTGTGCATAAAATCTAAATTCTATTGCACAGCTATATAAAAATGCAAACTGTTTCAGCAGTGTAATATCTAGTGCTGAGCTCAATCCAATATGGGTTGCCCCAAGGCAACTCGCACAAATGCAATTATCTCTTGCACACTCAAACTGCTTTCTTTCACAACATTAATTTTATTACGCAAATGCATAAATCTAATTTTAATCCTCAGAGCCATCCAGGCAATTAAAACAGCATTCACAACTTACCTTCATAACTGTAATTAATGAAATTTCAAATCTCCACTTTGAGAAATGATTTTAAGTACAAGTTGGATTTCCATACTTTGGTTTATAGGTGATGTCAGCATCCATGTGGAGACAGACAACTGGATCCAAGTAAAAACACAACATGCATCATTGTGCATAACACTGAGCAACAGTTGACCATAAGACAGGTTGGAACTCAGTCCAATCAACAATAAAATACTAGAGCCATTTTCTACTATCTAAGTGCCTTTACAGACTGTCAGAAATAATGCAGCTTGAGGCCACTTTAACTGTACTGGTTCAGTGCTAGGGAATCATGGGAATTGTATTTTTTTCTGGGACATTGAGCCTTCTCTGTTGAAGAGCTCTGGTGCCACAATAAACTACAGTTCCCATGATTCCTCAGCACTGGGCCAGGACAGTTAAGTGGCCTCAAGCTGCATTATTTCTGGCAGTCTGTAAAGGCTTTAAGTATCCAGAACTGCACACAAAATGTGTGGTCATATGAACAAATGTGAATATATCACTCTAACCCTTTTTATGACTTCAAATTTCTAGCCAAAATAGTATTGGAAGTATATGTAAAAACTGGAGATGTAAAATTGGTCAGTAATTTAAAATGTTTTTTTTAAAAAATGGATATTAAGTAGTGAAGTATACAGATCTAGCATTATAACTGTTAAATCTAACCACCAAAATATACTTTTAATATACATATTTATGTACTTATGTACATGTTTTTATGTCTATGTCTTGCGTTTTATGTTTTACTTATTATATGACCAATAAAAATATTTCAAAAGAAAGAAAGAAAGAAAAGGTGTCAGGTATGACAATCATCACTAAGCACTCCTATGCAACAACTTACCATATGGACAATTTTTGAGGATTAAACACAATTGTTTGGAAGAAGAAGATTTTCATAAAGAACCAAACATTGTAGCAAAAACCTCCAGCACAGAGGCTCTTCATCCAAAATACTTGCAGAAAGTAATTCCTCAAAAATAAACAGTTCTACTACATGCCACAGCAATCCTAAATTGGGCTGCTGAACAGGAGTGGATTTTCCCACTCCTTTTTGACCTGGTTCTTTTGGGAAGTTGTGGCATGCATCATCTAAATGCTATGGCCCAAATGTTGCTGGAAACCATGTGATTTGGCCTGTCTGTTTCGGGGCTAGAAAAAATAAACATTCAGATGACCATGTCAAATATCTTGATTTCTCCATTTGTCTTTCAACAAGTTGGTTAACTATATTTATGATCAGAACTTATCAGGGTCAAGAGTAACAAGCCTCATCAGTTTACTACTTTGCAATTTGTTCTAATTAACACCATGCAAGATTTCATTAAACAGTGAGACAATAAATAGCATGCCAGCCCTAGAAAGCTATGTAAGAACCTTGGCAAATAGTACTTTTTCCTACTGTTGCTTCCTACATTTTTGATTGTCCAGTAACATTAACTCATGGAAACTTCCAAAAGAGTAGCTACGTTACTGCAGTAAAAAAATCTGCCAATTCTTGTAAGACTACAGTCGGCCCTCTGTTTTCATGGGGGATCCATTCCGGATCCCCCTGCGAAAACGGAGACTCACTGATATTCAAGGCCCATAGGCTTGAATGCGGCGCACCCCATTGATCTTAACTGAAGTCGTCCTCTGTGAATATTCAAAACCATGGACCTTTGCAAGAACGGAGGGGCAACTTTATTATTAATTATTATTTATTTATTTGATTTCTATCCCACCTTTCTCCCTGAAGTGACTCAAGGTGGATCATAAGTAAAAATTCTAAGAACATATTACAATAAAACAATTAAAATTATCATCTAAAACAATATAAAACTACAGACATTAAAACCACACTAAAACTATTATACCCATGATACCTACTGATGTTTGTGGACTACTGATGTTTGTATCAATATGTTAAAAAAAGAAAAGAAAAGAAGGAAAAGAAGGAAAGGAAAGAAAAAGAAGAAAGGAGAAGAAAGGAGAAGAAAAGAGAAGAAAAGGGTTTATATGCACCCTTAATGCACCCACATGAACATCTCAGGAATCCTGTGATGTTCCCCTGTTGCATGGAAAAAATGTGAATAAATGCTCGCATGTGTTTTCTGCTGGAAACATGGGTAAAGCAAAGGCACTTCCTATAGCAAATATAGTGCTGAAAAACATGCAAAAATGGGACAAATATAGAAAACTCACTAATTCAGCCCAAAGATATATAGTTTTAAAAACTTCTACATTTTTAAAATCTGTTTTAAACTCATTGTAGTGCTTTCCGCTGATTTAAATTATCGTACTGTTTTTTTTAACCTATTTAAATGCTATTTGTAAGCCACTCTGAGATATCTTGATATAGGGAGCGTTATAAATATTTTAATAAATAAATAAAACTCATATACTAAGGCAACTACAGACATTTATACCTAGGGAATAGAAACATTTGGTTTGCTCAGGTCAAATGAGGAAGATAACAGCTAAATATCACATGCCAGAATCTTCCTTCTTGAAACATTAAACTGCTTTCTAAAGTTTACCCTGCTTTATTTTATAGAATCATAGAATTGGAAGAAATACTGTTTCAAAACATTGCTGTGTGATCTAGAAAGAAAGCAGGTCGATAAGAGGGATTCCCTAGTCAGATAGAATTCACATGCATCTTCAGGTTTGCAGCAATATTCTCCTGCATCTTCAGGTTTGCAGCAACTTCCCCTCATTTGCATCTGGCTGCAATTACCAAATGCATGTTTTCTTCTTTGCAGCAGACATAATTGCAGCAGCAAGTCTGTAAATATTCAAGAACTCATAGAAAAGTAGGTAAAATTATTTCCTACAACTCTGCAATGGGATATAATTTCACCCATTTTTCTATGAGATTTTGAGTATTTACAGACCTGCTGCTGCAATTATATATGCTGCAAAGAAGAAAATAATATCAACAGTTGTCCCTCTGTTTTCGTGGACTTGAAGTCTGCAACCCTTGCTCATCTGCAAGGGTTGAACGGAGGGGCATAAAATGGGTCTCGCCTCCATGGACACATACCTCCATTCAAGCCAATAGCGCTTGAATATTTGCATTTTTCCTTTTTCACAGGGGGTCCAAAACAAATCCGCCACAAAAAAGGAGGGGTGACAGTAGTAAGATAGTGTCAGTTCCAAAAGTGAGGAGCATAAATCAGAATCAGTCATTCACTTATTTAATGGATCCAAACCAACAAATTAACTTGCTATTACCTCTCAACATAATCTGATAAAGACAAATACAGTACTGTAACTGAAAGGGAGTTGGGGTGGGGGGAGATTATAGGCCAAACTAAATTGGTGAGAAAACATCACCACCACCACCACAAATAGCCCCAATGTTTGCTGCAATTTCTATCATGTTCTTGTTTATGCAGTAACATCATTCCTCTGCTTTATGCATTTAGAAGACAAATTCTTCCTTGATCTTTTACTACAGCAGTTTTTTGTACTTTCTAAATGTATGTCAAAGCCAGAATCTATTGTTCCATTCCCTCCAACTGTCCTACTTTGATTGGGCAATCCCGATTAATCTTCTGCCAGCCCACTTTTTCAGCTGCTTTAAAAATGTCCCAGTTTATCTTTCCTCCTTCCCCCCACTTTCCCCCTTTCTCCTCAGTTTACTTCAGTTCCTGCAAAAGCAGTTTTGCAGTCAGTTAGCGCATGGGGGGAGGAGAGAAGGAGACAGAATCTTGTCCTCTCCAGTGTATTCTCTCTGTGTTGTCTGCCTTCAAGTCATTTCTGACTTATGACAATCTTTTTGTTGTTATTGTTAACTGCCCTTGAGTTGATCTCAACTCATGGCAACCCTATGGATGAGACATCTCCAAGACCCTCTGTCCTCCACTGGTCTGCTTAATTCCTGCAACCCCATACCTGAGACCTTCTTAATAGAGTTCATCCATCTGGCATGTGGCCTTCCTCTCTTCCTCCCTCCCTCCACCTTCCCCAGCATTATTGTCTTTTCTAATGAGTCTTCTCTTCTCATGATGTGTCCGAGGTATGACAGCCTCAGTTTGGTCATCTTGGCTTCCAGGGGGGTTTCCGGCTTGATCTGCTCTAGGACCCATTTGTTTTTCTTTTTGGCTGTCCATGAGATCCTCAACACTCTTCTCCAGCACCACATCTCAAAGGAGTTGATTTTCTTAACTGTCCAGCTCTCACATCCATATATGGTAAGAGCGAATACTATGGCTTGTATGATTCTAACTTTTCTGCTGAGTTGTACATCTTTGCATTTTAGAATCTTTTCTAGTTCTTTCATAGCCACCCTCCCCATTCTTAATCTTCTTCTGATTTCCTGACTGCAGCCCTCACTTCTATCAATGTTTGATCCCAGGTATGGAAATTCTTTTGCTATTTCTATTTCTTCATTGGACGTTTTCACATTGTCCTCCTAAAGCCGGCTGGAGCCATTCCGGAACGGGTCGTGCCGCCGATTCCGGAATGGCTCCGCCGCCGAAAGGCTAATTCCGGTTGGACAGCCGGAATTACCTTTATGCCGCTTCAGCCGGAGTTATCTTTGGTTCGTCCGGAGTGACGCCGGACTTAGGGCTCCGTGTGTTTGAACACACGGAGCCAAAAGCCGGCCGGACGCAGGGATGACACCGGAAGGGGCGGGGTTTGCCGCCGCGTGTGTGTGAACACACGGGAAATGGCGCCGGAGCGAGGCCGGCGGGAGGCCGGCTAGCGTCCTCCTTTTGCCCAGTGTGAAAACGTCCTTAGTCTAGGTTGAACTTGTGAAGGTCCTCAGTCATCATTATTTTTGTTTTCTTTATGTTCAGCATTAAGCCTTTGCACTTTGCACTTTCTTCTTTGATCTTTCTTAGTAGGTGTTCTTTTGATCTTTCTTAGTAGGTGTTCCAGGTCTGTAAGGTTTTCTGTTAGTATTATGGTGTCATCTGCATATCTTAGAATGTTGATATTCCTTCCCCCTTGTTTTCACTTCTCCTTCTTCTGTGTCCATGCCTGCTTTTCTTATAATATGTTGTGGATACAAGTTGAACAGATAGGTTGAATGTATGCAACCTTTTTTGACTCCTTTGCCAATTGGGAACCAATCTGTTTCTCTGTGTTCTGTTCTGACAGTAGCCTCTTGCCCTGTGTACAGATTCTTCACCAGGACTATAAGACGTATTGGCACACCCATGTCTTTAAGGGCATTCCATAGCCTTTCATGATCTATGCAGTCAAAGGCTTTGCTATAGTCTATAAAGCACATGCTGATTGTCTTTTGGAATTCCCTAGTGCACTCCATTGGTCATCGTATGTTTACAATGTGGCCCTTAGTGCCTCTTCCTTTCTGAACCCTGCTTGGACTTCTGGGATTTCTCTTTCCATGTATGGTTTGAGTCTATGTTGCAGAATTTTGAGCATAATTTTGCTAGCATGGGAGATCAGTGCTATGATCCTATAGCTGCTGCAGTCTCTTCTGTCTCCCTTTTTGTGGATGGGGATGTATATTGACTGCTTCCAATCTGTTGTCCATTCTTTTGTTTTCCATATCTGTTGACATATGTTGGTCAGCACTAAAGTTGACTCTGTCAATTTGGATTGCAGCAGTTCAATTGGAATATAATCTGTTCCTGGTGCTTTGTTTTTCGCTATTTCTCTTATTGCAGTTTCCACCTCATTTTTTAGAATTACGGTTCATCTTCATATTGCTTTTCAAGTCCTTCATTTTGTCATCTCTTTTGTATAACTCTTCTGTGTATTGCATCCAATGTCTTTTTATTCCTTCCTGGTCTTGAATTATGTTATTTTTATTGTGATAGAGCATCCCAGTCCTTGGTTTGAATTTTCCTTTGATTTCTCGGATCTTGTGAAATGGATCGCTTGTTCTTCGCTTTTTATTGTTATCTTTTGTTTCTCTGCATTGGTCATTGTAGTAATTTTCTTTATCCTTCCACACAAGCCATTGTACTGTTGCATTCATAATTTTTCATTTGTTCCTATCCCATTTTGTTTTTATTCTCTTCTTTTCCTTATTGTTTGTAGTGTTTTTTTATGTCATCCATATTTTTTTCTCTTTCTTTTTGTTTATTGAAAGTGTCTGTCTGCATTCTTCTTTTATTATGTCCCTGGCTTCAGACCATAATACCTCTGGTTCTTGGTCTATTATGCTTAGTAGTGCGCATCTGTTTCTTATGTTGTCAATAAATTCTGTTGAGATATTATTTAGATCATATTTTGGTATAATCACTGGTTTTGTTTTATTCTTGAGTCTTACTCTTATTTTTTGATATGAGTAATTTGTGATCTGTGACACAGTTGGCACCTGGTCTAGTCTTGGCCACCAGTATAGAGTTCTACCATCTTTTACTTCCAATTATATGATCTATTTGATTTTTGTGTTGACCATCTGCTGATGTCCATGTGTGTAGCCTTCTTTCTGGATGTATGAAAAATGTGTTTTCAATGAATAGGTTGTTGGTTTCAAAAAATCTATCAGACACTCACTCACTTCATTTCTTTTGCTTAATCCAAATCTGCCTACTGTTTTTTTATTCTTTTTTGCTTCCAATTTTTGTGTTCCAATCTACAATGATCTCCAATGACGATCCTAAGGTGAACCTATCATGGGTTTTTCTTGGAAAGATTTGTTCAGAGGAGGTTTTACCATTGCCTTCCTCTGAGGCTGAGAGTATGTAGTAGCCTAAGGATTTTGTGGCCAAGCTGGAAATCGAACCCTAATCTCCAGAGTCATAGTCCAACACTCACACTACTGTGCCATACTGGCTCTGCCCTTCCCAACAGGCTCAGATGAAAGCAAACTGGTGTAGTCTCTCCTAGATTATGTGTTCTTCCTAGTTAAAAACTTGCCATCTTCACCACTCTCCGATACTGCTTGGCCACATGTGTTACCATCTTCATCTGTGAAAAGCAGATTTCTCTAGCTTTTGGAATTGGGCATGAACAGCTTCCAGAAAAATTAAGAAAAAAAGCCCACTTTGTTACCAAACAGAAAGAAATGGCATTCTGCCTTTATCCAGATATTTCAGTTTAGCCTTGGGCCTTTCTGGGAAGATGCCAGATCATCATTACCAGCAGTGGAGATCAGCAGCCGGTAGACATAAGTACCTTTGTTTCTAACAAAACAGCATAGTACTTTATTGTGTCTCTGCTCCTCAGTTTTAACAAAAAAAGAGAGAAGGATAATGCTGATCCAGAAACCTTGTCAGTCTTTTCGGCATTCTATTAGATTTTAATGGGCATCCAGGGTTTCATAGTAACCTTTTTTGTTCTCCTTGAATGGACTTTGAAATGGACTTTGAAATATTAATATTTCCCTCAATGGATTTGTTTTTCACTTCCAGGAGTGGACAGTTGGGGAGAATTACAGTGGTACATTAGTTACAGTAATTTGGTTTGGGGACAGCAGGAAGAGGAAACAAAAATCCATTATCAAAGGAAAGAGCTATAGCCAACACTAATTTTAAAAAGAGCTACAAACTACTCATCAAAATGAGCTTTCAAATTTTCATTAAAAACATTCCAGCAGTTTTTAAAAGAAAAATTAAAACAACATTGGTATTTTGTTCTTTAGAGGCATTTTATATGATGCACAGTAAACATAGCAACAGCCTGTCTTGATAATAGTCAATTTGGCAAAGATACTCCAAGGTTCAGGCACCAGAGCTTGGGCAGCAGCACATCATCATAGCCCACTGCCAGCTTAGCAGTGCGGCTGTGCTAGCTGGTGCAATCTGTTCCCCAAATGGCATATTATTACTTTACACCTGTGATAGCTTGCATATATCAGAATGCAGACAATAATACCTTTACAATACTGAGCAGCACCTTCCACCTCCTTTATTATTTTCTTCCTTATATTATACCCAGTACTCAGCACATGTCTTCCTGAAAGATTGTTAGAGATACAAAGATGGGAGCAGTGTGGTTTTTTTAAATTCAACCATGTAGATTATGAATTTCAGCAGCGCATAACATACCTCCTCAGTGGAGAGGAATTGCTTACAAAGGACAACATGGATTCAGTTAACATCTTTTTAATAAAGTCATGCAAAATATTGGTTGCATGCTGCCAAACAAGAGATAACACAGCTACCAAGTAGGATGAAGTGCATGATTACATACAGTAGTGGCTGGTGGCTTCTATACTAGTGAATATGCTCTTTGTTTTAGTCAAAATGCAAAAGGAGCTACACAAGGAAATGAATCCAACCCCCAATATAGGTTCAATATTGTACATAAACCACTGGATTTTTTTCCCTCTCCAGTGGATCTGTTTGCCCTCTTGAAATTGCAACGTCCACACCGAAAATCACATTACTTTTAACTCTAAAAGAAATTAATTGACCATCCTGCATTTTTTGCAAGCAGAAACAGTAATAGGAATAGATGAAAGGTTTGTGAAAACACACTTTCTTGGACAAGCTGTGAGTATTTAGCAGGACGGTAGTAAAGATAGAGCCAAATAATGAAAGAAAATGAGAAAAATGAGAAGGGCTCTAAAAGAAAACAGAAATGAGAAAGAAAAATTCCTTTATTCAGTATTTCTGCAGCCAGCACAAAAAATGAGGGTCCTGTTTTTATGGAAGTGTTTTGCATACTATTTACTTCCCTAAAGTGGACAAATAAAGTGCATTAATTATTTTGTGCAGGGGGGCAGGAAAAACACTATGTAGTAGATATCTGTGAAAAGGATTTGGTAAATTGGATACATATCATTAGCAACATGATAGATGGCTTTGTAATTTAGACATTACCTGGAATTGATTCAAAACTCTTTAGGTTATGGAAAGCACTCTTATTCTCTAATGACATGAGGTGTTTGGCCAATGGAACCAAGCCCATTAGTAAAGCCAGTCATCACCAACAAATTTATGTGCCACTTAACACTCCTTTTTGGCTCTGAATGGGGTACAGTGATAGATCTGCTCTCAGAAGAGAAATAATATTGCTATATTTTATTGCTGTACTCAGTGAGTTGGAACTGGATGGCTACAAGTTGTAACTGAGGGTGCAAATGCATAACTCATTTAGAATGTGTTGACCACTACTTATCGGAAGCATTAATGGTCAAGGTAATTACACAGACATGCAATAAAGTCCAGTTTTGTATTTGGTATTGAACAGACCAAAAATAGATTATTCAACAATATGCAGTGCAGGAACACGGTTGGATGGGTCATAGAAGCTTACAGGATGCATTAGAAATGTAATGTACAATTGCTTTCCACAAGAGATACCTGTTCAAAAACTCCTGATTCAGAGTGCTTTGTCTCTCACACAGGTGTTGGCTGCCAAGCAATATAGACTTCACTGCCATAGGCTTCTAAGTGTTTAAGGGATGAGATCAGGATGACCAGATGTCATAACCATAAAGTAGGACAAGGCACTGCAAAATATAGGGCATTCAAGAAAAATGTAGGACATTACAAAATAAAAGCTAAAAACACTAATATAAATGTAAATTCATGCTTCTCAGTCATGCTCAAAATGGGGGGCATTTTGAAATTGCTCCTTGAAAAAAGGTTGAAATGTAGGGCATGTCCTGGAAAAGGGGGATGTCTGGTCACCCTGGTGCAGATGTTATTTTAAAAAGTCATCCATTATTTCTAATTATGTAGTTTGTTTTAAAGTGTGTCATTAATATCACCCACTATTCTCTACATTTAAAGAATGGCATGCTAACAATCACTTTTTAGTTTCTAAAGAAACCCATGTATAATGGCATATATTTGCCAAAAATCCCCCCCCCCCACACACACACTACCCCAATTACATTTTAGGAGTAAATATTATACTAAAAAGTAACAAAGCATAACAATGTTCACCTGAAAAGGGTAAATAAGTCAACTCACTAAATGTAAGAGCATGAACAGTGCTGCACCAGAAGGATATGGGATGGAAGGGCCATTCTAGCAGCCCTGCTGAAAGACTACTTCTATAAAGGCTTCTCTCTTAATTGTCACCACTGGGAGTAATTCTAGTAGGTTACAGCAGAGGAAGACAAGAATTAGATGGAGAGTCATTCCACCAGCTCTTCTGAAAGACCACTTGCTGTATCTTCTTCCTTGCTCATTCCCTTTTCCTTTTGTGTCATGTCTGAGGGTACTCCTGGACTCGTCGCTTCACATGACAGATCAGGTGAACGTGGCAGTCAGGAGCGCCTGTTATCAGCTTCGGCTGATACGCCAGCTATGCCCTTTCCTGGAAGTAAGGGACCTAGAAACTGTAGTACACACACTGGTAACCTCACGACTCGACTTCTGTAACGCACTCTACATGGGGCTACCCTTATACCTAACTCAGAAACTGCAATTAGTGCAAAACATGGCAGCCAGACTGATCACCGGAACATCAAAAGGTGATCACATTACTCCCATCTTGAAATTATTGCATTGGCTGCCAGTTAGTTTCCGGGCACAGTATAAGGTGTTGGTATTGACCTTTAAAGCCCTACATGCCTGGGCCCATCTTACCTAGGGAATCGTCTATCTCAATATAATCCGCCCCGTGCCCTCAGGTCCTTAGGGAGGAAGTTGCTTCAACCAATAAGAACTAGGCTGGTGACAACCTCCCAGAGGACCTTTTCTGCTACGGCCCCCAGATTATGGAATGCCCTGCCAGAGGAGATTTGCCAAATAACCAACTTAGATGGCTTTAAAAAAGCCATCAAGACGGATCTCTTCCGGCAAGCATTCCTGGAAAGACACATTCCCCCTGCTCCCTCCCCCCCCCCCCCCCGCTACTAGATAGCTCCCTCTGAGATGTCTACAGTGCCGCTGTCCATTCATGTTAGATGTTTATGTTTTTATTGTAAATGAGATTTTAATCTGTATAACAATTTAATATATTTTAAGGGGGGTTATTTGTTGTTGATTGTATGGGTGCGTTCTTTTTAACTGTAAGCTGCCTTGACAGCCTTGGCTAAAGGCAGGGTATAAATAAATTATTATTATTATTATTATTATTATTATATAAGCCTGCAATCAGGACTGCCTAGCTTTCATTAATTGTATGTTAAGACTCTGGAGGAGTGGCTAAAGTACTTATTTAATTCTTTAAATAGATTGTTGCTATTATATTGTTATTTGCTGTCAACTCAGCTTCAGCTTGTGGTGACCCTATGCATGAGACCTCTTAGGAGTCCTGGTCATTAAGAGCCCTGCTTAGGTCTTGCTTAGTGACATGGCTTCCTTTATTGAACCAGTCCATTTATAATGTGATCGGTCCTCTTTTCCTACTGACACACTTTGAACACATCATGAGAAGACATGTTGTTCTTGTTGTTGTTGTTGTTGTTAACTGTCTTCCAGTCAACTTCAACCCATAGTGACCCTGTCAATAAGAAAACTATCCTCTACTCAGGTCCTGCAGACTCAGGGCTGTGTCCTCCTTGATGATGTCTATCTTTCCAAGCCTTCTACCCTTCCAAGCACTATCATCTTTTCTAGTGAATCATGCCTTGTCATGATGTGACTGAAGTATGACAGCATTAATTTATTCAGCTTGACTTCTAGGGAGGGTTCAGGCTTGATCTGTCGCAGGATCCACCTGTTTGTCTTTTTAGCATCCACAGCATCTAATAAACCCTTCTCATGCACCACATCTCATGAGTTGATTTTCTTTCTATCAGCTTTCCTTACCATCCAGCTCTCACATCAATACACAGTAATGGGGAATATGATGGTATAGATAATCCTAACTTTACTGTTCAGTTGTACAGTCGGCCCTTGATATCCACAGGGGATTCCATTCTGGACACACACACACACACACACACACACGTGGATACCAAAATCTGTGGATGGTCAAGCCTGC
The DNA here is from genome assembly GCA_026167975.1 of Phrynosoma blainvillii. Lineage (NCBI taxonomy): Eukaryota > Metazoa > Chordata > Lepidosauria > Squamata > Phrynosomatidae > Phrynosoma > Phrynosoma blainvillii. Next base: position 91,468,205 of record JANUYF010000001.1, on the reverse strand, counting down.
ATTCTCCCCAGTGTAGGCTTGCCATCTGCAGATGGTTGAATCTGTGGATAGCAAATTCACAGATACCAAGGGCCGAGCTTATAACTTTGCACTTCAGGATGCTGTCTAGTTCTTTCATAGCTGCCCTAATCTTCTTCTGATTTATTGACTATAATCTACTTTCTGATCAATGACTGATGAAAAGTAAGGGAAATCTTTTACTATTTCCTCATCATCTACACTGAATTTATATAATTCCTCCATGGTCATTATTTTTGTTTCCTTAATATTTAGCAGTAAGCCTGCCTTAGCACTTTTTTTTTTTTTTTTTACTTTCCCTACTAATTGTTCCAGGGCTTTTAAAAAATGTTCTGCTAGTAGTATAGTGTCATCTGCATACTTAGACTGTTGATATTCCATCCTCCAGTCTTCACTCCATTTTCCTCCTAGTCTAAACCTGCTCTGTGTATGATATCTTCTGTATACAAATTGAACAAATAGAGTGATAGAATGCAGCCTTGCCTGACCCTCTAGTGATTGGGAACCATTCTGATTCTCTGCATTCTGTTCTAATGGTAGCCTCTTGTCCTGAGCACAGGTTACACATCAGGACACCCAATTTTTTAAGAGCAATTCATAGCTTTCTATGACCTATGTGGTTAAAGGCTTTGCTATAGTCTATAAAGCACATGCTGATTTTCTTCTGAAATTCTCTTGTGTGCTCTGTTATCCAACATATATTTACTCTCTTTCTCTCTCTCTGCTGCATCCAGTTTGCATCTTTGAAATTCTCACTCCATACATAGTCAGACCCTACCTATTCAACATATATGCAGAACATACAAGAAAATCAGGCTTGGACACAGAAGAAGGAGGAGTGAAAATAGTTAGGAATATCAACAATCTAAGATATGCAGACAATACCACAGTACTAGCAGAAAACCTCAAAGACCTAGAACTACTAAGAAAGATCAAGGAAGAAAACACAAAGGCAAGCTTTACACAAATTCAATGTAGACAATGAGGAAACAGAAATAGTAAATAATTCTCATACCTGAGATCAAACATTAATAGGAACAGGGACTGCAGCCAGGAAATTAGAAGAAGATCATATAAACCATTGTATTCCCATTACCATGTATGGATGTAAGAGCTGGACAGTTAAGAAATAAGATAGGAAGAAAATCAATTATTTGACATGTGGTGCTGGAGAAGAGTGCTGAGGATCCTATGGACAGCCAAAAAGACAAACAAATGGGTCCTAGAACAGATCAAGTCAGAAATCTCCCTGGAAGCCAAGATGACAAAACTGAGGCTGTCATATTTCAGACACATAATGAAAAGGCACAATTCATTGGAGAAAACAATAATGCTAGGAAAGGTGGAGGGAAGCAGAAAGAGAGGAAGGCCACATTCTAGATGGATGGACTCTATTAAGAAGGTCACAGGTATGAGTTTACAGGAACTAAGCAGAGCAGTAGAGGACAGGGGTTCTTGGAAATGTCTCATCCACAGGGTCACCATGGATTGGAGTCAACCCAAGGGCAGTTAACAACAAACATGGTAAGAGTCTTTAGTGTAGAATTTTGAACATGACTTTGCTTACACAGGAAATTAATGCAGTTGTCCTGTAATTACTGCAATCTTGTTTGTTTCCTTTTTGGAGTTAGGAATGTATATTGTTCCAATCTGTGGGCCATTATTTTGATTTCCGTTATTTGTTGGCAGATTTTGGTTAGAACTAAAGTCGATCCTGTCTCTGTAGACAGCAATAGTTCTACCAATATGTCATCTGTTCCTGGTGATTTGTTCCTCCCAATTGCTCTGAGTGCAGCTTTCACTTTATTTTCCCAAATTTGGGATGCATTTTTGTATGATTCTTCTTCCCATGTGTCATTAATTCCTTTGTCTCCAACTGACTAGAAAAGATAATAATACTCATCATGGTAGAAGCAGTAGGAAAAGAGAAAGGCCAAATTCCAGATGGATAGACTCAATCAGGAAAGTCAGAGCCCTGAGTCTGCAAGTTCTGAGCAGGGCTGTTGGTGATAGGAGGACATGGAAATTTCTCAATCATAGGGTTGCCATAAGTCAATGTCAATGTGATGGCAATTAACAACATCAACAACTGTGTAGGGTTTTTAAATAGACATATTGCTGGCCCCTGTGTAAACAGAAAATTATACTAGATTGCTTTTGGTGTGGCTCAGCATGGATCTGTAGACCAAAGCAAGTAGCCAAGATGAGTTATCTGACACATATGATACACAGGCCATTCTAAAGATGCAGTCAATGGAGGAGGAATTAGATATGTATCACACATGCAAAAATACAAAATTTTGCCCCCTATATAATGTACTCTATACAGTCATAAAAAGGAGTTCCACATTTTACATGCAATTTTCAAAGGAGATCCCTCACTTCAAATGCTGGGTCATGCACCTAAGTAAAGGATGAGAAAACTCATATGGGCACAAGACCCATTTTCATCTCTGTAATTGAAAAGTGGGAAGTGGGAGAATCTTGCAGTCTGATAAGATTAGTTCTCCTTGGCTGGTGATATGATATTAGCCTTGCTATAGGTTTCAACCTGTATACAGGGGACTTGTGGAAATGTGCTACTAACACTATCTTGGACAGATAGGAAAAAAGTGTGACTTGGATAGATTTCCTGTCTTCTGCCAATGAACGGAACTCATACTGTGAATCTGACAGATGCACAAAATATGGAAGAGAGAATTCTATACTATTTTGACAGTAAAGCACTCAATATGCTTTCCTTTTTAAAAAGGTTTTAAAAATATACCTCCCTGTTTACATAGGGAAGAAACAAGGGAAGGTGCCTGAAAGTTACAGAAAATTAAAAAGCAGCATCTCTGAGATCCCTCCTAAAGGCAAAATATGGGTAGTGATTTTCCCAGGAACAGCTGCAATTACAACCAGGGTTGTCTCAGAGTACATCAAGCAGTGGGCTCCTGCTCATCACAGGGCAAAGCCATTGCAGAGCTATTCTCTCCCCAGCATCCCACTGTAAAACAGCTTCTCTTTGGGAAAGAAATAAGACAGTGGAAAAACCCAGCAAGGTTGCAGATAAAAGATCTCTAGACGTCCCATAAACAGCTCTGAATGATGCAGCTAATGATTGCCCCGCAGTGGCAGCTGGTTGCTCCCACATCAGTGGGGTAGTGAACCCACTCCATATCGTAGCTCAAGGTTTAAAGGAGGAATGGGAAACTGTCAGGGAAACTGACTCCTCAGGATACTGTGGAGTGCCAACCCCTGCAATTTTTCTAAAACACCAAAATGTCACAAGCATTTTGTCTCTTGAGGGTATAAGGGGCATTTTGCCACATTTTTGGTCTCCCAGGCTGTTTTGGACCCATGACAGAACTTTTTATATAACAGGAAATAACTTGGAAGTCATTCCTGATTTGCTTCATCTTTTAAAAACAGCTCCTCCTGGGCCTAAAATTGCTCACTCCACTCACATATGGCAAACTTGTTCTCATGGAAGGCGTTGGTGGACACCCAGGGACAGAAATGGAATAAATCTTTGGAATTAAAAGGGCTATTGCATGAAGCTGGCAGCACACACTTTGTCCACCCCTGTTTTAAAAGAACTATCCAAGGTGTTGAACCTATTGTAGGCACAGGGTTCAGCACTCTGGAGAATTCCTTTAAAATTTGGATTAAAACTTGAATTCATTGCTTCACTGAGATGAAAACACTTGCTACCATTATCACCCAACAGAGCCTCCACTAGAAGCATCCTCAGTTGGAGTGTATGTGTAAAAAGTTATTGGATAAAAATGAACCTGAATTACGCCAACTCCAGAAAGGATGTTTGGGCAAGCAAAGATGTCCTATTGTCCAAAACTAGGCAATGCAGCTGAATACTGATGAACCTGATTGGGCTTATAATATTGAATGTGCTGGTACCTATTCATAACAATGATGATGGCAATTCAGCAAACAGAACAAAAAGCTCACAAGAATGCCAGAGATGGGATTCTGGAAGAAAATTCAGCATCATGCTGAACATTATAGGGGACAAAATGAAAACACTTTCTCTGCCCCCTCCCCCCTCATTTTTTCAAAGCATCCAGCCCTATACCACCTTTGCCAATCCAACTATAGCAACTTCAGGATAAAAAATAAGAATTAACAACTGGGATCTAAGAAGAGGTTTCCATGAGAGCAGGCATTCCTGAATTAAAATCATCCAACACCTTTCTATGAAGCATCTGGCTTTGTTAGATCTCACTGAAAAGAATACTGAATTAGACACAAATCTACTTAATTTTATTACAGAAAATACCTATATTCTTTTGGGCAGCTTGAACACATCAACAGCTTGAATTTATGCAGTTCATAATAGATGCAGTGTGAAAAGGTTTGGCTTATATGCAGCTTGGCACAGCATGGCTTATATTATACAAGGGTGGGCACTTGTATGATCCCAAAGGCCACTACACAACTGCTGAAAGGATTATGAAAACACTAACGTATGTTCAAGTGCAACAACAGGAAATAATAAAATGAGTAGGTTGGACAGCAGGTTGCTGTTTGGATAGTACAATATATATCAAGTGCATGAATATGACTGAGCAGAAGGACCATCAAGTATAAATACAGACAGATAAAGCAGAATCTAAAAGCAGAGACCCTGAAAAAGATATTATGGAAATCTTAACAAACAACTGTATAAAGAACATAATAATCCAGTTAAAGACCACAACTGATAAAACAAATGGAACTTGACATACTGGACCTGTGGGGTCTGAAGAATGACAGTTTTGTCTGTAACAATTCAATGTTCAGTGCAGTCTCTAAAGCAGCATGTGCACAGTGGAAAACACATCAGTGGATATATAATGCATCTGTGCTATTTATAATTCTGCTCACCATAAGCCTCACTTACCTGAGAGGGCACCCTACATTTAACAAAATGTATGATGCACATTCAAACATGTACATCAGAGTTCCATCATAAAACACTTTAAAAAGAGAGGGAGGTCAAATGGAACAAAGCCCATATGCATTTCCAGGATCTTAATAAATTCATTACATTGCCCTTTTGGTATAGCTGTCTTTAAGCTGAGTCAAGGAGAATCCAACATGCCATCAACATGATAGACTATGTGGCCAGAGCAGGGGCATCACTAAGAAGGTGTGGGGGGTGTACCAGGTGATACCCTAAGGGAGGGTGACACCACTGCTCCCCAAACATCTGCCTTCAGGCAGAAACGGGCTGTAGCATTTGCCTGCATTCCTTTAAAATGCTGAAGAGATGGTATGAATAGGACGAGGCTTTGTGGGAGGAGAAAGGACAGGCTCCAGGTTTTTTTTATTATTATTAAAAGACAACATAAAATTTGAAATATAAAAAAGAAAATTTTTAAAAACATTTTTTCTTTAAAAACACCAAATCTTACCGATTTTTCACTTTAACCATGACACTATATAGATGTAAATACAATATTGTAATTTAAAGATATAATTTTATTTTTAAGTTGTTTTACGTCACAACTATTACCACTGCATTCAGTAATATATAGGAATTATGATTTATGAGTGACATAAAAAGTATTTATAAGGATTCTATATAGTGTGTTATGGGAAGAGGTCAATGGAGGGGGAGGGTGACACCATAAGTTACTGCACCAAGTGATGCCAATCCTAGTGATGACACTGGTGTAGAGGATAACAAACTGGAATTATATAGAATTATGACTGGGCATGATAATGCAGTAGGCTTGTTCATGAGACTCAACTGTCCTCACAGAAATGGCTGAAGAAATCAGATATTTATTTATTTATTTATTTTACCTGTGAATCAAATGCAGCAATCTGGTTTATCTCAGGCACATTATATCTCTCCCAGGAAACCAGATGATTAATCTTAAACAAAAGTTATTCCTTTGACACACCAAAGGTGAAATAAGCCAGTATGCAAACCACCGTAAGCAAATCACAACTGAGAGAGCCATGGTGATAGAATTCAAAGATATAGTCGTGTTAGTCTTTGAAACCAATATGGAAAGAGGCTTTGTAGCACTTTTGAGACTAACTGAAAGAGGTTGGTAGTATGAACTTTTGTAGACTTCAGCCTACTTCCTCAGATGAATTTGGGCATGCATGAAATGCATCTGAGGAAGTAGGCTCAAGTCTATGAAATCATGATACCAACGCATTTCTTTCAGTTAGTCTCAAAGGTACTACAAGACCTCTTTTCATACTGAAAGGGCCATGGTTTGCTTAGCTCCTCTCACTTGTAGTGAGAGTGATGGGGCAGCATGCAACAACATGCTTTTTTAACTTTGTCAGTTTTAAATGTTGTAACCCGCCCCGATTGCCACGCAGAGGGGCGGGCTATAAATAAATATTTATTATTATTATTATTATTATTATTATTATTATCATCATCATCATCATACTGCCTCCTTCCTAAGCATGCTAGAACCCAACACCACTTTGCCTTCTCATATTGTGCAAAAGTGCCTAGCTGCTTGTTTCTTTATTCCAAAACACAAATATTGCCCTCCTAACACTTACACACCACTTGGAGCATCCAGCAGCAGTCAAAAGCAATACAGTACAATAAAACTGCAAGATATAATAAAAACACAGGGCTAATATAATAAATGTGACACTGGGTAAAATTCAAGAAGCAAATGCCTGCTTGTACAAGAAGATCTTCGCCATACAAGGAGATGAAATACTCTTACTGAAATGTGAAGTCGTAGGCTTTCATGGCCGGCATCCATACTTTTTTGTGGGTATTTTGGGCTGTGTGGCCATGTTCTGGAAGAGTTTCTTTCTGATGTTTTGCCAGCATCTGTGGCTGGCATCTGAAGATGCCAGCCACAAATGCTGGTGAAATGTCAGAAAGAAATTCTTCCACAACATGGCCATACAGCCCGAAAAACCCACAAAAAAACTCTTACTCAAAGTCACACAATTACTGTGAGGAACAATACATTTAATATCTTCTTAAGCAACAACTCTTCTTTTGTGTAAATTGTGAAACAAAAATATTCTGAACAGATTCTGTGGCAACATGACCACTTACCGTAATCTTGAAATAAAGCAAACTACGAGGGGGTATTAAATTAAAAAATTAAATTTTTAATTATCACCTTTAAATTTTTTTGACAGAAAGTTTGTTTTGATTTGTAGTTGTTAACTTATCCCTATGTAGTCGCCATTCAGATTTATATATTTTCCCCAGCATTTCCTGACCCTCTCTATACCTGATATTGTAGAAGTCTGCAGATTGCGCCTTACGAGGGGGTATTATAAAGTAATAATTATCACCCAGAAGTTATTGTGGTATAATGATGAGATTTTGTCAGTGTCATCATTGGTCCCTAAGTGCATGATGTTGAAAAAAATCAGCTCATTGTGTCCTTTATCTTTGTGACAGGTTATGCCAGACATGACTAAAGTGTAAAATCCCCTTAAGGCACAATCTGCAGACTTCTACAATAACGGTATTCAGAGGGTCAAGAAACTCAGGGAAAAATGTGTAAATCTGGATGGTGACTACGTAGAGATAAATTAACAATTACAAATCAAAACAAACTTTCTGCCAAATTTTTTAAAGGTGATAATTAAAACTTTATGATACCCCCTCATATGTCTGTATTAAAACCAACCAATTAACCACCAACAATTAAGGATTATCCTCAACTGAAAAACCAATTCAGTTTAACTGTAGCTCTTTCTTCACACATTCCCCTCATTAATATAGATGAGGCCTAAAGTGAGGAAAACTGCAGAAACTTTAATCACAACCAAACAATAATATTCTCTGGAAAAGTCAATTTCAGAATAAGAATAATAACATTCCATCTTGCACCTGAGCACCCACTGAAAATCTAAACTATAAATTCAAGGGCCTGCCTTATATTGAGTCAGACTACACTATTGGTCCAACCAAGTCACTGTGGCACTTTCAGGTTTTCAGCACGATCTAATTATTTTTTATGACCAGGTATCCTGGAAAACAAAAGTACAGTAAAGTGCTTTTACTACCTTTGTAAAAGCCTCCCAGCTGCCCTTTTCAATCAGAATGTTTTCTAGTTAACCCATTCCTTCCTGAATGAGGCCTTAAAATCTGTTCTAGGAAGAAACCAAGCCATTTGTATATGTAGTCATGCACCTACAAATTACCACAACAATATGGAACACAAGATATTGTGAAACAACTCCCAGGCCTGCTCTGTGTGTGAGAGAAAGAGAGAGAGAGACTGATCATGTGATGTCTGAAATAAATGCTTCAACATGCTTTGAGCACAGTTTCTTCTCTACCACCCTGCTAACATTACGGCATCAAGATGGTTAAGTATTGATGATGAAGCTGAGTGGTGTGGTTCCCAAATGGTTGTTCTTGTTAGTCATAGTGTGGTTGTTTCTCAAGTAATAAGACCAATCCATGTAGCTGATTTCCAGCACTGTGCAGCCATGTGGTGCACCAACCACACGGAAAGATTTGTGGTGACCATCACTATGGCACTCAGTGAATCAAACTCCTCTGAGAGCCTGCTCAGATGATACTGCAATTTTTGTTAGGCTTCCAACTGACACCATAATTTTAATATAATCAGCTCTGCCGTTTGTACAACTGGCAGTCCAGATATCGAAAGGGAAATTACTAAAGGTGAGAGATACTTCTGCTATTATCACTGTTGTGATACATATGTTGAAATTCTCCCTCCTGCACAACTCTTAAAATAACAGGAGTCTCTTAAGTTTTGGACTTAGCAACTGCCTGTCTGCCATCACTGATGGCTGATGACTCTCATGGAAGTTGGAGCAGTGAATATGCTCTGAATTTTAGTCAAAACTTTAAAGGCACTACTGTATATACTCAAGCATAAATCTAGAAATTTTAGTCAAAAAGTTGATCCAAAAAACCCGAGTGAACTAATCAGTGGGTCAATGTAAGTACTGTACTTTAACACTTATATATAAAAAAGGAACCATCTGAATAGAGTGGTGAAAGGCAAGAGTTTAGTCTGTCTTGAGAGCTGCTAAACGAAACATCAACCACTTCTACTCCCTTCACCATGGTGCTTCTTCTTACTTTTTTCAATGCCTGGGTGGGAAAATGGTGATGGTGGCAGCTTTTTGACTTCAAAGGAACAGTGAGAGGAATCAGGCTTTGAAAGATTTGCATAAGACATTTGTATATGTCACCTTTTCTAGGTTAAAATCTGGCAAAGTTTCACATTAACATTAAAGCCTATAATCAGTTAATGTAGTCACCATTTTCCTTGCTTTGTCTTTTCCTCCTTTTTGACATATGTGCATTTTCTTAGCCTCACCTGTGCCTGGTCACCTCCCCACATATCACAGTCATGATTTACCATAGTTCCCTGCTCATCTATTCAGCCTTTATGGCAAGCACAAACAGTTATGCTTGCCAGAATTTTGTCAGTTCTTTGGCATTGTTTTTTCCTTTGCTTCATCCTTTACGTCAGGGGTAGGCAACCTTTCCCCTTTAAGGGCCGAGGGACTTCAGCTCCCAGAAGCCTCAGCCATGTTGGCCAATAGTCCCATGTTGGCCAATAGCTCCTGGGATTCTGGGAGCTGAAGTCCCTCGGCCCTTAAAGGGGAAAGGTTGCCTACCCCTGCTTTATGTCCTTCGATATATGCCCCTAAATTTTACCCTTGACTTATTCATGGGTCATATCAAAATCCATAGTTTTGGTCCCAAAACCTGCACACGAGATCAACTTATAGCCATGGCCCTTTGTATCCATGGAGATTCCATTTTTGACCACCACCCCCCGATGCCCCAAACCACAGGACCTCAAGTCCAATTACATTCAGATTGTTGGACCTGTTAGCTCAGGGGTAGGCAACCTTTCCCCTTTAAGGGCCGAGGAACTTCAGCTCCCAGAAGCCTCAGCCATGTTGGCCAATAGTCCCATGTTGGCCAATAGCTCCTGGGATTCTGGAAGCTGAAGTCCCTCGGCCCTTAAAGGGGAAAGGTTGCCTACCCCTGTGTTAGCTCTTTGAATAGCTCCCTCAAAATATGGACTAAAACCCAGAACAAATTCAATGCTCCATTCAGTGGGAAGCCACTAGCTGCACTTGCTTGCCATATCAGGTTTAACACTAACCTTCAGGTAATGTCTGCCCTTTAGAAAAGACTTAAACCCTTACAAAGTCTTACAAATATATCACACTGTTGATTCACTCAATAAAAATTTATAGGAATACCATGACATACTTGTTGGACACCATTCTGTTAAAGAATGCTAATCTTTCAACTTCAGAAATTACTACCTTCTGCTTATTCTTTTTTCTCTTATCTAAGAGTAAGCCCTTGAGAACTAAATGGAATCTCCTTCTGGGTAGACATGGATAGGATTGTAGTGTCAATCATTTGACTCATGCCTTTTGTCATCAAATTGGCACTTTAGCAATGAGTCTAGCCATTCCCTGCATGCTATTTGTCATATGGCTTCTCCGATAACCTTCAAAATAACTACTTCTTGCCAATTGTTCTGCTTTTTAAAAAAGTTTGCTTTGTAAAATGCTCTTGGGGCTAACAGCTGCTCAGGAAAAGGGCTAAATATACAGGAAGTTAAAAAAAAATGCCCAAGGCCCTTTGCAGACGGCGCTTTGCGCCATCTTGGAGGTAAGGAAGGGGAGGGGCAGCCTCATGCTCGGTGCCCCAACCCCTTCCTGAACACGTCATCGGAGCGCTCATTGCTCCACACGACAGGCGCTCCGATGACATCCTTCCGCTGCAGCGTCCGGACACACTGCAACGGAAGAGATGCCGAAAGTGCACCCAATGCCTCTTGCGGCGCACCTTCGGCACCTTGTGGAAAGAGCGCTATTTTAGTGCTCCTTCCAGGGCCCAAAAAGAAGTGGATCATGGCCGAGGAGTGTGGCTACCTCGGCCCCATTCTGAAGCTTCTCGGGGCAGCCCACGGCCGCCCATCTGCTTAGGGCCTAAGTCTTCCTTGGTATCAGAAAGAGGAGTTAAAACAAATGGTGGAGACTCCTGGATTATTTACTAAATTATGTGACATGGGATTGGGTTGTATAGCTCAACCATATCTTTATTGATACTGAAGCTCTGTAAGGTATTCACAGGACAGGAGGATGAATGGGAGATAAATCAGACACAACTGCTCATATAACAAAGCTTCCATACCATTAAAACTATTGTATCTAAAATCCAGCTTTTATGAGACTACTGCAATTCTGGCAATAGTTCCCTTAGCAACATTTTTGACTTAAAACATCTGTTGAAAGACAGCAGCATTAATGTAATAGGACAGACTGTCCAGGTTCTTTCAAAATTAATCAAACAAATTAGCACAATGGACTTTTAAATAAAGACTGTTAAGAGCTTATGTGAATGCCTCCAGGAAGTAACAGACACATCTGGATTTTGCTAGGGAATGAACAGAGATTTATAGATCTCCTCATTGAAGTGAATTGACATAGAGCTGCATAGTGAATATAAAATCAGAAAAATGAGGCAGAAAAGCTTCTCTTTTAGTTCTTAGGTGAGCCATAAACAAAATATTATGGGAGGAAAAAATACATGGTTACACTATGTAGGTATGGGATGGGAATAGTATCACCCACGAGAAGTTGTTAGCCAAATGGTAAGGCCTTCTGTGCCTGCAACTCCACATTACTCTTACCCTTCATTCATCACTCTGGTTATGCATAAACCAAAGGCTAGTTATAATTTATTTTTAAAAATAAATGTTATCAGAATAAACTATAATGAATACCTATTTGTCATAAATCTCTTTTGTTTTAACCCCCCCCCCCCCACATGCACTTATAGTACACTTGCTTATATTACAAAATACACTTGCATATATTAGGGAACAAGTGGAAATCACTGATTTCCTGACTGGAGTTGAATTTGGAGTTCCCAACCCTGAAGAAACTTAACCTCCTGGTACAATATAAGTGGTCTCTTTTTGAGAACTGCACATCTGTTTGAGAAGTGCACAGCTCTCACCCATTATATTTTTGATTTGTACTTGGGAAAAGTGGCAAAATGCAAAAACTTAATTTCATGATGTATCCCTATTGAAAAAAAAATGTGGTGAACGGTTCTACATCAAAACAATTTGGGGTGATAGGAAAAAGTGAGAAAAAAACATAGACAGCAAGAGATAGAAGGAGAGGGAGAGGAAGAGAGAGAGAAAAGGAGGGAGAAATTTGAGTGACTTGAAAGTTTACAATTAAATTTGGAGTTATCAGGGAGAAGGGAAGACAATCAATGTAGCCTTTGCCAATTTGGACGTGGTGCAACCCAAAGGTTAGGCAGCAGGAAAATAAACTCACTGTAAAAGGAGCTGCAGCTTTTGCCAGTTTGAATGCTGCACAATTTCCTTTCTGTATCAAAAGCTGCATAGTTTTCAGGGGAAATTGCATAATCCTCAGTTGTAGCTGCATAGTTTTCAGAAATCTACATGGTTTTCTGGACAAAGCAAACAGCTTTCATAGGAAAGCAGCATTGTCTACTATCACTGCAGAGCAAAAAAATCTTGAGTGTCCTGAAGCAACAGGATGAAAAGCTGATTCATTTTTCTCAACATATATTAGGACCCCCCAAAAATTGAGATTTACCATCACTAATATGTATATCATAGTTCTAATCTGAATGAAAAGTAAAGGCATTCCTCCTAAACATGACACAGTGTATTATCTTTTACTAATAATAGCACGTTCTAAAATATCTATAGATTCTTGCAAACATCTATGCAAATGTCTGAATAAACAATTTGAGAGTTGAGACTTTTCTCAGCTGAACCTGCTGGACCAACATGAAGGCAGAGATACAATTTCTTCAGTTCTGTTTTGCTCCATGTGTTGGCTGCCACTACCACATAGTTAAACTATGTTGATCCATTCTGCTCTATCCTTTGATTTTATATGGAGAATTTCCAAATAATTTTGGGATTGTTCATACTCAATTTGGTTCCATTTGTTTGCATCCTCCCAGTAATTCATGCAAATGAGTGATCAGTATATTGAAAGAAATATTTTTTAAAAACATGTGCACATGAAATTATGTAATTCTTTAGTAAAGTAATTCTTCACTAATTTTGTAATTCCTCACTAATTTTGTTATCAAATGAAGCAATATGTAATTTTAGTGATTTTCCTCCCATTGTCAAATAATCTTTGAAAACTGCACTTCTGAAGCATATTTACACTTTGGGACTTATTCTATGCAAAGGTTGGATGTGGTTTAAAAAAAACACTTCCCATACAGAATACTTTTTTCTGAACAGAATATTTTTTCTGTGCAGAAAATGTTTTTTTTCTGCACAAAAATGTGCAAATTTTGTGCAAAACAAGTCCTGAACTGCAAAGATTATGATCAGTCAAGGGTTTCCTTACACTAGTCAAGGTTTCCTTATACTCAAGAAACATGTTTTTCTACCATTTTCCAATTATTTTCAAATATTCTTTTCCCTAGCATGAAGGCACATTTGCATCAACAGAAACATGACTTTAGATGGGGAAGAAATATATGATTCCATGCATGTGAAAGAGCCCACCTTAATAAAACATTTCTGTAAAACATTATGATATAGATGAGAGTCTCCATTTGATTTTGGAGTGAAAGGTATCTTCCAAAGTATTCCCAGGACTTCAAAATATGTTCACATTATTTCAATGTGCCCATATGTCACTGCAAACATTACAAGGAAGAGAAAAAATATGAATATGTTTAAAGCTGTGATAAAAGCAAATTGCATATGTGCAGCAATATTTTTGAAACCCACATATCAATCTTAAATAATGGCAAATATCTAATGCAGAAATACCACTCTGCAAGGAGAAACTTTTGACCTATGTAGGACATTTCTCCTTAATGGAAAAATAAAATCTCTGTTTAACTGAAATTGGTATCAAACTCTAACAATTTTCAGCTAAATTAATAAACAGTTTCTGTTCTTAACATGTACAGAGTATTTGAGGATATTTCTAAAAAGCTTCCAAAACTCTATTTTTGAACAAAAATATTAACTAATAAAATATACCCAGCTACCTAGGATTTGGTAAATTTGATTTCCATGGAGGTTGCCCATGTCGGTCAATGGCAGAAAACAACAACAAAAGACTCCTCTGGTACCTTCAAGGCTCAATTTTTATTTATCTTAAATTTTCATGGATTACAAACTACTGCTTTAAATCATCAGGAGTCCATAATAACATATGTGCCTAACAAGCACATGAAAGTTTAAAGCATCACAAGAATCTTTAGTATCTTTGATGAATTGGCTACAACACCTGATAGTCGTACAAGTGCCATTTGTAATTCTTTAATTGTATTGTAATGTTTTTGTTTCTCTATTCTAAATGTGCTACTAAATCTAAAAGCAAATCCAAAATAAATAATCTATTTTAAATATTTTTAAAAATCAAATTTAAACTAAACAGCTTGATAAATAAAGAAATCATGAATAATCTCTGTTCACTGACAGAAATCTAAGGGCCTTTACAGACTGCCAGAAATAGTGTAAATTGAGGCCACTTTAACTGCCCTGGATCAGTGCTAGGGAATCATGGGAACTGTATTTGTTTCTGGGACATTGAGCCTTCTCTGCCAGAGAGCTCTGGTGCCACAATAAACTACAGTTCCCATGATTCCTTAGCACTGAGCCAGGGCAGTTCAAGTGGACTCAATTTGCACTATTTCTGGCAGTCTGCAAAGGCTCAAAGTTAATCTACATAGGCCTTGATGTGGCTGATAGTGCCATCACTAGGCATGTCTACTGAGGTTAACTTCCACTGAGTTCAATAAGAATTATTCCTAGACACATGTCTATATTGTGCTTCATAAGGTCAAACTCTCTATCCATCTCTCTACTCCTATCTCAATTGTCTACGAGATGGATCTACCTAAGAAAAAATCCAGGCATCTAGTTTCTTACCTCTTTTCCTAATCTATAAGCAAATTGTCATGACCCCAAAGTCTAGCAATGATCTGAAAACAATATTAAAGGCTGAGAAGCCAATGGTTTTCAGCATCACTGGTAGAGGCTGAAGTGGTAGAGTCCATCGTGTCAGAAATTTTCAAACACAAAGACCCTCAGCCTTGGACTACCAACTATATACCCTGAGCTCAGCTCCAGCAACAGGCTAGAAAGCTTGCCTCTAAAAGCATCACCTTCCATTGAATCAATCTGACATTACAGATAGTGAGGCACACACCTAAAAGTTTCTCTATTCTGCAAGGAAGGAGTGGAATCTGAGAGGACACTTCTGGACAGAAACATAAAAGGCTTCAGACTGATCCTGGTTCTTTAATAGGTGCTCTCCTTGGTGCTGCCTTGAGCAACTGCTTGGGTCCTGAGCATACCAAAATCAATGTGGTATAATTAAATAGTTTTAAATTGGTTTTATTTGCATACTACCCTGAGACACTGTGATAATGGATTAGAGAGAGAGATTTTAATATATAAATAAATGTGAATTCCTCTTTGCATTCTCTAATTCCTTTTCTTTCCCTAACATTCAGTTCACAAATTAACCTCACTCTTCTTCAAACATGACATTCTCTTGGGTTATGATGAACACTGTGAACCATTGGTGGTTTTGTACACTGTAGTGAAGAAGAAGATGCAACTGATTTACATGTTTAGATCTTGTAGATCAGGGGTAGGCAACCTTTCCCCTTTAAGGGCCGAGGGACTTCAGCTCCCAGAAGCCTTAGCCATGTTGGCCAATAGTCCCATGTTGGCCAATAGCTCCTGGGATTCTGGGAGCTGAAGTCCCTCGGCCCTTAAAGGGGAAAGGTTGCCTATCCCTGGTCTAGAAATATCTAGAAGCACAATCATGGGGGGGGGGGGGAGACTGGGTAAGTAAACTCATGAAAGTATGAATCTGATAACAATTAAATTACTGCAGAATATCTTTTATTGAACTGACTTTTGTTAGTAAACAAGAAAGAAATCAGATTACACCACCAGACACAAGGGAAATTAGATCTTGGCTTCCCTTGATGACTTTATCAGAAAAAGGACAGCTGGAAAAGATTCAACAAATGATTTTTTAAAGTGACAGAGCCTTGTGAAGTTTATTTTTCTTGAAGCTATGTTTTGATGTCTCTAAGCATGCATGTTTATTTTTATGTTATCTTGTGCTATTTATTGATTACATTTTACTAGGAATTAGCTCTCTTTCTTGAAAAGGCCAACATTTCCACTACAATTTCTTATCTGAAGCAAGCAGCAACTGCAGCAACAGGACGCCACCTAGAAGTGCTAACAGACCATGACCATCTACAAGAGGAAATGGGACTCTGCATCCTGTCTCCTTAAATAAAAAGTGGATTGAGTTTTACCAACATCTACAAGACATAATGCATAAACGTTTGTGCCATGCCAATATCCATCCTCCATTCATCCACTTAAATTTACTAAGTATAAATTCTGAAAGAACATTAGCTCCCTGGGTTTTCATTGGGAGGTTACATAATCCAAATCAATTGCATTACCATAAATAAATGTCAAAAGGGCTGAAATGCATTTCTATGATTAAACTATCAAGGAAAAGAACATAGAAAAGAATGATTTTTATTTTATTCCTTTTACTCAAAGAGAAAACTAATAAGAAAAGCAAACATGTTATGAACTACGATTAATAAAATACTAGCATATAACTTACAGATGCAAAAAGAAAACCTTCCTGTCCTTTTTGCTTTCCAGTAATAAATAAGAGCTTCTGTTAAGAAAATATGAACTTTTTCAGGAAAGTGAACCTTAAATCTGTCATTAAACTATAAGATTAATGTAGGTGCAACAACACTCCAAACTGCACATCCAAATGTTAACATATCCAGTGGTGGTGGGTGGTTTCTCTATAAGGCAATGAATAATCTCCAGCTTTTATTATGAAGTTTAAAGGGGTGATCCAAAATGCCAGACTCTTATCCCCAAAACAGGAATGCAATCTTTAGATTTTTCATTCCTGAAAGGGAGACCAAATAATTTATAATCAATTTTCTCTGTGCTGCCACACATCTTTGAAAACTATGCTGTTTTTAAAGAGGTCTTGTACAGCAAGAAAGTTTTCGGTAGTAGGGGAAGGGAATTACTGCTTCCATGTAACATCGGGAGAGGGGGAACCACATCCAAGGATCTGGAAGTTGTTACCTTCCAGGATTCCCTTGCTCACCCTAGGTGACTTTAGCAGGTAGCCTTCCAGCTTCTTTCCTGGTTATTCTGCATGAGCTTGCCACATGGTATCGGGAGGTGAGTGTATTCAAGGACTGGAGGAAATGAAGAAAAATGCTTGAGGAACATTTCCTGCATTTTTAAAAAAGATATTTGAAAAGCCCCTTCCTCATTTTTTTCCCTTGAGCATTCAAATATCCTTCCCCAAACCTACCCCAAAACAGCTTTACTGCTTTGGATTGCTCCTGAATTAAAACCCAGAATAGATCCAGCATTCCACTTACATGGGAGTCAACAGCTTGAACATGATCAATACTAAGTGGCTATGTATCTTGTGAATAGCTAGGGAGTGCCTGATGTTTCAGTAGCTGAGGTTAAGTAGGTGTAGACCCACAAAAGATCCATCTACGTTAACATGCAAGTATAATGCACAATTTCATATGGGCATTATGACTGTTATTCATTTAAAGTCTTCCTCTGTCAGTGGAAGGGCAACAGGGCCAGACTAGTCCCCTTTATGAGGTTCCCTTTAATCTTGGTACAGCCATTGAGAAGACCCTCTTGTTTCCTCACCAAAAATACCTCTGAGACTAGAAGGGCGGAGAAGTGGGTCTATTTATTTCAGATGCAACCTCATGTCTTCTAAGGGATGGAAATCTTGTCTCTTACCAAGTGAGAGTGTAAAGGAATTTGAGCATTTTTCATTGATTTGCAAGATATTTGTGAAAAATTCAATTGTACAAAATATTTGCTTTTTGCAAAATTACTTGTTTTTGCACAAAGTTTTTAACAACTGCAAAACAACTGTTTTCTGTACTTCTTTTTGTTCAAATCAATTTATTTTATTTTTTGCAAGAAAGAGCCTGACATGAGAAAAATCTCACATAAGCTGACCATTTTGATGATAGGCTGTCATGAAGAGTTATAAATCTTTAACTGTTTCCTATTTGCATGCAAGAATGAATATTTTTCATAGTTCTCTCCCCAGTATAGGGAAAAAAAAAGAAACATATCTGTTCAATTTTTACACAGTATGCACTCTTTTGCGTTTCTGGATAGTATTCTGTGTAAAACAATAGGGGAGTTTTGGACAGATTTTTTGTTTGCAAACAAAAACTTCCCACTTTCTAGAAATACTTTTTTTGTGCAAAACATCATGATTTTTCTCGGTGCAAAACTCACCTATTTTGAACAAAACCCACCAATTTTGTGCAAGAAAAACCAGGTGTGTTTCTGGAATTCAAGTAAATGTGCTTTTTAAAAGGAAATATGCATGGAAATCCCCCACAATTTTCATGAAAAAGATACATTCATTTATGTGCAGAATAATTTTCAAAATCTTTTTAGGATGTTTGAATACCATATTAAAATTCTGCCAAAAAAATTCACCTTTCTGTTATTCTTCTCTCTGGATTCTTCCCATAGGAAACCCATTTGTGTGCAGGAAATTACTAGCAACAAATAAATGACAGAGTTGGTACAGTTGATACAGTTTTGGTGGATGTAACCTTGGCTCTTGCTTGTCCAGTACTGATGGATACTTTTCAATTTGTGCAGCTTGTGTTGCATTATCGAAAACAACCACAACTGGAAGGGTGCCTATCATCCACAGAGCCTGCCAACCTTTTCCATCACCCCAATGAGGAATCATCAACAAGCCCCCATATCAGAAATAGGGAACAATTAGCTGGATGGAGACTGTACCAGTTGCCTCATGTGATCTGCATTCTATTTTTACTCTTGTTTTAATGTCCTTTATTTCATTTCCATCTTTCTCCCAAAACTGGGACTCAAAACTGATCAGTGATCAGAGGCCATTTAAAGTCTGGGAACTAAAGGGCTAGGCAGATGGGTGGCTCTGGGCCACCCCTGCTACCGGTGGATTGGGGCTGCAGCAACCGCATGCCGTAGTCCTGATCCTCCCTTTTGCCACCCCTAAAAGAGCATCAACAATCTACAATATGTGGATGACACCATACTACTAGCTGAAAACATCAAAGAATTGAAAAGAAAGAAAGCACAAAAGCAGGATTACTGCTAAACATAAAGAAACAAAAATAATGATCACAAAGGATTTACATAAATTCAATCCAAACAATGAGGAAATCAAAATAGTTAAAGATTTTATGTACCTTGGATCAAACACTGGATCAAAAATGGAAACTGCAGTCAAGAAATCAGAAGAAGACTAGGGAAGGGGAAAGCAGCTATGAAAGAACTAGAAAAGATCCTAAGGAGTAAAGATATACAATTAAGCAATACAGTTAGAATCATATAAGCCAGGGGTAGGCAACCTTTCCCCTTTAAGGGCCGAGGGACCAGCTCCCAGAATCCCAGGGGCTATTGGCCAACATGGGACTATTGGCCAACATGGCTGAGGCTTCTGGGAGCTGAAGTCCCTCGGCCCTTAAAGGGGAAAGGTTGCCTACCCCTGATATAAGCCATTGTATTCTATATCACCATGCACGGATGTGAGAGTTGGAAAGTGAAGGAAGTGGATAAGAAGAAAATCAATGCATTTGAGATGTGGTGCTGGAGAAGAGTGCTGAGGATAGCCAGAAAGACAAACAGATTGATCCTTGAACAGATTAAGCCTAAACTCTCCCTGGGAGCCAAGATGGCCAAATTGAGGCTATCATACTTTGGTCACATCATGAAAGGCTTGACTCACTAGAAAAGGCAATAATGCTAGGGAAGGCAGTAAAAAGAGAGGAAGACCACACTGCAGACTGATAGACTCAATCAGGAAGGCCACAGGCCTGAATCTACAGGACCTAGGCAGAGCAGTGGAGGAGAGGGGATCATGGTATCTCATCCACAGGGTCTCCATGAGTAGGGGCCAAGTGAAGGACAGTTAACAACAACTATATAGCAATAGCAATAGTAAGTACATTTCAATACCTCTTATCACTTAAGCACTCCCTAAGCAATTTACAATGTGCAAGTTAATTGCCCCCAACAAGCTGGGTACTCATTTTAGCAACCTATGGAAGGATGGAAGGCTGAGTGGTCCCTGGAGCCCTGCATGGGATTGAACTCACAACCTTGTGGCTGTGAATGGCCGCAGTACTGGCATTTAACCACTGCACTACCAGGGCTCAATATGAACAATGATGACCTAAGATTTGCGAAGCCTTTGAGCAAGATGCCCTCTGAGGGGCAGATTCATGCCCTTTTAGTCTTTTCCTCTTTTCCCACCTTATGTATGTGTTCCTCTGTCTCCTCTCTTACTCTCCTTATCTCCCCCCCCGCACTTTGGATTTTCTCCCAACCTATCAACCACTCTTACATTTTTAGGCAATGACACCTTATCTTTTTTTCTTCCTTAATGGCCTTTTCAAATGCACTTCAAGCTGTGCTTCTGCCCAATATACCGAATCCCTTAGTGTGCCTCTTGACCCATTCAGCCAGAAATTAAAATGCCAGGTGTGACTGTGTTTTCCTTCCCACTGGGCCAAGGTTTATCTGCAACTTAAAGGAAGAAAAGGTGGCACCTAGAGGCAACATAGAAGGAGAGTAGAAAGAACACAAGGAAGAGCAAGCAGAGGAGAGCAAATGAGTGAGGGTGGAGGAAGAGGAAGGCAAGCCAGCATAGGGTAAGAGGGTATATGTATGGGAGCAGCCAGGGAAAAGATTACATTTGCAGGCTTTCCATGCCCCTCCCTGGAAATCTGTTCTTAGAGATGCCACTCAGGGATAGAATGAAATAGAAGGGCACCAACCACTAACTGTCATCTAGATAATCATTTTTTAAGGATGCTTCATAACCATTGTGGAGTATTTCAACAAACCATGACCAGGGAAAAATGTGTCTATGAAGTTATAGTACTTTTAATAGAACTTTAACTGTTGTGGCTTTATCATACAATAACCTGGGATTTATGACAGATAACTGAGAGCTCCCATAACACTCTCCTGCTCTACAGGGCAAGCACTCTCTAGGAAAAAATACTAATTTACTAAAATAGAGCTATAACAGGTCAAGTGGAATCAAATTGCTACAACTACCTGAGTATAGATACATTCAAAGGCTTGCATAATACCAGCCACAGATGCATTGAGAGCAATTGGGAAGGTATTTTATGCTCAGCAAGATGGCACAAACATGTATGATTAGCCCACATTCATCTCTACTAATATAAAACAAAACTGGCTATTTTTATCTGGGTAATAAGGCTCTCCTATTTTGGACTATGGTCTCTAAAGTTCAAGTGGAAAAACTTTCAATTTAACCCCAATGATCCACTTTCTCATATCAGCACAGCAACTTTGTATGTGGCAATCAGCAGGTGAGTTTATCCATATGGCTCAGCTTTGAATTGTTCTGGCAAAATAAAAGGAGAATAAAAATGCTGTTTATGCCTATAATCAGAATTCCAAGATGATAGTCAGGCCTCTTAATCAATAATTTATTTTCACATATTGCTCTTTATTATGGAAATAGAATATCTGGTGATATTTCAAAGTAAGTCTGTGCGAGAACTATTATCTCTGCCTGTGAGAGAAAATGCTGGCTAAGCATGTATCAAGTGAATTTCCTATCTGCAAGGATAAGAATGGATTCATTCATCTACTTATTGTTTTAAACATATGAAAACATCTTTAAATTTGAAGGTGCTTTACCAAAGCTAGAGAGAGAGGGGGGGATGACTGCCATGAATAATAATAATAATAATAATAATAATAATAATAATAATAATAATAAATTTTTATTTATAGCCCACCTCTCTGCCCAACAATCGAGGCGGGTTACAACATTTAAAAACAGAACAATGTAAAAACATCCCCAAACTTAAGTCCCACCTCCCAACTCCTTAAAACAATATTAAACCAGAAAAGGAATTAAAACAAATTAACAGTTAAAAACAGTACAGTCTAATACAAATATCGCACGCGATAGGCCGGATTAATTAAATAACGGACAAATTCGTCTCCCAGGGCAAATGTTCCGGGGGATATTATTCAGGGAAGGCCTGCCGGAAGAGGTTCGTCTTCACCGCCTTCTTAAAGGCGGTTAGCGTGGAGATAAGACGGATCTCACGGATTTTTAAATCTTAAAAATAGATTTAAGATAACACCACCTGAAGGAAGTTTGATATGTTGGGGGCTATGGCCTTGATCTAAAAATCCTTGCACAAGTGTAGTTCTACATCAGAGCAAATGTCCTGTGGGTTGTTTTCTTCTTCATGGCCAGCTTTGCAGTATAGGTTGAATAGTCCTTATTCAGAATTGCAAAATCCAAAATATTACCAAATCCAACATTGTCCACATGGGTAGCTGAGGCTGTGACACCTTTGCTTTCTGATAGTTCAGTGTACACAAACTTTGTTTCATGCACACAATTATTTAAAATACTATGTATAAAGTTACCCTAAGGCTATTTGTACAAGGTGCATATGAAACAAATGAATTTCATCTTTAGGACTGGGTCTCATCTCCAAGATATTATATTATGTATATGCAGATATTCCAAAATCTGAAAAAAAAAACACCCTGAAATCCCACTTCTGGTCCCAAGCATTTCAGATAAGGGAGATTCAACCTGTACCTATTTGCGATATAAGATAGGTAACTGCCTTATAGCAAATTGTACCTTTGGTCCATCTAAGTCTATTCTGGTGAAAGTTACAATGGTTCTCCAGGATTTCAGGCAAGAGTCTTTCCCATCATGCAAAACACACCATGGATTGAAACTGGCACTTTCTGCAGGTAATATATGTAATTCTATCACTGAGCAGGACCTTCCTTAATACCCTGCATCTTGACAACAAACCAAAGATGTAATCAAAGTGTCTAGCTAATTGGATCTGGAACCTCAAGAGAGGGCTGGTAGTGAATTTTAGTCTATTGAACTCCCAGTGGAGTTTCCATAACATACTGGGCTCAGAATTGCAGTTGGAATATTCAGACTGTCAGACTGGCAAAAAGAGCTGGCTTCCTGGCAGCTTGGGGGTGTGACATATGCATGACACATGCCCCCAAGATGCTGGGAACACACCATGAAGCCGCCCAAGAACCACATGGTGGTGGCATTTCAGCATTTTGGCAGCACAGCATTTACACCTGCATGCCACCGAAACCCAGAAAAAAATGCTTTTTCCCAGCACAAAAAAGAATGGCTTTCTGCCACTTCTTTTTGTGCCAGGAAAATGCCAGATTGGGGGCATGGTGTGTAGTTGCTGTGGCCCCACCCAATGATCAAAGGGGTGGCAGCAAGCTGCTCCTTTGGGACCATCTGTTTCACCCCTCACATCTTCAATATTTTTGGGAACATTTGTTGTTGTTGTAAACTGTCCTCGAGTCGACTCCAACTCATGGCAACCCTGTGGATGAGTCCCCTTCAAGCTCTTCTATTTTCCGCTGCATTGCCTAGTTCCTGCAAATCTATGCCTGTGACCTCTCTGATTGAGTCTATCCATCTGGTGTGCTGTCTTCTCTTCTGCTGCCTTACCTTTCCTAGCATTATTGTCTTTCCCGTGATTCGTGCCTTCTCATGATATGGCCAAAGTACGACAGCCTCAATTTGAATATGTTGGCTTCCAAGGAGGTTTCAGGCTTGATCTGTTCAAGGACCCATGTGTTTGTCCTTTTGGCTGTTCATGCTATCCTCAGCACTCTTCTCCAGCACACATAATCACATAAAAAAAATAACCACTTTCTGTACTGAATTGCATGGGGTGGGATTTTATCCATAAATACTATAAATAGGATTTTAATGCTTGGTAATAAATTAGGTGTTGGACCAAACAAGATCTTTCCTAAAATACATTTCTTGGGCAGCTATTGGGCTACACTGCCTTGCTTACCTTGGCATCACCTTTTTGGCTCTTATGGATTACAAACTAATATAGGCACAGCCTACAATTCAACACTGAGTTAAGCACACTTAAGCCTATTCATTGATTTCAGTGGGCTTAAGGATTCCTAACTCTATGTTTGACTGAGGCCAGATGATAGGAGGAAAGGAAGCGAAAACAAAAAGAGAAGAAAAGCTCACATCACTTCAAATATGACATCTCAACAAAAGCATTTCATAACTTCAGAGAACCTTGCAGCAAAACAATTGACAAATGTTTGTGAAATTGCTACATTAATATTCAGTTTCTACATATTTTAGTTCTGTGTAATATCTGCATCTGTCTGCTACTTGAATCTAGTTAAACTAAGTTCAAATTCTTGAATGCACTTTGTGATGGGCATTGAATATCACTGCAATGATTTCTCTGGAATAATTGTTAATTAAAAGCTTCCAGTTTTCAATCCTCAACAAGTAACATCATGGGATCTAGACACAGCAAGGGACTACTAATAGACCAACTGTGGCTTGAGGAATTATTTTATGGGTTCACACAAAATAAATCTAATTAATAACTGTAAGATTTGCCAAATTTTCTTAATTAAGCATTTTGAACTGCAGGTAGTGAACTATTTGTTATATTTGAGCTTTGAAACCAATATTTTAGTCTAATGACTCATTAACATCTGAACACGAAATGGTCAAAACAGCTTCCAAGACTAGAGGGTAACTCAGAACTGGAAAAATTTTTATACAATATTTCCAGTGGCATATTTACCCTTCCAGTCCAACTTGGGAGTTTTTTTTAGTGGCTTAATTAATATATTTCACTCCAAACAAGGATGGAAACAGACTGGGGAGTGTGGGGAACAAGAGTTGAAGATTACTTGAAAGTGGAGTAATTGCATATGATATGTACCTTTATCCTACATCTGCCATTTGGTAGGCAAGTTTGACAGGGTTTATATAATTTAAGGAAGAATATGTAGAATTACTTTTGAGATGAATGTACATACCATCATGCTCAAAATATGTATAAATGAGCAGTGGTAGGGTGAACATACAGATCGTTTCAACAGGTCTTTAGATTCATTCATTTTAAGAGTAACTTTCAAGCTCTGGTTTAAGTTATTAACAAAATCTGTTCAATAAGAGAAAAAAAAATAGGACATAACGAAAAGAAACCAAGCCAAATAAATCAATTCACCAGGGGATAGGATGTCATTTTCAGATCTCTTAAAAACTATTGTCTACTCTACACCCTAAGTATGACTTAACAATACTCTTCGCAGTATTAAGAACAATGTGGTATTTTATAAATTTAACAAAGAGCTTATGTAAGACAACTGACATGCAACATTATACAAATGAATGAGAGTATTCAAAATGGGGGGGGGGGACAAATTAAATAGGAATACTTGAATAAAAAGAAACATGAAGCTAAAACCCTGGCTGATGACTGCAGTGCATGTGTCTGATATACTAAATCATTTAGAACGGGACCATTATATACCTGAAACAAGTAAAAGTATTTTCCCCATAACTTAAAATCACCTATTTCTGAATTAAAAGACTTTGGCTGCTGACACACTGTGGAAAGAAAGCAATTTGACACCACTTTAATGTCTATGGCTCAGTGCTATGGTATTCTGGGATTTGTAGTTTGATGGGCCACCAGAGCTCTCTGATAGGGAAGGCTACATATCTTTAAAAAAATACCCAACCCCCTACAAATCCTAGGATTTCATAGCATTTGAGTCATGGCAGTTAAAGTGGTGTCAAACTGCTTATTTCTGCAGTGCAGACACACCCATAGACAAAGAAGAATATGTGCATCTCAGCGCCATTACATCTATTAACATCCATGGGTAAAATGCTTGCTTGTCGAATGCTTATCAAATTGATGTCTTCACATATACATTGATTCACAATGCAAGTCAGACCTTTCACACTACAATTGTTGTTGTTGAATGCCTCCAAACTGTTTCCAAATCATGGTGACCCTAAGGCAACCTTATCATGGGGTTTTCTTGGCAAGATTTGTTCAGAGGGTGTGTGTGTGTTTGTCTTCCTCTGAGGCTGAGAGAATGTGACTTGCTCAAGGTCACATAGTGAGTTTCCATCGCTGAGCAGAGATTTGAACCCTGGTTTCAAGAGTCACAGTCTAACACTTACACTGCAGACTTAGGCCTAAATCCTATTATTAGTCCCAAGTAAAGTAAAGCCACTGAGAACTTATTGTATAGGGAGGTCTACTCCACTTGACACTAATAGCCTCGGCAGACGACTAATAGAGTCGTCTTCCGGGCAGGGAAGAGGAGGGGCAGCCGCACGAGCGGCGCCCCTTCCTCTTCCTGAGGTCGCCCTCGGAGTCGCCGGCCCTCCGCACGGCCGGCGCTCCGAGGATGACCTCACGCCACGGTGACTGCACGCGCCGCGGCGTTTGAGTCAGGGAAAGTGCGCCCGCCGCTTTTAGGGCGCACTTTCCCTGAAATCTAAAAGGAGCGCCAATTTGGTGCTCCTTTTAGAGTCGCCGACGATGCGCCGCGGTGCAGCTGCCGCAGTCCAGCGGCGCTCCGTCCCATGGCGCACGGGAAGCTCCCGTCTGCTTCCCCCCTAAGAGGACTTGTTAGTGCTCACAAGGAAGTCCCACTAAGTTCAATGGGCATATATGAAGTGTATTTGAATGGGAGAGGCCAAGCTCTGAATGTGTATATGGGAAACACTCCATCCAAGGCTTGCAGTGCCATTTCACCTGAGTAATTACGTTTTATATACAGATGTTCACATATACAGATGTTCATTCAATGAAAGCTGCTTATTTTGTAAACAAACATTCTTTAGAGTCAGCAGACAATCAGTTAATGTCAGCTCAGGAATTGATGGGATGTTTTTTTTTATTTATTGTATCAAGGAGCATTTATTAATGCTACAGAAGGACTCCAACTGCCCATCTGTAAACAGTGAGCTAAATCAATTGTTATGTACAACCTAAATAAAGTTAATAGAGATAAAAGGCAGCTACATAGCAATGCAGCCAATTAAATGGTTCCCCCAAGAACTAAGGGTTTTGGTTTATAACAGCCAAGAGTGGAAGTGAAAGGACATGGGAGGGGAATAATGAAATACAAAATAGCTTTGAAATCTGTATAGATATTAAAGATGTTTAAATGTTTGAACTGCTGATGCAGGCATCTTTTTATAGCTTTCATGAACAAAAATTAACTTCAAGATGAGGTGCTTGCTTCATACTTTTCAGTCTTTCAGCCTCCCTCTGCAAATAAGGCTGCTTTGTTTATTTGCTCAAGCATTAACCACATTTGATCAGGGATATGTCCCTGGCACATCTTATATATATTTGGATCCCATTTTCCATCTTACTTTTTCATTTTTTTGTTCATTTTATTTAAAGAGACAGCGAGCATATTAAAAAGCCTAACTTAATTGAACAATAAAGATCATACTATTTTCAAGCATCTGAAGAATTTAATATGCTATGTGACTTGGTGAAATGAAAATCATTTCAATAAGCAACTGGATTTTCCTCTCTCACTGTTTACTTATCCTTTTATTGCTACCAGGAAAAATTGACAGAAATTAAATCTGAGATCTTCTGTGTAACCAAATTAAAATCACTTCAATCACAAACTGTGCAAGCAACACCAGTAAATATGACTGAGGGTCATGCATTATGGAAAATGTTGGGGCATATATAGCTAGATTTGTCTCAGTGTTCAATGATTTTCTTTCCCACCTCTGCTTGCCATTAGATCATCTCTTTCTGCTTCTTTTTGTTACTTGTGGTAGTGGGGCTACCATCAATTCATACAGGTTGATTTTTCTCTCCTCACTCTTTCCAGGATTTTTATCAGCGGCAATGAGGAGATTTTCTGCTGAGTGGTGCCCTTTGTGAATACCGCCCCCCATCTCTGCCCCATTAACCCCAGGCAGGGCATCAGTAGATGTAAGGGAGAGAGTAACATCTAAGCTAGTCACATTACTGGCCCTAAACATGTACTAATGAGTTTGCTCTAAATAGGTAAATAGCTGATGCAACTTTGTAAACTTTGCAAGTGCCATTTCTAGGGAATGTTTCCTCAGTTCTCCTGCCTAACAAATTACACATTTTCCATGACCTCTTATAATTTAGTGAAATGCTTTTCTACCTTGAGAATTCTTTGAAGTGAAAGCATTACAACGTGTTTTAAAAATTAATTTCTATATTATAAGATTGCCCTTGTTTATGACCACAGAACTTGTATTATATATAATTTACATAAAGGAAAGTTCAGTTCAATCATTAAAGGAATGACTTCAGAGTATGAAGTACTAAAAGCTTTGTGCTGAAACCTACACAACAGAAAATGAATACCCTGATTTGCATTTATACATTAGAACAATTATGCCATGTGATAGATATGCCAAGTGTAATTTCATGTAGGCTTCATGTGTGACAAAAGGAGTCTTAATTCATTCATTGAACATTTGTGACCCTGAGTTTTGTTATTCAAATTTTTGCTGTGAAGTCATTACCTCACTTTGTTTCTATTTAAGTTCAAATTACAATAAGATCTTATACTAAAAGCCACTTTACTAGTTCAGGCAGTGTACCAACTGAAACATACTGCTACATGCTCACTTGCATAAACCATTGTTGCAGAGTTACTCTTATTTTGTCACTCTCTAAACCTAAATAGACTAGGATGGAAAGGGTAACAACTATCTCTCATTCCTGTGGGTGAAGACCATACAAATTTTAATACACAACACATGGTCCTCTATAGAAAACCTTACATCTCCTACAATTCCTCAGATTCATGTGTGTAAAATCCTAAGCTAACCAAAAATCATAAGCCACCTTTCCTCCCAAGCTACAAAAATTGGATGGTAGGACTTGAATTACACTCAAATCAATTACATCTCTGAAACAATGTTTGTGTTCTGGTGCCCCTTATCTATTCTCTATAGAATAAAGAGAGAGAGAGAGCACAAGAGAAATGAAATTGCCCAACTCAACAGGCTGGCATTGTTGCTGTGGGGGGAAAGCCGCAGGTTGCAGAGGTGGCCTGGCCTTGGCAGCACTCCAGCAGGTATCGCGCTGTGCTGGCCAGGCTGGGATTGGCTGATTGGGAGGGAAAAGGTGGTAGTTCCAGCTCAGGTGCTGGGACTACAACTTCCTACATGAGGCGGGGCAGAAGTGCTGCCACATTGGTTGGTGGCGAGGTGAAACGCACCGGGGATTGGTGGGGAGGCTGGAAGGAGTGGGACTTCTGGGCCTCCTGACTCCGGATTGGTGGTTGGACCTATTTAAGGCTATGTGGCATGGGTGGATGACGCCATTTCAACACGGCTTTTGGAAGGAGAGGGGGCCTGCAAACAGCAGAGAAATAGCAGCAACAGAGAGTGGCAGTAGTGGAGTAGTGGCAGCCAGTTCAGCGCCACCATTGCTGATAGGGCTGGCAGAGAAGTGACAGCAGTGGAGAGCTGCAGCAGCACAGTAGCAGCCCTCGGTAGCTCAACCATTGCTGGTAGGCCTGGAAACACAACTTGCCACTTGGCTCCCATTGAATGCTCTCAGCTGCCGTGCTTGGACTCCCGACACCTCCCTTCCTCAGCCATGCCACCCAAAGGCTCCAAACAGCAGGCTGCACCTGCCTACCCTACCATGAGGGGCCAGGTAGGTCAGCCCAGAAAGTCCTGGGTGGACCTAGCACCCAGGGCAAAAACCAGTGGTCTTCAACCCTCTGGTGCCCCCCCCATGCCTGCACACTCCACAGTGCCAGGGGACGATGTCTTGACTGGGCTAACTCGCACTTCATCACAGGTCAGGAGAATGGGGGCATCACTTGTCTCTGGGCCGTGGGCTCTGGCCTCCCATACAGCAGATGCTTCTGAATGTGGGTGGAATACAGGGGGGGGGGGGAGGTTGCATTGAAACTTCTCTGTGAGCAGCTTGAGCATGAACAGCTCATCTAGCAGTTCAACCAATTCCAGTAGTAGTTCCTCCACCACCAGTTCTGAGGCCAGTGTGACACCTGGTGCCTCCTCTGCCAGCGACAAACACAAGAGGCAAAAGTGGAGGTGCTCCATCAAGAAAAGGAGTAAAAGGGATGGTGCCAAAGGGTCCAAGAACACAAGAAACAGGGTTGGTGAATTCTTCAGTTCATCCTTGGGCAGGGGATGACAATTGGTTGGGGGGAGCCTTGGTTCTGGGAATGACTTCCTGGACCATCAGGTGTAGGTCCAGGCAGCTGGGTTTGTAGGGTGTGAGGGTGAATCAACAGGCTTCTGCCTTCCCCAAATTCTCATCAGCGAGAACCCCCCAGGCCTCCATCTGTCCAAAAAGATAAGGAAGTGGATACTCAGGAGATATTATGTAGATGTGTCCACCCTGTTAAAGCCCAGAGGGGAGGAGGCTGGGGCCATCATGTCCAGCAAGAAGGACAAGAAAGAGGCCAAGACCCATCTGGTGGAATGCTCTTTTATTGATTGGATGGAGGGTTTTGGGATTTTCATGGAGATGGGCTCTATGGCCTATCCTGAATGGGCTTGCACCTTGCAAATCACATGGTCCTTAAATGTCCTTAAAGCCAGGTCCATTGGGAGGAAAGCCACAGCCATTGCATATGACACTGCCTTCCATCAACACACTTCCCAGAGTGACACCATCAGGCAGGACCTCATTGACAGTGACATCACAGAAATCACAGAAATCTGCTGTGATACAGGATGTCCTGTCTTTGCTAGTCCCAGCCTCAGAACCTACAAGAGAGCTGTCTCCAAGCTGTCCAACTTGTTTGTGGTAACTGGTCTCTGGGCCCACTAGCCAATTCGGTCCCACACCATCATACAATTCCTGGTTTGGTTGAGAAAGGCTGGGATTGCGCCCCAGACCATGGTGGTCCAGTTGGCTGGGATTTCCTTCTTCTCCAAAGATGGAGGAGGGGGGTTCTGAGACCCTTGCACATCCTTCCTTGTAAGGACAATGTTAGAGGCCTAGAGGAGGACATAGGCAGGCAGTGGGGATGGCAGGAGACCTATTTGTTTCAAGATACCTTCCATGTTCTCCACACAACTTGACCAGGTCTGGACCTCCATGTTCAAGGCCAGCCTGTTCAGAGCTGCCTTCATAACTGCCTTCTTTGAGGCACTGAGGGTAAATGAGCTTGTGCTTTCTTCCAAGTTGGATGGCTCAAAATGTGCACTCCAGAGGGAGGATGTTTCTTTTGTGGAAAACATTGTTTAGTTCTTCACATGTCAAAATGCAACCAATATGGCAGGGGATCCTCCATTGTGCTGAGAAGGCTGCACGGCTCCCACCTGTGCCCTGTTTGGTCCTTACATAGATATGTGGCATCCTGCTAGAATGAAGGCCTTCTTTTCAGCCACAAAGATGGCTCCCCACTGACACAGTTCCAGATGGTGTCAGTGCTTCACTCGGCCTTGCAACATGTAGGACTACCACCGGAGGACTTGGGGGGGGGGTGTCACTCATTCCATACTGGGGCTTCTACTACTGCTGTGGGATACAGCCTGACAGTGGACTCTATAAAAAGACTGGGCAGGTGGAAATCTGGGGCTTTTGCAGGCTACATTCACCTGGGAATGGACTTTTGTTTGGGACTCTCTTGAAGGTGGGGATATAGCTGCCTAGGTTTGGTGGAAGAAAGCTGCTGGCATAGATCTTGGATATGGTGGGTGTGGTTTCTGGTGCTGCATAGCACTGGATCAGGAGTCCAACAGGGGACCCAGGGGTGCTGGGAGCATTGTGGTGTTGCCATTGTAGGGACAATGCCGGACCTGCACCCCCAGTGACAAGGGGAAGGGATGCAGACATGCAATCAACTGGTTACCAAAGATGCGGATGGGTGTTTAACTGCTTAGCCCTTTTTGTCATCCTGAAGCCTGGCTGTGACCAAGCAAATTCGTTCATCAATCAATACAGGATTGGTAGATGCCAGATCCAGACCTCATGAGTTTCAGGCCAACCCTGTATCACAGCTGTTTTTTCAATAAAGTTGTGGCCTTTTCAATTGGCTCTCATGTGGTCATGACTTGCAATGCCTCCCCTCCATTGCAAACCTTAGTTCTGAATTATATTAATTTTATACAGGAAAATTCTTCCTATTGTAAAGTACAGTCTCTAAGGTTTTAAATTTTTGAGAATTGGGAAAGTAAAATGGTTTAGCTGCCAATTTTTCTTTCTTTCTTTCAATAAGCCTATCTAATCCTCACTTTGTCTCACTTAGTACAACACAGAATTATGATAATCTTTTAGGAGGTTATTGCATGTTAGGGAAGAACTAGAATTTCAACAAGATTGCTTTAACAAATACATTGTTAGATTATTCTATTTTTTCTTTCCATTACATGTCCAAATTCTGTTTTTCTATCAAGTCAATGTGATTGTTATTAATTCAAACAACTATCAAGGCACTGCAGTGCCCACCTGAAATGAATATTCTTTTAAGCACAATTATAATTCACAAAAAAGTAACAAGCCCTGTGGACCAATGTTTCAGTTTACAGAAACAGAATCTCTGAATAAACACTCTAGTCTCAGATCCAAGTACCAAACAAACCAACATCAAAACCACAAAGATCCATTATAAAACACACCCTAACTGTCTGCATCCATCATTATGCTCCTACCACTTGTCAGAACTGTGCTTTTAGCCTTGAGGTCTGGCTTATCAACTGAATGGCAAGTGAAGACTTTCCATTATTTAATTTCTATTTAATAAATTCCCTATGTATAACATTTCTGGAATTGATTATAGAAAAAATAATCACTCATTTTGGCATTTCTCTGGGCCATAGATCACAGCACTAAAGTGTGTTTCACATACTAAATTCAATTTAATTATGTGGGTTTATCATAATACAAAGGCACAGTCCCCAGTAAAATTATGTTTACAAGAGTGAATAGATTAACTAAATCCATTCATCTTGCTATAGTTTGGCCTGGATGGAGGTGAGAGTACATAAAACTAGAATAGTTTTGGTCTGCTGTTCAGAATAGCATTTTGCTATCTTAAGGCCTTTTTCAGGGGCTACATGAAATTCTAAAAGGACAATACATAAACACATTGGTATGCATTGCCTGTGACCTATACATATCTATAGTATGAACGTCACATCTGTGGGGGAGATGTTCCTGGATGTAGAATGAGAACATGAAACCAGGGATAATAGCAAACCCGACTTAAATGAATAACTTCCAGCAGAGGCTGATAACAGAGTCATGCAAGAGGACCTAGAGAACTCCTCTCTAGGCATTTCTAGGCCCACTCGTGTATTCTATGGTCAACTTTTGCTGGAAGCATACCACAGAATCGCACTGGAGGACCTAGAAAATGCCTAGAGAGTGTGTGTGTTTTTCAGACATGGGTAAGTGAAATTGTGGTTACTGGCCCCATGGATACTGGGGTCATGCTGTATTTATCGAATCATAGAATCATTGCATCATAGAATTGGAAGAGACCACAAGGGCCATCCAGTCCAACCCCCTGCCATTCAGGAAATCACAATCAAAGCAGCCCTAAAATATGGCCATCCAGCCTCTGTTTAAAGACCTCCAATGAAGGCGGTCTTTAAAAGGTCTGTTTAAAGACCTCCGAGGGAGTGTGTTCCACTGTTGAACAGCTCTTACTGTCAGAAAGGTCCTCCTAATGTTGAGGTGGAATCTCTTTTCCTGCAGCTTGTATACATTGTTCCGTGTTCTAGTGTCTCCATTCCCAATGTGACCCCCTCTTCAAATACTTAAATAGGGCTATCATATCACCCTTTAACCCTCTCTTCTCCAGGCTAAACATACCCAACTCTCCAAGTCTTTCCTCATAAGGCATGGTTTCCAGACCTTTCACCATTTTGATTGCCCTCGTCTGGACACGCTCCAATTTGTCAACATCCTTTTTGAATTGTGGTGCCTAGAACTGGACACAGTATTCCATGTGATGCCAGATCAAAGCAGAATAGAGTGGCACTATTACTTCACTTGATCTAGATGCTATACTTCTATTGATGCAGCCTAAAATCACACTCTTGACTCATGTTCAACTTGTGGTCTACTAGGACTCCTAGATCCCTTTCACAAGTAGTCTTGTTAAGCCAGGTGTCCTCCATGCTAATACTATGCATTTCATTTTTCCACCCTAAGTGCCTTACATTTCTCCATGTTGAAATTCATTTTGTTAGCTTTGGCCCAGCTTTCTAATCTATTAAGGTCTTCTTGAATTTTGATCCTGTCCTCTGGGGTATTAGCTATTCCTTCTAATTTGGTATCATCTGCAAATTTGATAAGCATGCCTTCTATTCTTTCATTTAAGTCATTGACAAAGATGTTGAATAGTACTGGGCCTAGGACAGAACCCTGTGGCACCCCACTGGTCACTTCTTTCCATTGCTGAGCACCCTTTTAGAATCATAGTTCAGACATTTCTGGATCAGGGACTCTCAAACCCACAATGTTTCTGAGGAAATGTTACTTTAGACCAGGGGTAGGCAACCTGTCCCCTTTAAGGGCCGAGGGACTTCAGCTCCCAGAAACCTCAGCCATGTTGGCCAATAGTCCCATGTTGGCCAATAGCTCCTGGGATTCTGGGAGCTGAAGTCCCTCGGCCCTTAAAGGAGACAGGTTGCCTACCCCTGGTTTAGACATATAGGAACTTAAAATTGCAGCCCCTATTTGAGGAGGTTGGGTTTCGGAGTTGTCACTTTAATTTCTGTCAGTGTTCCTCATGTAGAAAACTAAACAAAGAAAAGGGGTCACTGGAAGACACTATCAAGGACATAGTCATGGTAATCTGGATTACTACACAAAGGGATCTTGTAACATCCTTGAGATGAAGGGGTGAAACACATGGGTCACATACAGCAGTTTCAAACAGCTTTGAAGGTGGGGTGTTTAGATGATGCACACCTCCAAAGCAGGTGGAAACCTGAAAGAAATTGTGCTCTGGAGCACAAAGAACCCAGAATGTTCCTACTTAGCTTGGAAAATGCGCACCTTCAACCCTGAATATAAATGCTCTGACACCAGAGCAATTCTAAAGGAGCGATCTATCCTAACTGCAATCCTAACCCTAACGCTGCATACAAACACACTGGTGCAGGTGCACATTAAAAAAGGATGGAGATGCTGTATCTAAGCAGTTGAGCCAGCAATGCAAAAAAGTGAAAGTGTGACACCTCCAATGGATGTAATTATAACATACACAAACCAGACAGTCTAAGAGGGGGCATGGGGTGTGTGAAGGGGGCATGTAAACGGGTCTCCATGATTGTACTTTGCCAATGTTCTACTGGTCACACCGATGCTCCAATGCCCTGTACTGGTGGAAGATCACAGGTGCAACTTTGTGGATGATCAAAGGGGCAGCCATCAAATGGGATGGCATCTAGGCAGCAGGCAGTTGCTGGCAAGTGTATTTGTGTGACAGTGTGCATTCATGATGGGAAGGTGGTAAAAAAATTACCCAGCAGTGTGGCTTGATGCTACACTGTGTGGTCAGGCCGTGCACATTTGGGCTGCCTTAGGAGAGGCCTATGCAGTCAGGGGAGATTCAAACAACTTTTAGAAAAAGCAGGTTCACGACGCCTTTTCCTGCCCATCTGCTCTGCATCAAAGTAAGAGAAAGAAGTTGGTAGCATAAGTTTTCATAGACTGGCTACAATCTGATGAAATAGACTTAAATCTATAAATGCTTATGTTACCAACTTTGTTCTCTCTCAGTTAATCTCTTAGGTGCTACTTCATCCCTTTGCATGGAACACATTTAATGAGCCTCCTTTAAAATCTGGTCATGCCCTGTGAAGAATAGTACACTGGAACTGAAAAATTGTTTGAAATAATATTAATAGAAGATGTGAATGTGAAAATCTTAAATAATTCTATGCAAAAGAACAGCTTCAAAAGTTTCACATTGAAAACATTTGGGAAGGGAATATTTCACCATTTAAGAAAGGACTTCCAATATCCTTTTGTTGTGCCATCAAGACAGCTTTGACTTATGGTCACTCTATGAAGGAAACATTGAAGAGACCCTGTTATTAACAGCCCTACTCAAAGCTGTGACTACTTTGATTGATTCAATCCTTATACAAGCTTTCTCCCTCTTTTCCTACTGGCTTTCCCTTTACAGAGTATTATAATATTTTCCAATGAGTCAAATAAATACATCTGAGAGTCAATCAAGCCTTTCACAAAGATAAAATGGTTAAAATGAGGTTTGTGCTTTGGGTGAAAGGCCTGATGGGATCTCAGATCTATTTAATTGTCTTTTTGGCAGTCCGTGCTATCTGAGGATCTCTCCTCCATCACGACATTGCAAATGAGTTAATTCCCCCACCCCCATCTTCTTTCTTCACTGTCCAGTTTTTACATCCATCTAGGACAGGGGTAGGCAACCTAAGGCCCGAGGGCCGGATGTGCCCCCCTGAGGCCTTTGGACCGGCCCCAGGCCGGTCCTGCCGTCGCCGCCCCCGCCGCTGCCACCCGCCATGATGATATTATTATTGTTGTTATTACTTGTTCTTGGGGTTTTCTTGGCAAAATCTCCACAGGGGTTTTGCCATGGCTTTTCTGGGGCTGAGAAAGTGTGCATGCATATTTTTTAATTTTTTTAAAAAATATTTATTTATTTATTTATTTATTTATTTATGGTATTTCAGCCCCCCAGTTGTCTGAGGCACAGCAACTCGGCCCCCGGCTCAAAAAGGTTGCCTACCCTTGATCTAGAATATACTGGAAAGGTCTTGAGAATGTCTAAAAGTACTGAGAATCTGTACTTAGGATAAGAGGCTACAGTTATAACAGAATATGGAGAAACAGAATGGCTCCAAATTGGCAAAGCTGTCAAGCAAGACTGCATTCTGTGAATCTATTTGCTCAATTTATATGTGGACAATATAAGAAAAGCAGGCTTAGACTCAGAAAATAAAGGAATAAATATAGAAAGAAGGAATATCAACAATCTAAGATATGCAGATGACACCATACTACTAGCAGAAAACATCACACTCAGAACAACTACTTAAAAAGTTCAAAGAAGAAAGTGCAAAGGCAGGCTTAAAGCTGAACATAAAGAAAACAAAAATGATGACTATGAAGGACTTACATACATTCAATCTGGACAACGAGGAAATTGAAATAGTAGAAGAGTTCCCGTACCTTGGATCAAACATTGATCAGAAAGGAGACTGCAATCAAGAAATCAGAAGAAGACTAGGAATGGGAAGGGAAGCCATGAAAGAACTAGGTAAGATCCTAAAGAGCAAAGACCTGATACTCAATA
Organism: Phrynosoma blainvillii; assembly: GCA_026167975.1. Taxonomy (NCBI): domain Eukaryota; kingdom Metazoa; phylum Chordata; class Lepidosauria; order Squamata; family Phrynosomatidae; genus Phrynosoma; species Phrynosoma blainvillii. Next base: position 91,430,955 of record JANUYF010000001.1, on the reverse strand, counting down.
TTAAAGTTAGGATTGTACAAGGCATTGTATTCTTTCCTCAATGCCATCCTGACCTTCTCCTCATGAGAAAAGGACGGGATGACGGGGGGGGGGGGGGGGGGGGAAGGGCCCAACTGGTGTCACCCCTCTTTTGGGGTGTCACTTGGTGCAAACTGCACTATTGCACCCCCTAGTGATGCCACTGCATAGGTATGGTTTACACTGAAGTTAACAACTATTTTTAACTTGTCAACTTCTTTAATGTGTTTAGTTTATCTAACCTGTTAATATAGACTCTACTTGTACACCTCCCTGAGATCTTGTGATATAGAGCACGGTATAAATATTTTAATAAATCAATCCATAAAACCTTCAGAAAATTTTTGCTTACACAGCTATAGGTATGAACAATTCTTTCAACAGTTACACAATAGGATACAGCATCATAGGGAAAAGAGGCAAAAATTCAATTGTCAATATCATAATGCTTTAATAAATTTATAATTCAAACACAGAATACTATTGTGAACAATTCTGATTGCCATAAAGGTTATTAAAGAAAGAAAAGGTACATAGCAAGGTAACTGAAAAGATCACTGGCTAAAGGAATTCTCCTACAAGGAAAGATCCCAGTGCTTCAGTCTTTTAAAATTAAGTACAGAGGAAAGTGGAATCTGAGAGAACAGTCTTCACTTCTTAGACAGAGAAAGAGGAAGGGCTTCTACAAGGTTTGGTGATAGTTGTTAACACAGATTGCTTTAAAAAGGAGATTAGATAAATTAATGACAGCTGTCATGCCTCTGAATATCAATTATGTATGTCCTACTTGTGAACTGCACATAGGCATTTGTTTGGCCACAGTGGGATACAGGATGATGGACTACAGAGATCTTTGGTCTGGTCCAGTAGGCACCATCTACATTCTTTACTATGCCCATGAAAGTTCTCACTAAGTATTTGTTGTCTCTTAGATACACATACTTAGGGATATTACAGGAATTTGTAAATTAGTAATATTAATAACTGAAAGATGGGCAACTTTTAGAAAGGGAAAATAATAGGGCAGCCTTCCATGCCCTTAAAGAGGAAACAAACTTCTGCTTAAAAATTATTTTGCACACAACATTGCATTCAGAGTGATGGCTCAACCAGTTATCCATGAAAGCCAGGTAATTGCACCGTTTAATCATAACAACTAGTGTAAGTTCTATTTTTCAAAAATTTTCAATACCCTTTCCACTTATAAGTGGATGCAGGGGAAAGGCTGACATCAAAATTCATGAGTACTATTCCATTAATTGGCATTTCTAGCCAATTATTGCACATTATAGCCTTACATCTCAATAAAAAGAGATCACTTTTCTTTGTCTCTGATTCAAATAAAATTACCATGAATCCAGCCAAATGACTTTAACAGGGTAACAAAGTTAATCACTTAAACTAGAAATTTTCCTTGAAAAGTTAATCAGGGCAAAACATTCCCCTAATACCAATAACAGCTGGAGAGTTTGCACTTTAGAAGAAACTGAAATGGCTTGTAACACAGAATAAAGATAAAAGTCGATCTTTTTAATTATAATATATTACGTTTTTTTGTTACATATCACAGATTGCCTTTGTTGTTAACATTTATTCATAGAGTGGGCAAAGCCAAAGTTCTGATGTTCATGCAATATGAGTGGCCTTCATTTGCCAGACCTTTTATACAAGTGTAAAATCTGATGTGCTGGAAATTTGATAGGCTGGGCTAGATGCAATATACATAGTAATGACCACTTTAGAAAGTCCAAATTTCTGCCAATTTCCTTTTCAAGGTCATCATATGAGAAATGGTGTGAAATGGGGTGAGACAGTATAAGGAAGTCTCATTTTCTGCAACTTGGGTACCATGCACCAGTAAAAAATGGCCAGTTAATCAATGTCTTCTGGAATTACAAACACCCCTAGCATATGAGCATATGAGTATTTAGCACCACTGGTTTTACTCTTCAGGATTTCTAGCTTCCATTTTATATGGAGGAAATACCTTTTTGTTCAGGCAGGCCTTTGTTACTTACACAGGGTTGCTATATGAAAGGTTCGCCTCCCCCCCATGGGATGTTTGCAGCCTTAAAATGTTAAAATTCATTGCTTTTTACACTGTTGTAGACTAACCAGTTTTCCATGTTAAAATTTTACTTGTTTTATTCCTTTTTTTTGGTTAACTGCCTTGAGTCACATTTTAGGACTCAAGGTGGGGCATATATTGAGTGAATAATTAAAATAAATACATCCATGGTCACAAGATATGCAGAAAACCTCAGTATGATGGGGAAACAGCAGCAACATTCTGCAAACATTGAGCACCTCACTCTCCATGCTGAGATTTTTTCGCCAGGTGCAGACCTAAGCATGCATGTGAAATGTAAACTGAGAAAGGTGATGGACATATATTCAAAAGACTCGTATGTAACGCAGATATACTCTTAAAAGAGCCAAGGTTGGCTGCAGCCTTTTAAGATGTTTTAGATCTGTCCCTGCTCTATAGATTCATTTGAAATCCATAACAGAGTCCATTTATGCACATATTGTATAAATACAGGGCTTTCTCCATGCAACTCTTGCTTTTCATTCACTAGTATCTTCTAGCGGGAATATAAATAAGGAAATGCTAATTAAAGTCAGCCCTCCATATACACAGATTCTTTATCCATGGATTCAAACATCCACACCTTGAAAATATTGAAAAGAAATACAAATTCCAAAAGGCAACACTTGATTTTGCTATTTTATGAAAGGAATACCATTTTGCCACACCAGTTGTACTTAATCCATGGATTTTGGTATCCACAGGGGGGTCTTAAAACCAAACCCAGCAGATACCAAGGGCCCACCAGAAAAGTTTTAAGGCAAAACATTTTTAAAGGCCCATGGAATAACTTTTGAAAAGTGAGGGCAGTAAATAATTTTATTTATATAGTTCTATCCCAGGCATTATTCCCTGGAAGAAAAGCATAGTGATTTGGATGTTGATGAATACTCTGTGAATAGAAGAGTTCCCTCTGTTGGCAGAAGGGACTCTAAACCAGCAGATATTTCTGCTGGATTTCTCTCCTGTCTGCAGCCTCCTGCATGGACCTTGCATATCCTAAGGCAGGGGTAGCAATCTTTCCCCTTTAAGGGCCAAGGGACTTCAGCTCCCGAAGCCTCAGCCATGTTGGCCAATAGTCCCATGTTGGCCAATAGCTCCTGGGATTCTGGGAGCTGAAGTCCCTCGGCCCTTAAAGGGGAAAGGTTGCCTACCCCTGTCCTAGGGGGTCTCCACATGCTCTGAATGCATTTTAGAGGTAATAAAGTGGGTGAGGGTTGGTGGTGAAAAATATGTCCCCCTCCTTGTAAATGCAGCTCCACTTAGGGAAACTCCTACCAATGGAGTATTAGGATCCAAGCCGATAATTCCTTTGAGTTACTCAGTACTGTGTTACACAGGACTGCACACACTGCAGCAGTTTGTAATGAAAGATGCTTTTAATTTACATGAAAAAAATCAGCCTGCCACTCTGAAATATTTTATTCCATTCCTCTGAGTTATCTATTTTAATGTGATGAGATTTGTTTCATCTCAGGAACTGGGAAATTTTTTAAAATGTCATTTCATTATTATTATTATTATTCATACAAGAGTACTGCGCACTCTGGCAGAAGGGCAATATAAACTACTTGGGGAAGTAGAATATTTCTTTTCACTTGGTTTGTGTGTGTGCAAAATCTACTACCAACATTGAGAAATTTGCCTATCTTGCAGGAAGGCAACCAGAAAAGAAGCAATGCCACAACAGCAGAATAAAACTGGAGCAGCCTTCAACAAATCCACACTCTAAAAGACAAGGGGATGATGAAATCTTTGATCTATTTGTTTTTTACATTTATTAATAGAACTCTTTGCCTACCTGGCACCCATGGTGAGATACAATTTTAAAAGTAACAACATAAAGTATAATAAAACCAAAGAAAGCACAAGAAATATGGAGGTGAAAGCTTTATAAGACCTGAAGAAAAACCAGAATAGCACAAACCAGACACTATATAGAAATCACCAGACAATCCTCCAGTGGGCCAGGCAAAAATTGAAGCACTGGCCATCATTTAAATTGTTGTTGCTTGGCTGTAATAAAATCACACACTCTGCTCAAGTTGCTCTTTTTGCTTCAGTACCAGTCAGAAGAAAATTGCCAAGTGGCAAAAAGTGTTGGAAAAGTTTATAACAGAGGGTGCTTGAAATTCACAAAGGGAACTCTAAATGTTCACCTCCTGGGTAAGAATAATTTGGTGCTGAAATATCTGCACTTTTCTTTTCTTTTTTAATTGTTTTAAAAATTTATTAGTTAAAATAACACAGCATATAACACATCAACCATTTCCAATTCCACAACATGCAGTTATCCATTATCGAAATAAGGAGAGAGAAAAAAAGCTATACATACAAGTACATCTTATACAGTGTATATAGTATTAATATAACAATATTAATAGTAATATTAATCATGCAAAAGTATTTTATTTCTCCTTACATCTCATTGTTTTATCTTATCTTATTTCATTTCCTTACTTAACATTAAGTTCTTACATAAACTGTTACCACTATCGTTTAACATCCTACCCTCTTCCATTCTTACCTATCACATATCTCCCCTTGCCTAAACCTTCCATCCTCCTACCTTTCCACTTCCTCTTCTACATATACACCTCCTATTACCTTCAATCAATTTATCAAAATAACCAATCCAGCTTTCTTTCTATTCACTCTTCCTTTCTATCTTCTTCTCAACCTACATCTTCCCTCATCACACTCGAAAACCTACCTACTCTTACTTTCTAACATTCTCTTTTCTTCTATATTACCTACTCCCTCCTTCTTCACACTCTTCTCTCATTCTCTCCCATTCTGTCTTCCTTCCCATTGGTTAACAGTTTAGTATTTAATTTTGATGTCTTCCTGTAATCAAATTTTCTTTATCAAAACTTGTCTTCTTTCCTATGAGTTTCATCTTCCCATTATGTAGTGCTCTAGCTTGCTCTATCTATACTTCCATAGTTCTCTTTCTCTGTTAAGTGTATATTTACCTTTCTCGTATGTTCATACCTTCTTTTGTTATTCTTTTTTGTTTTCAATCTTCTATATTTTTACCTTTCCCCTTCTCAACTAATCAGCAATAAGTACCTATATTATTTACATCATATTTTTCTATTCAGAAGGATAGGTTTATTTTGGCTATCAAATGTCTGCATTTTTCTAAAGGTTGGATCTCATTTTTCTTGGTTGATATATCAGTTCACAGCCTATGGTAGGATGACTGCGCTACATTTATCTGACTCAGACTCTCAGTGGAACTGAATCTGGGCTTCTTCACCATTTAAGTCCCTTTCTGCACAGTTGAAGTTTATTAAAAATAGCCCTATATTCTGTGCCAGGCTCTTGGATATAGCAAGGAGTTCTCTCCTTTGTGATGGAAAGGATGCAGTGATGTGGGATCACCACTCCACTAGTGGATTACCTGTCTAGCAGTATCCTACTTCTGGATGCAGGTTCAACATGTGCTGATACCTTTGACCAGTCAGCCAATAAAATACTGTAATGAACTGTTTCTACTCTCTATTTTTTCTGGGGATAACAAAAAATTGCTGCACAAAGATTTGATCTCCCTCTTATTGACTCTTGCAAAATTGCTAGATACTGGAAAATATTAGAAAGTCTCAGCATGTGCAGTTGGCTCACGAAGATCTGTAAATCGTATTATCAGAAAACAACTGACAGAAAAATTGAGGGAGCAATGGGGTGGTTTTAAAAAAGGCATATTCACTGCTGTGTGGTATCTGTCCATTTTATCAGCAAATAAGGACTCACTGCCACATGGCTCAGTTGTATCAGATGAAATTCTGGAACAATAACTTCATTTTTTCACCCAGCATAATGTTTTTTCCTCAATAATGTGTCTTCAGGTGAGCAAAAGTTTGCTCTTATTCATGATTGTCACTGTATATAATTTTTTATGCTCTTCTATTGCTTCTCCCCCCTCCCAAGAATATAAAACCAAAAACTAGTGATTACTATTGAACAAGGAAGGAAGGGGCAAAGTCCACATAATAAAATTGGAAAATACTCAAAACTGAAAAGTTACAATAGATTACAAAGCATTAAAAGCCAAACTGAACAGAATCACCTTTATTTTATATGTTTTAGCTATATGTTGCCAGAGTGAAAAGTGGAGCTCCTGTGCCTTTAATGGTCATGTCGAAGAGGGAATTTCAGCAGGTGTTGCTTTTTACCTGGTTCCATGACAAGTAACACTTGTTGAAATTCTCTCTTCTGCACAAATAACAAAGGTAAAGGAGGCCACTACTGTTTCTAATCTGTCAGGCCCAATTCCACTACATTCAAACCCTAGGAACCACTGCATCTTCAGATTACAATACTGTACACATTGAGCCAAGTGTAGTGGTTAATACAAGATATGCAGCAATAGCATGGAGAAAAGGTGAAACTTTAATCCCTTTTGAACCCCAATGACCACCTTAGGACAACTGACTAATTCAAAGGCCTAAACCAGGGGTAGGCAACCTCTCCCCTTTAAGGGCCGAGGGACTTCAGCTCCCAGAAACCTCTGCCATGTTGGCCAATAGTCCCATGTTGGCCAATAGCTCCTGGGATTCTGGGAGCTGAAGTCCCTCGGCCCTTAAAGGGGAAAGGTTGCCTACCCCTGGCCTAAACCCTAGAATCTTCCCCTAAAAATCTGTGCAGCTTCTTGTAGTACTACTATAGTGAGTTTACCCAGGAACCTAAGGAGTGGCTTTGGTTGAGCTGGTTCATAAAGATAACCAGATGCAGTTAATGCGCTAGCTGTAAGGGCTGAAAACAGCATAATAATAATAATGATGGTGATGAATCTAGATCTTACTGCTTGATATATTAAATAAAAACTATTAATTGACAATACTGGAAATTGTAAAAACCATCTTTTGTGATGGCACTGCAATAGCAAAATTAGGCTACTGGACAAAATGGAGGCCTAGCCTGCACTTGCCAGGATACTCTGGGGTCAGCCAGCATTACCTGGCTTTCCATTCCTGTACCTGGGCAACTGTCTGCATAGGCATCCTGCTGAGCTGCCTGGCATGTCCACCCCTGCAGCGGGTCACTTGCTTCTGAGGTCAGAATGAGGTGCCCAGAGTTGATCACACAGCTGGGTGCTTTGTTGTGACCTCAGAGAGAACAACTGATGATAGCAGAAGATGCACAGGGAGGGTCATTAGGAAGCCCATGTAGACAGCCACCCCAGCATAAGAATGGAGAGCTAAAGATCTTCCTGGAAGATCTAGAGCAGGGGTAGGCAACCTTTCCCCTTTAAGGGCCAAGGGACTTCAGCTCCCAGAAGCCTCAGCCATGTTGGCCAATAGTCCCATGTTGGCCAATAGCTCCTGGGATTCTGGGAGCTGAAGTCCCTCAGCCCTTAAAGGGGAAAGGTTGCCTACCCCTGATCTAAAGTAAGAGATAACTTATTTTAATGCATATTAGAGGTATTATACTCTGGTTCTGGTGCTGAATGTGCTGGATGTCATCTGGGCTGTTCACATCAGGGCCATGCATCATCTGAACAGAACATCACCAGAACAGTGGGAAGGCCTCCCTACAGCTCACTTTCCCCCCTCTAGCACTTGGCAGACAGTTGGAATAGATGGCCCTTGCAGTCCCTTCAGACTCTGTAATTCAATCATCCATTCTTTTATCTTCTTGTTTAGCTGTGTGCTTTCTTCTACAGTCATTCTTCATATTTACTTTTGAGTAGCTGCCCTTTCATGCTCACTGTCTCTTCTCCCAGGGAATAACAACAACAACAACCTTTTCCACATGGTATTTTTCAAGAAGCAACTCTGGATTATGAAGGGAAGCCACTTTAAGGAAGGGAGAAAAATCTGGAATATATTTCTTTGGGGTAAAGAAAGAGATTCTTCCAACCTAGCTTTGGAAACCTTAGGTTGGAAAATAGATGTTTGCTGGATTGTGTTGAGGCTTGTTAGAGAAGTGTGGGGAAAATGCTTAATTTTCAGAAGGAAAGCTACAGGGGATTGAGGATTAGAGGGACCAATACCATCTGTACTATTAGCTTTTCTTAATTCTCTGGGAGGCACTGGCTGCTTCATGCTAAGTAAAAAGGGAAAGATACTCTGCATGTGTTCAGAGGTGCTCCTAGTGCATACTTGATGTCTGACATAAATAACTTTTGGCAGCTAGGCTGAGACATAATTTATGGACTCCCTAGAACAGCAGAAATCAGTTCATTAAAAGTACAAACAGATTATACAGAAAATTAAAAGATTCATAGAATCATAGAGTTGGAGGAGACAACAAAGGCCATCCAGTCCAACCCCCTGCAATGCAGGAAAAGAAGGCAGGATGTGGCTGGAAAGTGAGTGGACAATGCACAGCTCAGTATATTCTTGAACTGTCATTCCCTTCAATTGCCATCTCCATGAGGAGGAAGGAGAATTCAAAGAGGGAGGTCTCAGCTTTGATGGAAAGCAGGTATACAGAAGGTTGACTGTTACAATAAAAGTATCTGTACCTGTACACACAAGGCTTTACAGTTTCAAACTTATTCACATGAATACTACAAGGATTTTTTCCAAACTTACATTTGTGAAGGACTGTTTATGTGTTAGTGATTTTTATTTAGGTACTACTTGCTGTTGATGTGTAAGAGTGGTTAGTTGGGAAAAGACAGAATTTAAGTGTGGATGGTTTCCAGGGAGCCAGGATAAAATCAGTGCGTGTGTGTAAGTCAGAATGAGCAGTTGGAGGTATGATGGGAAAATGATGACAGGACTGTGAAACTAGTCAAACTATACATTACAACAAAGGAATGTGTATGATCTCCAATTAACACATGCTTCATCTCACATTGGGTTTCCTTCACAGTTCTTTGCTTTAGCTATCAAACCTGCAAGATAAGCCTATATTAAACTTACAGTGACCAATCACCAAAATAAAATACCTTTCATCACTTGAGGGAGGATCTCTTCTAAATATGTGTCAAACACATCATCTATGGATGTAACTCTTCAGTAAATTTCTTCCTGAAGGTAACAACAAGTAGTGTAACTTCATCAGCTTTCTTCCCATTCTGAGAGACTTCAAAAAACACACTGTTTTCAAAGACTATGTGCAATTCAGATGCAAAATTCACACATGGTTGCTTTGCACAGGAAACACCATTTTCTGCATAGCAAATAAATTTTCAATGCAGAAATATTAATTGCTATACAGAAAATTCTTTTTTTCCAATGCCAGTCACCTACGTACAATTTTTATCCAGAATAAATTTCCAATTACAATAATTTCTGCACAGAAAACAGCACTTCCATGCAGTAATTAACATATCTTCATTGAAATATTATTTTCCACACAGAAAATGCTGTTTCCTACACAGAAAATTCCGTTTTTTGTGCAAAACAATTATGTCCAGATCTTGTGCATAATAAGTTCTGAACATTGAATATTCTCATCAGTCCAAGATTCTTCTCATCAGGATTTCTCAACACTTGAAAAGCATTTTTTTTTATCATTGTTTGAATGTTCTTTCCATCTTTGGCATCTAATTTGACTTTTACAATGTGATTAAACACAAAGTATACAAGTTAACTATGTAATTGTTCTAGTGAGTTACCCTCTTACTCCTAACTCACCCAGACTATTCTGTTCCTGTTACTTGCAAAATAAACCATACTGCTAAAAGTACTATTTTATAAACTGAAACCAAAAAGGTAGAATAATAGATTTGGAAGAGATATCAAGGACCATCCAGTCCAACCCCCTGTCATGCAGGAACACACAAAGCACACCTGACAGATGGCAGCCTCTGTTTAAAAACCTCTAAAGAAGGAGACTCCACCACTCTCCGAGGGAGTGTGTTCCACTGTCGAACAGCTCTTACTGTCTAGAAGCTCCTCCTGAAGTTGAGGTGGAATCTCTTTTCCTCTAGTTTGAATCCATTGCTCCGGGTCCTATTCTCTGGAGCAGCAGAAAACAAGCTTGCTCCTTCTTCAATATGACATCCTTTCAAATATTTGAAAATGGCTATCATGACACGCTTTAAAATTTTCTTCTCCAGGCTAAATATACCCACTCCTCATATGATATGGTTTCCAGAATTTTTACCATGGTGGTCACCCTCCTCTGGATATGTTTCAGCTTATCAATATCCTTCAAGAATTGTGGTACCCAGAACAAGACACAGTATTCCAGATGAGGTCTTATCAAAGCAGAATAAAGTGGCACTACTACTTTCCTTAGTCCAGACACTACACTCCTACTAATTCAGCCTAGACTTGCATTGCTTTTTAAGCTGCTGCATCACACTGTTGATTCTGCCTCCATCCAAGGATTATTGGTCCCAGCTTCTGCCAACCTAGCAGTTCAAAAGCATGCAAATGCAAGTAGATAAATAGGCACCATATTGGTGGGAAGGTAAACAGTGTTCTGTGCAGTCATGCTGGCCACATGATCACAGAGTAGTCTCTGACAACGCTGGCTCTTTGGCTTAGTAATGGAGATGAACATCGTCCCCTATGGTTGGGCATGACTTGATAACCTTGTCAACAGGGAATAACTTTACCTTTATCTTTTACCCTTTTTCCTAGGAACAGTATCATCATAAGGAGTGAGGAGCTGTAGGTAAGCCAAAAGAACACTTTCTTGTAACTGTCAGTTTTCTTGGGACTGCAGAAGCAAAGAGAAGCATAGAGACAATCTAGAGCAGGGTTCGGCAACCTATGGCGCAGGGGCCGGGTGTGCCCCCCCAAGGCCTCTGGACCAGCCCCCGCCGACCCCCCGACCCCGCCGATCCTGCCGCTGCGCTCACTGCCGCCACACTGCCACCGTGCAAGTCGCGGCCGACATTTTGTTTTTCAAAATGTTGGCCACGACTCGTTTGTGCATGTGCAGTACTCCTGTGCATGCGCGAACGAGCTGCGGCCGTCATTTTGGAAAACAAAATGGTGGTCGTGACTCGTTTGCGCATGTGCCGAGTACTGTGCATGTGCAAACGAGTCGTGGCTGCCATTTTGTTTGCCAAAATGGCGGCCGTGACTCACTCGCGTATGTGCAGTACTCCGGAAGTACTGCACATGTGCAAGTGAGTGTGTGCCACCATTCCCCCCCCAGCCCAGCGGAAGACCTGGGGACCAGAGACTGGCCCCAGGTCTGAAAATCTTGCTGACCCCTGATCTAGAGAATGGTAGCATCAGTTTTGAGGGGCTTCTCTCAAAGACCAAAAGGCAATGGATGAAACCAAGGAAGACTGGCAGGGTCAGCAAGCACTGTAAAGGTGGGTATGTATGTGTGTAAGAGAAAGAGAAAGACAGAACATGTCTGAAGGTTCAGCTAGCTCTGGTTTTGTATCTGGGGTGGGTGGGTAGGAGAGCATAATTATTTGTGCTACTGCTTGCAAGCCACCATGAGGCTCCATCAATGGAGAAATAGGATATAGATTTTCAAATTAAATAAATTCAGAAGTAGAGTATGTGTCTAGTACATATGAGGACAATGATTCACAACAATCCCTGCCGTCAAAAGGATCTCAAGTGGCAAGGCTAGGAAGTAAAACAAGAACAACTCTGCTTGAAAACTTGGAGAGACTCTGCCATGGATACCACATTATAATACATAATGTGGTACACAACAATACTGTAGATAATAGATACTGTAATACATAGTGCAATAAATAACTTTGCATTACTCTAGATGAACTAATGGACTCCCTTATTATTCGGGAGCCTTCTTCAACCTGGTTGTATTCAGAAATTCTGTATTACAATTCCCCATGCTAGCTGGGGACAGTGAGAATTTTAGCCCAAGACATCTGGAAGGCACTAGGTTTGGGAATCTGATATAAGGCAAATTCATATGTCTATATAAGTGACATTTAGATTCACAATAATTATTACAGAATTTTATTAAGAATTGCTTGCTATTTGGAGTCTAAGGTTGTGGGCAAAATAACTGTCAGCAACAGTGCTCAACAGTTGGAACTTAATTGCTTTTCTTCAACTTAAATTATTTTTATGCATATGCTATATCAGACTAACAAAATAAGAGCACAGAGTGTTATGGGTCAAATTCTTGCAGAGTTTGATTAGTTCCTGTGAGGAGCTCTTTCAACAACTAAACATCATGCAGCCTTAATAATGATCAGGGCAAAATTACAAAAGTCAATTTAGAATAGAGAATGAAAAATATATTATTCAGAAATTTGTTTTAAAAAGTTAATTTGTCAAAATATTATCCTGGTTGAAACTGTCCTATGAGACATGTCACATAGTTAAAAATAATAAGAAGAAAGCATACTGGGAGCAATTTTGCATAAATATTGTTTCTGTAGCTCCACAATGAGACAAAAGATTTATATACTTTTGTATTCACTTTCAATTAACTTGGCCTCGATAAACACAGGTAAACAACTGCCTCAGGCTGATCCAATAATCACCTTTTTATGCCATCCAGAGATTATATCATTCAAAGAGAAGATGAAGGGAGTAGCAGAACCTAACCTACTGTGTCTTGATGCTACATCATGTTTGAGAAGTGCAGTATCCCACATTTCTGCAGGACTTCTCTTCCTTGAGCTTTGTTTCTCTTTACTAGTGCATGCTCTCATGCCTATTTAGTAGCTGGAAAGGCTGAGGATGCCTAGGCAACATCTGGCTGCATTTCTTTAGTAGGGGAAAAAGAAAGAGGAAATGGCCCCAAACCTACCTGGGGTGCCATTTTTGCAATCTGCAGCAGGAAGGTGGAATCTTCTTCTGGTGTCAACATCTTCCTTCCAGTGGCCTATGCAGCTTTTGTCAGCAGGAATAATCAGACAATCACATTGATGTGGATATTCTGGAGTTAAAACTCCATCACAGAGGGTAAAGTTTTCACTCCGGGCCACCAGGAGACATATAGGCTGCTTCTTGGCCAGCCAAGTCTCCATTCAACTTTAACCTTTGTCTTACACGCCCCCCCTATTGTTTTGTGCTTTAAATAACATTACCTGACCTAAATGTTATTAGGTTCCTTTATATTTATCACAGTGTTTGGGGTGGGTTTGTCATGGGACTAGCTCCAGTTTGAAGGCAGATGAGGACTACATTCTGTTCAGACTTGGGGTGGGGGCTTGTTCTCTTATGGGACCTTGCTTATTGCTATTGCTGATCTTGGGATCTTAGGGGTGAAGTTTACAAAGGTCTCACCCAGCTCAGAGGTAGGGGACTCAACCACATCTCCAGGTGGCAGGGATCCAGATGGAGACTTTGGTCCATAAATCCCATTTCCATTGCTTCAGTCACACCCACCACACAGGCTGGGTTTGGTGTTTATTGGCCAAGAGGCAGGTTGTGGGGATTTGATCCCATACAGGCCAAGCTTTCTACAGCTGAAAACAAATAAAAGTTGTGGCCTTTTCTATTCCAACCCAGCATTGTAAGTGTGTTTATTTGTCAAAAGCACCACCCCTCCTAATCACACCACTGGAGACTGCAAAATGACACCAGGAAAGGAGTGCCTCACAACAATTCTGTAGCCCGCAGAAGGGAACAAACATCACCCTCTGAGTGATGTCTAACTGGTGACATCTTTTCTTCTGGATGTAAAACTGTTGCCAGAAACTGCATTAGCACCCATTATCCTCCCCCAGCCACTAAACAGCTAAGAGGCATGTACTAGCATTGAGAAGTACCAGCAGAGTACTTCTTGTACCAGTAGAGGAGTATTTGATGAACCTCTGGTGACACCTATCTGTGTCACCAACAACCTGCTCCATGGAGTTACCATATTTTTCTGAACAATCTTCTCACACATGATAAATTACAAGCTATTTTGGCACAGAATTAAATATTCCTAAATCTCTCTTCTGTGATGAGTATGATAAAAAATTGCTTACGAGTAGTACAGATTGTATGGCTACAGTTTTAAAAAGTGGAGAAAACCCCCTATGCACTGCAGGATAGTGCAAGAAGCAACATGAGACCATATAATTGAGAGATTGGGAGATGAAGATTTATTTTTGCTGCTCTGCATCTTTGCCCATGTGTCACAAAAACTACCAAAGAACAGCAAGTAATACAGTATTGAAAGTCTTAGTGTCCTCACAGGGTAGAGTTATTATATTATAGGTTTCATTATATACATTATTATTCTATTTGCAAATATTATAACTACCTATTTTCCCACAGTATACATTTGTTATTTGAGAATGGGGGATGCTTGTGCATAGATTCAGGTCTTTGTTTCCTTGGTGACAGGGATTGCTGTTTAATCGTACCACACAACCTGTCTTGTGGGCACTGCAAGCACCCTGTGCATAACACGTAAACACTCTAAATATTGCTTGTTTGAAGGGAGGTGACAGGAGTTCCTACAGAGCAATCTATATTTTAGTGACAAATGGTGCAATTAATTGTATACTTTACTGGTAACTTGCCAAGGCTATACAGTTGTAACTTGTACAGAAACTAACTCTGTAAGTCTTTGAGACATTCAGGGGGGTTGCAGACTGCCAGAAATAGTGCAAATTGAGTCCACTTTTAGGGTTAGGGTTAGGGAATCATGGGAACTGTATTTTATTGTGGCACCAGAGCTCTCCGACAGAGAAGGCACAATGTCTCAGGAAAAAAACAACAATTCCCATGATTCCCTAGCACTAACAGTCTGCAACCTCCCCTTAGTCTAGCAGGGATTGCAACAGTAAGTAGCAGAGCAGGACCTGTTGGGTTTTTTTTGGGGGGGGATTAAAGCATGAAATTCTAACCTGAATCATATTAGGGGACTTAATTTTGATCAGCCATTTTTTATTAACAAAATAATCATGATAACATGCTAAAGATTATAGTCCCAAAATATATTCAAAGAATAGGGTATCTCTTGACTTCTTCAAGATAAACCTATAATCAGTGGGAGAATCATAATCAATCTTGCATTTTATGTTTAAACTGTCTTCATAATTTACCACTAAAATCTCTAAAATGGGCAGATGGCCTTTTTTGATGGAAGCATCATAACTCATATTATAATCTGAGCAATGCAGTACTTCCTGTCACCTTGTTCAACTCAATTAACAAGGAGAACACTTCAGCTTGGGTTGTTGGTCTCATATTATTGTCAAAAGAAAAATACTGTTGTGAATTTGGCAGCTGGTGACTATGTTGGTTATACAAAACATATAACCCCCTTACTGCATCACTGGCTGCTAGTTTGTTTCCGGTCACAATTTAAATTTGTTGAAGGAACTTGCTGACATACTCACAAAATCACCTGCCATCATTTTTGAGAAATCTTGGGAGACTGCCATAGAACTGGAGGTGAGCAAAGATCTTTTCAAAAAAAGATAAAAATCTGGGAAACTATGGGCCAATCAACTTGATCTCAATATCAGGAAAAATATTAGAATGGATTATAAAGGAATCCATCTATAAGTATCTTAATGACAATGAAGTGATTAATAGGAGCTGGCATGGGTTTGTCAATAACAAATCCTGCCAAAGTATATCAATCAGATCATTAGTTTAGTAGATGGTGGGAATGCTGTGGATGTCATTTAACTGAGTTTCAGCAAAGCACTTGATAAGCTCTCCCCATGATATTTTGATTAGCAAACTGACTAAATATGGAATCAATGGCAAGATCATCGGATGGATCCTTAATTGACTGGAAGACCATGCTCAAAGAGTTGTCATCTGTGGCCGTGCTTCTAACTCAAAGGAGGTTTCAAATGGAGTTTTCTGTTCTGGGCCCAACACTTTTTGATAATGAGAGCAGCTGTGCAATTGAACCACTTGCCTAGAGAAGTGGTGAGGTCTCCATCTCTGGATGTCTTTAAAAAGAGTCTGCCTACTGGCAATGCTTTAAATCAGGGGTAGGCAACCTTTCCCTTTAAGGGCCGAGGGACTTCAGCTCCCAGAAGCCTCAGCCATGTTGGCCAATAGTCCCATGTTGGCCAATAGCTCCTGGGATTCTGGGAGCTGAAGTCCCTTGGCCCTTAAAGGGGAAAGGTTGCCTACCCCTGCTTTAAATGGAGATCCTGCACTGAGCACAGTACAGGACCCAATGGCCCATAAGGCCCCTTCCACCTCTATCATTCAATAATTCTATGCTGGTTTCGACCTATACAGCTTAGGTTTAAACTATCTGAAAACCTGTATCTCCCTATATGGGCCTGCCCAAGTATTATAAGGGGGCTTTCTCTCCATTCCACTAGTCTCCCAGACTTGACTGGTGCCTATACAAGAGAGAGCCTTATTGGTGGCTGCTGCTAGGCTTTTGAACTCCTGCTTAAAGAAGGTTCAATCCACTCTACCCTGGTCAGTTAAGGCTGAAATACTGTTTAAATAAGAAGGTCTTTGCCTGCCAGGAAAAAGACAGCAGGGAGTAGGTAAAGACCTTCTTATTTAAACAGTACTTCAGCCTTAACTGACCAGGGTAGAGTGAGATGTGATTAGGAATGCTGTTTTTAGTATGTAATTGTTGGAAGATACAAAAGCTTCTGCACTTGTTCTCATTGCTCTCTTGTCCACTAGGGATAAATCTATTTGCTTTCTCTGTCAGCCACCTATCCCAAAACATTATGGGCAGTTTACATCATCTGGTTAAACCAAGGCTAAGTGACTACTCTCTGTTGTAAAGAAAAGGAACTAACCCAGGCTGATCTCTCTTCATCTTGTTTTTCTGGCCTGTGCTGTCTTCTCTCATGAAGGAGGATATGTTGCAACATGCCTTCCAACTATCATTATCTCTTTTAGAGTAGTTTAGAAAGGACCCCCACCCCCAATATTTTAATTAGCAAACTGATTAAATATTGAATAATTATTCAGTTTATAAAATAATTTGTTTCTTTAATACATTTCTTTCCTACTGATGATTCAAAACTTGTTTTCTGTCTCCATTTGGTTCTTCTAAATTCATCCTCCTAAGATGAACAGGACTTCTCCTGTTGCTGGGAAAAAATCTCTAGCAGGCCTTTGCTTCTAATAATAATCACTTTGGTTCCATCTCCTCTAACAGTAATATGCATTTTAAGTGTTATAATTGCTTTATTTGTTAATGCCTTAAAAGCAATGTTTTAATTGGAGGTATGGTTTAATGCTTTTTAACACTTTTGTACTATAAACATTTTATAGATGTTGTTTTAGGGCCTCGGCAGACGGCTTAATGAGCCGTCTCCGAGGCAAGGAAGAGGAGGGGCAGCCACACGCGTGGCGCCCCATCCTCTTCCCGAGGTCGTCCTCGGAGCCGCCGGCCCGCCGCACGTCCAGCGCTCCGGGGACAACTTCCCGCTGCAGCGACCACACGTGCTGCAGCGGAAAAGTCAGTGAAAGTGCACCCGACGCTTTTAGGGCGCACTTTCACTGACTTCTGAAAGGAGCGCTATTTTTGCGCTCCTTTCAGAGGCGCCGACGGTGCGCCACGGTGCGACTGCTCCAGTCCCGCGGCGCACCGTTGCAGGGCGTCTTGGATGCCCTCGTCTGCTTCCCCCCTTAATTAAGATTGTAAATTTCTTTGTGTCCTATTTGGAAGAAAGGTGAGATAGAAATCAAATAAAACTGGCATGAAACTGGGATATAAAACAAACAAATGGATTATTATCATGTTTTAGCCTAAGGCAGAAATAGATAACATTTTTTTAGAGAGGGGGGTCTGGGAATATGGCTAAGGCAATAAGTGGGGCCAAGATGAGATGTGATGGGCCCAGAGTAAAGTGCATGTGGTCAATACCACACCAAACACACAAAGTACAGTTCAATTATATGTATGTCTACTCAGAAGCAAGCCCACGTGCAAGCCCCCTCAGGCATGCAAAGGGATCTTGTAGAACCTTTGAGACTAATGTACAAAAGAAGTTGTAGCATAAGCTTTTGTAGACTTGGGGCCTTTGCAGACTGCTAGAAATAGTGCAAATTGAGTCCACTTTAAGGGTTAGGGTTAGGGAATCATGGGAACTGTATTTTATTGTGGCACCAGAGCTCTCTGACAGAGAAGGCTCAATGTCTCAGAAAAAAAAATCCCATGATTCCCTAGCACTAACCCTAACCCTTAAAGTGGACTCAATTTGCACTATTTCTGGTAGTCTGCAAAGGCCCTTGGTCTACTTCCTCAGAGGCATAGAATGAGCTGGTCCATGCTACTGAGGAAGTAGACCAAGTCCACAAAAGTGTATGCTATAACTTTGTTCACACAGTTAATCTCAAATGTGCTACAATATCCCTTCGCATACTGATATTCCAGGCTAAAATGGCTATATCTCTGAATTCTGCCCTTCAGGCATGTTAAAAAAATTATGCAGGCTATGGAGTTGCCTTACAACCAGCCCACTGTGGTCAACTGGGACTGTTAGCAGCTCTCCAGGGATTCATTAAAGCATCAATTTTTTTCATAACTCTTCCTGGAGATGCCTGGTATTCCCTGATGTATCCCATTCAAATATTATGTAGTTCTGACTCTGCTTTTCTTCCAAAATCAATCAAAATCAATTCTATTCAGGGTGGTATAGTTATACAAATAACAGTAATTATTATAAGCAAGCTATTTAATGTTTAAATTGCTTGAAACATCCTCTTATCTCTGATCACTTAACTTAAGATAAAAGAGCCTGTTGAGTAGGTAAAAAATCCCTTGCATTTGGACAATGGTCCAGAGATTTTCCATTCCTCTTCTAGGATACTCAGCTGCAGGGGTGGTATGATGGACAGGGACTCTTCTGGTTTTTCTGTGTTACATTTACATTTACACAATGTTTAATGGCTAAGCGTGGTATAGTGGTTTGAGTATTAGACTACAATCCTGGGAGACCAGAGTTCAAATCCCTGCTTGGCCATGGAAACCAACTGGATGACCTTGGGCAAATCACACTCTCTCAACCTCAGAGGAAAGCAAAAGCAAATCCCCTCTGAACAAATCTTGTGAAGAAAATCCCTGTGATAAATTCACCTTAAGGTCTCTGTAAGCCAGAAAGGATTTAGAGGCACACATCATTAACAATAACAAAAATTCTATGCAAGACTGTAACATCTTTTACCAGTTTGATTATCTCAATAATCTGTATTTTCCTTGGCTGATCACTTCTCTTCTTTTCTAATGTTAGTGAGATTGTAAACAGAATACTCTCCAGAGCAGCCAGTCAATCAACTTAAGCAGCTCTTTTTGTAAAACCAACAAACCAAAATCATTGATCATTTCTATAATAATCGTGATCATTATTGTGATGAGAATGCTTAATGATATGAGTTCTGGTAATTTCATTTTTAGAATATTAGATGTTGGTATACCAGGATATCATAATTTGTGAGCCCTTCAGAGATCCTTAATGTGATCAGGTTAATCTAATGAAACCCTTAATCACATCAGATTAATACACATACCCCTTGTCACTCCTTGATGAGCAAGGGAATCAGAAAGGAAAGGGTGGCAACAAAAAAAAGTGAAATAGGATTGTGACTAAAGGAAAATAATCAAAAGAGGCACATCGCAGTGGTGGAATTAATCTTGATTTGGACAACTTTGTTTTAGGTATTTTTGGCACAGGCAGGAAGCTACACAAATTAGATTTTCAAAATAGCTCAGTTTTAGTTTCACTGATGTAATTCATTCTCAGAACAGTCCACTGCTACTATGTTCTGGACAGGTACACTTTCTGAGACTCCCCCCTCCCCCATTTACTGACTATGGCTTGTGTGATGATCCCTGGGCTCCACAGCCAACCACAGCCTCCCTGTTTCTGGCTCTTTGCACCAGATGATCATTTAATCCCCGGTCTCCTAGATCACCTTTCCCCACTCCTGCTGAGCTAAAGAGAACTTCCTGAGACCATCTAGTCAAGCTGCCATCACCTAGTGAATTATAATGGATTCCTTAGCACACACTACAACTTGCTAGGGAGTTCTAATTCCTACCCTTGCTAACTTAAGCAAGCAACAACTGAGCTAAAAGCACATGAAAAAGGAGTGTCAGAGAAAGCCATGGTCCTTTTTAAAGAAAAACTTTATTCTGACTAAAGGGTTCTAGAGCAAAAGGTTATTATTTCATACAAGGCTTCCTCGTCTTATAGGTACAGAATGTGAGTTACAAAAACACTCATTTCAGTCAAGCCAGATAAAATAACCAAAAGGCCTACTTGCCACTAACTAGCACATGTTCCTAATCCTACTTACAAGCTCAGATGGGATTTGTAGTCCTTGATGTTTCTGGATAGCTAGGGCTCCCTGGCCCCACTCCAACCAGCATCTGAGGCAAACAAAGGAAAGACTCACATCGCATGGTCCCCAGAAGACTTTTTAAAGCCTCTGATTAAATGATTCCCAACGTTTGTGGTCCTGCTCAACTGATTGGCCAGTTGGGTATTACGTCAGCTGTGATGTAACCTCGTAAGTATGTGATGTCAACCCTCATTAGCATGGACCTTCCCTCAACCTTTAACCCTTTGAGGTCCTCAGATGAATGTAGGACTTATTCATCACAGCTTGGATTCTAACTTTTCTTAGAATCATAGAATCATAGAATCATAGAGTTGGAAGAGACCACAAGGGCCATCCAATCCAACCCCCTGCTATGCAGGAACTCCCAATCAAAGCATCCCTGACAGATGGCCATCCAGCCTCTGCTTAAAGACCTCCAAGGAAGGAGACTCCACTACTCTCCGAAGGAGTGTGTTCCACTGTCGAACCGCCCTTACTGTCAGGAAGTTCCTCCTAATGTTGAGGTGGAATCTCTTTTCTTGCAGCTTGCATCCATTGTTTCGGGTCCTAGTCTCTGGAGCAGCAGAAAACAAGTTAGCACCCTCCTCAATATGACCTCCCTTCAAATATTTAAACATCTTAATTGAGTAGAAGAATTAATATTCATCTTCAAATCTTAATTGAGTAGAAGAATTAATATTCAGACATCGATATGTGTGTGTGTGTGTATGGAAGGGAGGTATGTGTGTTGGCTTCTCCTTCCCATTGGAGCCGCCCTATGTCCCTGAGAATCTACTCCTGAGGCAGAATGCAGGAGAAAAGTTGGAGGGCTATAGATGGAGGAAGAATTTGGCAGAAATCTCTTGACAGCCAAAATAGCTTACAAAGCACATCACAGTAAAATTGATTTAAAAGTGCAAGGCTATACCACCAAAGTGCAAAATTACTCCAGGAACAGCACAGTCTGGAATCATAATGTGACCTTTCAAACCTTATTTTGTCTCCTATTTCCTCTGCCTCAAATGAGATGTTACCTCAAACATTTTAATAAGACAGATGAATATTTAGGACCTTACGAACCCATGGTGGAACACGTTCCATTTTATCATATATTTTATATTTCTGAATTTATTTCATTACACTTCCTTGCTTCTTTTATCATTATGTTTTCAACTGTTTGTAGTAATGCTGGAAGGTGAGACAGTACATCTGTCCCATGTAGCCTCCCAACAACCCATAATTTGCCTCATGTACAAATCTGGGGCCAGTTGGAGCATTAAACCTTCCCTATGTACTTCAGTTGCCAGAATGCTCCCCACTTATGTTTATTTTGAATGAGAGAGAAAAGGCAGGTTCATATTCACACTATGTATTAAAATTAATATGTTGTTTCCAACAAAGTGTCTTGACTGTACATTTTAAGATACTCGTGTTTTGCAAATAGAGGGCACAGCAACATGGCAAAATGAAACTATTGCTTCCTTTTAGAGTTCCTGTTTCAAAATTCAGTTCTTCCTTAGATGAAACACCTGTATAAATTTTGAGGAATCTGTTGGGATTTTCTGTACTTTTGAGGCTTCTCTCTCTACTATACAAACAAGACAGAAACAATTCAATGTTCCAGAATCTCTGCTATGAAACCTATATGATGATCTTCCAGAAGAACTGTGTAACCATATAAGCTAATTATTTACTTAATAAATATATAATAGAGTATAAAACCACATGATTATTTTCCTGTAATATAAAATTACTGAACATCCAAAGCTTAAGAGATTCCAAAGGAGAACATTGATGTTAACCTTCCTAGCAGGCAATACTACTGTTTACAAATCTGGGAACTCAGCTAACCAAATGGTAAACTCAAAGGAGCTCTAGGTAAACACAGATTGACAAGTATAAGGCAAAGAACCTCCAACTCCTTAGTTAGAAGATGGCGTGGGGAAACCACACCCTTTCTCTAAACTATCACATAAAGGAGTGGCAGAAGTCTATATGAATTTGTATTAGTCGTATTCATCATTCCATGTTGGAAGTGATAAAAAGCAAACCTTGCCTCCTTTCCCCCCTCTCCCTGCTGGCCTTTCGCTGGCAAGTAAAAACATTTTTATACCAGCAGGCTTTCTGTGTATAATGCATATCAGGGTGGTTTTATGGAGCAGGTGGGTTTTTATTCTGTTTTTAACTTGTGTATATTTTATGTGATTTTATATATAAATGTTTTAATTGCAATTTTAAATGTTTTATCTGTGAGGTAACATCTCATTCAATCTGATTCATTTGGGGCAGGGGAGATAGGATCCCTCTGGGAAGAAAGGTGGGATATAAATAAATAAATAATTTCCCAGCTCAGCTTCAAAGTAGGGATGAAATAAATATTTAAAAAAAATATTTGAAAAATGGTTTTAAAAGTGTGTTTCTCAAGTGCTGGGTAACCCTGAGGAGGAGAATCTTGGACTCCTAAGAATGTTTGCAATTTGAGATTCTGTTTAAAATTCACACATTGTTTTCTGTTTAAAAAAAAGCCCCCCACATTCAGGTTTTATGTAGAATACTGCCTCAACTATGGCAGTTGCTTTACACAAAACAGTATTTTCTGAAAAGCTGCTTCTGAGAAGAAAATTTTGCTTTCTGTGAAAATAATGCAATGTACAAATTTTGTCCTGAATTGTGAATATTCCTGAACATAACTTTCTCAGAATGGGCAGAAAATTGCTGAAATTACTCATTGTATCCTTAGAACAAAATTAGTGAGGATTTACACCCTTATTCCAAAGCTATTCTCTCAGAAAAAAAGTGTAAGACTTTGCAATATTGAGGATTCATAAATTGTTATGACTGTCTCAGATATTAGCAGATAGGCAAGACTACCAAATGGCCACATCCTGGGAGTATAACTGAGAGGTCATGCACTTCTTTAACTTCTCTATATTAAAGGGGGGGGATCAGATAATTTATTTTTCTGTCTCTGTAACTCTCTCGCTCTCTCATTAGTGCTTGTCTGGGTTTTTAGGTATTCGAGAGGAGCCCTTCTCTTTGTCCTGACTTGAGTGGGGGCACATTTACAGGTAGACAAGAGAGGGTCTTCACAGTGGTTGCTCCCAAGCCCTAGAACTCAACTAATTCAAACTAGTACATTTTTAATGACTTTTTGTTGGAAAAAGGCATTATCATTCACATGCTGCCAGCCTCTGACAGTATCTTTTTTTTTTTTTTTACTATGAAATAAATCTGAATAGCTGGGTGTTGGTTATTCCCTACAATGCAATATTACTGATGTGTTTATAAATGTCATCTTATTGTTGCTAGCTGCCTTGCTGCCATTCATAAAGGAAAGGAAAGGCATAAATAAAATAAGGCATTATAGAATCTGTGTGGGGATTTTGCCCCCAATTATTGTAACAAGGCATATAATTACCATAGGATAAAAAGCATCAGTAAGAATTATGGGAGAAAATGTTAACTGGCATATTCTTTGTAGCATCTCTTTTAGCAAGATGGTGGGTCAAATGTTACTCTTATACTGAAGAAGAACAAAAAGCATTAAGATCTTTGGGATGTCTAGTAAATGGAGTCCATAGAGTCCATGGGAATCAAAAAGTGTAACAAGTGTTCACTGTTCTGCCTGCTACTTCTAAGATGGATAACAGGCTTTTGTAAGTAACAGGTCCCTGTGAAACTAGTTTTTCAGGGTAGAGGACGAAACATAAAAACATTACACAAGCTGGTCCCCAAGAGGCTATTCCAGTAAGTGTCTAAATGAGATGATGCCCTTCACTGATGGGAATAAGGGGACATTTTGATTAATGCAACGAGCATGCTGTAGAATGCAGTAGTATGCATTAAAATGGCATGCGCTAATTTAGAATCTCAGAAGCCATTAGACTTGAGTGCAAGGTGGAGTCACTTTGTCTCTCCAAGGGATATTCATCATCTAGGGAAAACAAAGGATTACAATGATTTGTAAGGTTTTTGACATAGTAAAATGTACTTAAAATGCTACAGTTAATCCAACAATGAATAGGAACTGAGATCACCTTATGCTTGCCACAGACAGTGAAAATTCACTTGAAGGTAATGGAATTAAAGTAATGTGAATGCTGGATGAAAACATGATGTGCTGGGAAATAAAAAAAAAAAAAAGCTTGGGTTTCTCACCAGATCATTAAAAATATCCATTTTAGCTGCACCTCTGCAGCCCCCAATGGAATGAATGATGCTTCCAAATGAACACAAGATTGAATTAAAGCTCACTAAATTATTAGAAACCATGAAACAGCATCCCTATAATTTCCACTTCCATTCCTTTATTTTGTCACTAGCCCAAAGGCCAGGATTCCCAGTTTGGTATTCTCCAGAAGTTTTGGACTATAATCATTAGGGTCCCTAACCATTAGCCATGCAGGCTGGGGCTGATGGTAGCTCAAAACCAAAACACCTGGAAGGCCCTGGGTGGAAAGGCTCTCAAAGCCATTATTCCTCTCTCATAAATATTCATGACAACATAGAGTTGTCTTACTTTTCCATATTTAGATGACACCATACTATTAGAAGAAATTAGCAAAGACCTGGAATAATTACTGAAGAAAGTCAAGGAAGAAAATGCAAAGGCAGGGTTACAGTTGAATATTAAGAAAAAAATATGACCTAAGATGATTTACATAACTTTAAAGCAGATGATGAAGTAGTTAAAAAGTTTTCTATACCCTGGTTCACTCATTAATCAGAATGGAGACTCTAGTCAAGAGGACTATGCTTTAAAAGGACAGCTATAAAGGAACTAGACAAGACCATCAAGTGTAAAGAGTTATAATTGAACATCAAAATCAGGATTCTCCATGCCATCATATTTCTGATTTCCATTTGCAGTTGTGAAAGCTAGACCGTGAAGAAAGCTGATAAGAAAAGAATCAACTCATTTGAGCTGTGGGGCCAGAGAAGAGTTCTACAGATATTTTGGACTGCTAAAAAGACAAATAAATGGGCCCAATGGCTTTTCCCTAGAAACCAAGGGGGGAAGCAGACGGAGGCGCCGGAGACGCCGCCGGACGGAGCACCGTGGGAATGCAGCCTCCGCACCCTGGCGCTCCTGCGGCATCCCTGGAAGGAGCGCTAAATCAGCGCTCCTTCCACAAGACAGGGAAAGTGCGCCCTAAAAGCGTAGGGCGCACTTTCCCTGCCTTTTCCGCTGCAGCGCGTCCGGTCGCTGTGGCGGGAGGTTGCCCCGGAAGCGCCGGCCGTGCGGAGGGCCGGCAGCTCCCAGGGCGACCTCAGGAAGAGGAAGGAGCGCCGCTCGTGCGGTGGCTCCTCCTCTTCCGGGTCTCGCAGACGACTCTTTTAGTCGTCTGCCGAGGCCCCAAGATAGCTAAACTAGACTATTGTACTTTGGGTATATAATGAGAAGATATGACTCATTAGAAAAGAGAATAATGCTTGGCAAGGTGGAAAGCAGTAGGAAAAAAGGAAGACCACATTCAAAATGGATAGACTCCATCAAGATAGACAGACTCCATCCATGGGCCTGAGGTTGCAAGACAAGAGCCTGGCTGTTGATAACAGGATGACTTGGAGGTCTCTCATTCATAGGGTTGCCAGTCAAAGTTGATTTGATGGCAATTAACAGCAACAAAGAATGATGCAACAGTTTCATGTGACAGATGGAGGTGAGATGCAGATAAACATCAAAGTGCCATAGGTCAGAGTACATGTATTCATTTGACCTGCCATATGACCACTAAGCTAACTTGCTGTCCTTAGCTATGTTGGAGTCCTGTGTCCCATAATGAATGCAACTGGCATTTGTACTTGGGAGTGCCTGAGGCATCAAAATGTGTTCGAACCATCCCTAGCTGCTGGACACCTTTGTGTGGTTGAGCCTTGCCTTAAACAAACTCCTTTCAAGTACAGTTTTTTAAGCATGTAGAAATATTTTTATTTGCTGCTGCAAGTATTGCCTTTTCATTTCCAGTATTGGACTACAGACATGTGTGGCTTCTTGGACAATATTACAGCAATGATTTCTTTTTACTGCATAGTTAGATGGCAGAGAGCATGAAGAATACTTCCTTTTCTAAAAATAAAAAGTGGTAAAACACAGTGACAAAAGAATTATAATTTATTAAATAAAGGTACCCTTATAAAAAGGCTTTGTAGTAAGGTATTTTTACTAGCCCTGTTGCAAATGTTTAAAAAGCCAATTCACTTTAGTAGCTGAAATGCTGAGGTGTTTGTTTTGCTCATTTAGTAGAGTTTGCAATTTCTCAGCTGCAATGTTAATACAATTGCTTGGAATGTTAGAACCACTTCATTGTGGCTACTAGTATTGCTAATATTACCTTCAGAGTGCTGGTCCATGGGAGATTTCTGGATTGAGCCCTGCTGTATCAGTGCAATTTTCATTAACAGTAGCAGCAGTTCTGGCAAAATCCTTCACAATAGTACTACTGAATTCAGGAAATTTTACATCATTTGATTTAGTAATATAAGCATTTTTAAAACAAGCAGTTTGCTGCTTTTATTACTGGTGGTGCTTGTGCTGGTGGTGTATGCCTTCAAGTAATTTCAGTTTATGGTGACCCTAAGAGTAAACCAATCCTGGAGTTTTCTTGGCAAGATTTATTCAGAGGTGGTTTGCCATTGCCTTACTCTGAAGCTGAGAGCACGTTACCCAGTGGGTTTCATGGATGAGCTGGGAATCAAACCCTGGTCTCCGGAGTCATAGTCCAACACTCAAACCATTATGGCATGCTGGCTCTCCGCTCTTACTTAATTATGGGAAGAGCTAGCACCAAAAGAGAAGCTAGGATAAGGTAAGTTTTGCTCTATGTATTTCAGCTGGTTTGTAAAAATAAACCATTCCTGGTTAGCTACTACATTGTGTTGGAGTGTTCTGCTGTTCCCACAATTTAATACAGGGGTAGGCAACCTTTCCCCTTTAAGGGCTGAGGGACTTCAGCTCCCAGAAGCCTCAGCCATGTTGGCCAATAGTCCCATGTTGGCCAATAGCTCCTGGGATTCTGGGAGCTGAAGTCCCTCGGCCCTTAAAGGGGAAAGATTGCCTACCCCTGATTTAATACATCCAAGCAAACTTTTTGCAGTAATTGACAAAATGGAGTTTGGAATTAATTTAACAGCTTCATTAATAACTTCATTATCCATAGTTTTAAAAATTAAATTTTAACAATGATTTTCATTTTTTAAAATAATTATAACTTCAGCAACATTAAAAGTTTGACTATTACATTTCATGATAATTTAATTTGTAATAACTTCATTTCCATTTTTGTTATTATTTTTACTTTGTTACATTTTTTAAAATAACATATCACTTAAATGGTGCCAAATAAGAGGAGGCAATTATGCTGAATAGTTCAGAAACAGAGCCATGTTAGTCTGGAATATCAGTATACAAAGAGTTCTTGTAGCACCTTTGAGACTGAGTAAAAGAAGTTGTAGCATATGATTTTGTAGACTTGGTCTACTTCCTCAGATGCATGGAGTGAACCAGTAGCATCACCGGGGGGGGATTACGGTGGGTGCGGACTGCACCGGGTAATACCCCAGGAGGGGTGGTGATACCTAGTCAGCCCCCCATCCTCCATGCTCCATCCCCTCCGTGCACCACTCTGTCCCCCTGTGTGTGCTGTTTCATCCCCCCACATGCTCCATTTCATGCGCACTGTCCTGTCCTTCTCCAGGGGGCAAAGTGGTACATGCGCTCCCTCTCCCTGTGCTGCCCCCCTGTGCATGTCACTCCATGCCCCCCATGCACTCCACTCCCTGGTGTGCTCTGTCTCCCACACACCATTCCCTCCTTTTCCACAGGGATGGCATGGGGAGAGAGAGCACATTCTGTCCCAGAAGCCCCACCCACTGGAAGTCCCCAGAAGTCCTGCCCCCACTAGCTCCACCTCCTGCACCAGGTGTCACCTGGTGCGGGAATACCACTGGAGTGAAGTGGGGCCCAGAAAGAACCTTTATATGAAAAGGGATTTTGTAGTAACTTTGAGTGCTTCTATAAAGTATTTCCTGGGCACCAGTCCACTCCATGCATCTGAGGAAGTAGACCAAATGTACAAAAGCTTGTGCTACAACTTCTTTCACTCAGGGCCTTTGCAGACTGCTAGAAATAGTGCAAATTGAGTCCACTTTAAAGGTTAGGGTTAGGGAATCATGGGAACTGTATTTTATTGTGGCACCAGAACTTTCTGACAGAGAAGGCTCAATGTCTCAGAAAAAAACACAATTCCCATGATTCCCTAGCATTAACCCTAACCCTTAAAGTGGACTCAATTTGCACTATTTCTGGCAGTCTGCAAAGGCCCTCAGTTAGTCCCAAAGGTGCAACAAGATCCCTCTGTATGCTGAACTGTATACATTTCTGTACTGTAATTCCCAGCAACTTGTCCAGCAGAGCCAATGATGAAGAATGCTTGAGTTGCATTCTGATAACTTCAGGAGCGCCACATGATTCCCACCCCAATGTCAAATGATCATCATTATCATCACCACCATTTATGTTCTGCCATTTCCCCCAAAATTGGTTTAGGAATGAGGGAAAAAATGCAGATTCACTAAACTAGTTAATATTCATTAAACTACTTAATGTTAGAGAATTAGAACTCAAGAGACAGCTATTATTGTCAGAACCAATTAAAGTGCAAAATACAGATGTTCCTTTCTTTCCAAAGGATGTTCATGTTAGCACTGGGGTACAACTGTGCCCACATGCAGAAGACTGCCAGCTAGGAAGACAAACACCACTGATGAGTCTAGAAGTAGTTCACAACTACTAAGGTTCTTCCAAAGAGGCTTTTAATCTTAGGGTCTCTACAGACTGCTTGAAAGGGGTGGCTCCATGCCACCTCTGAGAGTGCCGGATTGGGGCC
Source organism: Phrynosoma blainvillii (assembly GCA_026167975.1). Taxonomy (NCBI): domain Eukaryota; kingdom Metazoa; phylum Chordata; class Lepidosauria; order Squamata; family Phrynosomatidae; genus Phrynosoma; species Phrynosoma blainvillii. Next base: position 91,401,850 of record JANUYF010000001.1, on the reverse strand, counting down.
ATGGCAACTGCATGCTGCAGCCCTGATCCAGCACTTTGCCACTCTAAAAAGAACTGGCAAATGCCACTCCTTTTTAGAGCAGCAAAAAGCCACCCTTCCCACCGCCACGGCGGCTTTTCGGTGCTCCTTTGGCGCAGCATGTGTGAACACTACGCCAAGGAAGCACCCTGATGCCACCCGACATCTGTTTGGCTAAGTGACGTGACAACAGCATCCGCCGGCCATCCCAACTCCACCCCCAGGCCAGCCTTTTTGGCCAGTCTGTACAGCCCCTTAGTTGTAGCAAATATTTACAATCATGATACAACAATATTTACAGAAACCAGCATAATGCTCCACCATTAACTGACATCCACATCACCCACACTGTGTACTGGAGCATTCATCCTTATATATACACACACAACTAGGATTCTGATCCAACCCCCTGCTACTGTTTCATCGGCTTCCTGTCATACATCCAAAGTGACAGTACAGTTTGGACCTGCTATGACTCATCTTCATACTCTAGCTGCAGCATCTTCCTCTGAATCAGCATTTCTTCTTTAATCCATTGCATGCACCTGAAATGTTTTTCACAGCCTGGGGCAAAAATATATTGACAATCCCCTCCAAAATGTCTTAGTTGCCATGCATGATAAACAAACCACATCAGAATACTTTTTTACTCATAAGTGTTTCCATTAGGTACATTCTTTATCCCAAGGCCCAGCCTACCTGTTAGTCTCTCATTACTTTCTACAGGTAATGCCTTTGTGAGTAAATCTGCAATGTTTTCCCGAGAAACAGTATTGCAGTTTTAGGATTCCACCCTATATTAACTCTCACACATTCTGGTACCTTACCCTAATATATTTCGTTCTCCTTTTGAGATTTTCTGCTTCTGCCATTGCAATGCAGGCTCGTGGTCTTCATTGATCACTGTTTGTGTATGGTATGGTTCCCCAAGTTCCCCCAATAGCTGCCTGACCCGCTGAACTTTACTAGCCATCTCTAATAGTGCAACAAATTCAGCTTCTGTCACACTTAAAGCTACACAACTTTGCTTTCTGGATGTCCACACAACTGGACTGTCAGAAAATCTGATGGCTAAACCAGAAACTGACTTTTTGTCTGCTACCTCATATGCAAAGGAGCTGTCTGCATAGCACTCTAGCTGAGACACGCCTACAGCCATCACCAGCCATTTGTCCCTTGTTTCTTTGTGATATCTCACCACATGCTTCAAACCTGTCCAATCCACTAACCTGGGTTTTGAGGCTCTCCTACTCAACAACCCCAATGCAAAACTGATGTCAGGTGATGTACAAAAGACTACCAATAATTGAATGGAAAATTCAGGATGCACAAACACTTTGTCAGACTCTAAACAGACGAACAGGGGATGCATATGGCAAAAAGCACTGTCTTCAATCCCAGGAAGGGGAGGGGCAGCTGGACGCCGGGCGCCCCAACCCCTTCCTGAGGACGTCATTGGAGTGTCCACCATTGCACACGGCTGGCGCTCCAATGACATCCTTCTGGCTCAGTGTCCAGACACGCTGAGCCAGAAGAGATGCCGAAGAGGTGCGCACTGCCTCTTGCAGCACCCTTTCTGCACCTTGCGGAAAGAGCACTATTTTAGCACTCCTTCCAGGGGCGGAAAAAGAGTGGATTGGGGCCGAGGTGTGGGGCAGCTTCAGCCCCAATCTACCACTTCTCAGGGCGGCCCACGGCCGCCCATCTGCAATGGCCCAAAATCAGGTGCCATGGGACTTCTGACTACCTTTGCATTGCTCAGTCTCCATTTCTCCACAATCCTGTCAATCCTCTTTTTCTGACACGCCAGCGGCTATGATTGATGGAAGATATTTACGTACACCAAAAGACTCTCGTCTGTGTATTTGCGGAGCACCAGATGTTGAGGATTTGCCTCACTATTTGTTTTCTTGCCCACTTTATACAGAACCGAGGACCAAATTTTTGGGATCTATTTTGTTTAATTTACAGTGTAATAGTGTCTCTGAAAAGATATTTTATCTGTTATCTGATATTAATTCCAAGGTAACTTATAAAGTTGCAATGTTTACCACAGCGGCAATCAAAATCCGGGCCAGTGTTATAGCTGATACCGCAGTTGATTGTCATGGAGATGATTGCATTTAATTCATTAAGCTGTTTTTAACGCTGATTTAGTTAACATTGATTTAAGAACATTTAAGAATATTGGGTTTTTTTTTCTCTCTCGCTCCAAATTGTTCTAAATTTATATGTTAATTGGTTAACTAGCTGATGTATTCTATTTTATAATACTAATGTATTTTATAATGTTAAAACTGCGAATGGCCTTTGGCTTAAGCAATAATAAAGCATTCATTCATTCATTCTTTTTCTGACACAACAGAATCACTCCATCCTAGGTTCTCTCCACTTCAATTCCAAAGTAATTCTTCAAACTGCCCAAATCCTTCAGTTTGAATTTTCATGTTACCTCCTCCTACACATGCTTCACATCATTCAAACAACTTACAGCCACACAAAGATCATCAACATAGATCATTAGAATTACACTACCCTTGGTATACACACATGGATCAGTCTCACTGTGTTGGTATACAAGTTTGACTGCACCTGTTCCAACATCTAGCACTCTGGTTTAATCCATACAGGGCCTTCTTCAACCTGTATACTTCTTTAGCCTCAGTCATACCCAGGAGCTTGTTTCATGAACACAGTCTCCTCCTAACATGCATTTATGTCTTTTGTCTCAAAAGTTTGGTGAATGGCTGAACTCCACATCCGATTGATAATGTGACTTGCTGTGAGGGTGGCCTCTCCCCACAGATGGGCAGGAGATTGTGCATCTAGCATCAAACAGTCATGCATTTGACTGATAACCCCAATGAGCCTTTTGGCCAGACCATCCTCCAGTGGAATGGCAGGATTCGTGGTCATATGGTGAATGCCTTTCTGTTTTATTTTTTTGAAAATGGGTGCTGAGGAATTCACCTCCCTGGTCAGTTACCAATGCATCGACTTTGTGTGGAAACTCCCTCTCAATTTAGTTTACCCACTGCTTAAACTTTGTGGCTGCCTCATCATTGGCTTTTACCAAAAAGACATATCCATACCTTGTGTGCTTATCAGCAATTACCCAAATGTATTTGTTGCCTCCTTCACTGGCTTTATAAGGACCAGCCAAATCTGCATGGACTACCTTAAATGGCCTCTGGGTGGCACACTTGCTTTCCTTCGGCACAGGAAAAGCTTTCAGTTTTACCTTTTTGCACGCATACCAATCCAATTACCTTGCACAGGAGTTTACCTTTAAAATCTGGAGATACTTTTTGTAGCTGAGACAGGTTTGAAAAATTTGCATGCCCCATCAATCTATGAAAGTAATGGGTACCATTAAAATGTAATGGTATGTTAGACACATTTGCATGCTTTGCTTTTGCCACCATGTGGTAAAGCTTATTCCTTTTTACCCCTCTGGCACAGACACACCCATTTGAAGATATTGTGCACTCATCCCCTTGAAACAACACTTGATACCCATCAGATGTTAGTGAGAAAACACTCACTAAACAATTTGCAAGATTGTTTGCAGAAAGTACATTGTTAAATGTCTTGCCAAAACTGGGAATGAAAGCTGTTCCCATTTTCTGAACCTTGCTAGGAGCTCCATCTGCCAAACACACAGTGGACACTGGAGCAGGTTTTAAGTCCTTCAGGAGCTTTAGACTGTTCACCATGTGATGAGTGGCCCCACTGTCAAGAAGCCAAACATGCCCTGGAATGCTTGCCTGGTTGACAACAGAAACACTCCCTTCTGCTTGAGAAGCAATCCGTCTCCTTCCCTGAGGCTTCTTCTTGCAGGTGGCTGACGTTCCCTTCTGTGCTACTGAAGAGATCTGGCATTCTCTCTGAAGATGCCCCACCTTCCTGCAGTTGAAAGAGTGTTTCTATCTGCAGACTGCTGCTCTCTCTGTGGGAGACATCTTTATATCATGGATGGTTAAAATGGCTCTCTCCCTCCTCGCAGAACTCTGCAGCCTGGCTTTGAAATCACACCTCTGGACCTCCTCCAGGATCTGCACTGATGCTAGGTCCAGGGTCAGATCTTTCTCTGCAAAACTCTGCAGGCTGTACAGCAGGAAATCCCAATCTTTGGACAAACTCCTGAGTAGAGTGTAAGCCTTATGAGATTTTGGGATGTTTACACCACAGACAGTAACTTATGTAATAATTTCCTGCATGCTGCTGAGATATTGCATAACAGATGCTCCCTCTTGCAGCTTGTAGCCGTACAAATGCTTCACCCAAATCATGCAAGATAGTGAGCTATCAGGCTGGTGGATTGGTCTCAATGCATTCCAAACTTCATAAGCAGTTTTTTTCTCTCACATGTGGGTCAACTGGGATGGCTCTAAAGTAAGCAAATGGGTTGCTCTTGCCCTCCTGTCCTCCTCATCTTCCTCATTGGACGCTTGAGCCTGCACAACACTCCATAAATTTTCTCTGATCAACAAGGCTTCGGCATAAGCTATCCAGGAAGAATAATTGTCAGCCCTTAATTTCTCAAAACGGAGGCTGGACTCCATGTTTTGCTTTTGTTTATGCAACTTGCCAAGAATGTAGTCTTTTGGCAGACCTCCAAACTATAGCTCACAGATAAAGACTAACAAAAGGCACTTAGGGCCTTTGCAGACTGCCAGAAATAGTGCAAATTGAGGCCACTTTAACTCCCCTGACTCAGTGCTCATGGGAACTGTAGTTTATTGTGGCACCAGAGCTCTCTGACAGAGAAGGCTCAGTGTTTCAGAAAAAATTACAATTCCCATGATTCCCTAGCACTGAGCCAGGACAGCTACAGTGGACTCAATTTGCACTATTTCTGGCAATCTGCAAAGGACCATAGTCTTTAACTATTGCTCTGCCAATTCTCTGGCTGCTTGAGAACTTTGGCTTAACATGCACAAACTGGTGAACTCACATAGAGCTCCTAGCATTGTCCTGGCAGCTTCTGGGCCCATAGCCCTTGTTAATGCTGGGGTACAACTGTGTCCACATACAGAAGACTGCCAGCCAGAAAGACAAACACCACTGCCATGTCTGGAAATATTTCACAACTGCTGGGGTTCTTCCAAAGAGGCTTTTAATCTTACTTGCAGCAAATATTTATGATCACAATACAACAATATTTACACAAACCAGCATAATGCTCCACCATCAACCGGCATCCACACCACCACACTGTGTACTGGAGCATTCATCCTTATATACACAAACACAGCTAGGATTCTGATCCAACACTCTGCTAGTGTTTCATCAGCTTCCTGTCATGTGTCCCCAGTAACAGTGCAGTTTGGACCTGCTATGACTCATCTTCATGCTCAAGTTGCAGCAGCTTCCTCTGAGTTAGCATTTCCTCTTTAACCCATTGCATGCACCTGAATCATTTTACATAGCCTGGGGCAAAAATATACTGACAGTTCACATTACAATGTGTTATTCCTAAACTGAGGACTCACAAGTTAGAAACAATACTGGCATAGCACATATTATCTGACAGAACAAATTAGTTCTGCCAAAGGGTGCTACCAGCTGGAATTGCATGTAGGCAACAGCTACTTACAGCTAGTTCATACAATTGTATCTTTCACTAGGGGTGTAAATCCTGCCTCTCCTCATTTTTACATGTAAGAGCAAGAAACTTCAAAACCTATATCTCCACTAGTGAGATGTCAAAATGTTTTGAGAGAATGCTTGCATTTGGAAGAAGTTGTGTTTGTTTTTTTTGCACAAATTCCACAAATTGTAAATTTGTTTAGTGTAAACTATAACAGCTGATGGCTTGTTGCAAGGACCTTTAAACATCAGAAGCATTGTAATGGTTAGTTGTGTCATCTTCATCAAACAGTCATTCCTTATGTCCTTGCACTCTCACCCTCTCTCTGTCTGTGCACATTTGTACACTTTGCCCCACAAAGGGACAAGACATTAGTTTTGCAAAGAGATATTTTGCTCAAATTCTAGAAAACTAAATGTGGTGAAAATGTTCCTATTATTCTCATGGACAGCATATATGCATGAAAAGTTAAGTGTGGACTAATAGTGGTTTAAGTGTGCAGTGGTTTAAGTGTTGGACTAGTTCTCCAGGAGACAGGTTTAAATCACCACTCAACCATGGAAACCTATCAGGTGACCTTGGGCAAGTCACTCTCTCTCAGCAAAGGCAAACCTCTTCTATGATAGGTTTGCTTTAGGATTGCCAGAGGTCAGAAACAACTTGAAGACTCTCAGTGACAACAAGTATTTTCATCATGGAGATAACTCTCTGTCAGGATTTTGTATGGGATATGTAGTCATGGTATGGAAATGTTCAGATGTGTGTGAGTGGAAAATTTCCTTTGAGAAAGGACAAGAAAAACAGGCCTCAGTCTAGCACCAGATGTCTTGTAGACAAAATCATTCCCACTGAGAAAGTAAACACAAGTTAATGTTGTGAGAAAGGAGAAGAGTTGGTCATAAACAGATTACATCATCATGTTGCCAAGTAACAGGTCACATGGGGGAATGACATAGACAACAGGGGTTGGACTGAGGGTCTGAGAAACACCAAACAACCAATGAATGGGAAAGGTTACGTCCAAGTGGATGGAAACTTGGGTTGGCACAAAATCCTTTGTCTAACTCTGAGAGAAGTCGCTGCTTGAGCTTTTGGGATGTAAACTTTCTCTTGCCTGATCAGAAACAGTGACAGGCAAAATGGACTGTACATAGTTATTTTTCTGTTCTATTAGTTGTAGCAATAAAGTTTTACTAGTTGGATTACAAACATGAGTGTTCATGGTTACTGAACAGCTGAGTGGCTGAAGCAGGAAGCTGCACCAAGGTTTTGGTGGAAGAGAAGCCTGAGGCTGTGAAGGACTGCAGCCAGCCTTATCCTGTATACTTTGCAACAAGGTAAAGCACGCACCACCACACCCATCATCCACACCAACACTCTCACAGATGATAACCTCCTCCAAGGCTGTCTAGACAGCTGTCTAATCAAGCATGAATAATTTAGTAATTCACATTGTACTTTGCACAGTTTTCATGTACACGGTGTAGTTCATGTTTTGAAGAAGCTCTATGTCATCGAAGTCTTCCAAACTGTTGTTATTGTTATTATTGTTGTGTGCCTTCAAATTGTTTCTGAGTTATGATGACCCTAAGGAAAACCTATCACAGAGTTTCCTTGGCAAAGTTTGTTCAGAGAAGGTTTGCCTTTGCCTTCCTCTGAGCCTTAGAGAATGTGACTTGCCCAAGATCACCCAGTAGATTTCCATGGTTGAGCAGGGATTTGAATCCTGTCTCCAAAGTCTAACATTCAAACCAGTACGGCATGCTGGCTCTACCAAGTTTCTCTTAAAACTCCAAATATGCAAGACAGTGATAACAAACATGACACTTACCCTACTGGCTTTGCATTTAGCTAAACTGCTGACTCTTAAAACAACAACAAAGATTTGATCATTTCATAAAGCTGTACTTTAGTCACATAAATACTATCCTATGCAATCTATGCTGCAATGACATAACCCATAACAGATTTCATATCCCACCCCATCACCACATGATGTCAGGCATTTACAATTAAGCCATGAAAAATGAATTCTTTCTGTAAGCAGAAGGGCCATCCGTCATTTATACTGTATCCTTATATATGCATTCAGATGATTAACTTTGGTTTTAAAAGCTATATGGAAATGAAAAATTCATCACTAGAAATCAGAGGACTTAGAGAAAATGGAAGCATTCAGTATTCAATAGCCTGGTGTGCTAACAAAATAATTGGCATTTTCATCTTATTTTGGAAAGCATTTTTTAATGACTAGTCATTAGGGCAGACTTTTGTGTAAATGGCAATTTTGGTTCCTGCATCTTGAATCCAACATGACAGACTGAACAGACAACTCTATGCAATTGCTCAAGAAGAAGCACCAAATGATGATGACTTACTCTATAGCTCACTGTCCATTCTCTGAAGACTGCTTCATATATTACAGCCTTTCACTAGAAGGCTGCCAAAACACTCTTAAGCAGAATACAGTACATGCCATCTGGAGACACACCATCTTCTTTTCTCTGCCAGCAATTTCCCCCTTAAACCTCAATTCCTTTGTCTGTGTTCCCCACCACCACCACCATCACAGACCCATTTTTCTGAGGAAAGATAGTTCTGCAACACTGGCAGGTAGAATCAGATGGGATGAGGTATGCCAATGAATAAAACAGTGGGCATGAGAAAAGTTAATAATGTTTATCTGACCCTTTTTCTTTCTTTAAAGAGCAATCCTTTCTCATGGTGTTTTGTTGTCTGGAGGCACACCAATCTAAATTTACATGTGGTTTCATTGTGGTGGGTAATTTGGCCCTTAGTATTATTAGACTATCACAACCCTTCTCAACCCTTCAAAACCATTTTATTTCCATTTCAAATATGATCCAATGGCTTTTAATTACACAGAATTGCAAGTATGTGACTATCATTGGGGAGCATTTTTTCCTCATTTATTGTATGGCATTTTTATTGTTTTGTATTATTTCTTTTAGTTTCACCCATAAGTTAGCCTAATTTTATTTTTTTAAAAAAACCCCAGAAAATACTAAATAAAATATAACTAGTTTTATTGGCAAGAATCAACTGGATGTTTAAGCTGAATGCCATTGCTAAATTCCAGAACTGGTAACACTCGCTGTTTTGCAGCCTTTGCATATATTAAAACCTTCCTCTAGAGGGATTTTGGGCCCTCTGCAGCAAGTTTTTTCAGGCATGGGGCAGGGGGCTGCAGGAGAAAGGGGCTGTTACCAATTTTAGTGCAAGCTTTTCAAATGGATCTCAGCCACAGTAACCTTACTTTTATAATGTTAGAAGCACTGCTGCTATTTAGGGGCTCTGCAGATAGCGCAAAGCGCTGTCTTGGAGCCAGGGAAGGGGAGGGGCAGCACTCCTTCCAGGGTCGGCAGAAGGGTGGATTGGGGCCGAGACGTGGGCACCAATCCTCTGCTTCTCAGGGCAGCCCATGGCCGCCCGTCTGCAAAGCCCCTTAGTCAGCAGAATATCTTACTTAGGGGCAAATCAGACAGTCAAAATAAGCAGGTTTCTGGCCACCTTTGAGGTGGGGCATTTAGACGATGCACACCTTGAAGCTGGATGGAAAGAGTACCCAAGCTGTGCTACAGGGAGAAAAGCTGGACTAAAAAGGACCTGGATTTTTCCATTTCTTCCCAGAAAGTGTGAACCTTTGCATGTACATATAAATGCACCAACAATAGGATGGCTCTAAAGGGGTGCTATTTCCAAACCCTAACCCTAATTGTGCACATAAATGCCCATCGCAGGAGCACATTTAAAAGGGATGGAGCTGCCTTACCCAAGCAGTGAGGGTAGCAATGCCCAAAAGAGAAACCATGACACCTCTCATGGAGATGAGAACAATATACACAATACAGACAGTCAAAAAGGGGACATAAGGTGAAAGGGGGTGAAGGAGGGCATGTTTGTACCTTGCCAGCATCTGCATGGGTACACCTCTGCTCTGATGCCCTGTCCCAGTAAAGCACTGCACATGTGAATGTGTGCAGGTTCACAGGGACAGCCATCTAATGGGATGGCAGTTGCCAGCAGTTTATTCCTGCAAAGGTGTGTAGGGATGATGGGGGGAACAGTAAAAAAAAGAAAAGAAAAAGTACCCAGCAGTGCATCTTGAAGCCGCACAATGTGGACATAACGTGCACTCCAGCCACCTTGGTAGGACTTCAATGTGGCTTCGGAAAAGGCAGCTTTAAGCTGCTTTTTCCTGCCTGTTTGTTTCACCCCTTAGTTAAAATCTGAGAATAAATTCTCTCTTTGTAAATAAGAACAAAATTACTGTTTAAAATCAATTTGAAAATAGAAGTTAAATGTTTGGTAGGTTACTACATACTTGACAGTCCTACGTACTTGACAGTCCTTTCTGCTGGAAGGTGCTATCATTTGTGATGCACACAGTTGTGAGAGCATAATCTCAGTTAAGTTCCCCATGCTAATATAATATTGCTTAATCAGTTAGGAAAATTTACTTTTTAAATATTTAGCATCTTGCTAAATGAAGAGGTATGCATGTTTATGTAGTTTTTTAAATCCAACTATTAAAACAGCATTCTTGGTGGCTCGGAATTTGTTTACAGTCTCTTATATCTGGCTTGCTACCTGTCATTGTCAAATTATGTGATTTCATGCCTCTGGCTGGTGACAGCTTTCTTGCTGTGTAGTGACAACTGTAATTAAAAATTTGCTTTAAAGTACATTTTGCATTTTATTTGTGGTGTGAAGAATTTCCCTTCTTAGGAACGCTCATACTGCAGGGCTAAAGCACAGATGGACCTTTTCCTTTAAATTTTATTTCCTCACATTAGAAGGAATTTTTATTTCTTCGCCTTTGCCAGGTATACCATGGCACAATTATGACGATTTTTGAAAATGGACTAAAGAGACACAGCCACATCAGGAAGACTTTATCATCAGAATTACCCCTTCCCTCTTTCATGAAATAGTATGAAAACATGGAGGCTACCCACTGGCCTTTGTTTTACTGTGCACTGCTAATGGTTGTTAGCATACCTACACCCCTCTCACTGAATATGGAGTTTCATATTTTCACGTCTGATATCTAGAGTCAGGCATGTTTTTGAGTAGTCACGATGACCTTGGGAACACTAGAAAGTTTCACATGGGAAAGGCACACTGGCCCAAGGACATGTGGAAGGCCTAGATAACACTATGATAAATGCACCTGTGCACATTTCTAAATTAAAAAAAATATTCATCAAAACCGGAGTCTCTCTGCAGTTAATGCTGATATACAAGGTGAAAAGATCCCCTCAAGTTACCCACCTCTCTCAGACATCCTTTTGAGCTTATTATTCTCCCCAAATACCAAGGAGATGCTATCACTGTTGGTGGGCCCCCCAATTCCCCTAACTTTTTGCGTAACATAGTAAATTGATATCTGAATATGTACCAGTGATTCATTCATTCTGCAATACCCACCTTTGGAGTGAATCTTTGTGCAGATTTCGTGGCTTCAACATTTGACAAAATTTGTAAACTTCATGGTTTCTTCCCTCATCCCATAATTTTTCTACAATCTAGCCTGTAGTTCTCAGATTGTGGGGCAGAACTCCTGTAGGAGGAGTAAGGGTTGCTCAAAGGGGACACAAGACATGGAAACCCTGATCTCCCCCCCCCCCCCCACACACACACACATACACACTTCTGATCCATCACTCAAACCATTGGAACATGCTGGCTCTCAACTTTAGTTACATTTTCATATCTTGGTTTTCTATAAATTGAAAGTATAGTGCTGGGGCAGGGAAGAGGTTGCATTAAATTATAATAATAACCATGATAAATAATTTCATATGAAAGAAAAATCAATTTCTTCTTACTAAAGGATGTTCACTTTTATTTGGATAAGATTTTGTGAGGAATTCTGTTTTATGACTCTTTAGTTCTAGGTCAGTCTTTGCACTATTCAGTATTGGATTTCTACAATGCTCTGTACATAGCTACTTCATATTTTTTTAGGTATATAAAGATAATTTTTGTCCTTGTTGTACATTGACACCCACACCACATTTTATAAGTAATGATAATATGCCACCAACTACAGGAGCTTTATTCATCACGTTGGTTACATGTTGTATCAGTAGCATTGATAAAATAGAGAGTGACAAAGGAGAAAATGGTAAGTTCACCAAGTTGGTTTTAAAGTCACTTATCAAACATGAACTACAGTTTAAATATTACTTCATGGACAAACAAGAAATGAAACTAATTGAGGAGGTGAGATCATTCTATCATATGTTAAGCCAGCTATTATGACTTCATAATGACATTCCAGCTACATTAAAGCTAACAAGATCAAATAGTCAAGTAATTAATTTATGGACTGGAACACATCTAAGTAATAAATAACATGTATTCTGTGTTTCAGAAGTGAGAAAGAGGACAAAGAGTAGGTATGGAATGAAGGCTTCATTCATTCCAGTTTTAATTCTGATGCTGACCAAAAAGACATAAAGGGTAGAGAACAAAACTGAGTGTGGTGTAGTGTTTAGAGAACTAGACTGGAACATAAAGGATCCAGCTTTCATTTCCCACTGAGCCACAATAGTCATTGGGTGAGATTATCTTTCTCCTCCTCCTTCTCCTCCTGCTTTTTCCCCAATTCAGGACAAAGTGGTTTACAACAGTTAAAATACACAAAGATAAAAATCTGCCTCACATGGAAATTAAAAATCTAATTAAACTATCAATAAAATTAAAGCCAGTTAAAAACATGCCATTAAAAAGAAACAAATAGACAATACAGCACATTGTACAAGGAACTTTCCCCTTGATCAATCAGCCTTTAAAGACCTCCAGAAACAAACAATCAAACAAAAAAGATCTCCACCTGCCTATAGAAAGATAGCAAGAAAGTGCCTTATCTAACTTTTCTAGGAATAATGTTCCAGAGCCTTGGAGCAGCCATCAAGAGGGCCTCCTGTTTTTCCACAAAATGTACCAGTGAGAATGCTGGAATAGAAAGAAGGGGCTCCTTGCACTTGGGCCAAACACACTTTCTCAGACTGAACTACCTCACAGGACATTTGTGAGGATACAGCAGGAGGGAAGAAGGAGAGGGGGAGGTAATGTGGGATATAAATGTAACAATAAATAACAACAGATGCTGCCGTTTGTAACTTACATGTGTACCAGAGAATTAATTATGTCATTGGATGCTGGATTCACACCCAAAAGGCTGGTATTCAAGGAACTTAGTATATGAGCAAATGGCAGGGTATGCAATGATATTTTGCTACCTGAAACATACAGTATGGTGTTTCCTCTCCAGTCCATATTGGTTGTTGTTGTTGTTAACTGCCCTCAAGTCAATTTTTAACCCATGGTGACCCTGTGGATGAGACATCTCCAGACTCCCTGTCCTCCACTGCTATGCTTAGTTCCTGCAAACTCATACCCATGACTTCCTTAATAGAATTCATTCAACTAGCATGTGGCCTTCCTCTCTTTCTACCCCCCTCTCCCTTTCCTAGCATTATTGTATTTTTGGACTTGACTCAGCTGTCTAGACAGCCGAGAGAACCAGATTAACATCTTAAAACAGCAATTTTGCTGTGGCTGTGGAGGTACATTGTCTGGACAGATTGCAGTGGGAATGGCGTGAATCCAGTGTATATCATTAGTGTAGATAAGCCCTTATTCTTACATTTGTACAGGATAATGAATAAGTATATATTCCTCCAGCTTGATGTGAATCTCTATAGAAAAACACTATGATTGTGACCATTATCTCAATGTTAAAAGTCTACATGATTGATAACCCTAATTAAATTATTTGTTATATTTGTATATCTTGCTACCAACTACTAAGTTTTTGTTATTTGTTTTACTATTTGTGTAGTTTTTATTTCTTCATTTGTTCATGCACCAAAGACTGAAACAAAACTTAATTATTATTATTTTTAAAGTGAAACAGTTTTTGAAAGAAAATTGCTCTACCTTACGAAGTGGGCTGGAGTCCATAAATACTTGTGTCAAGTAAAGCCTGTTCAGATTGAAGTTGCCACTTTTGTTGTTTTTGCTGCAACAGATGAACACCCCACCACACACATTTTTGAAATGGAAAAATTATGATGAAAAGCAATATTGTGATAATCTAATTGCTGAAAATGTCATCTCTTGAAAAGATAAAAAGGAAGCAGTCAACCTTTTCACAATAATTTTTATCCAAACTTTAAAACAACAACATGTAGAATGGTTTACCTGATGCATACAAATCAGCAATAAATAAAATTGACTGTATCTAGGAATCAAGAGGCCACCCTCCAGGGTTCCATGTCATTGAACTGATGGATTGATGCTGGAATTTCTATTTATTTGTAATGCAGAGGGAGTCATGTGCCTATTTAAATTTAATAAGAAGCATGAACAACTCCAGCTTTCCCAGATTTAATCACCATTAAACCATTTATGATGGTTCCTCCACCAGAGGCTTAATATTCTTTGATATTCTCATGTATAATTACTTTGTATAATCGGTGCCTAGCTTTTAATTGATGCATTGCTAAATCTCCAGGTTTCAAATGGATAAATATTAGCCTAATGTGTTCAATCAATGTACAGAAATAGCGCTTAGCACTTTCCCTGCCAGGGAAAATATTTACCATATATCACAGTTAGATGAGCCTAAGGCACTAAGCAGCTGATAGAGGAGGATTGAAAGCTTGGAAATCACTTTAAAGGTCCTTGCATTTCTGTGAAGGACACCCTCAGCAGAGAGTAAGCAAAAAGATCTGAGCTGTTACCTTGAGCATCCTATAAAACACAGTGCTCAGGATCACAACCGTGTCAGAATATTTGCAGCCCGAGACATAAAATGTTCATTTTTATACAGTGAAAAAACAATAAAGGACACAAAGAGCCTCCAATCTCTTCTATTTTGCTGAATTCTTCATTCTAAATGACAGCTAATAGTTGTAGAATATGCTGTTAGTAACTAAAAGCCCTTGACTGTTGATTAGGAGTAAGTCAGGGTCTTGTCCGACAGGATCTATGAGGAATAAATTACACTTAATTCTATACTTCTGAAACAAAACAACATTTAATCATCATGAAATACACTGCCCATTATAGTATCTGCAAGGTTTCTTGGGGATTGAAGGTAGGAGAAATCACTTCAATGTAATTTGGAAAAACTATTACAGAACATTTCAGACAAGAACCATTACTTCCTTCCTACACCATATTACCATATTACTAATCAAAGTAGCTGGAATTTTAGCATCAAACATGACAGAGATGCAAAAGAAACAAAAAATACTGGGCTTCTCTGACATTTTGGCTAGAAAACAACTTTGCAGTTCTCCTGAGGGTAGACATGAAATTGGTCCTCTCTCTTGGTGGTGTGTCTTTTTTGTGAGTGGGAAGTTTCATTCAAATTATAATAATGTAAGTAGACATGTCATCAAAGGCATTCCTGTTTTCCCCATGCCTCTATTACATGCACCATTAGATGTGTCCACCCTTGGAATACTTTATGCAGTTTTGGTTACATCAGACAAGACATCATAGAGTTTGAAAAGATGTAAAAAAGAGCAACCAAGATGGAATCTGAATACACTGGCATCTTAAAGATTAAAAAGTTGTATTTGGCACAAAGTTTCATGCAGTGCCAATTGATGAAGTGAGATGCAGTCATGAAGGTTTACACTAGTTAAAATATTATGGTGACACTAGACTCTTAGCTGTAAATGTTACAAATGATCAAGTTGCTGGAGCAATTCCCCTATACAGAAAAGTTCTTTTTAAAAAAATAGATTGGAAAAGAGTAAGGGGGTGACACAATATATGAGTAGGTATCAAATTATCCATGGTGTGGAGAAGGTGGAATGAGAGAAAGAAGTTTTTCTTCCTTTCTCATAATACTACACCATCCAGTGAAGTTGAATGGTAAGAGTTTGAGGGCAGCCAAATGGAAGTACTTTTTCAAGGAGAGCATAGTTAAAATACATAATTTGCTACTAGAAGATGTAGTGATGGTGTCAATGAAGATGGCTTTAAAAGATAGACAAATTTTATGGCTAGTCTACATGACTGCTATTTATTACCTTCAATATTTTGATACTAGTTGCTAGGAAAGGCATGAGGGAGAGTATTGCGCTTCTGTTCTACTTGTGAACTTTCCAGAGAAACTGGCTTGCCCACTCTGCTGGACCAGAGAGGCTTCCAGTTCAATCCAGCAGAGGTCTCTGTATGTTCACCTACAATATCATACATTCAAGAGAATTATATCCTGGCAGTCATGTGACTTATAATCTGAAATAGAAATTTGTTTCTAGTTTCTCTCCAAAATGATTATACAATCTGGAAAGGAAACTTGTAAATCAATAACACAAGAAAATAATTATTTTTGTTTTGTTTTTTCATGGAGATATGTGAAAATTGCAGATTGCCCAATACTTTATTATCTGTTAGGGTTAAACAACATGTGATGCTGAACATATAAATAGAAAGCATGACAGGATTTCCAAAATGTTCTGAATAGCAGGCATGGGAGGATGGTTTTCATCAGGACTGCAAAATCCTGCCAAAGTTAAAATCCTAATAGAAGTTGTTCTTCTTATTGATATTATCCCTGTGTTGGGCAGAAAACTGGAGCTAATTTTAACAAAAGCCTTACCAGATAAAAAGCCCCACAGAAATGGTCAGTTGTGATCATCTATGTGATTGATCGGGAAAGGAACCAAAGTAAATGATGATGGAAGAATTTAGGGTTGGAAAATATTGGCATTGGAGAAAATTTTCTACCTCATCATAGCCTACCTCAATATCATCACTTTTTTAAGCCCCCAAAATAGAAAATGGCTATTTGGTCAAAGGACTACTATAAACAATACCATTGGCCATTATTCCTGCAGTAGTGTATCCAGAAATGATGTGCAAATGTGATTTTTGAGTGCATCTATATGATAGAAATAATGCAGTTTGACACCACTTTAACTGCCATGACTCCACCCTACCGAATACTGGGTTTTGTAGTTTTGTGAGGCACTGCCACTCTTTGGTAGAGAAGGCCAAATACTTTGTAAAACTACAACTACAGGATTTGATAAGATGGCACTTAAAGTGGTGCCAAACTGCATTATTTCTACAATATGGTTGCACCCAAAATTTGATATTTGAAAACTAAAACTGGCCCGCCATATCCATGGATTCTTTTTCCATGGTTTCAGCCATCTATGGCTTGAAAATATTCCAAAAAGATATAAATTCCAAAAAAGCAAACCTTGATTTTGCTATTTTATATAAAGGACACCATTTCACTATGTCATTGTATTTATGGGACTTGAGCATCCATGGATCTTGGTAACCACTGGGGGGGGGGGAATGAAATCCCAGCAGATACCAAGGGCCCCATTGTATTTTAAAGATTATACATCTAGCAAAATGCATGACAAACATTTAAAAGGGGTAAATATTTTACATTCATGAGGCTTACATCATTATGCAAAGAAGTGCTAATAATCATGCTGAGTGCATTCTCCTTCATGGAAAATAACGTCATTCAGTACTCATATTCAAAATGCATTGCTTCACAAGTACAAGGAGGAAACATATGAAGCTATAACAAGGCCACAAACTTACTCTATCTCATACTCATAAAATGAAACTTGAAAGCCCATGTAGAAAGCTCTCTTGTTTCCACAAGCAGAAATTATCACAATCTTATACTAAAATAAGTTTACATCAGTTTGTACTGGCATTACTAGCAAAAAAAAGTCACCATAACTGAATGCTCTCTTTCCTGGAGTCTTCTCCAGAACCTTACCTGAAGTCCTCTCAGTTCGGTTCACCATTCTAAACCTTTTCTGTTCTATTAAACATAATTGTTATAAAATTGGAAGCCCAAGATTTAGGACTACCAAACCTCAGTTCTTACCCAATCCCATGCAAAAAAGGCACAATTTCTCACTTTCACGATTTCTGGAGAAAAAACACCAACATACAGAAAGGCAAGCACCTTCCTTTTAAAAAGAAATGTTTTGAAATCGATTGTAGTTTTTGATGCTTCATGACAATTATTTGGCTAGCATATATTCCTTTTGAAGTTTAGTTCTGTTTTAATTCAAAGGGTAAAAGAGCTGAGGCATTTAAGAGTACGTATTCAAGACTGCCAGAAATAGTGCAGCTTGAGGACACTTTAACTGTCCTGGCTCAGTGCTAGGGAATCATCGGAATTTTATTTTTTTTCTGGGACACTGAGCCTTCTCTGTCAGAGAGCTCTGGTGCCACAATAAAGTACAGTTCCCATAATTCCTTAGCACTGAGCCAGGACAGTTAAAGTGGCCTCAAGTTGCACTATTTCTGGCAGTCTGTAAAGGCCCCAAGTTGCCTCTCTCTTAAGCATGAGGCCTACCTTTTGCATGAAAGATAAATCTGCTTTGCTTCCTTTTTTTAATCTTTTAAGTCACTTGCATCAATAGTTGTTTCCATAAAGATTCCAAGACACCATTCTCTAGAAAAACTCAATTTGCTATGACCTTAAAATGGAGTACGCCATTTAATTAAACACTTAAACAATTACTGTAAATCGAAGCCTTGCCATTTTCTAATTGAAAAACCATTTTCCATTTCAGGCACTGGCATATAAGTGTGGTTCACATGTCTATCCCTGTTTTTGGAAGAATGAATTATAATTCTTATCATACAGCAACAACAACAACAAAAAAACTATAAACTAGTAGGGATGGAACAATCTCTCATGTCCATTACTGCAGAACTCTTTTCCTCAATTCCTTTTTGTGATGCTCTTTTAAAATAGGAAGAAATTGAAATCCATATCTATTTTCGGTGCTAATTTTTCAAATGGACACATTAATGGACACATGCCCTAACTGACTAATATGGGTTTGTGTGCATGGCAGAAATGTGTGTAGGTGTTTTTTTTTGTTTTGTTTTTTGTGGTGTGTGTGTGTTGCACATCTACTAAATGTGCCCACACATTGGACGTTATCACATGGGGGAAATCTGTTGGTTAATCCACACAAATCCCAAACAAAAACTGAATTTGCGCCTCATGATTTCACACAACGTCGCACATAAACTGGTCAGAAACTGGACAGAAATTGATATTATCCGAGATCTTTTTAATTTCGGAAGTTTAGAGGAAATGCATTTGTGAAATTACAGTAATTTCGCATTTCCTGTAATGTGAAAAGCAAATACGCATGAACAATTCTCTTTTAAAACCTGGAGGAGGGCCAAGAGAAGGAGAAGGAGGGGCCTCCAGGGAGGGAGAGTCCCGGGCTCCTGCCATGCAGGGAAGGGAAGGCAAGGCAAGGCAAGGCAAGGAGAGGGAAGTTTGTGACGGAGGAGAAGTTTGGCATTTGGGATGGAGGGAAAAGGAGGGGAAAGAAGACTTCCCTCGCAGCAGCTGTGGGTGGATGTGGGTGCAAGTGTGAGGTGTGTTTGTGGAGCAACTTGGAAATCCATCTCACCATGACGTTCTGCCCTGCAGGTCCTACAAAGGGCTTATGGGGGAGGGGGCATGGGAGCTACCTCCAGTTTCCCCCTCTCCTGGGCATCATCCAAGGCTCTGGCTCTCCCCAGGGAACACCCAGCCCTCCCTCCCTCCCTCCCTTCCCTTTCCTCCTCCTCCTCCTCCTTCCCTGCCAGCTCTGCCTGTGATCCTGCCCTCCTTGCTCATCTCCCCAGCAGCTGACAGCTTCCAATGCCAGGAAAGGAGAGAGAGAAAAGGGAGGCTGAGCCATCTCAATCCCTCCCTTGCCTCGGCTTGCCTTGCCTTGCCTTTCCAGCCTCCTCCTCCTCCTCTGCTCTCTTGAGAGGTCCTAACCCCAACGGAAGGGGGTTAGGATCTGTGCAGGAGAACATGACCCCAAATGTAGGACAGTCTGACATTTCCTCCTGGGAAATGCAGGACCCGCCCTGGAAAAAGGAGGAGTCTGGTCACGAAACACACCCATTTCCAGTACATGTACGGGTTCTTTTCACTTGTGTATGAAAGTTAAAAACGTCTTTTTTTCACTTTTAACTTAATTCCGTTACTACTGTAATTACATGTGAAAAGCTTTTGCGCAATTAAGCTCTTTTTTTGCTTTCTTTTCGGGATGCTTCATTTCCACTTTATTATCTCTTTAACAACGAAACTGGCCCACGTGTGATAACGTTCATTCTTTTGCAATGTCCATTGCAAGCAAGAAAATCTATGGATTTCTGACAGTAAACTGCTTCATGACAGAAACAACTTCAGAATGTTGTTTCATAAGATGTAGTTCAATCTTTTAAAAGGAAAAAAACAAAAAACCCAAAAATCAAGGGAGCAAATTTCTCACACATCCTCATGAAGTTCCCAATTTCCTCAGATATAAATTCTTTTTAATTTTAATTTTCCATTACTTTAAAAAAGAAAAAAAAACCAATATTCACAATGCATATTTTATATATTCAATTTCTATCATATCTTCATATTTCAACAACTACTTCTATCAATATTTAAGTAAACTATATTTTCTTTAATGTAATTATATATACATTATACCATTTCCATAAAAATAAAGGGGCTGAAAAAAGGAATATATAAAGAAGAAAAGACTAATAATTATTTAAGAAATAATATTCTCTAATTCCTCATTTACTTATCTCTACAATTCCTATAATATCTTACATTATTTCCTGTTTGCAAAATTCTAGAATTCTTTTCCATTTTTTTTCATATTGCTGTGATGTTTTATCTATCACATACATTGACAATATATCCATAGTGGCCAATTCTGAAAGTTTTATCTGCCAATCTCTTATTAACTTCAGAATGTTGTTTCATAAGATGTACCGTATTTTTCGGCATATTAGACGCACTTTTTCTTCCCCAAAATGACGGTGGGGAAGTTGGTGCGCCTAATAGACCGAATGTAGCTCCCCTCCGAGGCCGCTGCTCGTCCTCGGTGGTTCAATGGGCTGCTCCTGGGATCGGAGGCTGAGCAGCCCATTGAACCACCGAGGACGCAGGGGGAAGGAGGGTTGCTTTCCCTGGGACCATGCTGGGGTCGGAGGACTCCTCCGACCCCAGGATCACCCCAAGGAAAAAAAGGTTGCTTTCCATGGGGCAATGCTGGGGTCGGACGACGCCTCTGACTCCAGCATCGCCCCATGGAAAGCTTCCTTGGGGCGATCCTGGGGTCGGAGCACTCCTCCAACCCCAGGATCACCCCAAGGAAAAAAAGGTTGCTTTCCATGGGGCAATGCTGGGGTCGGACGACGCCTCTGACTCCAGCATCGCCCCATGGAAAGCTTCCTTGGGGCGATCCTGGGGTCGGAGCACTCCTCCGACCCCAGGATCACCCCAAGGAAAAAAAGGTTGCTTTCCATGGGGCAATGCTGGGGTCGGACGACGCCTCTGACTCCAGCATCGCCCCATGGAAAGCTTCCTTGGGGCGATCCTGGGGTCGGAGCACTCCTCCGACCCCAGGATCACCCCAAGGAAAAAAAGGTTGCTTTCCATGGGGCAATGCTGGGGTCGGACGACGCCTCTGACTCCAGCATCGCCCCATGGAAAGCTTCCTTGGGGCGATCCTGGGGTCGGAGCACTCCTCCGACCCCAGGATCACCCCAAGGAAAAAAAGGTTGCTTTCCATGGGGCAATGCTGGGGTCGGACGACGCCTCTGACTCCAGCATCGCCCCATGGAAAGCTTCCTTGGGGCGATCCTGGGGTCGGAGCACTCCTCCGACCCCAGGATCACCCCAAGGAAAAAAAGGTTGCTTTCCATGGGGCAATGCTGGGGTCGGACGACGCCTCTGACTCCAGCATCGCCCCATGGAAAGCTTCCTTGGGGCGATCCTGGGGTCAGAGCACTCCTCCGACCCCAGGATCACCCCAAGGAAAAAAAGGTTGCTTTCCATGGGGCAATGCTGGGGTCGGACGACGCCTCTGACTCCAGCATCGCCCCATGGAAAGCTTCCTTGGGGCGATCCTGGGGTCGGAGGGCGCCTCCAACCCCAGCATTGCCCCAAGGAAAGCAATGTTGCTTTCCTTGGGCGGATGCTTGGCATCCACCCAAGGAAAGCAACCAGGCTTTCCCTGGAGGGATCCTAGGGTCTGAGGCGTCCTCCGTGGGCCGGAGGACGCCTCAGACCCCAGGTTCCCTCCAAGGAAAGCCTGGCTGCTTTCCTTCCAGGGATCCTAGGGTCTGAGTCATCCTCCGTGGGCCGGAGGACGCCTCAGACCCCAGGGTCCCTCCAAGGAAAGCCTGGTTGCTTTCCCTGGAGGGATCCTAGGGTCTGAGTCGTCCTCCGTGGGCCGGAGGACGCCTCAGACCCCAGGGTCCCTCCAAGGAAAGCCTGGCTGCTTTCCTTGCAGGGATCCTAGGGTCTGAGTCGCCCTCCGTGGGCCGGAGGACGCCTCAGACCCCAGGTTCCCTCCAAGGAAAGCCTGGCTGCTTTCCTTCCAGGGATCCTAGGGTCTGAGTCGCCCTCCGTGGGCCGGAGGACGCCTCAGAGCCCAGGGTCCCTCCAAGGAAAGCCTGGCTGCTTTCCCTGCAGGGATCCTAGGGTCTGAGTCGCCCTCCGTGGGCCGGAGGACGCCTCAGAGCCCAGGGTCCCTCCAAGGAAAGCCTGGCTGCTTTCCCTGCAGGGATTCTAGGGTCTGAGTTGTCCTCCGTGGGCCGGAGGACGCCTCAGACCCCAAGGTCCCTCCAAGGAAAGCCTGGTTGCTTTCCCTGGAGGGATCCTAGGGTCTGAGGCATCCTCTGTGGGTCGGAGGACGCCTCAGAACCCAGGGTCCCTCCAAGGAAAGCCTGGTTGCTTTCCTTGCAGGGATCCTAGGGTCTGAGGCGTCCTCCGTGGGTCGGAGGACGCCTCAGAACCCAGGGTCCCTCCAAGGAAAGCCTGGTTGCTTTCCCTGCAGGGATCCTAGGGTCTGAGGCGTCCTCCGTGGGTCGGAGGACGCCTCAGACCCCAGGGTCCCTCCAAGGAAAGCCTGGTTGCTTTCCCTGGAGGGATCCTAGGGTCTGAGGCGTCCTCCGTGGGTCGGAGGACGCCTCAGACCCCAGGGTCCCTCCAAGGAAAGCCTGGTTGCTTTCCCTGGGTGGATGCCGTGGGTCTGAGGCGTCCTCCGTGGGTCGGAGGATGCCTCAAACCCCAGGATCCCTCCAAGGAAAGCCTGGTTGCTTTCCTTGGGTGGATGCCTGGGTCGGAGGCATCCTCTGACTGTATTTTATTAAGAATCTTTTTTTCCTAGATTTTTCTCCTTTAAAATTGGGTGCGTCTTATATGCCGGAGCGTCTTATTAATCTTAAATGGAAAAAAACAAAAGAACAAAAATCAAGGGAGCAAATTTCTCACACATCCTCATGAAGTTCCCAATTTCCTCAAATATAAATTCTTGAGCTGGCCTCATTCATGCTGTTATACTCTCAAATTTCAATTCCTGCATCTACTATGGGGGAATACTACTAATCATATCTGCAACAAAGCTGTAAGGACCTGGATGTTAGAGTAAATAAAGGTCCAGAGGATGTAACCTTGGCCCCTGCTTGTCCTGTGTTGATGGATACTTTTCAGTTTGTGCAGCCCAAGGATGTGGACAGGATCCTTGGAGAAGAGAGAGCCACCACATGTGTATTAGACCCTTGCCCTTCTTGGTTAATTAAGCAAGCCAGAGGAGGACTGGCTGCATGGGTAAGAGAATTGATTAATGCCTCTCTACAATAAAACAAGGTTATAACACACCTGAAGAATAAGACCTCTTCTGAAAAAACTTTCCCTGGTACCTACTATACTGGATAACCATAGGCCAGTCTCAAACATTCCATTTTTGAGGAAGGTATTAGACTAGAGCATGTGTTGGTTTCTCACCTCCAGGGGTTCCTGGATAAAATGGATGATATAGAATGATTTCAGTCTGGTTTTAGGCCTGGATAGAGACAGCTTTGGTCGCCCTGGTGGATGACTTATGCAAGGAACTGGATAGGGGAAGTGTGTCGCTGTTGGTCCTACTGGATCTCTTGACGGCTTTCCATACAATTGACTATGGTATCCTTCTCAGTTGTCTCTATAGGATGGGGCTTGGAAGGACGGTTCTACAGTGGCTCTGTTCTTTCCTGTAGGTGTACTCTCAGAAGGTGGTGTTGGGGGATTCCTTCTCAGCTCATTAGCCACCGGTCTGTCGAGTTCCTCAGGGTTCTGTTTTGCTCCATATGCTATTAAATATATACATGAAACCAGTGGGAGAGGTGGTCTGGAGTTTTGGAGTCGTGTCACCAATATGCTGGTGATACCCAGCTCTATTACTTCTTTTCACCTAATTCCAAGAGAGTTGTTCCTCTACTGAAATGAATAGGGATTAAGCCTGTGTTAGACAAGGTTACACTCCATCTGAAAATGCAGGTTTGCAGTTTAGAGGTACTCCTGGATTCAGCTCTGTGCCTGGAGGTCCAGGTTTCAGCATTGACCAGGGGGGCATTTGCACAGCTAAAGCTCATGAACTAACTGCATCAATTCCAAGAGAAGTCAGATCTGGCCATGATGGTACATGCCTTAGTTACATCTCATTGCATTACTGTAAGTCACTCTACATGGAGCTGCCTTTGAAAAGTGCTTAGAAAGTTCAGTTGGCCCAAAGAGCTGCAGCCAGGTGGTTAACTGGGCTGGCTACAGGGAGCATACAACTCCCTTCTTGCTCCACTGTCTGCCAGTCCATTCTTGGGCACAATTGAAAGTTCTGGTTTTGACCTATAAAGCTCTATGCAGCTTGGGTCCATATTATTTGAAGGACATTTATAAACCCTTTAGAGTTATACGATCATCTGAAGAGGCCATACTCTCTGTCACACCATTTTCTCAGGCTTATTTGGTGGGAACAAGGGTGATGGCCTTCGCAATGGTTGCTCCCACACTGTGGGACTGCTTCCCTAGGGAGAACAGGGTGGCTCCTGTCTTAATCTCCTTCCATCAGCAGGTCAAAACATTTTAATGGTCTCAGGCTTTTAAAAAATGACTGTGGTGGGGTTTTAGTGCTGTGTGGTGCTGTTTTAAAGGTTTGCATATTGTCTTTTAATAAATTTTAATGATTTAATGTTTAATGTTTTGACTTTAGAAATTGTTTAATCACTTTAAAAATAATTGTTTTATTTATACTTTTTAATAATTACTTTAAACCCACTGGTTGACCTTGGGCAAGTCACACCCACTCAGACTCAGATGATGGCATTGGCAAATCCTCTCTGAAGAAGCTTGCCAAAAAAAACAAAAACAAAAAAAAAAAAACACTATGATAGCTTTAGACCCCATGGCCCTAGGGTCACCATAAGTTGGAAATGACTTGAAGGCACACAACAACAGGCATTTTAATCTATATTGTTTTTAAATATGTTGTTAGCCAACTTGAATCCCATTATTGGGAGAAAGCCACAATAGAAATGAAATGAAATGAAATAAATAAGGATAACCGAGATAATGTATGTGAATTATTCTGGACTGTAAATAAATAGAATCCCTCTTTTTTTCAAAGACAAGGATAAAGCTAACTGATGTAGTCATTTGAAAAAAAAATGTATTGCTTGATTTTAGTTGTGTAGCTCTGCTCAGTCATTGCTTTGACAATTCAGTATCTCCCTTTCATAACTGAAATAGGATAAGTAATGTACAGGGGGAGTCAGTGTGGTATAGTGGTCTGAGTAGGACTTGGACTCTGGAGATTGTATGTTTGATTCTCCACTCAGCCATGGTGACCTTGGGCGAGTCACACACTCTTTTTTTAAAATAATATTTTCATTATATAATATTGCATTATAAAATAAAAATATGATAATAAAATATTATTATATTTTAAATAATATTTAAATGAATAATATTTTCATTATATAATATTATAATATAAAATAAAATATAATAATAAGATATACTATTCATAATTCCACTAAAGTGTAATACTATTAATTTATCACTAATTAACTTATCTTTATAATCAAGTGCTCCCCATCACCAGAACCCAATACCTTCATGTTATTTTACTCTCCTGTGGAGGTAAACCACCTTCCTCTTTTACTAGAACCTTTTGTACAAATATCTTCCATATTGCTTCAAAGTCATTCCTCTTCATTATTCCTTTTTTAACCTTAATTTCACATGTTAACTTACCATTAATTGCCATTTGCCATACTTCTTTATACTAATCTTGTATTTGCAGATCTCCCTGAACTTTCCATTTCTTTGCTGTAATTAGTCTTGCTGCTGTTAATAAATTTGTTATTAAGTCCTTCATAGCCTGGGTGCAGTTGATCTTATCATATATGGACAACAATGCTATCTTTGGGCATATTTGTAACTCAATTTCTGTTATCTCTTTAAGTACTAATTGCCAAATTTTATTTACAGATCTACAACCCCACCACATATGAATATAAGTACCAATTTCTTGACAATCCCACCAACATATCCTTGAATATTTTTTATTTATATGGTTTAACCTTACTGGTATTAAATACCATCGCCAAATTGATTTATAGTAATTCTCCTTTATCTGGATAGATAATCTTTTTAAATGATGTTAATTCCAAAGTTTCCCCCATTCTTGAATATTTAGCATTGGTGCTAAATCATCCTCCCATATTGTCCTAAGATATTCTTTTCTCATCATGTTTTGATAACAATTTATATATTTCACTTGTAATATCTTTCAAAATTTCATTTTCCTCCATACTATCTCTTTGCCTAATTATTTGTTCAAATTTAGTATATTCTCTAAATTCTATAATTTTCCTATTCCAATTTTTTGTCCATTGTTCCAACTGAATACAATTAAACCAGGTTGTTTTTGAACTTTGCAATTTCTCCTTTATTTTTCTTTTAACCTTCTTTATCTTCATCCAATCTTTTATCCTATATACTTCTTGTTTCCTTAACTCTTTCCCTAATTCCTTCCTTCAATTTATTGGAAAAATTTCCAACATTACTACAGGGATTAATGGTGAGGTAGCAGGCATTAATTTTTCTTTATGTTTTTTTCCCCAAATCTCTAATATATATTTTTAGAAAGGGGTTTTCTATTTCTTTCATTTCTTTCATGGTAAAGTCCCTAATATATATATCTTTTTCAGTTTTTTTCCTGTTTCTATTGTTTCCATCTCTAACCTGTCTAATTCCCCCTTCTCTGTAATTCCATCTATAATGTATCTCAACTGATTTGCATAATAATATCATTTTAAATTTGGGAGACCCGATCCTCCATATTTTGGGATTTGTACCAGTATATTTTATTAATCCTCACTTTTTTATTCCCATTACAAAAAAAATTCACTAATACTTGCCAGTTTTTTTTTATTTCTGCTTCTCTTATTTGTATTGGTAACATCCTGAACAAAAAAATTATCTTAGGTAAAATTTTCATTTTTACTAATGCAATTCTGCCAAACCATTATAATTTAGTATTTTTATAATCTTCTAATTTCCTTTTAATTTCTATTCTTAATTTATTATAATTTTGTTCCTCCAATTTTTAAAAGTTTTTTGTAATATTTATTCCTAAATATCTAATAGTATCTTTTAATTTAATATCTATCATTTTATCTTTTAGGAAATCCTGTTCTTCTGTTTTAACTCCAATTTGTTCCAATTTACCTGTAAGCTTGAGATTTTCCCAAATTCCTTTAAATGTCTTTTTACTCTATCCATTGTTAATGGATCTTTAATTAGCAATAGGTTATCATCAGCAACCAAATTTATCTTATTCATTTTTCTAATCCCAATCCTTTCCAATTTTTCATCCTTCCTAATAACATTGGCCAAAATTTCAATGATCATTGCAAATAAAATTGGGGAGAGAGGGCAGCCTTGTCTTGTACCTCTAGAAATTTGAATTTGTTCTGTTAGTCCAGCTTTTACCATTACCACTGCTGTGTTATTTGAATATAGCTGGTTTATCAATCCTCTGAATTTCCCCCCATAACTAATTTCTTTAACATTATTTTTAATGTTGGCCATTCCACACAATCAAAAGTTTTATAAATGTCTAATGCCATTATTCCCACTTTTTGTTTATTCTTCCCAATTATGTTTATTTTATTCAATACTCTTCCTATTAAATTTGATATTTGTCTTCCTTGTACAAACCCACACTTATCTTTTTGAAGATATTTATGTATAAACTTATCCATTCTTTTTACCATTATTGCTGTTAATATTTTGGCATCTTGATTTATAAGGGATATAGGTCTATATGATCCTGGGTCTATCAAATCTTTGGTTTCAGAATCAGAATTATCAATGAATGGTCCCATGAGGGTGGGGTCCTTTCTCCATTTAGAATTTTGTTATATAATACTTCCAAATTAGGTATTAAAATCTTTTTAAATGTTTTATAATATTCTGGTCTCAAACCATCCATTCCTGGTGATTTCCCTCCTTTTAATGTATCTATCACTTCTATTTCTTTTTTCAAAACCAATTGTTCCATTATTTCTTTATCCTCCTCATCTATTTTTATTTTCTAATGTTTTTCAATATATCCCTCATTTTTTTTCCACTGGCTTGTTCCCTGCTGAATATAATTCTTTGTATTTTTCTTCAAATATATATTTTCTTTCATCATCATACATACCTTCCCTATTTTATCTTATATTACAACAACTATATTCCTCACTTTCTTTTTTTGTGCTGATCTTGCCAAAATTTTAGAATTCTTATTGCTGTATTCAAAAACCTCCTTCTGCAAATATATCAAATTTTTCTGGACTTCATCTATTTCTATTTTCTTTAATTCATTTCTTTTTGCTTGTAATTCTATATAATTATTTTTACTCCCATCTTTTATGTATTTATTCTCTAATTTTTTAATTTCCATTTCTAAGTTTATTTTTCTCTCTCCCTGTTGTTTCTTTACATTACATGTTTCCCTAGTACAAATCACCCTTGCAACTGCTTTCATAGTATCCCATAACACAGCTTGAGAAACTTCTCTATTGTTGATATCCCATATATTTTGCCATTCTTTCTCAACCTTACTCACTATATCTTTATAATTAAGAATTCTGGTGTCCAACCTCCATCTTTTTGTTTTTCTGTAATCCTTTTAAACTACAAAATCCATATTTACTAAAGCATGGTCTGTAACTTTTAACCCTACTATTCCTGTATTTAATACTTTTGGAACTATATTTTTGATACAAAAATAAAATCTATTTTGGAGAATTTTTTATGAACTGAAGAATGATAACTGCATTTCTTTTCATCCCCTTCAATCAATCTCCATATATCTTTTAATTCGTATGTTTCATTATCTTATTCAGGGGTGTAATATTATTGAATCAATTCCTTGTTGTTGGGTCTGATATATCTTTCCACTTATCCATAAAAATATTAAAATCTCCTGCCATAATTGTATAATCTCCCTGCATATCCTCCATTTCCTTAAATACTTTTTCATAAAATTCTTTTTGTTTTTCATTTGGCGCATACACATTGACCAACAAATACTTTTCTCCCCCTATTGTTCCTTGCATAAGTACAAATCTTCCTTTTTCATCTTTCTTAACTTTTATTTTTAACACATTAAAAACACATCTTTTAGATGTTATGGTTGCTACCCTTCTTGCTTTTGAAGCTTTTTCATAAGTTGCAACCCAATTCAGTTTAAGTTCATTTGTCCTTTGTTTTGCTTGATGTGTTTCGTGTAGGAAAAAAAAACTACTTTCTCTTTCTTCAAAAATGATTCCATCCTCTTTCTTTTGATTACAGACCCCAATCCTTTCATGTTTAATGGTGCTATCCTTACTTTATTAACCCTATTATTTTCTAAATCTTCTAAATTGGCTCTTCAGTGCGATACCCCTACACCCATCCTTTCCCTCCCTCCCTCCCTCTTTCACCCTCCCACTCCTCCCTTCACTCCACTTCCCCCTGCCCATATATACATTTCTACCCCCTTCTTCCCCAAGGTATCCGACCTTGCTCATGGCTTTTACTAGCCCTCCGGGGGGGGGGGGGGAAGCCACCATTCCCAGTGTGTGGTCAATTTTTCTCCTACTGATTGTTTATTAATTGTCTCTCCTGTTATGTCATTTTTCTAGAGTTTTTTATTTTTTAAATTTTTATTGTTTTTCTTCTTACCTTCTATGGTTCCTTGGCTCCACTAGTTGTACCCTTGCCAGTGTTGTCTTCTTGCTGCTCCAGATTTAATTGCTTGAACAGATCCATTCTTTGTTCAAGGGAATAGATATTATGCTGCTTTCCTTTCTACTGAAATTTCAGGAAAATAGGGTAACTTACTCCATTATTTTGCAGTACTACAATGCATGGTTTGACTCCTTCTCCTGTTGATAGTGTCAGGGCAAAGATCATTATAAATTATAAAATTGCCATATTTTTTGAGTTTTCTGATTTCTTTCATTAAAAGGTCTTTCTTATAAAAGCTTGTTAGGGAACCAGGCCTCTTTTTAAAGTTGCTGCTCTGTGTAGACATTCCACTTCCTGTTCTTCCCAGGTAATTTGAGAAGCAATACTTTGTAGCCATTTGAGAATTTCCTTCTTTAGGGTCCTTGGTGTTTCATTTGCCAACTCAGGAAAACCACAGATACGAAGGTTATTTCTTCTGTTGTAGTCCTGCAGGTCAATGATTTTTCATTCTAATCGGTCCAGTCTTGATGAGTGTTCCAAAGTTATTTTTTCCTGAGTTTTTTGTTCTTGTATTGAGTTTACTTCCCCCCCTTTTAATTTCTTTTTTAATAATCTGATTAGATTTATTCATTTCATCCATAATTTTATTAGTTATCATCTCTGATAGTGCTCCATTATTTTAAATGGTTGTCTCTTTAAAAGCCTCATTGCTTTTGACTTGATTTTCTGTTAAGACCTGCAAGAACAGTGTTTTCATTTCATCCCCTTTGCTATCTTCACTGCCTGGCTGGGTGCTTGGAACTTTAGGCTTAACTCTGGCTTTTTGCATTGCATCAATGGAACCAAATTTAGCTTTTTGCATTTCTTTATTATGGGCCTCAAAATTTTCTTGTGAGTTTACTGTTCTTAAACGTGGATATGTTTTGACTGATGGATGTACAGATTGTCTATTCCAACTTAAAACTGTTTCTTTCAGTTCTCTTTTTTGACTTTTGGACATCTGCCAACTTCTAATCAATGTTGTGTCTCAAATTGTGGATATACAGCTTATTATATTTTTCTCTCTCAGTTTGTTCTTGAATTAATATTTCAACATTTCAATTCTTCAAATCCCACACAATCTGATACATTTATTTTTAACTGTTTTACTTTGTTTTTGTTTTATAAATCTTAACTTCCAATCAGCCCGAGTGCAGCCCGGCTCACTCAACTCACTTTGTGGCCATTTTTCAAAAGTCGTAAATTTCTGACTTTTGAAAAATGGCTGCAAAGTGAGTTAAGTGAGCTGGGCTGCACTTGGGCTGCATTCGGATGGCAGATTTGGTGACAAAAGCTATGCAATAGGACCTGATTGCAGCCCGAATTTTACTTGAATTTGGGAGAGGTAAGTTGCGTTTTTATGCTTGTGCGATAATCTCTGATGAAACTCCTTGCTAAAGAAGACTAGGGTGGCCTCTTCCCTGTTGTCCTTCTGGTGTCAAATGAACACTATTATTTTTTAAATCAGATGGGCCTCTCGCATATAAACTCCTATATATACTCATGTATAAGTTTAGAAATGTTAGTAAAAAAAATTGATTCAAAAAGCCCAGATTGACTTATCCAAGAGGCAATGTAAGTACTGTACTTTAACTCTTTTTTTAAAGGGGGGGGGGACCATCCTCTTCTGTGAGTAGAGTGGTGGAAAAGTGAGAACTTAGTCCATCCTGGAAGCATGGAAAAGGAGCACTGACCACCTCTCCTCCATCCTCCCTTTAGTGTGAGCACAAAGTTATTCCTGTTGCAATTTTGTAAGTTCTTTGGCATTGTTTTCCTTTGCTTCATGCTTTACATTATTTGTTACTTGCCCATCACCCCTCTGTTTCATTCTATACATCTGGTTTGTGGTCTTCCTCTCTTTCTTCTACCCTCTAGCTTTCCTAGTGATCTGTGCCTTCTCATTATGTGGCCAAAGTACGATAGTCTCAACTTGATCATCTTTGCTTCCAAGGACAGCCCTGGTCTGATCTGTTCAAGAATTTCTTTGTCTTCTTGGCTGCCCATGGTATCCTAAATACTCTTCTCTAGCACCAGATTTCAAATGAGTTGATTTTTTTTCCTGTCTGCTTCCTTCACTGTCCAGCTGTCACATCCGTACATGGTAATTGGGAATACAATGGCCTGCATGATTCTGATTTAGGGCTCAGTTGTATGTCTTTGCTCTTCAGTATTTTTTCTAGTTCTTTCATAGCTGCCCTTCCCATTCCTAGTCTTCTTCTTATTTCTTGACTGCACACTCCATGCTGGTCAATGTTTTACCCTAATGTGGGAATTTTTAACTATTTCAATTTCCTTGTTGTCTAGATTGAATTCATGTATTTCTTCTGTGATCATTATTTTTGGTTTCTTCATGTTCAGCATCAGACCTGCCTTTGCAATTTCATCTTTGACCTTCCTTATTAACTATTCCAGTTCCTGAATGTCTTCTAATATTATGGTGTCATCCACATATCTTAGGTTGTTAATGTTGCTTCCTCCTATCTTAA
This sequence comes from Phrynosoma blainvillii, assembly GCA_026167975.1. Lineage (NCBI taxonomy): Eukaryota > Metazoa > Chordata > Lepidosauria > Squamata > Phrynosomatidae > Phrynosoma > Phrynosoma blainvillii. The sequence goes on along the minus strand of JANUYF010000001.1, from coordinate 91,369,617 downwards.
CTCCTCCTTTTTCTGTTTCTAATTCTGCTTTTCTTACGTTTTCAGCGTATAGGTTAAACAAGTAGGGTGATAGGATGCAGCCTTGCCTGACCCCTTTGCCTATTAGAAACCACTCTGTTTCCTTGAGTTCTGTTCTGATGGTGGCCTTTTGTTCTTGGTACAGATTCTTCATCAGGACTATCAGATGCAGTGGCACTCCCATGTCTTTGAGTGCATTCCATAGTTTTTCATGATTTATACAATCAAATGCTTTGCTATAGTCTAGAAACACATGCTGATTCTTTTTTGGAATTCTTTGGCATGCTCCATTAATCCTTGTATGTTTGCAATGTGGTCGCTAGTGCCCCTTCCTTTTCTGAATCCTTCTTGCACCTCTGGAATTTCTCTCTCCATGTATGCTGCAGAATTTTGCTTGCATGTGAGATTAGTGCTATTGTCTTATAGTTGCTGCAGTCTTTTGTATGTCCTTCCTTGTGGATGGGTATGTATATCAAGCATTTCCAGTCTGTTGGCCACCACTCCCCCCCATTTGTTGGCATATTTCAGTTAGCACTAAAGTTGCATCTGTCTGTAGGCACTCTAGCAGTTCATTTGGGATATCATCTGTTCCTGGCTATTTATTTTTTTCCCATTTCCTTTATTGCAGATTCTACTTCACTTCTTAGAATCTGGGGTTCATCTTCATATGGCTCCTCATTCCAAATATCATTCATCACCTCATCTCTTTTGTATAACTCTTCTGTGTATTGTCTCCAGAATCTTTTTATTTCTTCTTCCTATATTATGTTCTTTTTTTCTCCACAGAGCATCCCTGCCATTGGTTTGAACGTGGCTTTAATTTCTCTGATTTTTTTATTTTCACTTCTCTTGTTCTTCCCTTTTTTTGTTGTCTTCTACTTCTCTGCATTGTTCATTGTAGTATTTCTCCTTATCTCTGCATGTTAGACATGGACAGTTGTATTCATACTTCTGGCTTTGTTCCTATCTCCCTTTGCTTTTGCTTTTCTTCTTTCTTTTATTGCATGAAGTGTTTCATCTGTCATCCATTGTTTCTTATCTTTCTTTTTGGCCACTGTTAGTGTTTTCTTGCATTCATCCTTAATTATGTCTTTGACTTCTGTCCACAGTTCTTTAGGTTCCCGGTTGATTACACTCAATAGTCCAGATCTGTTTCTTACATTGTCCTTAAATTCATCTGAAATGTTATTCAAGTCATATTTTGGTATAATGATGGTTTTTGCTTTCTTCTTCAGTTTAACTGTGATTTTTGTTATGAGCAGTTCGTGGTCTGTGCCACAATCAGCTCCTGGTCTGGTTTTTGTCACAAGGATAGAGTTTCTCCATCTTCTACTTCTGATTAACTAGTCTATCTGGTTTTTGTGTTTACCATCTGGTGATGTCTGGGTGCATAGTCTCCTATCTGGTTGTATGAAGCAGGCATTTGCAATGAATAGATTATTGGCCTCACAGAATTCTATTAGATGCTCTCCTGCTTTACTTCTTGTTCCTAATCGAAATCTTCCTACTGTTTTTGATTCTTCTTGGTTGCCAACTTTAGCATTCAAGACTCCAATGATTAGTTTGAAATCTTGTGATGATATGTTGTCAATTTCTTCCTGGACTGCATCATAGAATCTCTCAATTTCCTCTTCATCTGCACCTGTGGTTGGTGCATATACCTGGATTGTTGTGATGTTTAAAGGTTTACCCTGAAGCCTTATTGATAATATACGGTCTGACATTGAGTTGTATCCCGTGAGTGCTCTTGCTATGTTTCTCCTTTGTATGAAAGCCACCTCATTTCTTCTTATTTTTTTTTCATTTCCTGAATAGATTACTCTACAGTTATCTGAATCAAAGTGACCCATTCCTGTCCATTTTAACTCACTCACTCCTAGTATTGCTATATTCATGCGTTCCATTTCCTTCTTTACTATGTCTAGTTTTCCCTGGCTCATGCTTCATATGTTCCATGTCCCAATTACATGTGTAGTGTTGCTTCTAACTATGCTTGTTTTATTGGACATGTTTTCTGTCTGGCTTCCCCCTCTCTAACTGTTGTTTTTTGAGTTGTCTCACCTAAAGGGTTTTCTTGGTGAAATGGTCTCACAAGGAGGGACACCTTTTGCCTCATTTTGCACAGTGCAGATGAGTATCAGCTATGGTGACACTACTGTTCTTTCTGTGAGAGTAGACTTCAGGGTCACCCACCACTACTGCTACAGCCCAGTAGCTATTCCTATATTTCATGCCTGTTATTCCCTTCTTCTCTCCCTGAATTCTTTTCCCTTCCTTTTTTAAACTCCTAGATGTTTTCCCTCCCTCAATTCTCTTTTCTCTTTCCTTTTTACACTCCCAGATGTTTTTCTCGCCCTCCCCTCCTCCTCCCTGCCTCCCACTTTGTCCCCATCGGTGGCATCAGTGGCCTTTTGGTCTTCTTGTTGGGGAGGGCCCTGATGTTCCTGGGCTGCAGCATTGTTTTACTCTAAGTTTTACCCTTGACTTATTTATGGGATTATCAAAATCCACAATTTTTGTCCCCAAACCTGCCCTCGACTTATACATGAGGTCAACTTATAATTGAGAATATATGGCAGTCTGTTTCTGAAGTGGGTTGCTTATCTGTTCTCTCTTTTATTGGTGTGTTTTTAAACTGACTGGGTTTCATATTATTTTTTAACCAAAATTCTATTTTAATTTTGCATTTTAGTATTGTTGTCTGCCTTGGGTACCTTCTTTGGTGGAAAGGAGGATATAAATAAAATAAATTATAAATAAGCAATCCCTCCCCCCGGTTGTTTGCCCCTAGTCAACCTGGGAAAGGTTTAAGGGACTGATAATGATCTTAAGCAGGCTTCTTTGACCTAAGCCTCTTCCCCTTTTTTGGTTGTTTTTATTGGGGAGGGTTGGCTTATAAATCCCATCAGATCCAACTAGTCTGGGTAACGGTCAGGGATTCTCCTAATGACCTAGCCCTGGTACCAGTTAAGTTCTTAAGAGGTGCTTCTATTCAAGAAAATATGCTGATATGTCTAATCATGTCTGCAGCAACTACTATAACCACCCCAGCAAAAGAAACCATTAAACCATTGAAAACTATGCTGTTATCCTCAAATACACATAAAGTCAAATACTGTTTTTTTCAAAATACATACTATCACTCCAGCGGTTAGGATCCTGGGGTGATTCAATTTGTATGCATTTTGTATGTTTCTAATCCTTTTACATGGCAAAGACATGCCACCAAGTACCCACATAATATCATTCAGGTCTCAAAGGAAAGTCTGTAAAAGAATTATTCAGTTTCCAAATGCTGAATAATCCTCATTTGTTCTCAGCATGGGAAACAAACAAACAAACAAACAAACAAAATAACAGGTTTGAATAGAGCTTTACAGTTCCTGAAATCTATCCAGGCCATCACAGAGTGTGGTGTGCAAAACGCTGCCTAGAATCCAGTCTTGTGCTTTGTGTGTATGTGCATGGGTGTGTGTGTTTATGCTGCCATGGATATAGTATAATTTCTGCCAACTGTTGCTAAGTTATGAATGGACAGTACATTTCCTTTTCTCACACAGAGAGCAGAGTTTGAGCCAGCAGCAGCACTTCCAAGGGACACAATGTTCCCTTTATAAACACAGGACCAATACTGTGAGACACAGTTGTAGCTGGAAATGGCGCATGGCCATGCAGAATAAAAAGCTGTCAGCACAGCCTGACCGGCGTCAATCTTTACTAAATTACTGGCCTATTTTCTCATGTCAAAGAAAAGGAAGAAGCAAAAAGCGAGAGCTGGGATGTAGGGAAGGAAAGGAGGAGAAGGGGAGGGGGAGGGGGAGGAGATCTGAAATCCTAGTTACCCTGCTGTGATATTCTTTCATTGCTGGCCCTTCCCCAAAAAGACCGCTGGCACTATCTCTTCTAGGACAGAAGAGGGAGCACTTATTATGCGTATGTAAGCCTAAACTCTTTCCTGACCTTTATCTGGCACACCACATCCATCAAGCCATTAAATATTATCCATTATAAATAACAGAGGCAAGAAGAAAAGAAGGAAAAGGAGATTTTCTGAATATGGGGGCAGCAAGTTCAAAATGGATATTTAGTGATTTTATTATGAATAAGTTAATAATAAGAATCACCCGCTTTTCATCTGAATGCCCACATATTCCAGGTCAAATATTTAATCCCGTTTAAGAATTTCTTGCTTTGGCAGAATCTATGCTGAGATCAGTAACTATGTGTGAATGTGTGCCTCAATATTGTACCCTTGATTATTTTCACTGTTTTCTCACCAAGGTTAAGCAGTGAATGACTTATCTACCCGCACCTCAGACCACAACAATGAGTTGTTTGGCATTACAGGCTTACACTTGATGATAATGCATAACAGCATAACTAATACCTATAATTTTCCTCCCCCCCCCCCCCCCCCCCCCGTAAGATTCAGCTTGGGCTGTGGTATAGATGAATAAAGCATCAATCAACCAGGAAGACAAACTTTTTACTGCTCTTGTTGTCAGGAGGAAAGTACAAAGATGCATACATCTCAAATCTTCCTCCAACTAAAGAAAGGATTTCTCCTCCACCTCACTCCCATCCCCACCAGAACAGCTATTTGGCACATATTAATTTAATTTGCCAGATTGCTTTTGAATTAGAAAGAACTTTTGTCAGGAGAGAAAAAATACAAAACAACAGCAACCAGTGTGCACTACAATTCAGATCATGATACCAACCACAAATCAATAGGTTTTTTTTCTCCTTCAAGACAGAACTGAAATGGATGGAGAATAGAGATAACAAGAAGCATGGGAGGAAGAGACTGACATTTTGGATTAAAAACAAGTACAAAGGAGTGGAGGGGCTTCACGTGGGACAGTCTGGATATTTTGCTTGGTAATGATACCCAGCTTCGCTCATGTTTTCCCAAAGAGTAGATGAAACTGGGATGCAAAGTCAGTTAAGCTACAATAGTGTAAATTCTGTTTCTGGAGAAGAGGGACAGAACTGATCATCTAAAATTTTCATGCCTGCAACATAGTGGAAGCAAAGACATTAAGGATTTCTTGCCTAACACTGTCTGACTTTTAAACATTTCATTTAAAAAGACAAGTTGTGGCATCCTGTTGGTGAGTTACAACAGAATAAGTCCAACTTAAACCACTATAAGCCACTTTTGTTGTTGTTGTTGAGGAGGTCTGAATACTTTTCCAGCAGAAAAATCCCCCCAACACACCTCTTCAGTTTGGCAGGCCTTACCAAACAGGCCCCTCTGTGGAGGAGGCAGGAGAGAAGTATCCAACTGTTAGCTGGATGCACAGTAAGGACATAATCTTCAGGGATGGCCAGTGGTCTCCTTGGGGTCCCAGAGAATGCCCTTGCAGTACAACCCTCCAAAGGAAAATAGTGAGATGTGCTTCACTACTCCCTCTACTATCCACAAAAATGGAAATGGCCATCTTTAGTAACGTTAGCCACACTGAAAAGGTGAGTTTTTTCAGGTGGGAAGGGGTAACACTGCAAGATGTATCATAGCTATGTGCCAGTGATATGTTTCCAAGTGCAGGATCTCAGGCAATAATCTCAAGAGTATTTAAAGAATGACAAAGGAACTATAAACAGAGATCGTACTATAACTCCATCTAGGGCTTAATATATATAATTGTTTCACCTCTTGACAATGCCAGTTTTAATTCTCCACAAATGACTTCCCACTCTTCCAAAAGGACTGAAACTGTATATTTCTTTATTTTATATAAATTGTGCCATTTCTGTAAAGGGGCCAGACTTCAATTAGCAAAGCTGAAATATTCATAATAATATTTTCCTTCAAGTTTTCTGGAAGAGGTAATTTAGCAGCCAAAAGTAGATTACTTATTAGGGAATAGGTATTAAGAGGTATTTCATTTCTAAAAATCATCAAATAATTGAGGACTAGATTGAGTGCCACAACTGCTATCTACAAACTGATGACAGATTCTATTTATAGGTAATAATTCTGACAACTAGCAATTGGAAACAAGATTTAAATAAATGCATGTGTGGAAAAAGTCTATCACATTCTAATTACAGAAGCTTGGATGGAAAAGTATTCTGTGAATAGAATGAACTTCTGCAAATACAAAATTATACACATGCTTCTAGCAATCCCTGGTACAATCCTCACACCACATTCAATCCCATTGTAGAGGATTCTGCAACCCCTGTGAATATTTTGAGGGGGTATACTGAGCAACAGCTGAAAAAAGGCAGGAATATCCCACTGTACAAACAGATTGCTGCTGGTGCATCTCTGAATCCATGTCATTACAGTATCATTACTAGTATCCATTGGATTTTGGTTCTAGGATCCCCCTTCCCCATGGATACCAAAAATACATGGATGATGAAGTGTCATTATATACAATGGGATAGTAAAATGGTATACCTTATACAAAATGGCCAAAGCAAGATTTGTTTGGGGGATTTTTTGTGTGGATATTTTCAAACCATGGATGGTTAAATCTGTGGATGCAGAATCTGTGGATACAGAGGGCTGAATGTACTTGAACTTGCAAAGGCATACCTAATCTTATACAAAACATTCAGGGGTAGCTGTGTTGGCCATTTAGCAAATTCAAACAAAAATCCACCAGTGATACCTTTATTGGCCAGCCAAAATGCACAATATACTTGTTGTAAGCTTTCGAAGCCTAATCCTACACAGTATGTCTAGGTTTAGAAATCATCATTGGGTTTATCCACATTACAGAATTATATCAGATTCATGACACTTTAATTGTCCTGGAACCATCCCATGAAATCCTGGGATTTGTATGTGAGATACCTAATATAGAGCTCTAATCGATCCATTGGGAGAGGCGGGATATACATATTATTATTATTATTATTATTATTATTATTATTATTATTATGTAGTGAACTGGAAAATTCTCAGACAGTGAAGTCCTTCTTCAGACTTCCTCACAATCCCAGTTGTCTATTAAGCGGAATAAAAATGCTAGCGTTATCCAGTGTGGATGCATTTAATCACATAAAATTGTTGTTAATTGCCATAAAATTGATTTCAACTTATTGCAATCCTAGGAATGAGAGACCTCCAAATATCAGAAAATGCTAGTTTCAATAAAATATACTTGAGAAAAAATGTGGTACTATATTACTAGTTAAGTATTTTTTGACTGAAAAATATATTTGCACAGTCATTGCATGAACATGTTTATCTGAAGGACAGTGGATGATCACTGAAAATATAGAACTATAGTAAAACGCTATCTATTGGCTTACATTACAGCACCCTAATGCAATAGGTTCAACATGCAAGGAACAGAAAGGAGTACATACATAGCCCTTGGCATTGTGGGGAATAAAATTCAAGTCTCTGCTGACAGTACGATACAGCACTATGAATCAGCCACGAGTTTCTGTCCTGACCCTATCAACTAAGGACTTGATCCTACTCTCAGATATTAAAGCAAGTGTCTTGTATTTTTCACTACAGTACATACACAGCAATTGACATTAAATGACACCAAAAGATGAGTGTATGTACACCAAAATACAAATGATAAATACCAAGAGGAACCATAATTTAAAAGTGGAAGAAATATTTTATTCCTATAACTCTGTTGATCAGTAAAACATTTCAAACAAAATCAACAACAGCATCAAAAAGGTCCTTTCTCACAGGAAATGACCAAATGATTAGCGTGATACCAGCTGTGACAAATAGTTAATGAATCAACTAGAACAACAATATCTTCCTTTGGAAGATAGTTGGACTTCTGTTAGGGAATCTTTGGATAAAAGGATTCTCTAGATCAGTGGCTCCCAAACTGTGGTCTTCCAGGAGTTTTGCACTTTAGTTCCCAGAAGCCCCAGCCAACTTGCTAACTATCAGGAGTTCTGGGAGCTGAAGTCCAATACATCTGGAAGACCAAGGTGTAGGAACCACTGTTCTAGAACATTCTTTTATCCAAAGATCTCCTAACAGAAGTCCAACTCTCTTCCAAAGAGCATATTCCACAAATTTTCCAGACAACTTTCTCTAGAATTCCATCTGCCTGGTAGTTATGTGGTTTACCCTGAGATTTAACTCAACATTACCACTCTGTGTTTTCAAATAATAATAATAATAATAATAATAGGGGCGGCTCACAACAGTTTAAAAACTTCATACAATTTTAAAATACAATCCAAATACCACAACCTTCCCACCCCTTAAAAAAGAATTAAACAATGTTAACATTAAAACAAGATAGTTAAAACACTCAGTTAAAAAACAATCCAAAAACAAACAAACAAATAGCAGGCGGGGCAGTAATTGTAGCCAAAGAAAAAGGAGAGATAAGGAAACTCCTGAGGCCGGGGATCTAATCAGGGAAGGCCTGCTGGAAGAGATCTGTTTTAACAGCCTTTTAAAAGCTTGTTGCTTTTTCACCTCTGTATAATATATTTCCCTCTTCCCATAGCTATACAGACACAGTTTTGTTTGCAATGGGGTGTGTGTGTTGGAATTAAGAAGGAGAAGAATTACAGATGACCAGATTGTCTCATCCAAGCTCCAACAGCTCATCAGGATCTATGTCAAGGGTGGGCAAGGTTGAACCTGTAGGCTGTATGTTGCTCCCAGGGTTGATGTTATAGCCTCAGTTTTTTGCTTATTTTTTCCTAATTTTTGGCCTAAAATGCCCTCTAGGGGGTGTGAGGGACATTTTCATCATGTTTCTTGCAACACTGGATCAGTTTAGGCCCAGGAGAGGGCATTTTTTTGAAACACGTAGGGCCTCGGCAGACGACTAAAAGAGTCGTCTTCCGGGCAGGGAAGAGGAGGGGCAGCTGCACGAGCGGCGCCCCTTCCTCTCCCCGAGGTGGCCCCCAGAAGCGCCGGCCGTCCGCACTGCCGGCACACCGGGGATGACCTCACGGCGCAGCGTCCACATGCGCTGCGCCGTTTGAGCCAGGGAAAGTGCGCCCGCCGCTTTTAGGGCACACTTTCCCTTACATCTAAAAGGAGCGCCAATTTGGTGCTCCTTTTAGATGCGCCGCAGGAGCGCCGCGGTCCGGAGGCTGAACTCCGGCGGCGCTCCGACCCGCGGCGTCTCCGGGGCCTCCGTCTGCTGAGGCCCAAAGTCACTTCCACTCACTTCTTTATGTTAGAAAAAGGTGCTACACCTTATGCCTGAAAACATGGCAAAAATGCTCACCACACCTATAGAGGACATTTGAGGACAAAAATGGTTTTGATATTTTTTGCAGGTGAGGGGGTTATGGTCTTCCAAGATACCTTGGGGGCCTAATATCTCCCCCTAGCCTTCCACAGTTGGGTACTCCTGGCCTACATGGATCCAGCTTAAATACTCTCTCCCTCACTTTTCCATGTCTACACAAAGTCTTGATTGTCTTGAGAGTAATTATCAAAAAGAAACATCAAAACATATTTACCAATGCAGGTTGAATATCCCTTATCTGGAATTCCAAATCCCAAATACTTCAAAATCCAAAATTGCCCACATGGGTGGCTTCTCATAGTGATACTTTTGCCTTCTGATGGTTCAGTGTACACAAACTTTATTTCATGCACAAAATTATTAAAAATATTGTGTATAAAATTATCTTCAGGATATATGTATAAGGTGTATACAAAACATAAATGAATTTCATGTTTAGACTTGAGACCATCTCCAAGATATCTCATTATGTATATGCAAATATTGCAAAATCTGAAAAAAATACAAAATCCAGAACACTTCTGGTCCCAAGCATTTCGGATAAGGGATACTCAACCTGTAGCATGTGTGGGAGAACAGGCAAGCAGGAATTCAAAATTAGTTAGAATCATAGAATCATAGAATCATAGAATCATAGAGTTGGAAGAGACCACAAGGGCCATCCAGTCCAACCCCCTGCCATGCAGGAACTCCCAATCAAAGCATCCCCGACAGATGGCCATCCAGCCTCTGCTTAAAGACCTCCAAGGAAGGAGACTCCACTACTCTCCGAGGGAGTGTGTTCCACTGTCGAACCGCCCTTACTGTCAGGAAGTTCTTCCTAATGTTGAGGTGGAATCTCTTTTCTTGCAGCTTGCATCCATTGTTTCGGGTCCTAGTCTCTGGAGCAGCAGAAAACAAGCTTGTTCCCTCCTCAATATGACATCCCTTCAAATATTTAAACACGGCTATCATATCACCTCTCAGCCTTCTCTTCTCCAGGCTAAACATCCCCAGCTCCCTAAGTCGTTCCTCATAGGGCTTGCTTTCCAGACCCTTCACCATTTTAGTTGCCCTCCTTTGGACACGCTCCAGTTTCTCCACATCCTTTTTGAATTGTGGTGCCCAGAACTGGACACAGTATTCCAGGTGAGGCCGGACCAAAGCAGAATATAGTGGCACTATTACTTCTCTTGATCTAGACACTATACTTCTACTGATGCAGCCTAAAATTGCATTGGCCTTTTTAGCTGCTGCATCGCACTGTTGACTCATGTTCAACTTGTGGTCCACCTGGATTCCTAGATCCCTTTCACAGGTAGTCTCATTCAGCCAAGTGTCCCCCATCATATATCTGTACTTTTCGTTTTTCCGCCCTAAGTGCAGTACCTTACATTTCTCCGTGTTGAATTTCATTTTGTTAGCTTTGGCCCAACTTTCTAGTCTGCTCAAGTCATTTTGAATTTTGATCCTGTCCTCTGGGGTATTAGCTACTCCTCCTAATTTGGTGTCATCTGCAAATTTGATAACTATGCCCCCAATACCGTCATCCAAGTCATTAATAAAGATATTGAATAGCACTGGGCCCAGGACAGAGCCCTGTGGCACCCCACTGGTCACTTCTTTCCAGGTTGAAAAGGAGCCATTGTTGAGCACCCTTTGTGTTCGACCAGATAACCAATTACAAATCCATGTAACAGTTACTTTGTCTAGCCCACATTTTACCAACTTGCTTGCAAGAATGTCATGGGGAACTTTGTCAAAGGCCTTACTGAAATCAAGATATACTATATCCACAGCATTCCCTTCATCTACCAAGCTGGTAATTTTATCAAAAAAAGAGATCAGATTTGTCTGGCATGACCTGTTTCTCTGAAACCCATGTTGACTTTTTGTGATTATGAAATTATCTTCCAGATGTTCACAGACTCTCTGTTTAATGATCTGCTCCAGAATCTTTCCGGGTATTGATGTCAGACTAACTGGACGATAATTGTTGGGATCCTCTTTTTTCCCCTTTTTGAAGATGGGGACAACATTTGCCCTCCTCCAGTCCGCTGGGACCTCTCCTGTTTTCCAGGAATTCTCAAAGATTATTGCCAATGGTTCTGATATTACATTTGCCAGTTCTTTTAATACCCTTGGGTGTAATTCATCTGGTCCTGGAGACTTATATTCATCTAGATTAACCAGATGTTTCTGTACTATCTCTTTACTTATTCTGTGATGAAATTCTCCTATTCTGTCCTCTGCTCCATTATCCTCAAGTTGAGCACCCTTTGCCTTTTCTGAGAAGACTGAAGCAAAGAAGGTGTTGAGTAATTCTGCCTTTTCTCTGTCCCCTGTTAACTTTTTGCCATCTTCTCCACACAGTGGCCCTACCATTTCCTTCTTTTTCCTTTTGCTACTGACATACCCCCAAAAGCCCTTTTTATTGTTCTTAACCGCTCCAGCAAGCCTGATTTCATTCTGTGCTTTAGCTTTTCTGACTTTAACCCTACACGTGCTAGCTATTTGTTTGAATTCCTCTTTGGTGATTTCCCCATTTTTCCATTTCTTATACATGTTCCGTTTAAAACATAGTTCAGTTGCGAGTTCCTTAGTCATCCATCCTGGTTTCTTGAGACACCTCCCATTCTTCCTCCTCATTGGCACGGTTTGAAATTGTGCCTTCAGTATCTCCCGTTTGAGAAACTCCCATCCGTCTTGAACTCCCTTCTCTTTTAGTATTCCTGTCCATGGGATCACCCTCAGTATTTCTCTAAGTTTAGTAAAATCAGCTTTCCTAAAGTCTAGAATGCGTGTCTGACTATGCCTGGCTTCTCCTTTCCACTGTATAATAAACTCCAGGAGGACATGATCACTCCCGCCTAAGGATCCAACCACTTGCACCCCATTAACTAGGTCTTCCCTGTTAGTTAGGATCAGATCCAAAATAGCTGACTCCCTCGTTGCCTCTTCCACCTTTTGAACAATGAAATTGTCTTCGAGGCAAGTGAGGAATTTGCTAGACCTCAAGGATTTTGCCGAGTTTGACTTCCAGCAAATATCCGGATAGTTGAAGTCACCCATCACTACTATATTTCTCCTTTCTGAGTGTGTGGTCATCTGTTCTAGAAAGGCATCATCCAGTTCTTCTGCCTGAGTCGGGGGTCTGTAGTAGACTCCCACAATAACATCCCTGTTGTTTCTTTCCCCTTTAATTTTTATCCAAATGCTCTCCACCTGGCTTCCAGGATTGTTGTCCTGGATTTCTTCACTGGTGTAAATATCCCTGACATATAATGCTATTCCTCCTCCTCTCCTGTTTGGCCTGTTTCTCTTGAAGAGGTTATACCCCTGTATTTTTGCATTCCAATCATGAGACTCATCCCACCAGGTTTCAGTGATGCCTATTATATCATATTTGCTTTGTTGCGCTAGGAGTTCAAGTTCATCTTGCTTATTTCCCATGCTCTGTGCATTCGTGTAGAGACATCTAAGACCATATGTCTCCTTTACTTGCTGCCTTAGCACGTTTTTTTGCCTCCCACTGTTGGGTCCCTCTACTGTTTGCTTTGTTTCCTCTATGACAGTTTGACTATTTTTTCCAGTCCTTTTGTCTTCCAGGGTGCTGTCTCCCTTCCCCACATAACTCAGTTTAAAGCCCTCCTGATCAAATTCTTCAGACTGTTGGCAAAAACGTTTCTTCCAACTGGTGTGAGATGCAGCCCATCCCTTGCCAGGAGTCCACCCTCATGGAACCGCAGCCCATGATCCAAGAATCCAAATCGTTCTCGACGACACCATCTGCGGAGCCAATTGTTGACATCTGCTATCTTCCTCTCTCTTCCTGGACCGTGCCCTTCAACTGGCAGTAGAGACGAGATGACAATCTGTGCCTCCATTTCTTTCAGCTTCTTTCCTAGAGCCTCGTAATCCCTTTTGATGTTTTGAAGGCTGTGTCTTGCTGTGTCGTTCGTTCCCACGTGAACCAAAAGGAAGGGGTATTGGTCGGTAGGCCTGACCAGTCTTCTCAGCCTCTCTGTCACATCTCGGATCTTTGCCCCAGGGAGACAACACACCTCCCGAGACATCTTGTCAGGCCCACAAATCACTGCTTCTGTCCCTCTCAGCAAGGAGTCCCCCACCACGACCACACGTCTCCTACGAGGCTTAGCAGCGACTGTTCCCTGTGGTGGTACTCCCAGATCTTTCCCTGAAGTCTGTTCATGCTGCTCTTCCTCGTCCTCCTTGGTAAGGGAAAGAGCTTGAAAACGATTCTGTAGCTGCAAGCTCCCAGAACGATCTCTGGTCTCCCTACTTCTACGTGTGACATTCCTCCAGCTGTCTACCTCCTGTGTATGTGGTGTGACGTTCTCTTCCCCAGCAACTTCCACTGTGTGGTCCCTGTCCAAGACCGTTTGTTCCGTTCTGTCTAGGAAAGCCTCTTGCTCCCTAATATTCTGAAGTGTAGCTACCCGCGCCTCCAGCTGCTGTACTTTCTCCTCCAAGAGAGCTACCAACTTGCACTTGGAGCATGTGTAGGTCCCGACCTCTGTAGGTAGGAAGACAAACATACCACAGGTATTGCAGGTGATGGCAGCAGTTCCTTCAGTATCCATACTAAGTATTAAAAAGGACTATGGCTTTCCTCCTCAAAGAAAATCTCTTGCTAAAACCAATGTTAAAGTCTGCAGATGACCAAAAGTTTTCTACAATTGGTAGTGGTTATAAAATTCCACCCCCTATTGATTTGCAAATGCTCTTAACAAAGCCCCACCCGCTGAGTCACAGTCACACTTCCCCCAGGAGTTTTTAAAAAGAACTTAAAAACTTACCCTCTCAAGATGGCTGCCTGGAAACTGTTTTCTTCCTCTCTCCTAGCAGGAATTGGCCTGGAAAGCTTTCTTTCCTGGCAGAAACCTCTTTCTCTTTCTCTTCTCTTTTAGAAACTGGCCTGGAGAGCCTCCTCCTCCTCCTTCCCTGTCCTGGCCGAAACTGACCTGAAACTGACCTCTGGGAGCAGTTGTAAAGAGCTAACTGCCTAGCCCACCCCCTATTGATTTGCAAATGCTCTTAACAAAGCCCCACCCGCTGAGTCACAGTCACACTTCCCCCAGGAGTTTTTAAAAAGAACTTAAAAACTTACCCTCTCAAGATGGCTGCCTGGAAACTGTTTTCTTCCTCTCTCCTAGCAGGAATTGGCCTGGAAAGCTTTCTTTCCTGGCAGAAACCTCTTTCTCTTTCTCTTCTCTTTTAGAAACTGGCCTGGAGAGCCTCCTCCTCCTCCTTCCCTGTCCTGGCCGAAACTGACCTGAAACTGACCTCTGGGAGCAGTTGTAAAGAGCTAACTGCCTAGCCCACCCCCTATTGATTTGCAAATGCTCTTAACAAAGCCCCACCCGCTGAGTCACAGTCACACTTCCCCCAGGAGTTTTTAAAAAGAACTTAAAAACTTACCCTCTCAAGATGGCTGCCTGGAAACTGTTTTCTTCCTCTCTCCTAGCAGGAATTGGCCTGGAAAGCTTTCTTTCCTGGCAGAAACCTCTTTCTCTTTCTCTTCTCTTTTAGAAACTGGCCTGGAGAGCCTCCTCCTCCTCCTTCCCTGTCCTGGCCGAAACTGACCTGAAACTGACCTCTGGGAGCAGTTGTAAAGAGCTAACTGCCTAGCCCACCCCCTATTGATTTGCAAATGCTCTTAACAAAGCCCCACCTGCTGAGTCACAGTCACACTTCCCCCAGGAGTTTTTAAAAAGAACTTAAAAACTTACCCTCTCAAGATGGCTGCCTGGAAACTGTTTTCTTCCTCTCTCCTAGCAGGAATTGGCCTGGAAAGCTTTCTTTCCTGGCAGAAACCTCTTTCTCTTTCTCTTCTCTTTTAGAAACTGGCCTGGAGAGCCTCCTCCTCCTCCTTCCCTGTCCTGGCCGAAACTGACCTGAAACTGACCTCTGGGAGCAGTTGTAAAGAGCTAACTGCCTAGCCCACCCCCTATTGATTTGCAAATGCTCTTAACAAAGCCCCACCTGCTGAGTCACAGTCACACTTCCCCCAGGAGTTTTTAAAAAGAACTTAAAAACTTACCCTCTCAAGATGGCTGCCTGGAAACTGTTTTCTTCCTCTCTCCTAGCAGGAATTGGCCTGGAAAGCTTTCTTTCCTGGCAGAAACCTCTTTCTCTTTCTCTTCTCTTTTAGAAACTGCCCTGGAGAGCCTCCTCCTCCTCCTTCCCTGTCCTGGCCGAAAGTTGAGAAGGTTGTTTGTCCTTTTGCTGACTATGATATGAGGGACTGAGGACAGATGAATTTTAAAGGTGCTTATTTTAAAGATTTCAGGTTTGCAGGAGTCTCAGAGTATATAAAGGATTCCTAAAAAATGTATTTGGGATGAATACAGAGAACGATTTATCAAGTGGCAGCTGACTGTAGTGGGCAAGTAACAACATGACCTGGTTTTCTGCACTTATTGCCATTCTTAGAGGATAATTTTATTATATCCTTAGACTTTTCTTTAACATTTGAAGCTGACTGTGGGTTAAACTTCTTCAAATATCATACAGTGATCCAGTGTCAATTACTAGCTCTACATGTGGCATGAGCATGGTAATCATTTTGCAAATCATCAATGATATCACAATATAGTACAACAACAAGCTTGGGAAATGTACATATGCTTTATCGTTATATAGAGACAAGACAAGGAACACAATTTCTTTTGTATGAATCTCCATTTCCATTCTACCCCTTTCTCAATTTCTTATATTAAAAAAGCTTGCACTCTGCATTAAAATGCTGTTGTAAATTCAAGAAACTCCTCTATACTGCATACATTCATATAATCTATTTTCTATGATACACATGTGGGTGTGCATGCATATGCACAGAGAAGAACATGAATTATCAACATGTGTTGAAGTTCTTCAAAAACACATTAATTTAATGTAGTATCACACTCTTTCACTGGTATGTGTATCTCATACATCTATATTTCCATAAATCTCTTGTCCTTAGCCAATTGATACAGCCACAGTAATCTGAATCCTATTAGTTTGTCTCAACCAGAGTGGACCCACCAAATAATTTATTGAATAATAAGTCAGTGCACAATATTTAGCATTGACAAAAGGATTTAGGATTCAAGCTAATTTGAATCTTGTTTTTTTTAATGAAATCAAATAAAAACAAGACATAGCTGGTGAAAATAAAAGGGTTGGTGAGGTCATTTGTGTTTAGAATTACAGTGCTAATAGAAGAACATTTTAAAAGGTAAGTATAGGTCTTCAGTCTATAATCCAGTTACTCCTGGAGACATTTTGATAGTGACGAAAAGCAAACCTATGCTCTCATATGCATGCAGCATTTTGATATTGTTGGGGATTCAAGTTTCCTAAGGCTTCAGCCTTTGTTAAGGAAACAAAAATATCTAAATATCAGAAGTATCAAAGCCAAGTCTGTTAGGGTCTAGCTTTTAAATCAGCAGAGCAGCAGAAATGTGTCCTTGGGCCTTTGCAGACTGCCAGAAATAGTGCCCATTAAATTGAGGCACTGCCCTGGCTCAGTGCTAGGGAATCATGGGAACTGTAATTTATTGTGGCACCAGAGCTCTCTGACAGAGAAGGCTCAATGTCCCAGAAAAAAAAAATACAATTCCCATGACTCCCTAGCACTGAGCCAGGGCAGTGCCTCAATTTAATGGGCACTATTTCTGGCAGTCTGCAAAGGCACCTTGTCTAACTGTTTCTCTAAGAACTGAGGCTGACCCAAAGACAACACAAATAGCTTGTAATTTAAAAAACAAAGCTTTAATAATGGCTTGAATCTACATATGCATGGAGGCTATACCCTAACTAGCTAATGAATAGTTCATGTAAAAGAAGAAATCTTTCTCTCACCATCTTTCATCATATTTTGAACCAACTGTAGTTTCCGAACCAAGCACAAGAGTAGCCCCATGTAGACTGCATTACAGAAGTCCAGGCGTGAGGTTACCAGTGTGTGCACAACAGTCTCGAGATCCCTTACTTCCAGAAAAGGGCTCAGCTGGCGTATCAGCCGAAGCTGATAACAGGCGCTCCTGACTGTCGCATTTACCTGATTTGTCATCAGGAGCAATGAGTCAAGAAGCACCCCCAGACTGCGAACACAGTCCCTGGAGGAGAGTGTGACCCCATCCAGCACTGGAGGTTGCAACCCAATTCTTGGTTTTGGGGCCGATACCGTGAGCACCTCCATCTTGTCTGGATTCAGTTTCAATCTGTTTTTCCTCATCCAGCCCATTACCGCCTGAAGACATTCATTGAGAGAAGAGATGCCATTGGAATTTGAGGCCGACGAACAAGACATGGAGAAATAGATTTGGGTGTCATCAGTATACTGATAACACCCAGCACCATAACTCCGTATAATCTCACCCAGCGGCTTCATATAGATGTTAAATAACATTGGGGATAAGATAGTTCCCTGAGGGACCCCACAAGTGAGCTCCCTCTTACTGGAGCAACTGTCCCCGAGCAGCACCCTCTGGGACCTGCCCAAGAGGAAGGACCGGAACCACTGCAGTGCAGTGCCCCCGATACCTAACCTCCTCAGACAGTCCAAGAGGATGCCATGGTCTATTGTGTCAATAGCCTCTGAGAGGTTTAGGAGCACCAACAGGGCCACACTACCCCTGTCGATGCTCAGACGCAGATCGTCGGTCAAGGCAACCATGGCAGTCTCAACCCCAAAGCCTGTTCTAAAGCCAGTTTGAAACGGTCTAGATAATCGGTTTCATCCAAGACATAAGGGGTTTGTAAGGTCCCTATCCTGTCAGGACCAAGTTTTGTTTGCAAAATAACAGTCCCCTTTTCCTGTGCAAATTCTTCCTGTTACCAAGATAAACAGGAAAAGCTACATTTGTATCAAAATCCACAAACTATTCTCTGTTGTTGAAGTAATGTGCAGTTGTTCCACTATCCACAAGCACTGCATTTTTATATTTACCACCAGCAATTTGAAATAATTGTTCATGAATCAAACCAATATCACCATGATTGGAATATCTCTGTTTAGAGTTAAAAGCTGCTCTCTTAAAATTGACTTTCTTCACATGTGGTTTTTGCTGCTCAGCTCTTGGCTTGTCCATTTGTTCTGGGAGAAGAAGAGGCTTTGATATGCAAATCCTCACTCACAAGTTGAGCTAATTCTGTGTCTGTGGCTTTTGTATCATAGTTGCCTTCTATCAAATTCTGCCTATTTTGAAATTCAATAATTTGAGCAATAGCATCTTGCAAAGGAAGATCTCCTTTAACTTGCACAACATTAATTATTGGAGAGTATTATATTGGAAGGCTAGCCAAAAATATTCCAACTTTTGCATTTGTCTGTTACTCCAGATAAAGCCATCATAAAGATATGCTGATTCAAAAATGGAGGATGAGACAACTTTGTGTTAACAAGTTTTATCATGAGAGCTGTTTGATTAGAAGTACTTGGAGAATAAAATACTTCCTGTAGTTTATCCCATATTTCTCTTGCATTGGTTAAACCAGGGGTAGGCAACCTTTCCCCTTTAAGGGCCGAGGACTTCAGCTCCCAGAATCCCAGGAGCTATTGGCCAACATGGGACTGTTGGCCAACATGGCTGAGGCTTCTGGGAGCTGAAGTCCCTTGGCCCTTAAAGGGGAAAGGTTGCCTACCCCTGGGTTAAACCTTGGATATGGTAAGCTATGCTGGGATCTGTAGATAGGCAAAAGTAAGCAGCTGCTTTGCATTTTCATCAAATTGTTGAATCTACATATGCATAGAGGATACATCCTAAATAGCTAATGAATAGTTCAGGTAAAAGAAGAAATCTTTATCTCACCATCTTTCTGAAGAACGCTGAGAGAGTAGGGGGATTGGAGACTGGATTATAGTAGGAGAATTTCTTTGTGTGAGAAAAACTTCCTAAAAGGCCACAAAGAGGCCCGACCACACTGGAATGGAGACAGATTGGATTGCAAAAGAGGGATCCCTGTTGATATGCAAATGGATTTAAATTTCCTGGACTTGGAAAATCTCCATATAGCCACATGGCCAGAAGGAGGAGGAGCTTGCCTGCAAAACATATCCTCCCCACCATATATCATCTCAACTAAAGACTGAAACAACATGTAGGCATCTGACTAACATCTCCAATTGTTTTTCTTTTGTTTGGTTGTAACATCTTGGCTGATGAAGAAGCCCATGGGGCTTCAAAAGCTTATAACATGTATATTGTGCATTTTGGTTGGCCAATAAAGGTATCAATGAAGGATTTTTGTAGAATTTGCTAAATGGCCAACACAGCTACCCCTGAATGTTCTTAAAAGGAAGTAAACTGAATCACATGATTTGTTTACCAATTTGTTGTTGTTAACTGCCCTTGAGTCGATCTCGACCCTATGGATGAGACATCTCCAAGACCCTCTGTCCTCCACTGCTCTACTTAAATCCTGCAATCCCCTACCTGTGACCTCCTTAATAGAGTCCATCCATGTGGCCTTCCTCTCTTCCTACTTGCCTTAACCTTCCCCAGCATTATTGTTTTTTTCCAAAGAGTCCCCTCTTCTCATGATATGTCCAAAGTACGACAGTCTCAGTTTGGTCACCATGGCTTCCAGGGAAGTTTTCAGTTTGATCTGCTCTAGGACCCATTTGTTTTTTCCTTTTGGCTGTCCATGGGATCCTCAGCACTCTTCTCCAGCACCACATCTCAAAGGAGTTGATTTTCTTCCTATTTCCTTTCTTAACTGCCCAGCTCTCACATCCATACATGGTAATAGGGAACACAATGGCTTGTATGATTCTAACTTTTGTGCTGAGTTGGATATCTTTGCATTTTAGAATCTTTCCTAGTTCTTTCATAGACACCCTCCCCATTCTTAATCTTTTTCTGATTTCCTGACTGCAGTCTCCATTTCTATCAATGTTTGATCCCAGATATGGGAATTTTAATATTTATATTTCTTCATTGTCTAAGTTGAACTTGTAAAGGCCCTCAGTGGTCATTATTTTTGTGTTCTTTATGTTCAGCATTAAGCCTGGCTTTGCACTTTCTTCTTTGATCTTCCTTAGTAGGTGTTCCAGGTCTGTGAGGTTTTCTGCTAGTATTATGGTATCATCTGCATATCTTAGAACAGGGGTAGGCAACCTTTCCCCTTTAAGGGCCGAGAGACTTCAGTTCCCAGAAGCCTCAGCCATGTTGCCCAATAGTCCCATGTTGGCCAATAGCTCCTGGGATTCTGGGAGCTGAAGTCCCTCGGCCCTTAAAGGGGAAAGGTTGCCTACCCCTGTCTTAGAATGTTGGTATTCCTTCCCCCCTGTTTTCACTCCTCCTCCTTCTGTGTCCAAACCTGCTTTTCTTATAATAAGTTCTGCATACAAGTTGAACAGATAGGGTGAAAGGATACAGCCTTGTTTGACTCCTGTGCCAACTAGGAACCATTATGTTTCTCTGTTTTATGTTCTGACAATAGCCTCTTGTCTTGAGTACAGACTCCTTATCAGGACTATCAGATGTGTTAGCACTCCCATGACTTTAAGGGCAGTCCATAGCCTTTCAGGTTCTATGGAGTCAAAGGCTTTGCTATAGTCTATAAAGCACATGCTGATTTTCTTTTGGAATTCCCTGGTGTGCTCCATTAGCCATCGCATGTTTGCAATCTGATCCCTAGTGCCTCTTCCTTTCCTGAACCCTGCTTGAACTTCTGGGATCTCTCTTTCCATGTATGGTTGGAGTCTATGTTGCAGAATTTTGAGCATGATTTTGCTTGTAAGGGAAATCAGTGCTATGGTCCTATAGTTGCTGTAGTCTCTTGTGTCTCCCTTTTTGTGGATGGGAATCTATATTGATTGCTTCCAATCTGTTGGCCATCGTTTTGTTTTCCATATCTGTTGACATATCTTGGTTAGCACTAGAGTTGACCCTGTCAATGTGGATTGCAGCAGTTCAATTGGAATATCATCTGTTCCTGGTGATTTGTTTACCAATTTACAAAGATATTTATTGCCCCTGTGATTCAGCAGACCAAATGGGATGTTTAAAAGAGGGGACAGAGCAGAGTTTGCATGCATGGAAGATCCTATCTATCTTAGGAGGGGGAGAGAGAATGCAATTATTTTCCAACAGATATGGAATCATTACACTATGGAAACTGACTTCATGATGAAACTGAGGATGGCAGCAGATCCATAATTGATGGAAATGGGCAGGGTTGTGTTTTATATGGTAGAAAAGGATATTTTGTCTGGAGTCATCGGTACTCATTTAAGCATCATCAGATTATCTGCTCTTTTGTCAATATTCCATTTCTTCATGTGAAACATTACTCATGTCATCGTTCACATCAGCAGAATAGATTTGCTATCACCCAACTCGAGAGTCAATTTTGCATTCACACATTATGAACTGTGCACTAATGAACTGGAAATTGATAAAATAATGACTATATTGTAAATTACTTACACTATTTAAAGTATTACAAGAATTCAAACTGCAGCACTCTCCAGAGAACCTGACAACATTTTCATTTTTTAAAAAAAAAGTAAGCTACATTTAATTCAGGATTCTGAAAAGCCTTCCCTAATTCTAATATAAAATGATAAAATAAACTGATATTATCTTGAGATATATGTTGTATAGTGCCATGAGCACTTAGCTTCATGAAGAATTATTATTTAAGATGAAGCAATCCACTCGTTCTTTGTACACATTTTTAGGGATGGGGTGGGATAACAGAAAAATTGGTAAGTTTTAACATTCCTCCCCCTTTCCATGTGGTGTAGTCACAATACTGATGGTTTTATTTCCCTGAAAAGTTATTGGATTCTTCCAAATGTTTCACACACAGGTATATTAATGGCAAGATATGCTAGCTAGCTCAGGCTTGAAGGGGCCCTTGGCAAAGTGTCCTCTGGTAGTTTCCTTTTTCTGTTCATAGCATGAATGTTCTTTGGCTGTAGTAAGAATGTGCCAAACAGTGCTGGGTGGTTTGATCTAATCACACATTTAATGTCCTGTAGTGCAACTGAGAGGTGGTAAGTCAGGGACAATGTGGAAAATTAAAAGGGCAGCTAGATTCAGCTTACTAAAGCTAGTAAAGACAGACATATGGGGGGGGGGGGAAGGATCTAAGCCAAGTATCAGTAGTGGGCCTTGAGAGTGCCAATTTTGCTTTTCAGCCCTGCATATCACTTGCATGTAAATCTGCAGTATACAGTATATTACAGTTTAAGAACTCACCTTTGACTATGTTTATGCCACAAACTGGAAAACAAGAAGTTATGAGGAACATTACCAATTAATTATACTACTCTAACTCAGCCACAGAAACCCACTGAGTGACCCTAGGTAAATCACACTCTCTTGCCCTCAGAGGATGGCAATGGCAAATCCCTCTGAAGAAACTTGCCAAGAAAAGACTCACCCCAATGCCTCTTGGAAGGGTCACCTTTGTAGTAGGCCTCCATGAGGTCCTGGCTGTTACTCCGAGCAGCTATTCGAGTAATCTAGGTGAAGCCTTGTGGTGGCCCTAGCTACTGTGAGACTTTGGGCAAGACTGGACCGAAATCCTACTCCAGATTTCTCAAGATTTAAAAACTAGATCTATATAGGCCTGCTCATATTGCTGTCAGCCATTGTTGGCTAGGCTTACACAGTGGTGTAAAGTGTCTCCTGTCCACCACATGGCCTGCTCAGCCAGGGGTGTGACATTGGGTGAGTCAGGAGGGTTGGACGATTGAGTGAGTGAGAGGTTGGCAGGATGAGCAGGGCAGGTAGGATAATTACAGGGCCATCATTTACAGATCTGTCGCTATATATATGGATCAGATGGTTACTACATATATAGCTCAGTATCTCCAACTTGCTTTGCAAGTGAATACCTGAATGTATTTGTCTTATGCAGATAGTTAAGAAAAGAATGTCAACTACTGCTTTCTCAATGATATTTGTACCATGCTCTTAACCATACTACAACATAAACTCTTTCCAGTGATTTAATATGCAGTACAAAAGTTCGAATCATTGTGAAGTCAGCCAAGCAACGCATGCTGCTCTTGTGTCCTGAAATGTGTGAAACCCTCAGTGAACTAAAGTATACTTATCTTGAGTTCTAATATATTATCTAATCCTAAAGATAAGGATGTTTGGGAGCAGGGACATGTGGGAAGAAGAGATGTTGAAAAATCCATTTAATCACTTGAATTATGCTGTAAGCTCCTCAGTTTACTACACTGATCTACTTCCCATGGCTAGTTTACATGATAGGATAAATATCTTGACTTACCAACAGTGATAGGATGAAAAATGGAAGTAGTTTGAAAAATGTTATGTCCCAAGGCAGGAGAGCTGCTAGTTTGCAATGGCTGATTCACTTACTTCCTTAAGACAAGACATACTACTATGACCTGTATTGTGGCATCAGTCGATTTTCTGCAGGAAATGTGGTTCAAAAAAGGATTGAAAGTACAAAAAGAAGTGGCACCCCCTCTTTACTTGCTACAACAGAAGAAAAAGTAACATTTGTAACTATTTTCTTCATATTATAAAAAAAGAAGGAAAGAAAGAAAGAAAGAAAGAAAGAGAAAAAGTCAACATAGTACCTCACTTACCAAAATATTTCTCTGTCTTCCAGAATACAATTATTCATTTTCAAATAGAAATTTATTTATTACCATTTTCCCTCCCCCAATTTTAAAAAATCAGAAACATGAGAGGAAATGCAAAATGTAAAGAGCCTGGGGGAAGGGGTAATGGAGCTGATCAGAAAACTCATTCAACATTTTAGTACTTGTCTAGGTTTTCCACATGTCCTTAGATCACTGTGACTCCTTACACATGTAACTTCCTAGTGTCCATAAGTCATCATGACCTTTCAAAACTTGTCCAATGCTACATATGAAATTAAGAATTAAAAAATTAAGAGGATCTCACTGGATATAGGGTTTCTTAATTCATATGTAGCATTGGGCATGTTTTGAAAGATCATGATGACTTATGGACACTAGGAAGTTACATGTGTAAGGAGTCACAGTGATCTAAGGACATGTGGAAAACCTAGATATAAACTAGACCAGTGAGCTCAGGTGGCATGCTCTGGTTCAGAGATGGGTCACGTATGACATATGGGTAGTTCTTGTCTATTTTGACCTATCCAATGCCATGAACTAATTTCTTGCCACACTACCATAATTTGATAGTGTGCCATATATGCCATATATGACAAAAAAGTGGCAACTTCTATTTAAAACAAGGCACATGATGGTGTGTATCTTTTTTTTCAGAGGTGAGGATTGCCCTCAGAAACAGCATTTATGCTTAAAAACAAGACACTCACTGCCCATATATTTGTTTTAAAAATGAACTGCCACTTTTTCTGGTTTGGCATAGGTGCTCATTGATGTGGCTCATGGTTGATTCAGGAATGGCTAATGCATGGCTAATACCATTCCCAGGCGTGGCTTCCCCTGGCTCTACCTTGTGATTCCTTCTCCTGTATGATTTTTAATACCTTTGCCTAATGAAGAAGTCAGTAGAGATTTGAAAGCTTGCAACATGTATTTTGAGTCTTTTGGTTGGCCTTATAAAGATATTACTGTTTTGTTGATTTTTGGATATCATTGTACTTTGCTGTATGGCCAACATGGCAATCCTGGATATCTTTTCTGGATGTGAAGCTACTGCATTTTAGCTGCAACAGGGAAATCCTAAAGAGGGGCTTTATTTCCTCCCTTTTAATGGATCTTCAGTGCTTATCCTGAGGAGGACTGTATATGCTCTTCCAGGGTCTTCTGCCCAGAAAACAGATGTGCAGTGTGGGCTTTCCTCTTTTCTAGAGATGTAAAAATTGCGCAAAAATTTGAAGTCATGGAAAAAATTCTTCCATTTCCCCCAGGAAAAAAAAATGGAAATTTTTGGAAAAATTGAAAAATGCAATATGCTTTCTTTATCGGCTGAAAGTCACTTTGTCACTTTAGGAACTTAAAAGGGCAATACATGCACATCCACACCCACACATGTGTGTGCACACCACACACACACACATACACAGGTACTTGGTTTGCCATAATATTATCGTGTTTGATATATTAAAATTACAGTTTATTCAGAATATAAATATAAATTGAATTTACTTTTTAAACAATTTATGCTGTGTTACAGTTGGGTCTAAAAGGTCCTGAACTGAAATAAATAAACAAACAAATAAATAAATCATCTAACTATAAGGAACCTGTGGTCAATTGTTGCCAATTTCTGGAGCTAGCAAAAAGGAAACAGCCAACACACGAAAGCAGGAGAAACCAGCAACATTAGTAAAATAGAGAAAAGGTTTTCTGTGTCTACATGTTCTCCATAAATTCAGGAAAAACTACACATTCATCCTCATGAACATTACAGACAGAAAAAGAAACAAAGATTAGAAATTTTAACAATCTGATACTGTACAAAATGTCTACCTTTTACATAGGTTTTAGATTTGATTTGGGGAATTAAATATGTGAATAACTTGTATAAAACATTTTATTCATCATTCTGAAAAAATATTCATAAACCTTTTTCTCATTTTTTTTTTGAGGGGGGGGGAAGGCTTAAGGGGAAAAAATTCTCAGGCTTCACTTCGTCCCCACCCCAGGCTTCATATCTCTACACTCTTCCCTTTTGTTTCATGTTTAAAATTGTACTAGTGAGCAGGAGAAGAGGGACTTAAGCCTCTGCTAGCAGAGATGGCCAGACTTGTATTAGTGGTGTCTCTGTGCCATGCCATGAGGACTGAAGTAGCGAGGAATATGCTGTGTATGGTTTGCCTTCCTTTTGTGAGTTTACTGGATCCCTCAACATGTTGGCCCAGTTCCTGACTGATAGACTTGGCAACATTTCTACAGAACTTGGTAGCAGGTTACCATTTCCCCATTATTCTAGGATTGCTTCACCAATGTATTTTTGTTTCACAATTGTTTTTATGAAAGAATAGCTTTTCTTTATTTTTATGATATATATATTTGGTATCATGGTGGTGATTAATTATATAGCCGGGTGGAGACAATTTTCCCAATATGTTTTTGTAACAGATTTATAACTTTTCATGGCCAAAATTTCTATTTCCACTGGACTGAATGGGAAAATTCCATCATAAGAGAGAGATCAATGCCAGGGAAGCTCTGGCTTAGAAGCATTATCTTAGAGGATATGCAAATCATTTCATTCCACTTGAGGAATAAATAAGGAAGATAAAACAGATCCAAAATTGTTTTCATCTTGTGTGAGTAACAAAGCAAAAGCCACATACATTTCAGACCTCTATCCAAAAGAAGAAAAGAATGCCTTTCCTTTAAAAACTAAATATGCAATGCTTGTGCGGACCTTTTAAAAATATATTTATTTCTGTTTCACCTTCTTTTTATCTTCTTGGTCATGAAAATAAGTTAGGTTGTCTTTTGAAGTGAAAGAAACAAAGAAACTGAAGACAAATCATCCAGACCTAACACAGAAATATTTTCTGGTTGTTGTTTTTTTTAAAAAAAATTCTTAGGCAGCAGGGGTTCAGACAATAATAAATCCCATATATATATATATATATATATATATATATATATATATATAGCTTCATTAAGTTCTTAAGGCATAAAATGTATTTTCATAAAGTACACATCACAAACTTGCACTTAAAAGATAAACATTATTTTTCTATATTTCATTAGACATTAATCCATAGAGATAAAATTGCAAATTTAAAACCCCAATATGCCCTCCCCATTGTTTATCCAGAGCAAAGATGGGAATCATACAGCCTTTTAGCTCCCAGCAATTCTCACTATGGGATATACTGACGAGAGGTGCTGGGAGGGCAACACAATTCCCACCACAGTCTTTAGAGTCTAGACTAGAGATACAAAGTTGTGAGGAAAACAGGGAAAAAATGGGCGGAAATGTTTTCCCCATTTTTTTTCAACGCCTTCTCTTTTTCTGAAAAAACTGACAAAATGATTATGGAACATTTTGTTTTAGAATTATGAACAAAACATTTAGGATAACATATTCATATATCATATCCCACGCCAGCAAAATCATGCTCAAAATTCTGCAACATAGACCCCAACCATACATGGAGAGAGAAATCCCAGAGGTTCAAGCGGGGTTCAGGAAAGGAAGAGGCATGAGGACCACATTGAAAACATACAATGGCTAATGGAGTACACCAGGGAATTCCAAAAGAAAATCAGCATGTGCTTTATAGACTATAGCAAAGCCTTTGACTGTATAGATCATGAAAGGCTATGGAATGCCCTTAAGCACATGGGAGTGCTAACACATCTGATAGTCCTAATGAGGAATCTGTACTCAGGACAAGAGGCTACTGTCAGAACAGAATATGGAGAAACTGAATGGTTCCCAATTGGTAAAGGGGTCAGACAAAGCTTCATCCTTTCACCCTATCTGTTCAACTTGTATGCAGAACATATTATAAGAAAAATAGGCTTGGACACAGAAGAAGGAGGAGTGAAAATAGGAGGAAGGAATATCAACAATCTAAGATATGCAGATGACAGCATAATACTAGCAGTAAACCTCACAGACCTGGGACACCTACTAAGTAAGATCAAAGAAGAAAGTGCAAAGGTAGGCTTAATGTTGAACATAAAGAAAACAAAAATAATGACCACTGAGGACCTTCATAATTTCAACCTAAACAATGAAGAAATAGAAATAGTAAATGAATTCTCATACCTGGGATCAACCTTTGATAGAAATGGGGACTGCAGTCAGGAAATCTGAAGAAGATTAAGAATGGGGAGGGTAGCTATGAAAAAACTAGAAAAGATTCTAAAATGCAAAGATATACAATTGAGCACAAAAATCAGGATCATGCAAGCTATTGTATTCCCTATTACCATGTATGGATGTGAGAGCTAGACATTTAAGAAAGATGATAGAAAGAAAATCAATTCCTTGGAGATGTGGTGCTGGAGAAGAGGGCTGAGGATCCCATGGACAATCAAAAGGACAAACAAATGGGTCCTACAGCAGATCAAGCTGGAAGCCTCCCTGGAAGCCAAGATAACCAAACTGAGGCTATCGTACTTCAGACACATCATGAGAAGGGAGGACTCTTTGGAAAAGACAATAATGCTAGGAAAAATGGAGGGAAGTAGGAAGAGAGGAAGGCCACATGCTAGATGGATGGACTCTATTAAAGAGGTCATGGGTATTAAGGGGTTGCAGGAATTAAGCAGAGCAGTGGATGACAGAGGGTCTTGGAGATGTCTCATCCATAGGGTCGCCATGAATCAAGATCAATTTGAGGGCAGTTAACAGCAACACACAACAACATATCATATCCTCCCAGATTTTACAGATGAAAACTGGGATGCATGCAGTCAAGTAACATCAGAGTGTGATCAAGATGACAAATGTTATTGTGAGTTAGTGAGTCTACAGAAAAGGGCACTAGCCAAGAAAATCCCATGACAGGGTCACCTTAGGCTCGTCATTAAATCAGAAAGGACTTGAAGGCACACAAAAACAGCAACAAAAGAGCAACATTCCACCCTTCCTCTCCTCTCTCCCTTGCTGAGTTAATTGAAGCAAACTACTTTTGCACTTTGAAATCAATTTGCACCAATGGAAGTAAGCTGAGGACCATGGGGAAAGTCAGAGGAAGAGAGAGAAAATGGGATATTTTAAAATCAACTTAAAAAGTGTGATGACAGAGAATTAATTGGGACTGTCTCTGCCAAATTAGGACAGTTGATGAATATGGTACATTAATTTCTCTCCACACATTATTTTTAAAAATGATATAGCACATATACATTTATGTAAGACTATGTACACTTTAATTTTTCCTCTTGGTTTTCTTTTCTTTGTTCTCACTCTGTGCCCCATTCTATTAAACACACTATCCTTTCATGGCTATTAGTATTTGACTAAAAAGGACCACATAATTTAAATGCATCCTATTATCACACTTTTGAACAGACTTCTTTTCCCAGTGTGCCCACACTATGCTGTTTACAGTCAAGTAGTTCCAGCTGATATATTCCTTGCAGTATACTAAATTGTCAGTTTGGAAAGAGGCTGTGCTCCATTTCCACACAGATGAAAATCCACCAAACCCAGCAAGGGCCACCTTTATTGAGGTAGTGATGGTGGGGAAGCAACTCCATTGAACTTGGGATGGAGGACCACCCAAGCTCATAAACTGATGATTTTGGCAGGAGATTTATGGGAAGCAAAATATCCCATTAGCCATGGGCATTGTTTGTAGAACCTCTGCTTACTGAAGCTTGTCAGACAAGATGAATTCAGATTCTCACTGGTTACTTGAAAATACAATGAATGCGCAGATTCACAGTTTCTCCATTTCATATGAGCTTAACAGTTATTTCATTGAGCAGCTGCCAATTCTCTTACTCTGTACTTCTGAAAGCAACAAAGAAGCATGGGGAGGGTAAAAGAATGGCCTTCATGGAGCTTAGCAAGTTTCACAAAGCCATTTCTATTTAGCAGCTCCTCCAAAACACAGTTGGTCCCATCTTATTTCCAAGCCAAGAAAAAGAGTACCAGTTCAGCCTGTGAAGTTTGGGAAGGAATTGGCACTAATTTTACAGCCACAGGAAACTGTGATGACAGGCACTTTGGCTAATTGGAACATTAATATTCCACAGTATTTTTTACATCCTCTTTAGAGGTAAAATCCTTTTTATAATAGTTTACAAAAGATGTAATCTGGGTCTAATCAAGGCATGACCATCTCTGGAAAATAAGAATGCAGCTGGCAAAACAGCTGGAGTGGATAAGAGCACCATTGCCACACGTGCTTCCAAAAATAGCACTATGTCCAGAACCCTGGTCTTTCAAGTGGGCACCATCCAACACTGATCTCACATCTCCATCCAGTTATTGGAGTCCCATCTTATCTGAACATATGAAGAACCATGCTGGATAACACTAACAGTAGTCAACCAGATAGACGGCAATGGACAGTTCACAGGTAAGACTTGAGTGCAATAGCATCCTCACACATGTGTTTCCCAACAACTGACCCCAAGACCCATATTATTGATACTAGAAGTAGCATATAGCCACCATAGCTAGTACAACATACAACAGGACTAGTGTTCCCCAGCAACTGATAGCAAGAACCACTAGAAGTAATATGAACCCATCATGACTACTAGCCACTGATCCTTTGTCAGTAATGAATTAATGAATGACAGTATTAACAAAATCAAAGCCAAGCAGGGGAATGCATCTTGATGAGACTGGCTTTTGGAATAGATAAGCAGCAGAAGGAAAAGAATTGAGAGTTACGAACCTTTTCTGTTACTACTTGGGTTCAAATTACTCTTTTTAGAAATGCATTTCATTTGTATGCTACCTTTCTCCCAGATAAGGACCTATATCACATATCTTCTCCATATCCTCAGGCACTCTTTCACTTTAAAAATGTTGGTGGAGATATGCCAGGGCTTTGGTTACACACATGTGCATTTTTAGCATAGTTTGGCCTTTAGGTGCATGAACATTGAAAACAGCACTTTCTGTGCATAAATATTATTTTCTGCATAGGAAACTTATCTTCTGTGCAGAAACTGCTGTTTTCTGCAACAAAAGGAGGGCATTATTTTTGCACAGAGTTAAATCCCAAACTGCAAAGATTCCTGACCATCTAGGATTCTACTGGTCAAGTTTCCTGACACTTGAGAAATAAATTCATATTTTTTTCCCAAATATTCTTTCCATCCCTACTGTTGTGCATGGCTTCAGACTGATTCCCTTTGCACAACAAGCACACTTGTCATCCCATAAGCAATACTATTGCAGCAGGATTCTTGCACCAAGATGGGATTCTCACTCACTGAAATCCATACCACCTCTGTGATTCTAATTTGCATCTTAACACACCAATAACTACCCATTTACAAACTAATATCCATATTAAGTAACAGGCATGGCATGTTTTTTCAGCCCAGGTACCTCTGTATTGAGTACATTTCCCCCCCAGTTCTGCTCCAAGAAACCTGAGATGAGGAAAAAGACAGTGATAAACCTATTCCCATTACAATCCCATAATGATCATCTTATGGGTCTGGGACTTTTGCCATGTAATCTAATTGAGACACATTTTGTCATTAAATGAAAAAGGAAAATAAGCATTTTGAGGATCTCAAGCCTCTCCTTTAGAGTAATATTTCAAAAATTATCTCACTGTGAATCTTGGCTTCAAAGAAACAGAGCTGTTGAGCTAACTAGTGGAAAATGGGGCAATTTATGGTGTGTTTAAATTTCAGAGAAGTTTTGCTCTCTAAAAATGTTTTGGAAATGCTGTGGAGCTCAACAGAGCCTATTCTACTTTAATTAGAGTGAATTTCAGTTTGGATTTTCCTCTTAATTTAGTAAGCATGTAACAAAGTGACACTTTACGTTTTCCTAATGTTCACAGTAATTTCCATAATCTGCCAGGTAGCAAACAAAACAAAACAAAACAAAACAAAAATTCACCCATACTGCTGCAGTTAAATAAATAAATAAATAAATGTTTAATTTATATTATGATAAATCGATTTTGGATATTATCTTCTACTACAGTTTAATGCAAAGAAATTGCTTGGCTTTCTTAATCTACCTGTCTAGTGAGCCCTCCTAAAATGCTTCTTTTCATCTTTTCCCCATCCCTGCTGCAACAGTTACTATTATAGATGAAATACAATGGGGTGAAGCAGACAGTAGAAAAGGTCTGTGCTGAGACCGTGCCACCATAGTTCACTCCAGGACCACAGCAACTGCACGTGCCTAGCCTCAATCCGGGCCACCACTACGGTCCTTGAATTAAGTCTACAGATCACAATATTCTATTTCTGCCACAGTCAAATCCATCCTTCCCCATTAATTTGTCAAATGTCCTGCCAAAGCTGTCCACATTCAAGGTTATCTGTATACATGGCAGAAATGAGGGCAGACACCAACAGGAGAATTTAAATCTGTACATATTTTTGAGATCTGAAAAGTGTTTGTACATAATAAAAAAAGTCAAGAAAATAAATGTCGACAACAGAAAGATGTGGCAACATTTCAAGAAATATCAAGCTAAATCTGATATTAGTCCTCACAAGCACAGAACCCCTGAAATTAGTGGGATTTATGTAAGTGGAGACTAACAAGTTCCACTCATCTTTAGTAGGTTTACTTAAATTGAGATTATTACTAAATGGTTCTCACAATGTATATGAGCACCATTTAATAATAGCAATGTTTATTAAATATATTTGAGCAGACTTTTTTGAAACATGTCTAGTGATGACAACCTGTACACAGCACTTTCCACTTGCTTATTGATGGCCATGTCTAAACATTGCAGAAAGTGATTTTAACAAGATGTAAGAGGAAAGGTTTCCTAGACTTAAATGAAGACTTATGTTTAAAATATTGCACACCCAGGAATTCCTTCTGTGACTATTGCTTTAACTCATTCATCTCAAAACAACTCTAAGAAGAGCCTATGCATTATACCTTTGTGAATTTCTATGTTGTTGCCAAATATTAATTGAAACAATTCACTGTAGGGAAAATGTGGTTGTGAGAATATTAGTAGCACATAATCCTTTCTAGTTAAAGGTCCTTCCTGGATTATTGTGGGAAAGCTCTGGAGTTCTAATTACCTATGGAAGTCCCCAAAGGTTACTGCTGAACACGGTAATTAGATGGTTGTAATAGAAGGTGTTAGCAGGGGACAAAGGATTTGTACTAAGTACCACATTTTCATGGCTATTTACTGTGCAAAATAGCAGAACTTAATGGAATTTGGTGAAGCTCTCCAGTGACAATTGACAGCAAAATAAATTAACAGGGTTTTATGAAAAGATACAGAAAGAAATCTTAAAATTATGATTGCTAGTCAGGTTCTTCTTCCTCATATCTTTATCAGATATTGGGAATGACTTTCAGTGTTTGAATTAAGTCTACAGATCACATTGCTCCATTTCTGCCACAGTCAAGTCTATCCTTCCCCGTATATGCAAAGTACTGAACGAGCACTGATCCTTTACCACCCATATTCACTTTTAATAGGTTTGAGGAAAAAGAGAGTCTAGTAGAATGTAGTCTATGAAAATTATCATTCACTTATGCCAAATACTGAACAGCACCACTGGCACAACGGGTATCACATATGGTCAAGGTGCAAATTACTACATGAAACAGAAACACTTTTGTTAATCTGAGTCATATAAACACAGTTCAGCAATTCATACTAGATGAAATTCATTATTTTTCATTCCAATTATCTTTCATAGGGCATATTGCCTCCAGGACTAATATAGTACCTAGCAGTAATTCTACTACACAGACCAATAGATTTTTTCAACTTCTTGTTTTAAACAATAAAAACAAAAGTATCTGTAAGATTAACATAGGCTGCATGTGCACTGCAGAAATAATCCGGTTTGATACCACTTTAACTACCATGGCTCAATGCCATGGAATTCTGGGAATTGTAGTTTGATTTGGCACCAGAGCTTCCTGACAGAGAAGGATAAATGTCTCACAAAACTACAATTCCCAGAATTCCATAGCATTGAGCCATGGCAGTTAAAGTGGCATCATACTGGATTATTTCTGCAGTGCTTATGCAGCCATAGAGAGACAGCTTGAAAGGTTAATCAATGCCCAGCTGAAGCATATTTCCACCAAGAAGATTATAACATTCCTACAATATCAATACCTTTCATGGAATTTAGAGAAAAAAACACTGTAATTATTTATTCTTGCATGCAGGAATTAAATAAACAAAGATTTAAATCCCTAGAAGGAGTAAAAGGAAGAAAACAGCAAAGTGGGAAAAGGTTTGCTACAAGCAACAGATATGGTGCCTTAACCTTTCAAATATATCTAAATAGCACATACTGGGCTGATTGACAGTCTCATAGAAAACCTGTTTTTTAACTTGACAATGTTAAAATATTTAACATGGTAAAGGTTCTTTTGAATATAGTATTCTTTCCATGTGCTGTATTGTTTCAAGTTTGTTCAATACAGAAGTCTGACTTTATTTTAAACCAAGAGATGATTAATGAATGTAGCTTGACTGCCCTGACCAAATTTCCAAAGGACGGCCGTGTATTTATATATTGACTTGTTAGAAAATGTGAAGTGCAACCCAATTCTCTTCATATTACTTAAATATGCCTAAAGCTTTCACATACTGGATAAAGACAGGATATAATTGGCTAGGAATACTATTAAGCAACACATCTATACCTTGGGGAAATTTCTTTTCATCGTACAGACTGGAAGTGTTAATTGAGTTTTATCCCCTAATAATGGGTAAAGCTAATACGTCTAGAAGGCTGTTGATTCCAAAGAGCTGTAAATTGGACAAGATGATATTTTTCAACCTGCCAGACCTATACATGAATACCCTAGAATGTCAATACTGAAATGTCTATCCTTTCAATGGCCTGCCCAACATACGGCCTGGGGGCTGCATGCATCCCACCAAAGGATTTTGGATGGCCCACAAGAATGTGCAAC
Organism: Phrynosoma blainvillii; assembly: GCA_026167975.1. NCBI lineage: Eukaryota > Metazoa > Chordata > Lepidosauria > Squamata > Phrynosomatidae > Phrynosoma > Phrynosoma blainvillii. The sequence goes on along the minus strand of JANUYF010000001.1, from coordinate 91,334,897 downwards.
AAGTTCAAAGCTCCTTCACTGCTTGGCCTCCTCCCAAGAAGAGGGCCATGCAGAGGAGGAAGGGTGAATGCTTACCCTGCAAGGTTCCTCTGTTGCTTGGCTCCCGAGGAGAAGGCTATATGGTGGAGGAGGATAGGCAAATGCTTGCCCCTCAAGGCTCCTCCACTGCCCAGTTTTCTCCTGAGGAGAAAGCCAAGCAGTGGAGGATGGGATGGGAGAATGCTTACCCTGTGAGGCTCTACCACCTCGCTTACTCCTGAGAAGGCCAGGTGGTGGTGGCGGCGGTGGCGGTGGCAGAGGACAGGCAAATACTTATGCTGCAAGGCTCCTTGGCTGCTTGGCTTTCTCCTAGGGAGAAGGACGGGTAGAGGAGGATGGGCAAAAGCTTGCCCTGCAAGGCTCCTCCTTTGCCTGGCTTTCTCTTGAGAAGGCTGGGTGGCAGAGGAAGAAGAGGGGCAAACTCTCGTCACTCAAGGCTTCTCTGTCGCTTGGCTTTCTCCCAAGGAGAAGGATAGGCAAGGCTCCTCTGCTGCTCAACTTTCTCCTGAGGAGGGGGTCAGGCAGAGGAGGAGGAGGACGGAATTAATATTAATAATATTTATTTATTTATTTATTTATATTTAATTAAAACCTATTTGTGGCCCGAAGAAGTTTAGCCTATTTTAATTTTAGCCCCCACCTCCTGCCAAGTTGTGCAGGTCTGCTTTCAACTAAATTAATGGAGTCATCAATATGTCAATCACAACTGTCATAACATGGTGGGATCTGACATATAATCATAACAATGACTGTTATAATAAATCACTTGGGCATTAATGCAATTTCATTTCATTGCATCATCTGCCAGACTGGGGGAAAGGGATTACAGTTTTTAAAAATGGTGAACACAAGAGTATTTAACATTATGCCAGATGAGTCTGTCATGTTATTTTCTTAAATAATAAGTAATGAGGTGAGCCAACATGGTGTAATGGTTTGAGTGTTGGATTATGACTCTGGAGACCAGGCTCTGAATCTATGCTTAGCCATGGAAACCCACTGGGTGACTTTGGACAAGTCACACTCTCTCAGCCTCAGAGAAAGACAAAGGCAAAGCACCTCTAAATGAAACCTTGCCAAGAAAACCCAGGAGTTAGTCCATCCTCTCCTCTCTCAGGGGGGTTGCAGACTGCCAGAAATAGTGCAAATTGAGTCCACTTTTAGGGTTAGGGTTAGTACTATGGAATCATGGGAATTGTTTTTTTTTCCCTGAGACATTGAGCCTTCTCTGTCAGAGAGCTCTGGTGCCACAATAAACTACAGTCCCCATGATTCCCTAACCCTAACCCTAAAAGTGGACTCAATTTGCACTATTTCTGGCAGTCTGCAACCCCCCTCAGTCTCTGCTGTAGCTGTTGCTGTTCTTTGTTCGATATTGTTTGATATTGTTGGATACTGTCTCACCTGTGAGACTTATTTTAAACATGTTTAATTTATACTAGTTTAATACTTTTTTAAGGGGTGGGTGGGTAGGTTTGGGAATTCTGAACTGTGATTTTATTGTAGGGTATTGTATGCTTATGTTAAATGTTAATGCTGTAAGCCGCCCCGATTGCTTTGCAGAGGGCTGTGATATAAATTATTATTATTATTATTATTATTATTATTATTATTATTATTATTACCCCCATGATAGGTTCACCATAAACTGGAAATGACTTAACAGAACACAACAACAGCAATAGTTTTTGACAGCTTGTATGCCCCTTGTTTGGCTGATAGTTTTGTATACTCCAATATCATGCTATTAAATATGTAACCAAAACTATACACATTTCAGTTGTGTTTGCATGAGTGGTAGGTGGCAACTCATGACATACTCAGTTTGTATGCAAATGCAGAACCAGCTTTGCACAACTCTTGTAAAATCCATGAGAAAGTCTATTGACTATGCATTTGGGAAAAGTTTTCAATTAGCAATAATCGCGCCTTGGATTAACCTCATTGGCTACGATACTGCCACTGCGCAAAGCTATTTTATTTTATTATTTTATTTTAACCTTACTGTTTTAATGTTCTTGTTTCTTTTATACTGGTCTTTGACCGTAATAAAGTATCATTATCATTATGCAAACTCTCCTTGTGTTCAGATGCAACATAACATCCAAAGTTTCTCTTTGAATCCCAAGTGGAGCTGTCCACTCAATTTGTGAGCAGAGAAATTAGGAGGGCATTTTACCAAAATTTTATTTCTTTAAAATATATTTTATTAAATTTTAGAAATTGTATATAAAAAATTCATACATACATCATTTATATATCCAAAACAACATACAAATTAAAACATCATACAACACAAAACATTAAACAAAACAAAACAAATCAACAACAATATATAACATTCTTCATTCGCTACTTCCTATCTGCAAGTCTGAATTTTGTTTCCATCTAATTTATTTTTAGATTACCTGTTACTAAAATATTCTAAGAAAAAAGTATTCTACCTTTCTTATTCTTGCAAATGTTTTCCTTGGAGACCCAAAATGAATTATAAAAATGCCAACATAGATTCACTTTAATTAAACTATACATCACTGAAATTCTTTTCCTTGAAGAATATTTAATTATTCAGCCATTAACTCCCTTAATTCCATTAAATCAAATTAATTTAATTCTATCCCTAGAGTAATAATTTTCCCCCATTTTTTCTGAAAGAATTCTATTATCTTCTCCCAGTCTTCTTTATACAAGTTCAATTCGCTTCTAATTCCTCTTGATGGTTTGTCCATTTCCATTATATCAAGCAGCTTAAATGTCCAATTTTCTATTGTAGGTATCTCTTTTGTCTTCCATTTCTTGGCATAAACTATTCTCACAGCTGACAACATATAAAATAATATTTTACCAACTTTTTCCCCATAGATTGCACTATTATATTGAGTAAAAAAAATTTCCAGTGAAAATTTAAGAGGTAATTTTATAACCTTCTTATTTTTTTAAAAAAAAATTGCTTCCAAAATTTCACTGCTTTTTTGCAGGTCCACCATATGATAGATCAAACCCCTCTCCTTTCCACACTTCCAACACAAATTACTACAGTTGTTATACATCTTACTTACTCTATCGGGGGTTAAGTACCACTGGAAGAAAACCTTATAGTAGTTCTCTTTAATATTCTGACTACAAGTATAGTTTAACCTCTTTTTCCAAGTTAACTCCCATTGGTCCAACTCAATTGTGAAACCAAAGTTCTGGGACCATTTAATCATATTTTCCTTAATAGTTTCCTCTTCAATATAGATTTTAAGAATACAGTTATATAACCTAGATAATAAAGCTTTGTTATTTAACTTTGGGCCTTTGCAGACTGCCAGAAATAGTGCAAATTGAGTCCACTTTAAGGGTTAGGGTTAGTGCTAGGGAATCATGGGAATTGTTTTTTTTTCTGAGACATTGAGCCTTCTCTGTCAGATAACTCTGGTGCCACAATAAAATACAGTTCCAATGATTCCCTAACCCTAACCCTTAAAGTGGACTCAATTTGCACTATTTCTAGCAGTCTGCAAAGGCCCATTATCTCTCATTCCAGTTCTGTATCGCTTTTCCTGATTTCATAATGTGTCTATTAGAAAATGCTCTCTTAATTGTCTATAAAAAAAACTCAAGAAAGATCATGACCCTCTTCTCTAAGTTCTTCGCTAGTCTTTATTCTATAATCAGCTTCATTAATAGACACTAGCTCTTTATACAGAATCCAGTTATCATACTTCTGTTGGTTTTGTTTAAAAAAATCTTCATGGGAAGAGGTGCAAAGAAGGATTTTAGAGCAAATTCATTTTTTATATTTCTTCCAGATATTCATTAAGATTGTCTCACAAAATGGTTATTAAAATCACGATTTACTCTTTCCTTATCATAAAATAGATAGGTGTGTCAGCCAAATCTCAGGCTTACACCTTCTAAATTTAGTAAATCTTCATCTTTTAGAGTTAACCAATTCTTTATCCAGGTTAAACAAGCAGCTTCAAAGTATAGCCTGAGATTTGGAATGGCAAGTCCACTTCTTTCTTTTGTGTCCTGAAGATATTTCATTTTTATCCTTGATCTCCTCCCATTCCACACAAACTTTAAAATCCCTTTTTGCCATTCTCTGAATGGTATCTCATTTTTGATAATTGGGATTGTTTGAAATTAAAAAAAAAGAAATTTTGGAAGTATATTCATTTTTATCACAGTGTTTTTACCCAAAAGTGATACATTCAGATTTTTCCATTTCTCAAAATCCTTTTTTTATTTTTGCCATAGTTTTTCATAGTTGTTAGCAAACAAATCAGAATTTTGTTTGATATCCAAATGCCTAAATATTTTATTTTTTTATTGACTTTTACTCCGGTATTAGCTTCCAACTCCTTTACTTCAGTTAGATCCATATTTTTAGTGATTATTGTTGTTTTGTCCTTATTTATTTTCAACCCAGATATCAATTCAAATTCTTTCAGCTCCCTCAGTAATTCTTGTGCATCATTAAGTGGGTCACTAATAACCACCATTAGGTCATCTACAAAAGCTCTTGTTTTGTGTTCAGTTCCTTTACCCAGGTTTGCTATTCTTAAAGGCATATGCAACCTCCATGACAGAAATGAGTTGATTCAAGTAAGATCTTTGTTCAGCTGTTATTTTTGAGAGTTCAGAGTTTTCAATGTATTGATGTAATTTCTCTACATCCGCTTTCTCTTGTTTATATAATTTTGCAAAAAACTTTTTAAAAAAATCCTTTTTTAAAAATTTTGCTCTGTGTATATGCTTTTCCCCTCTTGAATCTTCGTTATCATCTTCTTTTCTCTTTTCTCCCTTAGTTTATGGGCCAACCATCTCCCAGGTTTATTTGAGTGCTGAAAGTTGTTTAGTTTAAGATATTTTAATTTTTGCTCTATCTCTTCTGTCAAAAGTATTGATATCTGCTTTTGCAGAATTTTAATTTTGCTATGTATCTTTGAGTTTGAGGGTTGTTGTTTTTTTGCTGCTCTTCTTCTTTCTTTTTCAAATCTTCCATTATACTCTGAAGTTTTTGTTTTTGTTTTTTTCTTACACTCAAAGTTTTGCTGTATAAAAATACTCTTCATAACCACTTTCGAAGCCTCCCAAGTTATTATACTGTCCGTTTCTTTTCCAGAATTTTCTTTAAAGTACCATTTTAGTGTTTGTTTTGAATTATCTAGAATTTTAGGATTTTGTAACAGTTTCTCATTCAGATACCAATTGTATATCATTTTAGTTTTGTTTAATTTCAAAGTAATAGGATTATGATCTGATAGAGATTTGGGCATAATGTCAATTTTTGATATTTATGTACACAATCTTTTGGAAGCTTAAAAAAAATCAATTCTGGAGAAAGTTTTATGCCTTTCCGAAAAAAAGTACAGTCCTTTGCCTCTCCATATAAATGCCTCCAAATATCTACCAGACTAAAACTTTCCATCAATTTTAAAAAAAATTGTGGGAGCTCTCCTTGATTCTTTTTTCTTCCTTTATGAATTGACCTGTCTAATTTAGGGTCCGGCACAGCATTCCAATCTCCCATCATTATCATTTCTGTATAGTCCAGTTCTACCAAGATATTAAACAGATGTTGAAAATACTTTTCCTTTTTCTCTTGCAGGCCATATATACCTACTAATAGTATTTTTTGACCTTGCATAGTAACTTCAACACCCAAGTATTGACCATTCTCATCTTTAAACACTTCTTTTTCTGGAATTGACTGCTTAACATAAATCACTACTCCTTTCTTCCTTTTTGGAGAAGATGACACAAATTCATTGCCTAAGTTCTTATTCTTTAATAATCTAACATCCTTCTGCTCTATGTGTGTTTCCTGTAGGCAAATTACAGCTTTTTAAAATTTCTTTAAATAGTGATAGATCTTTTTCCTTTTTATTGGTGAATTGAATCCTTTTATATTCCAAGATATAATATCCATATTCAAATTCTCCTACTCTTTATTAATCCTGTTTCCCTCCCTCCATCTCTCTTCTTATCCTCCCCCCTTATCTCCCTTGTCAAATCCTTTGAGTTACCTTCTTTTCTATGTCAGAAGCTTCGTCTTCTTCCTGTGAATAATCCTTATCCTTGTCCTCTCTATTGAGAACTTGATCCTCTCCTTCTTCTTCCTCACTTGGTTGTGATTTTTCTGGAAATTCTGCATCTTTTGTCTCATCCTTATTCCCATCATCATGATTTTCTTTATCTTTTCCTGTATTTTCATCTTTTCTTGCTTTTTTATTCTCAATCTGTTTGCCATGCTTTCTCCAGAAGTCTTTAGCTTTTCTGAACTGTGTTCAATCTATACCACTTCTGATTCCATTTTACAGAAATTCCTTCTAGTTTTTCCCATCTGTCTAGAATTTTATTTTTGTTAAGATTTCTTGTGATGAATTTGTAATCTACTCTTTTCTTTAATATTCTTTTCAGGATATCTTTAAAGAATTTGATCTCATTTCCTCCTATTTGCAAAGTTCTTTTATAACTTAAGAATAACATCTCATCTCTCACTTTCTTTCTAACAAAGGAGATAACAACATCAGTAGGCATGTTCTTCTCTTTTCCAATCTGGGAGTTAATTCTGAATGTTTTATTCACATCTTTAATGAATTCTTGATAAGGAACTTCTATAAAGTCCACTAAAGCCGGAACAAGATATTCATAAAGATTCTCATGTTTTATTTCTTTTTAATTCTCTTATCTTTAGGGAATTTTCTCTTTGTTTTAGTTCTTCTAAAGCCTTTAAATCAGTGGTTCTTAACCTGGGTTCAATCGAACACCAGGGGTTCGGTGAGTCAGTCTCATGGGTTCGGCGGAAGTCAAGACACACATCCGATTCATATGATTCATGATGACATGCCCCGCTCGTCCATCATTGGCTGTAGGTGATAACGCCATGTTGCTAGGCGGCCTACCTGTGCTGCAGGGAATTTGGCGCGCCCAGTATGCGAATTGTAACTGTCGTGATGGTACGTCATGTGATTTCTTTCTTAATATTTTAATCCCTTCATACTAACTATGTCAAGCAAAAAAAGAAAGTGTTTGGACGAATATGTACAATATGGATTCACATGTATAACGGAATGTGATGGGAGTCAGCATCCTAACTGCATGATTTGCAATGCCAAGTTGAGCAATTCTAATCTAGCACTGGCAAAACTGAGAGAACACTTCCTTAAGCTGCATGGAAATCACAAGAACACAATGCTCGCTGAATTCAAGGTGAAGAGAGCTAGATTCGATGAAAAGGATACTCTGCCTGTTCTCGGCTTTGTACCCATCAACAAACCGATCCTCACAGCATCGTACGAAGTTGCTTACCTGATCGCAAAGCAGGGCAAACCACACACAATTGCTGAAACACTCATAAAACCAGCTGTGCTAACGATGGCGAATATCATGCTGAGAAAAGCGGCTGAAGTTAAGTTATCCCAAATTCCTCTTTCAAATGACACCATCAGTGACAGAATAGAGGACATGGGCAAAGACATCTTGGCTCAAGTAGTTGCAGATCTGATTTCAAGCCCGGCAAAATTCAGCCTTCAACTCGACAAGAGCACAGATGTTTCCAATCTAAACCAGCTTGCAGTATTCATGCACTATGTGAAAGACGATGTGATGAAGATTTTTTTATTTTGTAAGCCTCTTACAACAACAACTAAGGCAGCCGCTGTGAAGAAACTTGTGGATGACTTCTTCAAAGACAACAATCTTTCGTGGGATATGGTTTCTGCAGTTTGTTCGGATGGAGCTCCAGCCATGCTGGGAAGAAAGTCTGGTTTTGGTGCACTAGTGAAAGCTGATGCACCACACATCATTGTTACGCATTGTATTCTGCACAGGCATGCGTTGGCAACAAAAACCTTGCCTTTAAAACTGGCAGAAGTATTAAAAATTGTAGTGGAATGTGTGAACTATGTGCGGAATAGTGCTCTGAGGCACCGCATCTTCAGGAAGCTGTGTAAAGAAATGGGTACTTCTGTACCATTCTAACGTTCGGTGGCTATCCCGGGGACAGGTGCTGAATCGTGTTTTTGCCGTGCGTGTGGAATTAGCCCTGTTTTTGCAAGAGCACCAACATTGTCATGCAGATTGCTTCAAAAATTCTGAGTTCATTCTCATTTTAGCGTACATGGCTGATATCTTCGCAGCTCTCAATAATCTCAATCAACAGATGCAGGGCGGTGGAGTCAACATCATCGAGGTGGAAGAAAACCTGAAGGCTTTTCAAAAAAAACCTACTGCTATTGAAATGACGAATAGAGAACGATAACTTTGCAAACTTTCCCCTGCTAGATGACTGTGTAAGTAAGATCGAAGATGTATCTGGAATCGGAGACATTTCTGTACCCGTGGAACTGAAGCAACCACGCACTTAGATTCACTTGCAAAGTCTCTCGACGGATACTTTCCTACAAGAGAGTCATATCCAGCATGGGTGAGACAGCCGTTCACGTTTACTGTTGAGACAACAGATGTCAATGATGAATACCTTGATGAAATCATTGAAATTCAGCAAAGCCAGGTTCAACAGCAACTCTTCAGGACAACAACGCTCTCAACGTTTTGGTGTCAACAAATGGTAAAGTACCCTGTTATTGCTAAGAAAGCCCTGGAGATTTTCATACTGTTTGTTACAACATATCTTTGCGAGCAATCCTTTTCGAGGATGCTGGACATAAAAACAAAGAAAAGGAACCGACTTTGTTGCGAAAATGACATGAGAGTGGCACTTGCCAAGGTAAAGCCGTGCATTTCTGAACTGGTCTCTGAAAGGCAACAGCAGAAGTCACACTGATTTGCAGTAAATATTCATTATTATGGTTTTGTTTTTGTGTGAAAATCATGTTTCAATATTTTGATGGTTTTGTTCTTTGTTCTTAATGGTCTTATTCATTTTGTGCACCTATATGTAAAAATATACCTAAGTATAAATATATACCGATGTTTTGAAGTTGAATAAATCATATTTAATTTTTCAAATTAAGAAGGGTTTGGTGAATGCACATATGAAACTGGTGGGGGTCAATACCTCCAACAAGGTTAAGAACCACTGCTTTAAATCAAGTTGTGTTTCCTGATGATGAATTATTGAAGTTGGTTTTTTTCTCTAAAGATTTAAATTTCTCTTCCAAATTATCTATTCTTGTAATAACTTGATTTATCTCTTTCTCCACTTCCTCTAAAGACTGTTTAATTCCTTTCAGTTCTGCTTTCAATTCGATTTTATATCTTGTTTCAAATATTTTCTTAAATCTTTAATCTCTTGTTTGAATTTTTTTCATTTCTTTTCCATTTTTCTCCATTTGAGCTGTTAATCTTTTAATTTCATCCATGATCGAAAATTGTTCCAATGAGTTTCTTCTATTAGATTGTGTTGCAGCTCTTGCTGCAGAAGCTGATCTGCTATTCATGATTACTTGAAGTTATAGGTTTAATTTTTAGCTTTCAGCAAAGCTTTCTCTGTAATTTTCTCTGTGATACTGTAACTCTTTCTTCTAATCAATATGCTGCCATTTCACTTTTTTCCTCCTTCCTTCCTTCCTTCCTTCCTTCCTTCCTTCTTCCCTTCCCTTTCCTTTCTTCTCACTCTTACCTCCTTTCCAGGTATCTTTATTTTCTCCCTTTCTTTCCTCCCTCCTTTTCTTCGTTTCCCGTCTTCTTCATATTCTCCTTTCAGAATCACTCACCACTTTTCCTCTAGAGATCTATCCTCAAATTTTTATGGATATAGAGTGATTTATAGTCAATTAAATTCACATAGGACAGTAGTAGAAGCCAAATTCTTTTCTCTTTTCCCCCCAGTTTCATTCAATCAAGATAAAGTTAACATCTGATAATCCCATTCACTTCCAATAATTATGTTTATCGTACCTGCAGTGGAGGTGTGAACTGTGTTTTAATTCTTTGCTTGATAAGGACCCCTTTTTTCCTCATAAAGAAGGGATAATGTAGATAAAAAAATGCAAAATCAGACTGGCAGCATTTAAAGATGACAAAATCCTGGTAGCTTGCTTGTCGTCTTAGTTAAAAAAGTTGGCAGCGGCACTTGTAGCCCCAAAGGCATTCATCCGAGGCCTGGCTCTTTTGGCTCCCTCCACTTCTACTTAACCCACCTCTGATGTCCACCCTCCATCAAAGAGAGAATTCTTTCAAAGCGGGTAACAAGCCTCTGTGAGGGTCCCCTTGAACTCCCTGTGCCAGGTGAGTATTGCCCCAAGGTTGGTTGTTGTTAATACCACCCCCCCTCAAAAAAAAAAAAAAACCCTCGGGGTTAAAAGCTTCAAAATGAAAGGTTTTGGTGGAACCCCACCAAAACACTCCTTGCGCCTCCGTTCGCTGACCGGAAGTCCTACTGCTGCTTTGCCTGATCTGGGGAGGGCTGGTGGGCAGCATTCTTGTAGCCTCCACTTGGCTCTGCCCCCTGCTTGCTCTATTGTTGCTTTGCCTGCTCTGGGGAAGGCTGGTGGGAGGCGTTCTTGTAGCCTTCGCTTGGCTCTGCCCCTTGCTTGCTCTGCTGCTGCTTTGCCTGCTCTGGGGAAGGCTGGTGAGAGGTGTTCTTGTAGACTCCACTTGGTTCCTCCCCCTGCTTGCTCTGCTGCTGCTTTGCTTGCTCTGGGGAAAGCTGGTGGGAGGTGTTCTTGTAGCCTCCGCTTGGCTCTGCCCCCTGCTTGCTCTGCTGCTGCTTTGCCTGCTCTCATTTCACCAAAATTTTCAAGGGGGAGAAGAAATTTTTCAACAATTTGTTGGGATTGGAGTTTATTATCGCTGTGGCAATGCTTATTTCTTAGTTTCCTCTTTTGTGTATATCTTTATCTATCCATCTGTGTACGTGGCAATAGCACCAGCAAATGTATTGATAGTTGGCTGCCATTTTGCATTCTCCACAATGTTGCATTGTTCTTAGACATTGCAGTTCTCATGCACTGCAGTCAGCTTCTTAAAAAGTTGGGCCTGATCTTAGCACCCTATAGCTTTGTTTGGATTCCTTTTTTTTTTTAAGTCCCAGACCCTGATTTTTCAATTATGAATGCTTTCTATAAATTGGGATGACTCACTCAAAACACTCTTCCTCAGTTGAAATTCTAATACTTTATTTTGTGAAACTTTACATTTGACACATTATAAGACAACTAGCTTTTCCCTCCTATCATCCCCAGCCTATCCAATCAAAGAGTGTATTTTAGGGTACGATAGGAAATGTAGTTTTATCCATCTAGGGAGAGCTGTCCCAGACTGGAGAATGTTATCTAATGGATGTTGCATTAATCCTAATTATGTTACACCTTTAATGTCAATTAGAATCCTAAGTAAATACAGTGGGCCTTTAATGGTTCCGGGACCACTAACCCCCCCCCCCCAAGGATAACAAAATCCATGGATACTCAGGTCCAATTATATACACTGGCACAATAAAATGGTGTCCCTTATGTGACAAAATGACAAAATGACAAAATGACAAAAATCAAGGTTTGCTTTTTGGAATATTTTAAAAATATTTTTTCATGCCATAGATGGTTGAATCCATGGATACAGAGGGCTGATTGTATTGTTGAAGAAAATGAGATATGAGTGTTGAATAGATTTCTAATGTAGTCTGCAGCATTCATTACCAGAATAGGTTGGTTGAGTAAGACCACACCTTAGAAGTGCTACATCTCCTAAGCTCTTAGACATAAAAAACCCCTCTACAGCAGTGATACATATCACCATCTATCAAACTGCTCCAAAAATCTCTTAATTTGATCTTTTCTAAGCTGCAAAACAGATGTGTTTTGTCAGGCACAATATCACATAATACAGCAGGATTTATTATGTCTGCACTGAGTAAATTTTTGAGGTATAGAATATCTGTCTGCAGGCAAGCATTTCACATGCTTAAATGAATGTTAATGATATGCATTGTTTCCAAAAGGAAATGGGTCATTTAAGGAGAAGGAATGGGCCCTTAGCTGATTGCTATAGCAAGGCTTGGGGAACATGGTGCCCTCTAACTATTGTTGGACTGAACCTCTCATAGCCCCAACCAGCAGAGCTAGTGATAAGGGATGATGGAACTTGCAGTCCCATAATATCTGTAGGGTGACATATTCCCACTCCTGAACTATACAGAATGCTTTGCCATCGGGCTTAGCCTAAGTAGAAGAGCCCTCCCTCCACTCCATCCAATGTCATCTGGGGGAGAGATGCAGGCCCATCTCCATCGGGCCTAGCCTAAGTAGAAGAGCCCTCCCTCTACTCCATCCAATGTCATCTGGGGGAGAGATGCAGGCCCATATCCATTGGGCTTAGCCTAAGCAGAAGAGCCCTCCCTCCACTCCATCCAATGTCATCTGGGGGAGGGATGCAGGCCCATCTCCATCGGGCTTAGCCTAAGTAGAAGAGCCCTCCCTCCACTCCATCCAATGTCATCTGGGGAGAGATGCAGGCCCATCTCCATCGGGCCTAGCCTAAGAAGAAGAGCCCTCCCTCCACTCCCTCCGACGTCATCTGGGGGAGAGATGAAGGCCCATCTCCATCGGGCCTAGCCTAAGTAGAAGAGCCCTCCTTCCACTCCATCCGACGTCATCTGGGGGAGAGATGCAGGCCCATCTCCATCGGGCCTAGCCTAAGTAGAAGAGCTCTCCTTCCACTCCATCTGACGTCATCTGGGGGAGAGATGCAGGCCCATCTCCATCGGGCCTAGCCTAAGAAGAAGAACCCTCACTTTTTAAGGGACGGGTGGGTTTCAGAATTTTTAGGTTTTGTTTACAGTGTATTAACATATACGTATTGAGATTTTAATGTTGTAAGCCACCCCGATTGCTCTGCAGAGGGGCGGGATATAAATAAATAAATAAATAAATGCGGAAGGACCATTTGAAAAAATCAATCCCTGCTTCATTTCTAAAATTATCATCCTTTTGTGTCCCTCAGCAGGTTTCCTAAGAAGCTAGTTGTTCAGAAAAAATAACAGCCATTCTGTTTAACTCATAGGCTATCCAAACCATTAGGTAAAAAACATCCATGGGTAGCCATGTTGGCTATATAGCAAATCCAGTAACAACAAAAGTCCACCAAACTGTGCTACCTTTATTGGCCCAACCAAAATATACATGTTGCAAGCTTTTGAAGTTACACTGGCTTCTTCACTGTTAACATATTTCTACCTCTTCCTCTATTTGCATTAACTGCTAATAAAGAGAAGGATAGCCATGGCACAGAACAACAGGCCACACATTACACAAATCTGTCTGTGCCTACTTGTTTTGCCTATATAGAATTACAAGAGAGAATAAGAAGGAGATGCACTCTTTTTTTAGCATGATTATCTGAACTTGATGTGGCAGAATTTAAAGAGCAATCTAGCAAAGGAGACCGATAAACTGAAACTCCAGTTATGAGGTCCTCAATAAAAAGATGCAATGACTAGAGAAGAACGTTGGTTCACATCACCCTGATGGTTTACCCATCTCCTGTTAAGAAAAGTTGCAGGGGTTGACCACTATGTACCTACTTATTAGTATTCTTCATCACCATGTATGAATGTGAGACCTAGACAGTGAAGAAAACAGATAGAAAAAGGATCAACTCATTTGAGATGTGGTGCTGGAAAAGAGGGCTGAGGATAGGGTGGACAGCCAAAAGACCAACAAATAGATCCTTGAACAAATCAAACGAGAAATCCCTCTGGAAGCCACAATGATAAAACTGAGACTGTAGTTCTTTGGCCACATCATGAGAAAACATGATTCACTCGAAAAGACATTAATGCTTGGAAAGGTGGAGGGCAATACAGAGGTAGACTACATGTCAGATGGATAGACTCAATCAGGGAGGTCACAGGCCTGAACCTGCAGGACCTAAGGTGAGCAGTGGAGGATAGGGGCTCTTAGAGATGTCTCATCCAGGGGTTGCCATGAGTCGGGGTCGACTTGTGGGCAGCTAACAACAAACAGCAAGGATATAACAGCACTTCCCTTTTCTCTTGTGCCCTCTTCTTGTTTTTCCACTTTCACAGTTAAATTATATATAGCCATCATCCATAATGCAAAGTATGGTTTGCACTTCCACTTAGGGTACACATGCGCTATTATCACACCACAGTTTACAGTTCCACTTTCAAGAGCAAGTGCTAGTTTCAGAGAGTATCCTTTCATATGAAATGAAAAAATGTGTCTTTCTCTGTGGGCAAGGGAGACAGTAAATCAGAGTGCTCAGGGAGTGTGGAGGAACACATAACACCAAATTATTTTTATAGGCATCACAACAGGGGCAATATATTGGTGCTTTGCTTGGTTTTCAACATTTAATTTAGGGTCAATTCCATGAATACAGCTTTAATTTTAAGTAAAATTTAAGATAGTCCATGAAGATTCTATAACTGCAGTAGCAAATCAGGAAAGCCATCTTCAGATCCAATACCAAGCATACTCATATTCCTTTCATTTAATAAAGATTGCCCTCATAGCTCTGCAGATAATTATAACAAAGTGCAAAATAAAGCCACTGAAACAAGTGATAGGCAGGAGATTTTGTGTGTGTGCTTATATTGTAGTTCTCACCTGCCTGTCAACGTGGCCACCTTCCCAGGGTGGGTTGCAATACCATTCTATAGCAGTATAACAGAATTTCCAGTGGCTAATATAATAAGATCTATTGTACTCTCAACAGAACTCTCTTAATCCTTATGCTAGTCCCAATACTCTTTTTCATACATACCTCAGATTCAATGGTTCAGAATGTAATCCAATACACATTTTCCTGGGATTAGGTTCCACAGTGAATTCAGTTGGGGTTACATTTGTATAGACAGGCATAAATTCAGTATTATCCTTCATTTATGTTATGCTCCACAGATTTGGGAATTGTTTCTTTTCTTATTCTTACGCATTTCAATTTTTAAAAGTTCTCTAATTTTTCAGAGACAGAATACAGTTTGTCTTATTTAGCAAAAAAAAATAATTAATGCCTTTTTTAAAAAAAGACAAACTACAGTAGCCCCTCCTAATTCACGGGGATCTGTTCGGGACCCCCCCCCCCCCGGTGAGTTAAGAGACTTGCATATATTTAAGCCATATTGAGATGAATGGGGTATGCCCCCATGAACATGTGCAGAGCGCTTACTGCGGGTGCGTGCCCCATTCACTTCAATAGTGGTCGCTCAGCTGCAGATCATCATGTCTGTGGATTTGGAGAGGCGACTGTATTTTCCCAAGAGACTGGAATGATTCAAAGCAGTTAAATATATAGTAAAACAGATTCTCCCCTCCTGTAAATGCTTATTATATCCCTAACAGTAGCTCTACCAAATATTATCTCCCTGTTTGCATATTATGACTATATGGTAGTTCCATAATATCTATATTTACTGCAGCCTGATGTCACTTGGATTATGAAGATCAAAATCCGATAGTGCATGCTACCATATTTCTCTGAAAGGTTCAACTCTCTTTGTCGCTGAAACTGTGTTAGTCAGCAGCATAGGGAGGAAGTCAGAAACTAAATGGCTTTATTTGTGGCATATTAGTGTACGTTTTAGGTTATCACAAGCTTAGCTGCCAACTCTGCTGTGTATCTAATGCTAACTCTGGAAATTACAAAACAGATCAAATGGGTGTACTTTTGAAGTTCTCAAGGGATTTGTGGCTGACCACTGTTGAAATTTAATACCACACTAGAGGGACAGCTGATCAACCAATGCAATTTGTATGTTCTGCTGCACTTCCACTGTACAGTCGGCCATTCATATCCAGGGATGCTTTATCCATGGATTCAACTACCCATGACTTAAAAAGATTCCAAAAAATATAAATTCCAAAAAGCAAACCTTGCTTTTGCCATTTTACTATGCTGATGTATTTAATGGGACTTGACTATCTGTGGATTTTGGTATTCATGGGGGGTACTGGAACCAAACCCCAGTGGATATCAAGTACCCTCTGTATTTTAAGACAGGGAATTTTTATGTACATTTCCCCCTTCTAAGTTCTTTTTAGACATTACAGTGATGGCAAAAGGGAAGGCATTCCTGTCTCCATCCCTCAGAAAAATCCAAATACTGTTCAGTCTCACCATAAAAAAAAGAAAAGAAAGGAAGGATGATCTCAATGAAATCTCAGAAACCCAATTTCAAGGTCCTGGGACATGACCTCCAGCTGCACCAAATTCATGAAGGTGTTCCTTTTCAATGCCAAGATCTCATGGACTACTGTAGCCATGGAAAGTATGTGGTACTCAAATTCTAATGTCCATATACAAAATAATTCCTTTTCAACTTTCGGTTCAGCATGGAAGAGGCAAATCATAAGCAGATAAATTTCAAGGCAGAGACCTTCTAAGTATGTTGATATGGATGGTTGTGGGGGTGTAGTTGAGTGGTAGAATGGAAGATTAATGGTTTCCATTAATAATCTGTTTTTTTCCTCTGTTGCTCATGGACAGAAAGAATGGAAAATTCCCAATAAGGAAGTGAGATTCCAGTTGCAACATGATGAGGGATAACACCATCATTTTTCACTGTACTGCAATTATATTTATAATGCCATAATTTATCTTACTGCACTAGAATGTCAAAGCTCATCTTGTTAGTTTCCCACTCTGTGCATTGATGTACAGACCTAAAGCTTTGTTTGTCCTCACCTTTTATTTTACTGTGGTTTCCATCCTCTCCCCCAACTTTTCCTCTTGAACTCACATCCTAATGTTTAGAGCTTGCCCTTGGGCTGATGACTAAGCTATCATCTCCAGCTTCCCAAGCATTTAGTTCAATGCCCTCTTGATCAGACTTGCCAAGCTGCTGCCAAAAACATTCTTCATGGTATCTGATGGTGGAAAATGTTGAGAAATACAATCTAGCAACACCTAGAGGGACACATGATTCTCACGCCTGCATGGCAGGGGGTTGGACTGGATGGCCCTTGTGGTCTCTTCCAACTCTATGATTCTATGATTCCTGATTTTGCATTTGTGCAAATACAATCCAAAGCTTCCACTAGTCAATTTTGCCTGTCTTCTTTTGAAAAAAAAGATGGTAATCACATTCAACAATATATTTCTTGAAGATGGAACAAAAAAGTTTCAAAATAGCTGTAAAATCCTTTATTGATATCTACCTACTCTTTGCAGTAGTTTGGCATCATTTGCTACATCAAGAACAAATTTGATTTAAGATTTGTAATAAGAACCTACATCAATAAATTATAACAGATTAGTGATTAGTGGTATTATTTATATGCAATATTTTCATACCTCTTACAAGGCTGAAGTCTGCTTCACAGGGATTAATTATTTTCATAATTTTGTCTAAGCAGTAATATAGAAAATGTCAAAAAGAAAATTAGATTTTCACTTTCCAGACAGAGAAATTTAATTAAAGCCAACTCATAGTCAAAGGAGAGCATCCTTCACCAGTTCCATGATGTAGCAATGATGCCATACAAGAGACTAAAGCTCAAAAAGTGAATCTATGAATATTAATCAAGGGCTTGCAAGTCTATGCACATGGCCCATTTCATTCCTGGCCCCTGTCTACTGGAGACAAGCAGGAGGAAGCAAGCACCTAGTGAGGATTTTCCCAAATGAACACTACTCCTGCTCACTGTAATCGCTTACAGATATGAATCAGCTCATTAGGAATCCTAATTGATGGAAGATTAGATGCTTCTCACCTCTACCTTTATATATGGTGTTTAAACTTAAGGTCAACTCCTGGGGGTGATAATTTAACTACAAGTAAAGGCACCTTCACTAAAGGCCCTGAAGCTGAGCTTCTCTGAATTAAAACATCCCAAATGAAGACACTGCCTGTGTCTGAACAGATTACATTAAAAAAATATTAGCACATATGTGCAGATCTATGTTAAGCTGTCAGATTATTAGATATAGGAAGCAAAATAGAAATTTAGTAAATAATAATAATAATAATAATAATAATAACAACAACAACCTGTTAGATGGAAAGAGATGAATGGATCACACTCCATACCATTTATGCCAGTTTCACATGTGCTCATCCATTACTCTATCACACTTTGCTTCTTAATCAGTCTGCAAATATTTTATTAAATTCTTAATGAAAATTTGCTTATGAATACTTAGAAAACATTTTCTTTTATATTCCCCAACAAAGAACCGGATTGCAAAATTTTAAGAAACATGTATTCATCAAGGAAACATTAATCAGCTTAGTTCACTTGGGGGGTAGGGGGAAATCTTAATATTCCTATTGAAACATTACATAAACTAGTGCAATAAATATGTCTTTAGTTATTTCAGCTGAAGTATCATCTGACCTTGTTTAGTAAAAGCTACTGATATTATGATCACCCTTGCAGTACTTTTCTCTATGTAATTATAGTGTTGACAATTATAAGAATTTTTCAATCTTGCATTGTCCTTATTTTTAGTGGGCATCTTCTTCCATCACTGTGCTACATCTTATTCAAGCACTATCCAAAATCATAAATATAGTATATTATTTGACATTTGAAGCATTAATCCCTTATTAACAGGATCTCATTTAAACCTAAAGTACTTTGCTATTTCTTTCTGACCAGAGAAAATATTTTGCTCTCTCTCAAAGCGTCCCATATTGTTCTGTCCAGAAATGGGGTGGGAATAATGCAGAAGTCCAGATATTGGATTTTACCTCCTTGCATTCCATGTAATTAGCTATGCTCACTTAGGCTGATGGGAATGGTAGTCCAAAACATCACAGCCACATGATTCCCACCTCTGGCAGATGTCCTACATTTCCCTACCCATGCACCTGCTATTTAGTATGTCTAAAGTTGCACGTGTTAGGACACTAGTAAAAAACTGCAACAGCAAGAGACAATCGATCTGTGTACAAAGGAATTGAAGAGAAAGTGCCACATACAACTTTGATATTATTATTTGATATTATTTCACATTATCTAAACAAAATATTTTTATTATTTCTTTATGTATATGCTGCCTTTCTCCTGGACCCAAGGTGGCTCATAGATAAAACTGTCAAAAACTTGGAAAGAAAAATTTAAAAACAATCTTATTGCTAAACAAATTAAAATTACATCAAACATACTAAAGTTAAAAACATATAAAATATTAAAAAATAAATAAATAAAACACACCCCATATAAAAACCTCCCTGATGATGATTATATATTGAAATCTTGCTTGAACTAAAACATCTGCCTGCCAGTGATAGGAAGGCAGGGAGGGGCCAGCCTAGCTTCCCATAGAAGAGTTCCAGAAGTTTGGGGCAGCCACTCAGAAGTCCCTCTCTCGTGTCCTCACCAAGTGAACCTGTGATGATGGCAAGACCAAGAGAAAGCCTCTCCATGAAGGTCTTAGAATTTGTGCAGGTTTGTATGGGGAGATGTGGTCTTCAAATAGTCTGGACCCAAACCATATAGGGTTTTATAGGTCATGACCAGCATGTTGAACTGTGCTTGGAAATGAACCAGTAGTCAGTGAAGTTGTTTTAACAAGGGTGACATGCTCCATATAAATGGCCCTGGTCAACATTTTGGCCACCGCATTTTGAACCCCCTGAAGTTTCCGAACAATTTCCAAAGGCAAACCCACATAGAGTGTGTTACAGTAGGCCAACAGGATGTAATCAAGGCATATGTCACCACGGCAAAAGCTAATATCTCAAGAAACTGGTGCAGCTGGTGCACTAGTTTTTGCTGTGCAAATGCACTCCTGAACACTGCTGAAACCTGGCCTTCCAAGGTCAAAGTTGAATCCAGGAGCAAACCCAAGCTGCGAGTCTGAGATTTCAGTGGGATTGTGACAGAGTCCCTATTCCCTATTCTGCCTTTTGACTTTTCAGAAATTATTTCCAGAGCAGCCAGGTGTTCTTGTACCTGTGCTGAAAAACAGATAACTCTAGTTTTCTGCTACTGAACAATTTCTTTTTTCACCATGTAGAAGATCTACTAAGGAAGATCAAAGAAGAAAGTGCTAAGGCAGGCTTAATGTTGAACATAAAGAAAACAAAAATAATGACCACTGAGGACCTTCACAAGTTCAACTTAGACAATGAATAGAAACAGTAAAAGAATTCTCATACCTGGGATCAAATATTGATAGAAATGGGGACTGCAGTCAGGAAATCAGAAGAAGATTAAGTATGGGGAAGTGGGCTATGAAAGAAATAGAAAACTAGATTCTAAAATGCAAAGATATACAACTTAGCACAAAAGTTAGAATCATACAAGCCATTGTATTCCCTATTGCCATGTATGGATGTGAGAGCTGGACAGTTAAGAAAGTTAATAGGAAGAAAATCAACTCCTTTGAGATGTGGTGCTGGAGAAGAGTGCTGAGGATCCCATGAACAGCCAAAAAGACAAACAAATGAGTCCTGGAGCAGATCAAGCCGATACACACACACCCAGGAAGCCAAGATGACCAAACTGGCACTGTCGTACTTTGGACACATCATGAGAAGAGAAGACTCATTAGAAAAGACAATAATGCTGGGAAAGGTGGAGGGAGGGAGGAAGAGAGGAAGACCACATGCCAGATGGATGGACTCTCTTAAGGAGATCACGGGTATTAAGGGGTTGCAGGAATTAAGCAGACCAGTGGAGGACAGACGGTCTTGGAGATGTCTCATCCACAGGGTCACCATGGGTTGAGATTGACTCGAGGGCATTTAACAACAGAAACATATTAACATATGAAACCTCAAATTAACAGGATCTCTGCCCCAGTGATTTTTTTTTTTTTAAAAATAACCTTATCACTGGGCATGACTATATGACTGCCACCAAAATTTTATTTCCAAAACCAACCTTTTTCAATTTGCTTGCCCATCATTAAAACATAAACCTACATTAATATAGTCATAGGTTATATTACCTGGTTAGATTACAAATATAAGTTTTATTAAATAGTTTAAAGTGACCACATTACTGAAGGGCAATTTCTTGTCATCAAAATACTTGTCTCAAAACAAGTTTGACTGCTGTTAACTACAGAAACCCCTGTTTTGGAATAGCATTAAAAACTACACCAAGATGAAAACTTTAATAGAAGCAATATTTCAACAATGACAAATGACAGAACTTTTTAAAATCTTCTTTTAACATTCCACCAAAGATTATATAAAAACTGATTTACTTCACATAATAACTCTCCTTTGAAAAAATGGCTTAACTGAAGCCATATTATGAAACTTATAGTTTTAAAATTGAAATGAAGTTCGTACTTGAAAAAGAAAGTCCAAGCAGGGTATCTATTATACTCCCCAGAGCCAGATTGGAGTTCTGGGTGATGCCTTCCAAAACAAATAACCAAATATTCAAAAAGAAAAAAGAAGTGAACTAGTAGTAATTGGAGACTTCAGCCACTCTGATATTTCCTGCCAAGAGTGCAAGGTCCAACATATTCCTCCCTAGTCTTTTCATTGTACAAACGGTGGAGGAAGCAACAAGGTGATCTGCTATTCTGGATTTGATCCTAACCAAAAGAGATGAACTGGTCAATGGGAAATGGTAGTTTCTTTGGTGGTAGTGACCATGTCCTCTTGCCATTTGTTATACAGAAGAAAGGGGAAACCATATACACTGTACAGAAAAATACAACAAAACCCCAAATCCTCAAAGAGTGATACCTTTATTGGCCAACCAAAATGTAGAAAATGCATCATGGAAGCTTCTGAAGGTTCACTGGCTTCTTCATCAGGCAAAGATGTTACTGCTATTTTGTAGACTTTGGCTTTTGTTGTACTTTGCTGTATGGCCAACATGGCTACCTTTTAATATCTTTCCTGGATTTGAGATACCATTTTTTTCCCCAACAGAAGAAACATTAACAACAGGAAGCAATGAACTGGGACTTTTTTTTAGATATTTACTCCTAACAATGGTAAAACTCTTCCGTTGGATTAAAATGGGCAAGTTTTACTTGTATAGCACCAAAAGCTTTTTCGAAATATAAAAAACAGAGAAACTCCTTGAGAAATTCAGTGTACTCTGCCATTAGCCTTGCATGGGACAGGGACAGCTGTATTTCAAGAGAAGTTACTTTTCCGCTGCCAATGGAGTTCAAATTGTATTACCTGTCTTTTACTACTTTTGTCCTTGGTTCTCACATGGCCAAGAGGAGTGGCTTCTTCCTGCACTGAAATCCCTCAATACCAACTTAACTGACAACAGAATAACATCTGAGACAGAATGTACGCATGTGAGTCTAACATCTTCACCTTTCTTTCTCCTGTATGATTTTTAACATCTTTGCCTGATGAAGAAGCCAATGAAGCTTCAAAGGCTTGCGAGATTTGTTTTCTGAATTTTTTTGGCCAATAGTTATCATTACTTTGTGGTTTTTGGATTTTATTGTAATTTTACACAGAGATATTTTGCACAAATTGTATACATCTCAACAAAAATTGCTTCTTCCATTGTTCTTTGCTCTGGAGATGATCACTTTTTGCAATTTTGTGATAACATGTTGGTATGTTGAGACAACCTGTCTCATCAAGAATGAGTAATTTTACAAGAATTTTTCACATCCCTTCCTTAGAGAAGCCAGTCTTTCTAACCTTCACATCCAATCTGTAATAAGGGAGATAATCAGACCAACCAATTTACTGGATTGCCATAAGGATCTCACATCTTGGGAACGCATCACTAAATATAGTTCCCTGACCCAAGATGTTGATGTAGAAAATAATAAATGGAAAGACCTTTTAAAATGTATGGTCCAAACCAATTCCCATCAGTGTTCTTACATGGCTGTGAAAGCAATGCCCCTCCTCTCACATTTTGATAGCAATTCCAACAGCAGGTATCCTGAATTATCTATCATCCTATCTATCTTTCTCTCTTGAACCTACATGAAGCATGATATGATTCACACGGGAATAACTTCTTCTTCTCAGGTTTCTTTAAAATATGTCACAAACAATGATTTATTCTTCAGGAACAAATGGATAAAAAGTTATTTTTTGCAAAATGCTTGTAGCATTGTAAAAACGTGCCCCACTATTCTTTTCTTGCATTCCAGGCTTCTAATATCTTTATATTCCCTCATGGGTTGTAACCCCATATTGTTATTATCCTATTTTGTACCCAAGGCACTAAGATTCAGATTAAAATATACTACGTATTTTTTCTACGTGGCTTAGTTATGAGTTGAAATTTAAATACCCTTCCTACTGGCTAAGTATGTAAAAAAAAAGGGCTTTCATGCATATGCAGGCCTAGCCCTCTAAGCATCCTGTTAATTATTTCAAAGATATTTAGAGGTCAGCACTCACAGAAATTTCTGTGCATGCAACCTCATTAATTCTAAGGGATGGGATAGACAAGGGCAGCATACAATATGATAGCATAATGTTACTATTAGATAAGAGCATCATATAAACTGTGCTATTGCCCCATCATAACTTAGCTGCTGTAATAAAATTAGTCTGCAGACCTTAGGTGTCAACATACACAATGGGTTGGAGTCACACCTGTCCCATACAGGAATCTTGCTATTTTAAAATGTTCATGGCCCTGCAGATAGAAGGCCCAATATTATTCCAAACTGGACTGACTAGATATTATATAATGAATTCTACTCTGTCATAGGAACAGCCAGGGACAACAACTCAGCACAAGGCATGTGCTTTACTTGCACAAAGCTACACGTTCAATCCTGACATCTTGAGTCAAAATGATCAGGAAGTAAGGGGGATTGCAGACTGCCAGAAATAGTGCAAATTGAGTCCACTTTTAGGGTTAGGGTTAGTGCTAGGGAATAATGGGAATTGTTTTTTTTCTGAGACATTGAGCCTTCTCTGTCAGAGAGCTCTGGTGCCACAATAAAATACAGTTCCCATGATTCCCTAACCCAACCCTAACCCTAACCCTAAAAGTGGGCTCAATTTGCACTATTTCTGGCAGTCTGCAACCCCCCTAAGTGAGGAGGAAAGATTCTTGAGAATACAGAGAACCATAGCCCATCAGACAATACAGAGCTATTGTTTTCAAATATGTTTAGTCTCAAGTCCTTCCAGTTGGATTTATATGGAAATTTGCCAGCTCTGGAAAGTTCTTCTCAAAAAACAAACTTGAGGAACTTCCCATTCAACCACTGCCACTAGATCAAGGATGGCTAATCTGTGTTGTAATCAGAACTAGGAAGTTAATTTTTGGGCAACAACTCCCTCCCCATCCCCCATAGTCAGCATGGCAACCAACCAAAAAAGTTAACTCTTCCAAAGCTCTGTATGTAACACAGTAAGGATGTTGCAGCGGTGCTATGGTCTCTGATCCTGTTCTCATGTCACATGGAAAGGTGAGAGTATTTCTGGCAGTCATTCTTGGAGATGATCATGCTATAGAATCTAGAACAGAACAGAGAATCTAGAGCAGGGGTAGGCAACCTTTTTGAGCCGGGGGCCAGGTTGCTGTCCCTCAGACAATTGGGGGGCCGAAGCACCAAAAATAACTAAATAAATAACTAACTAAATAAAAATAAAAATAAAAATAAAAAATAAAAAATATAAATAAATAAATAAATAAATAAAAATATGCATGCACACTCTCTCAGCCCCAGAAAAGCTATGGCAAAACCCCTGTGGAGATTTTGCCAAGAAAACCCCAAGAACAAGTAATAACAACAATAATCAATATTATCATGGCAGGCAGGGGGCGGGGGGGGGGGGCGGTGGTGGTGGCAGGACTGGCCTGGGGCCAGTCCAAAGGCCTCGGGGGCCGCATCTGCCCCCTCCCCCCACCGGGCCTTAGGTTGCTTACCCCTGATCTAGAGGATGGCAGTGCAGACAGAAGCTTTTTGAAAGGAACAAAGGGCCTCGGCAGACGACTAATAGAGTCGTCTTGGAGGCTTGGAAGAGGAGGGGCAGCTGCACGAGCAGCGCCCCTTCCTCTCCCTGAGGTCGCCCTCGGAGTCGCCAGCCCTCCGCACGGCTGGCGCTCCGAGGATGACCTCACGCCATGGCGACTGGACGCGCCGCGGCGGAAAAGACAGCGAAAGTGCGCCCGCCGCTTTTAGGGCGCACTTTCGCTGTCTTGAGGAAGGAGCGCTGATTTAGCGCTCCTTCCAGGGACGCCGCTGGTGCGCCGAGGTGCGGAGGCTGCGGCCCCGCGGCGCGCCGGCCCAGGGCGTCCTGGACGCCCTCGTCTGCTTCCCCCCAAAGTCAGAATAAGGAACCAGATAGGGAACAACAAAACTTGGAGAGATAGCAGGTAGAATGCAGGTACACATGAGCCAGAACTACAAAGATGTAGAAGGCTGAAAGAGTTCACATGTTGTTTATAAATGAGGAATACTGGCAGATGTAGGGTGCATTTACACTGTACAAATAATGTAGTTGGAAACCACTTTAACTGCTATAGCTCCATCCTACAGTACCCTGGGGTTTGTAGTTTTGTGAGACATCAGCACTCTAGCAGAGAAGGCTATAGATCATATAAAGCTACAGACCTCAGGATTTCATAAGATGGAAGTACAGCACTTAAAGTGAATTCAAACAGCTTTATTTCTACAACATAGATGCACTTGTAGTCTAGTAACATCTGTTTCTCCCTCTAGTGTACATGCAACATATTTACCACTAAGGCACATCAATTAGAAAAATGGTACTAGTGTGAAATACAGTTTCACTGCACATGCTATGGTCAAATTACTATGCATCACTGATCACACACCAGTCTTCTCAGCTACAGTGATCCAATGGAGTAAATCCTGTTATTTTTCTTGTAGGTGTTTTGACCTCTAGACTGATACAATGAAGAATATTCTTTTTAAAAACCTTGTAGTACATTCCCTTGATAACGTAAGAAGCTGAGTGTCAAATGTTAATGGAAATTGCTAGAGATGAGCATTATGCTACATAAATTTTGTCATAACAAAACCAGAATGAACAGCAGTAATTTGCACACTTAAGCAAACTAAAGTATATTAATAGAAAAACTACAACTTCTCCTCAAGTCTTTAGGTATTTGAACAACACTTGCAACTTAAAGGGAATTAAGACATATGTTCAAGTCACTATGGACTAAACCTATTGAACAAAGGTTGGAAAAGTTATTTTTTATATGTCACCTTCCCCATATCCAAACCAACATTACCTTTGGCCATGTTGTGTGGGTAACTTTGTGAGATATAGTCCAAAAATGTAACTTTCTGAGCTCTGCATCAGTGATACCAATATAGCTACACAGTTACTAGACTAGAGCTGATGTAACTCCACTTCAAAACATTCAAAACAGACATATTAATTAATCAACCAATCCATGAAGCATAGAATCATAGAATCATAGAGTTGGAAGAGATCACAAGGGCCATCCAGTCCAACCCCCCGCCATGCAGGAACTCAACATCAAAGCATCCCTGACAGACAGCCATCCAACCTCTGTTTAAAGAACTCCAAAGAAGGAGACTCCACCACACTCCGAGGGAGAGTGTTCCACTGTCAAACAGCTCCCACTGTCAGGAAGTCCCTCCTAATGTTGAGGTGGAATCTCTTTTCTTGTAGCTTGCATCCGTTGTTCCGGGTCCTGTTCTCTGGAGCAGCAGAAAGCAAGCTACCTCCCTCCTCAATATGGCATCCCTTCAAATATTTAAACAGGGCCATCATATCACTTCTTAACCGTCACTTCTCCAGGCTAAACATACCCAGTTCCTAAGTCAATCCTCATAGGGCATGGTTTCCAGACCCTTCATCATTTTAGTCACCCTCTTCTGGACATGCTCCAGTTTTTCAACATTCTTTTTGAAACTGGACACAGTATTCCAGGTGGGGCCTGACCAAAGCAGAATACAGTGACACTATTACCTCCCTTGATCTCTAGATACTATACTTCTGTTGATGCAGCCTAAAATTGCATTGGCCTTTTTAGCTGCCACATCATACTGTTGACTCATGTTCAACTTGTGGTCTACTAAGGGGGGTTGTGGACTGCCAGAAATAGTGCAAATTGAGTCCACTTTAAGGGTTAGGGTTAGTGCTAGGGAATCATGAGAATTGTGTTTTTTGTTGTTGTTTTTTGGAGACACTGAGCCTTCTCTGTCAGAGAGCTCTGGTGCCACAATAAAATACAGTTCCCATGATTCCCTAACCCTAAACCTAACCCTTAAAGTGGACTCAATTTGCACTATTTCTAGTAGTCTGCAAAGGCCCTATCTCATTAAGCCAGGTGTTCCCCATCTTATATTTATGCATTTCATTTTTTTGCCCTAAGTGAAGTACCTTACATTTCTCTGTGTTGAAATTCATTTTGTTGCCAGCTTTCTAAGCTATTAAGGTCATTTTGAATTTTCATCCTGTCCTCTGGAGTATTAGCTATTCCTTCTAATTTGGTGTCATCTGCAAATTTGAGAAGCATGCCCCCTATTCTTTCATCCAAATCATTGATAAAGATGTTGAATAGCACTGGGCCCAAAACAGAACCCTGTGGCACCCCACTGGTCACTTCTCTCCAGGATGAAGAGGAGCCATTGCTGAGCACCTTTTGGATTTGGTCAGTCACCCAGTTACTAATCCACCTAACAGTTGTTTTGACTAGTCCACATTTTACTATCTTGTTTGCAAGAATATCATCAGTAGCACAAAGAAGCTCTTCTGCTAATGTTTCTAAAGAACATTAAGGGAAAAGATTATAACTATGAACAAAAATGTTACTTAAAAATACAACTGTGGTAACACAATTTATTACTCCAGCACACTATAATATGAAATATTTGCTCCATGGACTATATATCTATTACAATTAAACATGAAGAGAATCTCACAATGTAATTCTTTCTTGTTCCTACAATACTTAGCTAATTGTAAATCCTTGCACAAACCCCTTAAGTAAATAACAAACACAAGTGTGTAGTCTTACAGTGGTTCTGTTCAGTTTTAGCAAGGAACAATTCATTTGTTGAAATGAGAAAACCATAAACTATTATTACATTAATATTATAATGTGCCCTCATTTCTTATGGATCTTATTCTGTATTCAGGAAGATTATAATCTGAGAACATTTTACTAACCCAATGCCAAGTATTTATTCACATTTTAATATGCTGTTGTCATAAATCATGCAAATGAAAACCTTTTTTTCTGAACATGCAATTCAGTTGCGAAGCGTTTCAATTTCTCTTTTGTTGCTGTCCTAGAAAGCTGACCAAGGTGCATGTTGACATTGTGAAGTCAAAGGCTTTCACAGCCGGCATCCATAGGTTTTCGTGGTGTTTTTTTTTGTGTGTGTGTGAAGATGTGTTCTAGAAGAATGTATTCCTGACGTTTTGCCTGCATCTGTGATTGGTATCTTCAGAGAATGGTGGCATGGAAGTGTGTGGGGTATATATACTGTGTAATCCTTGGTTGAGAGGATTAGCATGTAAATCTGTGTATTTTACTGTTGAAGCAAGGCCTCAGGGTGGGAGGATATGTGAGGAGGATTAGTGTCTATTTAATTAATGGCCCATTGTCTGTTGGGAGTTAGCATGTAAATTAGCATGTAAATCTGTGTATTGTTCTGTTGAGGCAAGGCCTCAGGGTGGGAGAATATGCAAGGAAGATTAGTGTCTATTTAATTAATGGTTTATTATCTGCTGGGAAACCCCTGACCCTGGGTGAAGTTCATTTGCATTTGCTGAATCCTGATTTTGGTGTTTTTAAGGACTGGTAGCCCAACTTTGTTTACTTTCAGGCTTTCTTCTTTCCTGGTCAATTTCCTGGACAATTTCAACAAGGGTTTTCTTGACAAGATTTTTCCCACCCTGAGGCCTTGCCTCAACAGAACAATACACAGATGTACATGCTAATCCTCTCAACCAAGAGTCACACAGTATATATATCCCACACACTTCCATGCCACCATTCCCTGAAGATGCCAGCCAGAGATGCAGGCAAAATGTCAGGAATACATTCTTCTAGAACACTGCCTCACAGTTTGAAAACCCCACAAGAAAGCTATGCATGTTGACAGTTTCTCATACAAGATATGGCCATAATTTAATTCCATCAAAGGCATTAGGTATTGGTAGCAAAATGTTGTTCTTAGGCACTGTGGTAGGTAACAGGTTCATGTATAACCTTCATGGACCTGAATGGAGTGATGGCTAAATCAGATTTAAATGAACATAGCCCTACCTCCCACATTTTTTCTTCCTCCAAGCATAGCCTTACAAGGCTGGATTGTATTAGAATTTACTGGAAAAAAACAAGCCAAAAAACAAAACAAAAAAACGAAAACAAAAATGAGGCAAGTTGTCATAGAACTCTACTTAGACCCTAAGCAAATGTATTTGTTTATTTATGATAAACAGATAGGGTCATGGGTTGAGATGTTCTGGAGTTTATACACATTGGGAATCAAATGTAATAGGGATGCAAAAATGTTATGGATGTCTGCAAAACCTTGGGAGAGAGTCAATAAATGCAATAAATGACTATTAATCCCATTATTGAGAGATTAATCTCAGATGAGATGAACCACCTAATTGAACTGAGTCAGTATGGTATAGTATTTTGAGTGCAGGACTATGACTATGGAAGACCAGGGTTTGAATCCCACACAACTATGGAATCAAGTGTGTGTCATCTTGGGAAACTCACACTTTCTCTGCCCAGTAGCATCACTGGGGGGTGCGGGCCACACTGGGTAACACCCCAGAAGGAGGGTGACACCAAAGAAGGGGGTGACACCAGGTTGGCTCCCCGCACCTTGAGCAGGCTAGTCTGGCCATGCAGGTTCTTTTTGGGGCTTTTCCAGGGCCTTCCGGGGCCTTCTAGGCCCACCTGAAGCCCTTTCAGGGCTGCTTGGGGCCTTTTCAGGGCTACCTGGGGCCCTTTTGGGGCCTTTCTGGGGCCACGGGGGTCTTCTAGGCCTACCCAGGGCCTTTTGGGGGGTGCCTGGGGCCTTCTAGGCCTGCCCGGTCCTTTTTGAGGCCCTTCAGGGGCCTTCTCGGCTCTCTGGGGGGCTTTTGGGGGCATTTTCAGGGGCGTCTATGGCCTTCTAGACCCACCTGGGGCCTTTTCAGGGCTACCTGGGGCCCTTTTGGGGCCTTTCTGAGGCCACGGGGGTCTTCTAGGTCCACCCAGGGCCTTTTGGGGGGTGCCTGGGGCCTTCTAGGCCTGCCCAGTCCTTTTTGAGGCCCTTCAGGGGCCTTCTCGGCTCTCCGGGGGGCTTTTGGGGGCATTTTCAGGGGCGTCTATGGCCTTCTAGACCCACCTGGGGCCTTTTCAGGGCCTTGGGGGCCCCACTCTGGCAGTCACAGGTGCTCCCATGCACCCACACCCCAGAAACCATGCCGGATGTCTGGGGATGCAAGTCTCATCCCCTGGAAGCTCTGCCCCCCCCCCCCCGGTACCGGGTGTCACCAAAGGTAGGTACATTATTGTCTCTGCCATAGAGGAATGGCAAACCTCCTGAGAACAAATCTTACCTATGTGTGGTTGCTTCAAATTGAAGCTGACTTGAAGATGCAGAAGAACAAAAAACCAGAGCAAAGAGGAACTATACTAAAGCAACAACAACAATAAGAATGTACATTTGAATAAAAAATGTAATACACTGTTATTTTTATATAATAAATAATAAAATTTTATTTATATTCCACCTTTAGCCAAGGCTTACAATTTATGTCATGGAACTTATTCCCCATGTGACAGAAACCACATAAATGATGTTATCTGCCTGAAACACTGGATGTTATCACACGGGGGAAATCTGTAGGTTATTCCACACAAATCCCAAACAAAAATCGAATTTGCACCTCATGATTTCACATGACGTCGCACAGAACCTGGTCAGAAAATGGACAGAAAGTGGTATTATCCGAGATCTTTTTAATTTCGGGAGTTTAGAGGAAATGCATTTGCGAAATTACAGTAATTGCGCATTTACTGTAATGTGAAATTCAAATTCGCACAAACAAATTTCCTTTAAGGCTTCTTCCCGTTTCCCATGATCCTCTGGGGCTGCTTTCACTTCCTGGTTTGCTTGCCTGTCAAATATTCTCCACTTTCTCCTTCATCAAAGGATGAAGAAAACCATCATCCTTTGGCTTCCTCTGTCCCTAGCCCCAGGAAGCCTCTTTCCTGCTCCCCAGATCCCCAATATTTAGCCGGTTTCCCCACCTGCTCGGTCCCTCTGTGTGTATGTGTGTGTGTGTGTGTGTGTGTCTTGCCAGGATCTGGCTGCGATGCAGCCACTGGCGGCTGCCAACCTCTCCTTCCCTCCCTCTTGGATGCAGCTCCCAAACACACATCCCTCCACACAACACACACACACCGCACGGCACCAGCAGGCAAGCCAAGGAAAGGCAAGGAGCTCCACGATCACTCCCTCCTCCTCCTCCTCCACAAGGCAAAAGATCAGCTGGTTTGCCCACTTGCTCTGTCCCTCTGTGTGTGTGCGTGTGTGTGTCTTGCCAGGATCCGGCAATGCAGCCACTGGCGGCTGCCAACCCCTCCTTCCCTCCCTCCCTCCCTCCCTCTCGGATGCAGCTCCCCCCCACACACATCCCTCCACACAACACACACACTGCATGGCACCAGCAGGCAAGGCAAGGCAAGGCAAGGCAAGGCAAGGAGCTCCACGATCACTCCCTCCTCCTCCTCCTCCTCCTCTGCAAGGCAAAAGATCAGCAACCCAAGTCCCCAGGGGGCATTTGCTTCTCCTCATCCTCCTCCCTCACCCCTTTCCTAATTCGCCTCTCCTTCCCCCCAAAACACCAGGCATCCTCCTTTTCCAGGACGCACCCTCCTTTTCAACCTGTCTAGGAGGAATTTCCAAAATGTCCCCCAGAAATCATGCTTCTTACTCCTGCTCCAAATGGAGGACAGTTTGACATTTCATCCTGGAGAGGGGAGAAGGTTGAATGAAATGCAGGACCCGCCCTGGAAAAGGAGGTCACAAAACACACCCATTTCTAGCACATGTATGGGTTTTTTCCACTTGTGTATGAAAGTCAAAAACATCTTTTTTCCACTTTTACTGTAATTACGCTTTTACTGTAATTACATGTGAAATCCTTTTGCATAATTAACCTCTATTTTTGTTTTAATTTCGGGATGGTTTATTTCCACTTTATATTCTCTTTAACAATGAAACTGGCCCACGTGTGATAACGTCCACTGTTAGATTAAGGAAATTTGGTACCTGGGAAAACAATCAAAATGGCAGTTTCATTTCCCATAGGACGGGTAAAAAAATATTATATCTACCAATTTTTTTTAAAAGCAATTTGCTGTCCTGTACATTTGATTCCCTGTAAACTGGTGCCTGTTATGCAGTTCCTTTCTACTCAGTGCCTTGAAGTCCAACTCTGACGTCTACTAACATAGCCTAAGATAGTCTAAAAGGTAATGAATATTAATCCAATTCTGGATTCAATGCCTTTTAAAGTTAAAACTGGTGAAGCTTATGATTTTCAGATATTTCTGACTCCATCTCCTATTAACCCCTGACAGCATGATCAATAGTGAAGGTTGCAGAGAGGTGGAGTCCAAGAACATCCTCAAGGTCACAGGTTCTCCAAGGAAACAATTTTCTGGTAACAAATCCACTGTCAAAAATGGCATATCCACAATTTTTAAAAAATTATTTGTCCAGCAAATACTGCATCAAAATTGTCAGCTTTGTGTTGCATCCAATCCATGTTGTTTTCCCCAGTCAAGCAGAAATGATCCCTGGCCTAACCAACACTTTCGGAGATCAGAATTACATTCAGCACAGTGGTAATTAGCAGAGATAACTTTGCAAGCCAGTAAGGTTATTTGAAATTCCTGTTGCAGTACTTTTCCCATTAGCTCTTGAAGATAGGCCAATGAAGTTAACAACTTATTTGACTCGAAAGAAGAGACATAGAGGTCATTCAGCTTTTCTTTTTCCCCTGCACTTCATAGCTATCATCATTTAACACTTGATGATGATGAAAGACTAATGTGAAAAAATGTATGCATATGCTTATAAAATAAAATGCCCTTTAGAAGGAAGTTTCATGACTGCAAAGGAAGCAAAGTGCTACTGTAGAAGAGGATTTCCCCCCCCCCCCACAAAGCCAGTAGCCAGTCCATCAAAAAGGAGCAAATGCTAAAATAAATCATAAGGTCATGAATTTATTTGAAGCAAGTGACACAAAGAAATGTACTTTTTAAGCCAATAAAATTTCCCTACTATTTTGTCAAATTTCACACACATACATGCACACACATGGACAAAAACACACACACACACACACACACACAGACACACACAGAGAGAGGCTGGTCCACTTACCCACACATGGAAGGGAGTAGCCAAGGGCAGGGTCATGGACAAACTGGCGATTGTTCAGCATAGTCACACAGTACAGATGAAAACAGTCTAAGCAAATGACATGGCGATTAATGCATGGGAATACCAACACAGGACTCCTGAAAGGAAAAAGAAAAGAAAGGGAAAGATGATTATAAAGATGTACTTTTGCCTTAATTTATCCCAGTATGACTATTCCTATATAAATCTGGTTTCACAATAACAGTGTCCTTGACTTTATATGGACAATAAATATCACAGTATCTTGCTAAAGGCTTCCATTCTAAGAGCTTGATTGTAATAACTCCTTTGACAATATGTATCTCCTTATAATGGGGAACATAATAGTGTCCCCAGGCTTTGAGGTACAGTGGTCATATTTGGAATTTTGCCCAAATGTCAAGAGTACCATCACAAAAACATTAGACAAGGAGGATGGGGGTATTCATAGAATAACTATCCATTTCACAGAAAGGCAAACTGGTGAGGCTAAAAAATCAGTCATACTCAGATGCCCATTACCACAAGTGCAGGGCAGGCAAAGTTTGAGTTCAAGGAAACAAAACCACTCCTTAGTACCTAAGTTGTCTGTTCCAACACATGTCTCAGAAAGACAAGCCAATTCATTCCCTAAATCATCACTGAACTCATTTACTCAAACAACTTTATTTATTAAAATTATACACAATGACCTGAATCTATTGGGAATTTCAACTAGAACATATCCTTTGTGTCAAGTACAGAATGGTGAATTGATGCTTGTGTAATTCCATTGATTTCATGGCCTACAGTTGTTAGGAGTACAAATGTGCTTTAGGCCAACAGTCACATACTGACTAAGCAGGAATAACATCACAACCAGACATGATAGCATCAGTATTTAGAGCTGCAATGCAATAAACCTAGTCTATACAAAGGTTTTTTAAGAATAGAAAATGTTGGAATGAATTAGCAGCAAGGAAATACTTGTAGACTGTATTTATAGTACCATCTTCAGAAACTAATCCCTACATATTTTGAGGGCTAGGA
The DNA here is from genome assembly GCA_026167975.1 of Phrynosoma blainvillii. Taxonomy (NCBI): domain Eukaryota; kingdom Metazoa; phylum Chordata; class Lepidosauria; order Squamata; family Phrynosomatidae; genus Phrynosoma; species Phrynosoma blainvillii. Next base: position 91,300,625 of record JANUYF010000001.1, on the reverse strand, counting down.
GAAAATCATAGAAACTACAAATTGATGCAGAACCTGAGATGAAATTATACTGTAATACAGGGGAGGAAACCAATATTATTTGAAGCACATAATGCAACCAGGGACAAGTATATGGAATTAAATCTATTCAATCCCCCTTTCAGGTATTTCTTCCTGAAGATAATGAATGCATGTGGATCAGTGGAGCATGTCATTGAGATGCATTTATTATCCCTAGGATGAATCATTATCCCCAAGATATATGCATGAAAATGGCTTTACTTCTATGCCTTTCAGTGAAATTCTAATCTTGAGCTACATGAGCTGGATCAAGACTGCAGTGGGACTAAACACTCCTGTGTGGCAAAACAAAATAATATCCTGATGTAGCAGATTTAGAGTCAGCATAGTGTAGTGGTTTGAGCATTGGGCTATGAATCTGGAGACTAGAGTTCAATTCCCCGTTCACCCTTGGAAACCCACTGGGTGACCTTGGCAAGTCACACTCTCTCAGCCTCAGAGGAAAGAAAAGGTAGCGCCCCCCCCCCCCCAACAGTATGCAAAGGGATCCTGTAGCACCTTTGAGGCTAGCTGAGAGAAGTTGGTAGCATGAACTTTTGTAGACTTGAGTTTACTTCCTTAGATGCATTGAATCTAGTCAAGAAAACTCCATGATAGGTTTGCTTTAGGGCTGCCATAAGTCAGAAATGACTTGAAAGCACATAGTAGTAACAATAACAACAACAAATTGGGTTTACAGATTAGCACTACTGTAGAATCAGTGAGACAGGATAGCTTGGATTTTTAGTTTCCTTCCTTAAAAAGAAGCAACTCTAGTCAAACAGATATGTTTTCCAGAGTGATTATAAGCAACTTCAGCAGGTCTGGGGGACCATTTGCCTCTTTAGGAACTGCCATATGTGTACCCCATCCAGCCGTGTTGCAAAAACTTCCTGCTTGATGTATAGGGGTTCTCCCAAATTGCCATTAAATTTTGGTAGTGCAGCTTGGGTGGGGTTTTTGGAAGACACAAAAAATAGCTTCCTCTCCAACAGTTTATCATCTGAAGTAGATTTTCAAGGATGTAGGCAGCTGCAGTGGAGTAGAGGGTTTGGACAAAACTGCCTCCATCTCTTTTCCACTGTAAGGGACTCCACTAAGAAGTACACTATTTAGAATCATGCCCATCTGACATGATTTGTACACTGGTACAGGTCACACTACCAGCTCTAGTGACAAATACCAGGGACAAAATACTGTGGGAAAAGCAGAATTTAGTAGGAACCTAATTGGGACCCCAGCTTTGTTCAGCAGAGTTTCTCTCCTAACAAAAGCATAATGTTACGCCTGAAAAATACTTGATGTAAACAAACAAAATATTCAGAATAAAAGTAGAATTGTCTTCTCCTCTGGTATCTGCTACCTAAGAGGACTGAATGCCCACCAATTTTGCAACTAATCATGAGCTAGGAATGGGCCTGTCTCACTTTTTAGCACATTCACATTTTTGCAAAGTATGGTAAATTCTGATCATAATTACAAATTGAAATTAAAATCTCATCCATTCCTCATTACAACACAGTTTAAAGAATAAACTATACCCAAAGAGAGATTCTATTCTACACCATTCCACTGCTCAATTCCCCTGCTACAATAAACTATTCTCTGACAAACTGCTCTACACAGGTTAGTATTAGGGAGTCTCAAGGATGAGAGGAAGACCATGCTCAAAGCAAGACTTCCTAATATCCTACTTTCCCCTATACCAAGAAGCAAAGGATATTCAAATACCCATGTCCCATACTTTGTATCTTCCTCCATTGTTACAATATGGAAAACTAAGAAACCTGTTCCAGTCTGGTTGTACAAGTGCTTCTTGCTAACACATGGGTTATATGGCTCTCCAGATATTACTGGATATGACTCTCATCTGTCCTAAGCAGCACCATCAATGGTGAGAGATTATGGAGTTGCAGTCCAGCAACATAGGAAGAACCAAATGTTTCCCACTCCTGCACCAACAACATCCAAGACAAGTTTCCTGTTTTACATGAATCTCATTATTTAGGTATGCTGCCCCCCAATACAATGGGCAACACAGTTACTTTCCTTGGTGGACAACTGACCCTCTCTGACTACTGATCACAAATAGTGGCTAAACATTCAATAGCCATTGTACTTTCAGAATCAATAGAAAAGCACACAGCAGTAAAACTAATAGTAATGGGACACAGAGCTCCAATTCTTGCTTTAGATTATTGTGTTTTTGTCAATAACATCTGATCCACTAGATGACCCTGAAACAAAAGTACAAGAGAACTTACTGGGATCTACACAGCGAGCACAAACCTAGTAAGCCTGGCAAAGCAGCTATTTAAGGCATAATTTCTCAATTTATTCTCAATGAGTGCCCAAAACAGAACATGTTTGATGCAGCTGCTAACATTAGAGTTCACTATTCCAATGTGTCTGCTCTCTTTACAGTCAGCTGTCCAACAAGCACAGGGACAACAACCCCTTCCCTCCACTCCATGACATGCAGACCGCAAGGAAGGTTCCTATGGACTTTATCACACGGGGCCCAATCCAAACAAAATCCACACGAAACCCTGAACGATACCGGATTACTGGCCCGTGTTTTCACACGACGTCGCACAGAACCCCGACAGAACCCCGACAGAAAGTGGAAAGATCCGAGCACTTGCGCAATGAGGGTGATTCCGCATTTACCGCAAATGTGATCGCCAAATACGTATTGGGGAGCATTTCCCCGTCATTACCCATGGTTCCCGCGAGCATTCCTCTATCTGCACATGTGCAAGAGGCTCATTTCTACTACATTAGGGGATATTTTCGCTTGTGTGTGGACGTTCTTTGCACTTGCTGTAAATTCGCAATTAAGGTAATGACGTTTGCGGAAACAAGTTTATTTTCGGTTTATTTTCGTAATGCCTCATTTCCACTTTTATTTTCGCTTTTTGGCCCACGTGTGATAACGTTCTATGTAATGTTGCCATTGCCCTCCTCCCAAGGCTTCTGTACATTTAAAACTCCCCGCAACTCATCTTTTGTAAGGATTCTGCCACATCCAGTCCTAACTAATGGTTTCCTGTTGTTTTGCTTGCTGGTATTATTTCATATTGGCAATGCATATAATCTATAAAACTATATTTAGATATGATAAAGGTATTATCAGCTGAGACCAGCATATAATAGAAACTTGGATGTTTAGCTAATTGGAGTTGTAGTGTGTGCTGTGGGGAAAAATAATTGCTTGGCTGGAGAATATATAGATACGTAGGAGGAAACTGGTACCAAATTCTATCAAAATCAGTCTCATGAGAAAGCTGAAAGGGACTAACAGGGGTGGGCAAACCAGAAGGGTGCAAGAGTGTACTGGTTTATGAACAAATCAAGGTTAAGCCCACAAATTTACAGGGCAGGACATTGCTTATTCTATGCTTATTTTTAGAAATTATGTTGGTTCTGTCTGTAGAAGTCATATCTTCTTCAGTTTCAGGAATAAAGTTTTACTGTTGGAATACAGGAGACTGATTTATTGAACTCAATGGAGTGAGTAGTTCTGACACTTTTTAAGCTGCTGCAGACCCATAACATGGCCATTACTAGCAAGAGGAGAGAGGTGTTGAAATGGGACAGAAACAGTGAAATGTCCATGGCTGCATCTACACTAGATCCACCTGCCATGATTCAATGCTATGGAATTCTGGGAATTGTAGTCTGTTGTGGCACCAAAGCTCTCTGACAGAGAAGGCTAAATGTCTTATAAAACGACAACTTCCAGAATTCCATAGCATTGAGCCCTGGCTGTTAAAGTGGTCTCAAACTGCATTATTTCTGCATTGCGGATGCAGCCCATATAGAAGGCTAGATGTTCAGCAGTGACATCATCATCTGGGACCTCCAAAGAACCACTGAGTGGGCCATGAGATGCTTGTCAATGTGTGTACATAGTACTTCTCCTCCCCGTTTCTCATAATAATCCTGTGAAGGAAGTTAGTCTGAACGAGAGGCACTTCATGGTTCAGTAGACACTGCTATCTGAATCTCTCAGGTCACAAGCCAACTCTCTACACACATTATTACATTATGTATTTCACACCTTGGAGCACAGCTGTGTCTGTAAATACAGTTAAAATGTGTCATAGCATAGCTCTGAAACAGTGTCACTTGGATTTGGGGCCTGGGGGCAGTTTAATCATTCTCAATAGCTGTAGAGTTTGTCAGGCATACAGATGTGTCAGTGCTGCTCACCACTTAGTGGTTCACTCACTGAGAGATCCACAAGAGCTGCTCCACTGTGTTATAAGCCATGCCCCCCAAAATGCTGTGTCTGTGAGTAGTTTATATAGTCCTGTACTTGGAGAAAAAAATTGGTAAGAGGTTTAAACAAGATAACAAAAGGAAATTTTCAAGTACTAACAAGGTTAAGATTGTATATTCATTGTAGACTACTATCACTTTTAAAGGTTTCTGATTAGCTGTAGCAGGGGCACATTATTTTTGAGCTCACTGGCACACCTGGCATTTTCAGTGACTACAGTGGAAGTGATCAAAAATGGCTGTCACAGAGAGAAAGAGAGAGAGAGAGAGAGAGAGCAATCACAAAGCAGCTGTTGTGAGCAACATGGACAGTCACTACACACCTATTTCACAGAAAGCAATCTGGTGAAGTTGAGGGCTCAACAACTTGTCCATGAAATACACAAGGCAGAGGTAGAGTGAGAACTCCAGAATGCAAGGTTGTTCATTTACAGTCAGCTTTCTGCCCCAACTGAAGAGCTGTCACCCATGTTACAGAAGGCAATCTTTCTCTGTGTGTGTGCTTGACAACTCACTCACTTTCACCTCTCTTTCCCCTTCAGAACCCATACACACAATTCCAGAAAGAGTAAAACAACATAGAAAGAAGGGAAAACAGACCCATCCTTTCAGGCCCTAGCTGCCCCCTATTTCTTCTTTATCCCAGTGGCATTACTAGGGTTGGTGTTACCTGGTGCAGGGAGGAGGGAAAACTGCCTTGCCCTCTACCTCCTGCTTGGCCAGACACTGCTGCAGCTGCCTCTCCACCTTTTGAGTCCCATGTCAGACTCAGGAGGCAGCCCACTCCCCTTGTGAGTGCAATGCAGCAGCAACCACCATGCCAGACTCAGAAGGCAGCCCCCTCCTCCAGTGTACATTCCAAATCTTTAACGATTACTGAAGAAAGTCAAAGAAGAAAGTGCAAAGGCAGGTTTACAGTTGAACATTAAGGGAAAAAAAATAACGACCACAGTTGATTGACATAACTTTAAACTAGACTATGAACACACTGATATATTGAAAGATTTTCCATAGCTTGGCTCAGTCATTATCAGAATAGAGACTGCAGTTAAGAAATCAAAAAGAAGACTAGGACGGAATGGCAGCTATGAAGGAACTAGACACAATCCTAAAGTGTAAAACTATATCACTGAATACCAAAGTCAGGATTGTCCATGCCATTGTACTTCTGATTTCTTTTCTTTTTCTTTTTTCTTTCTTTTTTTTTTTGTACTTCTGATTTCAATCATGTCATGAAAGCTGGACAATGAAGAAAGGTGATAGAAAGATAGGAAGTGCACAAGATAGGAAGGTTATTTTAATCTATTTAAAAGCAATCTGATACAGTGAATGGATGCACTGTAACCTAGCCTGTGTATAGTTTAAATTTTACATTGGTTGTTTTAAATACAGGAAAAGGTTAATTTTGACTTATCAATTTTGTCTGTTCTGAATCTGAGGGGCACCAGAATCTTGGTTTACTCGAGGCACCAAAAATTCATGTGCACCTGTTGCCAACTAAGTTCCACTTATTTTGATAGGCCATGATTTTTTGCCTTCTGTAATGCTCTATGTATGCCTCTGATTTTCTTCATTATAATCAGAAAGCCTTTTCCTGCTGTAAAGGTGAGCTAAGGACGTTCCTGGATTCAGAGTTCCATGCATCCTTTATTGATGCTTAATGACAGCCAATGAGGAAATCAAATGTAAAATTAAGAAAAAATGTAAGTAAATAAATGTAGGAATCTCTGTAAATCTGGAAGAAATAAAAATGGTTAATAATGTATTCAAATAGGCTATACAGTATTTACTGCCACCTTGACTCCGAATGTGTACTTCTCTTTAGTTTTTGCAAATCATTTAAATTTTTCTATCTAATCCCAAAGTACTATATGGAAAAACTGCAAATATGGGAGGGATACGCCTGACATATAATATTCTTATTTACTTCATATACCATATAAAAACATATAATCTTCTTTCAAAATATGCAGTAAAATCTCATACACACTGTAGACATCAAGGTAGTGTGTCAGTAGCATTAAAAATATAATCTCAGTGTTTTAAGGGATTTCACTGACTAAAGCAGCTTACAAACTGAATTAAATAAAACCTCCCTATTACTAATCCTTATTAGTTGACCACTTGCTGTTCTGAATCTAACAAAAATGATTTTAAAAAGAGAGAGGAAAGGCAGATTTTCTTTTAAGTGGACCAGTTTTCAATTTGAATAAATAGAAACATCAAGAATAATAATGGTGACAATAACAATGATAATACAGATTGTGACTCCCTTATCTGGAATTCTGAAATACAAAATATTCCAAAAATGAAAACTTTTCTCATGGGTGGCTTAGATAGTGCCACATTTGCTTTGTGATGGTTCATTGTACATAAAAAAAAATTTCATACACAAAACTATTTTAAAATATTGTATGAAATCATCACCTTCAGGCTATGTGTATAAAGTATACATGAAATGTAAACAAATTTTGGGTTTAGACTTTGGCCTCATCTTCAGGTTATCTCATTATGTACATATATGAAAACCCAAGTATTTTAAAAAAATCTAAAATCCAAAGCATTTCTGATTATAAGCATTTCGGAAAAATGAGACTCAACTTGTATGTAGTTTTAGTTCATTTGTTCAAAGTTTGTAAAAATTCAGGTCATGCTAATCCTGTGTTATGTTACCAAATGTAAAAAAAAGTCTGATAATAAAGTGAAAAGGAGTTGAAGTTCACATAGAAAACCAGGTCTTGATCATGCATATCTATTTGTCCCCCTGTCAAAGACACTTTCTGCAGGATCCACAGAATGTTAATCAGGGCTTAACATGGGATCCCCATTCCTGACAAGTCACATGAATTTGTTGATATTATAGTTGGGGCAGTGATGCTGGAAAACATCCAGTAGTACATTTTTAACAGCAATTTTGTTGAGACAAAGCTACATGAAAAATTTGTACCTGAAAGCGTTATCATTGCACAGCAACCATTGTGGTCTCCAATGAAAAATAACTTCCTTGACAAAACTTAGAATGATATATCTTTCTCTTTTTAAGTGTTCACAGTCCAAACCTACTTTTCCAAAATAATATTCTGTTTAACAACAACAAAACCACCACCCCATACAAGTTTTATGTAAACACTTCATTTACATAGAAAAACCGATTAAAGGTCCCCCAGAAGGTCTAAACATTCTTCTTCTTTGAGCTCAGATATCTCGTTGTTGACTCTTATTTGAATCTAACATTATCGTGCCAAATTCCTAGCTTTAATGGTTTTTCCCTATCCAAGATAAGATTCCAAATGTTATGAAAAGTATCTTTAAGCAGCCAAGCATCGATCTAGACAGAACAGATCTGCTCTAGGGTGCATCTACACTGTACAAATAATGCAGTTTGACATCACTTTAACCGCCATGGCTCCAGACTACAGAATCCTGGGATTTGTAATTTTGTGGGGCACCATCACTCTTTGGCAGACAAATCCTAGGATTCCATAGGATGGAGCTACAGCATTTAAAGTGGTGTCAAACTGCAATATTTCTACATTGTTGATGAACCCTTAGTTGGGTCTAGCAATTTGATTTTAGATAATGTGCTCAGCAGACAGCTGCTGCTATGGCTAGGTTTACTCTCAGTGAAATGAGCCTGTAGTCTATTACTTATATGTGAGGAAGTCCCATTGAGCACAATGGGGCTTATTTGTCAAGACCATGTTGCACCCTCGTCTGGAAAATGACATGGATGTAATGAAAGGAACTGGAGCAATAGTAACAGGGTTACTACAGTTCAAGTGGCAGGAGCATGGGCCAGCATTTGGAAAGCTGTGCATCATGGGAAGCTTGATGCAACATGCACAGTAGGTGAGACAAGCCAGGTGTGCATCATGGGAGGCCTGATGCCACAGGCACTGGGATAAAACCACCAAGGTTTCATTAGTGCATGGCTGTCACATGTTCACAAGAAGACCACCTATATAAAGGAGAGGGACAGAATCTCCATTGTTGGTTAGTTTTGGCTGGTGAAGCACTTTGTTACTCTGTATAGCTGTGAGTATTCAAGATGGACATCTGATACTCTGTATATCTTTGTAAATATTTGCAACAAAGATTAAAGCCCTCTCTGAGAGAAGCCTTGTTGTAGAGCTATTCATTGCTCAGCAATCCAAAAGCAGCAGCTGCGTGTGGGAGGATTTTTCCTGTGCCGTCTGGAGCAGACTCTTCAGAGAAGACCAGCTTCTGGGTGTTTCTGCCTACGTGCAACTACTCTGCATGTGTGTATGGTAGATCTCACTGTTAGCATATCCCAACATTATTTCTGGGCAAATGTACCTGTACATAGGCTTACATTGTATCAATGCAACAGTCTTACTTGTGGACAGTGTTTCTCTGATATGTCATTTGGTTGTGTGAAACAGAGACACAAAGAGTATTTGCCTATTTTCTCATTTTCAATGATAAGGAGGTGTCAGGAATATTGGCACATGAAAATCTGAACAACAATTCTTTGCAGATCATGTCTTTTTTCACAAGAAATTCCTCCCTGGTCAACCATGTGGGGTGTGTTTGCACCAATGATGATCATATTCTGTGCAGGAAATTTATTTTTAGCACAGAAAATAGGATTTTCTCTGTGGGAAATGTGACATTTTTTGCACAGAAAGCATGACTTTCTGCACAAAAATGCAGGTTTCCAGTTCTTTCCCGATTCCTGACCAATTCTGTTCCCCCGCCCCACCCACTCACCCACAAAGTAATCATTTGGAAAAGCTAAAACTGTAAATAATCTTCAAAAAGTGTGATTTTTCTTATTTTCATCTTCAGCAGGGACAAAAATGTTGAAATGTTCCTTCTCATTTCTAAGATTGGTATAAACAAAGCTTTTTATCCCTGGTGTGTACAAGGCTTTTGAAAGCGACAAAAAGACTTTAGCTGCCTGGGCTTATATTGGTAACATCTCTATGATAATTTATTATCATTTTAAATTATGGTATAGAAGACAAGATAGAAAATATAGCTCAATGTACTGTATAAAGCTTGTGATTTTACAAACTGGATTAATTTTTAAAATATACTTTAACTCCCTGGCTCAATGCTGGGATATGGAATTCTGGGAATTGTGGCACCAGAGTTCTCTGACACAGGTGGCTAAATATTTCACAAACTACAATTCCGAGAATTCTATACTATTGAACCATGGCAGTTAAAGTAGTTCAAACTGGATTGTTTCTGCAGTGTACATGTAGCTTTAACAATCTAATCTACATGTAACTAAAGCATATGTCACAAAGACCAGGTCTGACCTCATCAGGAAATGATAAACAGATTGACCCATCAGCCTAAACTTTGTAGAGGCATACTGATACAGCCACCATGAAATAACCTTGAAGTAAATGTTTGTGACAGAGGCAATAAAAAAAATATGGATTGGTTTGAAAACCTTACAAAGCCTTCCCTTTTGGTCTCATAAGATAACATATCAAGTTTGGTGTCTCTTTGATCAAGTATGTGGACAAAATAAAGATAAATTGTGATATGTGGATGTTCATGGTCTGTGTCACAATCTGCTCTTGATACTGTTTTTATAAAGAGAATGGAGCTTCTCCTTCTTCTGCTTCCAATTTCATTATATTTCTATATTGATTCTCAGGAAATGTCCATGTCCATGACACTGCTATTGTCAGCATAGCCTCTTGCCTCACTGGAGCAAGCAATCCCATTGCCATGGAAAGATAGTGCTATATTTGAACATATCATGAGAAGACACGTCTCACTAGTAAAGGTGATAATGCTTGGCAAGGTAGAAGACAGTAGGAAAAGAGGAAGGCTACATTACAGATGGGTAGATTCAGTCAAGGGAGTCACAACCCTGAATCTGAGCACTGCTGTTGATGATAGGGTGATTTGGTGATCTCTCATTGATAGGTCTTCATAAGTCAAAGCTGACTTCACTGCAGTTAATGAAAACAAGTAAATATTTTCATTTTGTCTTGTTGGTTTCCTAGTGGTTTTGCATTCTGCCATTTTTAGTCATTCTTATAACATGTTCCATACTGTCCAGAGAGCCCTAATTATTTGTCAGTTTAAAAGTGCAATGAAGAAAATAAATTAAATGAGATGAGATGCAGAAAGTATAGACACCAAGTATCTCCCCATATTTTAAATATGAAGTGTAATAGGTATATATACCCTTCCTGTAAATAAATCCTCCTATCCAACCACTCATTTTTTAAAGGAAATTTCCTTTTACTCATTCACAAAGCAAAATCCTAAATCAGATATTTCTGATTTTTCATTTTTCCCTTGTGTCCCAAACCTACTCCTGTACCTTGGTAAAGATTTATGTCACCAGTATGGACCTGTTGGGAAGTAAGGGAGAATCAGCTGTGATGGGAGATATTAATAAATCCATACATTAATTCTCCTCTACCATCTCCAAATGAAAGCAGCAAGCCACAGATAATACCAGTCAGATCTGCTGCCACAGAAACCTGGCTAAATGGAGAAAGATACAAAGACTGATCTTGTTTAGATAAGAGCCCCACTGGGAAATAAATTGTTTGAGTACATCTCAAAATCTTGTGACAGGTGTTATTAATGTATTGAGAGTCCAGTGGCCGAGAATTCAAAAGCTTTTTAGTGTTAGAAATGATTTGCAAACACAATAGCGAGCTGAAAGATGCATCTTTCACTGCCTGCTTATGAAAACTTTGGGCTAGTTTTTCCCCTCATTAGTCCATATCCTTTTAGTTCTGCTGAAGGGAATTGGGGAAGAGAGGAGAGACTAAGCACTCTACAGTTAAGCAGAATGCCACATCTATCAGTCGTTTCATTAAAAAAAGAGAGACAGACATTATATTTCTGAAACACTTCAGATCTAGCTAGCCTGCAGCTATTTGTAAAGAGGAAATGTATGTGTGTGTGTATGTGTGTACCTGAACCTGTAAAAATCCCTGGGGTCATTTCTAGGTGAAGATTGGATTTTTCTCACCTCTCTATCAAGTATCTTAGCAAAATAATAAAAAAGAGGGATATGTCTATATGGTTGACTCTCAAGGATTACTTTCAATGAGACAGAAATAGGCACCTAGAGTTTGTTGCTGTGGAATAAATAAAAACCTGCTGCTCATCCTTTGCCCAAGAGGGCTATATTTATTCCAAAATGCCCAAGAGTTTCCCATTAGCGAATTTTTATTAGTTTTAGCTATCTTCTTCTAGCTTCAAAACCTTTCCATATAAGCACCATAAAATCGTTTTCAATTTTGGATGGATCTCTATACTCTTCCAAAACAATTTTATGTGTTAACATCCACAGGAGGTTACTGAGCATATTTCAAGATGAGACACACTGCTGGAAATAAATCTGCAAATGAATAAATACATCCACACTCTGGAAAAGTGAGCAAGCTACATTCACACACATAACCCCCAAATCACATTTGTTATCACCAAATCGTATAAATGGACATTCGACAGTGGACCCAACCTATGCATTTTCTATGGAGAAATAGGAGTGGAATAATAACAACAGAAGTTAATATTTTATTTCCTTTATGCCCATTTATATTGCCTCAATAACTGTTTATATAGCCACACGTCATAATTTATTTTTATTGGATGACACCAGCAAGAGGCAGCTGTCATTTGAACTCTCAGTGTTCCCCTCCTGGGCCCATCCGAGCTTTACTTGTGCAAATTTACTGCTATTGACAGAAACCTTTTGCTTCTTTGACTTTTAAGGAAGTTTCCCAGAATACCTCACTACAGCATAACCATGAATGTTTAACAGAATGATTACCCCACTTGAAGCCCATTCGTTGTTATGCAAACATAACATTTAAAAAGGTTAAAAGCAAAGAAAGATTTCATGCAATCAGATTAATTGAATAAGTGCAAAAATGCAGAAGTTGGTTCTGAAGTGAGTACCAAGTAGTAAATTGCTGTTTTAAAAAGGTCCAGCCCACATTGCACAAATAATCCAGCTTGAGACTGCTCTAACTGCCCTGGCTTGAATTCTGAAAACTGTAGTTTTGTGAAACATTTAGCCTTCTCTGTCAGAGAGCTGTGGTGCTACAATAAACTACAAATCTCAGGATTCCCTAGCACTGAGCCAGGACAGTTAAAGCAGTCTCAGACTGGATTATCTCTGCAGTGTGGATTGGACTCAAACAGAACTCTATCACATAAATAAATCATTTCAGAGTCGGAGCCAAAACCAAGAGATTTTGCTTGCTTAGAATGGCAAATCATCCTCACTGTCATATCAAGGTGCTTAGTATTCAATAACTAAAGGCAAGCTAGATTATTTTTGCACCTGAGGCAAAATATTATCTGACACTAAATATATAATAAATACAAATAATTAAAAAAATTAATGTATTAATTCACCAATAACATCCCGCCTTTTCAAGATAAGCCAGATTCTGCTGCCAGATTCTGCTGGTAGGTCTAGCTACACAAGATTTAATCGCTCCTTTAATTACAAATCTAGAGGTCTGACCACACATCCCCCAGGACCTAGAAGCATTGTAGTTAATGAAGATTATGGCTAACACTACACAGTAGCTGTAACTACGGTGACTGGTAATTTCTCTTTGCATGTGTGTATAAGCCTTCAATTTATGGTGACCTCATGAATTTCATAGGGTTTTCTTAAGCAAGGAATACTCAGAGGTGGTTTTGCCAGTTTCTTCCTTTGAAATACAGCCTATAGCCTGTTGGATTCATTGGCAGTCTCCCATCCAAGTAATCACCAGGGTTGTCCCTGCTTAGCTTTCAAGATCCAATGGGATCTGGTATCTTTAGGGTATTTAGTCTCTCAGTTTCCAGTTCTGGTATAATGGAATACTGGGTGCCTCCAGTTGTTGAATTGCCTGTTTGCATCTTACCTTCATGAAGTTCTGTTGGGGCCTCTGGGAAGATGCTGCATAGAGTTAGATTTGTCCTTGGCCTTGGGCTGCAGTGTTGGCTAAGGAAAGGAACTGAATGAAAACATGGTCTTGCTGCTGTTGCCTTCACTGGAAAATACTTAAAGGGTAACACAATAAAGTAGGAAGTAAGGCTATCTGCTGCAACTAGCCATCCTACCTGGGAATGCCTAAGACGTGTGACTAGTGGTAGTAGGTGGCCTTACTTCCTGACCCATAGCATTAGCTTACTCATTATTTCATAGAACAATGCATCTCAAATTATCTGATATGAGGGACTGGCAATTTCCCATCACCACTGCCCAGTGTGCTAGGGAACAGTGCCATATTTGTTCCCATTCCCTACATTTTGTCTGTTTTCTCTGTTTCTGTATTTTCTGGAAATTCACTTGGGAACATCAGCTAATGACTTCAAGGACCAGTACTAGTCCATGGACCATCTCCTTGAAGGACTGTTGTAAAAGCAAGCCAGGTCTTGTGCTACAATTCTTTTCTTAATGTGCTAGGAAAGAGATTTTACCAGAAAGTACTTTGAAAAGGCAAGATTTCCCACACTCCTTCTAGTCACATAACAACTGACCAGACACTTTTTGAGGATATCTGAATCAGTTTCAAACAACTCAGGAACCACAGGCACAGCAAAAATCTTGAAAGGGGCATACAAATTCCACCCAGAAGGCACAACTCAAACTTATATGCTTCATTTTCCACTGCCATCTCACAATGAAATCCTCAAAAGGCACACTCCAATATAGGATTACTTCAGAGTAAGCAAAACAAGGAACATAGCTTGCATTGCTAACATTGCACATCGGGCAATCACACAATCATGAGATGCCCAGCTAAAACTACCATACTTATTGACTGATTGCATGTTTGGCCTCTAACACATCACTGTAAAGTCATGATGAACAACTCAGAACAGATGCACATTAACCTAAATTCGCAGCATGGCTTGAAATGGGGAGGGAAGAGGAAGAATTCAACTTGTATACATCTGTTGTCAGTGTTCTCAATAAAGCTACATTTAACTGAGCTTTTACTCTCATGTGTCTGCAATGGATAATAACAGCGTGCATGAAAAGCATACAAGGAACCACAGCTACAAATATATGACAAACAGGGAAACAGGCTGGATGGCCATCTGTCAGGATTGTTTTGATTGTATATTCCTACATGGCAGGGGGTTGGCCCATGGCCCTTGTGGTCTCTTCTAACTCCATGATTCTATGATATACAAAGGCAGCCAAGCTTTGTGGCAACAATGGGGGATTGCAGACTGCCAGAAATAGTGCAAATTGAGTCCACTTTTAGGGTTAGGGTTAGGGAATCATAGGAACTGTAGTTTATTGTAGCACCAGAGCTCTGACAAAGAAGAATCAATGTCTCAGAAAAAACACCATTCCCATGATTCCCTAGCACTAACCCTAACCCTAAAAGTAGACTCAATTTGCACTATTTCTGGCAGTCTGCAACCCCCCTATGTTTGTTTCAACACAACAAACATAAGACTCCAAATCCCCATTTTTACACTACTGCTAAAACATACAAGAATTTTTCTCTGTGTGTTCTCAGTTACTATAACAGTAACTAATATATGCACCATCAACATGGTCTTTTTGCTCACCTTTCTACTTGGCACTTTCAAAAGAGATGTCTATACCCATTCTGTCATTGAATTAAGGGCTACTTTAAATATGCATCCCCTTTACTTTATTACTTCAACATCAAGGACCCATCAAAGATGGAAATTTCATAGTGACTCTGTGCTGCCTCTGGACTCCTGGGTGGTAGCAGTAATGAGAAGTATTTTTAAACAACTCTAGTACACCAACTCCAGTCTTTCCTGAGACAGCTTGACTTATCCATGCCTTAGCATCACACCATGACTGTTTCAGGCTACCTTTGAAGAATATCCAGGAGCTTCAGTTGGTGCAACATGTAGTAAGTAGCTAAACTACTAATTGGAGCACAGAATTAAGATCAATTACCCTGATATCGAAAGACTACGCTGGTTGTGGATTGCTCTGCAGGCTGTAGGTTTCAGCCTTTAAAGCCCTAAATGGCTCACAGCCTGGCTATTCAAGGGACTGATTGTCTTGGTGTGAATCTGTTCACTTAAGATCTTCAGGAGAGGCCATTTTGATAACACATATTAGATATTATTGTGTGCATATATATGTATTGTGTGGAGGAGAAAAATGGAGGCCCTTCACAGAACAGAATTGGAAAGACAAGAGGTTAATATGGCAGATTTTGCTACGTTTTGGTATTATGAGATAGATTATGTTATTCTCTTCTTGGAAACTGACCATCTTTGGCTGCATTCAGTGACACAGTTTAATTTCCATGGCTCAATGCTATGGAATTTTGGGATTTGTAGTTTTGTCAGATATTTAACTTTCTAGCCCAAATGAGTCTGGAAAATTGCAAATAGAAAAGAGCTGGGCAGTAGTTGGCACGGAACAGATAAAAACAAACCAAGTTAATATCATAGACAAGAAGTAAAAGTAAAATATAGGGGGCAGATAAGAAATGACGAAACTTCTGTAAGGTAATAGGCAATACTGAATTGGACTATAAACTAAGCATTTTTTACTTGGAGAAGTTTTATTGAAAACCATGGGATTAACACACTCCCAAAGCCAGGGAAGGCACGAAAACTTTAATCTGTGTATATTGTGGATTGTTAGTTATTATGCAGCTCAAAATTGACTGTATATTCTCTGTTGCTGGTAGAAAGGAAGCTTCATCTCTCCTTCCTGCCCATCCTCTTCCTTTTGCCTTGCAGAAAATTGGATCATATGCTATTTGATAAATAGGGCAAAACCTGCAAATTCTGTAGTCATATTGCACAGAGAGGAAGACTTCAGGATGGGTTCAAACAAGTCTTTCACTTCTATATTACTAATTCTAGCTAGAATGTACTGAGTGTCACTCACAGAACATTTTCAAGTCCAGGGATACTCCTTTAGTCTCAGTAATAAAGGTAGGGGATATGTTATTCAACACAAGGCTGCTAAAACATGCACAGCAATGTACAGCTATTCATCTTGGATACCATCCAACCAAAAATGATATACTTCTAAGTTCAATTTACTTCAGTAGGATTCACCAATGAGATCAACCGAACTTGCACATCCTTAATTATCATTGGATTGTGAGCCCAGTTTATTTCAAGCCGAGCTGAGGAAAAATAGTTCAAATACTGCAGTTCTTTAAAATGTTCATTTATACATTTTTAAACTGACATAAAAAACACTTCTTTGATTTAAAATGGTAAAATATGTAGTTCTTGGAATTTACATTTATTTTAATATCTCTCAAGCACAAGGAGGAACAACAGTACATTAAACTTAATTATATTTACATTTGTAGGTGATGCTAAATTAAATTAAATCTGCAGTAGGACATGGTTTATAATTATCCTTTTTGTATATTTGTATTTTGTATATTAAGTTAAAGTGTATAGAGTTTCATGTAAAAAAATACACAAAATGAGAAGTGAAGATCAATACAGAGATAACCAATACTAGCGGAAGAGAGAAAGTCATAATTTTAAAAGGTGTCTGTAAATGTTTATTGTTTGTTGTTTGTTTGCTTGTTACATTAATGTCCTTTGTTCAGGAGGATGAATGCATTTGTTGTGGAAGTGTAGTTTTGATACTGTTGTATTATACTATTGGGGAAAAATAAAGAACGTATTTTTTTAAAAAATATCCTTTTTGAAACAAAAAGTTGCTCTTATTATTATTTCTGAAACTATTTTCTGAAGGACAGGAAATCCAATTTCATTTTCCTAAACCAATCAATAGTCTTTTAATTTAATTTCTAAACCTTGAAGACTTAGATATTATCTTTGGAACAACAGAGATCCTTGTGAAATTAAATCTCATTTCTAAAAGGCAAGGGGACACACAATTTTTAAAGTCTACTTAAAAAAAAAAAGAACAAAAGAATTACTTTGTTTGATTGGACCAAGATTCATGTAACCTAAGTAGCATTCTGCCTCTAACAACATCCAGATATTTGTAGTATCTCACAACTGGGGCTTGAAAGTAATATCTACCTTCCTTTTTCTCTCTCTCATCTTTAGCATCCAAAAAAGACAGTCATATTGCTTCTCAATATGGAGCTCGATTTAATGCAAGTGAGATTTTGCACAGACATGGTGAACATTCAGCAGACCAAGCATCCAAAGCCTGATGCTTTCACAAAAGTTCTTTAATGTGACCCCTAAAAATTCTCTTTTATTCATATAACATCACCAGAAACAGGAATTCTTTTTTAAATGAATAGCTTCACTAATTTGATCAGTTCCCACTTTGTTTAAAACATTTTACTTGTCTCCTAATGGGATGTAAAACTGTCTCTTATTTGTAAGGATATTTATTGCTGGAGGAGAGGGTAAAATTCCAAAAGATTCTCCACCATGGCTGGGGTGGGAAGCGAATGGCAAGCAAATGAAACCCCCCTATAGCTCCAAGAGGCAATGTCCTAATGTCAGGTATGCAGCACCTTCCGCTTATATGTACCACTGTTACAAGCAGGAACCCAACTGTTGGAAACTAAATCCACTTCTTCCAGAACTCAATGAGGAAGCTTGTTTATTACACAATAACATATTGGAATGGCTTGGTTTCCCTGACTGGGTCAAATTTACATAATTCTGTTTAAGTAATGCTGTTGATCATTTGCACAAAATAATTTAAGCAGCTTCATCCACTTACTGCATTTATAATTCACTTAGTTTATTTCAGACATTCAGTTTATAGCAGGTTTTGCTATCTGGGAAATATTGTACAAGTAAGCATCTAATTGCAGCATGTTGTAATAGCCACTGGCTAAAGCATTAAAACAGAATT
The DNA here is from genome assembly GCA_026167975.1 of Phrynosoma blainvillii. NCBI lineage: Eukaryota > Metazoa > Chordata > Lepidosauria > Squamata > Phrynosomatidae > Phrynosoma > Phrynosoma blainvillii. Next base: position 91,282,525 of record JANUYF010000001.1, on the reverse strand, counting down.
GAACTATACTGAAATGCATTACTTTCTGAAAAACCTTTGTTAGACAGAGAAAAGCTCTTTGGAAAGGAGGGAGAAGACTGGGTTTATGATTGTTTAAAAATTAAAATGAGTAAGCAATAAACAAACTCTTAAGAAATTTCCATCTGGATCTTCAAAAAATAAAAGCCAGCATACACTTTTATTGTAATTTGTAGTTATTACAGAGTTACATCAAGGATTATAATGTCCTGGACAATTTTTGATGGTTCTGAGCAGCAACACATGGCAGAATGCAATTCTGTGCAACGTAAACTTCAGAGCAGGATGATGTTTATGTTCTGAAGCTACATATCCTCCTCTTAAGGTCCTTTGGGCTCTTTGGGAGAAGGTATGGAGTAGAAAGGAAAGCCTCTGTATCCCATCCATCCATCTATGGATTATTATCTTCCTACTATTATCTTTATTTAAACCCTGCCTTTCCTCTAAGATTGGGGCTCAAAGCAACTTACACATTAAAACAAATATAGGCTGCTGCCACACTGAAGAAATAATAGTAGTTTGACAACACTGAGGCATCCATGGCTCTATGCTATGGATTTCTGGGATTTGTAGGTTGGTGGGGCACCAGAGTTCTCTGACAGAGGAGGCTAAATAACTCACAAAACAACCAGTTCCATAGCACTGAGTCACAGCAGTTGTAGTTAAAGTTGTGACAAACTGCTTTATTTCTGTAGTGTGGATAAGACTATGGTTAAAAACACAGAAAAAGTCAACATTAAAATAGAATCAAACTATTAACAATAGTAAAGCAATTTTAAAAATACACTTAAACAGCAATAGCAAGCACAGTTGCCCCTCCATTTTTGTGGGGGATCTATTCTGGACCTCCCCCCCATGGAAAAACAACAAATATTCAAGCCCCATAGGCTTGAATGGGGGCAGGTGGCTGTGGGTGTCCACGGCCCCCTCCATTTCCTGTCCATAAACAGGTGAAAAACACAGGCTTGAAGTCCATAAAAACAGAAGGGCAACTGTACAATTAAGCACTCCCTAAGCAGTTTACAATGTGTAAGCTAATTGCCACCCACAAGCTGGGTACTCATTTTAGCGACCTATAGAAGAATGCAAGGCTGAATGGATCTTGGAGTCCCTGGGATAAAACTCACAACCTTGCACCACCAGGGCTCCATATGATGGAGGGTGAGCCAAGAGTATATGGCTTGGGTCTAAGCTATTTGAAGGACCTTATCTCCCTGTATGAGCCCCCCCTGAGTATTGAGGTCATCAGGAGAGGCCCTTCTTTCTGTCCCACTACCCTCTCAGGTGTGTTTGGTGGGAACGAGTGAAAGGGCCTTCTCAGTGGCTGCTCCCAAGCTCTGAAACTCCCTTCCTAGGGAGGCCAGGATGGCTCCATCCCTGCTGTCCTTCTGGCAGCAGCTAAAGATGTTTTTATGTCGCCAGGACTTCACATGACATGGATACTGTTTTGTTTTTCTTTTTTTTTTAAAGAGTTTTAAACTTTAAATGTTAATAATGGAATGTTTTTCATTGTTTGAGTTGTTTAATTTTTTTTAAACTTTGCATTTTTAATGTTTTTATATTGTTTTAACTTGGACTGTTTTAGATTTGTTAGCCACCTTGAGTCCCCGTAGGAAGGAAAGCGGGATAATAATAATAATAATAATAATATCATTTACAAAAATATAGCACTTCTTAAAAGCGTACTCCTATAAATCATCAGTTCTATAAAAAAAAGTCTTCTACTACTGATGGATGGTATGTAAAGTATGTAAAGGAGTCCTCTCAGGAATGATGTCCCCAAGCTGGGACACAACCACAAGCTTTGAGTTTTATCTGGGTAAAGGCTGAAAGTGGCAGAAATGATATTGCTAACTTCCTTAACCAAATGCACTAAAGCAATTGGATCAAACAGATTCTTAGAAGTAACAACTAATAAAACACATAGTCAAAACTTCACCATGTGGCCAAGGCTTTTTCTTAGCAATGCTAAAATATTGTGACAGTGCTAAAGAAGAATGACATTTCTCTAGTAGTTGAGGCAGACTGGATCTATTTCTATCAAAGCAAGTGGCAAAAGTCTGAAAAAATAAGCAGATCAAAACTGAAGCCCAACAGTTCAACAGCATCGTTTAATTTTCCTTGGCACCTCTTCTATCTTTGTCTGTATAATACTGCATTTCAGCATATAGCTGTTTGGCGAAACTAGTTATAGATGCTGGAATTTAAACTGGAATGGGCAGAAACACTAGATCCAATAACTAATAATAATAATAATAATAAAGTTTATTTGTATCCCGCTTATTGCCAGACAATCCAAGCGGCTTACAATAATAATATCTCCAAAGAAAAACCAACCCACCCCCTAATCAACCTCTACTGCATTCCTCATCCATCAACAACTGATGGGACCACAAGAGGAATGCAGGAGTCAAGGAACCCAAGGCCGGGGTGATCAGTCTGGGAAGGCCTGCCGAAAGAGATCCGTCTTGACAGCTTTTTTAAAGCTGTCCAGTGATGTCAACTGACGGATCTCGTCCGGCAGGCCGTTCCAGAGTTTGGGGGCGACAACAGAAAAAGCCCTCTGGGAGGTCACTGCAAGCCTAGATTTTTGAGGCTGCAGCAAATTCCTCCCAGAGGACCGGAGAGCGCAGGGAGGATTGTATGGAAGGAGGCAATCCCTGAGATAGCTTGGACCCAAGCCATTTAGGGCTTTAAAGGTAATAACCAACACCTTGTACTGGGCCCGGAAGCTAATAGGCAACCAGTGGAGGGACCTCAAAACTGGGGTGATGTGGTCCCTCCTAGATGTTCCAGAAATAAGCCTGGCTGCCATGTTTTGAACCAACTGAAGCTTCCGAACCAAGCACATGGGTAGCCCCATGTAGAGCGCATTACAGAAGTCGAGGCATAAGGTTACCAGTGCATGCACAATGGTCTCGAGATCCCTTACTTCCAGAAAAGGGCGCAGCTGGCATATCAGCCGAAGCTGATAACAGGCGCTCCTAACCGTCGCATTTACCTGATTTGTCATCAGGAGCGACGAGTCAAGAAGCACCCCCAGACTGCGAACACAGTCACTGGAGGAGAGTGCGACCCCATCCAGGACTGGAGGTTGCAACCCAATTTTTGGTTTCGGGGCCGCTACCGTGAGCACCTCCGTCTTGTCTGGATTCAGTTTCAATCTGTTTTTCCTCATCCAGCCCATTACCGCCCGAAGACATTCATTGAGAGAGGAGATGCCATTGGAATTCGAGGCCGATGAACGAGACACGGAAAAATAGATTTGGGTGTCATCAGCGTACTGATAACACCCAGCACCATAACTCCGTATGATCTCACCCAGCGGCTTCATATAGATGTTAAATAACATTGGGGACAAAATAGTCCCCTGAGGGACCCCACAAGTGAGTTCCCTCTTACTGGAGCTACTGTCCCCGAGCAGCACTCTCTGGGACCTACCCGAGAGGAAGGACCGAAACCACTGTAAAGCAATGCCCCCAATACCTAACCCCTTCAGGCGGTCCAAGAGGATGCCGTGATCCATAGTATCAAAAGCCGCTGAGAGGTCTAAGAGCACCAGCAGGGTCACACTACCCCTGTCGATGCTCAGACGCAGATTGTCGGTCAAGGCAACCATGGCAGTCTCGACCCCAAAGCCTGACCTGAAGCCAGTTTGAAATGGGTCTAGATAATCGGTTTCATCCAAGACAGCTTGGAGCTGAAGAGCAACCGCCCTCTCGATTACCTTGCTCAAAAATGGCAGCAACGACACAGGCCTATAATTTCTCATATCCAGGGGGTCTAGGGAAGGTTTTTTCAGAAGTGGCCTAACAGCCGCTTCCTTCAAATAAGATGGAACATATCCTTCCCTGAAGGATGCATTGATGATATCCGTGAGGAACCTCAACAATGCATCCCCCCCTGGACGGCCAGCCATGATGGGCAAGGGTCGAGAGGGCAGGTCGTCTTCCTCAGCTTACCAAGCAGCTTGTCCACGTCCTCGGTACTTACAGATTGAAGCTGATCCAGTATAACTACATTGACGGAGTCGCTGAACGCCTCGCCTATAGACTCTGTTTCAACAGTGGCATCTAAGTCAGCTCTTATCTGAGAGATTTTATCTGCAAAGTAGTTGTTAAATGCGTCACAGCAGGCTGTCACAGGGTTAAGTAAGGGGTTTGGCGCAGGAGGCACCTGCGTCATCTCCCTCACCACCTTAAACAGCTCTGCTGGACGGGACTCTGCAGATGCAATACGTGCAGAGGAGAAAGCTCTCTTCGCTGCACGTATTGCCTCCCGATAGGAACGAAGAAAATTCCTATGGTGAGTTCTGTCAGATAAGAGTCGAGTCTTCCGCCACTTACGCTCTAGCCATTGTCCAACCCGCTTCATCCTTCTAAGCTCTGGCGTATACCAAGGCCTACGGTTGAGAGCGGGATGGCAAGGGCGCTTGGGAGCGATCGTGTCAATAGCCCTGGTAAGGTCGGTGTTCCAAGTATTAACCAGAGCTTCGACAGGATCACTGGCATTCCCAACCATTAAACCCTCTAAGGCTTTCTGGAATCGCACTGGCTCCATTAGCCTTCGAGGGCGGACCATCCGAATGGGTCCACCACCCGCGGTGGGGCAGATACTGGCTCTAAGTTCCATCTTGACCAGGAAATGATCCATCCATGACAATGCGGAGGTACTTACCACCTCCGCCCACGGATATTCCTGTTCCGTACTAAAGACTGCATTGAGTGTATGACCTGCACAATGTGTGGGCCCATTGACCAATTGGGATAGGCCCATGTTTGTCATGGTCTCCATGAACTCCTGAGCCGCACCTGTTAGGCTGGACTCGAGCGGGATGTTGAAGTCCCCCAGGACTAAAAGTCTGGGGGACTCCAACAGCAGCTCAGAGACCAGCTGTGTCAGCTCGGTCAGGGAGTCTGCTAGATAACGGGGAGGTCGGTAAACTAGCAGAATCCCCAAACTATCCCTGGTCTTTAGGCTAAGGTACATACACTCGAAGTGGGCAATGTTCCGGACAGGTATCCTGGTCAAGGTCAAAGTGTTCTTATGAACCAGAGCCATGCCACCCCCCGCCCACTTCCCCTCACCTGCTCACTAACAGAATACCCAGCTGGGAGGGCCTGCGCCCATATAGCGGTGCTATCCTCCCCCAGCCAGGTTTCTGTAAAGCAAGCCAGGTCGGCGTCCTCATCCAGGAGAAGATCCTGGATAATATGAGTCTTATTTTTAACTGACCTGGCATTGCAAAGGAGCAGAGTGAGGCTCTGTGGAATGGTTGGTCTGCTCTCCAGTCCATTCAGGGAAACAGAGGGAACTGAAGGCGGGATAGCTACCAAACAGCAAACAAGGCATTCACATTTAAAAAATTGCAATTGTCCTTGAGCTAGTCTACATATATGTATACTATGTGAACTGGTGCTCATTTTTACACATCACATTGATGGTTAGTTGTCTTCACTTTCCTGTGCAAATTTTCATCTATTCACCCTCTCTCTACTGAAAATGCACAACTATCTGAATACATACAAAGTAGACAGATGGCCACATATGTGATAATGTCAATTTCTGAAGATTTCCACAAATACTCTGGTAAAAACCACAAAGCCTTTTTCTGTGAAGTTTAAGGAGGGTTTTTTTGGAGGGGGGGACAAAAAGCCCAAACTCCTGAAAATCACATGTAGCCAGATCACATTCTATTTGATTGGAATGAGGAGTATTTTAAACATGTAGACTAGCCTCTTGTTGATTTTGCTGTACCTCTTGGCAGATTTTGGTACCACCAACCACAGTATCCTTCTGAACTGTTTGCTGAGGTAGCACTTGGAGAGCATTGGAAGAGATTGTCCAGAATGTTGGGTTTATATCCAACATGATATAAAGAAATGAGTGCAAGGGCTTTTAAGTGTGCTGTTTTGCTGATTTTTATAGAATCAGAGTTGGAAGAGACCACAAGGGCCATCCAGTCCAACCCCCTGCCATGCAGGAACTCCCAATCAAAGCATCCCCAACAGATGTCCATCCAGCCTCTGCTTAAAGACCTCCAAGGAAGGAGACTCCACCACCTTCTGAGGGAGTGTGTTCCACTGTCGAACAGCCCTTACTGTCAGGAAGTTCCTCCTAATGTTGAGGTGGAATCTCTTTTCCTGGAACTTGCACCCATTGTTCTGGGTCCTAGTCTCTGGAGCAGCAGAAAACAAGCTTGTTCCCTCCTCAATATGACATCCCTTCAAATATTTAAACACGGCTATCATATCACCTCTTAACCTTCTCTTCTCCAGGCTAAACATCTCCAGCTCCCTAAGTCATTCCTCATAGGGCTTGGTTTCCAGATCCTTCACCATTTTAGTTGCCCTCCTTTGGATACACTCCAGTTTTTCCACATCCTTTTTGAATTGTGGTGCCATAACTGGACACAGTATTCCAGGTGAGGCCTGACTAAAGTAGAATAGAGTGGCACTATTACTTCTCTTGATCTAGACACTATACTTCTATTGATGCAGCCTAAAATTGCATTGGCCTTTTTAGCTGCTGCATCACACTGTTGACTCATGTTCAACTTGTGGTCTATCTGGACTCCTAGATCCCTTTCACATGTAGTCTTATCTTTTGTCTTTTAATGGATTTGTTCTAACTGTATTCAATTCCATGTTCAATATATGTTTTTGCTTATACCTATTTAAGTCCTTCTATAATTTGTTTCACATTCTGTAAGCTGCCTTGTGTCTGAATATTTAGGAAAGGCAGGATATATATGAAATAATACTAATAACACAGAGATTCCTTTTAATTCTGCTGAGCTTGCCTTCAATTCTACTTCTACTATCATTCCTGAACTTTTGTTCCTGCTATGTCCTTCCTTGATTTGAAGATGGCCACCAGAGAATCTCTTACCCTGTGATATTTCAAAGGATATCCTTCTGACACAGAACTGTCTAAAAAGACAATAGAGCCTATGGGAGAATTTATAAAGGAGGTAAAGGAAACGTTTCAGTAAAAGTGTTGAGATTAGCCATTTTGGGCTTATTAAACTTTTTAACAAGTTTGCCCCCAGTCTCCCCCTGCCCTGAAAGTGTGTGGCAGAAAATCTCTATTTATTCATACTGTCTGATCCTATCAGCCTATTTGGTCTAATGTGCTGTTGTGAAAGCTAAATTCTACAGCTGCCAAGTGGAACAAGAATTGTACAGTACTGTACTGCTCTGCTCTACTTGGTACTAAAACAAAACAAAACAAAACAAGCTTCCTATATTAACACTTACTGTTTCCCATGTACGTCCATCTTTTTTCCTTCCTTTTTCTTTTCCCTTTCTTTGAAATTATACTTTAAAATGATTTTGAAAAAAATATTTAATGACTGATTTTCATTTTTATTACTCCATTCATCTATTCCCCTCCAAATTAACAATATAATTATAACAGTATAATAAATACAGCCATACATTACCCATCAAATCAATTATAAATTCTCTCTGTCTCTCCATGTTCCTATATATAATGTCTATTAGCATTTCTGTGATATATTACATCAAAAATCCAGTTGATTAACTGGAGGTCCATCTCCAGCACTGCAACCAATGATTCCATACAGGAAAGATTACTGTGATCCTCCCCCTTCCTCTCAATGACTCCTTTTGACCAGCTTTCCCAAGACTCTGCTGGCTGGAGGATAAGGATCTCAGAAACCTGATTGACCAGGATCTTCAAATGATGATGGTACTCTTTGAGAAATCTTTTCCCAAGTCTTCACAGATCTAGTCTTAAAATGGATTTAGGAGCCTAGAAATGTGAAATATCTTTGCGAGTTCACATTTTAAGTACTTTTGACTTGCTCTAATCAACGTTATCACAACTAGGGATCAATAAACTGACACCAGAGTCATGTCATGTATTAAGCTCTTGCACTAGTTATGTTCTTTCAGTCTGTTTCTCACAAGTTACTAGGCTAATGCAATGGTTCACAAGGTGTCTGTGTCATAGACCATATGTTTTAATGTTTCAATTATACAATAGCACAGGGATTGTTCCTCCTCTCCATGATTATCAATAGCACAATGACCCTGCTGATGGTGATCTCTCTGCAAGGAAAACCTGTAAGAGGGCAGCCAGTTGCCTTCCCTTTCCAACCAAGCCTGATCTGTTAAAAACAGTGACACATTTATGTCCTTTCTTCTGTTACCATCAAGAAACAGGAGCCTTCAAGCATCCTAAAACACCAGGCAGCAAGGAATCATTGGAGCACTGAAGCAGCACAGGTTTATAAATAGCAACTACATAGAATCCCCATGTTCTGGAAGAAAGAACCTTGTCCTTGTCAATTGGCCTTACTATGGATGGCCATGAAGCTGATGGTGTGTGGGTCACATGTGTGAGGTTTGTCAGATCAGAAGCAAGGCTGTTTACATAAAAGACTTATCGCCAAGCACATATGACATGTCAGCTGCTTACATTTCCCCCTCACATATTCCTCTTAAAGTCAAATAGGAAGTGACAGAAGTGTAGAAATATCTATGTCCCGTAGCCTGGGAACACAGCAATGCAAAATCTCCTCTACTTAAACTTGTCAGCTGACAGTTGTCTTTTTCCTCTAAAAATATGGTTTCTGCATAAATGTTCTGATTTTGATAATTTCAAACAAGCACGAGTGGAAATGTTTGGTTCAACACAGCAGCAAATTCTAAAATGTATAAAGCAGGAATGCTTTCTTTCCTGTGAGCACTCTAAACTCCTTTGTCTCTCATCTTCTTACATCTGCTCAGTAATGGTTCAGTTTCCAAGGCACTAGAATCAGCATGGTATAGTGGTTTTAGCACTAGACCATGAGTCTGGAGACCAGGGTATGGAGCCACATTCGGCCATGGAAACCCATTGGGTGACCATAGTCAAGTCACACACTCTCAGCCTCATAGGAGGATTAAGACAAACCTCCTCTGAACAAATCTTACCAAGAATAGGCTCACCTTGGGTTGATAGGTTCACCTTCCTATCACCATAAGTCACCATATGACTTGAAGACACACAACACCAAGGTACTGAAGAAATATAAAACACTCCTTCAGGATGAAGTACTTTAAAAATGAAGTAATAAAATATGATATATTTGCCTGCAGGTGTATCCTAGCAAAATATTCAGTTTTATTCCACTTAATAGGGGTATAGTGTTGTATGTGCTGAATGAAACTCTTCCTTTCCGTTAATCTCTGGTCCTACAGTCTACCTATTATGATAGCTGTGGGTTTGGGGGTTTTTTGTGTTTGTTTTTCCTCTTTTGTTTGGAGATTATTTTTATAGAGACAGAAATAAAATTTGTGAGCTATTAAATCATTTTAAAAAGTATTGTATAAGATACCTGGAGTAGTCTAAGCATATCAGTATGTATGTGTTATTCATAAAACTGATTTTTAAAATATATATATAAATTTTAAATTTGATAATTTAAATTGTAAATTCAACCACTGCGCCACCAGGGCTCCTATTAATATTTTGCTAATGAAGTGATGATGGTGGTTATACTTTATTTTATAAAATTATTGTACTTTATTATTACTTGTCACAAGTATTAACTTTAAATATATAAATTTTAAATTTGATAATTTAAATTGTAAATTTATATATTTAAAGTTAATACTTGTGACAAGTAATAATAAAGTACAATAATTTTATAAAATAAAGTATAACCACCATCATCACTTCATTAGCAAAATATTAATAGGAGCCCTGGTGGCACAGTGGTTAAATGCCTGTACTGCAGCCATTCACTCATAAACCACAAGGTTGCGAGTTCAGTACTAGCCAGGGCTCAGGCTTGACTCAGGCCTGCATCCTTCCAAGGTTGCTAAAATGAGTACTCAGCTGTTGGCAATGAGCTTGCAGTTGTAAACCGCTTAGTCACCCCATAACGCGGTATGAAGTGGTATATAAATGAAGCTGCTTTGCTTTGCTTTAATTGTCTTATAACAGTAATATATCAGATTGAGTTTGCAAGACAAGAGCAGTTAATGACTGAGGGTCTCTCATTCTAACTTGCTGGCAAATATCAACAACGCTATATTATATATTATTAAAATATTATTTATTAAAACAATTAACACCGTTAATTATTAATGGTAAAATAATTGAAATTCTAAATGATATTAAGAATGCTAACTATTAATGAAAATATTTTTCACAAATTACATTTATTTTTTATTTAGTATTTTGAAGTTTTACAAAAAATAAAATTAAAATGAAAACCAAATTATAACACTATATACTTTAACATTTTACTAACTTTTTTTATATAACTAAATATCACCTCAGTGCACCCCTCCCCCGCAGCCATTCCCATCTTTATATTCCATCCAAAATTTTAGCTCATCCTGTGGAGGTAATTTCCCATCCCCTTTTACTAATACATTTTCAATATTTTTTTCCATATTTCATCAAAATAAATTTCTTTTCCATAATCCTTTCTTTACCTTCAATTTACATGTTAATTTATCATTAATCGCTAATTTCCAAACTACTTTATACCAGTCCTCCAATTCCACATTTATGTTTGTTTTCCAGTTTCTTGCAATGATTAATCTCCCAGCTGTAAACACATTTGTTACAAGGTTTTTCTCTTCTTTCTCCCATTCTAGTTCATTATATAATGATAATAATACTATGTTTGGTTTTCTATCAATTTTTATCTTCATAATGTTTTCTATTTCTAATATTACTATTTCCCAGAATTTTTGAACATATTTACATTGCCACCACATATGTATATACGATCCTACTTCATGACAACCTCTCCAACAATATTTGGATTTATTTTTATTTATTTTATGTAATCTCAATAGTGTCAGGTACCATTTCCAGACCAGTTTATAATAATTTTCCTTAATTCGTATCAATAAGTTTTTCAAATGTCTTTGCTCCCAAATTTTATTCTATTCATTTTCACAAATTTTGCATCCTAATTCATCTTCCCATATTTCTTTCAAAATATTTTGGTTTAATTTTTCCCTTTTATTCTCCATTAATATTTTATAGATTTTACTTGTTATTCCTTTCATATTTTCATTTTCCTCCCTTTCTTTCCCTTGCCGAATTATTTGTTCAAATTGTGTATATTTTTCCCTTTTTATATTCTTTTCTTCCAATTTTTAAACCATTGTTCTATTTGCATATAATGAAACCAAGACATTTTTATTCCACTAAGTTTTTCTTTTATGTTTTCTTTTCCTATCTTTAACTCTATCCAATTTTCTATTTTATCTATTTTCCTTTCCTTTAATTCCTTATCTAATAAATCTCTTAAAATCTTTGGGAATAATTTTTCCATTATAATTGGTACTATCATTGAATTTTCATTTATTATTTTTTATATTTATTCCATATTTCTAATATATTTTTCATGAATGGGTTTTCAATTTCCTTAATTTCTTTCCTACTGAAATCTTTAAAGAAGATTTTATCTATTTTCAAATCTATTTCTTCTTTTCCCATTTCTAACCACTCCAGATCTGATATATCTAACATTCCTTCTATTACATATTTTAAGTGGTTGGCCTCATAATATCCCTTTATATTAGAGAGGCCTAACCCTCCCTTTTTCTGAGATCCATACCAAAATTGTTTATTTAGTCTAATCCTTTTACCTCCATTACAATATGCATTTAATAACTGTTACCATTTACTTATTTCAAATTCTGATATTTTTAGTGGTATCATTCTAAATAAAAAAATTAATTTTGGTAAAATTTTCATTTTAATTAATACAATTCTTCCAAACCATGATAATCAAATTTTCTTATATTCTACCAATTTTTTTCCACTTCTTTTCATAGAACCATTAAATTTTTCCCTTCCATTTCTTTTAAGTCTTTCATAATATTTATTCCTAAATATTTTATATTACTTTTTCATTGCATCTTTGAATCTTTTTGTTTCATAAATTCTGATTCCTCTTCTTTTGTACAATTAAATAACATCATTTCTGATTTGTTCCAATTAATTTGAAGCCCTGTTACTTTTCCAAATAATTTCAAATGTTCTTTTATTTTTCCAATTTTATCCTTTAAATCCTTAATAGTTAATAATATATCGTCAGCAAATAAGCTAATTTTAAGTTGTTGTTTTTTCCAATCCTGTTCCTTCCAAACAGCTATCTTTCCTTATAGCATTTGCTAACATTTCTATAACCCAGGGGTAGGCAACCTTTCCCCTTTAAGGGCCGAGGGACTTCAGCTCCCAGAAGCCTCAGCCATGTTGGCCAATAGTCCCATGTTGGCCAATAGCTCCTGGGATTCTGGGAGCTGAAGTCCCTCGGCCCTTAAAGGGGAAAGGTTGCCTACCCCTGCTATAACCATTGCGAATAATATTGGTGAAAGTGGGCATCCTTGTCTGGTTCCTCTCGTTACTTTTATTTCATTTGTTATTCCATCATTTACCATTACCTTTATTGAATTACTGCAGTATAATTGGTCTATTAATCCCCTTATTTTTTCTCCCATTTCAAACTTTTTCATAATTATTTTTAATGTCGGCCATTCCACACAGTCAAAAGCTTTAAATATTTCTAATGCCAAAATTCCTGCTTTTAATTTTTTTATCCCAATTACATGTATTTTACTCAAAACGCTTCCTACTAAATTAGACATTTGTCTTCCTTTTATAAATCCACATTGATTTTTTCCTATATATTTATGCATACATTTATTCATTCCATTTGCTATTATTGCTGTTAAAATCTTTGCATCCTGATTTATTAATGATATAGGTCAATATGACCCTGGGTCGGCTAAATCTTTATCTATTTTGGGTATCAATATTACTAATGATTGATACCATGATGCTGGAATTTTCTCTCCATTTATTATTCCATTATATAACTCTAAAAATTTTGGAACTAATATTTTTTCAAATGTTTTATAATATTTAGGTCCCAAGCCGTCCATTCCTGGAGTTTTTCCATTTTTTAAATTTTCTAATTACCTCAATTATCTCCTCCTTTTCTATAGGTTGTTCCAATAGTTCTTTATCTTCTTCCTTTATTGTTTGTCCCCAATTTTCTTCTACATACTTTTCTATTTTATCTAATGGGTTTTCTCCTGCTTGATATAAATCTTTATAAAATTCTTCAATTTTTTTTATTTTTTCTTTCATCAATCTACACATCGTCCCCAATTTATCCTTCACTATGTTTATCATACTTTCCATTTTCTTTTTCTGTGTGGACTTGGCCAGCATTTTTGAATTTTTATTACTATATTCAAAATATTCCCTTCTTAAATAAATCAAATTTTCTTGTACTTCATTTATTTCCATCTTATCCAATTCTTACTTTCCATTTTCTTTTTCTGTGTGGACTTGGCCAGCATTTTTGAATTTTTATTACTATATTCAAAATATTCCCTTCTTAAATAAATCAAATTTTCTTGTACTTCATTTATTTCCATCTTATCCAATTCTTCTCTTTTTGCCCTTAATTCTACATAAATGTGCTTATCTCTATTAATTATATATTTATTCTCTAGTTGTTCTATATCTATTTCTAACTTCTTTTTTCTTTCTTCTTGTTTTTTCTTAAGGTTATATGATTCTTTTATACATACTCCTCTTGTTACTGCCTTCATAGTATCCCATAACAAACCTTTTGTCACATCTTTATCATTTATATTCCATGTTTCTTGCCATTCCTTTCCAATCTTATCTACAATATCCTTATAATTCATTATCTTGGTATCTAACCTCCACCTTTTTATTTGTTCATAATCTTTCTTAATAACAATTTCTACATTTACCAAAACATGGTCTGTTATTTTAATATTTGATATTTCTGTATTTAAAACTTTATTTATCATATTTTTTGAAACAAAAATATAATCTATTCTGGTATACATTTTATGTACAGCAGAATAGTATGTATATTTCCTTTCATCACCTTTTACTAATCTCCACACATCTTTAAATTCCCTTTTTCCTTATTTTATTTAAATTTGTAATATTTCTATTTTTATCTTTTACAGAGGGGTTAGATTTGTCTTTAATCTTATCTATTTGCATATTAAAATCTCCCGCCAAAATCACATATTGTTTTTGCATATCATCCACTTTTTTTAACACTTCCTCATAAAACTCCTCTTGCTTTTCATTTGGAGCGTATATGTTAGCTAATACATATTTATCTTCACCTAATTCCCCCTGTATTATTATATATCTTCCTTCTTCATCTCTTAATACATTATTTCTTACAAAATTACATTTTTTGCAATTAATATTGCCACCCACTTTGATTTAGAATTCCCAAATGCTTTTTCATAATTTTTTACCCAATTCAATTTCAATTCATTTTCCCCATCTTTTCGTTGATGGGTCTCTTGTAAAAAGATAATATCTGCCGCATCTCGTTTTAACAATGCTTCAATCCTTTTTCTTTTAATCACCGAACCAAGACCTTTGGTGTTTAAAGTTGAAATTTTTAACTTATCTGCCATAGTACAATTTATTCCTCTCTCCAATAACTCCAATTTGTGCAACCCATATCCCTCCCCTTATCCTCCCTTTCTCCGTTAATTATTAATGGTAACACCATTAATTATTAATGGTAAAATAATTGAAATTCTAAATGATATTAAGAATGCTAACTATTAATGAAAATATTTTTCACAAATTAAGTTTAGAATTATTACAAGAAGACTACATATGGGGAGTTAAAAATACATGCACATTTATGTGGAAGCAATTATCAATGGAGTTAATGGAAATTCCTTCTGAATGGGCACAATTAAGTATATCTGTTTATGAAATGAGCAGAATGTTGGGCTTGGAATGGGGAGGTTCAGGTTTATTGATAGATGACCTTGAGGCAGTACTATTTCTTAGCCTAGTCTATCTGACAGGGTTGTTGTAGTTTTCAGAGAATTATGATTTCACTGGGAATGTTCTACATCTACAATGTCATTGGGCTCAGGGCTGTAAAAAGAAGTTAAACTGATACCAACAAATGGATCTCTTTAATCTCTACAACAGATTTTTTAAATTAATGGGAGATGTTGCCATGGCTTATTGGGAAACCATAATTAACAAATGCACTTGAGTCCTATTGAATGGCCCTAACCCACCAAGGTTGTCCATTCCTAATTTATGGACAAGCATAGACTTTGGCCTAAAGCTGTGGGTGGCTACTTTAATGTTGTGGGGAAAAGGGGATACTTTTGTGCTTTATTTGTACCAACCATTTTCAACTTTTTATCTTGCCATTCAAAAAAGGCTGGAAATAAATTACTATTCAAAGTACTATACTCTATCCCTCAAACAGGCCATAATCTTAGACAGCTGCTTTGAAGTCTGGATTACAACCCAGTGGAAGTACCTTCCACTAGCATGGAAGCCACCAGCTGTCACTGGTCAAGAGCTGCCAGCCTGTCCACAGGACCTAATTTCCTGTATACAAAGGCTGCAGCCAAGCCAAGTACAATCTTATCAGATACTTTCAACAACTGGGGAGTTTCCAACTGAAACCACTATAGCTTTCCCTTCACAGCAAATACTGCATGTTGCTTGTGAGAGGCACAACACACAATCTCACCCAGGGGTTTTTTAAACCTGCTGCTTAGACCTTTAAGCCGTTCCCTTCAAGTTACTAAAGCATCCCGCTTTTCATGTTTGCTCTAGTTATTTATACAGACACCTTTTGCAGTAAAAGGTCACTCGCTGTACGAGTCACATATATTTCAAAAGCGGGAGCCTATCTATGATTGTCAGGATTGACATTCCTTTTTTCTTCTGAGTGAAGAAAACATCTTCCGAGATGCCAACAGGGTGACCATATATGAGGGCAATTTTTTTAAAAGGGTCTCAGTGTTACTGTAATTTTATGATGGATTTTGTTTAGCTGGAGATGCATTAGCTGAAAATATTAGTGTTTACATGAATTAGAAATCACATAATGGGGTGACAATTAAATATAGGCCAATCAATGCATCATGCCACACTGTGCAGCAGTTCTGAAAAATTTTAATCTAAAGGATATAAAGGCTTAACGCTGGGTGAGGGAAGCTAACATATTTTTGAGGATTTTTTTTCTTTTTAAATCAGTACTTTGAACATTGAAACCCAAGCTTATACACACACACACACACACACGGTCATGCAACTAACAATAATTTCAGGAAAGAGAAAGAGACAGAATCCCTTCCTTCCCACAAGGGCAAAAAAGGCTTGAGGGCTCCTTTGTGCCCTTGTTTAATCTGTGACACTGCAATTACAATTTGTCACTGTAGGAGCTGCATCTGATGATACAGCCTGAAGCACAGCTGAACCAAAATAAACAATCTGCTCTATTCTGCTTAGCCTAATATGACAGTGATGTAGGCTCAGAAAAGTGTAAAAGGAGATGCAGCACAACTCTTTTATGTACATACACATAAAAAACAGAATACACACACACACACACAATACACCCCACGTAGGCATTCACAAAAAGGGGGGAAAGCAAAATTTGAGGCAGTGAGCTTGCCAGACCTCATCCCATCATTCCACATGAGGGAAGCTATAGTCTGATGAAGAAAGCACACAGAGCCTCTCATCATGAACCTTGTCAGGGATGACAAACTTCTGGCCCTCCAGATGTTGTTGGACTGCAGCTTCCAACTATCTTAGCTAGCATAGCCATCAATGAAAGAATGCTGAGAGTTGCAGTTCAGTATTATTTGTAAGTGTATAGTACAGGTCCTTGCACAACCTGTTGGTGAGAATAGCAACAGCAGAGGGGATGAGGCTAGCAACTCCCTTTGTTGTGTGTTGATTTTCATCTGTTTTGGAACAGCAGAATAGGGCTACAGAGATACTCCCCTCCCCTCCCATCACATTACTAACATTTACATGAGATCTGAAATCACTATTCTTGTTTGTTGTTGTTCTTTTTTTTTTTTAAATGATGTAGCCTGGAATCTACATATTTTAAAAAACCACCATGTCCCAGGTTCAACAGATAAATTTCCCTGGTTTTTCATATCCTCAGTTATGACAGTTATGAATCTCAGAGAGTTACACTGGAGATATCAGAGTACAGGGCACGGTCTTTTCAACTGTGGCTTCCTTTTTTTATATATTTTTTTCCAAAACAACCCTTATTTCAGTGGGAGGAAACACTGCAATTCAATGTTTTCTGTTCTTAGAAGGCAGGTTTAAAGAGAAAATGCAAATCCCTTTCTACTCAGTTAAACTTGTAGCAATACATAAACATAAATATAATGTCATAGATCTGTATTAAACAATTGAACAATTGAATCCCACTTTGGGAGAAATGCAGGATATAAATCCAATAAATAAATATATCAATCTTCATGGATACATTTCAAGAAGGTATACAGCTGTCATTATAACAATGATCAAGTTAAAATACAAGAACAATAATGAACAGTACAACAAACAATCTCACTATTGGATTATCACCTAATTCTTGGTTAAATTTTAACAGTATCAGGGTGGGTGCCTATTATATTCCACAAGGCAGTGTTATGGCTTCCCCAGACAAATCCTCTAGTGAAAAGGAAGAGAAATCATTCCCAGAACCACAGACTGGCAAGGAATGCCTCTGCAGACTGAGGACCCTCCTGGACACTTGAGGTTGTCCCCTTGGATAGAATTTCCTTGCATATTTGTTGTTTGGAGCCTGATGGATTAGACTCTGGACTGACTTTGGATCCTAAACTGACTCACTCTACACCCCCCCCCCCATAGGATTTTGTTTGTTTAGTCATGTGCTAGGGCTTTTGACTCTTCTGTATTCTGCCTATCTGCCTGCCTTGTCTACTTCTGGTGTAGTCCCTGACTGACCCTTGGATCTAATTTGCAGACCGTGCCACTGGCTCCTACCCATTTTGGAGCAGAACAGGGAGGGAATCCCTTCCAAACAAAGGGGGGAAGCAGACGAGCTAATTGGGTTGTTTTGGGGCTGACCTGAAGACACAGTCTTTACATGACGCACGCCGAAAAAGCGCCCCCTACTTGACCTTTCTAGTGAAAGTGCGCTTTAAAAAGGAGCCACTTTTTTCCGCTCCTTCCCGAAAAGTGCGCACTTTCAACGGGACGTAGGGATGCAGCGGCGGAGGTTCGCCCAAATAAAAGCTGCCTTCGGCCGTGTGGTTGTACGTGTACAGGTGCGGCGCAGTTTGAGCTGACTTTGGAGAGCATGCGCTCATTGAAACAAGACTCAAAGTAAAGCGTTTTCGAGGGTTCAGGTGTGGGCGAACCGACGCAGGTGCGTTTGTTTCAGAACCCTAGTGTTAACCCTAAGGTACAATCTGCACATGCGCCACAGCGGGAAGGTGAAACTGTTGCTAGCGGATGTTGACATTGAGTTAAAGAGATAAAGGGGAAAGTTTCACTTTTAAGCTGGACCCCCACACACATTCCAGCGCCATTTTCGTACGAGAACTTTACAGCTGGAGACCTCCACACTCTCCACTTCGGGGCTGCCTTTGTCCACAGCGGCCACAATGGCACAGCCATCCGCAAGCGGAGAGGCAAGGAAAGGGAGAGGGACCTCATGGACTCACGCGGAGACGGCCGACCTCATAGCTCTGTGGTCGCAGCCACACATTTTGGACAGATTGAGAAGTTCCTTTTTGAATGCAGAAACATTTAAGGAGTTGGCAGCAGCCATGAGGGCCAAGGGCCACCAAAGGACCTGGGAGGAGTGTCGTCGGAAGACCAAAAACCTCAGGTCCGACTACAAAAAGTTTAGGGACCACAGGGCCCGAACCGGACGGGGTCCCTCCTCCATGCCCTTCTACAAGGAACTCCATGCCTTCCTCGCCACAGACGGAAGCATACGCCCAAGCAGAATAGGCACTAGTAGCGATGCGACGAGGGTCCCAGTCGGCCAGACAGCCAGAGCACAAGCCAGGGAGGACACCTCTCTGGGGGAATGTGCCCAGGAGCTTTTGCCCCGTCAAGGTAAGATGCCACAGGGACCCTGGGAAGGGGTGCAGGGGGCAGTAATAGGGTGGCCACAGGGCAGAAATGGCCCTATCCTTTGTCACTTTTAGGTGACCAGGAGGAACACCCAGACTCAGATGAGACCTCCTGCAGTCAGAGGGCTATGGACATCTGTGCCTCGAGACCATCATCCCGAGCCTCCACATCGTCCACCAGCAGGGCAGCATCTCGTACTTCACATTGGAGCACTACATCTTCCAGGACCAGTACCCACCGGGATCGCTCCCCTGTCCCAAGGACAAGTACAGCACTGAGTGACGACGACAGCGAGGGAGAGGAGAGGGCAGGCCCCGGGCCATTCACTCAGCTTATCCACCAGGTCCACGCTGCACATGGTACATTCCCTGTTATGACAAAAAATGTTTCCCGTCGCATGTACGTCTGCACCCCGAAAAAGCAAAGCTCTTTGGTTTCTGTGACGTTTTATGCGTCGGTATGCCGGTTTGCAGAATTTCTCCCTTCCCCGCACGCTGCTTTTGCACCCTAGTGTGTGGAGGGGGGGAAATTAACTTAATGCATGTGTCCCATTCAGCCAATTCCTCGCATGAGTATCACCTGCATGCCTCTAATGTGCACACACATCCCTCCCTGGCATGTACCTCTCACCTCCCCCCGCGGAAATGTGTGGGAGATGTTGTGTGTGAAAACGGTGGTGTCCTGTGACATATGATGTGTCTCTAGAACGAGAAGTAGCAGAACAGGGAGAAGAGCATGAGGATGAAGTTGCTAATCCCCGAGCTGCAATGCCACCGGCAGCCCGCCTGGCCGAGATCAGAGGGAGGAGGACACGTCGCCCAGCATCCGCAGCACATACGAGTGTCCAACAGGAGTACATGGAACGGAGCATCGAAATCATGGAGAAAGCCGTAGACCAGGATAAACAAATTGCTGACCGTTCCCATGAAATGACAGAACGTTCCCATGAAATGACAGAACGTTATCATGAAATGACAGAACGTTTCTATGAACGTTCCTATCAGCAGAGGCAGGCCGAGATTGAGGATCGGAGGCTGCATGATCAACGAATGGCCCACGAACAGCGGCGTTTAGGTGATTCCCTACAAGCACTGACTGGCCTGATGGGCCGAATGGTGGATGTCATGGAGAGGTCCCAGAGGGCCATGGCTGTGAGCGGCGAGGGTGTGCAGGAGGGTGGAAGAGGGAGGGCTATCCTCCACGGCCAGGAACAGATGGGTGTGGGCCTCAGCAGAGGGAGGGGGGGTGACGTTCCACCCCTGGATGTCGAGCCTGCTGTGGGCAGAGGGAGGGGGGAGAGGGCTCCACCCCTGGATGCCGGGCCTGGTGTGGGCAGAGGCAGGAAGGAAAGGGATCCACCCGTGCAGGAGGAGGCTCCAATGGAAATGGAGATCATTGAGCCACAGCCCTCACAAGAGTGTAGTAGCCTTTTCAGCAGTGGTCTGGTAGTCCCACCGCCCAAGCCTCGCCCACGAAGGCAGAAAGCAAGCAGAGGGGGCTGGAGATGCTGCGACAAGCAGCACTAGTTCCAAGGCAGCCATCGCATTGTGCTCCCCACTTATGCCCACCTCACTGCTTGCCACCGCCGCCCCACACCATGCCCACTGTACTGGTCGCCACCGCCGCCGCCGCCGCACACCACTTCACTGATCACCACCGCACACCATGCCCACTTCACCGTCGCAGCTTTACTGGGTGCTTGTATGGATTCTCCGACGGTTCTGCACCCCTTCGCATAAAATGCCAGGCACTGTCTAGAAATAGAACGTTTATTCATAGAAGCCGGTCATCGCCGCATAGGCGTCTGTGCGCATATGACGTCATGATTTTTTAAAAATAAAGTTTTATTTGAAAACACATAAAAACTATGTACAATAACAGACAAATGGGGGAAGGGGAGGGGAGAATACAAAAAAGGGAGGGGAAGTTTCTAGGGGGATGAAGGAGAGGGAGGAGGGCAGAAGCAAGTAGAAAGGGAATGGGGAGGGAGAGGTCCGTCAAGGATGGGGAAAGGGGGGAGGAATCGGGGGTTGGGGAAGGCCCAGGTGCTGGTAGATGGCTACCAAGGAGGTCAGCACAGTCTGCATCTGCTCCTCCATGGCAGCCACCCTTTGTTCCAATCGTCGATCTGGAAAGGAAAAGAGGAGAGAAACGTGTGGTTAGAAGCTTTCCCTGCAACACAGCACCGTATGCTGCAGCCAGGGTCCCTGGGGGGCTCCACCAACCCCCTCCCTCTGTGTCCCTGTAATACTTACCCCTCTCCGATTCTCGGGTGGATTGGATGACCGCCAGGCGGGCAACACCAATGGGACCCTGGTGTGCTCCGCCTGGCGGCCGGCGACTCGGCCCGGGCAGGTCCTCCTCGACAGGTCCGCCTGTGAAAGGGAAGAATACACCGTTTAGAAAGGCATCTTGGGAAAGTGGTGGGGGACGGGAGGGTCAGGAATGCCATGGAGGCCGCAGTTATGCCACTAGTACCCCTCCCCTCAGGGACCTACCTTCAGCCATGGGAGGCTGCTGTGCCTGCAGAGGGATAGCAGGGCTTCCCTCTGCACGGGCCTCCCTGGCTGGCCCGGCTTCCCTCTCCGAGGAGGAAGAGGAGGAAGAGGGGGAACTGGCAGGATCCCCCCTCCGTCCCTGTCGCCGCCTCCGCCGCATGCCTACATTGGGAGAGAAGGGGGACAACATTAGTATGGGATGGGGATGAGGGGCAAGTGAGGCAAAGGGAAGAGTGAGGGGGAAGGGGGGCATGGGGAGCAAGCTACGAGGCCCACACTTACCAGGGGCCCGGCGATCTTGCCACCGAGGGCGGCCGGCCCTCACCCATAGCTCCCGGAGGTGCTGCCAGAAGGGTGGCCTTCGCCGAACCGGAGGATGCTCCCCATAGTCCTCCAGGGCTTCAAAGAACACCCCCTTCAATGCCTTAAACTTTGTGCGGCATTGTTGGGGGGTCCTTATGAAGCCCTGTTCTCGGAGGGCCCGGGAGGCCTGGGTAAAATACCCCCGGTTCGGCCGGTTGGAACTGGCCATCACCCTCCTAGCAGCCGGCTCTGGGTTCAGGGCTTGGAGGAGAATGCCCACTTCCTCATTGTTCCAATAGGCGATCCTGATGGGCACTCTCCTCCTGGCCGCCATCGTCCTCCTCGGAATCGCCGGAGCTCCGCAGGAGCATTTATAAGTGAATGTTGCGGGGGCAGATGGCCTTACCTGGGCCCTGACCAATGGAGACCCTCATGTGGGAAGTTTGAAAATGATCCCCAATGGTTGCCCTCTGGGCTACCAATTGATACAATCGAATGGGCCATTGGGAAAGCTGACTGTTGGGAATTTGGCAACATTGTCAGAGGTTTCAGTTGGTGGTTTGTGCACTGTATCCTTCTACTGGCAGGAAATCTGGCTCCAGGTGACCCCTCCATGCCCTTTCGTGTGTGTGTGTGTCTGTGTGTGTCATGATAGCAGGATTGCCAGCCATATGCAGAGTGGGCATCACAGGATCTCATCATGGGATGGTGCAGTGCTGTCCCCCAAAAATGCAAGCCACACACAGGGTGGGGATACCAGTACAACTTTATTGAGATGCTTTCAGGCTCAGGGCACAGTGCAGTGGTGTCCTGCATTCATGCAAGGCACAGAGAGAGAGGGCAAGGGGGCCTTGAGGTGCTTCTAGGCTCAGGGCACAGTGCAGTGGTGTCCTGCATTTATGCAAGGCACAGAGAGAGAGGGCAAGGGGGCCTTGAGGTGCTTCTAGGCTCAGGGCACAGTGCAGTGCTGACCTTGGGGTACAGTTGGAGAAGGGAGGATGCTTTCAGAACCTCCTGGTCTCAAAGAACTCTGCCAGGGCCTCCCTCACAGCCTCCCCTTCTCTCTGTTTTCTGAGATCATTGTGCTCCATGGGTGCCCCCAGGGTGGGAAGCACAAAGCGGCGCCTGTAGCGCCCTCCCTCATCCAGGACCCTTCCCTTGGTCTCGCAGATGTTGTGGAGGATGACACAGGAGGCGATGATGGGGATGACATTCTCCTCTGCCACAAGGAGTGGGGCGGTGAGGCACCTCCACCGAGCCTTCAGCCGGCCGAAAGCCCTTTCCACCACATTCCTGCCGCGATTCAGCCTCCTGTTGAATCCATGCTGCCTGGCATTCAGGTTGCCCTGGTAGGGCTTCATCAGCCACTTCCGAATGGGGTAGGCGCTGTCGGCGAGCAGGAGGGGGCCGATCTGCTGGCCCCTCAGGGTGACGGTGGGGTTCCCTGGCACGTAGATGCCGGCCTCCATGGCCTGAAAGATGATGGAATTCCTCGCCACCCTCGCGTCGTGGGTCGATCCAGGCCAGCCCACTTCCACATCTACAAAGCGTCCCTGATGATCCGTGGTGCCTTGGAGGACAACAGAATAGGTGTCCTTTCGGTTCACGAACTCGTTCCTCCTCCCCAAGGGTGGCACGATCAGACAGTGGCACCCGTCGACGGCACCCACTACTTGGGGGAAGCCGAGCTCACCGAACCCTTGCATGATCTGTGGGTGACAAGAAGGGGGGAGAAGGAGACAATTATAGAGGAGCCATTGTATTTGCTAATGACGTTTTCCCCGTCCCTGCGCAGGTTCATCAGCCCTGGCTCCCGAGTATACAGGACTGTCACCGCATAGCCATGTTATGGCGAACTAGACATCCCTGCGCAGGTTCTGCGGGCGCTGCCCCTGAAAATACAGGACTTTCACTGCATGGTCATGGCGAACTAGGCATCCCTGCGCAGGTTCATCGTCCCTTGCCCCCGAGTATACAGGATGACTTTCACCGCATAGCCATGTCATGGCGAACTAGGCATCCCTGCGCAGGTTCTGCGGGCGCTGCTCCAGAATATACGGGACTTTCACTGCATGGGCATGGCGAACTTTGGCATCCCTGCGCACGTTCATCGGCCCTTGCTCCCGAGTATACAGGACTCTCACTATGCGGAGTCATGGCCCACTAGGCATCCCTGCGCAGTGTCATTGCCTAAAACAGCTGACTCTGATCAGTGACAGCCACACTGTATGCCATGACATTTCCTGCGCAACAGGGGAAAGTGACAGGTGTGTGTGTGACGGTCCTTACCTGTTGGTGGTCTCCCAGATACACTGTGCGTGACAGGAGCAGCTTCTCCATGGTGAGGGCGAACTCCACCAACACTTCACCCACAGTGGTTTGCCCGACCCCGAACTGCTCTGACGTCTGCTTGTAGCTGGCTCTGTGGGCGAGCACCCAGATGGCCATGGCGACCCTCTTCTCGACCGGGATGGCCTTCCTCATCACGGTGTCTTCCCGCTGCATTTCCGGACGCAGTACTTCTACTAACCTGTGGAAGAGGGCACGGGGCATTCGGAAGAACATCCTCCATTGCTCATCTGCCCAGATGTATGTGACGAACCCGTCCCACCAGTCGGTGCTTCTGGGGAACATCCACCACCGGCGCGGGGCTCTCTCGGGGGCCATCAGAGCGGCATAGGCCATGGTGGTGAACCGTGTGACTCGTCTTGCGGCACCCGGTCTCACGGCTGTCACTTCTTTGACAGCAACAAAGGGGCGACAGTCATCACGGCTGCCTTCCCTGAATGTATCTGCGGCACGGACCATGGCGGAGGCTGCTGTGGCTGTGCATTGCAGGGCCAGTAGTAGCGCCGAGCACTCGGTTGGCGAGGCAGCCATTGTTCCTCTGCAGCACATAGTGCGCAGGTCCTGAGCACTGCCAACATTTCTGTTAAAGGGACCGTGCTTTCTCTGCGCACGTGCGCATGCGCCGGAGAGAACAAAAAAAAAAAATTAAAGCCGCCGCTGCCGCCCGTACGGTGGCTGCATTCTTATTTGGGCCAACCTCAGGCATGTCAGTGCGGTTGCTGAGGCTTTAATAGAGCCTCGAAAAAGCTGCATTGACTGACTCCAATGCGGTAGCTCCGTCCCTGAATAGTGCACCTTCAGGGCATGCAATGCGGTTGCTGCGGTTTCGGGAAAAGGCAAATTCAGGTCACACTTTCTTTCCCGTCTGCTTAGCCCCAAAGTGTGCCAACACATAAAAGGTCTCTCTCTCTCTGTGCACAGGCTATTAGACCTGGGGGTCTCAAGTGAGAAAATTGATATGGGAGGTTTTTCCTTATGTGATTTGTCAGCTTTATTGTGATTTGTCTTTGTAATGCCTCTTCCTTGTTTAAAATTATTACTAACTGATTTTCAGCCACTCTACTTTCCTATAATAAAGTTGCAATAACAGAATTGACAACCAACCTACTTTTATGGTCAGTATCATTTCAGCTTCAGCGTTCAAAGCAAAGACAAACACAAGAAGCACTCCAAAGCTCCCTTTACAACTTTTCCTCTGTAGATTTGCTGTGACTGGCTCATCAACAAGACTCCTGTTTTTTCATTGCACTGACATAAATGTGGGTGGGGTGCAGGGAAAGAGAAGGATCTTAATCATCATAAACATGGATGGGTTTATGAGCTAAATTTGCCTACACTGTAATTACTGTATAGCTATTTAGCCCGAAGAACTGCTGAAAGTAATCCAGTTATAAATGCTGCATATTCAGAATGTAATGTCACAACTGGATGAACACTTGTCCGCATATTTTCTGTTTTAATACTGCTCTTATCTTTAAACAACACCCCTCCCAAACTGATAGAGACCTGATTTTGCAGTTAGTGATCAAGTGTGGGTCCAACACAAATTACCTTATAGGGATGTGAATCTTTGATTATTTTATTTTCTCATGTAAGAAGTCTTTGGTTGCTTTCCAAAAGCCCCCCCCCCAACATTTTGGAAATCTGAAGGATGGTTAAAATGGTTAAAATCCTGTTGGTTGTATTTCAGATGTTGAACATGAGCCAGAAATGGGATGCTACAGTAAAGAAGGTGAAATCTATTTTAGTCTGCATTAATAGAAGAATAGTTTCCAAGTAGAGGGAAATAATAGTTCCCCATATTCTGTGCTGGGCTGGCCTCATTTGGAATAAGATAATCTCCACTGACTCTGACGACTGCAAGATCAGTCAGCAGTTCAAGGCCCAAATGCCACGTGACGGAGTGAGCTCTCATCACTAGCTTCTGCCAACCTAGGAGTTCTAAAGGATGTAAAAGTGCAAGTAGATACATATATACCACTTCAGTGGGAAGGTAACAAGAGTTCTGTGCAGTCATGCTGGCTGCCTGATCACAGAGTTGTCGTTGATCACCGGCTCTTCAGCTTAGTAATGGAGATGAGCACTGCCCCCTACAGTTGGACATGACTTCACAACCTTGTCAAGGGAAAACCTTTACCTTTACCTCATCTAGGAAAGAAAAAAGCAATTATAGGTTTTTGTGGGTTTTTCGGGCTGTGTGGCCATGTTCTGTGTGGCCAGCTCAAAAAACCCACAAAAACCTATGGATGCCGGCCATGAAAGCCTATGACTTCACAAAAATGCAATTCACAAATATAGGACAGGGACACCTGACTTTAAAGCAGTACATGTGAAAAGAATCCAGAAGCCTTGGGTTGAATCTACACTGCAGAAGTAATGAAGTTTGATATCAGTTTAATAGATATGGCTCAATACTATGGAATCCTGGGATTTGCAGTTTTGTGAAATATGTAGTTTTCTCTGTCAGAGAGCTCCAATGCCACAGTAAATTACAAACCCCAGAATTCCATAGCATTTCCCCATGGTAGTTAAAGTGGTGTCAAACAGCATTATTTCTGCAGTATAGATGCAGATTTAGTAGACAATAAGCTAAACATGAGTCAATAGTGTGATGCAGCCGCCAAAAAAGCCAATGCAATTCTAGGTTGCATTAATAAGACCATAGTGTCCAAACCAAGAAAAATAGTAATGCCACTCTATTTTGCTTTGATCAGACTTCATCTAGAATTCAGTTCTAGGCACCAAAGTTCAAGAAGGAATGTGTCCAGAGAAGGACAACTAAGCTGATCAAAGGTCTGGAAACCAAGCCTCATGAGAAATGATGCAGGCAGTTGGGTTTGTTTAGTTTAGAGAAGAAAAGACTGAGAGGTGACATGATAGCCATCTTTATCTGTAGGGATGTCATACAGAAGATTGAGCAAGCTTGTTATCTGCTGTTCCAGAGGCTACAACACAAACCAATGGATTCAAAATAGAAGAATGAAAATTAACACTAGAAAAAATGTATTTACTCTAGGAATTGTTTGACAGTGACTTGGAGGGTGATCATCTCTCCTTCAGAGGTTTTTAAACAAAGATTTGAAGGACATCTTTCTAGGAATTATGTATTCCTGCATGGCAGAGGGTTGGACTAGTTGGTCCTTGCAGTTCTTTCCAACTCTGTCATTCTAATATGACTCTGCCCTTTCTCCCCACAACCAAACAGAACACATCCCGATCACTAATGTTAAAACCGCATCTAGAAAAGTGCTAATATCAATATGCATTTGTTTACCTCTTCTACTCTTTTTCACCCTTAGGCGGCAATGCTCTTCTACTTCTATCATTCTGACAGCCAGAAGCTAGAGGTTTTACTTTTGTCCCCTGTGCGTCACACTGAAAAAGCAGGATGGAGCTCCAAACTGTCAGTCTGACTGTGTTATAGGAACACAGTAGTGAGAAACAGCCCATGTGAATCTCAACTTGATGGGTTTTATTGTAATAGCTTTCCCCCCTTTCCCTGGTGCCGATATAACAGAGGTGTCAGCTTTGGAATACTCTTGATTCCAATGTCAAGTGAAGGGCTCTTTCTCTCATCACTTTCAGAAAGGTACAGAAGTGCTCCTTGCCCAAATGTAGTATGAAATTGTAATGTCAAAACTACAACATTTATAGCATCTTTGAAAAGAACATGATAATAGAGGAAAGAATCTTTTAAGACCATTTCGAACATGCCCCCCCCCCCCGAGATTAATTTGTGGAAACAACAAATTATGTCCAAAGTAATCTGTGGATAGCATACAAGTGACCTTTTCCAGTATTCAAAATAGGTTTCAGTAGCAGCTGCTGGTCATAAGACTGTCACACAACCATGCAAATATAGTAGGCATTAATGTATTGAGGATGGATATTGTATGAACACAGCATTTATTTGAAATCAGACATGTCTTACCTATATCACAGAATCATCCACAGCCACACTGAGTGTTTTTTCAGCATTCTAATAATAATAATAATAATAATAATAATTTTTATTTGATACCCCGCCCCTCTGAGCGCAATCGAGGCGGCTTACATCATAAAATCAAACAGAACAGTTAAGAACAATTTCCTCCCCCTCCCCCCCTTAAAAAGTTATTAAACCAATTCCAAATTAAAACAAGATATAAAAAATGGATTCCTCCATATATAAAAACACAAAACAATACAAAAGGAAGAAAGTGCGGCAGGTATATAAATGCAGGCTTATAAGAGAACCTAGTCAACAGAAGGGGAGCATCTCGGAGGGAGATTCTGGAGTCAGAGCTGGTAGATTAATCCGGGAAGGCCTACCGGAAGAGATCCGTCTTGACAGCTTTCTTGAAGCTGTCAAGTGATGACAATTGACGGATCTCTTCCGGCAGGCCATTCCACAGTCTGGGGGCAACTACAGAAAATGCCCTCTGGGAGGTCGTCACCAGCCTCGTTTTTTGAGGCTGTAACAAATTCCTCCCAGAGGACCGGAGGGTGCGGGGAGGATTATACGGGAGGAAGCGGTCCTTAAGATAGCCTGGACTCAAGCCATTTAGAGCTTTAAAGGTGATAACCAACACCTTATACTGGGCTCAGAAACTAACAGGCAGCCAGTGGAGGGACCTTAATATAGGGGTAATATGGTCCCCCCTACATGTGCCAGATATTAGTCTGGCTGCCATATTTTGAACCAATTGCAGTTTCCGAACCAAGCACAAGGGTAGCCCCATGTAGAGCGCATTACAGAAATCGAGGCGTGAGGTTACCAACGTGTGCACAACAGTCTCAAGATCCCCTACTTCCAGAAAAGGGCGCAGCTGGCGTATCAGCCGAAGCTGATAACAGGCGCTCCTGACCGTTGCATTAACCTGATTTGTCATCAGGAGCGACGATTCAAGGAGCACCCCCAGACTGCGAACACAGTCACTGGAGGAGAGCGTGACCCCGTCCAGGACTGGAGGTTGCAACCCAATTCTTGGTTTCGGGGCCTGTACCGTGAGCACCTCCGTCTTGTCTGGATTCAATTTCAATCTGTTTTTCCTCATCCAGCACATTACCGCCTGAAGACATTCATTGAGAGAGGAGATGCCATTGGAATTCGAGGCTGACGAACAAGACACGGAGAAATAGATCTGGGTGTCATCAGCGTACTGATAACACCCAGCTCCATAACTCCGAATTATCTCACCCAGCGGCTTCATATAGATGTTAAACAACATCGGGGACAAAATAGCTCCTTGAGGGACCCCACAAGTGAGCTCCCTCTTACTGGAGCTACAGTCCCCGAGCAGCTATTATTCTATTCTATTATTAAAAAGTCCAAAAAATATCTTAAATATCAAAAAATTGCCCTAGAAGAATTTTGCATAGAAGAGCTACATTCCAAATGTAGGGGAAAATGTAGGATACTTCACTTGGACAGTAAAAATTAAATGCACAGATATAGGATGGGTGGCACCTCACTTGATGGCAGCACATGCAAAAGGGATCTAGGAGTCTTAGGGGGGAAGCAGACGGGCGGCCCTGGGCCGCCCCAGGAAGCTGCGCCGCGGGACTGAGGCATCCCCACGCCTATGTCCCGTGGCGCAGCTTCGCCGCCCCTGAAAGGAGCACTAAATTGGCACTCCTTTCACAAGTCACCGAAGGTGCGCCACAAAAGGCTACGGTGCACCTTTGGCGACTCTTCCGCCGCAGCGCGTGCAAATGCTGCGGCGGGAGGTCCTCCTCGGAGCGCCGGCCATGCGGAGGGCCGGCTGCTCCGAGGACGACCTGGGGAAGGGGTTGGGGCACCGATCATGCAGCTGCCCCTCCCTTCCCTGCCCCCAAAACGGCCCAATTAGCCGTCTGCTTAGCCCTTTAGTGGACCACAGGCTGAACATGATTCAGCAATGTGGTGTGGCAGCTAAGAAAGCCAATGCAATTCTAGGTTGCATTAATAGGAGTATAGTGTCTAGATCGAGGGGAGTAATAGTGCAATTCTATTATGCTTTGGTCAGACCTCACCTGGAATACTGTGTCCCATTTTGGGCATCACAGTTCAAGAAGGATGTTGACAAATTGGAGCGTGTCCAGAGGAAGGCAGCCAAAATAGTGAAACATCTGAAAACCATGCCCTATGAGGAGAGACTTGGGGAGCTGGGTATATTTAGCCTAAAGAGGAGAAGGTTAAGGGATGATATGAAGCCATATTTAAATACTTGCAGGGGTGCCATATTGAGAATGGGGCAAGTTGGTTTTCTGTTGCTTCAGAGCCTAGGCCATGGAGCAATGGATTCAAGTTACAGGAAAAGAGATTCCACTTAAACTTTAGGAAGAACTTTAGTAAGAGCTGTTTGACAGTGGAACATGCTGCCCCAGAGAATGGCGGTTTCCTTCTTTGGAGATTTTCTTTTTTAAAAAACCTGGATGGTTTTCTGTCAGGAGTGCATTGATTGTGTATTCCTGTAGAGCAGGGGGTTGAACTGGAGGACCCTTGTAGTCTGTTTCAATTCTATGATTTTATGAAAACACAACTCTACAAGTTCAAACTGAAAAATATATGTCTCCTTTCTGTCAGCCCATCCAAAAATGCACACACATATTATTTCCATTTAGAAGTTCCAACTAGAATATGACATGTTTGTTGTTATGGGGGCAGAAGTTATGCACCCTTAAAGATAACATATTCCAAAGTTTCCACTGATCACTCAAGGCTCAAAAATGCAATTCATTTTTGGCACCTGAAGTTTAGCTACTTTCCTAAAATAAAATGGCTTTTGCTGGATTGAGAAAGATTCAGAAGCTTATCTTTATGATAGTGCTGCTGCAACCATTTTACCTGCTATATTATGAATAGCATATTCTTGCATGTGGGCTGCATGTGTTTGAATATGGCATGTTGTCTCCATTTGTGTGAGAGCCAGTGTGGCATATTGGTTTGACTGCTGGACTATCACTCTGGAGACTTGGGTTTGAGTCCCAGCTCAGCTATGATACCCAGTGGATGATCTTAGGCAAGTCATATGCTCTCAGAGGAAGGCAATGGCAAACCTCCTCTGTACAAATCTTGCTAAGAAAACCACATGACAGGGTTGCCTTAGGGTTGCCATAAGTCAGAGGTGACTTGAAAGCACACAACAACAACAACAGGTCTGTTTGTGTATATTTCCATATGATATATTCACTTCTCTGTGTGTGATGAAAGACAAGCTGACATGACTTTACTTGATTTGCTGTCTCTGGCTTGGCTCACTTCCAATACTCTTTTTGATATTTCTGCTTTCACAGTAGTTGTCCCAAAGCCACTCTTTATCAGTTCTCAATGGAGTTCACAAGAGTGCTAATTTATCAAGTTTTTATTGATTTCATGAGTCCATTCATGACTAGGAATTGGATTTAGACCTAAGCAAGAAGCTGGATTATGACTCTGGAGATCAGAGTTTGATTTCCTGCTTGGTCACGGAAACCCACTGGATGATCTTGGATGAATCACAGGCATTCAGCCCAAAAAACCTCTGTGCTGGTCAGAAACAACAATAACTTGGAAACAACTTGAAGGCATACAACAACAACCAGTCTGTAAGGCTCCTTGCCTTATAACTCTTAATACTTTGTAGTCTATGGTTGAATTTGTAAGTACCTTAACCTTTCTCTCAAGAAGGTATCAATTTGCTAGATTATGAGCTTTCACCAGAGGTGGGTTCATTGTGTTCCTACATATGTTGGAAATGGAATTCAGCACCCATCATCCCTAGTCAGAATGGCCAATGGTGAGAAAGACTGACAACTCAACAATATGTGGAGGATTTCACTTTGGCCAGCCCAACCTACATTTTGCCAGGGGAACTCTTCCAGTTGTGGCACTGTAGCTTGACAAAAGTGCGGCGGGGGGGGGGGGGGAGGTCTGGCTTTCACATACAAATTTAACTTAACAAATCAAACATTTTCATCTGCAAACATTTAATTTAATAACATATTGCAATGATAACATTATGTGTCCAGGCAACCAATAAGTGACTGTACCTCCTGAAACTAGATGCATTTTAAAAAAAAAAAGGCTGAAAAATTATCCTTATTAAATTGACCACAATTCAACAGGAAAAGAGATCACAATGAAATGTAACTCAGCACACAGCTATTTTCAAATTTGAATAGTTAAACTTCCACCTTTCTGCGGATTATTAAAGAAACAGGAATCCCCTCTTTTTTGAAACACAGCATTCTGCCTTAGCCTTGAATCTTTCAGCTTTATGGATACCTTCAATGTTCTCCATCCCTCCTGTTAGATCAACCATATTGCCAAGCAATAAAATTGCCAGAAACATTACAT
The DNA here is from genome assembly GCA_026167975.1 of Phrynosoma blainvillii. Classification (NCBI taxonomy): domain Eukaryota; kingdom Metazoa; phylum Chordata; class Lepidosauria; order Squamata; family Phrynosomatidae; genus Phrynosoma; species Phrynosoma blainvillii. The sequence goes on along the minus strand of JANUYF010000001.1, from coordinate 91,250,110 downwards.
TCTACCTCTAGATGGGGCTAATGTCCACAAGAAACTGTGTTTTTTGTTTTAAAAAAAATACCTAATCAGAAACCTGAAATTAAACAATGTGAGTTTATGGAACTATTTTAAACACCTTTTCATTCACATTACTTCCAGACCAGGTTGGCTGAGTATTGTGCTAATGTCGGATAATTAAATTATATCCAATTCCTTTTCTCACTTTGAAATATAAGATAGGCAATTAAAGATATGACTGAAGTTGACTAGAAAATGGTGTGGGAGTTGGAGTAGAACAACTAGCAGGGGGAAATGTTAATTATATATAATGACTGGGGATATAAAGAATATGTACCAATTTTAATGTCTTGATTTGACTTAATGTGGTACAAGATTTTTTTGCACATTTTAAAATACTATTTCATACCATGCAACTCTTTAAAATTAAAAATACATGCAAAGAGCATAGTAGCTTGTGAAAAATACTATTTTTGTTTTCAGAAAGCTGTCGTATATTTGCACAAAAGGTAAATCTTTTGGGATACAGTTTTGAAAAACAAACAATGCTTTTTCTACAAATTAACATTTCATAAAGCAGTCCCAAATTGTGGAAAATCATCAAACTTTCTCATAATTCCACATACTGAAGAGGTATTTTTTTTCCTTATTCAAGAACAAAATAAGTGAAGATTTACATCCGCAGTAGTGATACCATCAGAGTGAATATGTTAGAAATTGTGCCACCCATCTCACCTTATTTTCTGTTGTTGATCTTTCTTACATAATTCACATCAAATTGAGCATTACCAGGTATAGATCAAAGTCCCAAGAGTATCTAAATCAAAGCTAAGGGACTATGACAGAAAAACAAGCAACAAGCACAAGATTTCCTAATGAAAGCATAACTATAGTCCATTGTGGACGCTAGGCTTTTTACCTGTCTGTCCACTGCACAACACTACTTCTCATATGGTTAGGCATGAACTCATCATATCTGAATATATTTCTTCAAGACCATAAAGAAGAGACATAGACATGTCTTTCATTCAAATGATAAATAATTGAAACAAGTAATAGATTGGAACTTGAACTCTAAAGAATATGTTTAATTGTTTTAACAGACAAATGCACACAAAGACACATACACCACAGCTGTATGCAAACACGGAAAAAGCAACAAAGGCTGCATTCACACTGCAGAAATAATCCAGTTTGAGATCACTTTAATACCATGGCTCAATGCTATGAAATTCTGGAAACTGTAGCTTGTTGGGGCACCAGAACTCTACGCTGGTGCCCCAACAAACTACATTTCCAGAGCTCCATAGCACTGAGCCATTGCAGTTAAAGTGGTCTCAAGCCATACTATATACAGTCAGCCCTCCGTTTTCATGGGGGATCCATTTTTTTGGGGGGGGGGCTGCAAAAATAGAGACTCACCATAGGCTTGGATGGGGTGCACCCCTGTGGGCACGCATGGGCATGCATCCCCCATGGGTGCACCCCATTGATTTTAACGAAGATCGCCCCTCCATGAATATTCAAAACCACGGGCCTCAAGTCCGCAAGAACGGAGGGGAGATTGTATATTCTTTGCCACATGGCAACCTGTCTTTAAGCACATATTCAAGTAAATATTTTTCTCATTAATTTCTAAAAGTTTTTCCCCAATATATACATTTTTGAACCATGAACTAGGGGTGCATCTACACTGTAGAAATAATGCAGTTTGACACCACTTTAAGTCCTGTAGCTCCATCCTATAGAATCCTGGGATTAGTAGTTTCACAAGAGTGCTGGTGTCTTTCATCTTCTCTGCTAAAGAGTGCTGGTGCCTCACAAAACTACAAATCTCAGGGTATTGTAGTATTGAGCCATCACAGTTCAACTGGTGTCAAACTGCATTATTTCTACAGTGTAGATACATCTGTGTCAGAATATTGAGCAGCTATAAAAAACAGTGTACTGTACAACTTTATTCTGATCCACATCTTATTCTATGAAGTTTGAATCAGGTCCATTCAGAAAAGAATTCATAAAGATCAAATTCCTTAAGAATCCTTATTCTTAACTGAGTAATATAAGCTACAATAACATCCAAAATCCTCAAAACAGTGATACATTTATTGGGCTAAACAAAATGCACAATATACATGCGACCTTTCCAAGTTATACTGGCTTCTTCATCAGGAAAAAGTGTTAAAAACCATACAGGAGAGTAAAAAATGACGATGTTAGCCATAGGCCTACATTTTGTCAAGATGTTGTGGTTGTTGTCTTCAGTTTAGATCAAGGGTAGGCAACCTTTCCCCTTTAAGGGCCGAGGGACTTCAGCTCCCAGAAGCCTCAGCCATGTTGGCCAATAGTCCCATGTTGGCCAATAGCTCCTGGAATTCTGGGAGCTGAAGTCCCTCGGCCCTTAAACGGGAAAGGTTGCCTACCCCTGGTTTAGATGGTTCATGCAAGGTGATTAAAAAAGAATGGTGCAAAAGTAAAGCTTTTCTTCCTTGGGTTTTGCACCATTCTTTTTGAATCTCCTTGGAAATTCAATAGACTTCATTTTCTGTCCCATTCATTTAAGCAGCAGATCAGAATCTCTGCCCACTATCCAATTGCAAGTCCCAGCTATAGCAGATCATTTTAATTAATGGGAAATTGCTAAATCAACACTTATGAAAGTTCCATAGATTCACTGGGTTTATCTTAGTTGAGATGAAGAAATTGGATTTAGGCCGGGGTGGAAATGATGTGACTCTCCAGATGTTTTTGAGCTGCAATTCTTAGCATTGCTTACCACTGTCTATGTTGATGCAGGCTGCTGGGAGTTGCAACCCAACAACAGGTGGAGTGCAATATGATTCCCACCCCTGGCTTGAGCCCTATAATTCAAGTTTGGGGCTGTAGGCAAAATTTTAGGGGTCAGGGGAAAACTTGTTCTACCCATGATGAGGATCAAGCTGGGCATGTTGCATAAAGCATGTTTGCTTCACCTTGTATCAGAATATGGAATGGTAACAGAGATTTGCACTTATAAGTTACAAGATCCAGTTTAGGTTACATCCGTTCTTTTTATATAGTACTATTGTAACTTCCATTTGATTGAGGTCCTTATCATTTTTATAATAATAAAATATCAAAAAATCTCTTTAGAAAAGCCTTTTATGCATATGCAATAAATGGAGAAATGGGCTTTCATTACACCATCAAAGGCTGCTTAAATGTTTTTGCATCGTGCTGAAATTAAAAACAGCAAAACCAGTTCCATGAACTCTGGGGAGTTTTGAATATGTTTTACTTTTGCAATGTCAGACACAAAAACAAGGGAACCCCTCCCACACTGAACAAAATTTAGTAACAATCCACAATTAAGATAGCATATCTCAGGAAGCTGAAAAATATATCATTTTCATTCTGAGATAAGTCCAAATTTAAAGAATTTAACCTGTTGCCCTGTCTGTATCTTTTAGTCCCCAAGTTCTGTGGTTCCTCTACATATTTCAGAGATCCCCATAGGCTATTTTGATATGTGTGAGCATACACAGGCTTCAATACAATCTGTATTATTATTTTTTGCCATCCTATGTTTTTATAACCTATTATACAAAGGCAATTTAATGTAGTGTCTGTTTTTATAGCTCCTGAAGAAGATTCTAAAACTGAACTGGGCTGAAATGTGTTGGACCTTCAGGAAATTCAGGGGTAGCCATGTTTGACCATAAGGCAAATTCCAAAGACCAGACTGTGGCACAATCTTTATTAGGCCAACCAAAAAGTCAGGAAAATCTCCATGTAATTTTTCACCAGGCAAACATGCATATAAAAAATGCTGCGTGGGGGGTGGGGGGTGAAGAAGAGACAATGTCAGAGTGGCACAGTCTGCATGCTGTATTAAGGTGGATTTCATTTCCAGGTCCAACAAAATTGCAATGTATAGCTTGCAGTCCCTTTGTCCCAACTCTCTCAATGTAACATGGAGACTATGTGACTCTTAACACAGCCATTCCTTCATTTCCCCTGATGTTTTTCTTTTACAGTCTTTTCCTGATGAATAAATATTGCTTTTGAAAGCTAGGACAGAAATGTTTGTGTCCATTCTGTCAGCCTAATAAAAGGTATTACCACAGCTTCTTGAGACCTGCTTTTTCAGCTTCTTGAGACCTGCACTCTCTTTATTGTGGACTTCTACAACAATAAAACCACCACTGTGACAGGCAAGTAATTTTTGAAAGTGAACCAAGTTGGGAAAAAAATCAGTTTGGAATATGACATGAAGGTTTGCTATAGGGATGTACAAGCACCATTTTTGCTCCTCTTAAAGAGCTCAGTTCCAAGTGCACATATGTGAAACACCTAAAGGTGTTCAGAGCACCTACTACTCCATCCAACTCTTCCCTCTTTACCTGTCACCTGAGAGGACCCTAAGCAGGAAAAAAGGATAAGTGGCAAAGGCAGTTGTGGGGCCTCAAATTCTCCAGCAAGCATCATGTTCATCTAAAAAGCACAACAGGGCTATACATTTCATGTTTGTTGTTGCTGTTGTGTGCCTTCAAGTTATTTCCAACTTATGGCAACCCAAAGCTGAACTTCTCATGGGATTTTATTGGCAAGTTTCTTCAGAGGAGGTTTGCCATTGCCTTGACTTGGCCAAGGTCATTTTACATATTTTGTAAGAAGGTGGCATAGTGACAGCCTTCCACCAAGAAAAACCTGAATTTGAATCACATCACCAACACTCACACTCTGATACATACCTGTGCCCATCTTCACAGTAAGATCACACTTGTGATCTAGAATCCCCAACTGTCCCCATTACATCCATCGTCATCTTTCCCAGGAATATTTGAGAGCTGTAGGGGCAGGCCTGCAATGTGGGTTGTGGTTACTATGGCACATATCTACCAGTTTTACAAGCCTTTTTCAGTTAACTTTTGTTGGAAATTTCTTTATAGAAAATAAAAAGATGGATTGAGCCATTGAGACAGAGAGCTATGGGGACCTAGCTCCCCTGCCTGTGAATACCTGCCAGGTATTTAAATATTATTTAAGATGCTGCTAAGATTGCAACTTTTTTTTCCTGAGGAGCCCCTCATCTATAATATAAATCTTGAAAACAGTACAACATGGTCATCCCCATGCTGCAAAATGTTATACTTACTGAATTTGTTCATTACCAGTAGAGAGGGAGAATTTTGTTTTAATGTTTTTCTAATATGAATTCATCCAAATTATCATATTTCATCATATTCAAAAAGAAAAGAACTTTCATTTTTTAAAAATATCACTTGTAGAAGAAATTGAGGTTGACAGTTGGACTCTGAGTGCTCAAATCTTAAAAGTCTGGTTTGAATTCCTGCATATTCAACCGTATTAACACCTTATTTTTGTGCGACAGGTTCCTCATCTTTAACACCTACATAACACAATCCTCTCCATACTGGGAACTGCTACTTAATTTAGTCAACAGAGATGATTGAGAACTGCATTAAGATTGTTTCTGTCTGATAACAAAAATCTATAAGTTTTGTAAAACAGGATGAAAAGCACTTGAGATTTAAGGGGGGGGGAATGATGTGCAGAAAATGAAACTGATAAATAACCTAATTCCTAGTTGCAATATCCTTTTTTGGAAACAAAATCCAGTTTGCTGTTCAAATTGAGGAGGTATGTGGGTTCCCCCCCCCATTTTTTTAAAAAAAATCCATGTGTAAAGTATGTTTTTGGATTTTAGCTGCTGATGTCAGCAAAGCTGATAGTGATGTTTTCTTGTTCCTCCATAATAATGGTTAAAAACAAACAAGCTCTATTTGATTGACTGTTTTAACAAAGAATTAATTTATTTATCTAGATGCCAAATGTGATTTAACATTTTTCTTCTTCCCATTTTAAAAGCAAATTCTACTCATTAGGGTGTGTAATATATAAAAGAGTTGATAGTACCACTATGTGAAAGGATAAAATGATCCCATCTTATTGGGAATGTAAAGGGTGGGGGCTGAAAAGAGAAACTACATATGCTGCAACAAAGCATGCAATCACAGGGAAGGAGTAGACAGAGTAACGGTTAGATAACAGTCCTGATGGCACTTGGACCACCAGTTAATCAGCAGATGATTTCAGCAGCCCAGCAAGTTAGCTCATTTTTCAACAACTGGAAACCAGCGGCTCAAGATCTGATTAACCACAGTGTAACCTACATGAGGCAGCCCAAGCCAAGCTATGTTGAATGTCTGGAAGCTCAACAATGCTAAGTCCCCATTTTTCTCAATAAAAATGTAATGAGGATTGCAATCAAAAGTCATCAAGAGATAAGAACTCAAAGAAGTAAATGAGGAGCAGTGCAATTATGATGGTTATAACTGATTTGTTTTAGGATAAAACTCCTCAAACATTGTCTGAATATATCTATATCTATATCTGTATCTGTATCTATGTATCTATATATATCTCACTTGAGAAGCACTGAGAGGAAGATGAGAAAAAACACATTTCATTTTTTAAAATACCCATCTATTTTCCAAAAAGTTGCCTGATAAATAGTTTTAACATGAGATTTCTTTTTGCACTATGGCAGGAGTTCAGGTAACTTTGAGGTAGTGAAACATATCAAGTATTTACTTCCATTAAATATTTTAATGTTCACATTCAAGCAGGAGCCAGGGTTACGATGAGGAGAATTTTTTTTTGCCTCTCAGGTTGTCAGGATTCCCAGACAAAACATTTTTTTAAAAACAAATTAAAACACAATAACATTTCTAACCCTTGTTATAAGGACAATGCTGAACAATGCAGTCTTGGCCACCTGCTAGAAACTCTAGAAAGATGGAGCCAACTTGACCTGCCCTTGGAAGTAGCTCCACCAACTGAGATGCTGCTACAGAAAATTCCTTGTCTCATGTTCTTACCCAACTAGTTTAAGTGACAGAGCATGAAAAAGGGCCTCTGCTCCTGATCTCAAATTCTAGGCAGGTTCATATAGGTGGAGGCAGTCTTTCAAAATACCCTCGCCCCACGCAATTGAGGGGTTTCTAGGTCAAAACCAGAATCTTGAATTGAACACAAAAACAAATTGGAAGTCAGATAATAAAGCTAGTAGCCAAGTGTTGAAACTACACATGATAGCATGACAATCTATGAGCCAGATGAGATCTCAGAAAGACTGAGAAGGCACAATCCAACAACATAGCATTAGTCTCAATGGAAGCAACAGAACTAATAATTTCGTCACAACTCACTTTATGGTACAATTTTACATATCTATTGAAAATAATGTTTGTTAGGTTCTTACTCCCAGTTAAGTATAGGATTACAGAGTAAGTTTTTTTAAAAAAAGTTTGATTCTTGCTTCTCCGCTCTTAGTTAGGTTTTTTAAAACAAAACAAAGCAAAACAAAAGAAACAGCAGACCATGCTTTAGTAAAAAATCTTGTACACAGGCTAAAATAATGCATAACTCTGGTTCACTCTGATCCATACCCAAGGGTCAACAGAGAGAGGAAAATGTTGGGCTTAAATCTGTACAAAAATAAGAAATGTTATTTCTGAATACCCAACCTTTTTTCTTAAGTCACTGTGACTCCACCTTCATTGAAGGATTTCCTATTGCAGTACTGAGCCTCCTAAAGAAGAAAAGGTAGTGTGAATACCACTTCTAATATCCTTTATTCTGTTAAAGAAGAAAAGAAATAACGAACACATCAGAAGAGGAGGCAGCTGATGAATAATGTATGCTGGTTCCTTGCGTGGAAAGCCACTTTCTGTTTAAATGTCTGTTTTAGTTTGTCTAGGACATTGTTAAAAGGTACAAGGGGAAAAAATAAAGAGGTTTTGTTGTTTTTAGAAAGCAAAAACTGCTGCTGGGAGTTTATTCCAACAAACAATTTCTTGGGAGTATTTTTTTTTAATACTAATGTGTGCTCCTGTCTGAAATCCAAAAATAAAATACAAGGAAATGGTACTGTATTCTTATGGCTTAAAAATACAACCCTGAAATAAATAGATCCTAAAATAACCTTTAATCCACACCCATTTTAAAACAAAAGAAGTTACAGGTATAGCAACCAAGTAGGTGTGTTCCTGTGCATTATATCTTTCACAGAAAATTTGGTACCATAGGCAGAAATAACATGGACGGAATAGAAATAGGTTCCTGCAGCACAATAAAGAAGAGCAGTTTAGTAGATTTCAGCAAACTTTTTTATCCAAAACACAAGATACACACATGAAAAGAAACAAGCAGGTCAAGAGACCACTTGAAAACGTCTTTCAAAATCCATCTAGATCTTTTCTTTTCTTTTCTTTTCTTTCATCAACTTCCACTTGACTTAATGATTTCCATTTTGGTCTACAGATGAATGCTTTTAAAAAAATATGTTGGGGGAACTGGTGTTTCAGGCTAATCTGATTTCCCCTTTTCTCTTTCTCTCTCTTTTTCGTCTGCCATTCATGTATGCTCAGTAAGAGATTCTGGAGGCAGTTGCTATTTATCTTTTTGTTGTAAGCAGGCACACACAGAGCTACAGTAGTACTGGTTAGAAAAAAAAATCTCATTATTTCCAGCTCCAGCTTTATAGGACCGTTTACAGCAGACATGCTCCTACAAACTCTGTGTTGGCTGAACCCTTCTAATGCTGAGAACTTCCAGCTGGACATAGAACAAGGAAGAAATGGGTGGCTGGGAAGATGTAAAAAAAACTTTGTAAAGACAAATCCTCTTTGTCATAGGATTAGTTGACAGAAATACACCTGTATTTCAAGGAGCTTAAACAAATTGAACTCTATGCTAGATTGTGGCCCATATATATAAATATCAGTTCAAACTGTCCAAGCTATTGTATTCCCCATCACCATGTACAGATGTGAGAGCTGGACAGTGAAAAAAAACAGTTAAGAAGAAAATAAACTCATTTGAGATGTACTAGAGAAGAGTACAAAAGATTCAGTAGACAGACAAAAAGATAAACAAATGGATCCTTGAACAGAACAGACCTGAAATCTCCTTGGAAGCAAAGATGATCAAATGAGACTGTCGTACTTTGGCCACATCATGAGAAGACATGACTCATTAGAAAAGACAATAATGCTGGGAAAAGTTGAGGGTAGTAGAAAAAGAGGAAGACCACATGCCAGATGGATAGACTCAATCTGGGAGGCCACCGGACTGAATTTGCAGAGCCTAAACAGAGCAATGGAGGACAGGGGGTCTTGCAGATATCTCATGCACAGGATTGTCATGAGTTGTGGTCAACTGGAGGGCAGTTAATGACAACAACTAATGTTGATCAGCCAAGATTGAATCAACATTCTTCTCACTCTACTGTCACTCAGTGGACAGTCATGTACAAGAAATCATCCTGCAAAAGGCACACTTTTGATTTCAGTGTGAGATTTTTTTATATATATAATACACTTACACAGAAAAATATGCATAAACCGAATGCACATATAGTATACATAACACTTCTTGTTGAACATTAAAATAAACTCCCACTGTGAGAGAGGAATATAGCTTGAAAGCGTTGGGCACCTTTTAAATTTTGTTTGTTCTTTTTTTCTATTGACAAAATTGAATAGGGATGTCTACTATCATGAAACATGTCATTTCAAAAACAAAGTAAAACTGTGAACAAAGACCATATTTCTATTACTCACTTTCAAAGGTTTTTGATAACTCAGATGAAATGTTAGTTTCATCATTGTAAAGGAATAACCTAGCCTTAAAAAAAAATCACTGCAGTAAATAAGTTGATCATCATTTCTATATCACAATTTTGCAGAGAGCCCTTAATGTAACCTGGGAATACCCAGAAAGTATCAGCAGAATTTTGCACCCTGCTGTTTGTTACACTTTTAATAAAGAAATGCTGATAAGATTTGGTTTCCTAGCCATTGTGGCATACATGAAGGTAGCTGACAGCTTACTGTTCATACCTCCAACATCTGCTGCATTTGCTTTATATATGTTAAAGTCTATATAGTATTAGATTGAGAATCTGATCAAAGATTCTCTTCAGTTCTGAGATACTATATTCCTTAATATTCTCCCAATTCACTGTGACACTTCAACTGAGTATTACTGCTAGGATTTCCCCCAGTCCCCCCACCCACAATAATGTAGCATTCTTCCAATCTATATGTCTTTTATCAAGGCACATATTTCGCCTATTAAAATCTTTCAAGATGATGCAGCTACTATACTTCTTCCAAAGGGAATTCTAACAAAACTGTAGTTTCTCTTCAGTGTATATACAGTGGGCCCTTGGTATCTGCTGGGGTTTGGTTCCAGGACCCACCCACCCCCGCCATGGATACCAAAATCTGTGGATGCTCAAATCTCATTAAATACAGTGGCAGAGTAAAATGGTGTCCCTTATATAAAATAGCAAAATCAGGCTTTGCCTTTTGAAAATTATGTCTTTTGGGAATATTTTAAATCTGTGGATGATTAAATCCATGGATAAAGACTCCATGGATGTGGAGGGCCAACTGTACAGCTTGTCTAATGTGAAAACACTGAAAAATTCCATGTGGAAGAAAAATTTCATTTGGATTGGTTTTCCCTCCATTTGTTCAAATGTTAAGAGATTCCTATCATCACCATCATCATCATCATCATCATCATCATCATCATCATCATTAAAAAAAACCTTTCTGAAGTATAGCCCTTTTAGTTCCCAATGGATTTCTTCTAATAATTTGTTCATTGTAATTACATGTCATTAATGACATAACCCTGGGACAGGTTTGCCTTTACATTTGGCCCAGACTCAAAAGTGTGTGATTATTTACATGCATGCTGATTTTTTTCTAATAAAAGACACAGAACTTCAACCACCATGCTGTATTTGCTGGCCTTATGTGATGGATTTGCAGAGGCAGAGGCATATCTGAGATTTCAGGACACTGATCCAAGATGACAGCATTTTCACCAAATCTGAGGGCTGCCCTTTTGAATCTGTTCACACATGGAGATGCCTAGGGCTCTGCTACTGCACAGCAACATCAACACAATGGCAAATAGAAATCTCTTGGCAAAGCCAGACAGGAAAAACTTGTTGACCTCTCTCTTCTCAGCCCCCAACAAACCTGGAAACTTAAGTCCCTAAAATTTACAACAATATACAAAATACTATATACCACAACATTTCACTGATGAAAAAACATCATGTGTGGTTGTAATAACTTCATTAGGATTCATGTTGTTAGGGGTGGGTGGGTTCTGGGAATGTTGGGTTGTTTTTATATTGCATTGTATCCATTTGTATGTAATTTTAATGCTGTTCGCTGCCCCGATTGCTTTGCAGAGGGGTGGAATAATAATAATAATAATAATAATAATAATAATAATAATAATAATAAATTAATTTAGGGTCCTCAGCCACATAACATATTTTGGGGAACCACTCTCTGCTTACTGCATGCTGTATTAATTTACTCTACCTACAGCATTGTATGTACCAGCTAGACAGTTCACAAAATGCCACTGCTTGTATGAGATGGAATTACATAAAAATGGGCAAATCAGTGTATTTCTATTCTATGTAACTTTTACCTGTATTTACCTGTGTCTATTCTGTTTGGTATCCAAATTAATTTACAATTTGGAGGAAACAACTCATGCAAAAATTGTATTTTCCCAAAATAGACATTTCTAATGCATACTGATACTGATACAGAGGGTTTTTTTAAAGCTGAGAACTGTATTTGAACTTTCGGGAAATGTGAAATTGAGGTAAGGAATGCATGAAAGATCTTACCAAGAACAAATACACTAGCTCTGCTTGCTAGATGGTGATATGCTAGTCATATCCTCTCTGGTTGACACACAGCATCAGTCTCAAGGGGCACTATGGCACTGAATGTACAGTAGCCCAGTGTATTATCAGTGTGGACACTGGCATCTATGAGCCTCCTAGTTCTTGATAGTCTTAACGGTAACCCAATCATTTGCAATAGCATGAAGCAGAGTGGTAGAAAAATACATTCTGAATCAAGTATCAGCTTAGGGGTATGGCTGAAGACATTTGATTGGGGATCAATTTCTTAAAACATTATTGTGTTTGCATGTATTTGTACATGCATCACTGAATACAGTTCTTGGCATCCCTCTGCTTACATGCAGTTGACTTGATTTAAAATATTTCAAGCTCAAGATTTTTAACTCCTCGAGGCTTGGAGGTGAGGGCAGAAAATTGAAGAGCCCACATCTAGCAACACAAGAAGTCCATACATGGTTTTTAAAATGATATTACAAAAACCTTCTCCAAAATCAGATTTCTCTCAGGGATAGCAACCAACAAAACAATCTCTCTCTGGTAAATACAGACAAGAGGAAATGAGATATATTTATGTATAACAAAACTCAAGTTTCTTTTGTGGGATGATGCTATGGTTTTGGCATATCTTCAATATAGGTCTCTTGGGAGGAGGGTTAAAAACAGGGGGTTTTTTGGTTGCTGTTTCTGAAAAGAGGTAGCATTCTTTTTTGAAGTAAAGGTTTTGTTGAGGAATGAGCAAAAATAATCTTGTAGAAAATGAAAAGAAGAAGAAAAGGGCAGCAGGAGAGGAATGGTTGGCTATACTGCAGTGTTGTTGAAGCATTACAGCCTTTCATTCTTCAGAACTGCATTCCCATAGTAGCTCAGGTCACTAATGAAAAATGAGGTTGTTGATTTTAGTCCAGCCTCTAGAGGACTGCAACACAAACCTCACAGTTCAACACAATTAGCAGCTTATTCAGCAGAGACCCAAATGCTAGAACAGCAGGATTCCTCAACATCAGGAGATGAAAGAAGCTTGTCAGAGCTGCAGATTGAAATGTGTACAGTTCTGGCTCATGCTATGCCATGCTTTCATGGTTATTTTTATTAGAAAATAAGTAACTTTGTAAAAAAAAAAAGACTATTGTATCCTAATTCCTGTTTTAAATTTTTCCAAATATATGACTTGCAGTATGACTAATCAATTATTCTTTTCTTGCCCTACTCTATCCTCAGGAATTGATAGTTAGGTAAAGGTTTTCCCCATTGACAAGGTTGTCAAGTCGTGTCTGACTGTAGGGGCGGTGCTCATCTCTGTTACTAAGCCAAAGAGCCAGCGTTGTCAGAGATTACTCTGTGATCATGTCACCAGAATGATTGCACAGAATGCTGTTTATCTTACCACCAAGTGGTACCTATTTATCTAATTGCATTTGCATGCTTTTGAACTGCTGGGCTGGCAGAAGCTGGGACTAATGACAGGAGCTCACTCTATCATATGGCACCTGGGCCTCGAACTGCCAACCTGCTGATCTTGCAATCAACAGTGTCAGTATCTTAACAACTTGAGCCACCACATCCCACTAGTTAACCCTAGCTCTTCTACTTTCCATTATTGCATTTATTTTCCATTGGATAAAGACTGGGACTTTATTATTTGGAGTTTCTACCTCCAACAAATGTGAAACATTTTTTTTTTTAAAAAAATGGGACTACATTTGGCTATTTTAATTCTCAACCCTTCTGGGTTATTTCAAAAGTATCAGAATGGCAAAGAAATGCAGGTGTCCCTCCCTGTTTGCAGTCTTGGGGTCCATGGTCTCACTCTTCACAGACAGTGAGTAGGGAGGTAACAAAATGGTGTGAGCTCCTATGGTGCGCACATGGCCATTGAAATCAATAGGACCCCAATATTGGCGATTTTTCTGATTTGCGGGGGGGTGGGGTGGAACGGATCCCCCATGAATTGGAAGGGACAACTGTACATACATGTAGGAAGAGAGGAGAATTACCTCAAAGGTTTACTATCTGGATTTTGGATAGCAACATAAGCAATAGGTTTATAAATGTGAAGAAACTGGAACTGTGGGCTCTTTCACTAGGAAGTCTTCAGTGCACAGTATTTATCCAAAAGATTCTTCAGAGTCTTACATCTCCTTCCTACAAGAGCAATTTGCTCATTTTACTTTACTGCTCAGAAAAGGACTTTTCTTGGATTCTAGCATCCATTATTTCCACCAACTGGTAATAACGATTCAAATGCATCAAAAGACTCAAGGACAAAAAGATTGATATGAATGAGGGATGAAGATCTTGACATGCTAATTAGTTTTCTGCTTTTCAAAAAAACCAAACGCACATATTAAAAACTCAAATATATTGGCCCATTTCTCCTGCTCATATGTCCAAATTCTGTTTTAACAATTGCTGTGAGGTGTGCTTTCAAATTGTTTCTGACTTATCATGACCCTAAGGCAAAGCTATCATGGGATTTCCTTGCAAGATTCCTCCCCTGAGGTTGAGGGACAGTGACTTGCACAAGGTCACCCAGTAGGTTTCCATGGCTGAGTGGGGATTTGAGTTCTGGTTTGCAGTGTCATCCAGCACTCAAATCACTATACTATACTGGCTGTCCTTACCATTACTTGCTGATAAATTCCATTCTTGGAGAAAGGTCGCACATAAAAAAACAACAACATTAGATATAACTAGATATACCAGTCATTAATCACGCTATATATACATAATATATTGCACAAATATATTATGGATTTCCAACACTGCACAAATGATACATATTTGTTTGATGTATAAATACATGTCTATATAATGCACCATTATAAGGAAATAAACAACCCACTCCTAAGACAAGCCCCCCTAGAATAATCATTTAAATTTGTAACAATCCCAACAATATGATACAAAAATCATTCAGAAGGCTGGAAGAAAATGGAAACCCTGCATGAGAATATGAGAAATTCAATATGAGAAACGGGCAGAGTTACAACAATAGGCACCTCAACAAACTCAACCAAGTTTCTCCTTTGAACTGGATCTGAGATTTCCAATACAGCTCTAAATAGGAAGTCTCACTGAGTTCAACTAGGCTTCCTCCAAGGAAAGTGCATATACTTCTCCAATTTCTTAGCAGTTATTAATCTACATACACACAAACACACACCATATATCACACAAATGGATTTCCAACACTGCACAAATGTGTCCTTCCTCTCTCCCAGCTAACTGCTACTCTTCACCCTCCATGTGATCTGGTGAGTTGCAGAGAAATTTGTTTCCCTGGTAGATGGATGGATGGATGTCATTATGTTAGTGGATGGGTATTATGTGAGGCTGACATACTCTCCATATATGCAGTAAATGGCTGCATGTATCTTATTGGGATCTTTAAGAAGTACAGTCAGCCCTCCATATCCAAGTATTCTGCAGCCATGGATTCAACCATCCATGGCTTGAAAATGTGCAAAACAAAACTTCCAAAAAAAATAAACTATCATTTTGCCATTTTATATAAGATACATCATTTTACTATGTGATTGTATATAATGGAACTTGAGCATCCATGGATTTTTGTATGCACAGGAGGTCCTGGAACCAAAGCTCAGTGGATACCAAGGCCCCACTGTAGTAAGCAGCATGATAAAGTCTATCACATGAACAAAGGAAACTACCGCACCATACATCAGGTCAGGTTAATTTGTCCATCTGGACCACTGCATTGACTGGTAGCCACTCTATGGAGTTTTATGCAAAGATTTTTTTCCAATCAACTACTCAGATCTTTTAATTAGTGTTATTAGGGATTAGAGATTGAACCTTGGACCATATGCATGCAATACAGGTGAGCTATAGTTCCCTCGAAACAATATTAGGGGTCTGTGGCTATAATGATTACAAGTGACATTGGGAAAAAATGTCTGCAATTTATGCTAGGTTTTGCCTACAGTAAAACCAGAGGCAAATTTGTAGATCTCGCTGGGTGAAACATCTGAAGGATTCTGAATGAAGTCAAACAAGTTCTGATAAAAATTAAAGAAGGTTCAGGGAAAAGAAGATTGCACATCCTTATAAAACTTTGAAATTCCACTGAAAGTAACTGTGGAAGCAGGTGGATCCCACTTGAGAAAAACTACTGAAAACCAAAAGAGTTTCTAAAGAGTAGCATTATGCTGCTGCCTTATAAAGCAGAACTATAGTATCAGTTAGCTCAGTGTACAATTTCAGTTTTAAAAGCTTATGGGAAAAATGCTTCTGATTTTCACTGGAAACGTTTAGCTGTTTTCTGAGGGCAAAATCTACATTTTATATAATTGCTTTATTTAACTCTCATGATTTTATTTTTGTTAATAATGCTTTTCCATTATACAGGCTGCTTATCACAGCCAGCAGGCTGCTTATACTTGATTATGCCTGATCCTGCTTGAAAGAATAAACTATTTATCAACAACTGACTTAAAACTAGCAGGACTTGCAATGGTGCAAAGTTGTAAAGACAAGCTGGGAACTCTAAACTCTTTACAATGTTTATTAAGGTCTGAATGATGCCAAGAAATGCATTATTTATCAGCTTAGCACTTGATTAGGTGTTAAATAGCTGTCACAAGAGATTTCAGCAGTAAGTGGGTTGTCTTCCAGCAACTGTCACATTGCTATGTAATCTAGGATAGAGAACTGTGGATTGGAGGAAATACTTACCGTAGCATAGGGATGCAATTCTTCACTGAGTTTCTTCTTTAAGGTAGAAATGAGTAATTTCTGCAAATTTATTCACGCTACAAGAAGGTCTTCAAAAGACATAGTATTTGAAGGTGATTTGCAATTTGGGATGTATTCTGTGCAAAATTCACATGTGGTTATTTTGCACAGAGAACAATATTCTCTGTGCAGGAAACAGCATTTTCTGCATGGAAAATAACATTTAAATACATAAACATTAATTCCTGCACAAAAAATGTTGTTTTCTGTGTAGAAAATGCTATTTTCTATGCAAATCAACATATGCAAATTTTACACAGAACAAATAACAGATTTTGGGCAGGAAGGAGCATTTTCTGTGCAGGGATTAATATACCTACACTGAAATATTATTTTCCATGCACAAAATGCTGTTTCCTGTACAGCAAATGCTGGGTTTGGGGCAAAACCACCATGGGTAAATTTTGTGCAGAATACATCCTGAACTGCAAGGAGTGTCATCAGTCCAAGATTCTTTGCATCAGGTTTAATACTCAACAAACATGTTTTTGGCCATTTTCCAAATGTTTTTATTATTCTTTCCATCCCTACCATAGCATGCCTAGTTTTGTTTTCTGCTGTCTGTCTCAACTGCAGAAAACCCTCAGGGTAGGTGATTTGGTGAAATGGAGAAATGCTGCTACAGCTAGATCCATGTACCTGTCATGTTTTGTGGGCTGACCTACTGCCTTTCTTCCCTTTCTCTGTAGGGTGGTCTACTGCCTATACAAATAGGTAGAATATGACAGAGAAAAGTAAGGAACAATTTTCGGCAGAGAGAGATTACAGTAAATCCTGGCAGCAAGCGAGGAACAAGGCAATGAGATAATCCCCATGCTCCAAGAGGCACTTCATGGTACAGAAAAGTTAGCTGAAAGGAAATGGAAAGGCTGTAACTATGTTGTCCAGTGGTGAAGCATGATCCTGGGCTAGCAAAAACAAACAGAAGCAAAAATTAAAGGGATTCAACAACAGATGTATACATTTTATTTTTAAATTTTTAAATTATATCATATTGTGTCTATTTTTATTAATTAAATTACATCCTGCCTTTGTTTCTGCATGGAATTCAAGGAGGCAGTGGGATTCAGTCCATCTCCCATGAGCTCAAAGGCCAAAACTGTGCCAGGTCCAATCACTCTCACTAGATAACTCAGTTTTCCTGAATGTTGTGACAACAGTATGTTCTGCTGTTAGTTTATAGATTATAACTGAACTTGTGAATGCAGCATATTTTCCTATATATGTCTATTTTCCTGTATGTTCCTTATGCCTTTGCTATGTGTGAACAACAACTCCTGTTGCCATTCTCCAAGAATCTAGGACCCTTCCATCTCCAAAATAACAAGGAACATCAGTTCATACCTGCTGTTTCCCATGATGAGACAGAAGGCATCTGTATCACTGTGCTAAGAAGTGGAAGCAGGAAAAAAGCTCCTTATGAGGAGGTATGCATTCCTTGTAGCTCTACCAGACTGACTACAGAAACCCTGAGATCACTTGGATTGCCAGCCCTAATCACCAACCATTAACCATGATGCTGAAATATTCAGACATTCGAGCTCAGATGCAAAATGTCATTTAGTCCATGGTTTAACCTATTAAACCATGGACTAACTTTGGATGATGTAACACATAGCTACTCTGATTTCTCTTCAATAGGCTCAAGGCAACAGCCTTATTTATGCTCACAGGTAGGAGCTTATAGCACCGCTAAAATAAACCTTCTTACCTCTCCCGACTTTAATCTTAATTTGAGTGGCATCCGGATACTATCAAAGGGATTTTGCTGCTGAATCCGCTGCCTGCTTCCAGCCTGAGTTGAGGCCAAATCCCAGGGGCACTCAGTGCACCTCTTTTCAAAACCAGGAGTTTTCTGATTTAAGAAAATGGCCACCGGTGTGCCCCGGGGACTCAGGCTGGATGGAGGTGGCAGATTTTGTGGCAAAATCCCTGTGATTGTATCTGGATGCCACTCGAATTAATACTGAATTCGGGAGAGTTAAGAAGGTTTATTTAGTGGTGTATTAAGCTCCCAAGTATGTGCGGAAGGGCAGGCTAAAAAGAATTACTGGCCCACGACTCCCAGTTTGTTTAATTTTCAGCCATTGTCAGTTGTTTGGGATAGTGTTTGGAGTTTCTGATATGGGTGACTGAAACTAGCGGTTGGTGGTCCCTGGAACCATTTCTGGATGAAAAATAACCACAAATCTGTCTGAATTAAAAAAAAAAAAAAGAACATAAAGGACTTGGAAGTTGCAAATGTGTCTCACATTATGTCTGTGTCAGCTCATCTCTGGGGCAGCATGGATTTGACTTTTACACACCCCTAACACCAAATTACTACTTATCACAACTTAAACATGCCCGTACATCTCTTGTACCTGGATACAAATGCAATAATAAAAATGCACACAGAAATGTCATAATAAAAGAGATCAACTAAAACTGCCAATTTCCTTCAGCTAACTTTTTTTAAATAAGATTTTTAATCCAGTACTGCTGAATCACTTTTCACTTCCCAAGACTAACACAACATTTTAATATAGCCATATAACCATGTTTTGGATATAATTAGTTGTCATATGTTGTTCAGAGGCTACTGGAGCTTCTGCCAGACTGGGAGGTCAACTTTTAAGATGGACTTGCCATATTCTACAGGAACATAGAGCATTTTTCTACCTTGATTTTCATTCTTCCAGGAGAGCAAGGATCAAACTCTCATACAGCAGTGAAGATACTTAGAGCTATCTAATAATGCTCATGATCTCAAGTCCAGCTAGTCGGGACTGACTGAGGATGATAAGAGCCTTGTCAGTCTCCCTACTGAATAATTCCAAATCTTTCTTGATCTTGCACAAAAAGCCAGCAAACCCTATTGCTGCCACTTGAATTTAAGAAGTTGTTTTTGCTGTCAGTTGATCTCTGGGTTTAAAATATAACTCCCTTGGTTTCTGTTGAGTATAAACCATTGCTTGTGCTCCTGCACCATTTAACTCTAGACTTGAGGCTGAAAACAACAGAGGAGACAAGTTTCCTATTAAAAGAAATTAATTAAAACTAAGATCCATATGTCAAGGCTCAGCCACTATTATGGCAGCTTTTTAAGAGCTGGCATGTGGACAAGTTTCCCATTGTTAAAAATTATCTTACAACTTTGTCCTTTCTATATAGATTTCAGTCCCACAAATTTCATGGACTCAATCTTAGGAGGATATGACATTTTCTTGTGTTGAATGAGAAAGTTTCTCAACTGTCTGAAAAACTCAGTGGAGAAAATGCAAGAATTTTTAAAAATTTATTTATTTTGCTTTCGGGGGGAGTCACTTGTGCACATAAACTCAATATTTTTGCACTGAAAATAGGATATTTTTCATATAATAATTCTGTGCAATTAATTCCAATTTATTTATTTATTTATTTATTGTGGGGGAATCCGAAATGAGAAAAATCCAAAAATGCATTAAAACTTTCATAATCCCATATGGTCAGGATAAAACCTTTTGGAAGTATTTGTTTTTGCCTGTGTGATTTTTTTTTTTTAAAGTGAAGATTTACATCCCTCCTTAGGACTCTTCCTATTTTACTAAAAGGCATATTAACAGGTTAACCAGCTACACATTTTGAATTTCTCTAAATTACAGGTTTAACATCCTGATGGCTATCAAAAGTGTTTTGGGGCAAAATGTGGTACAAAAAGCTCCTCATCCAGAAAAATTAACAAAGAAGAACCAAAGAAAGGAAATAAACACACACACACAAACCAACTTATGTTACCCTCCAATATAAATGAAAAAGAAAAGAATTGTTCATGGATTAAATGAAGCATTATTTCATATCTCTATGTTATGGAGAGGATAATAGGCCAGATGCAACAGAGAGATTTTAGGTGGGGGAAATAAACATACACTTTTGACCTTGTCTTTCCCCTTGAGATTCATGCAGAACATCCCCATTGAAAGGCTGGTGGAAACAGTGGAGGGGGGAAATTATTGTTATTACAAAAGAGATGCACAGAGTAAAGAAATATTAGCTTTCTGCCCTGATTCTTTTGAATGCAAGTAACAGTAAGTCAAACAAGCAGGTTGATTTTTTTTTTAATACTTAAATGAAGAGTAACAACAGATGGAGAAGAATCAAGAAAATGATGTAAATAATAGTGTTGAACTTTGGATGCTTGCAACCTAGGTTCATAATCTTACTCTACAAGTGATCCTTTGGATAAATCACTCTCTCATAATAAATCTCACAGGGTTTTTCTGAGAATAATGTAAGGCAAACCCCTCAGTTCTTACAAATACATGTGATAACATAAAAAAAGCCCCTGTAACAATACTGTAAGAGGTTGAAAAAAAGGAGGTGGTGCTGGGGTGAGTATGGGAGGATTGGAGTTTCAATAACTAGAAAATCAAGAAGATGTGCACAATGTGTTTTAGAAAAATGAGGTCTACTCAGCTGTCTGCCCGCACTGTACATTGGAGGAGCCTTCTAAAGCTTTTTCCTAGGAGCAACTTCCTGTACAGTAAACGTTAAGTACTGCTTCCATCAGATGACTGGTAGGCAAAAAAGCAGTGAGATGGAAGTGTTGTTCAAAGGAGGAAAAACACTTTCCATTCCGTACTGTTTCTGAATGAAGCTAGGGTTAGCAAGTCAGTTGTTAAAAATGTGCAAGTCATGAGACAAGTTGAGTCAGTGTGTCACGTATTGCTGACTTGAGTCCAAGTAAAGATAAGGGGGTTGCAGACTGCCAGAAATAGTGTGAATTCAGTCCACTTTTAGGGTTAGGGTTAGAGTTAGGGAACCATGGGAACTGTATTTTATTGTGGCATCAGAGTTGTCTGACAGAGAAGGCTCAATGTCTCAGAAAAATAACAGTTCCCATGATTCCCTAGCACTAACCCTAACCCTAAAAGTGGACTGAATTCACACTATTTCTGGCAGTCTGCAACCCCCCTTAGTTAAGTTACTTGTATCCAACTTCAGTCTGAGTCAGTTGAGTTGAGTCTATGTCATTGTTCACTGGTTAATAGCTGACAAATCCATTCACAAAGGCTTAGTGACTTAGTGTGGGTGAGTTAGGGAAGAGGTTCCTAAGAAGAAAGGAAGCCAAGTGGCAGACAAAGGTAAATCCTAGTTTAATTCTGACTAGAGTAGACCTGTGGAACCAGTTGGATTTACCCACATATTGACTAACCATTCAACAAGTGATTCAGTGGGTCTGCTTAAACTGGGACTGACCAACATGATTCCAGCCAGTGATTCTAGTGGCAGGATATTTGAAAGAAGAGGATATTCAGCAGTTTACTCAGGTACAAGAAGGATCTCAGTAAATGGGAGACATATGCCATGAGGAAAGTACAGGCAGAGAAGACAAGTTATTAAGGAAACAAGAGATCAATAATAAAAGTCACAGATAGGTACCAAGGAGCAGAGGTAGATATATGAAAGGAAAGTGGGAGGACGAAAGAGAAACTTGAGTGCTGAATAGTGCAATACACAGGGATTTTCCTCCCACAGCTCTTCCATACTGCAGAAATAAAGCAGTTTGACACCATTTAAACTGTAATGGCTCCATGCTGTGGAATCCTGGGATTTGTAGTTTGGTGAGGTCTAGTGCTCTAGTGCTTCACCAAAGTACAAATCCCAGGATTCTGTAGAAAAGAGTCATGATAGTTAAAGTGATGTTGAACTGCTTCATTCATGCAGTGTAGATACAATCCCAGACATCCTGCTGGTCAGTATAAGCATAACATTTACATGAAAACAGAGAGTTCCCTGTGTGCATCACTATTCAGCACTCAAGTTTCTCTTTGTTCCTCCCACTTTTCTTCCACCAATATCTAGCCTCTGCTCCTTGGGAACTATGAGTGACTTTTGTTATTGGTCTCTTGTTTCCTTAATAACTTGTCTTCACTGCCTGTACTTTCCTCATGGCATGTGTCATTTACTGAGATCCTTCTTATTTATATCTGAGAAATTAGAAGCTACATTAGAAGCTATACTTTTTTAAATTAAGAAACTGTGTACAGTATTAAATGCTTGGGTTGTGGAGCTTTCCAGACCTTGATCTGGCAAACCCGTGGGATGCATTGCTTCCTTTCCCCCAAAGCAGTTGTCCACCAATCCTCAGAGCCTGAAAAAAAATATCTCCATTTAGCAGGACTGCTTAGCTGTATGTGAACAGTAACTAGTGCCCAGGTCATAGGAAAGCCAAATCATTTAATATCACACCACAATCAATTTGCTTGAAATGTTTTCTTCAGACTGTTTCCTGAACATTCCCCCCTCCAATATATATATTGGAGTGAGTAATACTGAAATACTGAATAACAAAATAGGGAATTGAACACAGCTTGTTCATTGCTATCTTTAGCAACCAATTAGCTGAGCTGATGTAATATCTATGAATGCTCACATTCCTACTGCCAGGAAATCTAAAATGGGGATTAGAACTATTCATGAATAGTAGTATGGGACAAATGAAAGGTCAGTTCAACTGAGTTTTAAATGATAATGGGAATGGGACAGGAAGAACTGTATGGAGAAAGTTAAAATAGGTTTCAGAAAGCAGGAAACCTGAGAATCCTGGAGCCCAGCAGTACGATGACTAGTGGATAAATTAAATAATATATGGAGTAAAATAGAGAAACTTTGGTAAAAGACAGATGGAGAAGCCAAAGGTATGTGGGAAAGACAAAGGGGGAAAGAGGGGAAAAGACTCTAAGGAAATTATGGGATCATTAGGGGGAGGATGGTAAACTGTAATATACATAGCACCTAAAATTATATTTGGATGACACTTTAATCCACAAGGAGCAGTCAGTTTTCTCAGTGAGAATTTGACACCAAGTTTGTGGAACGTTGTTTAGATGCAGGGTAAGAAAGCACATAAATTGAATACATTTGCTGACTATCTCTGTGGCTGAATGGTAACACCAAGGAAATAAACCCATATTGGAGTTTGAGATTCCTCTAATAATTAAGTTGAAGAATAACAAATATTAGAAAATTTGTGTAAGTTAATAGCTGGAAAATATGAAAGAATACCATTACCATCTTGCATGTTACCAGGAATGAGAAAAACTGAGAGAGCAGAGGGAAATGGCTTAAAGGAGCAGTGTGAGGAGTAGATTTAACTCCCATCTCTCAAATTTCTAATGTTATCTCCTTCTGTTGTTAAAAGTTAAATATACCCTATGTTAGAGCCAAACATATTCACATCTAACACATGCTGCTTTGGTCTTCAATCACTGCCATTCAAAGAACAGGGAAAACTGATTTTCAAAAAGTGGAGAGAGAGAAAAAGAACATTTCCAACTGTTCTCTTTCAGGGTGGCGCCTGCTCCAGAAGGTATACCAATGATTCAAGATGTTGAGAGTTCTTGTAGCACCTTTGAGACTAACTGAAATAAAGAAGTTGGCAGCATGAGCTTTGTAGACTTCAGTCTACTTCCTTGGATGCATAAGAGTACAGGCAAAGGAGAAACCAAGCCAGACCAGGGTAAAAAAAAAGAAAAAAAGAGTTTGAAACAGTATAAACATGGACAGTAAGTAAAAAAACACAACAGTCCAATAAGGGTCCAAAGCCAAGGAGGGAATCACTGAAGGGAAGAGTCCGAGGAACAAGCTGAAGGTCAGAGAATGTACAGTACCACAATGGTTATGTCTACATTTCATAAATAATCTAGTTTGACACTTCTTTAACAACCATGGCTGTTCTGGGATTTGTAGTTTTGTGAGATACACATCATTCTTTGTCAAAGAGCTCTGATGCTACAACAAAGTACAAATCCCGGGATTCCATGGCATTGAGCCATGGCAGTTAAAGTGGTGTCAAACAGGGTTATTTCTGAAATGCGGCCAATGTTGAAAAGAGATAACAGGTCTGTTGTCTTGCAGCAAAAAGACAGCCTTCATTCTGTTGATTTACAGCCAGATATAAATGAGCACAGCTGGACTCATAAACTCATCTGTCTTTTAAAAAGGATACCATGGGAGGTCCTGCTGACACTTTAATCTCTGATATTCTGACAGGTGCAATATCTCTGCCTCCTTGTCAGGATCCACATGGGATGGTCCAGGTTCTGCATCCAAGGTCTATCAGCCTTCCCTTGTTCAAAGTCAGGGCTATCAGCTCTTTCTGGCTCTGACTGGGGCCAGAGATCTGGGCTCCTTCCCTTTCCTCATCAGAGGAAGCTCCTCCAGGTAGGACATGAGGAGAATCCTGGCCACAGTCTTGGTTTCAAACCCAATGAAAAGCCACTGGTCTTTTCTTACATTGCTCAACCAAGGAGTAAAGTGAGTGAGTGTGTGTGTGTGTGTGTGTGAGAGAGAGAGAGAGAGAGAGAGAGAACTATTATAGGAGGAAGAGAGAATAGATGGGGAGCCTGTAACAGCAGCCGTGATAAGGTCAGTTGCAAGCCAAAGCAACCATCAATGGTACTTCTTGCTTTGCTTCCCCATTCAGTCCTGCTGGCCACTACATAGCTGTGTCAGATGGAGGGAGTAGGGGAAATGCTGAACAAGGAGTGCCACTGGTAACTGTGTTCTGACACAGACATGGATGGCCACCCTCCATCTGTCCTGGAGCCAACGTGGGTAATTGCTCTCTACAAGGACATCAGGTAGATCCAGTGGTCCCCAGACTTTGTCCTTAAAGAGATTTTGGACTTCAACTCCCAGAATCCCAGACTATTCGCCAACTTGGCTGAGGCTTCTGGGAAATGAAGTCCAAAATCCCTTAAAGGGCACAGCTTGGGGACCACTGGTAGACTACCTGAATGTCCCTAAGGGGTTTCCTGGATCTGCCACCACTCCCACAGCTATGTCTGCTACCCCTGCTGCCACCTTTAAACCTTAGGACCAGTTCCGGAAATGGTTTTCCTCCTCCTCCTCCTCCTCCTCCCTCTGCTGATGCCTTATCTAGTAGCTGACAACCAGTGGATTGTGACTTTTGAGAACAATCTTGTGAACAAAAGATTGTGAATCCGCTGGTCTTGCCACTGATCATTAAAATGCGAGTACACTTACACATTTGAATTGCCTTAATACTCAGCATAATATTTGAAGTACCTTCTTTGATTAAACAACAAACAAATCTTGATGGTCTTCAGTTCCTATTATGCTTTTTTCTTGTTTTTTTTAATCACCCCAAATATTACTGGAAGGACTCTGAAATCCAGCAGTGACAAGGACACAGGGACAGATCTGTCTAAGGAGGCAATGAAGCTGAGATTCACCACAAAACAGAAGACTCTTAGTTCCAAGATGTAAGGGTTTTTAAAACCTAACACCCAGAAACTGGAGCCCTCTCACAAAGGGTTTGGTATATTGACCTCCACAACATTTGTTGTTGTTGTTGTTGTTGCTGCTGCTGTTATATGCCTTCAAGTTGATTCCAATTTATGGCAACCCTCAGGTGAACCTATCATGGGTTTTCTTGGCAAGTTTTTTCAGAGGGTGTTTGCCATTGCTATCCTCTGAGGCTGAGAGAGTGTGACTTGCCCAAGGTCACCCAGTGAGCCTGGGTTCAAACCCTGGTCTACAGAGTCACAGTCCAGTGCTCAAACCAGTACACCACACTGGCTCACCCAAAAAGCTTACACTCCATCAAACCAGTGCAGCAACACAGAGAGCATATCCAGCATGAGTTCAGGTGGAGGAAAAAACCCTAGGCCACTGGGCTAGGCTATCGTTCAAAGCTGTGCGCTAGGCATTGAAAGACTATTCAAAAATATTTGTAAATGGTCAAAAACATGTTTCTCTGGTATAAGGAAACCTTGACAGGAGTATCCCTGAATGATGAGAGTCTTTGAAGTTTCCAACTTAAAATTCCATTTTCTGCATAAAAATCCCAAGTGCAAATTTTGTGCAGATTTCCAATTGTAGTTTCCAAAGATTTTATCACAACAAGAAGAAAAAAACTAAAATTATTTGTTGATTCCTTCAAGCACAAAATTAGTAAAGAATTACATCCCTACTCTGCACTCTATGGCAAAAGGAAAATCCATGAGAAGTGTAGTTGGTCAGCTCTCAGTGAAATCTTAGTGTAACAAATGTTTGGCTCAATGGTTTCTCTCCAGGGTCCTGAAAAACTACCACCACAAACATCCTTTGTTTTCAGGAATTCCAATTGTGCTGGAAACCTGTCTTTTGGTTTCTTGCCTATCCTCTCTTTTCTCCCCAAATGTCTTGTAAGAACAGCACTGTCCTGGTCTGCCTATGGGCTCTTCATTCACAAGACTGGACAATCAGCAGAGTTTCCTCTAGATTTAATCTATGCATTTCATATAATTATCCTCAAAATGCAGCTACCATTAGCCTGCATATGTTTTGTTTCAAGAAGATCACAAGCAACAGCACAAATTAACTGTTTCAGGAAACTGAGGGCCTTTGCAGACTGCCAGAAATAGTGCAAATTGAGTCCACTTTAAGGGTTAGGGTTAGTGCTAGGGAGTCATGGGAATTGTTTTTTTTCTGAGACATTGACCCTTCTCTGTCAGAGAGCTCTGGTGTCACAATAAAATACAGTTCCCATGATTCCCTAACCCTAACCCTTAAAATGGACTCAATTTGCACTATTTCTGGCAGTCTGCAAAGGCCCTAAATCTATCCTTCAGTCACAGAAGTTAACAGGAACATATATACACACACACACACAACACATTTGCAGAAGCTCTTCTGCATCCTATGCAAAAGGATTAAAAGTTAATTGGTACAAATTTAAGCAATGTCATTTCTTTCATCTTCAAAAACATACATAATCTGGATACCAGATCCTTACTGCTGTACAGTTGTCCTTCCCCATTTGCAGACTTCAAGACCGCAGTTTTGCTCTTCATGGAGAGGGACAGGTGCCTATATTTAAAATGGCTGCACATGCCATTAGTTTCAATGGGGCTCCAATATTAGTGAGCTGCCATTTTTGCAGAGGGGTCCAGAACAGATCTTCCACGAATTGGGAGGGACAACTGTATTTAAATGAAATTTTCCTAAAACATGAACAGAAAAAGCTACAATAAAAACATAACTAGAGTATAGACTACAAAATACCAGTACTTACCTATAAAGAAAATAATATTTAGTAAGAGCATATACTAATATAGCTGCGTAGTCATCCAGCAAAGAAGGTGATGTCTAGGACACCCACTTCTTTTGCAGCAAATGAATGGCAATAGCATTTGACAGTGTATTGTAATTCCAGTTCACTTTTTTTTCCTCCTTTACCTCTAGCACTCTCACATTCCATAAATGGCACAAAGTAAGTCCATAAATAGTAATGTGGTAGTTAATTGGGCCAAAGCCATATTTCTTTATTTCTGTAATGCTCCTGATGCTATTTCAACTCTGCCAAGCTGACTATAGTGAAAGTAGCAACATTTAAATTAACCTTCCTGAAATGCTGTCCCATCACATTTCAAGGTCAAACTACACCACTGCAAAGAATATATATGCACAGTCTACCATACTGTTTCATTAGCATACACTTTGGAATGACAACAGAATTCGTAACCGCTTCCCCATAAATCTGTTGGTTCCTTGTACATGAATGTCAACTGCTATTAGATACTTTAAGAATTTCATCCTTTGGCTTTTTAAATAAATAAAAAACCTGATATCAAGCTTTAAGGTAACATGATTATAAGGGGAAAAATGCAGGACAATTTTCTAGTAAAAGTTCATAAAATACGTTTATAGATAATGTTCTGATAAAAGCTCATAACATACCTGGCATTTTGGGGTGGTGAAAATACAATCTATTTATTTCAGCAGATCAGAAATAACTACAGTCTGTTTATTTCAATATAATCACTTTGGCAAGTAAGCAAGGGGTTCCAATCCAGGCCATGTCTCCTTTGATTACTTTAGAGGGGAAAAATGTAACTGCTAGCTCAATCTTTTTTTAAAAAAAATTAAATTTTTATTAAAATACACTTTTCTTTCACACATATCATAATGAAATATTCATATCATTTTCAATATATATTTACATTATGTACAATTGACTTCCACCGAATCTCCGGTTTGTCCTCAACTATTTTCCAATTTACTCTTATTGTCTTCACATTCAATGTATTATATACTCTTTAGATCCTCTGTGTGCTACAACACCAGCTTTAGCATCTTTGATAATTTATATATAGATATCTCAGTACCTTTGTATTGATGTTTCCACACATTTATTTAATAATATTCATTTCGATACATTCTTCCAGGGAAAGGCAACCTAAGGCCCGGGGGCTGGATGCAGCCCCCTGAGGCCTTTGGACCGGCCCCAGGCCGGTCCTGCCACCGCCACCACCACCACCGCCACCGCCACTGCCGCCACCCCCCACCTCCGCCCGCCATGATGATATTGATTATTGTTGTTATTACTTGTTCTTGGGGTTTTCTTGGCAAAATCTCCACAAGGGTTTTGCCATGGCTTTTCTGGGGCTGAGAGAGTGTGCATGCATTTTTTTAAAAAAAAATTAAAAAAAATATTTTTATTTATTTATTTATTTATTTATTTATTTTTGGTGCTTCGGCCCCCCAATTATCTGAGGGACAGCAACCTGGGCCCCGGCTCAAAAAGGTTGCCTACCCCTGCTTTACACAGTTAAGTTTTCTTTTTTACAGTATTGCAGTATTGGGGTCCAGTCTTGTTCAACTTTTTCTAAATTTTGCTTTTTCAGTCTTGCCGTGAGTACATCCATACTCATCATTTCAATAAGTCTTGTAAGCCATTTGCTAATTAAAGGAATTTCCATCAGCTTCCATTTTTTTGCTAATGTTATTCGTGCTGACGTTATCATATATAACAGTATTCTTCCATACTTCTTTTCTGTCTTCTCCGAAATCTTATTCGTCATGTTCAATAGATATATTTCTGGTAATAAGTCATATTTTATTTTAAATATTTCACATATTGTTTTGTGAACATTCATCCAATATTTTTTAATTCTATCACAGTTCCACCATATATAAGCCAGCTTCCTGCAGTTTGATTACATTTCCAACATCTGTTGTTGCCAGTTTTAGAAATTTTTGCTAGTTTTGTTGGTGTTAAATACCATCGTTGTTCCATTTTAAGATAATTTTCCTTCAAATCTTGGCATTGAGTAAACCTTTGCGTCCTTTTTCTTGCCCATTCCCAGCTTTCTAAACTGATGTCTTTTCCAAAATCTTTTGCCCATCTGATCATTGTCTCTTTTACGGCATCTTGTTCTAATTCTCTTTCTTGTAATATCTCGTAATATTTAGAGGTTAATTTTTTCCGTTTTGTTTTATCACTTTATCCAATTCATTTTCGGTTTCTTCAAATCCTACTTCTTCATAATCCACTTTGAATCTATCTGCCAGCTGTTTATATGGAAACCAATGGATATTTTTATCCAGTTCTTTCAGGTCTTCTATTGGCTTTAATTCATATAATCCTCTTCTCGTGTTTTTTAAAATGTTTCAATATCTCAACCAGTCTGGTAGTTCTCGCCATCTTCAAAAAAAAAAAAAAATGCTTCCTGATGTGACACCCATAAAGGTAATTTTCTACAGAATTTGTCTTTGACATAATGTGTATTTCCACAGATTGGAAGCACACCCTGAAGGACTAAATGCACAGTCTGGGTAAAGGTTGTTAGGATATTGTTATTATAGTATTTATTACATTGATGTCATGATATTGTTAGGATTTTGTTATATTGCTTTTATTGTTGCAACTTTTTTATTTTATTTTTTATTTATTGAGTGCATTTTAATAAAATTAAATAAATAAATGCACAGTTTGGGGGTTGTTTTGCTCAGTCCAAATGGAGAACATCAAGTGGCAGTGATGACCAGAACAGCTTTTTATCAGCTTATGCTTTTATACGAACAGCAAACTTTTGGGAAGGAGAGTGCTGCCATATCCTTTAACTATAATACAAGGATCCTCCACTGCTTATAGCACCACACAATCTTGTCTGCTGTTCCCAAATCTATCTGAATGGCTGCCCTCAGATGAAGATACTCTTCAGAGGAATTAGTGTATTTGGACAAATTATGTACATTTGTGTGAATTTCTTAATATATGCAAAGTGCAAAAATGCAGTGTATCCTGCAGAGAAAAATGTGTTTTCCACAAAAGACACTACTGCCTGCAGAAAAATGTTATTGGGGGCAGGGTTGTGGAGAAAACATGTTTTCTGCCACAAAGGACATTTCCTATGAAAAATAACCATACATATTTCTGCACAAATGAATTTTCTTGAAGAGTGTTCCAAAGTACCAACAGTACTTGAAAAACTACACAAAACCCCTCATATTATTTTCACTGCAGGAATAATCCAGTTTGACACTACTTTATCTGTCATGGCTCAATGTTATGAAATTCTGTGAACTGTAGTTTTGTGAGGTTTTAAAAAAGAGGCTGGATGCCCAATTGTCAGGAGTGCTTAGATTGTGTCTTTCTGCATGCCAGAGGGTTGGACTGGATGACCCTTGGGGTGTTTATGATTCTATGAGACATTTAGACTTTTATGTTATAGAGCTCTGGTGCCACAACAAACTACTGTTCCCAGAATTCCATAGCATTGAGCCATGGCAGTTAAAGTGGTATCAAACTGGATTATTTCTGCAGTACAGATGCACTTTCTGTGGGGAGGAAATTGATGAAATTATTTATTTTTGCATGTAGGAATAAAGTAGGTAAAGCTTTACATCCCTAGTTGTGATGTAATCCTATTTTGGTATTTTGGAATTAAGTTCTGGCCATCACAATAAAAAGAATAGAATTCAAATTGCTCTACTGGTTTCAGCAAGATACGATCACAATTCATTTCATAAAGGATTGTCTTCCAGTGCTGGCCTCTTGGAGCAAAAACAACACATATTTTTGTGACATTTTGTAAAGTTTTGATGAAATGGATGGAAGTTCACAAATATTTATATCTTAATAAATGTTTTAGTTTTCAAGACACCACAGAGCTCTTTTGCTGTTTCAGCTGGACTGATGCCAAGATTTCTAACTGCATGAACACATCTCCTAAAAGGTTCAATTCTAATCTGAATTCAGAAGAGAATTATGGCATGAGGAAATGCTGTAATTTAGTTTTACCTTGGGGAGACCACATTCCATCTACATCTGTCTTTATGAAAACAGAGGACAAGAAATGCAGGGTGTTTGAAAGGAAGGTATAAAGGCTCAATAATGCACCTTGTTCTGCCAGACTGCACTACAGGGAAAAATTTGTTTCTGCCTTATCATTTTTATTCCAAAGAGTATAACTGCCAACACAGTTATTATTCATACAAAGTGTGACAGCAGTAGCTCTCAGGGACAGATTCTGGACTATATGAATGTTCACCTAGAGCCGTAATAGTTAGCAACTGCTCAGGTAACTGAAGACGAAAAGGGATGGCTATTCACTCTTTCTTGAAAAGCAGCAAATCACCTGAGACCAATGCTGCCAGTGCCGATTAAAGCATTCAGACTCATAGGTGAGGATTAGTGCCTGTACACTATATCGTCTGTGCGAAACAGATGATCTTCTCCTAAAATTTGACTGCAAGCTAACAAATATAAAATTGAAACAGCTGAGCCAGCCATATACAGCTGCAGGTCGGCCTCTGCGGATCCATATGGAGACTATATAGCATGGTTGCAGTATTATTTGAGCTGGATTTGCTTTTGCCTGAAAATGCCCTGTTTATACAATGCAATTAAAAGACAAAAACCAAAGTATAATTTTGCATATTTAAATTTGTTTTCCAGTCATTCAAGCACTGCCATTGTTTTTCTTCCTGGCCCAGCTTTGATGCCATTGGCACAATGCTCTGGCTCATTAGTCTGAAGCAGAACTACTTGGAATTAAGCCATGACAATTTCAATGACATTTACTTCTAAGTAAGATCCCAAGCTAGAGGGCTGTTACTCTCAGCATAAAAAACAAAATAAAACAAAAATCCTATTCAATCTGTTCCCAGTATTTCATTATTCTGCACTGTAGGCCAAATCTGCTTTCTTTCTATGTCCTCTTGCCACCCTTTAGAAGTCATATTGTGCTGAAATACAGGGGCAGGACTGGTTACATGGCAGCAACTTCAAACTGAACCATGTGGAACAATGGGCTCTCAGTATTTCCTGGGGTTTGGTTCCAGGCCCCTCATGGACACCAAAATCCATCGATGCTCTAGTCTCATTATATAGCAATGGTGTTTCTTTTATAAAATGGCAAAATCAAGGTTTGCTTTTTGGATTTTGTTTTGATAGTTTCAATCTGTGGATGGTTGACTCTATGGATGCAGAATCCATGGGTACAGAGGGCCAACTGTACAACAGACATGTTCACCAGCTCACCCTGAGGCTCAGGTGATTTTCTCCATGTCCTTGTGCTACAGCATTAAGAATCCACCCAACACACAGTTTCCCACTTCTCAAAAGTGACAGACATTTGCTCATTTAAACTATCCATCAAGCTTTAATCTTCATAGAAGGAAGTTCACAATGTCTTCAGACAAAGACTAATAAAACTTCCAGAACATGAGAATAGCCAGCAGACAACTACAATTAAATAGCCAGTTTCTGATTCAAATTCTCAGTGTCCTCTTTAAGAGGAAATTTCACAACACCTCTTAAGAAAGTGTTGTCAAAACTGAAATAAGAATGGAAAAATAAAAGACATTGTCAATCATCTTTTCTTCACCCTTATGATAATAATCCCTTATATAAAAAAATCACCTTTATAGTCCCTATTTAAGTGCTACTTTCCTTGTGCACAAAGTAGAGCATAGTTGTTGCTTTAATTCTCTCATGGTGATGGTGATGTGTGTATGTGTGTGAGAGAGGGTGGGGCTGCATCTGCACTGCAGAAATAATCCAGTTTGGCATCAATTTAAGTGCTGTGGCTCAATGCTATGGAATTCTGAGAACTGTAGTTTGTTGTGACACCACAGGTCTCTCACAAATATCTCACAAAACTACAAATCCCATATCATTCAGCCATGGCTGTTAAAGTGGTATCAAATTGCATTATTTCTGCTTTGTGGATGCAGAGACAGAGGTCCAAAACACACTGCAGAAAAAACCAGTTTGATACTGCTTTGACTGCCCTGGTTCAGTGCTAGGGAATCCTGGGAATTGTAGTTTATTGTGGCACCAGAGTGCTGTGACAGACAAGGCTAAATGTCTCACAAAACTACAGTTCCCAGAATTCCCTAGCACTGAGTTAAACCAGTCTCAAACTGGATTATTTCTGCAGTGTGTTTTGGACCAGACAGAGAGAAACTGTACACACACACACACACACACACACACACTTTAATAATAATAAAATAAAATCTTTCTGAACAGAAGGCATCCTTTGGACCTGATTCAGTTCCCTGGACTTATATTTGGGAAGAAAAACAACCCAAAAAACATCAGTGTACAACCAGCACATCTATTGCACATATGAGATCCTTCAAAATTTCAGGGATTAGCAGCAAAACCGTATCACAGCCCAATACTGTCACTGTTATTAACCTGTCCTTAACACTGAACTTCCATCATGGAGTGTGCAACACATCTATCCAAATGTAACTGGCTTTTTAGGCAACAGCAGCTAAGATGTCCAAATCCCAAATTTCTAAACTACAGTTTCACAGCCAGGAAGGAAGAATAGGTCCTCCCTTCCTTGGTGCTTATGTCGTGGTTTAATTAACCCAGTACTGTACATCCAATACAGTAATCTCTGCATTACTGATAGTCTTAACTGTGCTTCAGCCCAGGGTGAGCAGCACTGAACCATCATTTAGTGCACAGAAAGAATTTCTTATTCCCAAATGTTTAAGAATAGCAACAACAAAAGGAATTTGAAGCAACCAGGAGTGGAATTTCAAGGACTATACATTAAAGTCAGTTCTAGTCATGAAAATAAATTCCTGGGATCAGAACTGTTTAACACTAGATATTATGTCTTTTGTGACATGCTGCAGTTTGTGGTTCTTAGGATTCTAGTTAACAAATGAACAACACGATAGATCCAACTTGCCCAAAGTCTGCTCTCTCCTCCCTTGGATGTAAGTAGCAAGGAGGGAACAGAAGGTAGCATATTGACCAGTTAATCTGCACATAGACTTGGATTTAAAAATTTACACAGCTTGGAACACATCCAGGAGAAATAAGAAGTTAGTTCCTTATCATATGCTCATATCCACCTTGAATTTTGGGAATAGGATACACTAATTCCATGTAAACAAAGCAAACAATGCATTGAAACTTCAAGCCCAACAAAACCTCTTGGGATGATTTGCAGGGATCTGTGTTCAACATACTATATGAGAGATTTTACCACTTAGGGTGGGAGAGAGATTTGCACTTTGGATTTTATTTTTTTTAACATAAGTCCCATTTTAAAAAAAAACCTGTGCAAAAAACCCTTGGTTTTTGTACAAAATAAGATTTTCATGCAGAACGCAATATTTTATGGGCAGTAATATTGCTTCTACATTAAAAAAAAAACAGATGTTTTACAAAATTTATTTATTTATTTATTTATTTATTGGGTGGGGGGGAGAAGCTCCAAACTGTAAAATATCTTGTAGCCTTTGACCTTTTCTTGATAGGGCATTACAATGTGTCAAGAAACCTTGATCTTGTTAACTACAAGAAATTTACAAGGTGGGTTTTTTATTTTAAAAATCCCTATGTACCACAGAGTAATTTATCAAGGTAAAGTCACCAAAACAGCAACTTTGAGATACTTTCTTTCAAGAGGATGCATGCTATCATTTATTAAGTCTAGCCATGTGTACGCTTGCCATTCTGGAAGCTCATTAAATCCTGTTTTGCCAGTAGACATCCCACAGCAGGAATTTATATACTGAGATGAGAGAAATTGGCAGATGGTTTTGTTTATGGACTGTACTAACATTTTGGGGATGTTCAAAGTATTTTAAAGCTTTTAATAATAATACATAAAGCTGATTTGACTCTTTGTAGTGTCTTATAATCTATTGTAATCTTGACCTTTCACAAGTATCTACTGTTATTATTATTAGAAGAATAAGAGAAAAAGTGAAATAAGATTGCTTTTGGATCAACTCAGGTTTAGAAAAGGATCTTGCAAATTACCCAGACCTGATCTTTAAATATTAATATGGCAATATGCCTAAATTTTGACCTGTTGATGCTATTTTCCAATCTGAAATGTATTCCTGAATTTTTTATTAGTAAACTGGTGTAGCTCTTCTTATTGTGGTGAGGATGCAACATAGGTATCTCTCCCTTTTGATTTTTCAGTATGTACTGAATTTTCCAATTTCTTGATGACTTCTATCTTTAAGACTCATCCATCACTTTATGAGGCAGAGTTGATACATATTGCAGCAAAGACACACTGTGCTCTTTGATGGAGAGTACACTTGTTGTTTCTCATTGCTTCAATATAAATGTCACAAGCTGCAAGTCTATCTGCTGGCAGGCTTTTGAAAGCAGAACTATCACCACTATTATTAACAGAAGGGCTGAAATGGCAAAGATTACACAATGAATTACTTGTATGCCTAGGAAATGTTCAAGAAAACATCACCACTCCTCTCACAACATGAGACTGAGACACTGATCCTTAAGAAAGCAAAAATACTTTTACAAGGGAAATTAGAGATGATCAGGGAGCCAGGAGCAATGCCCCTCTGAGGAAAGGTTACCACTGTTCCCCCCACCCTCAAGTTTTTTTAAAAAATTACCATTATTCATGATATAGAGCAGGGGTAGGCAACCTTTCCCCTTTAAGGGCCGAGGGACTTCAGCTCCCAGAAGCCTCAGCCATGTTGGCCAATAGTCCCATGTTGGCCAATAGCTCCTGGGATTCTGGGAGCTGAAGTCCCTCGGCCCTTAAAGGGGAAAGGTTGCCTACCCCTGATATAGAGAAAGTGAATAGGGAGAAGTTTTTTCCTTCTCTTTCTCTTTCCCTTTTTTTCCTCTTCGCTTTCTCTTTCATCATCCAGTGAAGCTGAATGGTGGGATGATTCAGGACAAGCAAAATGGAATAGTTATTAACACAACACTAGTGTGTAATTGGCAGGTGGACATAAGGGGCATTGACTGAGGCTGGCTTTAAAGGTGGCTTAGATAAATTGATGGAGGATCATCACTTGCTGTTGGGTATGTGCCTGGCTCCAGGCTCAATGCCCCAGGAAAAGCAGGAGATGGCTATTAGCCCCATGCCCTGGTTATTGGCCTTGTATGGCCTAAGAAATCCAAGAGAATGAGTTTGGACACTAGCCAATGTTATATTGGACAAAAAGACATTTGGTCTGATACAGCAAGGTTCTTCTTTCATTCTTAAATGATGACCCATGCTTTTAGTCCATATAATCCATCCTAAGAACATTGGGCTTTGCAGACTGCCAGAAACAGTGCAAATTGAGTCCAATTTAAGGGTTAGGTTAGTGCTAGGGAATCATGGGATTTTTTTTTTTTGAGACATTGAGCCTTCTCTGTCAGAGAGCTCTGGTGCCACAATAAAATACAGTTCCCATGATTCCCTAACCCTAACCCTTAAAGTGGACTCAATTTGCACTATTTCTAGCAGTCTGCAACGGCCCTTTGTCTGCTGAATCAGCACATTCTTTGGCCTCTTTGGCCATGAAAGACTGGCTGACAAGCCCATCCAGAAAGTTGACCACGAAGTTTAGCCCTAAATCCAGATATATATTTTTGGGGGGGGAGATTGCTTACTATGGATACCACCAACAATCATGAATGGCAGTGCGAAAAATAATACACAATCTTATCTCCTAGACACACTATAGTATAATTGATTTCTAAATAACAAAGATTGAAGTGATGTTTACAGAAGCCCAATTCAGGAATATAAAAAGGTGTTAAAACAAGATATGAGAAAAGGAGTATGCTAGCCTCCCCCTCCAATCTCTGTGAAATGAATGGTTCTGAAGAGGAGAGCTTCCCCCATACATGGAGTCTCCATGTGATCCAGAACACTGGAAAATCCAACTTGTGGCTTACATCCCTCCTATAGATAAGGCATTCTTCTCTAGAGCCATCATGTTCCATGCTACTAAGGAGATGACGGAGAGGTTGAGCATAGTATACCCCTTTCCCCCAAGTTTCTTTAACAACTTTTTGTATATCTGAATAGGGCTACAACACTCACAAGAAAAGAACTGAAGAAAGAACACATAATGCATTGCACAAGAAAACAAAAGGAAAGCTGGGTGGGCATAATAACTTAGTGGAACATGGCTATGAAATCATATGATGTCAGGAAGGTGAATGATGCCTCAAATACAAGGAACCAATTGGAAAAGCAACCACCAATATTTTCTTGCAGTGATTTATTGCCAAAACTCCACTGTTTTTAAAATCCTGTAATATTCATGATAAGAACAACTTGTCACATTCATCCTAACACTGTATTCCATGTTCATCAGGCTCATGCCTCAGTCCCATTCCTGTGCTTTATTATTTGGGACATCATTCATCAAGTCAACATGGCTTCTCCTCTTTCTGGAGAGACGTGACAAGTGGGGTGCCACAGGATCCTGTCCTGGGCCCAATGCTATTCAAGGCATGCTTATAAAATTTGCGGATAATACTAAATTAGGAGGGGTAGCTAATAGCCCAGAGGAGAGAATCAAAATTCAAAATGACCTTAACAGATTAGAAAACTGGGCCAAAACTAACAAAATGCATTTAAACAGGGAGAAATGTAGGCTACTACACTTGGGCAGCAAAAATGAAATGCACCGATATAGGATGGGTGATACTAGTATGTACATGCAAAAAGGATCTTAGTGGGCCACAGGCTGAAGAGGAGTCAGCACTGTGATGCAGCAGCTAAGAAAGCCAACGCAATACATGAACAGGAGTATGGAGTCTAGATCAAGGAAAGGAATATTACTACTCTATTCTGAATTGGTCAGAGCTCACCTGGAATACTGTGTCTACTTCTGGACACCACAGTTGAAGAAGGATATTAACAAGTTGGAGTGTGTCCAGAGGAGAGTGACCAAAATGGTGAAAGGTCTGGAAATCATCTCTTATGAGGAGTGACTTAGGGATCTGGGTATGTATAGCCTGGAGAAAGTTAAGGGGTGACATGATAGCCATGTTTAAATATGTGAAATGATGTCATATTGAGGAAGGAGCAAGCTTGTTTTCTGCTGCTCCAGAGACTGGGATAGGGAACAGTGGATTCAAGCTACAGGAAAAGAGATTCCACTTAAACATTAGGAAGAACTTCTTGATGGTAAGAGCATACACACACTACCACTTTTTTCATTCTGCCTGCCTTGTCCAAGTTCCACACCAAATTTTCCTAGCATATGGGTTTATGCTAATAATAAGCAATGTTGCACTGGATTATTTTTAAATGGATCTTCTCTTTTAAGAAGACATAGGTGGAGTTGCTTTATAAATATATAGAAAGCACAGAAATGTGGGGTAGAAGAATAAAGTCAGCTGCTCCAGTGCTACATAAATCCAAGAACAGCAAGAAAAATACACTGCATTCACTTTGGTATTTTTCCTTTGTTGACGACATCACAACTGTGTTCATGGAAACCCTGAGGGACTACTTGGACTATTTCAGCTGTTCAGAGGAATGCTACAATAAAAGTCACCCTGCCCCCCCCCCACAACTAAAAAGCAGTTTGTTTTAGAAAAATTCAAAGCACAGGAAGAAGAAGGAGGGGGTTCAATCTGCTCCTGACCCCTACCTATCTCCCATCATGTAGCAAAATTTAAAAAAAAATCCTTCTCAAGCTTCAAGAAAGAAAAGAAAAACAGAAGTCACAAGGACACCAGGAGACATCCAGATACCAAGAAAGTCCTGTTACGATGACAGAATAAAAAAGCTCGCCAAGTCAAGCAATAAGATTGGGTGAAAATATTAGCCTTCACTTGACACTCTTCATTATACATTGAACTACAGAGAATTGAACTGTCAGTGTCATGGAGAGTCCAATTCAGGAGAGCAGCTCATGCAATGGAAGTTCTAGGTATGCACAGCACTTCTGTATACCTAAAGTTTCTCTCCTCATTTC
Source organism: Phrynosoma blainvillii (assembly GCA_026167975.1). Lineage (NCBI taxonomy): Eukaryota > Metazoa > Chordata > Lepidosauria > Squamata > Phrynosomatidae > Phrynosoma > Phrynosoma blainvillii. Next base: position 91,210,620 of record JANUYF010000001.1, on the reverse strand, counting down.
TATCAAGGCCTGGCTTGTGGACCATTTCATATTCAGAAGAATCCTTATATTGAAGCGAAGGGGCAAGACCTGCACATTTGATGCTTGCCACAGAATTGGGAATCATCCATCTGTGAAGTAAGACTGTAATCATTGTCAAAAGCAGGGAATGGTTTGGTAATTTATACAGCACATGCCCACCAAGGAAGGGGGAAAGAGTGGTGGAAGGATTTGCCAAGGATTTTTTTATGCAATTATACTGCAGACATAGAAGAAACATACCTCTAAATAATTGGACACAGAATTAGTTAATATCTGTAAAAATCATGAACACCTATTGCTTTTCAAACTACGTTATTTAAATACTGGAAGTCAGTCTAAAATTTAAATATAGTGGCAAAATATTTGTTTGGTTTTTTAAAAAAAAAATTAGGAGAAGACAAAGCCTAGAATATAACAGCCACAAGAGACTTTGTAATATACAGTCTGTTGAATTTTGTTTGGGTCCTCATTTATTGATTTTATTTTTATTTAAAGTGCACTGAATTGTATGTTTTAATGTGCAAAATAAAGCAAGTCTACTGCAGTATTCATCCCTGCATATCCCAAATCCCACTCCCTCTTATTATCCAAACCCAGCAAACATGTTGGTGAGGGGGGACAGAGAAATAATGGAGAGAGAAATGGGTGAGAGGAGGAGGCCAGAAAAATCCTAAATGAGCACAGAATATAAACTAAAGCAAGTTTCACATGTGTACAAAAGCATGGCTGTGGAACTAAATTCAGAGATAGAAGCATGGAAGCAATTTTGGGTGGAAGTGGAGTCAAAGTCAGAGTTGGTAGAAATGTACTGACTATGACACTGGCTTCAAAACAAAAATTTATATTATAACAATATGTGGTAAATCTATCATTTTATATTTAATCAAATAAATACATTTTATGTTCTATCAATCTAAGTTGCCAGATGATTCATGTATTGGTGATGAAATACCTTGTGCTACCATTTTAATGTAGTAAATTTGTTATTACTAATTAATATACAGTTGCCATTTATGAAAAGTCAAGGTTGGGCAGTAGAAAAATATAGTTGAAGCTTTGGCATACCAATTCCACAGCCCTGCATAAAGGCGGTGTGTGTGAAAGATTAAACCAAGGGACAGGCAATTTGTAGTCCTTCACATGTTAGACTCTCACCAATGAATATGCTGTCAAGGGCTAAGGGCACTTGCAGACCAATATCTGGAAGGCTCCACTCTGGATTAAGCAAACTCATAGGTTAAGTGAAAAGTTGCCCAAGTCATTACATTTCTCAAATTTCATGTAAAGACAGTTGATGCAACGATGCAAACACATGGAGACTTCTTTAGGAAGCCATTGTTCTCTGCCACAAAGAGGCCTGTAGCCTCACTGGAATGGAGACATATTGGATTGCAAAAGAGGGGTTCCTGTTGAGATGCAAATGGATATTAAATTTCCTGGACATGGAAAATCTCCTTATAGCCACAGGCCCAGAAAGAGGAGGAGCCTTCCTGCAAAAGATATCCACCCAACCATATACCATTTTAACTAAAGACTGAAACAACATGTAGGCATCTGACTAACATCTCCAATTGTTTTTCTCCTGTCTGGTTTGTAGCATCTTGCCTAATGAAGAAGCCCATGGAGCTTTGAAAGCTTGCAACAAGTATATTGTGCATTTTGGTTGGCCAATAAAGGTATCACTGATGGATTTTTATTTGAATCAGATATATGGGAGTTACTCCATCACACCATTCCCAGCTCCATACATTTTTTTCCAAATGGCCTGAATCATAATTTATAATTGTTCATAATTCTTCACCTGCATCCACTTGTGGAACACACATTTCTATGTATTTCACATGGCTGCATGAAACACAAATACTCCTATTCCCAATACCATATAATCAGCATCCACACTATTGGATGAAGCTTGAATGATATTATGCTGCTTTTACTTTGACCACTTATTATTACTATTATTATTATTATTATTATTATTATTATTATTATTATTATTATCCCGCCCCTCTGCAGAGCAATCGGGGCCGCTTACAACATTAAAATTTCCATACAGATATATCACAGTTTTATTGAAATATGATAGAGAAGTCATGTAGTTATTCCAAAGGCCATGGCATGAAGCTTCAAGGAAGCATCATCCATTGAGGCAGGAGAGTTCCACAAAAACAAAATAAAACCTGAGCTGTTTATCTGTGGTCATGCGAGGCTTATCTAGCAACAAGGCACAAGCAGAAACTATTCAGTGCTGAGAATACCTGTAGGTCCTGGGGTGCATTTTCTATCTTTGTATGCATACACAGTCAAATCCAGAAGGATAGTCCATGCAGAGATGTTTAGTTCTATGCTCTTTACAGTATTTCTTCTAGAAACTGTGTTTTTGTCTCTTGCATGTGATATTTATTTGAATTCTATAGCCGCTGAAATTCTGAGCTCTACAAACAGACCTGCTGTGTACTACATATATCTGTTATGATAATAGTCAGAAACCTGATGATGCATGTGGGAAATCTTATCAAATGCCAAACGTTTACTCAGCTCTCTCATGGAAAATCTTAGATAATGGCCAATTTTCACCCTAATTTACATTGTTATGATAAATGTTATGATGCTTCTGGCATCCCCACTGAAACCTGAGCGCAGCTGTAGCTGAGAAAGTCACAAGCTACATAATGTAAATTCAAATTTTATTCCAGGAGCCACAAAATAACGTAGGCTATATAACACCAATAATTCCTGTATGGCTACAATGTTTTATAGGCCAAGTTATTGGAACACTTATCAGGTGGGAGAAAGAGGGAACCTCTAGCTCAGCAGAGCTGGATAAAAGACATAAATAATGATATTCAAATTGCTATTCACATACTGTTGCAAGGAACCAAACAGCTGTTTGGAAAGTGAAATCTATAGATTCCATAAACAGCCCATGTCAGAAAGCGGGCTTCATATCTAACATGTCAAAACCTGAACAAAGAGGATAAAGGGAAGAACAAAGAGGTGCACAAACATAACAAATCATGACAAGAATTTGGAGTTCATTTGCAAGGAACTGAGAAGGAGTTTCAATGTCAGAAAGTACCAATTGCCATGTATGGTTTGTGCACCTTCAAATCATTTTCAATTTAGTGACTCTAAGGGCAACCCTGTCTCAGGGTTTTCTTGACAAGATTTGTTCAGAAAGGGTTTGCCTTTGCCTTCCGCTGAGGCTGAGAAACCCCAGTCTTCCAGAATTTTAGTCCAATGCTCAAACCACTACATGTTAAATGCCTGGTTTTTAAATTAGCATTCTGAGTTGGGTGGACATGAGAACACATGTATACACACACCTTTCTTACCTATACATCAGTGTGCTATGAGAAGGGGGTGACATGTGCTCAAAAGATTAAGCCATCTTATAGAGCAGGATGAACATTTTATATGAAGCAGATTGCTTCTCAATTATCAGGAGTGACTGATTTATGTTTTCTAAAATTTTCAAGTGGTGATGTTTTCCAGGATTGGGAGGATCTTTTCTACAGGCTGGGATCTGAAACCAATGCTCTATAGATGGTTGTGTGTGCATGTTTGTGTGCATGCACACATGTGAACAAACATGAATGTGTGTGTTTTAAAGAAAGAATTACCAGGTTTGAATTTGAGACCAATAGGGGAAATTACTGTATGCAGCAAGCAAGAGAGAAAGAAACAGTTCTGAGAAATGCCTGCTTTTATTAAGGTCCAATATGTTTCCGAAAAAAATGTTCCTTCTGCCAATGCATAAAATACATGTAAACTTGGGGGACAAGAAAACGCACAGCATTTAAAAGTGTAAAAATGTATGCCAAACTATTAAATATAAAAAAACCCATATCTTCAGTGAAGAGGGCTTATCATACGAGCAAAAAATGTCCTCTTTTCTGTGAAAAATGAAATACTGATTCCATTATAATAGATAAGCAATTTCATGAGAGTGCACCTGGGCTCATGAAAAACTTCAAATTATTAGAAACTATAGGTCTTTGCAGACTGCCAGAAATAGTGCAAATTGAGTCCACATTAAGGGTTAGGGTTAGTGCTAGGGAATCATGGGAATTGGTGGTTTTTTTCTGAGACATTGAGCCTTCTCTGTCAGAGAGCTCTGGTGCCACAATAAAATACAGTTCCCATGATTCCCTAAACCTAACCCTAACCCTAAAAGTGGACTCAATTTGCACTATTTCTAGCAGTCTGCAACTAAATCTTGGGTGTGTGTGTGTGAGAGAGAGACCAATGACTTCAACCTCTTCTTATCTGCAATTGGAGAAGTGAGCTTTTTAGGCTTTTTTTACAGAATCAAACTGAGAATGAAGACTTGGCCTTTAATTATTCTAAGAAACTGCAGGTGTTTCTAGAAGGTACCATTACATCCAAGGGGAGCTTTCAAAGTATGCTTATATGTATTTTATGCATTTTTCTTAATATTTTTAAATTGCCCCAATAGAAGGATATAAAGCAGCCAAAACCTCAACTAAAATTCATATAGCACTGTCTTTGTTTCAATCTTTGTTAGTAATTCTTTTTTCTTGGGGCCACACAACAATCCTTTAATGTTTAAAGTCTCAAAACAGACTTCCTCAATATGAGTTTCTTTTCTTGGCTACAACTCTCATCAGCCACCATGGTTAGAGTTGGTGAAAAGTGGAGTCCAAAAGATCTAGAAGGACTCATGTTAAGGAAGACTAAACCAAAATGTCAAGATAGTTTCACTTTTTCCATTATGCTTATCTTCAGAGATCCTAGTCCACACAGATTGGAATGCTCTTTGTGTTACAAGTTAATTGCTGTTTTAAGGGTATCACATAGAAACTCTAACTCCAAAATTACCCTTCCAAACATTATTTCAGAAGTAATGAGTTATTGCTGCTTTTACTTGTTAGTGAACAAAAACACCCCGTGAAGAATCTTGCCAGTTGTTAAGATTATATTGGAAGAATAATATATGCACTCTTGTGGAGAGAAGGCAGAATAGAACTTAGCAACAGCCAATAGAATGTGAGCTGGCGGCAGCCAATCAAATGGTAGGCTGGAGGTGTTAAATAAGACCATTGCTGACAGTTGAAGTCAGACTGGGTTTGGATGGGTAACAGTTCAGAAGAAAGGGACTGTGAGGGCTAAAGTTCAGAAGGGAGGGAATTAGCTCTAGGACAGAACTCCAAGTGAGGGAGTTTCTGGGATTTAGGCCTATATAAACTGCCAGAATTAAGACCACTTTAACTGTCCTGGCTTAGTGCTAGGGAATCATGGGAACTGTAGTTTATTGTGGCACCAGGGATCTCTGACAGAGAAGGCTCAATGTCTCAGAAAAAAACTACGGGCCTTTGCAGACTGCCAAAAATAGTGCAAATTGAGTCCACTTTTAGGGTTAGGGTTAGGGTTAGGGAATCATGGGAAGTGTATTTTATTGTGGCACCAGAGCTCTCTGACAGAGAAGGCTCAATGTCTCAGGAAAAAAAACAATTCCCATGACTCCCTAGCACTAACCCTAACCCTTAAAGTGGACTCAATTTGTACTATTTCTGGCAGTCTGCAAAGGCCCTACAATTCTCATGATTCCCTAGCACTGATCCAGGGCAGTTAAAGTGGACTCAAGCTGGATTATTTCTGGCAGTCTGTACAGGGCCTTAGTTAGCCTGAGGGCTAGTGTAGAAATAAGGTTGGAAAGTCTACAGTAAATAAGGACAGTGTGAGGGTCCTAAAAGAGAATATCTGGTGTTTACTAAAGTTAAGGAGTGTGTAACAAAGTATAACAAGAACAAGTAAATGCAACATCGTAACAAATGAAACATTGTTAACCATCCAAACAAATAGCTAGCACATGTAGGGGTAAAGTCAGGAAAGCCAAAGCGCAGAATGAGCTCAGGCTTGTTAGAGGGGTTAAGGACAATAAAAAGGGCTTTTTTGAGTATGTCTGTAGCAAAAGCAAGAAGAAGGAAGTGGTAGGGCCACCGCACAGAGAAGATGGAGAAATTCTAACAGGGGACAAAGAAAAGGCAGAACTACTCAACACCTTCTTTGCCTCAGTCTTCTCACAAAAGGAAAAGGGTGTTCAACCTGAGGAAAATAGAGCAGAGGACACAATAGGGGAAATTCAGCACAGAATAAGTAAAGAAGAAGTACAGGAATACCTGGTTGACCTTAATGAATTTAAGTCTCCAGGACCAGATGAACTACATCCAAGGATATTAAAAGAACTGGCAAATGTAATCTCAGAGCCACTGGCAATAATGTTTGAGAACTCCTGGAGAACAGGAGAAGCCCCAACAGATTAGAGGAAGGCAAACATTGTCCCCATCTTCAAAAAGAGGAAAAAAGAGGATCCCAACAACTATCGCCCAGTTAGTCTGACATCAATACCAGGAAAGAATCTAGAACAGGGGTAGGCAACCTAAGGCCCGGGGGCAGGATGTGGCCCCCAAGGCCTTTGGACTGGCCCAAGGCCGGTCCTGCTGCTGCTGCCACCACCACCCGTCATGATGATAGTGATTATTGTTGTTATTACTTGTTCTTGGGGTTTTCTTGGCAAAATCTCCACAGGGGTTTTGCCATGGCTTTTCTGGGGCTGAGAGAGTGTGCATGCATATTTTTTAAATTTTTTTTAAAAAAAAATATTTTTATTTATTTATTTATTTATTTTTGGTGCTTCGGCCCCCCAGTTGTCTGAGGGACAGCGACCCGGCCCCCAGCTCAAAAAGGTTGCCTACCCCTGATCTAGAACAATTCATTAAACAGAGAGTCTGTGAACATTTAGAAGGGAATGCCATAATCACTAAAAGTCAACATGGGTTTCTCAAAAACAAGTCATGCCAGACTAATCTGATCTCTCTCTCTCTCTCTCTTTTTTTTTTTTTGATAAAATTGCCAGCTTGCTAGATGAAGGGAATACATATCTAGCATATCTTGATTTTAGTAAGGCTTTTGACAAGGTCCCCCATGATATTCTTGCAAACAAGATAGTAAAATGTGGGCTAGACAATACAACTGTTAGGTGGATTAGTAATTGGTTGACTGACCGAACCCAAAGGTTGCTCAGCAATGGCTCCTCTTCATCCTGGAGAGAAGTGACCAGAGGGGTGCCACAGGGTTCTGTCCTGGGCCAAGGCTATTCAACATCTTTATCAATGATTTGGATGAAGGAATAGGGGGGGTGCTTCTCAAATTTGCAGATGACACCAAATTAGGAGGAATAGCTAATATTCCAGAAGACAGCATGAACATTCAAAATGACCTTAATAGATCAGAAAGCTGGGCCAAAGCTAACAAAATGAATTTCAATATGGAGAAATGAAAGGTACTGCACTTAGGACAAAAATAAATAAATAAATAAATAAAATGCATAGCTATAAGATGGGGGACACCTGGCTTAATGAGACTATGTGTGAAAGGGATCTAGGAGTCCTAGTAGACCACAAGTTGAACATGAGTCAACAGTGTGATGCCGCAGCTAAAAAGACCAATGCGATTTTAGGCTGCATCAATAGAAGTATAATATCTAGATCAAGGGAAGTAATAGTGCCTCTGTATTCTGCTTTGGTCAGGCCCTACCTGGAATACTGCATCCAGTTCTGGGCACCACAATTCAAAAAGGATGTTGAAAAACTGGAGCATGTCCAGAGGAGGGGGACTAAAATGGTGAAGGGGCTGGAAACCATGCCCTACGAGGAACGACTTAGGGAACTGGGGATGTTTAGCCTGGAGAAGAGACTGTTAAGAGAGGATATGATAGCCCTCTTTAAATATTTGAAGGGATGTCATATTGAGGAGGGTGCTAGCTTTTTCTTCTGCTGCTCCAGAGAATAGGACTCGGAACAACGGATGCAAGGTACAGGAAAAGAGATTCCACCTCAACATTAGGAGGAACTTCCTGACAGTGAGAACTGTTCGGCAGTGGAACACACTCCCTTGGATTGTGGTGGAGTCTCCTTCTTTGGAGGTCTTTAAACAGAAGCTGGATGGCCGTCTGTCGGAGATGCTTTGATTTTGAGTTCCTACATGGCAAGGGGTTGGATGGTCCTTGTGGTCTCTTCCAACTCTATGGGCCTTTGCAGACTGCTAGAAATAGTGCAAATTGAGTCCACTTTAACTGCCTGGCTCAGTGCTAGGGAATCATGGGAATTGTATTTTTTCCTGAGACATTGAGCCTTCTCTGTCAGAGAGCTCTGGTGCCACAATAAACTACAGTTCCCATGATTCCCTAGCACTGAGTCAGGACAGTTAAAGTGGACTCAATTTGCACTATTTCTGGCAGTCTGCAAAGGCCCTATGATTCTATGATCATTCAAATAAAGTTTTGTTGTTGTTTACTTACAAGCTTGTTTGAAACTGGAATTATTTTCCATGCTACTAAGAAATAAAGAAACCAAGATTGGGGAGTAAACCCATAGATATACATAAAGGTGCTCTGATACACCATATATTGGGGCAGCGGTGGGATCGTAATACCCATAGGGCTGCCATCTGAGGGGAAAAAAGTTAGCTGAAGGAGTGGCTTTTCACATAAATTGGTGGCAGCAGTGGGATGAAAAGGGCCCATGGTGCTGCCACAATAGGAAAATAGTTGGGTGAGTGGTACTCAATGTAACAACTCCTTATTCCCCAAAGAAACATGTTAACCAGAGGATGAGCTTTCATAGACTAAGGTCTACTTCTTCAGATGCATTTGGTGCAGTGGAAGCCATGGACAGACATATATATGCCACTGGTATGTGAGAATGTCCTTTCAAATTCAAAATCCTTTATGTATGGAAGTTAAGTGGTAAGTCCATTTTGGCTTTGGAAACTAGCCTGTAGGTGAAGAGAACAGATGAGTGTAGGATGCCTCATGAGGATGGGGTCAGATAGTGTTCAAATGTGTGTAAGGTGCTACAAGATTTTTCTACATACTGAATCTACAGCTAACACAGCTATATCTTTGAATGTTAGCTGGAAACATTGTTATTTGTACCATTGCTTTCAAGTCCTGTGCCTTCATATCTGTCCTACCTGAAGTACAACAGATTGCTAGGCAAATCAGGGTTCCTTTGCTTTTGGTCTTCAGTTGTAGAGGGGGTCCAAGAGGAGACCTGCATTACTCCAACATTAGTACTGGCATTCTGGAGAAGCAAAATAGCCTTAGTCTGGTGCTAAAGAACAAGACAATTATTTCCAGAAACCAAAGAAAATTATGGGCTTGGGTGACATTTTTCATACCACCTCCCCTGAACCACCAACAGTAAAACTCTTGAAACCTAGTGCAGGTTTCAAAGGCAGTTCACGATACAGCAATAGGTTCTGCAATTTAAATGAAAAGAAGTGAAAGTTTCGAGTGAGGGACTACATCTTTTCACTCTACTAAATTACCTTGTTGGATTATGGCCTTCACAGTCATCTCACAGATTTTATTCTCTTATCCATAATGAAGACATGAGCTAAATGAAACAAAATCTTATTCCTTCTTTAGGCCTAGTACTCACATCACCCATACCAGCACAGTTTCTTCTCTATTTAATGGTAATATGAGACTCAAAGGTGACTGGTGGTTCTAGTGTTGCAGAGTAGTGCCTTCACAGCTGCTCTGGATTGCATAAGAGCTAAACAAATGCCAAACTGTATTCGGAATAGAATTCAGCACCAGGATAGCTCCTGTCCACCCTGGACCAGCTGTGGAGGCACTACTATGAAATGTGAGGGCTGCCATAATAACAGAGGGTGGATTGCCTATCCTGCAATAACAGACCCATCAGCCACTCCTGGTGAGATGTTCAGACAACACAGGAGGAACCACATTCTATTCCTTTTCCCTCTTCCCCAAGGACATAGGTGTCAGACAAAGCCACAGCATGAACATCTTTTGCGTAATCCACATTTTTTCACAATATCCCTGTGACACAGGCAGCCCCAGTGCTTTCGTGGCTTTCACACTTCCAGGTGAACATGAGATCCCATCCACAGTCAATTTCTGTTTAATTAATGTTTTCCTCTAGAAATGTATATGCTATAACTGTTTGTAATCTCTGCCCCCCAAAAAAGAGATCAACAGCTGCTAACAGCAGTTCCAACATTCCATAGTTCATGTCCTCTCATTCTTTGTCGAAGCTCCCACATTTAGCATGCATTCCTATCTGTCGCTTCCTCAAAACCTGCAGACTGAACCAGTTTTTCAATTTAGTCGCAACATTCACTGAACAGCAATACGTTACCAAGCCAGCTGGTCTTTTTTAACCTTTCCCCCTGTTTTAATCTTTGAATGTTCTGCAGCAACCTCATCTGCTCCCAGCTGAGATAACCTTGGATCTTATACCATATTGGTTATATCTTTTTACATTCCTTCTACCTCCTTGTTGATATTTTTTTTAAAAGGAAAGGAAAGCAGCTGATTATGATTGACACTGAGAAATAGAACTTGATGCCCCCCTCCACTTTAGCAGCAGAAACTCATGCTTCCAAACTGCTGTCATCTGTAATTACTCATTCTGAAACACATGGTGAAAATGAAATTCAACAAAATTAAAAGCAAGTTTAGCTTTCAATTGTCCTGTTCCATGTTGTGCAATGTAATATGGCTGCAGATTTAGAAAACAAAAAAAATGAAGATCTCATAATCATATCCTACCCACATTCAATTTTACTCTATCTGCTCCTACAGCATTAGGATGGTAAATGATCTTTACTAAGATGAACTCTTTTCAAAACCTTACTGAGGTCATCTGCAACTCAGATCCAAATCACACTGCAGAAATAATCCAGTTTGATTGTTTTAACTGCCCTGGCTTAATGCTAGAAAATTCTGGGAATGATAGAGCAGAACTCTAGTGCAACAACAAACTACCATTTCCAGAATTTCCCTAGGACTGAGTCATGGCATTTAAAGAGGTGTCAAACTGGATTATTTCTGCAGCACAGATCTCTCTAAGACAGAAATGAAAGAAGAAACATGTGTGATTTGAACTTCCTTTCCCAGCAATTACGGGTCTCCATGGAAGGTGCAAGTTGATGATGCACTGTACTAGCAAACACATCTCCTGAGTATAAACATTAGTCTAGGCCAGGGGTAAGCAACCTTTCCCCTTTAAGGGCCGAGGGACTTCAGTTCCCAGAATCCCAGGAGCTATTGGCCAACATGGGACTATTGGCCAACATGGCTGAGGCTTCTGGGAGCTGAAGTCCCTCGGCCCTTAAAGGGGAAAGGTTGCTTACCCCTGGCCTAGACTATTAGCTATCTTGAATCCCATTTTGGGAGAAAGGCAGGATATAAATCCCATAAATCAGGGGTAGGCAACCTATGGCCCGTAGGCCGGATGCGGCCCCCCAAGGCCTTTGGATCGGCCCCAGGCTGGTCCTACCACTGCTGCCGCCCACCATTATGATATTGATTATTGTTGTTATTACTTGTTCTTGGGATTTTCTTGGCAAAATCTCCACAGGGGTTTTGCCATCATGGCTTTTCTGGGGTTGAGACAGTGTGCATGCATCCCTGCTTGTTTGTGGGCCTGCCTTCCAGTTGTTTCCATGATGATAATGATTATTGTTGTTATTACTTGTTCTTGGGGTTTTCTTGGCAAAATCTCCACAGGGGTTTTGCCATGGCTTTTCTGGGGCTCAGAGAGTGTGCATGCATATTTTTTTAATTTTTTTAAAAAAATTAAATTTTTTTTTAAATTTATTTATCTATTTATTTTTTGCTTCAGCCCCCCCAATTGTCTGAGGGACAGCAACCCAGCCCCCAGCTCAAAAAGGTTGCCTACCCCTGCCATAAATGAATGAATGAATGAATGAAGTAAATAAATGCATGGCTCAGAAGCACCTTACACACTTTCTTTCTGCACACTTATTTTATTTATTGATTTGGAGTGTCCAAAAAAACTCTCAGGATAAGACTTGGGCTGCGTCTGCACTTCAGAAATAATGCAGTTTGACACCACTTTAAATGCCATGGCTGTCAGAGAGCTCTGGTGTGACAACAAACTACAAACCCCAGGGTTCCACAGCACTGAATCATTCCAGTTAAAGCAGTGCCATACTATATTATTTCTGCAATGCAAATGTAGCCTTGGTTTCTGACCTCATACTAGCCTTCACATTATTCTCTGATTTTAAAAATCTGACAAAAGCACCCTGAAGCAGCTAGATAGAAAGCTGTGTCCTGTTATAGGAAGATATGCAGATGGTTGTTGTTGCTCTTGTACAGCTTATCTTTTGTTCTTGTGCAACTTCTCATTCATTTCAAGGGAGTTGTAGAGGTGAAGACCCCAGGGAATTGTGCTCATGACCAAAATTATGCACACAGTTTATTGAACAAAATCATCGAACTCCAAAGTATAAACAGAAAAAAAAGATATATGTAAGTATGCACAGGTGGACACAGACACAGACACAGCATTCTGAATATTTGTAAGTCTGAAGAGCAACAACACTGTACAGCCATTTTTCTTTTTAGAAGCAAGACCTTTTTTAATGCTTACTACCTGGAGAAAGCTAATTCTATTCTAATAATTCCTTCTCGTTTTTCTTCTTTTAGACTGTCATCTGGCATTTCAGCAGACTTCTGCCACCTGCAAGGGCAGGCAAAGTCAGACATCTCAACTCATTCATGACTGTAAAGCTTCTTATGTGGTCTGGGTGACATACATTTATTTCCACAGTTCTTCACAAACTAAAATGAATGCCAGAAATGACAATGCTACAAAAGGAGAGGAGAGGATTCCTTAAAATTATTCCCCCTTTTCAAAGCAAACATATACAATTAAGGAACACAATCAATAGCCTTAAAGAGTGAAGAAAAAATGAAAATAGGAAAATGTTTCTTACACACACACACAACAGACAAATTTAGCCAGGAAGATGTTTCCTCTTGGATGGTTGCCATGTTTGGGATTAGATTGTACCTGTAGGGGATTGTCTGTGCCAAGTGTAGTTACCATTCTACCATGGCAAAGAATTATACAAACACAACCTTTGCTGTTTACTCAGTCTTTACACAGCTTCTCCATTTAGTTTCTTATAGGCAGAACCACCTCTCTTAGAGGATTTTCTTTGGGGGGGGGGGGCGGAATTCCAGCAATCTAAGCATTGCAGCATGCATGTGTACACACATACACACAATACACATGAGCTCTGGGAAAAAAAATGAGTACTAGTTTTCTTTAGGTGTTTAAATTCCTACGTACTAGTTATCCCATTACTTGTTTCATGTTTGCAATGTTTTAAGACTGCTGGATTGATTAGAAAACAGATTTTTAGTTTCTCAAAGCAACTTTATACTTATTTTATTGGATTAAATTCATGATTTGCTTTTTTAAAATATTAAACACTGTTATAATCCTCATGCATAAGGATATATAAACATGAATTGCCAGTGAAATTTTTGACTCCTATTGAGAAATCTAAAATATAGAGTGGTACAAAAATATTGCATTGCAAAGGGTTGCTTCTCTGTGCTGAATAAATGGTTCTACCACAATATTAAGAGCCAGAAAACACAAGTCAAGATAAAAGTGAAATAACATCATGTAGGACAGAACAGAATATGCTTTTCTTCTATAGTGTGAAATGTCCTGACACAGAAATTTCCTAATTCCAATGTTTCCTTCATGGAAAAAATGTTGTTTTCTGCTGAAAGGAGCCAGCCACCCAACAACCAGAGTTTGTCATTTTATTCTTCTTTGCATTGTGATTTTGTTTGAAACTGGTACAGGACATTTCTTGTCCCAATGTGTTACATTAGTTGAGACAAAACAGCATCAAAGTGACAGAAATCAACAGATTGGCTGGGACACTTTTTGCTGCAAATGTTCTTGTTTAGTTTGTTTATGGGAAGAAAAAAACTATACATGACAAGTAGCTGAAATTTCAGGACATTCCACTATGTGGGTAACAAAGTTGCACAGTAGAGGTCTATTTCTGTGTACATTCTGCAAAACAGAAGTAAATTCTAACTAATAAAAAACCCAGTATTTACACATGGTTAATTTGTATGAAAACTAAGCCTGACAAATAACATACCTGTACTTCTGTCATCACTGCAGATGACTTTAAGTTTTAGCCTTCTACAAAGCCTAGAAATTCTGCTAGCATATGTAGAAACAAGCATGATAATGGGGTAAGCAGCCAAGCCTAACATGACACATTAACTGATGAATCAGAGCATGTATTGCTGCCACATGAGGTTTGTTTTCAGAATATTATTTTTCCTCTCCATTATGATAACAAATGCCTTTGCCTCCATTTCAAGATGACATCTTTTTCAGTAAAAAGAAAGAACTTAAGATAGAAAGCCATTTTCCCAATTCAATTTTCTTAGCAATAAATTTCTAAATTACCACTAATAATTTTAATTACTCTCCCTCTCTCTGTATATAAGCTATTAGTGCAATGTTAAACTACAAATTCAGGTATCTTGAGGTTATTATATAGATCACACCCAGAAGACCAGAGAAAAGGAAAACATTTTTATCTTCCATGTAGGTGAAATTCTGATTTCTTTTAATTTTTTAAAAAATCAACATTGATTTATGCATGGTAGGGTTGCATAACTCTTGATAGTTTGAATCTGGCATATGGCCTATTATTGATCACTCTTTTTAATTTGTACTGCACTTTTGTCCAAATACTGTGAGACTTAGGGCCTCGGCAGACGGCTAATAGGGCCGTCTCTGAGACCCGGAAGAGGAGGGGCAGCCGCACGCGTGGCATCCCTTCCTCTTCCAGAGGTCGTCCTCGGAGCTTCCGGCCCTCCGGACGGCCGGCGCTCCGGGGATGACCTCTGCAGCGACCGGACGCGCTGTGAAGGATAAGTCAGAGAAAGTGCGCCCTACGCGTTTAGGGCGCACTTTCCCTGTCTTGTAAAAGGAGCGGCAATTTGCCGCTCCTTTTAGGGTCGCCGCAGGAATGCCGCGGTCCGGCTGCCGCGGTCCCGCGGCGTTCCGGACCAGGGCGTCCCCGACGCCCTGGTCTGCATCCCCCCAAAGTGTGCCTTAACAATAAAAGCAAAGAAGGCAGGTACCATACAAACATAAAATAAATTAACTGAAACATGAAACATTTAAACAGCAACAACATTGGTTTAAACCAGTAATTTCCAAATTTTGTTCATCCAGATGTTTTGGACTTCAAATTCCCGAATTCCTCACTGTTGGTCAAGCTATCTGGAGCTTCAGGGAGCTGAAGTCCTAAAACATCTGGAGGACCAAATTTGGGAATCACAGGTTCAAATAATTAAACCAATCCAATCAAGGAAATTTAAAAAATGCACTAATTCACTTAAAAGCCTCTTGACAGAAACCCAGCTCAGCTGCCACAGGTCTTTGCCTGCCAGTGGAAGAAAAGCAGGAAGGGGCCATTCTACCTTCTCTACCTTCCACAACCTAGAAGTGGTCATTTCTGAGCTGGGCATGTGCAAACCAACAATCCAAACAACAACAACCTAAATAAATAAATAAATAAATAAATAAATAACTATCATGGCTATCACCCTGGACAGATAAAGTATATATCCAGGACAGCTTAAATGTGTCAGCCTTAAGAGATGTCTGCATGTCATTTTCTATCAGATGTCTTACTTTCTCCAGATGAAACTAAGGGCCTTTGCAGAATGCTAGAAATAGTGCAAATTGAGTCCACTTTTAGGGTTAGGGTTAGGGAATCATGGGAACTGTATTTTATTCTGGCACCAGAGTTCTCTGACAGAGAAAGCTCAATGTCTCAGAGGGGAAAAAAACAGTTCCCATGATTCCCTAGCACTAACCTTAGCCCTTAAAGTGGACTCAATTTGCACTATTTCTGGCAGTCTGCAAAGGCCTTAAGGCAGGGGAAGGCAACCTTTTAAAGACCTGGGCCGGTCTCCCGTAGCCCAGGTCTCGGCTGGGCCGAGGGGGGGGGAATGGCGGCGCGCGCGCCCTCCTCCTCCACGCATCCCCCCTGAGCATGCGGCCACCGCGGCCGCTGCACGCGCAGCCACCGCGGCGCATGTCACGGACACCATTTTGGAAATTGAAATGGTGCCCCGTGATGCGTTTGCGCATGCGCAAGAGTACCGCGCATGCGCAAACGTGCCGCGACTGCCATTTTGATTTCCAAATTCGCGGCCGTGGCAAGCACGGCTGCAGAGCGGCAAAAACGCGCTTCAGTGGCGGCGTGCAGCGGCAGCGACAACCTTTGGCCTGGGCCGGTAAGTCCAGGGACCAGGGCCTTAACCGGCCCCCGGGCCGTAGGTTGCCGGTCCCTGCCCTAAGGCAACCATAATGACTGCTACACAACCAGTTCCACCAAGGTCATATCTATCTACTATAAAAATAGTGCTACTCTTATATCTATTTTTAGGCTTCAACTTAAGTGTCTTACTGCATTCCAACCCAAGGGGAAGAATAATATTCTAAACACAAATGTTATGCCATGGCATGAAATGAAGTGAGCAGTAACACTTGCTCCCTTGTGACTCAGTTCTTGCTTCCTTAGTGCCTGGTTAATTTTAATGAACAAAAACGTTTAGTATGAGGATGGAGAGTGTTGAGCTCCACAATCACTGCAACATTATTGAGTACAATCCCTGAAGATGATTTGTCTTAAGGGTAATCTTATTGGATTTTCTACTTAAAACTTCTCAGGCTACCCCACAACACTAGGCATGTAATTTTTGTTTGCGGTTCTGCACACACATTGTGTTAGAGTGGACAATCTGGAGTGAATAAATTTCATACCAATGTGTCAAATGGATTGTTTCAGTGAAAATCATGTCATCATGAAAGTATCCTACAGGATATGAATGAGAGCCCTGTTTGAAGCATGACACAAAAAGTGAAGAATTAGAATAGGCAGGTGAGGCATCAGATGGCTCTTTGGGAGATCTCATTCACTTTGAAATGAAAGTGATTTAAAACCTAGGAAGTCAGAGCTGATTTTAAAGGGAAGTCCTTTGAGAACCTATTGCAGATGTGGCTATACGGAGCCCAAGGACACACCTCTGTGGTCTGTGTGAGTGACAGGGTGTCACAAGCGCTGGAAAATCTACAATCTTGTTTAGAATTAGAGAGAAGTGAGAAACCTTCTTTTAAAGAGACAGCACACAGTCTCAAAGAGATTTATATATACTGCTGAGTCAAAGGGAAGGTCAAAGCAAAAACTAGCATAGAGCTGCAAAGAAAAATCATCTGTTGCTAAACCCTATGCAAAGCAGTGCAAATATTTTTATGTACCATTTAAACAATAGTGTTGGCAATTTGTAAACACCTGGTTGTTGCTGAACGCAATTCCAATCATCCCTACTCTGCATAGCCAATGATTTGGAAGTTCAAAGTTTCTGTAAACCCATTGCTTTCCTGTGCCATTTTTTTAAAAAAAATCTAGATGTTTTCCATCCAGATTCTTACTAGGTGCATGATCACACACAGAGAGACAAAGAAAGACAAAAAGTCTGTGACTTTTAAACTACACACAGTCTATCTGTTAATGTGCTATGTCTGAAAAGTGCTTCACAGCCCCCATATTTCCCTTGGCCCTCAAAAGGAAGCAACACATGATTTACAAAGTTCTATGTGGTCACCATAACATAAGCAGATTTCATCTTCCAGGGGAAGATGGTAGTTTTAAGTTTTCCCTTTCTGCAGGACTTCTCAGGGAAAGAAATGGCATTGGCTTTCCTGAAGGTAATTAACTGGAGGTAAGCTACAATCTGAGAGCCAGCATGGGGTGGTGGTTTGAGTGTTGGACTATGATTCTGGAGACCAGAGTTCATTTCCCCACTCACTTATGAAACTGACTGGATGACCTTGGACAAGGCACATACTCTCAGTCTCAGGGAAAGGCAATGACAAACCTCCTCTGAACAAATCATGCCAAGAAAATCCTACAATAAGTTTCCCTTGGGGTTGCCACAAGTCAGACAAAACTTGAAGGCACACAACAAAAGTTGGCAATTTATCTTCCTGGATCAAGGGAAGAACAAAAGATTGTCCACAGGGCCTCATTACCCATCAGTTGCCTCTTACCGCCCCCGCTGCTGCTACTGCTGCTGCACTGCTGGTGGTGCTGCTGCTGTTATTACCAGGAGGGTGTAGTGGGCAGGCAGATTTTATAGCCCCGCTGCCTCCTTAGTCCCTTCATGGGCCCATTTTCCTCCTCCTCCCTCTTTGCTGCTGGTGGGAAGGGCAGGCTTTTTGGACCTCTGCCCGGCCAGGAGACTGGTTCCGCTGATGCCAAAGATGGTGGGAAGTCTCAACTTCTGCCAACCTAGCAGTTCAAAAGCATGCAACTGCAAATAGATTAATTCTCAGTGGGAAGGTAAACAGCATTCTGTACAATCATGCTGGCCACATAATCACAGAGTAGT
The DNA here is from genome assembly GCA_026167975.1 of Phrynosoma blainvillii. Taxonomy (NCBI): domain Eukaryota; kingdom Metazoa; phylum Chordata; class Lepidosauria; order Squamata; family Phrynosomatidae; genus Phrynosoma; species Phrynosoma blainvillii. Next base: position 91,192,283 of record JANUYF010000001.1, on the reverse strand, counting down.
CTCTGACAATGCTGACTCTTCAGTTTACTAATGGAGATGAGCACCATCCCCTATGGTCAGACACGACTTGACAACCTTGTCATTGGGGAACACCTTTACCTTTTTATAGTCAAATCTGTGAAAGATACAAAATGGATAATAAATTATCTGGATTATATGGATTTGAAAATAAAGAATCTGAAATCAGTAGAATTTTAAATGGATATTTTTAAAAAACTAATAGGGAAATTTTACAATGCTTTATTCAGAATGGAAATGGAGGAAGAAGTAATTAAAGATGAGATGATAAAATGGGATATCTATTAGAACTAACTAGGTGGGAAAACTCCTGAAAAAATATCAAAATATACATTGTCACAGAACATAAGAGAAAACTATTACAAAATGTACTTTCGATGGTACCTGATGCCAATGAAGATTTGAAAAATATATAGAAACAAAAATAATATATGTTGGAAATGCAAAGAAGAAATTGGAATATTCTATCACTGTTGGTGGTCATGCAAACAAGTAAAAAATATTGGGTAATGGCATAGCACAACACAATAGCACAAAACAATAGCACAGCACAATAGCACAACCTGTTAAAGATGAATATACAGATGAAGCCAGCATATTATTTGTTAAATATGACTGGAAAAGAACTGGAAAATAAGTATGGAAAAATACTTTTTTTACATGACCACATGACACGGATATCCTTAGCACAAAAATGGAAATCTGAAAATATTCTGGAGAAAAAAGACTGGTTGTTAAAACTTTATGATGCAATAGAAATGGATAAACTAACACAATTATATATGACCAATGATCTCTCAACAAATTTTTAACAAAAGGAAAATAATGTGTGATGTTAAACTGTGTAAATAAGTCAGTGTTAAGTATAAATAAGTCTTGTTATATGGTAAATCATATGGTAAATTTCAAAAAAAGAGGAAATCAACGATTGGTGATAGACAAATTGAAGAGTAGAATAGAGTTTAGAGTCTGTTAAAGACAAAAGAGTACATGTTTGTTGTATAATTGAGTAAAATAAATTCAGACCACCCCCACCCCCACCCCCGAAGACATAATAAAGAAGGATGTAAGATAAAGAATAGATGGAAATAAGAAATGAAACAGGATAAGAAATTATGAAAGCAAGCTATAACAAAGATTAGAATGAAGATTACAATAACAATTTGTGTAGGTGTGGTATCAAAAAATGAGAAGGTAACAGAAAGTCAAGATTTTGAGGAAATAGATAAATCGTTAATTGATGGAAAGGAAGTAAGGTATGAATGAAAAGATGGTGAAAGTATATGAAAGGTTAGAGTAAGTGAAAAGATGGTGAGAGAGAAAAGAAAGGAGAATTCGTCAAGAAAAGAAAGAAAATGGAGGAAAGAAAACAGAGAGGAAGATCAGGAGGGTACTAGAAAAATGGAAAGGAAAATTGAATTAGAAAGATAGAAGGGGTAGAAGGAAGGGTATAGAGCTGAAGGAAAAGGTGTGGGGAAGAGTAATTGAAAGACCATCAATACTGATTGTAATTGTAAGATAAGAAAACCCAAAAGAGTATTAGTATTAGTAATGTGTATGTACATATGCTTGTAGGTATGTATGTTTGCATTTTGTTATGTTGATATGATTGTATGTATTTTAATGAAATTATGCTTATGTTTTAATATGTTCAATACAATTAATTATAAAAAGATCTACTGATTTTATTTGTATGGAACTTAATTAATTTGGATTTATTAAGTTTAAATTACAAAATGGAGACAATGTGAGAAATTGTATTTGTTTCAACAAAGTGAGACACTGAATTAGAGGGGGGACATCTGATAAGGTTGTCTTTTTCAGGTACTTCAGCTCTGGATGTGGAGAAAAGTCAGTGTTTAAAAAAATGAGAGGGGGACCCCTCAAAGCTCAGTACAGTCAACTTTTTTCAAACAATGTTTAGGGAAATAATAGAAATAAGAAGAATGATAAAGGTTAAGTCAAAGGCCCTTTATGATAAGCTTGAGGTACAAAATGACACTGAATGATTTTAACAATCTGAAGACTGTGGTTTGGAAGAGGTGAATCAATTGTCTCAAGATCTGGATAATGAGGAATTGGAAGATATATTGCCAAATGATGGAAAGGAAATAGAAGATTTTGTTTGCTAGTATCAGATGAGGAACCAGATGAGGAATCATGTGAGGAATCTAAAGTTAAGCTTCTTGAGGAAGATTCTGGAGGCTATACAATGCAGACATGGGATGAAGAGGAAGGTTCCCGTAAACTGGTGAATGAAGATCAAGCTACAGTGACAAGAGAATTGTGAAAATATGAAAATTATGAATGAGAATAATAAAACTGTGATGAAAAAGACCAGGGATGAGATTGCGGGGGTAAGACTACCAAATGATCATTGAGGAGGTTGAGATCAGGTAGGGATATAGTTGTGTAAAACTGTATCAAAGGTATAACTTGGATGCAAGCCCTCCCAGCTGGGTATTCTGTCAGTGAGCAGGTAAGAGAAAGTGGGCGGGGGAGGGCAGCGGAGTGGCTCTGGTTTATAAAAATACCCTGACCTTGACCAGAATACCTGTCCGGAACACAGTCCACTTTGAGTGTATATACCTGAGCCTGAGGAGCAAGGATAGTTTGGGGATTCTGTTAGTATACCAGCCACCCCATTGTCTAGCAGACTCCCTAACCAAGCTGACACAGCTGATCTCAGAGTTGCTGCTGGAGTTGCCCAGACTTTTAGTCCTGGGCAACTTCAACATTCCACTTGAGACCAGTTTGTCAAATGTAACTACTGCGGCTCGGGAGTTCATGGAATCCATGACAAACATGGGCCTATCCCAATTGGTCATCAGGCCCACTCATTGTGTGGGTCATACCCTTGATGCGGTCTTTGGTACAGAACAGGAATATCCATGGGCGGAGGTTACTAAAACCACCGCATTGTCATGGACGGATCATCTCCTGGTCAAGACTGAAATAAGAACCACTATCCGCCCCACCGGGGGTGGTGGACCCATTAGAATGATCCGCCCTCAAAGGCTAATGGAACCAATTGGATTCCAGAAAGCCTTGGAGGGTTTAATGGTTGGCAATGCCGGTGATTCTGTTGAAACTTTGGTTAGTACCTGGAACACCGACCTTACCAAGGCTATCAACACGATCACTCCCAAGCGTCCTTTCCAGCCCGCTTTAAACCGTAAGCCATGGTACACAGAAGAGCTTAGGAAATTGAAGTGGGTTGGACAACAACCAGAGTGCACCTGGCAAAAAACTTGGCTCTTATCTGACAAGACTCGTCATAGGAACTTTCTTTGTTCCTATCGAGAGGCAATACGTGCAGTGCAGAAATCCTTCTCCTCTGCATGCATTGCATCTGCAGAGTCTCATCCAGAAGAGCTGTTGAGGGTGGTAAGGGAACTGACGCAGGTTTTTCCTGTGCAGAACCCATTACTTAACCCAACAATGGCCTGCTGTGACACGTTTAACAACTTCTTTACAGATAAAATCTCTCAGATAAGAGCCGACTTGTCCTCTGCATGCATTGCATCTGCAGAGTCTCATCCAGAAGAGCTGTTGAGGGTGGTAAGGGAACTGACGCAGGTTTTTCCTGTGCAGAACCCATTACTTAACCCAACAATGGCCTGCTGTGACACGTTTAACAACTTCTTTACAGATAAAATCTCTCAGATAAGAGCCGACTTGGACGCCAGTTTGATAACAGAATCTATAGACGAGGTATCCAGCAGCTCCGTTGATGTAATTTTACTGGATCATTTTCAATCTGTGAGTACCGAGGACGTGGACAAGCTCCTTGGTAGTGTGAGGAAGACGACTTGCCCTCTTGATCGTTGCCCTTTGTGGCTGGCCGTTGGGGGGGGGGTGCCTTGAGGTTGTTTCTTGGGGACATCATCAATACATCCCTCAGGGAAAGTTTTGTTTCATCTTGTCTAAAGGAAGCGGCGGTTAAGCCACTTCTTAAAAAACCTTCCCTGGACCCCCTGGATATGAACAGCTGTAGGCCAGTGTCCATGTTACCTTTTCTGAGCAAGGTGATTGAGAGGGCGGTTGCTCTTCAACTCTAAGCTGTCTTGGATGAAACCAATTATCTAAATCCATTTCAGACAGGCTTTAGGATGGGATTTGGAGTTGAGATTGCCATGGTTGCCTTGACCGATGACCTTCGTCTGAGCATCGACAGGGGTAGTGTGACCCTGTTGGTGCTTTTAGACCTCTCAGCAGCTTTTGATATGATAGATCATAGCATCCTCTTGGATCGCCTGAGAGGGTTGGGAATCAGAGGCACTGCGTTGCAGTGGTTCCGCTCCTTCCTCTCGGGTAGATCCCAGAGGGTGCTGCTCGGGTTGCTCTGCAAAAAAAGACCTCACTTGTGGCATCCCTCAAGGTGCCATTCTGTCCCCGATGCTGTTTAACATATATATGAAACCGCTGGGTGAGATTATCTGGAGACATGGGGCTGGGTATTATCAGTACACTGATGACACCCAGATATATTTCTCCTTGTCTCGATCATTGACCTCGGCTCTCGATGGCGTCTCGCCTCTCAATGACTGTCTTAAGGCAGTAATAGACTGGATGAGGAAAAACAGATTGAAGTTGAATCCAGACAAAACAGAGGTGCTCACAGTAGCGGCCCCAAAGCCAGGAATTGGGTTGCAACCTCCTGTCCTCGACAGGGTCACACTCTCCATGAAGGACTATGTTCGCAGTCTGGGGGTGCTCCTGGATTCGTCGCTCCTGATGACTAATCAGATAAATGTGACAGTCAGGAGCACATGTTATCAGCTTCAGCTGATATGCCAGCTGCGCCCTTTCCTGGAAGTAAGGGACCTTGAGACTGTGGTGCACGTGCTGGTAACCTCTTGTCTGGACTTCTGTAATGTGCTTTACATGGGTCTACCCTCATGCTTGGTCCGAAAACTTCAGTTGGTACAGAACATGGCAGCCAGAGTGGTCTCGGGGACATCTAGGAGAGACCACATAATACCGGTATTGAAGTCTCTCCACTGGCTGCCTATCAGTTTCCAGGGCCAGTATAAGGTGTTGGTTAAGACCTTTAAAGCCCTAAATGGCTTGGGTTCAACCTATCTTCGGAACTGCCTCCTCCCATACAATCCTCCCCGCACACTCCGGTCCTCTGGGAGGAATTTGCTACAGCCAATGAAAACTAGGCTATCTACAACCTCCCAGAGGGTCTTTTCAGTAACTGCTCCCAGACTATGGAATGGCCTGCCAGACAAGATCCATCAGATTACGAGTTTAAGCAACTTCAAAAAGGCTGTGAAGACGGATCTCTTTCGGCAGGCCTTTCCTGACTAGAATTCCCGGCCTCAGGAGCCAATTCATTTCTACCTTTTTCATTTTCTCTTGTTGCTGCCCTTGCTTGTTTACTGTTTGTTCTAGTTGTTTTTTTATCCTGATGTTTATTTTAAGTTGTTTTAATGGATATCTGATTTAATACTTTTTTAGGGGTGGGTGAGTTCTGGGATTTTAGAGTGTATTTTGAGATAGGTGATATTGTATGGAATTTTAATTGTTGTAAGCTGTCCCGATTGTTCGACAGAGGGGCGGGGTATTATTATTATTATTATTATTATTATTATTATTATTTTGTTAATTGTGAGTGGTTTAGATTAAATATGGTTTAAATGTTGCTGATATGGGATTGATTTAAGCATTAATCTTAATGATATGATCACTAAACATATGTCACTGTTTCTTTAAAAGGAGAACATAATTTTGTCTTAAAGAAATATATTGAGTTTTATGTTGAAGTAATATTATAAGAAAAACTGGAGATATGCAATGTAGATCATGGACCTGCCTAATGGTTAGTTTTAATGATTAAGTATAATCAGCCCTACGTATCCACAGATTCTTTATTTATGGATTCAACCATCCATGACATAAAAATATTTTTTTTAAATATAAATTCCAAAAAAAACCAGCCTTGATTTTAACATTTAATATAAGGGAAACAATTTTACTATGCCATTGTATTTAATGGGACTTGAGCATCCATGGATTTTGGTACCCACAGGGGATCCTGGAACCAAACCCAAGCAAATAGCAAGGGTGTACTGTACAATTTTGGTGCTGAACAGACAGAGGAAAAAAGGTGTCGCTCCCAGGTTTTCCTGAACTTCCACTATCTGCACAGCCAACTCCCAAGGTGGGCCCAACATCTATGAACAGACTGCACCACGCGGTGTCAAGCTGTCCTGGTTGATTTTTTTTTTGCCTCCCCCCATGCATGTATACCATTGTATGAACACATACCCATGACTGCCAATTACATCCCTTGTCCCACACAGATGCCATCCCATTGGACACCCCATATGACGGGTCATACAGGCTTCTGTCAATGGAATAGGGAGGAGTTGACTTCTATTTCAGACCCTGCTCCCAAAATCTTCTCTAAAGGCTTTGATGATCCTGTGGAGTAGATCTGTGGGAGGACAAGGGGCTGCATGGAGACAAGGACAATCGAAGGTTCATTGTGCAAGCAGGATCCCTTCATACAACACTGGGTGGTATCTACACAATACTGGGTGGTAGCTATAGATTTCATTTTTAAAAGACCCATGCTTGATAAATAGATGACTTTCAATGTTGCCTTGTTGAAACTGTAAGTTGCAACACAACAGATAAATTCTGTTGATTTGTGGTTTCATTTAATATAACATGTTATGTTTCTATTTCTTTTGTAAGTTTCTCTAAATGGTCAGATGAATGGAAGAACATTATACAGGTTTGAAATTATTATCATTATTTAAGATTATTTTGATTGTGTTTGTGATTACTTAGTACAAAAGCATTTACTTCATGCCTGACTTGAACTCTATTTTATGCTCAGAGATCAAATCACAGTTGCCTGGTCAGCTGTAAGAAGAAACTGTGGCTTTAAAAACTTAAGAAGTATTGAATTACAGTAAATAGAGAGAAAAGTAAGCAGATGAAAACAACAATTGTCATCAAGAAATTATTCCTTCTTAATCGGAATAGACAATTTCCTTTTTCTTCTTCATTTTAAACTGACCTAATTCACACATCCCAGTCTAATCAATGGATTAGAACAGTGATCTTTAAATCTGTGTCCTTTCCAAAATTTGCACTTCAGTTCTCAGCTCAAAATATGCATAAAAAATCTAATTTATACAAAAATGTGTGTTTCAAGGGAAACTGTATACAAAATGCATATTGTAAGGAAAACTACATATGAAAATACACATTCATTTTCATGATTGTTAGTTTTATATCACATTTGTTGTTGTGTGGCTTCAAGTCATTTCTGATTTATAGAGACTCTAAGGCAGATCTATCATAGGGTTTTCTTGCCAAGATTTTGTTGAGAGCCAGGTTTGCCATTTCCTTCCTCTGATACTGAGAGTATGTGACTTGCCCAAAGCCACCTAGTGAGTTTCCATGCCCAAGTGGGGACTTGAACTCTGATCTCCAGAGTCCTAGTCCAACACCCAAACCACTACACTTTCTGGCAGGCCTACGTTTTTAAATTATGAGTTTTAAAATAAATTGACTACTTTTAATATGTATTGGTTTTATACATTCTTTTAGCAAGTTTTGTTTTTTAACTTGTGTTATATGTTATTTGCCTAATCTGTTGATTATTTTAATCTATTGTAATCTGTTGTACCTCATTTTGATCCATAGGGGGAGGTTGGTAAGATATTATTAGTAGTAGTATCAGTATACACTGCATTGGCCCTCACAGACTAACACATAAATGGGAAGAAGAGACTTGTGACATATGCAAAATGGACACCAGCCAGAAAATAAACTGATTAATCTATCCGTATTCCTGAAAAGGAGGCATTAATTTCTTCTTTTACAGTTCCTGAAGCCACATTCTGCTGTCTGTTTAGTTGCCTGCTCAAATGGCTTACATGGAAATGCTTCTCATTAAGCAATTAAAAATGTTGCCATCCAGGTCAGAAATGGATAACAGCAGTGTTAATTTTGGTTCAGTGTCATGATGTGCAGGAAGAAGAATAACATTAAAGTGCAAAATGACCTATCAAATTTACTTGGCAGGTGCTAATTCACTTTGATCTATCCCTCACCATAATAATTTCATGATGGCAGAGAACCCATACATATTTATAAATGTGGGAGCAGGCGGCTGTTGTTCTGTTTGTAATTTACAGCAACAAAGAATTCATTTAGATTACCATACTTGAAGTCCCAAGGTGACTCTGTCATGGTTACAGGCCCCCTGCTGTGCAGGATACCTAACATAATAAAGAACAAAGCAAAAACAAGGCTACATTGTGGCGGGGGCTCCTGGGTAATCAATTCAGGTATTTACAGCTGAAACAATAGCACTGTGCAAATCAGCATCATTACTACAATTTGCTGATGGGAACTCCAGGGAATTGAGCAAGTGTCTGCCTGCAAAGCAGCTGATTAATCCAAGTTACTTATGTTTGGTTAAAGCATTATTGTTTCCATCATAATTAACAATAAATGAGTGCACAGATTTAAAAAAAATAGAAGGACCATCAAAACATCATGAAGCTAACTCACACAGCAGCAAAGGGATCTACATCATCTTCCCTGACCATTACCGGTTCTAGAAATTTGGAAATAACCATCATCCTTCAGTTGGAGCCACTGTAGAAAGCTCATTCATGGTTCTGTGCATTCTCCTCTGCATTGGACTGGACTTCCCTGAGTCATGTTCTCTTTGTAATCTGTAACATCCTTAGATATGTTTGCAGAAAGCTCAAAAATGGGCTAATTTCCAAAAGGAAGAGCCTCAGTGTCTTGTGATGGCAGACACACATGCACTCTAGGGACTGGATTCACCAATCTGTCAGCTTTGTTTTCTCCCATATTCAAGTGTTGAGAATTGGGGGAAATTCTGCTTAAAACAACAACAACAACAACAACCAAACATTGAAAGCAAATCCCCCCACACTAATATACACAGAGCCTTCCAGTATTTTCTGTCTCAGAAAAAAAAAAATCTACGCTAGCCCTAGGGAACTCAACATATAATGCACTACCCCTACCATTAATATTGGAATATCTAACTTTGTCAGAGTTAACCAAGCTTCTCACAACACAGAACACAAAGGGCTGATGGAATTGAACTGCTGGACATCTTGTTAAAAGTGCTTAAGCGACGAAGTATAGGTTCAAACATTTCCATTTTTCCCTTTTGCAGTATGAATCCCCAATAGCGAACCGTTAGAAATTGAAGCTGGTTAGCCACCTCTAGTTAAAAAAGACTCTTGGATGGATGCAAAAGGCCATTTTGCCACACAGTCTGAGTTGTGTTAATAAGCTCAGTATAATGTGACAATAAAATAGAGGCAATTTTGAACCTTTGTATAAACCTGTAGTTAACATTAACCATGGTTAAACAAGGGTACCATTCCTATGGTCAACCATGGCTCAAGCATGTGGGAAGGGGACTTCTTGCTGGACTGGAAAGAGGCTGGAAGGAAAAGGATACAATTCTATAGCTGCTACCAAATTTCCTTATTACAATAAAGAGACCAGCCAGCATTATTTCAACACAAGTCCTCTCAGTATTATACTCAAGCTTGCACAATACTACAGCTGCAAAAATCATATTAGTAAGAGACCGTCCCTTGTTTAACCTGTCTTGACCAAGAAACAACAAATTGATGTGTGCAATCTCTAACGTATTACAATTTCAGATGGCCATGATTTCAATTCATATATTTGACTCTAATAGTATGTGCTGAGAAATGTATTTCACAAACCAAATAAAAGATGGAATAAAAAAGCCCTAGATAGGGATGAATCAAGATGCATTTCTATACTCTGATGGCCACGCAGATCTTCTTCCTCCAGTCAAGAACTACCAATTGCATTTCAAATGAAGCTTTCCTCCCACCTTTCAAATCATACTAAGATGGCACAGACTGAAATCTCCTGGTGTGCTGGGATGTAGGAGTGCCTTGAAGCCACAGTGGAAGTGTGCAGTATTTGCATGCAGAGTGAAAGTTACAATACACTGATTTGCAAGCTGTTGAAAAAACATGAAGGAATTAATTCTCCTCTGCAGTCTGTCTCTCTCCATTTCCCTAAGTAAAATTCAATGCAAGCTCAGTTTCTTTAAAAAAGAAAGTGAACAAGAAGAGAGGCTAGGAGGTCCTTTGGTATTCTATTACTGGTGGCACAATGTCAGCAAAATGAGAAATGGTTAAAACATACTGCTTACAGCTGAGGTCTACCAGGAAAAGAGTATTCCCCCCCCCCCCAGGGTTTTACTCTACATCTAATGCTAACATAGGACAATCACTTTTCTAAATAAAAACAACACTATATCACTGGAGAACCATTACATTTGGGTCAGAGCTCTGGAGAATACTGTGTAAAAGTAAGGATAATTAGGTGAAAGATCCTCTCAGTGAAGAGCTGGGAAGGCATCTCTCAGGTCTAATCTGCACTGCTGAAACAATGCAATTTAACACCACTTTAACTGTCATGGCTCACTGCTATGGAATTCTGGGATTTGTAGTTTTGTGAGATATTTAGCCTTCTGAGCCAGTGAGCCCTGGTGCCACAACAAACTACAAATCCCAGGATTCCATAGAATAGAGCCAGGCCAGTTAAAGCAGATGCAAACAGCATTATTTCTGCAGTGAAGATTAGATCTAACCTACTGCACACACACAGCCATTATTTACCTCAGAGCAAGCCACTGAAAACCTGAAGTCCCATGTTTTTTTGTATCCACGGGGTGGTGGTCCAGAGAGGGTCTGGAAAAGAAGGCCCCCTTCCTCAGAAACCAGTGGATCCACATGGGGAATGAAAATTGTTGTTCCATTTGCAACAGCAGCACAGCTCTGTAGTTTTCACCCCCAGTGGATGAGAGAAAGCTTTGATTTAGAACACCTACAGAACAACTTCACAGGAGAAGGTTCCAATCCTACTATGGACGTTATCACACGGGGTCTAAAGCAGACCCAATCCACACTCAATCCCGTCCTATTGCGTTTTTTCCCCCCGTGTGTTCACACGACGTTGCACACAACCCCGTCCCAACCCCGTCCCAATGCGGCATCATTCCCGTTCTTTTGAATGCCAGTTTCTTGAGGAAGTACAAGTGCGCGACCAAAATGATACCACAATGATAGTGCTTTCACCGTATGTCTGATCACCAGATACGTATCCTGGAGCCCAGTCCCCGCGAAGGCTTGGGAAGGGGTGTGTGTGACAGCCGGCTGTCACACACACACACCCCTTCCCAAGAGAGAGCCGCTCTGAGCAGAAGTCCTCAGAGCGGCTCTCTTTCCCGGCTTGTGTTGGGAAGGTGTGTGTGTGTGTGTGTGTGTGTGTGTGTGTGTGACAGCCGGCTGTCACACACACACACACACACACACACACACACACACCTTCCCAAGAGAGAGCCGCTCTGAGCAGAAGTCCTCAGAGTGGCTCTCTTTCCCAGCTTGGGTTGGGAAGGGGTGTGTGTGTGTGTGTGTGTGTGTGTGAGACAGCCGGCTGTCACACACACACACACACACACACACACACACCTTCCCAAGAGAGAGCCGCTCTGAGCAGAAGTCCTCAGAGCAGCTCTCTTTCCCGGCTTGTGTTGGGAAGGTGTGTGTGTGTGTGTGACAGCCGGCTGTCACACACACACACACACACACACCTTCCCAAGAGAGAGCCGCTCTGAGCAGAAGTCCTCAGAGTGGCTCTCTTTCCCAGCTTGGGTTGGGAAGGGGTGTGTGTGTGTGTGTGTGTGTGTGTGTGACAGCCGGCTGTCACACACACACACACACACACACACACCTTCCCAAGAGAGAGCCGCTCTGAGCAGAAGTCCTCAGAGAGGCTCTCTTTCCCGGCTTGGGTTGGGAAGGGGTGTGTGTGTGTGTGTGTGTGTGTGTGACAGCCAGCTGTCTCACACACACACACACACACCTTCCCAAGAGAGAGCCGCTCTGAGCAGAAGTCCTCAGAGCGGCTCTCTTTCCCGGCTTGGGTTGGGAAGGGGTGTGTGTGTGTGTGTGACAGCCGGCTGGTTGCTTTCCTTGGGACGAGGCCGGGCTCGGACCACGGCCTCCTCCCAAGGAAAGCAACCAGGCTTCCCTCGGGAGGAGGCTGACCCTGCCCTCCTCCCAAGGAAAGCAACCAGGCTTCCCTTGGGACGAGGCCAGGGTCAAAGGCAGCCTCCGACCCTGCCCTCCTCCCAAGTCCCAAGGGTTGCTGTCACACACACCCCTTCCCAACCCTGTGCCGGCTTGGGGAGGGGTGTGTTTGACAGCCGAGGCAAGTGACAGCCGCGGCTGTCCTGTTTCTGCGCATGTGCAAGAACATCCTTGCTGGGTTCTGGAAGGGATCTTCTCACTTGTGCATGAACGGCAGATACGGTTCCCAGGAGCGCATCTATCGCGTTATCATTAATTGCGCAATGATGCTAGTTGCGTCTGATAGCCATTTCCGTCTTGTGGGGTCTATACCGGTATAGTTCTGGATTGATTCCATACCGCTTTCTTGCCGCTTTGAGACCCGCGTGTGATAACGTCCTATGTGATTAAGAATTCCATATCCCCATAATACTACATGCAATCTATCTCTATAAATGTTGAGCACATTGTCTCTCAAACCAACTGACCTCACAGGTCTATTTTATGTAAGAATAAAACAGAGGTGGAAGCAGAGGCACCTCTGCACTGAGGAATATGGAGAGGGAATTCAAGATTAAAAAAAAACACAATAGGTAAATAAATCTGGTCTTCTCCAAAACTACTATTGGAATGGGGTGTTGTTCTTGGGAAGGGACTAATTTTGCATTTTATTGTATTCTATGTATTTTTATTGCTGTAACCTTCCTGGATTCCTTGTGATTGGGTGGGCTATAAATAATAATAATAATAATAATAATAATAATTGCACCTGCTCAACACTCTCTAGCAGATTGTGCATAGATAAAACTAGGACTGTGCACTGACATCATAATAGGAATAGAGACAGATGCAGAAGCTTAATACCCAACAGGCCATGTCATCTATACACCCCTGGCCTCCTTCTCTATTATTTTCCCACAGGACATAAGAAAAGCCATGCTGGATGAAAGGCCTGTCTTGTCCAGCATTCTGTTCACAGGGTGGTAGCCAGTCGTCTATGGGAAGGTATTCAACCAGCACCACTCGAGTGCAACTGCACCCTCTATACTGTGTTACACAGCAATTAATATACAGAGGCATACTGCAGCCTGCCCATTCCAACCAATGGCTTTCCATCCATGGATTGAGCATCCATGGATGACAAGCCCCATAGGCCCTAATGGTGCATGTACGTGGCTATGGCAGCACAGCCACATGTGTGCATGGTACCATTAAAAACCATAGTACTTGAGCTCCCAGGGTTTTTGGCATCCAGGGTGATCCAGAACAGAACCCCTATGGAGAATAAGAGCCAACTGAACCCCTGATACTGGAGGTGATATATAGCTGTCTTTCCAAGTACTTGTTCTTGTCTGTTAATGTCATGCATTTATTTCATTCTCTTTTATCAAATTAATCTAATCCTTCCAAGTGGGCAGTAATGACTATGGTTGTATCCACACTGTAGAAATAATTCAGTTTGACACCATTTTAACTGCCATGGCTCAATCCTATGGAATTCTGGGAATTGTAGTTTTGTGAGACATTTAGCTTTCTCTGTCAGCGCACTCTGGTGCCACAACAAACTACAATTCCCAGAATTCCATAGTATTTAACCATTAAAGCTGACATGGTGTCAAACTGGATTATTTCTGCAATGTAGATTCTGCCTATATCTCATGCAAGTGAATTCCACAGTTAAAATGTGAACTACATTAAAAAGTACATTCATTCATTCATCTATTTAATTGAAAGTATTTCTGCATTGCCTCCCAGTCCACAAGGGCTTCTGAGGGGAGAAGCAAATAAAAACTAATTAAATCAATACAAATATTTAAAACATTTTCAAAACACATTGATACCTTTTACAAACTCCTAAAAGCAGTCTAAAAACAATTCTAGAATCCAGTTTTGAAACAGTTAAAATAGTGATTTCAAACACTGAATAGCACTGTTTGGCTGCCTGGCAGAAACATAAAAGAAATAGGGCCAGCCTAACTTCCTTGGACCTTACATTTAAATAAGTATCCATAGGGTTTGGCTAGCAAATCAATGCCCATTAATCTCAAAAGTGATTAGAAGTGGTCCCATAAGTACCAGGTTATTTTACGATCGTGCTGCCACACAAAAGCTGCATCTATACATCTTCATCAAACTCCATGACCTTCAGTAGATGCTACTGATAACTGACTGACTAGGCTCTTATAGGAAAGAAACAGGAAATGTATACAATTGACCTTTGTATGTTCTTGTCTTGTACCAATCTTGCTTTCTCTTCCTGAACATCCCTTTCACTTTCGCTTGACTGCTTAGGTCATGATTAAAAAAAAAAAAAAAAAAAAAAGAGGAGAAAAAAAATCCAGTTCTAAACTTTGTTCTCTGATTTATGTTTGCCTTTTCCAATACATGTCCTATTCAGGATGTATTCATTATATTAAAAATATTTTTCACATCTTTTGTATTTTGAACTCATGTTGTACACCTCTTTGTAGCCTTAGGCACCTAGTTTTGCCTTTTTATTAAAGAGGCAATAATTGCTTTCCTAGATCAAACCACAGTTTAACTTTTGTCAGCAGCACTGGCTAGTCAGATATCCCTAGGAGGAGAGACTTATGGTGATAACTATTCTGTTTGACACTAACATCCCACAATTAGAGGTACTCTTCAGCTGAACTCTGAACTTAGACTTTACTATATGGCTACTGGAGACCTATTTTCCATGTATGTATTTTGTTTTAACTCCCTTTGCCATTACTGACAAATGAGGTGTGTAACAGAAATGGGCAGTAAAGATCACCTGACCAAGTATTGTGAGGAAAGATCAAAGCTGAATTGTTCAGCTTGGAGAACAAAATATTAAAGGATGATATGACAACCACCGTAAAATATTGAAGAGCTGCCATAGAAATGATGGAGCACATTTCTTCTGGTTGAGACTAAAGGGAAAAACTAACAACTTCAAACTACAAGATAGAACCCCCCCCCCCCGATGCGTCGGGAGGGGCTCCTTGTTGTGCCGGCCATTGACATGATGCCAGACGCACTATTGGCTGGGCGGGAGGAAGTCCCGTCCCTTCCTCCACTGCCCAACCAATCAGGAAGGGGATCCTCTAGGATCCCCACTCGCTGGTGATTTCGCATCTCGCAAGACTACCAGCAAGAGTTGGGGGCCTAAAGCCCCCTGGCTGCCATGAGGCAGCAGCCATTTTGAATAGCAGGCTAGCAACCCAACCCACCCGCCCTTTATTAATGGCTGCTTGATTAATTATTCTCAGGCTGCAGCTGGTCGCCTTCAGGGGCTGGGAGGGAATTTTCCCCCCAGTGTTATTGTGACCTGGGTTTTTTGCCCTCCCTGAGAATAATACAGGGTCTGCTAGTATATTGTAGTTCTAATCAAAAGGTTATTTGTTCACAATAATTTTCACTGAAGTTTGAGTTTAAGCTTATTTGTCACAACTGTGGAACAGCGTCTGGGTATGGATGTTTTCAAGCATGAGAAGTATAGCCTTTGGCGGGCAGCCCCCCCCTCCCCCCGGGAATAATTCAGTTAATCAGAATTATCAAATTTGAATAAATTTAATCAGGACGAAGAGTATGCGTTATCTGGGTTAACAAAATTTTTCTATGACGTCACCAACTAAGTTGAGGACGTCATAGCTAGGTTACATCATGGGATAGGCTATGACATCATTTCCGGTTGAGGGGAGATGATTTATTTGGCTATGCATTGAATTGGAACTTGCTGTTATTGACACATGTTGCAAAGGGCTTGGTTTAACGTGCCAGCAAATTTATTATATACATGGACACATGTGTCAAGAACAGTTTAAATTAATGCAAATTGTTAATGAACTGGTTTATGACCCTGTACAGATAAATAAAGCTTTGGCCAATTTATCACCCATAAAGAGACTTATGGTGTCATTTGTGCTGGTACAAAAAGGATTTCCACTAAACACTAGGAAGAGTTTCCTGACTGTACAAGCTGGAACTGGATGACCAGGAATGCCATAATATAGGATTCCCTGTTTCAGCAGAAGCTTGGACTAGAAGTGCTTTATAGTTCTTTCCAACTCTATGATTTTCTGATGACAGTAAAACGTAGGAGTTTATTACACGGGGAGTCCCCTGCAGAAACCCTACTTTAAGTAGAAAAAAACCGCAAAAGCAGAAGCAATTTATTAACGGGATTCCCCAGTGTGAAAAGTGAAAGCAATGTTAGAGTGGGGTTAATCCGTACGGAAACTGCTTCTTTTTACTTTTGGAAAAACACGAAAGTAAAAAGAAGCAGTCAATGAGGGGTTTCCGTTCGGATTAACCCCAGTTTAACCTCCTTTTAACAGTGACGTCATCTGAAAAAACATCCGCTTATGCGGGTTTTTTCTACTTTAATCCCCCGCTTCCACAAGCTGATCTGAATCTAGTTCAGGAAGAGGAAGTGCTTTTTCAGGTAATGCATAAATAACCCATTACCTCCTTAAAGTGAATATAAGATACCAGCAATGCAGGATGCTTTTACTTCACTGACATTCCTTTATTACTAAGTAGTGTATTACAAATAGTGAAGAGAAACAATTGCCATGGAGGAGGGGTGCTGAGAGTGAAGACACCACACATTCAACTGGAAAAAAGGCCACAACTTTATTATAACAGCTTACAGGTAGGGTTGGCCCGAAAGTGCATGAGGTCTGGATCTGGCATCGATCAATCCTTGACTTGATTAATGATTGATTATGCTTGGTCACACCCAAGCCTCGGGATGACGAAGGGGGTAACTGGTTACTCGCCCATTCACAACTCAGGAAACCGGTTTATCCTTAGTTAGCACTCTATCCTTTGTCACTGGGGGATGCTGTTCCAGTGTTGCCCCTGCAATGGCAACACCACATGGACCCAGCACCCCTGGGTCCCCAATGAACTCCTGATACAGTGCTCCGCAGTACTGTAAACCAACACCCACCAGATCCAAGACCTATGCTACCGCCTCTGTAAGGTTGTGACAGCACAACTGCAACCCTAAACAGAGGGTGGGTGGGGAGAGCCAATCAAAATGGTGTCGATGTCCAGCACCACATGGCCTTATATAGGCCCACTGACTAATCAGATTGCCAGAGGCCCGGAAGTTGCCCCCCTTCCAGCCCATAATGTAGCAGCCATGCAGCAGAGAAAAGGTGGGTTTGTGGAATATTTTGTTTTGTTGTGCAGTCAATTTCAGAATTCCAGTCTTTGTAATGACAAAAAAGGGAGCTACAGAAGTATAATATGGGCTTATGCTATCATGATGCACCATCAGGATGCCAGCCATGGTTTTCTAGCAACATACTACATTTCTAATTTCTAATAAGTCTGTTATTTTTATTGCATTATATAAAATCTTAGGAACAATATCACAAATTAATTAGAACACAAGGGAGAATGGAAAGAAGGTATTTTATGTTTCCTTCTTGTCAATATCTAGGGACTAAAAGCCATCAGAAACAAACTATCTTGCTAGACACATGGCTTTATGTTCATGTACATATGAATTCATAAGGTAATGGCCAGTAAATACTAGGCATTCTATTGCCATTTTAGTTTACAGAACAGCTCACCAAAGAACAAATGATGTTTTGGACAATTAATAGAGAGTTCATAACATTGACCTTTTTTGTCAAATGCAGAGACTTGTATTTCCTACTCACTATTATTGCATCATCTCCAAAAGTAAATACAATAATGGTTGCCCATCTCCTCCTGCCATCAAACTGTTGTACATATGAAACACAGTGATACAAAACATTGCTTAAGCAAGGGGAATCAAAACAAGATATCAGAAGATGGCAAAACAAATCTCTTTTATATTTACAACAGAGAGGAGAAGCTATCTTTTAAAATTGTCACTCTCCTTGCCATCCTTTTGCCTCAATTTCGCTGCCCTTGCTCTATTGAAGGAGAGGAGCCCTTCAGCTAAATTTTTTTCAGAGATTTAGAAGCACAGATGGGACAAAAGGGATTTCAAAGGGTTCTAGCACCTCAACTATTTGTTTACATGAGCTTGATAAGATTTCTAAATAAGCAGTATTTTCTCTCCTCCTTCCCCCTTTCAACAAATAGCAAAATAAAGACAAGGAATACATAAACACCATGTTCTGGTTCTAGCAGCCTCCTTCCTCTTAGAACTCAGAAGAAGCATTTCATTTATCTTGACACATTGCAATAATGTATTTGAAAAGTCTAAGGAAAAGTACAGCAAGTTATAGCTAGTCCACTGTTAGTTCAAACTGAAAGTTTTAATCAAGGGCGGGGGTGAGGGGGAACTGTGCTTCTCAATAAAAGTAACTAGAATGATGAAATAAAGTACTGTAATTCTCTTCGAAATATTTCCAGCTGTTATCTATGCTTTAGTAACACCCACACAAGATTACACAGAGTTGCCTTTGAAAAGTGCATAGCAATTGCAATTGCAAAAGCCTCCTTCTTTGGAGGTCTTTAAACAAAGGCTGGATGGCCTTCTGTTGAGGATGCTTTGATTTTAAGTTCCTGCATGGCAAGGGGTTGGACTGGATGGCTTTGTGGTCTCTTCCACCTCTATGATTCTATAATCATAAGATGCAGTAGCCATATAAGAGAAGCGGATCTCCACATCAGTAGACTTCATTAGTTGCCAATTTGCTGCATTGCTCTGTTAAAGTGAAAGGACAGAACCTGCAAGCAGGAAATGTTTAACTAACATTGGAAGGGGCCTTTACTAAATGGGTATAGGGAGAATACAGGTTCGTTATTATAACCTCTTTATTCTCTACAGCACTGTTTCCAGAGACAATTCTAAGTGCTTGTTTTATGATCTATAAAGCTGTACACAACTGGGTCCAGCCTATCTGAAAAGACACGTCTTCCCAAAAAGCTTGCATGAGTTTTAAGATTTCAAGTCAAGGTCCTTCTCTCAGTCCCACTAGCCTCATAGGCATACTTGGAAAGGATATTTGGTAATGAAATGCTACTCCAATGTTTGGAATCCCTCTCCAAGAAAACTCAGGCTGCCCCTCTCTTGTAGTTCTTCTTCCAGAAGGAAAATACCTTAGGCATACTTCTGATAATTGTCTGCTACTGAGAAAGATACTCATAGTGAGAGAGCGGATGTTCTACTTGTTCTATTTTTCTTTGTGATGTGCATTTATATTGCTTTTAATTTGGATGGTTTTTGATATGCTAACCTGTTTAAGTGAGCTTTAAAATTATAATTTATTGTGATTTTAGTTGTATCTTGTTTTAGTTGCTTTGTAAGTTCCCTTGGTTCCCAGTATAGAGAAGAGGCAAGAGTATAAACAAACAAACAAACAAACAAATAAACAAACTTATGAATGGACATCACAGAAGGTTTTTGGCTGGGATAAAGACAATGTTGAATAATACAGTTAAATATTAAGTGCTATGTGGGGCTTTAATTTTAAATACATTTTCAGATGATTGTACAAAAGCAGGACTTAGAGCTGAGTGCTCCCATGCAATTTTGCAAACAATTATTAATAACAAGTATGCTTTTACCCACCCAAGTTCCACTAAGAGATTTATATGTACCTATGTTTTGCTGTCTATGGAATCCATAGACAGCACGACAACATATATTTGTCCATAGGTTACATATGACGAGGATTAACATGGCATGTACTCATTGCTGGATCCAAGAAGCTTAATACAAAGGGAAAATAGATGTGACAGAACCTCTCTTTAGGTTGGCCCTGCAGTTCCAATCTTTGAGCTCTTGTGACTCAACTTGCCCTATTAACGCTTAAGATTCCTTCCTAGATCTGGTACGTGGACCTCAAAGTGACCACTATACTAGACAAATGACTGTGTTGATCAGTGGGTTCAGTGTGGTAAACCATGAGCATTCTTTCCTTTTATCATACTCACCACTCATAAGCTCCCCTTCATAGCATTCCATGAGGTGTGACTGGCTGGTTCTAACCAGCCTTGCCCAGCTTCTCTCTTCCCAGTAAGGATGATATCAAGTCTAGGGAATCTAAATAAATGAAATTACACATTTCTGTGATACTTCACCACTACAGTTGCCACCCAGATTTTGCCTACAGCAAAAATCTATAGCAAATTTTCTAGCTCCTCCTCTAACAAAACATCTAAGGCATTTCAAAAGAGACTGAAGTTTCAATGGGCCTAGCAAAATGTATTTGGGTGATCTGATCTCTACCCTACTCCTTAGTATTCCTTCATATCATTTCTTCTCATTACTGTAACAGAAAGGATTATGAGTGAGAGCAGTGAAATAAAATCAAAGTTGTTTGAAAAGCATGGAAGAAATGTCATGTTAAGAACTCATGAACATTTCAGGATTGCTAATTAAATCTGCACCAAAATGACAGATTTAGGGCCTAAGCAGACTGCCAGAAATAGTGCACATTAAATTGAGGCACTGCCCTGGCTCAGTGCTAGGGAATCATGGGAACTGTAATTTATTGTGGCACCAGAGCTCTCTCACAGAGAAGGCTTAATGTCCCAGAAAAAAATACAGTTCCCATGATTCCCTAGCACTGAGCCAGGGCAGTGCCTCAATTTAATGTGCACTATTTCTGGCAGTCTGCTTAGGCCTTTAGTCTTTTCAGCAAATCACTTTTTGGTGTTTATCTTTGGACTCTACTGATCAAAAGGAAGAAAATAAGACACCACCAGAATTTTAATGAATGACTGAATTTACTGGTATTGTGATGGAGCTACTTGAACAGAAATACTGCACTGTGTTTGGTGGGTTACAAGATTGGTGGGTTACAACAAACAAGATTAAATTTTCTAAATTAGACCTAGGACAATAGTCTAACAATATAGTAATGACTTCATACCAATTAATGCTTATTTTTTTAAAATGGATTTAGCACACTACTCTGCACAACACAATCATGGAAAAAGGTAAATATACTATTGCCTTTTCTAAAATGTCAATTGAAAGGAAAAGAAAATGTATTCCTCAACAACATCTAATAATGTGTGATTAAAATGGTTATTAAAAACACTGAACACAATTTACATCAAATGGAAAGTTACATGTTTGAATCTCTCTTGATTAAATAACAAATATGTTCAGTGTCATATTTCATATTTCTTTTAGTGTTAATTCTAATTTCATTAAGTAATTTCAAAAAGATTGCAAAAACACTAAGTGATTTCAAAAGGATTCCCCCCAACAGTATCTACTATTATCCTGCTAACTCTTAAAATGGAGCACTAACAGTGTGGGAAATTCTACTACGTTATTAGTTTTCTTGGTTTCCCCTGAGGCTAAAAGCATGTGACTTGCCCAAGGTCACCTAGTGGGTTTTGAACCCTGGTCTCTAGAATCATAATCCAACATTTAAACCACTATCCTATGCTCTCTAACTTGCTAGTACTTATCTATATAAACCAGTACCAAAGATGAACATGTTCATCTCAGCCTTGCATGGAATATAGAGGTGGCGGGGGATCTCAGACAGAGAGAAAGAAAAAGAGAGAGAGAGAGAGAGTCACCTGTTGAGAAAGGACTGTTTATCAGCTAAAGGGTATTCTTAATGTCAGTTTCTGCATCCATTTATTATCTGTCAAATCTGAATAAACTGTCATTTGTAGTATCAGTGGCTTTGTTTTGTTTGGGCAAATCCTCAGATCTGACTGAGTCAGCCTGCTATGCTCAGTACAACCTGAACAAACACCACAATCACAGTTTTAATTTGGGTTTTCTGTTTCTTACAACTGATTAGCATAGAGTAGACACATGAACTAAAATTTACCTACCGAAAGAGAGGTTTCACTTTAATATGTCACAAACTATAGTAATGTGGAGTTTGGGCCTGCAGCCAAATTACTTTTGCAAGTAGCTTTATCAAAATCTGATTCAAGGAAAAAGAGAAAATGCACTGAGCCACAAAAAGTTAATAGGGCTAATTCAGTTCATTTATGTGTCACTTCCTCAAAAATTAATGGTGATACTCTGTTCAGAGATGACATGAAATTTGTAAAAATTGCTTCATCATCTTAGAGAATACCTGTGAGTTTTTTAAATTATTATTATTATTCGAGGGAACTAAATGCATATCACATTGAATTTTCCTAATCAAAATTAATAAGAAACTTCAATTGCTCTTCATCCTTTTTGGATCACATAGCCTATGGCAAAAATCATAGGATCACTACAAGTTGTGCTACAGAGTATTTTGAATCTTGCGAAATATTCATGGGTTCTTCATGCAGGGGTGATGGAGGAGAAAGAAATTTTCCTTCTCTAGAATCACTTCCCACCCTTTGGGTATATGCTTCATCATCTGGCCTTGCAGGGAACATAGAGTTGTTTGGGGCCACATATGGGGAAAATGGGGGAAATACATTAAATAAATACATTAGTGGGGGTTAGGGATGAAGTACCCCCACAAATATGGAAAAATTGTGAATAATGAGAGGGCCTGTGTGGGTCCCTCTAGACCCCTGCCATGCCTAGATCCAAGCATGGCAGGGGTGGGAAAAGACCCCCATGGGCCCCCTCCGGACCTCTCTCATGTTTGGATCACCTGATCCAGGCATAGCAGGGGTGGAAAAAGACCCCTGAAGGTCACCTTCAGACCCCTGCCATGCCTGGATTGCCTGATCCAGGCATTGGAGGGGAGGTAGAAGGGGCCACATAAGGTCTCTCCTGACCCTTCCGATGCCTGGATCAACTGTTCCAGGCATGGGAGGTATCAGAAGAGACCTCATGAATAACCAGATTCACGAATTCCAAGTTCACGAATTAGGAGGGAAGACTGTAGTTCCAGTTATTTTAACAAGAAAATTTGGAGCAGAATTGTGAGTTTTAACTATAGCACTTCAGTCTTATGATCTTTCAGTTGCTTAACCTATATCCTATCATTGATGGATGGAGACATACTGGATTGCAATGAAAGTATATTTTTGTGTTGCAAATAGATGTGAAATGTCCTGGATTTTGAGAAACTCCTAGTAGCCTCATGGCCAGAAGGAAGAGGTGCCAGCCTGCAAAAAATAGCCCTCCATACCATCTGAACAAAAACAGCAAAAAACAGGCCTATGAGTAACATCTTCAATTGTTTTTCTCCTGTATGGTTTTTAACATCTTCCCTGATGAAGAAGCCAGGGGAGCTTCAAAAGCTTGCAACTTGTCTTTTGTGCATTTTGGTTGGCTCAATATCATTGTTTAGTAGTTTTTTGATGTTATTGGATTTTCTATCATTGACTGTTCTTCTATGTGCTTGAAGTAATATGCAAAAATGGAATATTACTACTTTTCCAACCATTATTTTTCAGCCAAGTACAGGAAGATAGTGAAAATTGAAAGTCTCTTCTCCTCTATTTTTTCCCCAATGATGGACAGGCCAAATTCACCTAAATTTTGTACAAGGGTGAAGGTATGTCTTAACTTACTAACGAAGGCAGGAAAGGGGTCCCCTCCTTCTTTTCCCCCATCTCCCCCTGGTAACCTTGAAAAATGAGAAGAAAAAGAAGAGGAAAAAATAGCCACTTTGTACTAATAAGGTAAGCCCCACTCATCAAAAACTGAAATGAATTAATTCACTCCCATATCCCACCTTAATTTATATGGAGCAGAAATCACTCCTATATTGTGAAGGAATGAACACTCTCTCAAGATTTCAATTCATAATTGATGCAATTACCAAAAACAATCTATTCCACAAAAATTAAGCACAATATCATTTTATCTAATGACTGTTCAGAAGGCTAACATGTCACACAAAGAGTCAGCTACATTGGTGTGATGACAGCACTATAACTAAGAATTCAGCAGCAATGCCTAGACTGTTTAAATATATCAGACAGCAAGCCTGAATGGACATTTCCCCATTTTAGTGCTGTCATCTCAGTACATTGGTTTGTCATTGTGTTCCATTAAGTCATTCCATTAAGTCCATTAAGTCATACAGCTATATCACGGGTTTTTATTGGCAAGATTTGTTTAGAGAGGGTTTACTTTTGCCCTCCTCTGTGGCTGAGAGAGTGTGACCTGCCCAGGCTCACCCAGTGGGTTTCCAAGGCCCAGCAAAAATTCAAAATCCTCCAGAATCCTAGTCCAATCCTCAAATCATTACAGCATGCTGGTATTACCAGTTTACAATGTGCCATGGTTTATGAACAAATAAAAAAGAGTGCATTCATCTACACAGAGAGAATGACATGAAAAAGAAGCTAAAGCCTTGAACAGGTTTTATACATACTTGTTTTCTGAGGCAAAATGTGTATGCATATGGTCTTGAAACCGATGAAACTAAAAATGCGGTTCCAAGATCTGGAATTACTCTTCAAAACAAACAAACAAAAAACTATCTTAAAGGCAATGTGAATAGCAGCCCCTCAAATTGCATGGATTTTGTAAAGGTTGTGCACCAAGCTTTAACAGACTACAGTAAACAAACAAACAAACAAAAAAAAAACAACCCTACTGTAGGATTGAAATGGGACATCTGAAATTTCATACAGTAGCTGGTATTATATCAGCCACAGCGATTGTGCAATGACTATTTGAAGGTCAACATTTAAAGAAACAATTTGGATGCTTAGCACCACCTTCTAGGCATATTTAACTCAGAACAAAGTACTATGGTCAATAGGCAGTAACATCATGGGTTGGGGGGGTGCAGGGGGGTGTAGACCGCACTGGGTGACACCTCACAAGGGTGGTGACACCCAAGAAGGGGAGGTGACACTAGGTCAGCTCCCCGCCCTTGTAGGTGCTGTTTCAAGGCCTTTTGGGGCTGCCTAAGCCCCATGTGGAGGCTTTTTGGGCTATCTGGGCTCTGCACAGAGGCTTTTCGGGCTGCCCCCACCCCAGAAACAGTGCTGGAAGTCCAGAGCTGGAAGACTCACCCTCTCGGAAGCCATACACCCCACAACGGGTGTCACCTGGTGTGTGAATGCTACTGTGAATAGGACCTGTATCTGGACAAACATGTATACGATTACACAGACTTACATCATAATCTTATTCATCTTTACTTGGAACTACTTTAGTTCTTAGGGTTACTCCCAAATAAATGTATAATACAAACTGCAATTCCATCCATGAAGCCCATCAATGGCAGGTGATCTTTTTCACATTTCTCCACAGTCATCTACCTAGCAACCTTCAACTTACCATGTGGAAATCACCCCTTTAAAACACAGACACTTCAAAAATACTTACAACAACCTGAGTCCTGTTTAAGAGCTCTTTCTTAAATTGTTAAGGTATAAAATATGGCAACTGCAACCCACAATATATTTTCCAGTACCCAACCTTCTCCTGGAATTTATGATCAGATGGGAAGCTAAATGCATCATCAAAACACTTAAAGAACACAGAGAGTGGTTTAAAAAGAAAATCCATTCCTCATGCCCATCAGTGAAATGCCAAGTATCAAGTTTAATTTAAAAATATAGCTGATAACAAGAACAGAAGTTTAAAGAGATTCTTTGGAGAAGCCAGGGATGGGGAAATGTGGCACTGTTGGTTTTTCCTACATTCATTTTTTTTAAAACCTTAAGTTCCTTCCATTCTGAATATGCAGTTCAAAATTTTCAAAAATTAATTAAAGCAAAATTTCCCCCTCATTTGCACTGATCTAATTCAGTAAGTGCCAGAATTCCAAACACAGAGAATACTCTAAACATGTAGAGAACACTAGAACACTATATAGCCCACCCTAAAAAAGTAGCATTCCCAATTCTGTACAAAATAGTTGTATACACAGTGTTAGTTAGACTTTTATGAGTTAAAGACTCAGAAGGCTGGGTGAATATATCCCTCCATTACAGTTTTCCTCTAATTTAGATTTTTTTTTAAAAAAAAATCCTTAATATGAATAAATATGGAAATGTTGTTAATTCCCATCAAAATGCATTGAAACAAAATTTATGACCATCTCTATGGGCCTTATCACATGGGGTCTGAAGCAGAGCTAATCCAAAGGGCATCCACAGCTAATACATATTATTTCCCCGTGTTTATACACGACGCTGTCCCAGAACACGGAGCTAATCCGTATTGTTTCCCCGTGTTTATACACGACGCTGCCCCAGAACACGGAGCTAATCCGTATTGTTTCCCGTGTTTATACACGACGCTGCCCCTGAACTCGGCAGAACACGGAGCTAATCCGTAAGGAATAGGGAGATTTTGACATTCGGTTTGTCGGGGAAGTACAAGGGAGCCTTCGCATTCAGTGCGCAATGGTAGGCGGGGAGAAAATCCCAGCGAGGGGAAGGGATTGCCTTGGCAAAAGGCAAACCGGATTGGAGAAAAGAAGGAGAGGAGGAAGGAAGAGGGAAGAGGGAGACGATCTCTCTCGCATTTTCCCCCACCGACACGCCACTGTGGGCTGCTTTCCCTTCTCCAGTCCTCCAGCCCTCCTCCCCCTCCTCGGTCCCCTTGGCTGCCTTTCCTCCCGACTCCTTCCTCCCATCCTTGCCATCCACATTCTGCAACGCCGGCTTTTGGGAGCCTTCGTATTAATTGCGCAATGGCCAAACAGGCGATATTCCGTTCATTTCGCTATAGAACTGAATTTATTCCTACTTCGGTTATTTTTCGTTTATACTTCGCTTCGTGGCCAGCGTTTGATAAGGTCCTATCAGAAGTTGTTGCTGTTTGCCTTCAAGTCATTTCAAATTATGGTGACCCCAAGACTACCCTATCATGAGGTTTTCTAGGCAAGATTTGTTCAGTGGAGGTTTGCCATTGTCTTCTCCTGAGGCTTAGAGCATAAGACTGGTTCATGGCCAAGCTGGGAATTGAACCCTGTTCTCCAGACTCATAATTCAGTACTCAAACCACTACACTCTGCTGGCTCTATTAGATGTACAGTGGAGTCTCATCATCTGTGGGTTTGCCATCAGCAGATCTGAGCATCTACAGATGGCAAGCCCTGTTGTTCTCAATGGAGACATTGCACACGGCTGAACTAGGGGCCATGTGCACGTTACACTGCCATTGGGAACAATGGGGGTTGAGGTTCCATGTTTTTTCTTATCCGCAGAGGATCCTGAATGGATCCCACACGGATATGAAGGGTCAATTGTACAATGAACTGTCCTTGTGAACTCTGGGATTAATAAAGCAACCAGATAGATGGGCTGTAATGGGGGAGAGATAGCTGAGGTTGTAGTGGGAGCGGCAATTGAGGCTGTGTGGGGCAAAGGAAGATATGGTGATAAAAGAGCGAAACTTTGTTACAAAGGAAGGCGGGTTCGATGCTTGAAAGCAATCCTGCCTTCAGTTCACTCGGTTACCCGAAGTGGGATGTGGAGCTTACTAACCATGCCACAGAACCTTACTTTGCTCCTCTTAAGAGCTCTTTCTTAAATTGTTAAGGTATAAAATATGGCCACCTTTGAGTATTCCTTGCATAAGAAAACCCTATGAAAAATTAATGGGGTCACTGTACACTGATGGGTGACTTGAAGGCACATATATAAACACACTTCTTTCAAAGTAGTAATCGCATCCAATCCTTATGGACTTGTAAGAATAGAACAAATCAGACTGAAATTATACAAAGGTCTGAAAATCTGGATGAGACTTGCAGTCTTAGTTGTGTCACTACTAGAAAAATGCAGGTCCCTCACAACTTGTTCATCAAGATAAAAATGAATTTCCTTACTTTTTTTTTTTTTTAAATCTCATAGGGACAATTTTCCTTCCTTTCCTTCTTTCTCTGACACACTCAAGAGTATGAGATGCATTCATACCAGATCAGCAAACAACAGCCAAAAGCTCAACTTTCAGGGGAATTTTTCTTTTCTAGTAAATAAGGGCAAGCCCTACATATCTTTTATACCTGTGCATCTGTTGGGATGCTAAAAATAATAGGACCTTGTGGAATTGTACACTATCTGGTTCCTGAAAGACAGCATGAGGCAGTTTTGCTTCTGCTCATATCATTTTTATGCTGCTTAACACTTTTGTGATTTCAGAGCCTGGTTTACAGGAGCCTGGGGGTATGCCAAGCCCTTTTGCTGCTTTTCTTTTTTAAAAAAAATAATAAAACACAACTACACTGGAGATAGTTGACAAACAGGATTTTCCTCCAGGACTGCAGTATTCACTATTTATTTTAAGTTCCTGCTGTTTACTGAACCAATTAAGAGCTTCTTAAAATATTAGCCCATTATCTGAAATGCTACAAGGAAAAATATGTACGTGTGATAACAATTACCAACTCTCTGGTTTTGTTTTTCTTTTCTTTTCTTCTAGTGCAGCTAACAAGAAGCAACAAAAAGCATTTTACCTCACATTATTGTTTTTGTTGTGTGTCTTCAAGTATCTTCTGACTTATGTTGACCGTAAGGTGAACCTATCACAGGGTTTCCTTGGCAGAATTTGTTCAGAGGAGTTTGCCCTTGCCTTCCTCTGCATCTGAGAGAGTGTGACTTGCCCAAGATGTTCTTGGTCAAGTGGGGATTTGAGCCCTGGTCTCCCAGTGTCCTAGCCCAACATTCAAACCACTGCACCACACTAGTTCTACTTTGCAGTATACTAACTCTGCATTTCAGCATAAGTTAGCAAGGTCTTTCGCCTCTACAGTATCTCATTCAGTGAGAGCTACAAGAAAACATTCATAAACAGAAACCCATGGCAGACAAATAGTGCACTTAATTATACATTTTTCAACTGAAATCTGGCAATGACCCTTCATGCTTTGTTTAAGATGGATCTTGTTTATCTTTCTTTGCTTTCAACAAGTTAGCTGAGATGCTGACATTTACCAGAAACTAACAGTTTAGGAAATCAGTGGAACCAGTAAACCAGTCATGATACTGATCAATAAATCTCAAGCCCAAAGGGAAGTGCCAGTGGCTACCATTATTTAATATGACATTTTGAAATATATCCAAAACAAACCAAAAGACAGAATCTTTTTCTTTGTGTTAATCTGAAGGCCCATGAGGTTCTTTCAATAAATCACTCATTTTCATCATTTATTTTGTACCAGTTGCTTGGATTATGTCTATGTTTATCAGCCTGTGTAGTACTGGAAATTACAGATATGATCCAGGATTAAAACCAGGGTAGTTTACAGAAGCCAAACAGGTTAAAGTGCAGAGAGAACTCTAGTGCCTTCTACAGCAAACTGGACAATGTTCTAATAAGATTTTCCCCAATGCTAGATTTTGCTTAC
The DNA here is from genome assembly GCA_026167975.1 of Phrynosoma blainvillii. Classification (NCBI taxonomy): domain Eukaryota; kingdom Metazoa; phylum Chordata; class Lepidosauria; order Squamata; family Phrynosomatidae; genus Phrynosoma; species Phrynosoma blainvillii. The sequence goes on along the minus strand of JANUYF010000001.1, from coordinate 91,163,008 downwards.
ATTTAACATTTTTGGCTGGGCTTGGTGCTGCCTTTTTGTTGTTGTTGTTGTTGTTTTTTAAAAAATCTTTTTAGTGAGGATACCTACATTAGCTGAAATATAAGACAACAACAAAATGGGCATCTGTATTCAAGCACTGACTAGAGTCCTCTGTGCATTAATATTGTGTAACATTTAAAGATATAGCTGTGTTAGTCTGTAGAATTAATATATAGAGAGATTTTGTAGCACCTTTGTGATTAACTGGGAAAAAAAGATTTCCATAGTTAGCTTTCGAAGGCCTTAGTCTACTTCTTCAGATGCTTATGGTGGAGTGGAAGCCAGGGACAGACAGGAGTGCAGGAATTTAAATGATGAAAACTGAAAAGGAATGTTGGCTACTGCAGAACCAATCAGCAGGAGTAGAACCCATGAGCTCTACATGATACATAGTTTTGCAAAGGGCTCCCCACACGTAGTGCACCAAATTTAGCCAAATGAAGTGGAAAATACATCAACCTCTTCAAGAAACTTGTCCAAATACAGATAGATATCTTCTTTTTCAACAACTGCAAGCAGTGGGATGTCGTTCCTGGAAACCTACTTAGGGGGGGTTGCAGACTGCCAGAAATAGTGCAAATTGATACCACTTTTAGGATTAGGGTTAGGGTTAGGGAATCATGGGAGCTGTATTTTATTGTGGCACCAGAGCTCTCTGACAGAGAAGGCTCAATGTCTCAGGAAAAAAAAAAACACAACAGTTCCCATGATTCCCTAGCACTAACCCTAACCCTAAAAGTGGACTCAATTTGCACTATTTCTGGCAGTCTGCAACCCCCCTTAGTTTACAAAAGCTAATGCTACAAACATCTCCCCCCCCCCCAGTTAGGGCCTTTGCAGACTGCCAGAAATAGTGCAAATTGAGTCCACTTTAAGGGTTAAGGTTAGTGCTAGGGAATCATGGGAATTTTATTCTGAGACATTGAGCCTTCTCTGTCAGAGAGCTCTAGTGCCACAATAAACTACAGTTCCCATGATTCCCTAACCCTAACCCTTAAAGTGGACTCAATTTGCACTATTTCTGGCAGTCTGCAAAGGCCCTTAGTCTCAAAGGTGCTACAAAATCTCTCTCTGTATTAATTATACAGACTAACAGAGCTATATTTTTAAATTCTACCACTATGGAAAGCAGCAAATTTAGCTGAATGAAGTGGAAAATCTATTAACCGCTTCAAGAAACTTGCCCAGATACAGACAGATATCTTCTTTTTCAACAAGTGCAAGCAATGGGTTGCCATTCCTGGGGACCTACATGTGGAGAGCCTTTTGCAAAACTACGTATCATGTAGAGCTCATGGGTTCTACTCCTGCTGACTGGTTCTGCAGTAGCCAACATTCCTTTTTCAGTTTTCTCCAGTTAATCTCCTACACTCCTGCCTGTCCCTGGCTTCCACTCCACCATAAGCATCTGAAGAAACGGACTAAAGTTTATGAAAGCTAATGCTACAAATCTTTTTTTTTCTAGTTAGTTTCAAAGGTGCTACAGAATCTATATATTAATTGCTGTAATAGTTCAGTACTCTTGTCTCAGGCATTCTGGAATGACACATAGTGGGTGAGGTGGATGGCAAAGAAAACCTACTACATCAGTAGAAATAGCTGATCTGCCAGATTCTCATTAACTCAGGAGTTGACAGGGAAGTTCTCACCCTCCCTCTCCCAACAGAGAGAGTTTTCATTTCCATGTACACCACCCTGTTGTCATAAGGTTTGCAGTTATTTTACCAATCCCTGCATTGGGGCACCACATCCATGCTACCACTCCTAGTGTGACAGCAAAAACTAGGTTTATGTCCATAATTTCCTTCTCTTCTAGGGATTTAATCCGCCCTGTTGATTATGAAACCTAATTTGTGGCTCAGTTACTTCAGGTTAATTTATACAGAGCACAAAAGATGTGATGTTGTATATAGGCACTCTGTAAATAAAATCAGAGCACACTTAATAAAAACTGTGAGGCTAATATTCCTTTTCCCAGCGAGATGGAGACTATCTTCAATTCTGTAAGTGGAAACATATTGACAGCCTTAAAGGCAACACACTTCAAAAGCAGTGGGTGGCACTTTGGACCTAAGGGATAGCACAACTGTTGAAGTGATTCAGCATAGTGTGCCTGAAAGATGAATTGTAAAAGAGATATATGACAGTTTTATAACTCTCAAATATCTGTGAAGTAATGGACATCCCACCATTCTTTTCAAAGCTGACTTATTTCTTAACCTATCAGAAAGGCTCATTTTCTACAGCACACTACAGTCAGTAGACAGTCAAGGCAGCATCAGAGGCACTAAGAAAACAGTTTAATGTAGTATATTGTCTTGAGCCTGAGATGGGAGAAAATAACATCTATTCACCTTCAAAGTATATATACTCTTCCACAAAATACCTTTGCTTTTCCTGGTAGACAAACTGTCTACTCCTAGATTTATAACTGGCTGTCTTGATTTTTTGGGAAAACATTGTTTTTATTTAACATAAGTCTTTTTAATCTTGTAAAATGCAAGCCGGGTAGCACTGAGCTATGATAAATATTTATGGAGGATTCTGTGGCATGTTATGAGTTATGAGATGTGTCACCAGACCTCTGCTGTCAACAGCTGTGGAAGGTATTGGGGAAAGAGTGGAGGCAATTTCACTCAATCCTAACTTGTTTCTGGTAGCCATTCATGTCTGACATAAAATGCTACATTCAACTTTTTCTTAATGGAAGCATCTCAAATGTTTGAGAAAAGATGGGGAAAATATATATTTTAGAACTGAGAGAGTGAAAGGGTTTTTACTTTACTTTTACTTTATCTTTTACTTTGTCTCAGAAGAATGACAGTAAAAGGTGGAACAAATACAAAGGAGCTCTCTTAACCCATTCCTTTTTCAAAATGGCTGAAAAAGAAACAAGCACTGTGTACTTGTTTTGGCAGATGACAACCAAAAGCACCTGCTGCTTTGGGTTATCTTCAGTGTTTCTTACTCTAGTGCCTGCTTCCCTTTCCTTGTTCTCCTTTCCTTGTTCTTATGTCTACAGTACCCATGGGTAACAATGCTGATTTTCTCATGATGCCACAACACTACATCTTAGGCTTTGGAAGTTGCAGATACCATGTGGGCTATCACAACCAGTCTTGTTCAAATGCAGTGTGGATTACAGAGGCTGAGAACTGTGAGGGAGGTGAAGGGGGACTGGAAAAATAAGGGAATAAAAGGTGTTGAGTAGCACCCAAATAGTGCTGATGTTCAGGGTGAGTTGAAAAGAGGAAGCATTCTCCCTTCCAAGTAATTCATTGCACTGCATTTAATTCTGTCTTAAACAAAATACTGAAATGAGAGAATATCCAACACCATACTACTTTTTAAATAGCCCCCTTGAGCACCAATGCAAGAAAATGTTGTACAGTGATTTGCCGTTTCATTCTGCAGCCAAATCAGTCAACTGGATCAGGCAGTGACCTAGGATCATCTTCACAAATCCATATAGGAAGGCGTACTGCAAGGACACTATCCGCACATGGTAGTCAATCAATTAGTAAGTGCAGCATATAAAGATCTTGGAGAGAGAGAAAAAGCATTTCCATACATGTTTTAAAATGAAGCTTTTTATACTAGATACTTTCTAGATACTTTATACTAGATTTCTGTAAATCACATAAGCCAGGAGCAATCATATACAAAGTTTCCATACCATTAAATAACTATTATTAACAAGAATGTATGGTGTTTATGCAGTATTTTAGTGTTCACATTATTTCATATCAACCAGTTCATGCTTTGAGGCTGGTCAAAAATGACTGGGGACTTAGGACAACAACTCCAAATGTTTCTTGAGATGCCTGATCTAGGTGCCATGACATATGTCTTAATTACATCCTGTTTGGACTAATGTAATGTTCCATGTGGGGCTGGCTAGAAAAATGTTCAGAAACATGCTGAAGCCAGATTGCTGACTGGAGCTGGTGGCAGGGTAAAATGCAAATCCCTTGTTAGGGCAGCTTCAATGACTACTGATCCATTACTTTGGGGCACAATTCAAACTGGTGGTTAGGATTTATGAAGGCCAATGTTATTTGGCTCTAGGCTATCTGATGGACTATATTCCCCCATACAAGCTTGTGCATGCTTTAAGATCTTCAAGAGAGGCCCTTTTCTCAGTCTTGCTGCCCATTTGAGACAATTTAGAATGAGAACATGAGAGAGGTCCATCTTGAAGGTGTGGAGTGCCCAGGTTCTGCAACTCTCCAACCTAGGGGGTGTAGGCTGCCTCCCAATGCTTCCCATTGTCTCTTCTACTGAGAAGCAAAGACCTTTCATTTAGGCTAGCCTTTGGCAATTGACTTCACTAGGTGAAGAAAGCACTTTTAATCAGGTGCTGCTCTCTTTTATTGGCTTGTTTTAAATCATCTGTTTGATCTTTTATGTTCATACTTTTTGTCTTTTCAATGTACTTTGTTTCACTGCATGCTCTCTTTAGTCCCTTTAGTTCTTAGAAGAAAGGTTGGATTGATCATTTTTAAAATTATAATGGTAAGCCAATTTGGGACCCGTTTTTGAGGTCAAAAGGCAGCGTATAATCGGGTTTCAAATGAGTACATCTTTGCAACTAAGTACCAAGATACATAAGTATTATTATCTCCATCATGCAGATGATAGGGTAAGCCTGAAGGACAGCATTACTACAGTGGCCACTTACACATCATTAGAATAAAGTAAATGCATCGCAAAGAGAAGACCTAAGAAGAAATACATTTGCAAACACTTTGCTCATAATAATTCCTACATACAAATATAAACATGTAATTGCTATAATTTACATCCCAACATAATAAGACAGACTGTGATAAGGTGTCTTTTGTGCCTCCTCGGTGTGCTTCCAGCTGCTAACTGTTGACAATAATATTCAAGAACTCTGAAATTGCCCTTCTTATTGCTCATGATCCTTAAACTGGACTTGATCTGGGCAAATTTTCAAACTGAAGATGTCTTCAAACAAAGGAATGGCCTTTGTAAATTAGGGCACATTACCATGTAGTGACTTGATAGCTTTGGCCAAATTTGAACTGGGGACTTTCCAGTCCATTATACAGCTACTTTGCCACTACACTACATTAGTTTTCATCTCTAATTTAGCCCTTCAAATATCACATTGTTTGCAAGCTGAAATTGTCCCTTGTAAATAGTATTTTGCATCAAAAACATTTATCTATATATTTACAAAGAGTTGAATGACTGTCTATACTAAACAATACTATAAGTAAATAACAATAAGCCAGGTTTCCTGTATTATCTGGGATTACTGTAAATGAGAATTATGCTGATGCATGCAATTCACTGTGCCTTGTGCTTGTGTGGGTGGGTAAAAGATAGCTGAATTCTGATATCAGAAAAGGATAATTTATTCTGATATCTGAATCTGAGATCCTAGCATGTATGTCCCAAAGAAGTCAACAACAATGTCTATCTTCTTTTTGGCTTTTGGCCTTGAAGTGTTTAGGATCAGAAATTAGAATCCCTTGTTCAAACATAAGTTATTAATTTCCGATTTATTTACCTGTTCTCACAAATGAGAAAACTGAATGGATTGCATATACCAATTAAGTGGCATTAAATTAGAAACCACAAATCTTGTCTTATTACAGTCAGCCCTCCGTATCCACAGATTGTGCATTCACAACATGAAACAGCATCATCCATGGCATGAAAATATTCCCCCAAAAAAGAAAATTCCAAAAAGCAAACCTTGATATTTACATTTGATATAAGGGCACCATTTTACTATCCTATTGTATATAACCAAACCCCAGTGGATACCGAGGACCCACTGTATTACATGCAAACATAAACTAGATGTCTTTGAGACACAGTATAAGCTATTTTTATTCTACAGACCTGAGCCACTAAAATTACTACCACATATATAACTGCCTACAACAGTGGTTCTCCAATTGTAGTTCTGCAGATGTTCGAGATATCATCCCCCAGAATTTGTGATTATGGTAATGGTAGCTGGAACATAAGGGAGTTGAAGACCAAAGTATCTGGAGGACCAAAGATTGACAAGCACTGATTTACAGCCTCCTGACTGCTATTCTTAATTGAGTTTATTGGGAAAGCAAGTTAACACGATAACCTAAAATCTAACTGCAATCTTCAATAGAGTAAAATAAATAGAATTACAAGTGTTGACTTAACAAACTCTCACTGATTCAATGTCTACTCTGGTTGGGACTAAGAATAGGATTTAAGCCATTGTAGCATTGCATCCATCCATCGCATCCATCCATTCAATGAGAGAAGCAGAGATGTCACTTCTGCTATTAAAAACAAAACAAAACCCTAAATTTTTGTTTTTTTAAAACTCTCACACATATTTCATCATAATATCAAAACCACAAAAGGAGCAAGAATGTAAAGAATAAAAAAAAATGCTTGAAAAAAGCTAGACTTTCTGTCTAGCCAAGTATGGCTGGCATTCTTCAAACTGACTTACCGAACATCTGTACAGGTTATACATGAGATGCCCCGACTATTTGTGGTAATGAGGTTCAGTGCCACAGATGTCTCACTGTCAGAGGTTGGGTGTGCTCCACATTTAAAGTAGAATTCCTGCAATATTGAAGGAGAGATAAAAGGAAGATTACATACCTGCACTTCATGTCCTCTCTTTATCTTAGTCTAAGTGAAGTCTGAGACAGTAGATAAATCACTTCTGCCAGTAGAAAAAGAGGATACTCATTAGGGATGTTTTAGAAAGAATGCCTCACAGTATCTTTGTACAAGGTGCATATGTTTTTCTTTGGACATAATCTGAGAGAAGGAAATGTAGCAGTGGCTATAAATTCTGTGCTAGATTGTCTTTCTTGGATCCTAGTTTGGTGATTAACAAAGAATAAATACTGGGTAGGGCAGGGACTGGCAACCTACGGCCCAGGGGCTGGTTAAGGCCCCAGTCCCTGGACTTACCGACCCAGGCCGAAGGTTGTCGCCGCCGCCACCGCCGCTGCCACCGCAGCGCATTTTTGCCGCTCTGCGCCCATGCTCGCCGCGCCCGCCATTTTGGAAATCAAAATGGTGGTCATGACACGTTTGCGCATGCGCAGTACTCTTGCACATGCGAAAACGCGTCAGTGCCGCCATTTTGATTTCCAAAATGGCGGCCGTGACATGCGGCGCGGCGGATGCGCGCGCTGCTGCTGCTGCGGTGGCTGCGGTCGCGGTGTGCGCGGGGGTCATGCATGACGCCGGAGGGCGCGCGCACATGCACGTGCACCGTCATTCCCCCCCCCCTTGGCCCAGCCAAGACCGGGGCTACGGGAGACCGGCCCAGGTCTTAAAAAGGTTGCCTTCCCCTGGGTAGGGACTCGAAAGGACTGAACCTGCAAGGAGTGACAGAAAATGATTTCTTCACTCATAAGGACAAATGGTAGACAAAATCAACCTGCTTTTTCTATTGTCTAGTGTCCTTTTATTGATTTTGTGATGGGGGTGCTATAACTTACATGTTAACTGATATGGAATGGATCCTGGGGAAAATCTTCAGATATGAGATAAAAAGGTAACGGGGTTACCTTGAGCAATGGAGCAGCCATGAAGATCCACAGGGGGTGATGCAACACCAAGCAACACAAGCAGAGGATTGAGTCAGACACATGCAATCCTGCTGTGTTCCATCAGCCAGGTGAGTGGGCTGGACTAGATATCACTGGAGGGGATAATGCATATAAGGGAGGAGCATTATTGTACAGTATGGGATCGTTGGTGTGTGGTGTAATGCAAGTAGCTTTGTCAGACAGGATAAGCTTGTACACATAGGAACAAAGATTAAAGAGCCTCCTTGAGAGATATCTGCCTGTTGTCATATTTGCCAACTTCTGGAGAGGGAGAGAGAGTTCTCCAGCCTGCACAGAGCTCCATGTTGCTTCTTTGATGGCCATCCAGGTGCACAGCTTCGACATGGTGCAATGCTGCTGGTGCAATCACACTGACAATTTTGTCTTAATTTTGTATAACAATTCATATATGTCTTTTTGTTTTATTCATCTCAACAAATTAGTTTCTGAGTTCTCTTTCTCTGGGTAATTGTTAATTTTGTTTATAGTAATAAAGATAATTTAACCCCCTCATTCTACACATTCCTCAATTAATGAATAGACATCTTTGGTGGACAGCAGACTTGCTCACATTAAGGATTACTTGAAATAACAGCGTACAATTCTCAGCCTTGAAATCAAGTTTCACTCCTATTATCTAGATAGTGAGTAAAATATTTCTTAATTTTATACGCCCTCAAATAATTTCTGATTCATGGTGGTCCTAAGGTAAACCTATCGCAGGGTTTTCTTTGCAAGATTTGTTCAGAGGGAGTTTGCCATTGATCCTCTTAAGCTGAGAGAGTATGACTTGCCCATGGCCACCCAGTGAGTTTCCATGGCCAAGTTGAGATTCAATCCCTGGTCTATCTGGTTCCAAGTTCAACACTCAACCACTACACTGCACTGGCTCTTGAATAAAATATAACTCCAATGAAATCAATCCCCCCACCAAAAATCCACCTTCAGGCTCCCACAGAATTATCATTCTGCTCAAATTTCATATTGAAAGAGAGGAATAAAAGCACTGTATCCCAAGAGGAAAGGTATTTGTATAGCAATTTTGTAATTACTCTGATACTGGTGAGGAACATTCCTTCCCTCTCCAGAAATGTACTGAAATTATGACAAAAGCATGGCAACAGAATGAAAATAGTCCAGTCAAACAAGTAAAAACACTTGAGACTGTCTGTGCAAAAATTTGAAGTGCAAAGCCGCTCATTGTGTTGTGTACCCAAAAGATTTGTTTACCTCCATGAGTATGACAAGTAGTGAACACAGCACATAAACATCCCAGCAACAGAGAACAAAGAATACATAGAAAACACAGTGTGCACTGCATTTAATAAGGAATATAATTTTCTGGATGAAAAATTAGGAAACTAGGTAAGTATTTTAGAATCTCCATGTTGCTTGTCACGAGTAGGAACAGGGCTGCAAATTAAGAATACAGCTCCAAAGTAAAATTAAATAAAACCAGAATGTACTCCTATTCATTTATGTAAATTTAAGTAAAATTAAATAAAAGTAAAATGTACTCCTATTAATTCAACTAAGTATTTTCAGATCTCCATGCAAGCAAAATTATGCTCAAAATACTGCAACATAGACTTCAACCACACATGGAGAGAGAAATCCCAGAGGTCCAAGCAGGGTTCAAGAAAGGAAGAGGCACTAGGGATCACATTGCAAATATACGATGGCTAATGGAATGTAGCAGAGAGTTTCCAAAGAAAAACAGCATGTGCTTTATAAACTATAGCAAAACTTTTGACTGCATAGTTCATGGAAGGCTATGGAATGCCCTTATAGACATGGGAGTGCCAACACATCTGATAGTCCTAATAAGGAATCTGTACTCAAGACAAGAGGCTACTGCCAGAAGAGAACACAGAAAAACAGAGTGGTTCCCAATTGGTAAAGGGGTCAGACAAGGCTGCATCCTTTCACCCTACCTATTCAACTTATATGCAGAACATATTGTAAGGAAAGCAGGCTTGGACATGGAAGAGGAAGGAATGAAAATAGGAGGAAGAAATATCAACAATCTGAGATATGCTGATGAGATCATAATACTGACAGAAAACCTCAGAGACCTGGAACAACTGCTAAGGAAGATCAAAGAAGAAAGTGCAAAGTCAGGCTTACTGTTGAACATAAAGAAAACAAAAATAATGACCACAGAGAACTTACACACATTCAAACTAGACAATGAGGAAATAGAAATAGTAAAAGAGGTCTCATATCTGGTAAGCTTATCACATGGCACTTAAGGAACGGGAATGGAAAGGAATGGAACGGAACAGAATGGGGCATAAACGCATGTTACTGGACAGGAGAATGCCACCGATATCGCTGGGAATCCCCAAGCCATTCCCAAGCCATTCCCCAGCCGTTCCTGGCAGCCGATTTTTGAAGGATGGTTCAAAATCATCCTTCAAAACTTGGCTACCAGGAACGGCTGGGGAATGGCTTGGGGACTCCTGGCAGCATCGGTGGCATTCTCCTGTCCAGTAACATGTGTTTTTGCCCCATTCAATTCCATTCCATTTCATTCCATTCCGTTACCTTTCTTGTAAGTGCCATGCAATAAACTTATGGGATCAAACATTGATCGGAATGGGAAGCGGAAAAGACAATAATATTAGGAAAGGTGGAGGGAAGTAGAAAGAGAGGAAGGCCACATGCTAGATAGATTGACTTTATTAAAGAGGCCATGAATATGTTTGCAGGAGCTTGGGAATAGAGGACAGGGGGGCCTGGAGATGTCGAGGGTCAAGATCGATGTGAAGGCAGTTAACAACAACAACAAAAATTTAAATCTTGCTAGAGTTATAAACAGCAAGAACAACTTTCAATCAAACCTCATGCTAATCAGCATGGCCAGAGTCATGTCGAACACACTGACGGCAAGTTACATTTGCCTTCTGATGGGCCACCAGTCCACCACAGATGATATCTGGGATCTCATGCATACCCCATTTTTACTGAGTCCTGAAAAAACTTGTTGATGTGACATTTAGTTTTAATGTTAGCAGTTAAGCCCATTTCTGAGAATTAAAATTCATTTTGTTATTGGAGACCAATTGCTTCAGGAAGTGTTGTTGTTTTATGCTGTAAGATTTATTTAACATGATAGATTCCAAGGGGATTGGTTTAGGTTGCAATCCTATAGGAAACTGGGAGGAAACCTCAGTGAACTCAGGGGATGTACTTTTTAATGTTAAAATGCATTAAGTGGTTTAAGATGTTTACAGCATTACACTGCTTTTCATAGTATATTCTCACTCCTAATCATCAGGACCTCAAAGAAAGGGACTACTTAGTGCTTAAATTATTTTCATTTTTGTGTGTTTTTTGCATACATTTGTAGGGACACAGAGGTGAGAATCCATTGAGAAAAGAAAAGAATGAACTCACAAACCTTTTTTGTTTCTTCTCTCCTATCTTAAATAATTGTTATAATCTGGATATGGGTGTGAAAAATATACCTACAAATATCAATTGAAACCGATTACGGTTCAAAGTCTAATCACATGCATGGCGCATGCTTTGCCTGACACTTAAGAATTTATCGACAGGATGGCCCTCATCTCCTACAAGCTATGCAAATAACTAAAAACTTGGCAGTTTATTTTTAAAATGTGCATTTTATGAAAAATTAAATATAAAATAAAAAATGCAATTAATGATGAAGTTGGACAAAATAAACATGTGAATAAAGAAACTAGAAAGTCAAATGGACTGGAAATAGACTAATCCACCCAACCTAACTTCATTTTTTTAAAAATGTTCTATATTGTAGTTTTTAACAGAAGAATATATACTGCTGCTATTCCTACACATTATTACTTTTCATCTATATAGCACAGCAATATACAAATGCATCTACCCAGGCAGAACTGGACTTATTCTTTGAAATCCTCTTCTGTAACAGGCACAAGGGCTTTCATTAACCAAATGTTAGTGAAGAATTAGATACTAAAATAATCCTTTCGCTCCTGAAGGAGATTGTCAGCACAAGACCCTTAAACCTAATATCCCTCCTGACTTCTCACAGACTTTCTCAGTCTAATGAGTTGACAGCGGATCTTATTTTGAACCAAGCCAGAGGCTATTTACTGTAAAGTCCAATATTCTGATGTGAACTAACAATTTCTCAATATATGCTCTGGACAACTAATAGGTAGGGAAATATTCACATACAAATCGGAATAAACACAGGAGCTTATGTACAATTGTTATTTTATTTATCATTTAACAATTGATTCTATGGGTCTACTCTAGTTGGGACAACTAACAGAATTTAGTCCAGAGATTGGGTTTAAAAAGTAACTTATATACCATGGGATCTACTTCCCCTACATAAATCACCCTGGTAGGAAAAGATATGGAATACAACAAAGGAAGCTGCATTTTAAAACAGGCAAGAACAACACAAAATAAGAAGTGACACAAATCAGGAAGAAAATCTAAGGGCCTTTGCAGACTCCCAGAAATAGTGCAAATTGAGTTCACTTTAACTGCCTTGGCTCAGTGCTAGGGAATCATGGGAACTGTAGTTTATTGTGGCACCAGAGCTCTCTCACAGAGAAGGTTCAATGTCTCAGAAAAAAATACAGTTCCCATGATTCCCTAGCACTGAGCCAGGGCAGTTAAAGTGGATTCAATTTGTACCATTTCTAGCAGTCTGCAAAGGCCCTTAGAAAGCAGAAACAATAATGGCCATACTGTTGCAATTAGTACCTTTGCATGCTTATACTCACTAACTGCCAGCTGCATTATGGTGACTGCCTGTTTATTTACTTTTCCACATGCTTTTTCATCCTGTATCCCTCTAACTTGCAACCATTTTCTTTTCTCTCCTCCATAATACCATATGCTTGATTATGGACAAATATTTCAAGGATAACTACTTTTAAAGACTTGTTTCTTTCTCTGAAAGTCCCTGTGGAGGAGGACATGGGACTGGTTGTTCAGCTTTTGCTTTGCCAATTTCATATCTTTGCTTGAGGGATCCAGTTCTATCATTCACATTTCCCAATACATACCACGTCCTTCCTCAACTTGGTACAATTCAGACATTTTGGGGAATGGTTACTGTGGTGATGGAGGTTATATTTCAACACAGTTCAGTGGTATCAAGTGGGGAAGGAGGTCAAAATACATCTGGATGGTAACATGTCGGGGAAGGCTATAAACCTTGCTTTTTCAATGGCTGCACGCACACGCAATGGTGCGAGTGGGAGTGCATGTCCATTGAAAAGAATGGGATTTAAGGTCCCACATTTTTTGCTATCCATGGGGGGGCATAATGGATCCCCCACGGATAGCAAGGGTGCACTGTATTTAGCTCTAAAGATACACAAATGCCTGGTGGTAAGATATAAAATCAGGAGCACCTATGTTTTGCTGCTTTCCTTCCTACCACCAAGGAGATTTAGCAATAACAATAGCAGCTTGATTTATATACCGCTTCATACCACACTATGCAGTCTCTAAGCAGTTTACAATTGTAAGCTAATTCCCTCCAACAAGCTGGGTACTCATTTTAGCGACCTCAAAAGGATTCAAGCCTGATTAATTAATTTAGGTGTTTACAGAGATTTAGATTCTTATAAATAAGGAGGGGTCACTAAAATATATCAGGGTTTAACTCCACATCATCCTACGGCCGTCTCTAGAAGTGATAAATCTGTTTTCAATTTTTGAAGCTGGTTTATTTAAGAAGAAAGCATTATCTGAACATTGAAATCAATCTTTGCTATTGGGCCCTGTCGGCATGGACCATGATACTCCAGGGGAAGCATAGAATATCCTGGCCTCAGAGTTTCCCTGAGCCACCACATTACACGATCCTCTCCTCCCACACTGGGAAAGCTGTCTGCATGGACATTCTGCTGAGGCAGCCAGTGTGTCTGCCACCACTGCAGGTCACTCGTTTCTGAGGTCAGAATGAGGCGCACAGTAACCGTCAAATGGATGGGTCCCTTGTCCTGACTCAGAGTGAGCAACTGGTGACAGTGGTGGATGCACTGGGCAGTCCAGTGGGACATCCCCAAAGAGAGCTCCCTTCCCCGTATGGGAACAGAGGGCTCTGCATCTTCCTGGAACATTCAGAGTAAGAGATAGGTTATTTAAATCCATTTTAATGGTGCTATCCCTTGTTTTAATGGTGCTATCCATTTTAATGGTGCTATCCCTTCCCCTTCCCAGTGTGGGAAGAGAGGATCATGTAATGTAGTGGCTCAGGGAAACTCTGGGGCCAGGATATTTTACGCTTTCCTTGGAGTATCGTGGTCCATGCTGACAGGGCCTAATAGCAAAGATTGATTTCAATGTTCAGATAATGCTTTCTTCTTAAATAAACCAGCTTCTAAAATTGATAACAGATTTATCACTTGTTTATGATGCTGAATGGTTTGGGCTGTGCATTGTCTGAACAGGGTGCTGCCAGAACGTTGGGGGGGGGGGGGTATGGGCCTTTTGGCTCATGCAAACAAGGCCATAGTCTTTGTGATGATGATGATGACTACTTCTCTCTTAAGCACAGTTTAAATAAATATATTTTCATGCACAGGGAGAAGTAAATGGCCTTTCAATCCATAGACCTATATTGGCAAAATTTATAAGAGAAGAGCATGCTGTAACTGCAGAGATGCACCAGATATTTTTAAAAAATCATATGATTGCAATATGAACAAAATAATCTTATTATTATTATTATTATTATTATTATTATTATTATGTGGGTTTTGTTTTTAAGGAGTTGGCTGCAGAGTGAAAATTAAATCCCAGGAAACTTGTGCTTTTTTTTCCAGCATGGCTGTCCATAGCTGGTGAAGGAAACAATAACATGTAACTAGGAGCCACTTTTCTATCACATGGACATTCTATGGACCTTATCACACGCGGGTCTGAAGCAGTCCCATCCCCATGGCATCCCCGTCCCATCGTGCTTAAACGACGTCGCAGAGAAACCCCGCCCATCCCCATCGCACCCCGGTCGCATCCCCGTCCCATCGCGCTTCCTTTCCCCAGGTGATCAAACGACGTCGCAGAGAAACCCCGTCGCATCCCCGTCGCATCCCCGTCCCAATGCGGCATCATGCTGCATTATCCGGCATCATCCCCGTTCTTTTGAATTCCTGGTCTAAATGGGAATTACATTTCCCGCGACCAGAATGATACTGGGATGATGCTGCTAGAAGCGCAATGGGATGGGGATGGGACTGCTTTAGACCCCGTGTGATAAGGTCCTATGAAACTGCAGCTAGATGTGTTCTTATCTCCAGAGACAAGATGCTATAACTTGCATCTTTTGCAATTAATCTGCATTTTATGTAAGAATATTGCTAATTATTTTCAATCATAATTGTATGTGCTCTCTGCTTAGAATACTGTGCAAATTATTAACAGAAAGACACTTTTTAGTTTCTGTCAAGTAGCCAAGTGTTGTGTATGTTCTGTGTATAATCCTACAGCTTTTTGTTTGCTGGTTGGTTTTAAAAGGACAATGTTGCTATAAATGTCTGAATATTATGTGCAGCAGTGATATTTTCCTAGCAAATTAATTCTAGATAATATTTGTTTGCTGATTAAAAGATTATCTTCAAACCTCAAAGAACTTGGTCCAGTATAGCGCAGTTGTCTCACCAGCTAACCATCAGACTTTTGGTATTTGTGGGGATTGTTAGCCCAGGGCTTAATTGAAGAAAGTTGAGAGGAAACAAGGGTGGCACAGGAGACACATACCAAAAATGTAACTTGCCTCAAGCACCAAAGTACCTTGAGACAACAGTGGACTATTTGCAGTGTGTGCATTTCCTCTTTGTTGCTGCTGTATCAATATTGTTGGTGTTGAAAGTAATGGGAAACACATTTTGGCTGCTGTGGTGCCAGGGTCCATAAAAATAATATCTCTAAGAGACCTTCTACACAGAAAGGCCTTCCTATCATCAAAGCAGCTTCTTAAAAGCATAAAATTTCCATAAATCTTGAAAAACACATTTTTCCCTTGGAGGGGGAGGGATTGAATTTTTGGGGAAAAATGAAAAAAAGCAGGGTTAGTACTCCTAAGAGAATGAAAGTAATTTGGTACTTAGGAGACATATAATGTATTTATATCTAATTTGGTTTGGCATTAATGATCATGTTTAGACTATTAACAGGAGAGTAGTTGTTGCTGTGTGCCTTCAAATCATTTCTGGCTTATGGTGACTTTAAGAAGACCCTATAATGGAGCTTTCTTGGCAGGATTTGTTCAAAGGGAGGTTACCTTTGCCTTCCTCTGAGAATAAGAGAGCATGACTTGCCCAAGGTCATCCAGTATATGTGTATATAGATATATGTGTAAGTGTGTGTGTGTGTGTGTGTGTGTGTTCCATAATCTTTTTTTCAGTTTTTCTGCGGGGAAAAAGTTTCACACAAAACCAGAATTCCCCTTCCCCATATTTTACTGCTTTGCCATGCCTCCTCCAGGCTTTCACTTCTCTACAGCTGATACCCAGTATGTTCTGATGATGATGGGCTACTGCAGGGGTTGGCAACCTATGGCCCATGGGCCGGGTGCAGCCCGCGGAGGCCTTGGGACCGGCCTGTGGTCAGTTCCGCTGCCGCCCCATGGGCGCCATTTTTCCATCCAAAATGGCGCCCGCGCTTGCACATGCATGCGCACGGCAGCGGGTGCCATTTTGGAATGCCCAACATGCTGGCGTCGTGCACATGCGCATGACGCTGGCGCCGTTGGGCATTCCAAAATGGCACCCACCGCCACGTGTATGCGCGGGTGCCATTTTAGATGCAAAAATGGCACCTGCGCTCACGCGTGCATGCACCCACAACCACGGCCACCATTTTGAAGGCCGCATGGCACAGCCACCGTGGAGCCTTCCCTGGGGCTTGGAAACATCCCCCCTGCGCTTGCGCCATGCGAATTCACATGGGGGGGTGTTCCGAAGCCCCAGGGAAGGCCCCCCCACCCGTGCTCTGGGTGAATTGTCATGGCACATGCACGGGGGGGGGCGTTCCAAAATGGTGCTCCCCACATGCACACGCACGTGCATGCATGCGCGCAACGGCGGGTGTCGTGCGGGGGCAACCGCACATGGGGCAAGCACATGCACGCCCACCCGGCCCCTGCGCCATTTCCCCTCCTTCCCGGCCTCCCTGGCAACAATGTTGCTGACTCCTGGGCTACTGTGTTGCAAGAAAGGTTGCTGTTAGGGCAAACAAACCTTGAACTTTGGATAGGATTGGAGATTAATTCACCGTGCTATATACCTTCCTTATTCCAAGTAATACTATTGGTTCATGTAATGTAAGGGCATGTGTTCAACTTGCATCAGCTCTCCAATGTCTTATCAAGAGGTACCTCCGGACACATGCTACAAGAGAATGTTTAAATGAATATGCCAGGGGTTGAAATCAAAACTTCTAATACATGAAAAGCACATGCTCAACCAATGAGCTATGCTCCCCCCCTGCACTTTTGAGACATAATATTTCTGGTGCCCAAATGGCATTCCTTAGTTAGGTCTGATCTTATCCAAAGCCATACGCACAACCCTAGCAATTTTTATAATTCTGCTGGGAAAGGGAAATATAAGGAAAATATGGTGAAATTATTGCACACAGAACTTAGCTTTCCTTCCTGGACCTAGCATTTCATTCAGCTGTCCCTTCTAAAGTGTTTTAATACATTCCCCCATCTCTCTCTTTCCCTCTCCCCCATAAAGGTCAAAGTTGAACTGAGACCAAGTGTACTGGATTTGGACAGCCTTGAAGAAGAATTGGCAAAGGAGACTGAGTCCAAAGAGCTTTTCATCGTGAATAGTAGGTCTTTCTTCTTCTTAGCCAGAGGCATTCTAAAAAGGGCAGTGGGTTCAGTCAATCAATGCACAGATAGAACACAGATAGTGGAGAGAGACACTCACATTCCTCTTATGTTTTTGTATCTTTTTGTTTATGGCTATATTGAGTTTTTGTGTGCGTGTGCTTCAGAAACCTTCCTACTGAGCAGTCCAAAAGCTTATCCCTATACATGTTTGCTTGAAAAGGCTCAAAGTGGAGAGGTCTATAGTATTATCAGCAGCAGCTTGTTACATAATATTTAAGAAGATCCAAGTTACTGTTTTAACTCTCCCTCCTTTTTAGAACTGGAAAGCTGTTGAGTCTCCAAGTTCACTGTCCATTTGTACACTCCATCCTCACTGTCTTATTTGCACTGCAAAGGCCTAATTCCCACTACATAATAAACTGGTTTGCAAGCAGATCTGAACTGGTTTAAATGGCCCTTGTTCACACTTGTGCCAATTCCCTGACACAGTTTGTGAAGGGCCCCCAGTGCTAAACCCATTTAAAGTACTTCTTCCGAATCCGCTGAATTCCCTGTGTCTTTTGCATTGAATTGATTCCGCACTAGTGTGAACAAGCTGTGGATCTGAATCAGCTCCCTGTGGCACAGTCAGCCCTGTGACACGACTCCATGTTGAATCGATTCATTTATGAATGTGAACGCAAAGTGGATTAAATTGAAATGGGTAATGTTCGATCACTGCTTGAATAGTGTGAATGTCTATTCGGTGCTAAATTGCTTCATCAATTTGACTCAAAAACCAGTTTATTCTGTAGTGGGAATGAGGCCAAAGTTTATTTGCATTATAAAATCTGAATGATGAGGAAGACATTGTATGAAAGGGGCAAAAAGCAAATAAATTGTTATGGTTTGTCAATGCTCAGGTACTACTGTGAGCCTGGCATTGTAAAACATGCAAGTAGAGGTCAGGGTAGAGGGAGAAAATGGTCATACTTTTTGCTGATGTCAATGTGATGTCATTTTAATCCTGACAGATGTGTTTCGTCATTCTTGTCCAAAGGGAGAACTAGGTATGTTGAGAGAGGGGAGAGTCCTTTCACATGTAAGCTGACATATTTCTCATCCCTCTCTGGGATTGTCTACATTTGCCAGAATACTCTGGGATGCCCCCAGAATATTCTGGCCCCCAATTCCCCCCCTTGAATCCCCCTTACCTGCTGTGGGTTTTTACTGAACTATGGGCAACTGCCTCCCCATGTGGTGTCTGCAAGTCAGCTGGCGGCAACACCGCAGATGTTCTGAGGTCAGAACAAGGCGACAAGCTTCATTCTGACTTCAAAGCAACTTGCACCTGCAAAGCAACTTGGCAGGGCTGATCGTAGGTTCCATGTGGGAAGGGAGCAGGCTGTTGTTGCTTTGTTTTGTTCAGGCTTTTCTGGAAAACCTGGAGCAAATAGTAAGTCTTTTAAATGCAGGACAAGGGGTGGAAGCCCTGAATCAGGTTGTTGTTGTATAAACAGCCCAGACCTGATTTGAGGTTTGAGGACTGCATAAAGTAAGTGACTTGGAGCAAGCTTGGGGGGAATTCAGAGTTTATCAGTAATGTAGACAAGCTCTCTGTCTTATATTTCTGACAATATTTTTGTTTTGTTTTGTTTTTGGCCATATTGGTGAATTGTCTCAGGAGAAGGTGATGGTGGTAGATGGATGGCTCACAGAAATCTTGGACATGCTTTCAAAGACCACTTACAATGCCCCATTATATTAAAATCTTGTAGCTGAAGGATCAGTCTAAACAATGATATGAAAATATTAAAAAATCAGTAATTTTTATATTATGGAAAGAGGGGAAATATCTGTACAAGACAAGGGACTGCAGCTAGGGTCCAAATATCATTTTGGGTGATTTGATCTAAACTTGTCAACATGTGCTCTGTTCCCATACCAACACCACATGCCAGATTCATAATTTTATGATTCGGGGGGGGGGGGGATGTCTTTTTAAAATGCTAAAATTACTACTACATAGCCTATATTTCTGGGAAAACCCCAATTTTTTTAATATCAATTCGGCCTGAGAGTCCCACAAGTTTCCTAACTATTTTGTAATGTTTCAGTAACTAATAAGGGGATCATCTGTCACTGCCTTGATCTTTTTTATTCTGATAGACCAATATGGCTACAAATATTAGGTTAATCGATTCTAAATGTTTATTTTTATGGCTTTCCCCCTTGCAAAATCATGAATTAGTCACATAAAGTCAATTTCACTCATACATTCAAAACCAACTGACAAAATAGCAAGGTAGTTTAACTGTTATTCCTGTTGCTATTGTGTGTCTTAAAGTTATTTATGACTTATAGTGACCTTAAGGCAAACCTATCACAGAGTTTTCTTGAAAAGATTTGTTCAGAGAGGGGTTGCCTTTGCTTTCCTCTGAGGCTGAGACAGTGTAACTTGCCAAAGGTCACCAAGGGAGTTTCCATGGCTGAGCTGGGATTTGAACCTTATTTTCCAGAGTCATAGTCCAAAGCTTAAACCATGCATGTATAATGTGTGTAGTTTTTGATGAGTACTAATTCACTGAAACATCTGTCAGGTTCTGTCACAGGCAATGGCAGTATACAAATCCTCTCTCCACCTCATAGTGCTATGCACTCTTTCTTGCACTTGTTTCTTTAAAAACTTGTAAATCCAATTTAATCTTATTATGAATAGATAATTTCCCCCCTCATAAGTAGGCTTTAAAAATTTTAGGTGAAACATTTTACAAAGAAAATACTCAGAAATTCTCACTAGCATATCAGTAGCATATTGTGAATTAGAAGCTTCCTTCACTTCCAAAAGTTCTGGTGTCACATATTTAAAGACTGAATGGAATGGAATGCAAAGGTTATTGGTTGCTTAGAATTTGTGCTCTGATGAACAGATGTTGTATAAAGTTATATCAGAAACTGTGGCCATGAGTGACCTCAGGGGCTTGCAAACCTACCAGAAGTAAAAAAAGTCATTGTTCCAACTGTCTTACTTTGACCCTTCCTACAAGTATCCTTCCACACTGCCTAAGTAGAAAGATCTCTGGGACTTGTGGCTCTTGATAATGATATATCATGTTGAAATCATCCTCTTTTAGTCTCATACATCTCTGATTTAACTGCACAAGCATACTCTTCTCTGATCTAGGGCATGGACCGAGGTTGGGACATACGGTACTTCAACATTTTAGAATGCTGCTTTAGATTACCCCAATCCTGCTTTTGATTGGGTTCATCAGATTTCATAAATTTTAGATTGAGTGATATAAGGCAATGAATTCCTAGAAATATTCAATGATATATATAGACTCATATTTTGAGACTAACAACTTGGGCTTAGCCCTTGGGCTTCTGAGCCACTCTGCCAGTTCACTGTAACCTCCCTTTCCAAGGGGAGGGGGTCCCTAACAGCAGGATATCATTAAAAATGGGATCTTGTGTGTCTGTGATGCTGTCCCACCTTAAATGTAGAAATAATCAATAGCCAGCTTCTTAGAAAATAATTGTGAATAAAGCACCTCTCAGCCCAAGGGAGGGAACATCTGTTCTCTGGTGTAACAGGTTTACACCAGTTTCTGCTACAGATAGCTCTTAAGTGTGGTAAGCCTGGTTAGTCTTCTTCTCCAAGCAACCTCTCACTAGAAGAAGATATGAGGTCTCTCCCACTAACCTTGATTAGCCTACTTATTGTTCGTGTTTCCATATATACGAGGCCATTCAACATCTTATTTCTTCTGCAGTACTAAAGCTAGAGGTCATTGTATGTTCAATCCAGTCTTAACTAACTCACAAGGTACATGCAAGCAATACATGTGAAACCTCAATTCATCCTAGCTGTCTTCTATCCAATCCACTATATTATCATATAGATTGTTAAAGATATTCATGGTTGAAGTGCTTATATGGGCAACAAATAAATCCTGGCATCAGAAAAGCTATTTAAAATGTATCTCCATCTTCTTAGGCTAGACATTGCTGCTACTTTCTGGGTCTTACATATACAATTCAGTCCTTAGAATAGAATCCAACTGTTCAAATTTATTATCAAGGGTCTCCTGTAGAGAATCTACCCATTCCTCCAAGTTTAATTTCCACAGGCAATCATATTTTTATGCCAATTTAAGACACCAAAGGGACTTCACAAAGGAGAAAAGTTCAAATAAATGAAGAGATTGAATCTTCTGGTTATGCCTCTCTTAGCTGAAAAGAAATACTGCACTTTATTTTCAAATTCATTACCCCCCACCACCTTTCATACATCCTAACTAAATAGTCAAGGAAAAGATTGCACCAAGACTCATAATTGCAGAAATATCTTGAAACTGAAAAGAAAAGGATCTAACTCATTAGTGAACAGACCTACAAGGCAAAAATATGTACAAAGATATGCTAAAATTAAAAATGTTTGTCCCTCTGTTATCTATATGCTTGATTATAAAGAAACCAATCTAGGTGTGCTAACTGATCAGAACAATGAACACTGTAAGGTTTAGACCCAATATGTCAACTACTTGAGGTATCTCCCAAACAAATGCATCAGATTTCTGATTTAGTTTTGTTACATTTTTTAGACTCTGGTGCACATTTATTTTGATATGATTTTCACCAAACTTAATTATTTGCACTGATGACATTTTCAGGCTAGTAAAATTTTCATCTATGAAAGAATTGGACAAGATCCTAAAGTGCAAAGATATAACTCAGAATACTAAAGTGAGGGTAGTCCATGCTACTGTATTTGCCATCAATAGCAATAGCATGTATATTTCTATACCGCTTATCAGTGAACTCAGCACTCTTTAAGCGGTTTACAATCTGTAAACTAATTGCCCCCAACAAGCTGGGTACTCATTTTACCAACATACCAAAGGATGGAAGCTAGAGTCAACCTTGGAGGCCCTGGGATTGAACTCACAACCTTGTGGCTGCAGTACCAGCATTTAACCATTGCACCAACATGTACACATGTGAGAGCTGGACAATGAATAAAGTTGATAGAAAAAAAATCAACTCATTTGAGATGCGGTGCTGTAAAAGAGTTCTAAGGATACTGTGGATGGTCAAGAGGACAAGCAAATGGGTTCTAGAAGAGATCAAGCCTGAATTCTTCCTTGGAAACCAGGATGACTAAATTGAGACTGTCATACTTTGGTAACACTGTGAAAAGACACTGGGAAAGGTAGAGGGAAGTAGAAAGAGAGGAAGACCACAAACCAGATAGATAGACTTAATTAGGAAGGCTATGGGCCTGAAACTACAAGACCTAAGCAGAGCAGTAGAGGATAGAAGATCTTGGAGATATCCTATCCATGGGTTCGCCATGAGTCAAGGCTGACTGGAGGGAAGCAACAACAAACATTTTCATACAAATGTGAGACCAATCTGGAACCTCCAGTTTCACCTTCCCCTATCCCCAAAATTGCTGGCTATGGTTTGTTTTCCAAGGATACAAATGTGAAACAAATATTATTGACTTTAAGTGGCACCACTCAAACTGTTTCAGTTCAAATCCCAAACAAAAGTAAGAGCTGTTTGACAGTGGAATACACTGCCTCAGAAAGTGGTGGAGTCTCATTCTTTGGAGGTTTTTAAACAGAGGCTGGATGACCATCTGTCAGGGGTGCTTTGATTGTGAGTTCTTGAATGGCAGGGTGGTTGGACTGGATGGCCATTGGGATCTCTTTCAACTCTATGATTCTATAAAATCATAAGCATTTTAATCATTTTTATTATAATTTTAAAAACACATAATTAAATTTTAAAAAATCAAACAAAATCTATTAAAAATTAAATCATAAACATTAACCCAGACAAATACAGGTACACTTTGAGTCTCTCTTATCCAAAATGCTTGGGTCCAGAAGTGTTTTGGACTTTGGGGTTTTTTTTTGGGGGGGGGGGTTTGGAATATTTGCATATATGTAATGACATATCCAAGCCTAAACATGAAATTAATTTATGTTTCATATACACTTTATACACATAGCCTGACGGTAATGTTATGCCTAATATTTATAATATTTGTGCATAAAACAAAGTTTGTATACACTGAACCATGAGAAAGCCCAGGTGTCACTATCTCAGCCAAAATGTGGACAATTTTGGATTTTGGAATTCTAGATAAGGGAGACTCAGGCTATATATTTCCTAGCATCAGTACAGTCTTCATAAGATACATTCATGTAGTATATTGGCCAGGAAAGGAATTTCAACTTCTCAACATAGTCCGTCCAGTTTCCTTAGGCTACTCTGAGCTGCAACAGAACTTCTCTGAACACAACATTTTATATTATTTTGGGCACAGTGCATCTTGAATTAGAAGTACAGTACATAAATTTAAAATTCAGGCTTTGCACTTTCTCTTCAAGGGTTGTTTTCAGGCACAGTTTAAAAATAAAACAAAGGAGATTTCTCTCTTAAATAAAAGTAAAAGAAGATTCCCATATTGCAATTTCAAGAAGCTTTTGATACTGTGTCCTACCTGGCACTTAACACCCTATCCTAGCTTCACAGTTCCATGCAAATAGAAAAATGTATTTCATCAAGCTCCTTGCCACCATTGACCATGAAATCCTTCAGGATCACTTGACTCGACTTGGAACCACATATATTGTATTCTAGTGGTTCTAATTCTTATGTTAGATCACAGTCAGAAGATGGCATGGAGGAGCAGGAGTCACTGCTCATCACTGTGGCCTTTAGTATATGGCAAGGGTAGGCAAACACCTGAATTCTGATG
The DNA here is from genome assembly GCA_026167975.1 of Phrynosoma blainvillii. NCBI lineage: Eukaryota > Metazoa > Chordata > Lepidosauria > Squamata > Phrynosomatidae > Phrynosoma > Phrynosoma blainvillii. The sequence goes on along the minus strand of JANUYF010000001.1, from coordinate 91,138,800 downwards.
ACTTGGCAACAACAATAATCCATTCTTTATTCAAAGACATAGCCACATTAGTCTGGAAAATCAGTATGCAAAGGGATCTTGCAGCTCCTTTGAGATTAACTGAAAGACAGAAGATGGTAGCATAAGCTTTCAGACAGGAACCTACTTCCTTGGATGCATTTGGTACATCTGAGGAAGTAGGTTCCACAAAAGCTCATGCTATCAACTTCTATCTTTCAGCTAGTCTCAAAGGTGCTGCAAGATCCCTTTGCATATTCATTCTTTATGTACATGACAACTTGACTGCCATCATGTATTCTGTATGAAGCTACCCTTGAAAGAGTGCACGAGAGCTTCAGTTGGTGCAAAATGTGAACAGTATCAAGAGCATATTATCCCCAACCTGAAAAACTTGTCATGAATGTCAATTGCTTTCCATAACCAATTCAAGATGCTAAGATTTAATCTTTAAAACCTTCAATAACTTAAGGACTGGCTGTTCATGGGACTGTCTTTATTGTTAGGCAGACAAGATCCTCTTGAGATTACCATCACCTGAAGAGACTCACTGAATGGGCATGTGGAGGAGAGCATTGTTCTGTATTACATATAGATTACAGAATGCAGTTCCTGCAGAATTGTGGTGAGCTCTAATTCTCATTCCTTTTAGGAAGGATGTGAAGTCACATCTCTTCAAACTGGACTTTTAAACTAGTCTGCGCAAAACCCACAATTTTTGCACTGAAAATAGTGTTTTCTGCCCAGAAATGGGTACAGCTGGGGAATTATTCTTTGCACAATTTTAACATTTTCAATGCAGAAAATAATAGTTCTGTGCAACAACCATGTACAGATTTTGTGCAGAATAACTCTTAAATTGTGAACATTTTTATCAGTGCAGGATTATCCTCATCTTAGTTTCCATGACATTCAAGAAACACATTTTCCAACCATCTTGCAAATGTTCAAATAGAACATTAGAATTTAGAATGGCCAGTAAACAATATAAGATACAAATAAACTACCATACTGGGTGAGTTGCATTCAGCATAGTGAGACAGATAAATTGTTCAAGCCTTATGTAACTGATTTGCATGGGCCCACAGAATTTAGAGCAGCTGATCACTTTTATTTTTGTCTTAATTTCAAATGTACAATAGAGGCCCTTTTAGTATTGTTTTTAAAATCAAATTAAAATGGGATAAAATTTGATTTACAATAGTAGGTGGTGTGTATGAGTTTGCAAAAAACAAATATTCCAGCAAAGCTCTAAAACTAAAAAGAGTACTTCAAAATGGGTCATTTCAAAATGTATTAGGGTTGTACAAAAGGCGATACATATTTTATGAAAGGCAGAATTGAGTTTTTTGTTCTATCATATTTCTTTGCTGTAGTGGAAATGAGTTTAACTTCTAGCAAAGTTTTGCTTAATGGGAAAATAATGTATTTCTTGTTTTCCAACTTTCCTTCTACGCTTCTCTAAAATGTGGCTGGGAGTTACCATACTCCAGTAAATATATGCATAGTCTGGTCCCAGCTGACATTCTCTTTTGTAGAGCATGTCACCAAATACTGGACATAATGATGCAAACAGAGTTGACCTTTTCTGGAGAAATGTTGGAGTAAAAATGATCCCTTTAATTATCAACCTAGAATAGATCACTCTATCTCTTTACACACACACACACACCCAGTATACCAGTACTTTTAAAACTATCACTAGCTACTACTCATGAGAGTGCCATATTACCTCCAGCATCAGACACAGTATACCTCCCCATACCAGCTGCTGTGATACAGGAGTAGAAGGAGACTCTCATGTCTATTTGTGCACTTTTCCAGAGGTATATGGTTTTCTAGGCAAGTAACACACAGAAGTGGTTTGCCATTGCTTTCCTCTGAAATATAGCTTACACCAGCTGGAATTCCTTAGCAGCTCCCCATCCAAAAATTAACCAAGCCTGACCCAGTGTAGCTTTCAAGATCAGACAGGATCTAATACTCCTAATCCTACTGGATTCAATGAGATTTAGGAGATTATCACATTCATTTAAAAGTTACTTATCCCTAACAAGATAAAGCCATGTTTAGTTTTAATAGTGGGTGTTATTGCATGCAGCCAAGGCCGGGGGACAGCAACTCATATGCAGCCCAGACCCCAGCCGTGCTTTTTTTGTTGTTAACTGCCTTCGCATCAATCTCAACCCATGGCAACCCTATGAATGAGACATCTCCAGCCCCCCCCCCCCATTCTCTACTGCTCTGCTCAGCTCCTGCAAACTCATATTCGTGGTCTCTTTAATAAAGTCCATCCATCTAGCATGTGGCCTTCCTCTCTTTCTGCTTCCCTCTACTTTTCCTAACATTATTGTCTTTTCCAATGATTCATGCCTTCCCATGATGTGTCCAAAGTATGACAGTCTAAGTCTTGTCATCTTGGTTTCTAGGGATATTTCTGGCTTGATCTGCTCTAGGACCCATTTGTTTGTCCTTTTGGCTGTCCATGGGATCCTCAGCACTCTTCTCCAGCACCACATCTCAAATGAACTGATTTTCCTCCTATCTTCTTTCTTGACTGTCCAGCTCTCACATCCATCCATGGTAATAGGGAATACAATGGCTTGTACAATTCTCACTTTTGTGTTTAGTTGTATATCTTTGCATTTTAGAATCTTTTATATCTTTCATAGCCGCTGTTCCCATTCTTAATCTTCTTTTGATTTCCTGGCTGCAGTCCCTGTTCTGATCAATGTTTGATCCCAGGTGTGAGAACTCTTTTACCACTTCTGTTTCTTCATTGTCTAAGTTGAATTTGTCAAGATTCTCTGTTGTCATTATTTTTGTTTTCTTTATGTTCAGCAATAGGCCTGCCTTTGCACTTTTTTCCTTGGTTTTTCTTAGTAGTTGCTAGTATTATGATGTCATCTGCATATCTTAGATTGTTGATATCACTTCCTCCTATTTTCACTCCTCCTCCTTCTGTGTCCAAGCCTGCATTTCTTACAATATGTACAGCCATACTTATCTGGTAGATTTTCAAAAACAGCAAGCTCCTTTTTTTGAAAATCAGCCAGATAAGCGTGGCTGGGGTACAAACTGCATTTGAGTTGCAGTCACCCAGCCTCAGCTGCGTGTGATAACACCAGCTATTAAAACTAAACTGTTGGGGATACGTTGCTTTTAAACAAATGCAATAATCTCCTTATTCTTATCTAAGGAGAACGGAACTGCCATAGGTGCTGTTGAACTGTTATGTCATGTATTTATACTACTTTCATTTTATGTTCAAACCTGTTTTGCTTTCATATCATATATTTATCTCTCCTCAGAATTTATTGGAATGCAGGATGTATCTTCCTTTAATACATTTAAATTATAAACAAATTTAAATTAATTCTGATATTGGGACTGTCTTCAATTTGCTTTCCTAACAGAAATATTATAGAATTCAGACACTAAGGAGACTATTGCACTTGCAAAAAATATGACTGATCCCCAATCATTCAGTCGCATTTCGGGTTGCTACTGGGTATTTTCTCACCTAAGTTGCCACCGCTGTCACCGGGCAAGTGCAACCCGGCTGTATCCCAGGTCTCAGCCATGCTTCGGAGGCCGCTTTTTTAAAATGGCAAGCTCCCATTTTGGAAAAGTGATCTCTGAAGCACCGCTGAGATCCAGGATGCAGCCGGGTTGCACTTGCCCAGCAGCAGTGACAGCAAATTATGTGTTATAATACCCAGTAGCAACCCAAAATGCGACTGTATCTTGTTGGGAATCAGTCACATTTTTTGTAAGTGCAATAATCTCCATAGTTATGTTAGTCTGGCTACATCTGGACTGGAGAAGTAATGCTGTTTGGCATCACTTTAACTACCACGGCTCAATGCTATGGAGTCCTGAGATTTGTAATTTGTTGTGGCACCAAAGCACTCTGACAGAGAAGGCTAAATAGCTCATAAAACTACAAATCCCATAATTCCATAGCATTGAGCCATGGCAGTTAAAGTGGTGTCAAACTGCATTATTGCTACACCACAGATGCAGCCTGGGTCATGCTTCTGAGGAAGTAAAGCAAGGGGCAAAACAGACCACTTTGAAGGGCCAGTGTGACTCCATCCCTGAGAAAGCTGGGGGGGGGGGGATGGCAACTGCACACTGCAGCCCCAATCCAGCCAGCTTCCACCCAAAATAGGAACATGAAAAAATCCACTCCTATTTGGGCCAGAAAAAAGCTGTCCCTTTCCCTCTAGAGCCAGCTTTTTACCAGCTCCAGGATGAGTGGTGTCTAAATGCCACACCCCCACATGGGATAGAAGCCGGCCAGCATGTAATCACTGATGCAGCTTTTGTTCGGCTTGGGGATGTGGTCCATCTAAATGCCACACCTCCAATTTGGCAAAAAGCCAGCTTAACCAGGCTGCCTGTTTTGGCCCCAAGCCTAGGAAAGATTATGCTACAACTTCTTTCACTCAGTTAGTCTCAAAGGGGCTACAAGAATCGTTGGCATGAAATATCATAATTTACTCTTAGGTTGCTTGTATTTTAACATCATAGGTGCTGGAATCATTGGGCTGGATCTATAGCAAGTGGAGTAAACAGAATTGGGCAGACTGCTCCCCTCCAAAAGATCCCCAAAAGGAACTTTGTTCAATGCCCCATTCCAGCTTGGGAGGATGGGGTACCTACCCATCATGCTAGATGCAAGATGGCCCATGCCATCAGTTCACACCATGGAGAGCCCACTATTCCTGCCACTCCTATCAATGCTATCCCAACACATAGGCTGGTTTACTGCTGGTAGTTAGCAGTCAAGATGCCTACAGATTTCAACCGTGCCTATGCCACTGCAAACTCTGCAAGCTGTAACCAATGAAGGCTTTATCACTGAGCCGAGTGTCTTGACAGCATTTCTATATGACACCATGCCACTGGCACAACAGAACATTTCTGAAAGATTGATGTCACAGGAAGATCTCATATAAAAATATAGGGAACAATTTGGATGAGAGAATTTTCAGAAGCTTCCCTAAGAAGGGTGCTCCTAATCACTATGTAATATACATTACATTGCTTTTAAAAAACAAACACTGCAAGCATTAATTTATATTAGGAAGTGCATTACCAGAAGAGTTTAACTTCATTTAAAGAATCAAATTGTAAATATAGTCAGCTGCTTAAATTTTAACAAGGATTTCTTTGCAGCATATAAGCTCATCGCTCTGCTGAGACTCATGCTACCAGGTTTGTGTATAATTACTTGAAATATATTTTTTCTGTCACAGCTACTGCTATCCTCTTGTGGAAACAAAATCCCTCATCATCAAACCTTTGGCTGCAAAGAATGAGTCAGCAGTCTTTGAGTATCACAGCCAACCTTTCAAGTTGCTCAGTTCTTTCTTTGTGAAAGAGAAGTACCTCTTTTTATAGTAACTAACTGTCTAGCAGAGAAATTCAATGGAGATAAGCAACAGCCAACCTCTATGCACTATGTGGTCACACCCTGCTAAGAATATTTCTGTGACATCAGTGTGAATGGAACAAACCTGACACTGCAAGACAAGGGTACCAATTTCAAGATGACCAGCAACAATTAACTGTCTCATCTACAAAACCTCTAAAAAAAAAAAAAAGATGAAAACAAAAATCAGCCAGAGATTACAATATATATTTGAAGCTCAATAAAACAAAGGTAGAGAATAAACATTTTAAAAAGCTATTTTAAAATTATCACATCAAAGGGAAAATCAGGGGGCTTTCATATGTGCCACCAAACCATTTCAGTGTGTCCTGCTTAGCTTTATCTTAGCAGCAATTAGCACCCAGGATTTAGTTCCTGAATGGTGAAGGCCATATGAGCATTGTGAGTAAACGTGTCTGTGTCTGTGTCTGTGTCTGTGTCTGTGTGTGAGTGTGTTCATTCAATCATCAATGATGTTTGAAATGGCTGGACAATTTTTGAATCAATCTGAAGGGAGTTCACCCATCTCCAATACCTTGAGCCTTTTCACTCTGCACTTAGGTTGCACTACAATTACACTTTAACTGCCATGGCTGCATCCTGTGAAATCCTGGAGTTCATAGCTTGATGAGGCACGAGAGCTTAAACTGTAAATCTCAGGATTCCACATGTTGGATCTATACCATATTGTTGGGAAAATTTATGTTTGCATTCTCCTGTCTCATACATATAGGGACTGTCTCTTTCTCATTCTATCTAAACATGTGGCTCTTGTCACTCATTCTTGGAGACAGTTTAACAGCTCTCTCAGAAGATTCTACATTGTTGATAGCAGTCAGTTAGTTGTCCCATCTTCCTGCTATATAAAAGATGGTGAGTTTTATTCTCTTTGCCCAAACCATCTCCAGTTAGATTAGCTTTTAGTTATTTTATGTAAATATTAATTAAAGTCATTATGTTTGTTTTTAAACTACAAACTGCATGTTGTTTTTCTGAGTTAGTCTTTATTCTTTAGGAAAGCATATTTACAATAATTTAGTTGGACTCACACTTTTGTTGTTCTGCTAATGAAAGCTGGACTCTAACAAGTTTAACTTTCATACTGTGTATTTTTGTTAACACCCTGGGAAACTAAAATTGCACCCCACACATTTAAACTGGTGAGCTTATCGCATGGCTAATAATAATAATAAAATTTATTTGTATACCGCCCAATGGTTTCCCAATCCAGGCGGTTAACAGCATAAAATACAATACAAAATATACCCCTCCCACCCTTAAAACAATATTAAACAATTACAGAATAAAATCGATATATCAATTACATTAAAATCAATTAATTTCACTTACAATAGCCCCATGAGTGTATTCAATTTTTCACAGTGAGGGAACCAGGTGTCATGTAGTGTCCTAAACATAGAGTTAGGGACTGCCCGAGGCTGGTTGTCTAGTCTGGAAAGGCCTGCCGGAAGAGATCTGTCTTGACAGCTTTTTAAAAACTGTCCAATGATGTTAACTGACGGATCTCATCCGGCAGGTCGTTCCAGAGTCTGGGGGCAAATATAGAAAAAGCCTTCTGGGAGGTTACAGATAACCTAGCCCTTTTCGGCTCTAAAAATTTCCTCCCAGAGGAACGGAGTGCGCGGGGAGGATTGTACGGGAGGAGGCGGTCTCTGATATAACTTGGGCCCAAGCCATTTAGGGCTTTAAAAGTAATAACCAACACCTTGTATTGGGCCCGGAAGCGAATAGGCAGCCAGTGGAGGGACCTCAAAACCGGAATGATGTGGTCCCTCCTAGATGTTCCCGAAACAAGCCTGGCTGCCATATTTTGAACTAGTTGTAGCTTCTGAACCTGACACAAGGGTAGCCCCATGTAGAGCGCATTACAGAAGTCAAGGCGGGAGGTTACCAGTGCGTTCACAACAGTCTCGAGATCCCTTATTTCCAGAAAAGGGCACAGCTGGCGTATCAGCCGAAGCTGATAACAGGCGCTCCTGACCGTCGCATTTACCTGATTGTCTTACCTCTCCCAGCATAAATTTTAAATTGGGCAGCATCTGGACCCTACTGCAGTGATGTTGCCACCGAATCCACCACCTGGGTCTATTCCAGGTCCATCCCTGCTCCCAGGGACATTCAGCATGCCTCTTTTCGAAACTGGGAATTTTCTGGCTTAAGAAAATGGCCGCCAGAGTGCCCCTGGGAGCAGGAATGGACCTGGGATGGACCCGGGCAGTTGTTTTGGCAGCAAAATCCCTACGATAGGGTCCAGATGCCAGCCGAATTAAAATTTAAGTCGAGAAAGGTAAGACGGTTTTAAAAGCCATGCAATAAGCTCTTGGAATTGTACTGCTATATAGTATGTAAGGATCTTTATATTCTGGCAAGCATTTATCACAACCCTACTGGCATATCATATCTGAGTATACCCACTGAATCAACATTCTTCAGCATTATTGGTAGTGCTGGGGTTTGCTGTTTGTTAGCTAGGGTGGTTCAGTTCCAAGGGTAGGATTATACTTGTCCCTCCATATTCACTGGGTTTGGGGCACAGGGCCCCTGTGAATGTGGAAAAAATGCAAATAACAAAAACACTATGTCTTTACCTGAGAGAACACCTACTCTAGGAATCTCTAGGTCCTCCAATGTAACTCTGTGGTCAACATCTGCCAAACATTGAGCATAGAGTTGCGCTGGAGGAGCTACAAATGCCTAGTGGAGTGTTCTCTCTAGGAAACTCTAGGTCCTTCAGTGTGACTTTTGGTTAAAGTTGACCATAAAGTTGCACTGGAGGACCTAGATATTCCTAGAGATAACATATTAATAAATTCCATGAATAATCAAATCCACAAAAGTCAAAGCCACAAATGTGGAGGGTCAAATATATAGCCAAGCAGTCACAAAACAACAAGAAGAAGACAACCTGTAGAGGATGTAAGAAGAGCTCCTGAACTCCTCCACCAACCTACAACACTTCTGGGCTACAAACTGAACTGGCTGCTAGTGGCTATGAAAGGAGGAATAACATGCTGGACCTGTTTTCTAGGAGCAGCAATTCAGAATAAAAAACAGGCTAGTATTTTTGGAGAAGAGAGGAAGGTAATTTTCAAGGTGGGTACAGTTGAATGTTAATGGCTATGTGAACCTAACACTGTTCCTATGAAGTTTGTTTTTCAAGGAGGAAGAACAACTAGTACTGAAGCTGATCAGAATCATCAGCAACATGATGATGAACCAGCATGAAAAATGCAAGTATTCTTTTAAAATATCCCATCCCAAATTCCTTTCAACATCAAAAACCTTTATTAGACTTAGGCCTACACAGAAACAAATCTACCAATTAGGCTCTGTTTTTAAAAATATGGCAGGCTTCCAATTTAACTTTCAGTCCCAAACAACTTGTCCACCAGCCTTGCAAGCAAGGGTAAGTAAAAGCATGACTTCACAGGATAAGATGCTTTACTCACCACAGCCCAGCTCTGATGAAGGTCAAACTAGCCTAATGCATCACAGTCTTCAAATCTTACAGATCCCTAGACTGCAACTGGCCAAGTTTATGCTACCTCACCTTTTAAAATATTTTTGGTAGTGAAATCTAATTTGCAAAACACAGATCAACAAATATGGATATAAGATCCTTTTCAACTAACGCACCATGATTTCTGAGCTATCAGAACATTCATTCACAGACTGAGCCTTAAAAGCTCCAGAAAGAGACATTACAGTAAACTCTATCATTGATCAAGAGATTAATTGCAGATTGGCACAACAGGCCACCCAGGCTCAGAAATAGGCTGTTACAGACTACTGACATGATAGACTGTGGATAACAGGCCACTTGGAAACTCTTTATTTTTCTCACATTTTAAGCCATCCCAGGGTACATCAAAGATGTGTTGAGACAGACTGTCACTGGACACAGACCGCTGCACATCCATGCATCCTCTGAAGCTCCCTGGCTGGAGCCTTAAGTGATCTGAGTGACACTGCAGTGGTTATGATGGGTTATTTTTACCTACTCATTATAATGTTAGGCCATTACTGAGAGTGTTACCTCAAACCAGGGACTCAACTTGTAAGAGTCCCACTAACACCTAGAGAGTTATTGCCTTTTCAAAAAAAGAAAGAAAGATGTCACCACTCCAAAATCAACATGCAAAGACACATGGAAGGATGCCAAACCAGCACTGACAAAATTACAGCCCAGGTGGTTATGAGGAATGTCTAGGTGAATGCAAGTGTAAAGGCAGTAGCACTGATCCTCAGCCATTCCACCTCCACCAATATTGTGCTTGCCCCCAATGTCCCCAAATAGAGCTGAGGTACCATCCGCCCTCTCTATCCACAGAATTTTATCCATAGATTCAATCATCTATGGCTTGAAAATATTTTAAAAAAATATTCATTCCAACAAGCAAACCTTTATTTTGCCATTTTATATATGGGAAACCATTTCACTATGCCACTGTATTTAATGGGACCTAAGCATCCATAGATTTTGGTACCCATGGGGGGTCCTGTAACCAAACTCCAATGTATACTAAGGGCTCACTGTACATTCACAGGGGGCAGGGGCAGATAGACAGGGCACAGTCTAAAGCCTGTGTGCTTTTCCACTCAATTACTAATGGCTGGATGCTTTATTTTCAGTGGGGTGGATTTTAGTTCAGATGTCAGAGGAGACATCTGAGGTTCTGGGCACTATCCCTAATTTAAGGACCATGAATAGTTCCATTACAGTTCAGACTAAAACCCAGTGTTGATTCACCACTTCACTGGCATAAGAGATACCAGTCACCACTGCCTTCTTCAGAACTTTTGAAGTTCTTCCTGTTGAATTCATGAATAAATTAAATGACTTCTTGTGCTTCTTGTTGTTTGTGCCTTCAAGTCATTTCCAACTTACAGCAACCCTAGGGGTTTTCTGGGGTTGAGAAGGTGTGATCTACCAAGGTCATCCAGTGAGTTTCCATGGCTGAACAGGGAATCAAATCTTGATCTCCTACATGCAAACCGCTACACAACACTGGTTCAATGGAAAGTGCTTATTGATACATAAACCAAACCAAATTCCTTCCCATTCCTAGCAAGCACATGTGTGCTACATGTTGAAATCCTCACAATGATTAGTGAGCTTGCTTCTTCCTTTTCCATAAGGCATGCCTTGCCTGAACCTCACCAAACCAAAATATCATGTGTTATTCATATGGACAGTCACATCCACTAGGAGGGTTATCATTTCAGGGTACTCTGTAATAGCCCAGCTGTTATTGCCCTTCTCCTCAAGTCCACTATGCAGATCATAGAACACATATAAGCCAAGAAGTTCACAAAATGTTTAAATGCCCCATATATACACTATTTTTTCCTCTCAAAAAAGGGAAAAAAGGCAATGTGAAAAATCACAATAACTCACACATGGTATAATGAGATATTTACTAGGATACTTGGCTCTTAAGTTACACTATCTGTGATCTCTTTTACATTTCATAATTAAAAGCACTTTTATATTGTTTTAACTCCCACAGCTGCATCCTATGGAATCTTGGGATTTATGGTTTATTGAGGCACTAAAGGTCTCTAGCAGACAATTCTAAATACCTCACAGTCCACCAAATCCAATGATACCATGGCCTGGAACCATCTAGGTTAAAGTGGTATCAAAGAAGTATAACTATAGTGTGAAAGAGACCTGTGTGAGGGAGAAAAAGGTGCACACCTGAGTGCCCTGCTATGGCACTCAGGTGATGACTGGCTTTAGTACAGCCATGCTTCAGGACCTGCCTTGTTATTGTTGCCTTTCAGAGTAAAGGAAAGGTCTACGGGTATTAAAATGCCTAACTAGTTGCAGCTCTTTGAGCAGGGACCGGCACCCTACGGCCCAGGCAGAAGGTTGCCGCCGCCACGCGTTTTTGCCGCCGTGCAGCTGTGTGCGCCGTGACCGCCATTTTGGAAATCAAAATGGCATTCGCGACGCATTTGCACATGCACAGTACTCCTGCACATGCGCAAACGAGTCACGGCCGCCATTTTTAAAATTTAAATGGCGGCCGTGAGTGGTGGCCGCCATTTTGGAAATCAAAATGGGGGCCGTGACTCATTTGCGCATGCGCAGGAGTACTGTGCATGCGCAAACGCGTTGCGACCGCCATTTTGATTTCCAAAATGGCGGCAGCACGCACGGAGGTGGCTGCACAGTGGCGGCGGCGGCGGCAGCGCGCGGGCCGGTGTGCGCGCGTGCGCGCCGCCATTCCCCCCCAGCCCAGTGGCAGGAGGGACTTTGCGGGACCGGCCCCAAGCTAAAAAAGGTTGCCTACCCCTGTCTTTGAGTCTTAACACTTAAGAGGCAACTTCATCTCTATGTACCATGACCTGATCCTAATCTCTTAAGTATTATCATCTTTTTAAAGACAGGATTTATTAGCAGCCTTTTAAAACAGAGCAGCAGCAGCCTCCATGTTTACCAAAGCACTTTCCATGTAACTAACTAGTTAAGTGCAGATCAAGAGCACATTTAGATAATAATGCCATTTGCATGAATCCTGAGATCAAGAATGTAACACTTTCTGACTTATCTGAAACCCATGTCTAATATTTCCCCAGTGAGGCCAGATAAATCTCGTAGCTTGATATATTCTCTAGTGCTTCACCGTGGGCTGATGAGTCCCTTGTGGCTGAATTATTTCAAAGTGATTCTCAGCAAGGTCACGACTCTGTCTCTTCGCTCACCTTCTCAAAAGTCTGATTCTGTAAGAGACTCTTGATGATCCTTTCATGTGATCACATCTTGGCTACGGAAAAGAGACTGCTTAATTGCCTGACTCTTAAAAATGGGATACAGAACATTCATTCATTTTCACAATCAGTAGGACTCTGCAGCATTATGTGATAATGCCTTTAACAATAATTTCTCATTACACATTTTAAAGTTTTAAAATTAGAATGGTGATATTTTCGCCCAGTGAGAAATGTATGCAGCAATGCTAAACCTTAAGGAAGAAGAATATATCCATCAGGTTGTAACAGCAGAAATATTTTATTTATAACTGGCTATAGATAGCTTGTATTCGAAGCAACATATATTTTAGTCATAATACAAATTATGGAACCCATAATTTCCAAAGGAGATAAAGAGAAGCCTGATCTCACAGGTAGTGATGCAGATTTCCCCCTTTATTTCCCCCTCCCCTCAGAGGGAAACTGAAACTTTCCTGATAAATTCCTGAAGAATGAGAAGCAGAAAATCCCCAGAGAACATTTGCTCAAGTTACAGTCCAAATGCTATTTGGATAGTGGGTTATGTCAAGCCAGTAGATGAGTCTTTAATTTTCATAGAATTGGTATAGCTTGAGGCCTTAACAGACACAAGCCCCTCCAACCCAGATATTTCCTCAAATTTGCCCCCCCCCCCGGTGTCCCTCCTTGCCTTTTGGTCTTTTGCACATCCCACATAGGAAAATGCTGAAGAAGAAGTAGAGGAAAAAAGGAAAAATCCTGAAAGTCTTTCAGACTGTTCTGCCACCTTTTATGATGGCAGCAATCCCTCTCATCCTGTCCTATCCTACCTTCTGACAGGTCAAGTGAAGATTGGAAATTATTTCATTGTAATTTTGTTGTAGTGAAAACACATACATAATTTGCTTTTACATATGCTTTTTGAATGAAATAACAAGGAAATATTGTAAGAAAAAGCTCATTTATCAAATGTCATGGTGTGGAGACTGGGGCGTGGGGTGTGGGATGAAAAGGGTTCTGCCCCAATGAAATCCTCTGTGTTTCATAGGAGTTCATTGCATTCAAAAACAAATCAACGTACCCCTCCCAGGATACAGTCACTTATGGGATGCAATTGGGAATTATTGCATTAAAAATGCTGCCAATGCCAGCAGGTGACTGCATCCTGGCTGCATCCCAGCTCCTAGCCGTGATTGGCCAGCTGAGCATTGCTGGGAACTGGGATGCAGCTGGGATGCAGTTGCCCAGTAGCATCAGCAGCATTTTTAATGTGATAATTCCCAATTGCATCCCGTAAGCAACTGTATCCCAGGAGGGATAAGCCGCTTTATTTTTGAATGCAATAAACTCCATACTCAAGCAAAGTAAGGATTGAATCAGGTTTTGGGATATATACTTGTCCCTCCATTTTTGGAAACTTCAGGTCCACAGTATCTGTCCTTCACAGACCAGCAAGTGGGGAGGGTTAAAATGACGTGTGTGCCTGTGATGCATGTGCAGAGCTGCTCACAGGAGTGCGCAGCTATTCAAGCCTATGGGGCTTGAATATTTGCAGATTTCCATTTTCGGGGAGGGGTCGGGAATTCCCCCGCAAAAATGGAGGGACGACTGTATTGGCAGAGTATCCATTTCCAGGCAATAGTTTAAGAACTGGTGTAAGTTATATGTACAGACATCTTAGAAACAACAATCAGGTCCAAGGGAACCTCAAAAAAACCAGAGCAGAAACCTGATATGTAGCCCTTGGGAAAATGCTGCTGTGCCATTCGGTTAAGGAAGTACTTGGGCTATTTATTATTCCAAGACCTTATCTTGGTTATCATAGGGCCTAAGCAGACTGCCAGAAATAGTGCACATTAAATTGAGGCACTGCCCTGGCTCAGTGCTAGGGAATCGTGGGAATTGTATTTTTTTCTGGGACACTGAGCCTTCTCTGTCAGAGAGCTCTGGTGTCACAATAAATTACAGTTCCCATGATTCCCTAGCACTGAGCCAGAGCAGTGCCTCAATTTAATGTGCACTATTTCTGGCAGTCTGCTTAGGCCCATAGTAACCACACATTCAACCTTCACATACTAGGTTGATTAGGGCTATTTGTTTGGATTTGCAATGTGGTTTGGCGTGGGTGTTTTCCTTAGGCAAAAGCTATAATGGAAGGAAGAAAGATCACATAACCTAACCCTCTACCATCTCTCCCCCACAATTTTGGTGGTGCAATGAGAAGATTATAAAATATTCAGCTGTCTTTTGGTCCCTAAACTCTTGCAACTAGTAATGTGAATCATAATACTTCATTTGCTTCTATAGTGTCTTAGAACAAAGACAAGAACATTGTCCTGGAATGGATTATGGATTAATTCAAGTTTCTTTGCATTATGATTATTTCTTCAAGCAAAAATCATAAAGCACCAAGATCAGTCCAACATGCTTTAGAATTTGCAATCTACATTGATTACACTGAAATCAATGGGCTCCACAAGGTTAATTGGTGAGATTAATGCTAAGAACTAGAAAAACATTCACCACCATGTCCATCCCATCTACTTCATAAAGGAGTATCCTGATCCAAATTGGTGTACTGACCCCAAACACATTGAGCTTCCTCTGTGAGAATCCCAGTATCTTTAAAATGGATTTTCTCCTCCAACTTTCATCTCTCCTCACCTTCTTTTTTCTCTCCTACAGGAAAGAATCCCCCCCCCATTTTCCTCCATCATTCACTTGAATTATTACATCAGTTTAGAGTTCCCATTGCCCATTATACACATGACAAATGAAACAACCAAGTTAGGTAATCTTCTAGAGACCAACCACCTGAAAACTTCTTTCAAAATGCATCCTGGGATGCTTTTCCCCCTCTCTTTTAGCTCCCTCAACTCTTTTTATCATTTCCATTTTGGGTGGCAAACTTACAGAGAGGGTAACCAAGCAGGAAGGCTAAAATACTTCCCCCTTTTCTTTCTGTTTTGCTCTTTGTGTGCTCAGTAAGTGATTATCAAGGCAGCAGTTTATCTTGCCCATTGCATGGACTCATATAGAGTTACAGCAAGATAAGCAAGGTTGCATCTACACTACAGAATCAATGCAGTTGGACACCATTTTAACTGGCAAGTGGTGTCAAACTGCTTTAATTCTGCAGTGTACATGCTCTGTCTGTGAATCTGTAGAATCCTGTAGTCCTCCTGAGCTGCTAACAATAGAATGTTAAGTAGATCTTCTCAGAAGTAAGTCTTGTAAATCTGTGGAATCCTATATTTAGAATTGTGGCCTTAAAGGCAAAGTCCAGAGGCTTTATTATGAGTAGACTAGCTGTTTGGATTGCACTACACATCTCTGAGAGCAGAGGCCTAGGCAGTTCTACTCTGAAGTAAATCCCATTAAGCATAACGGGACTGATTTCCCCAGTTTTGATAAGATTTCATTTCTCTCAGTATACTCAGACAAGACACTCCAAACTAAAGAAACAATGGAATTATAAAATAATATCTTACTGCTCTTATGAAAGGGACCTTGTTGTTACTTATATAGAAGCAGAATGAATGGCATCTCCTGGTGTTAACTGCTCGAGCTAATACCTTATCTGAATAACTAAGGCACTGTTTAGATAAAGTACTTAAACAATAAAAACATTTTGCCCATTGAATTTTCCATTGAGGTGCCTGCCCTGTTACTTCATTTGCAAATGAAGTATCCAAAAATTATCACAGGCAGTTTCAGAGCTTAAAAAGACTTGAGCCTAAGCATAACCCCCCCCCAAAGATCCCATGTATTTTGTGAACAAATTTTCATTGTATTCCTGCCCACAGATAAGTTTTACAAAGGTCTCTGCTACATTCAGTTGAATTTACTTCTTAGGAAGCAAACTTGGGACTGCAGTCTAAGGGGTCGTTCACACTATGTTTTAAACCGGTTTGCAAACCTGTTTAAATTGGGGTTGTTCACACTTGCACTTGGTTTTCCTGACCCAAATTCAGGGGATCCTGGTGCAAATCCCCCTTAACCTATGTGTTTTGGGGTGGTTTTTCTTTTTCTTTTTTTCTTTTTTGTAAATGGGGATTTTAATGGTTCTTTTGAAAAGAACCAGTCTTTTTCTACCAGCTGCAAATGGGAACTTGCTGTTGATTCAATTCAGCACCGAGGAAGGTAAGGGTTAATGCACAGGAGGCAGATCATGCCCACCCCTTTGCTCTCTTCCTGCCAGCCAAAGCCAAAGCCAGGGAGGGGGTTCTCCCAGGAACATCATTAGATGATGTACTTTTTAAAATAAATAAATAAATATGACAGCTTATGCATACCTTTGCCATTTCATGGTCGCAACAGACAGCACCTTTAAATACTCACATTGTCAATATGGCAAAGGTGCACAGGATTTGATTGACTTTTTTAAAAAACCTACCAGTGGGGGTGGGGGTTAGGAGTCCTTTCCTCTCTTTCCTCAGAAATAAAACCACATCACTCTCCACTCCCAAGTTGGTGCAAAAAAGCTCTTGCACACATATTATATTTCATTTATGCCCCACATTTAAATCCATGGGGGTTTCTGGATTGAGAGAGTGTGATTTCCCCAAGGTGAACCTATCCCAGGGTTTCTTGGCCATGTTTCTTAAGAGGGGCTTGCCATTGTCATCCTCCGAGACCGAGAGAGTATGACTCCCCCCAAGGCAAAACTATGCAGGGTTTCTTGGCAAGGTTTCTCCAGAGGGGCTTGCCATCACCGTTCTCCGAGGCTGAGAAAGTGTGACTCCCCCAAGGCTAATCTATCCCAGGGCTTCTTGGCAAGGGTTGTTCAAAGGGGCTTGCCATTGCCATCCTCCCAGGCTGAGAGTGTGTGACTCCCTCCAAGGCTAACCTATCCCAGGGTTTCTTGGCAAGGGTTGTTCAAAGGGACTTGCCATTGCCATCCTTCGAGGCTGATGGGGGGGGGGGGGAATTCGCCCAAACAGTGTGACTTAGGTGTGCATCATTTGATTGGCAGTTTTTAAAAATGTGAGAACAATCAAAATGGTAGCTCCATTTTAAATCAATAAAAATGGCAATGATATGAGTGGGACCTCTGTGTGTACAACTGCACTTTTAAGCACAGTAGCCAGTGGTATCACTGTGTGTGTGTGCGTGTGCAGGAGATGTGGACTGCCGCAGGTAACATGCCAGAGAAGGGGTGACACCTGGATGGGTCCTCCTCTCCCTTCAGGACAAGAGGGATGAACACTCACCCTTCCCAGCTGCTCCATTGCCAGGCTGCCTCCCTGGGAAGGAAGTCCAGTGATGGAGGACAGGAGGAGCAAACATTCATCTTTCCTGGCTGCTCTATCATGGGCTTTCATCCTGGGGAGTAATCCCAGCAATGGAGGAAAGGAGGGATGAACATTCACCCTTCTTGGATGATACCTTCCACACGAAGTGACACCCCAGCTAGGGACATCACTGACACTATCATGAAGGAAATACATTGTTTCATAGGAGTTAAAAAATGTTAATTCTCCAAATCAAAAGCAGGAAAACTAGCCTTGCCAATTATTTTCAATTGCAACTCTCACAAGCCCTTGACCATGCTGTCCTGAGCTTCTGGGACTTGAAGTCCCTAACATCTGATGGGCCATCACTTCTCAAAATGGTGCTCAGTTGTGTACTTTTAGCAGCACTATATGTTTTAATTACTACTACTGCACAGGCATGGAAAAGCTGCTGTGTGAATACCATCAACTCAAACCAGAATGGAATATAATTGCTCCCAATTTTCACCTTAATAATCAGTGCTTATTTCATCCACTGCCTTATATATAATACAAATTCATATCACTATATGAAGGTGAAAATGTGAAGAGGGCCTTAGTTAAATGTATGAAGAGAACAGGCATCTCATTTGTCAAGATTCTATGTTTCTCATAGGAATCTGACCATCAAAGGGTGATGCATGGGGGGGGGGGGGTCAAAGGGAATGGCAGATGGGCATTGTAAATAGTAGCTGGGACATTGAGGCAGGTTTATGACTGGGATGAGAGTTTGACTTCTGATCCCAGGAGATGAAAGGAAATGGACATGGAAGAACTACACTTCAAATATCCTTTGATATGGACAAGCGAACTACTGAGGAGAGGGAAAGGGGGGTCTGGTCAGAGGACTTTAAAGTACAGGTTTGGTGGGAGCTCCTTAGAGTTAGGTTTTTGTGGGTTTTTCAGGCTGTGAGGCTGTGTTCTAGAATGTATTCCTGACATTTCGCCTGCATCTGTGGCATCTCTGAAATATCTCTGAAGATGCCAATCACAGATGCAGGAGAAATGTCAGGCATACATTCTTCTAGAACACGGCCTCACAGCCCGAAAAACCCACAAAATCCTATGAATGCCGACCATGAAAGCCTTCGCCTTCTTAGAGTTGTTTCTAAAAGGATTGCTGTGGTGAAATATCTTGATTTCCAGAATAAAACCATAGTGAATTTACACAAAATAAAGGTGTTTTCCTGGTTCTTCATGTTTCTGGCTATCAAGTATGACACTGAAACAACTCTCCCTCCAACTTCACCTCATCCACAGCAACCATTTGCTGCTCGAAGCAATGCTGACCTGGAGGAACCTTCCCAGGGAGAGGGAAGTGGCAGTTTGGTGACCACAGCCCAGGAAGGCTGAGTGAACTCTGGCCAGGTGGCTGGAGCAAGGAGACCCCAGGAAGCCGGGGAAGGCCCTGGGAGCAGCAACCGGACTCAGAAGGAGGCCCAGTGGACAGCGCAGAGGTGTGGAACCAGATGGATCCCAACTTACCTGGACTCGGAGGACTGCTCCACGGAAGAAGAAGGGCCTGAGAAAACCTTGGACGGGCTGTGGGAGGACACCCCCGAGGACCCGCTGGATGCAGCGGAAGAGTATGAGTGGTTCCAGCTAGCAGGGGCTTGTTGCAATTATGAGGATGGCATAGAAGGCGGGAGGGGGATCCTGGTGAGAGGCCAGTGCAGTGGGCAGATGCCGCAGCAGAGATTCCAGACCATGGAGCTATGTGGTGGGATAAGTTTCTGGCAACTCCAGCCACGCCAGTGCAAGCAACGAGAGCACATCGCCAGGCATGGGGAGAAGCAACCCTCCGGACACCCACAACAGCACCCATGAGTCACATTCAGAATCCAGCTGCAAGACAACTGGGGGATGCAGTTTGATGGGAGATCCATTATGTTATCTTACTTCATGGTCCAGGTAGCGGCACACATGCTGGAGTAGGGACCCATATTCCCTACGGAGTGTGCCAGAGTGAGGTGTGTGACTACACACCTGGAAGGTGACACAGCCAGCTGGCTAGTGCAATTGTTTCTAACCAATGGACTCCATTTTTGGTGTAAGCAATGAATGCTTTGATTCATTAGAAATATGGCATCTCTTAACACAGGCTTTCATCAGTAACATTTATTTAAATGTCAAATAAACAATTATCATACCTCCAAAATGCCCACTAGTCTTATCACTACATTTTTTTCAGTGCTGCCCTTAAAATTTATCATATGGCTAATCTGAACAGCAACATATACGTTATCTATGAAATATCTGCTTTAGGCAAAATTTCAGAGCAACCTGAGGATGTAAAGACCACCTCCAAGAATTGAATTTAGTTCCCTCAGCATTCCCTGCCTGAACTGCAGCATCCCAACTGAGTTCCCAAGTTTGCTTTAGGAAAAAACTCTGTAGCATCACTGATGGCTGAGTCTGTACAATTTCTCAGGAGGCCAGATCACTGTGATAATACAGTAATCATATTGTGCAGTTTAATACTGCAATCAAGATATCTACAGCACCCTCATCAACATTGTTGTAAGCCGCCCCAGTTGCTGAAGCAGAGGGGCAGGTTAGAAATAAAAATTGTTGTTGTTATTATTATTATTATTATTATTATTGTTGTTGTATTTTAGTGTGTAAATGTGATATTAAACAGCATACCCTCATAATAGTCAATATCTTACAGGATAAAGGTATCACATGCCCAGGACATTCTGGCAATTTGATTCTGGCTATGATGACATAGTAAGGTTATTCCTTTGGACTGAAATGTATTTCTATTTCTAACCATAGATTAAAGTTAGGATTACATGACATAATCAAGGATTATCTGTAAGGAAGTCTTCTTCCTAGGAAGCACTAAAATGCTATGGGGAAAGATGCTGACAAACTAACTGCCATCATTCTCCATAGCAGGAAGGGATCAGGCAATGCCCAGAAATAAAGTGAACATTTCCACAAGAGTGTTAAATACAACTTTTAACCTTTTTTAAAAGAGTAGTTATAAATCATCACAAGAGAATTTCCCTCAAAGGTCTAGTCAGAATTTACTTTGCCTACTTTAGTTATGCATAGTGTCATGCCATGCTATAAAGGCCTCTACAAATCCAGTTAAAGGTAAAGGTAAGGATAAAGGTATTCCCTGTTGACAAGGTTGTCAAGTCATGTCCAACCATAGGGGCGGTGCTCATCTCCATTACTAAGCCAAAGAGCCATCGTGGTCAGAGACTACTATGTGAGCCATGAGGCCAGCATGACTGCACAGAATGCTATTTACTTTCCCATCCAAGTGGTATCTATTTATCTACTTGCATTTGTATACTTTTGAACTGCCAGGTTAGCAGAAGCTGGGACTAGTGATGGGAGCTCACCCCATCATGCAGCACCTGGGCCTCAAGCTGCCAACCTGCCGATCTTGCAATCAACACAGTTATTACCTTAACTACTTGAGCCACTGCACCCAGTTACTCTTGTGATTATCAGGAGATAAAATAATTAATGAAAACACATTTAGGGGTTTACGTAGCCTAATGCTTACAACACAATGCTTAAAGGATTTAGCTACCATCTGGTTTCTTGTGAAAGTTTTTGACCATACCCAATAGTTGTCAATTTCCTGTCAGCAAAAGGCAGCTTAGAGGCAAGATGAACATTGCTGAACTGAAGCCACTATCCCTAAAATATATTATAGCACATCTTAAAATTCTGTGCAAGGCCTGGTATAGGCAGAAAGAGATCAACCATTGTGCTTTGGCAAATATAGGAGAGAACTAGCTATGAATATTTAACACTTTGGAAAACACGAGGGATTGGCTGAGATGTTGTTATTTTAAAATTATTTTTCAAGCTGACTTAGGCTGCATCTGCATTGCCAATATAATGCAATTTGACACCACTTTAATTGCCATGGCTCAATGCTATGGAGCTTTGGGATTTGTAGTTTTGTGAGGTATTTAGCCTTCTCTGTCAGAAAGCTCTGGTGCCACAACAAACTACAATTTCCATAGGACAGAGCCATGGCAGTTAAAGTGGTGCCAAACTGTAGTATTTCTGCAATGCAGATTCACCCTTAGTTATTTCTTCTAGCAGGTATGTTAATACTTATCTTAGGGAAAGCATTCAAATATACATGATGGCAACCATGTTTATTCTGGCCTTTCATAAGTGGCAATCTCAGAGGACAGCCTGTCTTTTTGCTAAACCTAAGAAGATCTAGATCTGATAAATAAATTCACAAGGAACCATTTGGAATGCCCTTGTACACTGCCTTAAGTTCTAGAAGAAAGGGAGGACAGAAATGTGCTATGCAACCATAAACCAACATCACGTTCAGCACACACAAGTTCATGGAAATCAATTAAAAGAAGATTTAATTCTGTATTTGACTGAGGCCACCATTCATATAGCAATAGTACTTACATTTTTATATCACTTTACAATGCAGAATACTCTCTCAGTGGTTTACAATGTGTTAGCCAATTTCCCTTAACAAGCTGAGTACTCATTTTACTAACCTACGAAAGGATGGAAGGCTGAGTCAACCTAGAGCCCTGCAGGATTGAACTCACAACATTTTGGCTGCAGTACCAGTATTTAGCCACTGCACCGCCAGGGCTCCTTGCTAGTCATAAAATTCCAAAGGCCATCTGCATTCCTATCTAGGAATAGAAAAACTGGATTGAGTCCCCTGATGCAGTTTAAATTTGGTTCTATTAATGGTACTAGAATACATGGGATGTATGAAACCACTTGATAAGTGTTATTACCCTGACTGCACTTTCTTAGATCTGCTCCTCATTCCTCACCTGTGTTTCTTCAAGAAGACACCCAAAAATTGATCAAAAATACTACTATGGACAAATGTTGGTGGCCCTGGAATTCAAAGGCAAGGATGGGATACAAATTACAAGCCAACCAGTAGTATTTGTATGAAGCAGAGGAGATTTTCAATCATGTTGTTGTGTGGGAAGTACGTCTGTAGAATTTATTGTTCAAACAGGCATTTATCTTAGTAGTTTTCCTCCTCAAAGATCATTTTCACACCTCAACAATGCTGGGAGGTTTCTAAGGAAGAATTTAGGAATATTGTAAGAATATACTCATATGTGAAAACTATCTCAACAGATCTCACTTTAAAATGTTGATGCTCTGTTATGTTTTACTCAGCTGATGACCTGTGATCATCAATCACAATTCAATCAAAATATACAAACCCAGACTATGTAGTCCTTGTATTTAATTCCTGTAAGAGATTCACTCTACTTTATATATAGCCATTACATTTTGACAATCTCTTACCGCTATTTCTCCATTGCAGTTTTGGGATTGGCAAATACCAGTTATTGTGTTTGGAGTCAGAACATCTTCCCAGCAAGATGGACCCTTTGCAAAAGAAAAAAGAAAATGAAAATTACATTTTAAAATACAGTTTGAAATAAATTGTATATTTTCCTTTAGAATGTTCCAGGAAGAAAGGAGTGCAAGGAAAAATATCATAGTTTAAAAAAGAGGAACATCAAAACAGAAAAAGGAAAGCCTGAACAGAATATGGAACACACAACAAAATGTGCATGAGATGCATTAAATATTAAAATGTAATATAAAAATGTGCAATACAAAACTGCAAAAATGGAAAACCAAATCTGAATGTATTGCTGTCAAAGTTGAACCTACTACATAAATCAGATACAGCATTATTTAAACCAGGGATAAGAATAATATGGCCCTCCAGATGTTTTTGGACAGTGATTCCCAGCAGCCCTTACCAGCATAGCCAATGGTGAGGAATGCTGGGAGTTCCAGTCCAGTTTTCCACCTGTTTGAAATATCATTTAGAATCCAACAGCCAGGACTTGCCATGCTAAATGGAATTTGCCAGTGATAAAAGATCCTTAACTGTCCTTCAGTTTACTCCTGGGTACAATTCAAAGCACTGTATCTGACTTATCAAAGTTTCTAATAGCCTGGAGCCTAAGCATCTGAAGGATAGCTTCACCTATGTAACTCTGGCTTATCTTTGAAAGTCTTGATTTGATCCCTCCTTCAGGTCACCCTGGCAAACGGGAAGCATGGAGAGGCCTTTCTATGTGGTGGTACATCTACCGTAAATTGCCTTCAATTAGCACAGTTTTGTTTGCCTTTTAAATGACAAGGTAAAATAGCATAATTTCCATGGACCTTCAGAATGACAAGGTTAGAACCTTTCTGTTGCTTTGCTGCTGGTTTCTGTGTACTTTGGCATTTCAATTGCTGCTTTTATGAGGTGTCATTGTAGGTCATTTTCACTGTTGATAAACTATCCCAAAATCTTGTTTTAGTGAAAAAATGAGGTAGTACCTTGTCTACAAATCCCAGCTGACTTTATGACTCCAATATCTGAAAGTCCACATCCTCCCATGACCCTGCCTTCCTAAATTTTAAGAACCTGGTGAGATGCTCCTCCTTCTGCCCATCATCTGAAACAGTTCTGACGGACACTTGAAACCATGTCTTGCTAGTCATGCCTACTTTTTTGGGAAAGCCAACCTAGACCTGCTTATAAAGACCTTTTCCTAGTGTTGTAGACAAAAGCATGTTTATTTAGCTAGATCTTTGGGCCATAAACTATCTCATAAATACATTGTTCTAGGCTTCCACTGGTTATTCCGTTGTTTTGTCTGCTTGGGTTTTTTTAAAACTGATTTTTATTAATGTTTGTTGTATTTCATTGTACTCTATTTCATTATACTGTTGTTAATTACTTTGAGCACCATATAGAGGGAGGGCAGAGAAGGCCAGGATATAAATGAAACAATTAGCATGAAACAAAGAAGTATAAATACAATCTAAATGTTTGCAAAACATCCCAACTGCTGCACAAGACAACTTTCCAAATGTAAACATGTATAGACTAAATTGTTACAAGCAAGTCAATGATAATTCCTTACCATGTTTTAGTTCTTCATTACCACAATGAAGGTGGTGGTTCCAGTGAATAAAAGGATTGTCTTTTCTTTGTGCTGCTATCCATTTCTTCCCTGCACCAGTCTTTAATCTGGCAAGAGTCATTCAAACTAACTCATAGCCTTCACAGACTGCCAGATATAGTGCAGCTTGAGGCCACTTTAACTGTCCTGGCTCAGTGCTAGGGAATCATGGGAACTGTATTTTTTTTTCTGGGACATTGAGCCTTCTCTGTCAGAGAGCTCTGGTACCACAATAAACTACAGTTCCCATGATTCCTTAGCACTCAGCCAGTTAAAGTGGCCTCAATTTGCACTATTTCTGGCAGTCTGTAAAGGCCCTCTGTCTGTTTAAATCTTGAAGTCTCCCCATCCCCCCACCCCCCAAAAAGCACCACCAGTTCATGAGAATTTGATGAAGTTACTTTTTGGAGTTCAACTCCCAGAATTCCACAACCAGCTTAGAGGGGAGTCCTGAGAGCTACAGTCCAAAAAAGTAATTTTCCCCAGAGTTGAAGAATAGAAAGGAAAATTCAAGAGCTCAACAAACGGTATCTGTTAAATATTCCAATGAACCACTGCTGTTTCAAGTGATTCCTGACTTATCACAACCTTCAGGGGAAGCAACCATAGGGTTTTCTTAGCAAGATTTGTTGGGGGGGGTTACCCATGCTTTCCTCTGAGGCTGAGAGAGTGTGACTTGCCTATGATCACCCAGTGGGTTTCCATGGCCAAGCAGGCATTCAAATCCTGGTCTCCCAGTGTCAACTGGTACATCTATACTGTAGAAATCATACAGTTTGACACCACTTCAAGTAAGGTTAAGAAGAGGAACTGAGGACACAACAAAGAATGTTCTACCTGACCATTTTGTAGTGTAAATTTGTAGAGTGTATATTAGGAGACAGTGTGGTATAGTGGTCCGAGTGCTTGGTAATGCTTTAACTGCCAAGGCCCAATGCTATGGAATTGTGGGTTCTGAAGTTTCTTGTGGCACCAGAGCTCTTTAACAGGGAAATCAAATTATTTCACAAAACTACAAATGCCAGAATTCCATAGCACTGAGCCATGACAGTTAAAGCAGTGTTAAACTGCATTAATTCTGCAGTGTAGATGCAGCCAAGGAGTTTGGGAGACCAAGGTTTGAATCCCTGATTGACTATGAAAACTCAATGGCTGACCTTGAGCAAGTCACTCTCTTTCAGCCTCAGAAGAATGGAATGGTCAAACTCCTCTCGATAAATCTTGCAAAGAAAAACCTATGGATGTTTTCACACGGGGCTTTAGGCGGAGGCAATCCTACCTCCCACCGGCCCCACTCTGGCTCCTCTTCCAGCTTGTTCAGACGCACGCCGCAGAAAACCCCGCCCCTTCTGGTGCCATCCCTGCGTACGTCCGGCTTCTAGCTCCGTGTGTTCAAACGCACGGAGCCTTAAGTCCGGTGTCCTTCCGGCATCCCTCCGGCCTCAGCACGTCCAACTCCGGCTTCAGCGGCGGAAAGGTAATTCCGACTTTTAAAAGGAATTAGCCTGCCGCCGCCGGAGCCATTCCGGAGTGGGGCCGGTGGGTGGTAGGATTGCCTCCACCAAAGCCCCGTGTGAAAACGTCCTATGAGAGGGTCACCATAAGTTTGCATTGAAACAAAGGAACAAAATAGCAATAAATGTGTGATATTCACGCTAATTCAAGACAAAAAAATTAAAATGATGACACTATATCAGCCAGACTGGTACTAAATAACCGTACCAAAACAAAACATTCCCCTCACATGAGAGGAGCACTTCAAGCGTGATTATTTTGTTCTCGCTAAGATTTAGAGAATTCTATCAACCTGTAATCAGCCAGTCAAATGAACTATTGAAATCCACTGCACATTACATGATTTACAATTATCAGCTTACTTTAATCAAAGAAAAGGGAAAGCTTCCTGATTGCAAGATTAAAAAGGCAACCACTTTTGTAGAGATACTCAGCTGGCTACTAGAGTATGTTCCAGTTTGTAAAGAAAATGTCATAGTTTTGTTTTGCCAAGGAAACTAGCATAACTAAAACTTGCAAACATTTTTTAATGTTTTTAAAAACTCTGTGTAATAGAAAGTTAGCATTTCCATTTGTTGAAAGGATTGAGATCCTTCAGGGAGCATACTGGAAGAAATGGGGGAGGCAAAGAACTAAATTTACCTGCTAGTCCCCATATGGCACCTCTCCCCATATGTGGGGGGTGGGGTGGGTGGGTTTGCAGACTGCCAGAAATAGTGCAAATTGAGTCCACTTTTAGGGTTAGGGTTAGGGTTAGGGAATCATGGGAAATGTATTTTATTGTGGCACCAGAGCTCTCTGACAGAGAAGGCTCAATGTCTCAGGAAAAAAAAAAACAATTCCCATGATTCCCTAGCACTAACCCTAACCCTAAAAGTGGACTCAATTTGCACTATTTCTGGCAGTCCGCAACCCCCCTGGATTAAGGATTAAGATCTGTTGCAGAGACAGGGGCTGCTCATCCATGAGATCAATATACTGTGTTGAGACATGGGACAGGGTCTTTTTAGCCATGATAGTCCATCTAAGGAATGTCTTCCCCCGAAGGCCCGACTGTCACCAAGGCTGTCATGAAGGGCCTCGGCTAATAGGGCCGTCTCCGAGACCCGGAAGAGGAGGGGCAGCCACACGCGCGGTGTCCCTTCCTCTTCCTGAAGTCGCCCTCGGTGCTTCCGGCCCTCCGGACGGCCGGCGCACCGAGGGCAGCCTCCCGCCGCAGCGACCAGACGCGCTGCGGCGGAAAAGACAGAGAAAGTGCACCCGACGCGTTTGAGGCGCACTTTCGCTGTCTTGTAAAAGGAGCGGCTATTTGAGAGGCGCCGCAGGTCCCCCCCTTAGTCACCAAGTTGAAACTTGGAGCCTGTTCATCAAAGCCTTTGGGCCTCATTAACTCATCCCAAATATGGTGTAAATAGTTGGGTTTTTTAAAAAAAAATTAAACTCTTTTAAATCTGTTTTTAACTTATTACAGAAGTTTAATAAATCATAGGTAATTTCATTATTGTCTTGTTTCAAATTGTGTAACTTCTTTTAATGCTTTTTGTAAGCCACCCAGAGATCGTTGATACTGGGCAGGGATTTTTAAAATATTAAACAAACAAACAAATAAATATTATACACCCCAGGCCAAATATATGGTAAACAAAACAATGCTTAAGAGCACAGACATGCTCACCCTCTGATCTTGAAAGCATTTCATCTTCCTTTTGTACTTATATGTCAGGTTTACTGTGTAAAAATATTGGTTTCCTTTGTTGAAAGTTTTAAAAAATGCCGATATTTAGAAAAGAGGGAAGCTGCAAGCCAAGGTAATTACTAAAATAAAAGAAACCAAATAGCAAATATATATTAAGACCTATTGATTCTAAGCTGTTAGCAAATGTTTCTCCAAAGTTTTGAACTATTCCTGTCTTCAGAACTCACTCTATCTTCTGGGGATTCCTTATCTGCTTGGGCATGAATACCTTTTGAGTGGGACAATTAAAAAAACAGTGCCATTGAACTAAGAATAGAGGAGGAGGACGCTCATTTCCTCCTAAAACAAGAGCATGGAAAAGTGCAGCCCATGGTTCTCACATACCCAGGGCCATCAGTAGTCCCCCCAAATATTTCAAAACCAATACCAAAAATGGCCAAAATGCTTCCCGACATTCCCCTGGTGGTATGGGAGAGAATTTGGGCAATTTTCCAAAAACCAAAAGAATCTTTTTTAAAATTATGGATTTGAGCATGAGTTGATACCATCCAGTTGCCTATCTCTGTCGAGAAACCATGCACAGGGAAACAGATGATCAATATAACACTTCTTTCTCACAAGTGACATTATACAACGGGGTAGGTAAGGCAGTTCTTGTTGTTACATGTCTTCAGGTTGATCCTACTTGCAGTAACTCTGTCTTAGAGTTTTCTTGGCAAGATTTATCCAGAGGAGGTTTACTACTGCCTTCCTCTAGGACTGGGAAAGGGTGGCTTGTTCAAAGTCACCCAGTAGATTTCCATGGCTGATCACGATTCAAACCATGGAGCTCACTGACATTACACAAAAACAGCACTATTTTTAAATTTTAACTACCTTGGTTCTGTCCAGTGGAATTCTGTGATTTGTAGTTTGGTGAGGCACCAGAGCTCTCTGGCCAAGAATTCTAAATGCCCTTCACTATACTACAAATCCCAGGATTACATAGGACAGAACCAAGATGGTTACAGTGCTATTTTTGCATAATGTAAATGAGTTCCTATTCCACCTCTCAGACCACAGGATTACACTCGTAATATTACCAGGTCATGGTTGGTAAAGCAGAAATGTGCTATCTGTTTCAGAAAATTATGCCGTAATCTTTGGGCTCCATCTTCATGCAGCCCTTAATCCAATGAGAGGACTCACCTCACATTTTGAGAATCATTATGATATGCAGTAGCTGTGTTTCAACTGAAGAACTCAGCAGATTTCAAATACCTTTTTAAAAAGGGGGAAAACAGTAACAGGAGAAGTGTACTAAAGGAATTCAGCAGAATGAGAAATTAATCAAATGCAGTGGTTGAACTGAGCTTTTTAACTTGTGAAATCAGGTAAAGGTCAAAAACTCAGGTCAGCAATAGAAAGTCAATGATTCATCAAATAGTTTGAAGCATTTATGAATACTGAACTGTTAAAATGTTTCATACTTTCACTGCCTGATAGCTTTCTCCAGTGAACAATACACTGCTATATATCATTTTAAAATACCATCATATGAGTATAGATGTACATGAGAGATATAAAACATTAAAATATTCTGCAAATTTATTTTTATTTTTTATTCAGAAATGTTTGGGTCACCTTTCAGACAAAATACAATTAAATCTTTAATACAGTGTTTTAAACTCAGCAGAAATATCAGCAGAACTATGAGCTGGAGAAATTCTTAAAAAGAGAATGTGGATCTAATTATCAACATCATCAACAACAATGACAATATAAAGAGATACTCTTGATTTAATCCCAGGCATTGCTCAGGCTCCAATGTGAAACATAGTGTATAGTTACACTATGTAGTGACAATGTTATTAAAAGTCAACATATATGCAATGGTAGATATAGTATGGTATAGTGGTTTGAGTTTTGGATTATGACTTGGGGACCAGGGTTTCAATCACTGCTCAGTCATGGGCAAGTCACGCTCTCTCAGCCTCAGAGGGAGGCAAAGGCAACCCCCTACTGAACAAATCATGCCAAGAAAACCCTGAGACAGGCTTGTCTTAGGGTCACCATAAATTGGAAATGACTTAAGGCACACAACAAGAACAATAAGGTACAATGAGCTGCTGATTTTTTGTGCCATTAAGGCTGAAAAAATTACTTCAAGAAAAAAATCATTACCACAAGGAGATTTCTGCTTCCAGAAACAAGAAGAACAAAGCACACCCTTTACCCAGATATGATTTTTGGCCTTTGAGAAACTGGAAATAGATTTTCACACATGCGCACTGAATTTTAATGGCAGGAGGGATAGACTTAATCAAGGAAGCCACAGCTTGCAAGACCTGAGCACAGCTGTTGATGGTAGGGTGTCTTGGAGGACTCTCATCCATAGGGTGCCATACATCACAGCTGATGTGATGTCAAGTAACAACAACAAAAAGTGGGGTGCATCCCATGGTGAGTTCAAGGGAAACAAACTGGTCCCACCAAAGTTGCTCACCCTTGTATATGAGAATTTACAGTTAACTAGAAAATCCAGTCTAGCTATATTCTATCTAATTTTAAAAGAGAAATCTTCACTAAAAATGAGAAGATTAGTTACAGTAAAAAGACTGGAAGAAAAAGTCTGAGAAGGGCCGAATTCTTCAGTAAGCTTATTTAAAAGAACTATGATAGAATCTCAGATAAAAGATACAGCACAGATTAGAAAAGGGATCGATGAAATCCAAAATGATGTCAATAGAGTTAAATAATAAAGTCAAGGGAACTATTGAAATTTATTTCCCATATAAAAGAAATAATAGAACCTAAACAGGAAACCAAAGCCTATGTACAAATCACAGAAATGCCTTTTAAAATACCAGAAAAAGGAAACAAAGCAGGGAAACAATGAAGTTGTCAGATAACAAATGTGGAATTGGAATTCTTAATGAAGATACACTGTTGAATCTATATGAGGCAGAAAAAGCAGCTTAGTCCTTAGTCTACCTCATGAGATATGTGATTTTCACTCCTTTCTAGAGTAGCAATAGATTTTAATGCCCCAAGGCTATACAACAGACTAATATTAACTTATTTGTAACCTGATCTTTTTAAACTGGTATGTCTCATCAACTACTTTGATATGATGGTGATCACTTGAGGCAGCAACCAGAGGACAAGTAACATGCATTCACATTTGCAAATATATGACTGTGGAAATGAATAGAGAGGGGGAAAAGATTTAGGGTTGGGACCAATAATTCTTGTAGCCTGGCATATTCCAAATTAATGTAAATCAAGCTTTCACATGAATGTCATAGGTATGACCAATGGAAGTGAATTTGTCTTGGAATGACAGGTTGCTTCTCTCTTATCTGGAATTCCAAAATCCAAAATATTCCAAAACCCAAAGCTTTTTTCATGGGTGGCTCAGATAATGACACCTTTGCTGTCTGATGATTCAGTGTACACCAGGGGTAGGCAACCTAAGGCCTAGGGGCCGGATGCGGTCCCCCGAGGCCTTTGGACCGGCCCCAGGCCGGTCCTACCGCCGCCGCCCGCCATGATAATATTGATTATTGTTGTTATTACTTGTTCTTGGGGTTTTCTTGGCAAAATCTCCACAGGGGTTTTGCCATGGCTTTTCTGGGGCTGAGAGAGTGTGCCTGCATTTTTTTTTTAAAATAATTTTTGACTAAATTAAAATGGTCAGAGAGTGGTGTTATCCCGGATCTTTTTACTTTCGGGATTTTAGTGAAAATGCGTTTGCAATATTACTGTAATTGTGCATTTACACTAGTGTGAAAGTCAAATTCAGTTTATTCACACAATAATCCTCCTTTCACTCGTTTTTCCATTTTTCCCATGATTCTATTTTACTTCCTGTTTTGCTTGGGCGATATACATGCCAGACAAAAGTGTATCAATTCTCATAAAGCAAAAATTACAACTGTTGAAAATAGGAAAGATTATAATGGCGAAATAATGTGGGAACACAAAGAAGCAGCAGCATCACACAGGAAATGAAGCAAAGAAGGTTCCTGTGATGCACTAACTATGCATCCCTCTGCGCATGTGCGAGTATACCATTTCTGCTTCATATACGGAATACATTCGATTTTGTATGAAACACAAAAGCAGATTTGTTTCACTTTTCACGTTATTACGCATTTATTCTAATTGTGTGTGATATTCATTCACGCAATTAAACACTATTTTTGCTTTATTTTCGGGATGGTTCATTTGTGCTTTATTATCTCTTTAAAGATGGAACTGGTCCCCATGTGGTAAAGTCCTATGAAACATAAATGAATTTTGTATTTAGACTTGGGTCCCACTTCCCAGATATCTCATTATGTATGTATATGTTAATACAGGCCTTCAATAACAACAACAACCACAACAAAAACCACCACCACCACCTCTGGTACCAAGCATTTCAGATAAGGGAGACTCAACAATGATCAAAGTGTATGGTTCATGGTGTTGGGGTCACTCCTAAAATCAGCCCATATGCTACCATTAATGCAAAAATGGTTTGGAAATACTCCAGATTATCCCCATAATGAGGCTCTGGGGTATATTAGGCCAGGTAAATTGTTGAGAAGCTTAACAAATTCTTTGAAGGTGTAACTTGGACTACAGCACAGAAAATGATGCAGAGATCACAAAAGAATCATTGTTTTTAGAATTGCCTTTGAAGAACTAAGTTGAACAGAGGTGAGACAATGGAACCAATTTTAAAAGTTAATTTACAAGTAGGTAAATTAACTGGATGGT
The DNA here is from genome assembly GCA_026167975.1 of Phrynosoma blainvillii. NCBI lineage: Eukaryota > Metazoa > Chordata > Lepidosauria > Squamata > Phrynosomatidae > Phrynosoma > Phrynosoma blainvillii. Next base: position 91,106,445 of record JANUYF010000001.1, on the reverse strand, counting down.
AGAGATAAAATGTGTAATTGCTGAATTACAACATAAAATATGTATTACTTTAATCATTTTTCTCGTAACACAGTGCTTTAACACATGTTGTCAAATTCTTTTTTTCCATATTCAAGGCTATGATAAATCTAGAAAATCAGCTGTAGGAGCTGAGCTTAGCATTTATCCCCAGTAAATCAGTGGATGTTTTTGGTAAAAATAAACTGCTAAACATCAGGAATCCATCTTAGGGAGAATCACCATGGTTTCCTTCAAATAAGAGCACAGCCTTGCCTTGTTGATCTTTTATAATTTATTTGGGATTGTCCAGAAGCACTGGAATAAACACCAAAGCAGCAGATAGTGTTTACATGGGTTTTCAAAGGCTACTGATGAAGTCCCTCATTAGTAATGGGGACAGTCTTATGCACTTGTTGAAAAGAAAGAAAGAAAGAAAAAGTGTTCACAAAGGATGGAAATAACTATTGGTTTGTTGTTAACTGCCTTCGAGTCGACACCGACTCATGGCAACCCTGTGGATGAGACATGCTTAAGCCTCACTATCCTGCACTGCTCTGCTTGTCATGTAGTTTCATGCTCATGACCTCACTACTTGAATTTATCCATCTGATGTGCAGTTTTCCTGTCTTTCTACTGCCCTCTACTTTTATAAGCATTATTGTCTTTTCGGGAGAGTAATGCTTTCTCATGATGTGGCCAAAGTATGACAGCCTCAGTTTCATCATCTTGGCTTTAGGCGGGATTTCTGGTTTGATCTGTTCAAAGACCCATTTGTTTCTCTTTTTGGCTGTCTACTGTATCTTCAGCACTCTTCTTCAGCTCCACATCTCAAATGAGTTGATTCTTTTCCTATCTATTTTACTATTACCTAAACTCCATTCCATCTGTATATAAACCAAAGCTGTTAAGATTTTTAAATAATGCAGCATCTTGGTTAAAAGTATAGTAACCAAAGTTTTGTACCCTAAACACACACAAGGAATTTTGAGCTCTATTCTAGAGAACATCAGGAGAGAAAACCTAGGACAAGTGTCATTTTCAGACCACCTGCTAGGCTGCTAAGGTAGGTTTTTGTGGCCATGTTCGGTCATTAATGACCATAAACACAAATCCCCAGCAGTTATGAGAGTACAACAGCTGAACATGATGCCAGCCACTGGCTTATTGGGGGATGTTGCACAAAATACTTCACAAATGTATTACTCGTGATGTCTTGCCAAGAAAACCTGCCTTAGGGTCGCCATCAGTCAGAAATGACTTGAAAACACACAACAACAACAAACCCACAATGTGTTTTCTTCCAAGTTGTAAAGAAATAACGTATTCAAAAATAGTCTGTCTAATACAATTTTCTAATACAATACTAGTACAAAAGAGAAATTAGGCTTCCAAATGGGGTGATTCATTTTTATGTGTTCTTAACAGGTCTAATTTAGGAGAGGCAACTGATTATCATCATCTGTTTAAGTTCCCTGTGTAAAGAATAATCTTGCTGCAGCATAAATTAGGCTTTCAACCACCCAGGTTAGTCAAGCAATGACCATATGATGTGCTTCTGTTACATGATAGGAGTTCTCATTTCAATTCAGGGCATGGAAATGTGTTTGAATAGCAATAGATATTATCATGCAAAGCTTCATTTATTTCACTATCCCTTATATCTTGATAATTGCTAATCCAACTGGACTATATTTATTAAATGAGATAAAACATACATTAGATTTTAAATGAAGTTTGTGCATTATCACAGTTTAAACATTATATCTTTGTTCCCAAATGTTTGCCTGAATTTTGCAGCAAAATTTTCACCCCAGCTATGCAAAGCATACATAAAAACATCACTGACTATTTTTCAGGGGTGGCTGGGGGGTGGGAGGGGAACTGTGTGAAGGAACACCAGAGGGAAAATACAAGAAAAGAGGGAGAAAGAAACCATGACTGCTGCTCTCATTCATGCCCCAGTCCTTGTCCTTGTCCTTTATTTTATGCTTGAATGTTTAAAGAGATATTTAAATTGTCTCTTCAGCTGTCTTGCAGATTTATGTCTTGTTTGTTTTATCCAGAGCAAATAGAGGATCACAAATAGTGTCAGATAAAGCTACCACTTCTGTCTCAAAACTGTCCTGTGGAATGTTTTTGAGATCAAACAAGGTAAAGCTAATACCATGAACATATCTGAGAAAATGCATTTGATGGGGCTATCCAATGCCTGCCATAGAAAGATAAATGAGTTTAACTGTCATGGTACCTCTGCAGGAAGCATTTCTGGAAGAGCATTGTGGATTTATATTATACTGTTCTAGTATCTGTGAGGAAAGAAAAGCCAACTAAACTGGAAATATTGGGTTATAAATGGAGCGGCTCAGGTTCAGATCCGATGATCAGGCAATGAAGCACTGGCTGAGCTTGGACTAGACTCTAGCTCTCAACAGGGGAATCATAAGAATAAAAGGTTATGTGTTGTATATATTGCCTTGAGTTCCTTGGGAGAAGGCCAGAACATAAGTGAAATAAATAAAAACATTTTGCTTAACATTAGGGTTTGTTTTTTATATTGCATATATAGCATAACACATAGTTCCTGCTTCCAAAATACTTAAATGTGATTGTAAAAATACCCACCACCCAGATCTCTAAACAGCATATAATTGCAAACCGACTATTAGAACAATGATTTGCAAAGTGAATAGTCTGAAAACATTAGACTGCTCCATCACTTGTCCTCATTGGCTTAACTTGAGCGGTTATGCATTTGATTTGAAATTTTGCTATCAACACACCTGTGTAAAGTATTTAATATTCTTACAGTTTTGGACTCCCAATATCCCAAATATTTTGAAGGTTTTTAACTTTCAGAATATTGTCATCAGGACAAGGATATTATTTTCGGGATCACTTAAATATAGGTATGGGGACACATCCACCACTGATTAAAGGATTGCCTCTTCCAATGTGATCCTGCCTACATACTTGAGTCAGCTGGAAAGGCTCTGTTATAATGGCCAGGCTATAAAACTGGCAACTCAAGAGATCAGTCTACCTTCCTGTGCTGCCATTCTGACCCTGGATAAATTGTATTGCTTTCAGCAGGGTTTGACCTCACCACTAAAAACAAACACACTGATTATTTTGCTTTATGAAAGCTGTATTTCTTCCTCTTGCTTGTGTTTTATTGTTGAAAATTTATTTTGGATTGGTAGCTATTGATAGCTGTTGAGAGGCATTGGAAGTGGAGCAGAAAAGCATATATAAATATTCAAATCAAGAAATTCCAAGAAATATGATATTATTTGTCCACTCAAGTAAATTTACTTGTATGGAAGAATGGTTAGGCAGCTGGGCAAAAATGAAACATCACCATACTTTTTCACAAAGGAACATATTCAAGAAAAGCCACACCATTTGAATCCATCTGACTAAAGGGCTGTAGTAGCACTGGTTCACTCAGTAGTTCATTCACTGGTTTCCTTAAGAGGAGGAAAGACATACAGTACACTGACCGTAACTTAAATATTACTTGGACTCAGCCTAATTTGCATCCCTTTCCCACATCTTCTTCCAATTTTTTAATGCACCAGAGCTAGGAAATTAAGTAGTTGCAAATGCAATTCACTCCCTTCTTTTCTTTGTAAAATATAATCACAATTATGTTGCATGACAATTGTAGCCTGGTATGCAAAGGGATCTTGTCGAACCTTTAAGAAATTGTAACATAAGCTTTTGTAGACTTGGGTCTGCTTCCTCAGATGCATGGAAGTGGACCATGCATCGGTTCCAATCACTTTCATGCATCTGAGGAAGTAGGTCAAATCTACAAAACTACAATTTCTTTTGCACAGATAGTCTAAAGGTGCTACAAGATCCCTTTGCATACTGAATTTCCAGATTAATACAGGTATGTCTCTCAGTTGTAACGATGAGGGATTATATCACTCCATTTGTGGTATAAATGTAATTTTACATTACTTTTATAATTATAGGGATATGTCTTCAAAAACAGCAGAAGACAAATATTACACACTTCTAGTCTTAGTTTGTGCTGTGCCTTGTGTTATGGCTTCATGTCCAATTGTGGGTGCTGAGACATAGACAATAGGAGAATGTGTTTTGTAGTACAGGACAGTGGCTTCATTTGCACTGCAGAAATAACACAGTGACACTGCTTTAATTGCCATGGCTTAAAGCTATGGAATTCTGGGATCTGTAGTTTGTTGTGACAGTAAGACTCTGACAGAAAAGAATAAATCTCACAAAAAACTATAAACCAAGAATTCCACAGCACTGAGCCATGACAATTAAAGCAGTGTCAAATGGCATTATTTCTGCAGTGCAAATAGGCCAGTAGCTGTTCATATTAAGATTTTTAAAAGTAACTAAATAGCTATTAGTTACTTTTGAGAAACTAAATACTAGAAAATGAAGTGCTGCTTTTTTTAAAAAAAAATAGCAGTCACTGTGACAACTAAACAGTTGCTATTTGGGAATACTGTATAATAATAACTAATTTTTAAAACTAGCTTCTAAGCTCTGTCTTGAAAGGAGCAAAAAGCATGTCATTATTCATTAATAATTATCAATTTTTTCAAATATTAATGTGCATGTTAACGCTTATTTTGATAAAGCATAGAGTTCAGTACTCTTCTGAAAAATATACAGAGATGCAGAAAATTAATATTAATGATAACATTGTATTATGTGGAATGACTTTTAAAAATCCCACAAAAACCTATTAATAAAGATTTTTCCATCATTCTCCAACCCTGAGGAATGCTGCTAATCCCTCCCTCTCCCTGCATGTGAATTCTCAATCTTAAGCACATCTTACTTAAAACACTTGTAATGAGACATATTTGCATATAAACTTGCCAAGACAACTTAATGTACAAATTGAGGACATTAATTTGCATTTATACTATTAACAACAATGATTACTGACCTTGTCTTACAAATAACTTGAGAGACACTTCCGTGTAAACAATTTCTGCCATAATAAGTGTACAGAAGAGGAAATATATCAAACATATCTGGAAAAGTAATCCCTATAGCCTCCTTATGAATATTATTAAATTATTAAAATAAGATTCAAACACTATAGTTGGTGTTCTTGGCATTATCAGGGGCTGGTTACAAGGATCATACAGCTCTCTTGATTCAGCTGCTCCACTGGTTGCCAGTCTGTTTCCGGGCACAGTTCAAAGTGCTGGTTATAACTTTTAAAGACCTATATGGCTTAGGTCCAGGCTAACTGGCAAACTCCTCCTATAAGCCTGGTCAGACCTTGAAATCTATGAGAGGCTCTTCTTTCAGTCCTACCACCTTCACATGTATGGTTGGTGGGAACACAAGACAGCCTTCTCTGTCATCATCAACATCATTATCATTTTTGGGGACTTGAACTTTTAACTCCTGATAATGAAAGAAAATCTCAGCCCTTCCAAAATGCTCAGACTACAGAATTGAGCAAGACAGCTCAGTCCAAAAACAGATTTGTGTCACAGTTTTGAATTTTCAGAATATTGCAATTTTTAAAAGATAGATTAGGAAAGTGTAGCATACATATTGAGGGGAAAGTTGCATTCTTAAACATTTGCTTAAGACCCATCCTAACCTGAAATAGTTCCACCTTTCATAACTTCTCAGATGCACGTGTGTGTGTGTGTGTGTGTGTGTGTGTGTTAACTGCCCTCGAGATAGTGCCAACTCATGGTGACCCTTTGGATGAGATATCTTCAAGACTTCCCATCCTCCACTGCTCAGCTTAGGTCCTGAAGTTTAGACCCATGACCACAATGACTGAGTCCAGCTATTTGGCATGTGGTCTTCCTCTCTTTCTACTGCCTTCTACCTTTCCTAGCATCATTGTTTTTTTTTTCTAATGAGTCTGATGATGTGGCTAAAGTATGACAGCCTCAATTTAGTCATCTTTGCTTTCAGGGAGAGTTCAGGCTTGATTTGTTCTAGGAACCATTTGTTTGTCTTTTTGGCCATCTACAGTATCCTCAGCACTCTTCTCCAGCACTATAGTCAAATACTCATTCTAGACTTTAGGAGAGCTAACTTCAACAAACTTAGGGAAACACTTGGAGTGATCCCATGGTCAGGAATACTAAAGAAGAAGGGAGTTCAGGATGGATGGGAGCTCCTCAAAAGAGAGATACTGAAGGCACAATCTCAAACTGTTCCAATAAGAAGGAAAAATGGAAGATGTCTCAAGAAACAAGGTTGGATGACAAAAGATCTTTCAACTGTTTGAAACGGGAGATGTATAAGAAATGGAAAAGGGGTGAAATCACTAAAGAAGAATTCAAACAAATATATACCACATGTAGGGATAAAGATAGGAAAGCCAAGACACAGAATGAGCTCAAGCTTGCTAGAGGGGCTAAGAACAATAAAAAGGACTTTTTGGGTATGTCCGTAGCAAAAGAAGGAAAAAGAAAATGGTAGGGCCACTGCACAGAGAAGATGGAGAAATTCTAACAGGGGACAGAGAAAAGGCAGACCTACTCAACACCTTCTTTGCCTCAGTTTTCTCACAAAAGGAAAAGGGTGCTCAACCTGAGGAAAATGGAGCAGAGGAGACGATAGGGGAAATGCAGCACAGAATAAGGAAAGAGGAAATACAGGAATACCTGGTTAACCTAAATGAGTTTAAGTCTCCAGGACCAGATGAACTATAACCAAAGATATTAAAAGAACTAGCAAATGTAATCTCAGAGCTACTGGCAATAATTTTGGAGAATTTCTGGAGAACAGGAGAAGTCCCAGCAGACTGGAGGAGGGCAATATTGTCCCCGTCTTCAAAAAGGGGAAAAAAGAGGATCCCAACAACTATTGCCCAATTAGTCTGACATCAGTACTGGGAAAGATTCTAGAACAGTTCATTAAACAGAGAGTCTGTGAACATTTAGAAAGGAATACCATAATCACTAAAAGTCAACATGGGTTTCTCAAAAACAAGTAATGCCAGACTAATCTGATCTCTTTTTTTGATAAAATTACCAGCTTGCTAGATAAAGGGAGTGTGGTAGACATAGCATATATTGATTTCAGTAAGGCTTTTGACAAAGTTCCCTAGGATATTCTTGCAAACAAGTAGTAAAATGTGGGCTAGACAATACAACTGTTCGGTGGATTAGTAACTAGTTGACTGACCAAACCCAAAGGGTGCTCAGCAATGGCTCCTCTTCATCCTGGAGAGAAGTGACCAGAGGGTGCCACAGGATTCTTTCCTGGGCCCAGTGCTATTCAACATCTTTATCAATGACTTGGATCAAAGAATAGGGGGCATGCTTCTCAAATTTGCAGATGACACCAAATTAGGAGGAATACCTAATATCCCAAAAGAAAGGATGAAAATTCAAAATGACTTTAATAGATTAGAAAGCTGGGCCAAAGCTAAAAAAAATGAATTTCAACACAAAGAAATGTAAGGTACAGCACTTAGGGCAAAAATAAAAATAATAAAAAAATTGAGTTCCTGCAAGGCAGGGGGTTGGACTGGATGGCCCTTGTGGTCTCTTCCAACTCTATGATTCTATAATTTTATTATTCTATGTGTTGATTTTCTTTCTGTTGGCTTTCTTCATTGTCCAGCTCTTATATCTGTACATGGTGAACCTCAACAACATTGTGGAGACACAAATGATCTTTTCTTATGTGCCCTCAAGATTCAAACTTTATGTCTGACTGCTCCTATTTATCCTCTGTAAGTAAATGGGATGACATCAGTTCAGGGACTGAGTACCTAGGAAAAAACTAAATCTATATAAACAAATCTTTGATGTGGGATACAAGTTGATCACTTTTGAATATCGAGATCTAAACTGAGGCTTTGCATTTCTTACCAAACAAAAACACAGTCCAGAAAGACAAGTGGTCCTCTTCAGTTATGAATACTTGCAGGAGGATATAATCTCCCTTCCTTGACAATTTGAAAGCCATGCTGATATGGGTGGCAGTTTTCAAATCTTCCAACGGATGGAAAAAACCAACAGAGAAGTATGGAAAAAATAATGGCCAGTGGCATATATGTTTGGATCCAATTGGCTTTTTCAGCTAAAGAAACCATGATCTCACTTGCCAGATCTAAATATTTCATTAAAATATTAGACTTCTCCATAGTTTTGGCAGCTAAAACTAAAATTATGTTCAAAATTAAGAACATTAACACTCTGTTTCAAAGACATTGATGTCCAGCCCCCAAGGCTAAAGAAGGAATGAAAGAAATGGAGGAGAAGAAATGTACCTTTGACAAATGCCCTAGGAATGTGTTACTGAAAGCAGGTAGCAGATTCTACCTTAGGGGATCACTCATTCAACATGTGGAACTAAAAACAAATAATCAAATACATGAAAGCATCCATGGTCTTATGTCATGAGGACAGTTCTGCAGGGGAATACCTATTTCATTGTAGTCAATGAGAATGACACATCCTCCCACAACATTCTCAGGTACTATTTCAAGCCAAGTTCTTTTCATAGAGCACAGGACAGAGATAAAATTTAATCAATGTGAGACTAATCCAACTTTTCCTGTGAAATTGGTGCTCTGACATCCTACAAGAACTCTAAGCCCTTGTGAAACCCTTGGAGAAAATTAGCAAGCTGAGAAGGGAAAGAACTAGGAAAGCAAGTAGTGAAGACTCACTACAGAATGATATATGAGGTCATATTATGACCTCTCATCTTCTGAAGATCTCTTTTGAGAAGTCATTATGGAAGCACCCACAGTTAAAGTGTATTGGGTTAAGGATTTACAAGACAAAAACAGAAAGTAAATGAGCCAACTACCATAGCAGAAATCTTTTGTCACTTTATTATAAACTATTCTTCTTTTCTAATTTCTGTGTCTTGTCTGTAATCCAGTATTTCAGACACTGAGCTCAACAGAAATAGAGAGGTAGAGCACAAGGAGCATCTTATCACCACTGCTCTGGATATAATGGTCTACCTCTCTAGACTCAACATTCTACTGGTATGAAGGACAGACTCCTCTACTGGTATGAAGGACTTTTGTCATTTTGCTTTTAATGCTATAAACAATGATAATACTTTAACACAGGGATAGGCAACCTTTCCCCTTTAAGGGCCAAGGGACTTCAGCTCCCAGAAGCCTCAGCCATGTTGGCCAATAGTCCCATGTTGGCCAATAGCTCCTGGGATTCTGGAAGCTGAAGTCCCTCAGCCCTTAAAGGGGAAAGGTTGCCTACCCCTGCTTTAACAGGTGAGAAACTGACCACTGGCCACACCAGTTTTATATAGTTCATGGCCATATTCTGAGAACTATGAGTAATTTCAAAAAGGCTACCAATACAAAAGATGAAAATTAAACATATGTGTGAAGTAATTAATTAAAAATATAATTCTGAGCCCCTATAGTTTTTGTTATAGTTCTTATTAGTCTTTACTTTTCTGTTTCTTATATGAAGCTAAAATAGTTAACTTTTAGTTAATGCTACACGTGAATTTTGTAGGGTACCAGACAGTAGTACAAACCCATACTTTTCTATATCCACCTTGTTATTACCACAATAAGTGCAATAGAGCATGAGATAGCAGCATGAATTATAGCACAAGCCAGAATTTGTACCATGTGATATTCCTTTCCACTTCCCCGTAATTATAAAAGTAACCAAAAAAACTACAATTACCCCAAAAAGGGAAGGGAAGTGCTCTCTTGATGAGTTATAATATCAATATAATACAATTACAGCATAATTGTTAGGGGGGAAATAATGAAAAGCAGCTGCTTGTTTGTAACTAGTTTATATTTAGCTATTTCTGAGCTTCAGCAAAGGGTAAAATTCTTCCACAGTGAAGCAAACACAAGCTGTGGTTTGGTGGCTTCACTGCAATGGGTGGTAAATATACTGTGATTTTACAGAAGTTATTCACAACAGCATTTTATGAGAACTATCCAAAGTGCTGAATCCAATTCCAAAAATTGGTCCAGAACCATGGAGACCTTCTGTAAAACCCACAACATGTCCCATAAAACTCATCATGGGTTCACATATTGATAAAATTGGAGCTGTTGTCCACCACTGCTACATGCTGATATTCCACATGAGATGAACCACACAACCAAGTGACTGCAACCAGAAAAGAGCACACACACCCCACCAGATTAGTTCTAAATCAATAATGAAATTGTAAAATAGTACTTTCCAATCATAAAACATTGTTGTTGTTGTGTCCCTTCAAGCCATTTCTGACTTATGGCACCCCTAAGGCAAACCTGTCATGGGGTTTTCTGGGGCTAGAATGTGTAACTCAAATGAGGTCACTTAGTAGGTTTCCATGGGCAAAGAGGGAATTATACCCTGATCTAAGTTGTAGTCCAATGCTCAAATCACTACATCATGCTGGCCCACCAGAAAACATTGCCTTTGCACAATTATATTCCTTCATGATAACTGAATCTATACTGGTTTATGGAAACCATCTAGGTTGCTAAGCCCTGAACCAGAGTGAAACCACTCATATCTTAGTGGTAAAGCAAGAGTGTTCAATATATGAGGACCTATGTTTAACCCCTAGCAGGCCTAGTTGACATATATAGCAATAGGGCTTGTGGGTTGGCAGGAACTGCTTGTCTTTAGAGAACTACTATCAGTCAAAGTAGACAACACTGAACTGGATGGACCGATGGTCTGAATCAAAATAGGGCAGCTTCATATGCTCAAATGCCATTTTAAAACTCATACTCAGTGTGGTGGGGACAGTGCATCAACAGACTTTAAATCTGTAGAGATAAATTATTGTAGCTTGAATGCTTCATACCTCTCTAGATTACAACCTCTGTTATCTCAAAGTGATATGCATATGCCAAACATATTCTCAACTTGCCTAACTTGCTATAAAACCACTGACATTTTCCCAACCCTTTTTTAAAAGAGGGAAGCAGTCAACCTGAAAATGAGCCTTCCAAGAGAAAAAAAATGTATTCACACTTTAAAAAATAAAGCACAAGAATGCATGCTGAATAACATACAGCTGATTTTATTGTGCATACACCAAGAAAGTCCCTGACATTATTAATGTTTGTCTTGCACATAGGTCCCCGAGCCAGCATTCCATCTGGAAGAAATTTGAACAGCTATCCAGAGGCATTTCAGGATATGAACCAAAAGGTTTACAGCATGCCAATCCAGCTAATTCTATTGCTTCTAATTCCAGCTAGACTTAAACTCTTATCTCTGCACTCCAGACCTTCAGATATGGCCTATCACAGTAGCACCAATACTCAACTCCATGACCCTAGTGAGATTAAATCCCTCCAGATAGCCCAAGTAAATGGCTCATAACTTGTTCCTGTCACTTTCACTAATGTCTTTGTACCAGGAAAGAAATTGGCAAAGGTGTAAATGCCTACAAATTAAAAACTTCATTTCCTGCTCCTCCACCTTTCTCAACATCTATCAGGGATCTAGGTTGTGTACTTCTTGTTGAGGCCATCATACAGATATGCAGGACTGGGCTTGTTCCATCATAAACACACACATATGTTTGTACAAAAGTGGTGTGCTATACATTTAGAAGCTGTGGTTCTCAGTTATGTATCATTATGAAGTGAAAGGGACAATAACCAAAGTTCAAATTAAGCTATGTCATGGCATACTTCCACACAAAGAAAGGACTGTTTGTTGCTGAAAGAAGATAAACCAAATTGAAATGGATTGATTGTGGTTTTTATTAGGACACAGGACACTGCTAAGCACTTAAAGCCCTTGATTCCAAATAGCTGTCAACTGTTGCTTTAAAACAAGCAGGGAGGGAATTCTAGAGCTCAAAAGATAACAATCTGGTCCTGTAAGACAGCTGTGAAAATCATAAGAAGGGTAAGAATGTGGGGCAAACTGTGCGATTATTCAAAGGGAAACAATGGGGTTTTAAAGTTGGTGCTTTAAGAAAGCAAACACTAAACAAACAAAGAGTACTTACTGGAGAAGCTGCACCAGTACATGAAGAGAATCATAAATAAAGAGGAATACTTCTGCAAAAACAACAACAAGCCTTTCAATGTGTGTTAGCAAACCTGAAAATTCAAACAAAGTCTTTTTGAAATACTAACTTTTGTTGCTGATGGCTTCCCTGGCAGTGGGTTTGCCTTTGCTTTCCTCTGAGGTTGAGAGAGTGTGACAGAGTAACTTCCCATGGTTGAGTGTGGCTTTGAACCCTGATCTCCCATAGCTGTAGTCCAACACTTAAAACACTACATGGTGGCTTGGAAATTGCTTCATAGTTTTATCCTTCACCACTGCCCTGATGGCTGAAATAGTATCAACACTCTCTTGCTTGACTTCATTGGTATCCTTCTCCTTTTCCCAGCCCATTCCAAATTCCTCAAGCTCCTTGCAGGTGAGTGTTATTGGAAATACTTTCTTCCCTCTATTTGGCTTGCTTCCATGTTCTCTTACCTTCAAATGGGATAGGATATGGCCAAGATGAGATGGGAAATTGTTATTGCAAATCAATACAGACATAATGGACTACTTTCAATTAATCTCTGTGTTCATTTCCTTAAAGAATTGATCACACATACTTTTCAGCCTGATCTGTGCTTGGCACCAGAATGGGCTGGAATGGGAAAAAATGGGTTTTACCGCACATGAAATTGCTGCTGCGCTGGCAGCCGATCATCACCTGTCCCTGATCTGGCCTCTGCCGGCCGACTTTGATACTACGGACATAGTACCAAAATCGGCCAGGAGAGGCTGAATTGGGGATGGGTGGTAGTCAGCTAGCAGTGGAGCAGCAATTTCATTTGCAGCAAACTGTTTTTCCCCATTCCAGCCCAATCCCATCCTGTGCATGGATCAGGCTGAAAAGTATGTGCAATAAACAGTTCCACTGATACAGGAGTCAAAGTTTGAGTATTCCTGAAGTGAGCTATGGAACCAGATCACTGTTCTTTAGTTGGAAGCGATTATTCAGAACTCAATAGCATTCTCAAAAAAACAACGTGTGTGCAAACTGTGATCTCAGTCAAGGACTTGAACTATATTTGACTAATTTATACTGCTCAGGCACCAAGTGAGGTCCTCAAAGCCTGCACTATGTCTTCTGTGTCAATGAGATTGCTGATAGTAAAAAACAAATTATATTTATCTTGACAAAGAATGGCCTTCAAGGGTTTGCCCTATCATCAGAAGTGAGAAAATGTAGCCATCATCATAATATGATCATGTCAACATATTCCTACCAGATGCATTTGTGTCACTAAAGCTGCACAGCCTTCAACAGTACAGATGTTTTAGATTTATAAATGGAATGGCTCAATAGATACATCCTAAAATTACAGTTCACTTCCCAGTACAATTATATAGAAATATGGAAGTATGTCCAAATTGATAACTTCTGTCCTTCAAAAAAAAAAAAAAAAAAAAAGGAAATAAAGGGTACATCGCAATATGACCAAAATTCTGGTAGCATAATTTTTCATGACTTTAGAAAAGTGGGTGCCTCAGGACAGACTTTTTTCTATTAAATAAGTGCTTCTGGTTCATTGACTGACATAAGCAATCATTTAATTACAGTTAAATCCATCTATTGCAAAACATCCAAAGATCTAATCTGGTATAAGTTTATACCTATGACTCCAATATTAGGTGCACAGTTATGGCTACACAAAGGTTTCCCCATTCCTGAACTCCATAGCGTCAGTAGCACTTGTATGTTTTGATCATGTGGATGTGTTTTTGTACTGTTTTTATGCTGTTAACCGCCCGGATTGGGAAACCATTGGGCGGTATACAAATAAATTTTATTATTATTATTATTATTATTATTATTATTATTATTATAACAACATGGGTGCTTTAGGTATGTGTGCCTATGATGTCAGCATTGGAAACCAAACTGATCCTCAAATCTATTTCATGCTAGAGTGACAATGGAACCAACCAAATGATCCTTTGTGCAACTAAAGGGCACAGCCTGCTTAGTTTACAAAATCAGCAGCTGAAAGATTTTATTCAAGCTTATGGTCTAACCAATGGTAACAATTGTATTAGCACCAAGTAGAATCTTAGCCTGGATCTAATAGTTCACACAGTCCCTTTAGAACTTTATCTTAACTGCCTTGCTTGTATTGTCTTCTTGTTCTGAAGTGCACCACTTTCCTGATCAGGGTACACAGTGGCCTGATTTGTGTTGGTTTGTTGGTGAGGGAATGTGGGAAAGATAAAAAGTAAATTATATTGTCAAACTGCATAGGTAAAAAAGAGAGGTGCCTGCTGGCAAAGGCAAAAGTAAAGAACCATAACATTATGGGAGCAAATGCTCTTGCTTATTCAGTTAGTCTTTGCAATCCCCTGCATTATCACCAGCAGTGATTGGTGCAAAGTTCAGGTCATCAGGAGCCTTTAACACTGGTGTTTAGTTTCTTTGAGGAGGAAGGCCATAGTCCTGTTTCAGGGACTAATTAAGACTTCTCAGTATGGACTCTGAGGGAACTGCTGTCGTTACTTGCAACACTTGTGGTATGTTTGTCTTCTTGCCTACAGATGTGGGGAACTTCACATGCCCCAAGTGCAAGTTGGTAGCCCTCCTGGAAGAGAAATTACAGCAGCTGGAGGCACGGGTAGCTACACTTCAGCATATTAGGGAGCAAGAGGTTTTCCTGGACAGAACGGAATGAACCGTCCTGGACAGGGACCACACAGAGGAAGTTGCTGGGGAAGGGAAGGTTACTTCACATACACAGGAGGTAGAAAGCTGGAGGAATGTCACACACAGAAGTAGGGAGACCAGGGATCGTTCTGGGAGCTTACAGCTATAGAATCGATTTGAAGCTCTTTCCCTTATCAAGGAAGACGAGGAAGAGCAGCATGGACAGACTTCAGGGACAGAGCAGGAGACCCTGCGAGTTCCACCACAGAGAACAGTCACTGATAAGCCTTGGAGGAGACATATGGTCGTGGTGGGGGATTCCTTGTGAGGGGTACAGAAGCAGTGATTTGTGGGCCTGACAAGATGTCTCAGAATGGTGTGTAGTCTCCCTGGGGCAAAGATCCAAGACGTGACAGAGACTGGCCAAGCCTACCGACCAATACCCCTTCCTTTTGGTCCATGTGGGAACGAATGACACAGCAAGACACAGTCTTCAGAACATCAGAAGGGATTACGAGGCTCTGGGTAAGAAGCTGAAAGAAATGGATGTACAGATTGTCATCTCATCCCTGACAGATGGCCATCCAGCCTCTGCTTAAAGACCTCCAAGGAAGGAGACTCCAGCACACTCTGAGGGAATGTGTTCCACTGTCGAACCACCCTTACTGTTGAGGTGGAATCTCTTTTCCTGGTGCTTGCACCCACTGTTCTGGCTCCTAGTCTCTGGAGCAGCAGAAAGCAAGCTTGTTCCCTCCTCAATATGACATCCCTTCAAATATTTAAACAGACCTAGTGCAATTACTGGAGAAGATCAAGGAGGAAAGCACCAAGGTAGGCTTAATGCTGAACATTAAAAACAAAAATAATATCCATGGAAGATCTACAAAAATGAGAAAATTGAAATATTCAAATAATTCCCATACCTTGGATCAAATATTGACCAGAATGGAGACTGCAGTCAAGACATCAGAAGGCAACTAGGAATGGGAAGGGCAGTTATGAAAGAACTGGACAAGATCCTAAAGAGTAGAGATATACAACTGAGCACTGAAGTTAGAATCATCCAATCCATTGTATTCTCCTTCTCCATGTACAGATGTGAGAGCTGAACAGTGAAGAAAGCTGACAGAAAATCAACTCATTTGAGATGTGGTGCTGGAGAAGAAAGCTGAGAATAATGTGGATAGCCAAGACAAACAAATGGGTTCTAGCTCAGTCCAAGCCTGAACTCCCCCTGGAAGCCAGGATGACTAAATTGAGGCTGTTGTATGCTGATCACATTATGAGAAGGTATGATTCATTAGAAAATACAACAATGTTGGGAAAGGTAGAGTGCACTAAAAAGAGAGGAAGCCCACATGCCAGATGATTAAACTTGATCAGGGAGGCCATGGGCCTGAGCCTGGAGGACTTGAGCAGGACAGTTGAGGACAGAGGATCTTGTAGATTTCTCACTCACAGGGTTGCCTTGAGCAGATGTTGATTTGAGGGCAGCTAACAACAACAACATTGACTGTGACAGAAGCTGAAGAGATTTCAGCTAGCTAGCACTAATCAAATATTCCAGGCTTTGTACTGTAAAGCAAGAACACATCTTATCTGCTGAGTATGAGCTTGCAAGTTAAATGGACTTGTGAGGATTAATTCACAATACTGCAATGACAGGGGCCAGAAAATAAAGTTTTAAATTCAACTGGCCTAATCATTGTTTATTATCACACAATAGTTGGTAAACATTAGGCCCTAATGTTTGATGCCATACTGGTCTAATAGGCTGCAAAAATCAAGGCACACACAAGATAATCTCTTTATTAATGACTAACAAGTTACAAAATAGGTAGCAAATATCTTGACTCTTAGTATGAGTGTACCTCTAAAGAAAAGTAGCCAAGATTGCCATTTCTCACAAATAAAATATTGTATATACTCATGTATAAGACTAGAAATTTTAGTCTAAAATTTGTCCCCCAAAACCTCAGTCGACTTATCCACAGGTCAATGTATGTACTGTACTTTAACTCTTATTTTAAAAAAGGAACCATCCCCTGGTGAAAGACAAGAGCATAATCTGTCCTGGAAGCACTGACCCCCATCTATTCTCTCATCCATCCAACTTTTCGTGTGAGCAAAAACAATTATGTCTGCTAGAATTCTGCAAGTTCGTTGGCATTGCTTTCCTTTCCTTCTTCCTTTATATCCTTTGTTACATGCCCCTGGGTTTTACCCTTGACATATCCTTGGGTCATATCAAAATACTTAATTTTGCCCCCCAAACCTGCCCTTGACTTATACATGAGGTCGACTTATAGTTGAGTATATACGGTATGTGGATGTAATTTCAGTATTAAAACATACATTGTTAATGACCCATGGGATCTTATGTACCAGATGAGGAACTGTGGTGTCAGTATGGGAGGGGGATATTTTACACATTTTTACCAGATTGCCTCCCCATTAACCCAGTGGGAGATGTTAAACCTTATACATGTGTGGCATATATCTTTAACAGTGAGCTGAAAAGCAAGTCAAGTTGTGCACATCTGCAACAAATTCATTGACAAGAGTGCATTTAAAGAGTGAATGCATACTGGGCCTCTGGTTCCCATTGTTAAGTTAGCTGGGGAAGAATCAGCATGAGAACAAGCAGAGGCAAACAGAAAAGTTTATTGTAAAAGTAGAAAACTTTTTTTTCTAAGTCCCATAACTCCAAAGCAACTTGTTTGATTAACTTCCAATTTGAAAAAAAAAGTGGTATAAACAACAAAGCATTTGTTTTCTAGTCTGAGAACAGACATCAGAAACTTTAGGCTCAAAGGATTCCCCTCTCCTCTCCCTGAAAATGTTAGATGCAAGCCCAAAATCAATCTTACAAAGGAAGCTGCATTTTCACCTTATTATGTTATCAATAGCAGTACCCCCACCTCCTGCTTTTAATTATTGTCTTAGATTTCAGCTGGACAGCATCTTCTACAGTTGGCTTATGCCCACCAGTAGCTTCTCCTGCCTGATCAGGTGTCTACCTTTGTGATAAGCTTCAGCTTTCTTTTATTACTTTTGTTTCTTATCCCCCTCCAAAAAAAAAGTGGGGGTGGTAATGCCCTGTCTTAGTCACAGATACTGGCAGCTCACTGTGAATTTTATTTTCTCTCTTGCTAGACACTTATTTCATGGCACCAGAGAAAAGGAACAAGATTAATTTGTGAGAGATTAAAGACACAAGCAGACA
This sequence comes from Phrynosoma blainvillii, assembly GCA_026167975.1. Lineage (NCBI taxonomy): Eukaryota > Metazoa > Chordata > Lepidosauria > Squamata > Phrynosomatidae > Phrynosoma > Phrynosoma blainvillii. Next base: position 91,088,603 of record JANUYF010000001.1, on the reverse strand, counting down.
TTTCTAGCACAAAGATAGTACACCCACACGTTTTTTAAAGGAGTCAAGCAAAAAACCCTATTTCTTCCTTCATTTGATTTGTTGAAATATATCCAAGATAATGTTTTTATTTTCCATAAAGATCTCATGCATGTTCTGCTTTAAAGTCAGTGGGACAATATTTACATCTTCTGCAAACAGTCCTAACCTACACACACACACACACACACACACACACACTTTTTTAAAAAAAAGTTAGGATAACTGTCATCACATACAAAAATGTGTACTTCAATGTATTTAAATACACTGGCCTAAATCTAATGGCTCTTCACAACTATAATAGACTGACAAATAATTTTGCTTAATGGAAAGCATGCACAGCAGGTTTAGATTCAGAGGCAGGAGGAGTGAAGATTGTTGGAAGAAACATTAACAATTTAAGATATACAGATGATAACAGTACTACTAGCAGAAACCAACACTGTCCTGGAGCAATTACTGAAGAAGTTTAAGGAGGAAAGAGCAAGGGTAGGCTTAATGCTGAAGATTAACAAAAATAATAACCATGGAGGATTTATAAGAATTCATCATAGATAACAAGAAAATTGAAATAATCAAACAGTCCCCATACCTTGGATCAAATATTGATCAGAATGGAGTCTACAGTCAAGAAATCTGAAAACAACTAGGACTAGGAAGGGCAGCTATGGGAAAAACTGGACAAGATCCTAAAGTGCAAAGGTATAACTCTGAACACTAAAGTGAAGATAGTCCAAGCCATTCCATTCCTCATCACCATATATAGATGTGAGAGCTGAACAGTAAAGAAAGCTAACAGAAAGAAAATCAACTCATTTGAAATGTGGTGCTGGAGAAGAGCGCTGCAGATACCATGGACAGCCAAGAAGACAAAGAATTGGATTCAAGAACAGATCAAGCCTGAACTCTCCCTGACTATCATACTTTGGCCACAACATGAGAAGGTATGATTCATTAGAAAAGACAATAATGCTGGTAAAGATCAAGGGCAGTAGAAAGAGAGGAAGACCACAAGCCATTTCGTTACACTTGATCAGGGAGGCCACCAGCCCTGAGCCTGCAGGATCTGAGAAGAACAGTTGAGGACAGGGGATTTGGGGCATGTCTCGTCCACAGGGTCACCATGAGTCAAGGTCAACTTGAGTGCAGTTAACAAAAACCAAAGCCAAAACTTATGTAATCCCCATTGATTCAATGAGCCTACTTTAGTTGCTACCAATATTGTTGTGTGCCTTCAAATCATTTCTAATTTATGGCAATCCTAAAGTGACTCTACCATGGGGTTTCTTTGCAAGATTTGTTCAGAGGAGGTTTGCCATTGACTTCCCTGAGACTGAGAGCATATGATTTGTCCAAGGTCACCCAGTAGGTTTCATGACCAAGCTGGGAATCAAACCCCTGTCTCCAGCATCATAAGTGGCACTATATAACAAATGGATTTAGGCAGCTATTGCCTTTCCTGATTCTAGTTTACAAAACTATTCAAGGGTCTTTACAATGAATTAACCTCATTGCTAAACAATACAATACAGTTATTTTTATGGCCTTTGAACTCCAGCTTATGGTAATCCTTCCATGAGGTCTTCTTAGCAGGTTTTATTCAGAGGTGATTTGGCATTGCCTTTCCCTAAAGCTGAAAGAGTGAGATTTGCTCAGGGTCACCCTGTGGATTATCAGGGTTGAGTGAAGATTCCATGCTGGATCTCCCAGAGTGCTTCTCCAATGCTCAAACCACTATACCATACTATCTTGCGCTACAAGTATTATACAGTTAGACATCCATATCAGTGGTTCTTTATTCATGGATTCAACCAGCCACCGCTTGAAAATATTTTTAAAATATATAAATTCCAAAAAGCAAAGCTTGATTTTATATAAGGGACACCATTTTACTATGTTATTATATTTAATTATATTATATTTAACAGAACTTGATCATCCATATATATTGGTATCCACAAAGGGTCCTGGAACCAAGCCCCAGCAGATACCAAGGATCAGAGTAGAAATGAAAGGAAATTGATGGAAATCCTAATCAACTGGAATCTAATTAAAAAGAACATGCAATGCACTGAAACATTCCTAAAACCTGAATTGAGATAGCTATGCTTCTTTTTCACATTTGAGCCTTCCAGTTATATAGCTTGATTTTTATGCCTCCATCTTTCAACAATGCATTATTATCTACTGTTATCCCTTTGAAGGATGTGAATTGATTATACTGGGCAGATTACTCCTATGTGCCTTCTAAACCCTACACAGGTTTTTCAAAAATTATTTTTAAATTGTCCACCAATTCATACTACATACTCTTCACTGTAGTAACATGATCTTCCCAATAACACCTGGAGAATGACACAACTATTTTCAGCACTGGAAGCATATCCTTTTAAAAAAGTATAAATCCATAAAACTGAGACTAAACTTCAGAATGATCTGATAAATCACATGATGGATATGAAAGGTCCTGTTGCACTAGTTTGTATTTCAAAAGTCTAAATGACATAAGAATTTAAAGACCTTGTAGACTACAGAGAACATTCTAAAATACCTGTAAGGGGTATTTAAAGGTCATCAAGGCTGATTGCATTCCTGTGAGCATCATAAAATCCTGCCAAGTGTAAATTATTATTATTGATCAAATTAGGAATGATTCATGGCATAGTTTTTATTAGGTGGTAATGTCTCCTATATTATCAGTTTTATGATGAAAGTTCATATTTTGCTCAATCTTTACAATTAAATGTGAAGATGAAAACAAAGTATTTTATTTGCTCAATGTGTTTTATACCAAGCCCATTCAAATGTCTCAAGTTCAACAGCCAATTCAGAAGTACAAATAACACCTTGGGCAACAAAGTTCAGGGAAAGAAACTTAGGGGTTAAACAGACCGACGATAAATGCCAGCATCAGGACAAAGCGGGGGTGTGGCAACCACACACTACATGCCCAAATGCTGCCAGGACACCGGTGTCACACCACCCGCCAACCAGATGGTGGGTGGCATCACACCATTTCTTTGGCACAGCATTTAGATGCGCTGCACCAAAGAAATGTGGAAAAGTTGTCATTTCAGTGGCAAGGGCAGCTTTTCACTGCTTTTAAAAAAGCAGCATTTTGCCTGCCCTTTTGGGGCTGGAAAAGTGCCAGATTGGGCCCACAGCGTGTAGTTGCCATACCCCCAATCCGGTGCTGAAAGGGGCAGCAGGATGCTGCTCCAAAGGGGCAGTCTGTTCAGCACCTTAGAGCTATCACCTAGAGAGCTCAAATTCCTCACCAAAATACAAATCCTAGGATTCCATGGCATTCAGTCATGATAGTTAAAAGTGGGACCACCACACAGTTGTAATTGTATCATGTGGAAGGTCCCTTATTTGAGGAATGAAAGAGAGATGAAATAAAAATGGATTTCTATGTCCTTTTTGTCTCAGTTTAGTAAGTGGATGCAATAATTCTAGCATTCCAAGAAGATGATCTCAGGTACTTTGAAGAGTCTCAGAGGAGGAGAGTTTTTTTTTATATCAAGTGAAGACCAGAATTTTAGAGTTAAATAAACACTTTGAATTTTGCCAAGTTAGACAAAGGAGAAGAGGGTGCAGATGTCCATTGATTGGTTTCATTTCTCTCAAGTGGACCACCCCAAATGGCCCACCCCAAATGCTGGTTCCAATGGCATGCTTCCAGAGCTCTGGAGAACTTGAAAATCAGGTGGCATAGCCCCCTGGGGTCTAGAGCATGACCACTCTGGCTGCTATACAAACTTTCCTAGGAGTAAGTCCTTGACCTCAGTGGGCCTTCCTTCTCAGTAGACATGTATGAGATTGTAGTATTTGCTGTTTTTTGCCTTCAAGTTGTTTCCATCTTATGGTGACCCCATCACGGAGTTTTCTTGGTAAGATTTGTTCAGAGTGGGTTTGCTATTTGTAACATTTCTCTGGTTAACCCCTTGAAGCAGTTACTCATCACTAGAATTGGATGACAGTCTCTCCCCCACACCTCTCTCTCACACACTCTCATTTCCCTCAAAATAGCCGTGTCTATGCCAGTGGTTCCTAAACTTTGGTCCTCTGGGTGTTTTTGATTTAAGTTCCCAGAATCCCTAGCTAGTTTGGCCAACATTCTGGAATTATGGGAGGTGAAGTCCAAAACATCTGGAAGACCAAAGTTTGGGAACAATTGGTCTATGTACTTTCATCCAATTTACAGAATTCTTGCACAAGATGCAGAGAGGAGGAAAAGGAGACACAGCCTAAGGGGTCTTAGGTTCCCCTCTGTAGCTACTGAAAGGAGAGGGGGCAGAAGGAGAAAGAACACATGAAAGATGTTCACCACCAGCAAAAAATGGGGCGTGGGGAACAGGGGACAAAGTAACTTTTTCACAACTGTTTTCTACTTTTGCTTGTAATTGCCAATCCAACTTCAAATCTGTCTTGGGGAAACTTTCCTATTTTTGCTTCTAATGGATAGGATAGTTACAACATATGTGCAACCACTTTTCTTTTTGCTATCCAGTTCCATTTTTCATCATTCTGTCTCATCCAGTACATTTCTTTACAGTTCATAGGGGTTCTAATCAAACATCTTTTCATGTTCTTTAAAAGATAGCCAGTTCTAAGTGTTCCCTTTGAGACTCAATAGCTGCCAAATACAGATGGAGTGCAGAGTGTGTAATTTATTGCCATGCCAGAAATAAGTTTACCAGATTTGGCTGAGGTTTTATTCACCCATACACACAGTTATCCCTATAATGAAGTACATGAGGCAATTAAATTTCCCCTGGGCATGTGCCTTGAGCCAACCCTGTTGATTGTTGACAGCGATAGATGCTTGTCAATAGAAAAACCTGGGCTCAATGCATTTGAGATTCCTGCTTTGGTGCCCAGACCTTCTGCTCTCTGGTGCCAGACACAAATTTCAGCTCATCATGAGTTTCTGGATATAACTCCTGGCAAATGAGACACTGCTGAGTGTTTGCCAAAGATAAAGAGAGTGTGTCCAGAAGAACCTTAGTCTTCCCCATGTGTTTATTTGCTGACTGGAGTTTGATTTATGGTTTTTTAAGGGCAAGGAAAATGGACATTTAAGACATTTAAGAAAACAGACATAAAGTCCAGCATTCATTCATTCATTCATTCTCTCTCTCGTGTGTGAGTGTGTGTGTGTGTGGAGGGAGAGAGAGTTTATTACAGACAACACAGAAGAAAGTCAGTTGAGAAAGATGCTTTTGGAGGAATGGTCATAGTATACATGATTGCACTTAAATGAAAATCTTGGTTTCAGATGTTGTTTCATGTTTGACTTCTCCTTCACAAGCATGTTTGTCTTCCCCAACTGATTTTCTCCTGTGTTGTCTACACTGAAAGAGAGGAAAACAGCCCACATTAGGTACTGGCCTTGAGTTATACAAAACAATTTTGGGCCTGTGGCCTGGAGAGATAACATGTAAGGATTTTGTGGATGTGCCCTCACCATCAAGCACTTCCCAGGGTGTGGAATATCAGGCCAAGTCAGCAAAGAAGTGTTGCTGACCATTGGCAACAATAGGCCTGAACACAACATGTGATAAGATATGATCCCTATGAAAACTCCCAGGTTTACTGTCTGCTCTGAATCACAAAGGAACTTAGCTTGTTGCCATCCTCCACTGCCAGCTGACCTCTACCTTTCCCCCCACCATTGCATGCTGCTCAGATTTGGCTTTCTTCCAAGGCCTTGCTCTTCATGAGCTGTCAGACTAGCATCCCACAATGTGGAACAATCATATTCACATTTAACCTTTTAGAGCAGGGGTAGGCAACCTTTTCCCTTTAAGGCCCGAGGGACTTCAGCTCCCAGAATCCCAGGAACTATTGGCTAACATGGGACTATTGGCCAACATGGCTGAGGCTTCTGGGAGCTGAAGTCCCTCGGCTCTTAAAGAGGAAAGATTGCCTACCCCTGCTTTAGAGTAAGGCTCACGTTCCCTTTGATTGTACACTCAAAACAGTTGCATTGCCAGTTATAAAAAGAGCATAGGTAACAGAAGCCCTTACATTGCTAACATTTAGGAATGAGTGAAGATCATGTTCAGGAAGATTATGTAGCAGCTTTCCAAAATGCATAAATAAATAAATCTTCAGAAATGCAACTGAAAAAGCTTAAAAGTGGTAATACTGATGCCCTCTGTGCCTGTTATTTATTTGAAAAAATATTGCGGTTGCTAGTCACATTTTTTCAAAGTCATATGTAATTAAGCCAGGAATGCTAATTGCCATTATTTTACATTGCAGAGTCTAATTTTAATCTTCCAAGATTAACATACATCTTTGAATGCCTTCTGATTTATTTGAAATGTTAGCTTGACAATAAAATAAAAAAGAAGGAGAGGCAGTGGCTTTAAGCCCATCTGTTTTCAGAGAACCATGGAACTGAACGTACCTGGAAGTGATCCCAAAACCATCTAGTCTCCCTGTGCAGAAAACACTGAGTCAATGAGATTTCAGTGCAAGAAAACAATACAATGTCCTCTTCATTCTTTGGCTCTGATTTAATTCATAACTGTACCAGAAGCAAATTATTTCAAAACAAGTATTGTGCTCATTGAGACAATGAATATGAAATGAATATGAAAAGGGAAGGAAAGCTCCACCCAACAGGTGAAATTTGCCCCCACTGGGCCATAAAACTAATCTTGTTACCAAAGGAGCTATTTAAATCTGGGAAAGTTTTGCAATGAAAGGTGATTCTGTTTCCCTCCCTGGAAAGTTTTGTACAAAAAAAGGGAGTTATGGTTTGCAGTCTGTCAGGAATTTTGCATGGAACAAGAATGCTGGTTTGCTGATAGAGAGGTTTCTGAATGTTTGAAAGCTGTTGCAGAGGTGGCCAGTGGATCTGCTTCTTTAAAGATGGCAAAGCCACTCTGGATTTGACTGCTAGTCCTTTGGCAGTTGCTCTGAAGAGATCTACCAGTGCTCGGCCCTACTTTGGCACCAGGTCTGCTGCTTCAATTGAATGTGGTTATGGGAGAAGCAACAGTAAAATCTAAATTAGATTTTCTTTCTCACACACATATCTATTGTCCAGGAAAACAGCCAATGAAACTGTTGATAAGGATGAGGCACACAAATGCAAGACTTTGCAGCAGCATGAAGGCAATTCTAAGAGCACAGTACCAGTCAAATGTCCAATAGAGCAAAACCAGGGGGCAAGCCAAGGGTCCAGAGGTCCAGAGAGCAGGTCAGCATGTTCAGTCCAAGGTCAAGGGTTCCAGGTCAATCCAAGGTCTAGAAGGCAAGGTTTCAGGCAACAAGGGAGTCAGAGTAAGATGCTTTCACCAGGGAATGCAGATGGACTCTGACAAAGAGGCTCAGCATCTCACAGATGTTTATATTGGCCCAGCTCCTAATCCCAGCTGTTTGGTGATTGCTGAGCATTTCTCATATAACCTTCTGGATTGACGGAGGCACATCCTTTCTGTCCTTCTCTGGCTGAAGGTAGGTACCTCCTTGTCCTGCTCCTCTATGTCTTCCAGGCCTGGAACCTGTACTGGGGGGAGGCTGGGCTGCTGAGTCACAGGCTCTGCTGGAGCTGGCATAGCAGAGCTAGGGTCTGGCTCAGCCGACTCTGCTGGAGCTGGCAGAGCAAAGGTAGGACCTGGCTCAGCCTCCTCATCCTCTGAGTCTTCAGCCTGGCTGACCATGACACCTATGCCATGACAACTATGCAAGCAAGGAGTGGTGGAAGACTGGATGGAGCCGCCACATTCACAGAAGTTTGAGCAGAAAAGCCACAGGATTCACCTGGGCCATGATCTTATAAGGCCCAACAATCCGGGCATCCAACTTCCGACACGGCTGCTGAAGCAGGAGATGGCATTTGGACAGCCAGACCGAATCCCTCACTTGCAAAGGAGGACCTTCCTGCTGGCGCCAATCCGTGCCCCGCTTATATGCCTGCTTGGCCACTTCAAGCTGCTCCTGCAGCAAGGACTAAGCAGCCTGGAGTTCCTGGAGCCAATGGTCTGCCACAGGGACCACCAAGACAGAAGCCACAGCTGGAAACCCCCTCAGATGGAAGCAGCTGATAGCAAAAAAAGGTGTCTGCTGGGACGAGGCATGGACCGAGTTATTATAAGCAAATTCACCCAATGGCAACAGGTCAACCCAGTTCTCCTGGTACTAGCTTGAGTAGCAGCAGAGGTACTGCTCCAGTGTCCTGTTGGTGTGCTCCATCTGCCCATCGAACTCAGGGTGGTGCACCGAGGACAGGTGAGGCACAATGTCCAGGAGCCACAGCAGGCTGGTCCAGAACCGGGCGGTGAACTGGCCACCTCGACTGGAAACCACTCCCTCAGGAAGGCCATGGAGCCGGAAGATGTGCTGTACAAACATTCAGGCCATCTCTTTCAACACGGAGAGGCCAGCGCAGGGCATGAAGTGAGCCATCATTGAAAAAAGGTCCACCACCACCCAAATGGTGGTAAAGCGAGCAGAGGGGTCAGGTCTGAGATGAAGTCTATGTAGACAAGCTTCCAGGGCCCCAATGGTGTCAGCAAAGACAGCAGCAAGCCCTTCGGCAATTCCGGATGGTCCTTAGCCCGGTGACACACCGGGCAAGTGTCCACATACTGGGCCACCTCCACCTGGACTTGAAGCCACCAAAACTCCTGGGTGAGGAGGTGCAAGGTCTTGCAAAAGCTGACGTGCCCTGCTGGCTTAGAGTCATGGCACAACCACAAGACTGCCTCCTGACAGAGACCCACTGGCAAGTCAAAGTGGCCTGGTGGTAAAGCAGGATGTCCCGAAGCACAAAGTGAGAGGCGTCCCCCTCTGCTGAATGCTATGCCACAAATGGGTGCCGGCCCTGGAGGTCATGCATCTGGTCCACAAGTGTGGCCTCCCTCAGAGCAGCGGTGAAATTTTCCGGGTGCAGAATGGTGGACCGAAGCTCCCCCTCTGGGAATGTGGTGTACTCTGGCTTCCAGGAGAGAGTGCCAGCCTGCCGATTTTGGGCTTGAGGAACCTACCGGAGCTCGAAATTAAACAAGCCAAAAAAAAAAAACAAAAAACACCAGGGATCACTGTTTCTGCCTCTAGGACAACTTCCAGGCCATCTGGAGATGCTCCAAATTCCTGTGGTCGATGTGGACCAGGACTAGATGAGCCGCCCCCTCCAACAGATATTGCCATGTGGTGAGGCTGCCTTAATTGCCAACAACTCTTTCTCCCAGATCATGTAATTGCATTCAGGAGAAGACAGCTGTCGGAAATAAAAGGCACAATGCAGCAAGTGTCCCTCGGCCCCCGTGGACTGAAGCAGCACAGCCCCAATCGCCACGTCTGAAGCGTCTGCCTCCATCACAAAAGGCATTGGTGGGTCAGGGTGCTGCAGGATCAGAGCCAACATAAACCTCTCCTTGAGGGCCTCGAACGACTTCTGGGCAGCAACCATCCACTGGAAGTGGGCCATCCCATGTAGCAGTTGGGATAGAGGGCTCGCCAGGGCAGGGTAGTCTGAGATGAACTTGCTGTAAAAGTTCCCAACTCCCAGGAACCGCTGAACATCCTTCCTACCACAAGGGGGTTGCCATGACAACACTGCCTCCACCTTGGAGTTGTCCATGGCCTCACCCTGGGCGGAGACCCTGTAGCCCAAGAAGTACACCTTCTGGAGGTCGAAGGCGCACTTCTCCAACTTGGCGTAAAGGCAGTGCTCCCGAAGTTGCTGAAGGACACCACGGACGTGGGCGTCATGGGCAGTCTGGCTGGGGGAATGAATAAAAAAATCATCCATGTAAATGATCACGAACCAATCCAGATAGTCTCTGAAGACATTGTTGACGAAATGCTGGAAGACGGCTGAGGCATTACACAAGCCAAAGGGCATCACCATGTATTCGTAATGCCCATACCACATCTGGAAATCCGTCTTCCATTTGTCCCCAGCCCAGATCCTCACCATGTTGTAGGCCCCTCTTGAGGTCCAGCTTGGTGAAGACCCTGGCATGGCAGAGCCACTCAACAACTCCAGGATCATTGGCATCAGATACCAGTTCCTGACAGTGATCTAGTTGAGGGCCTGGTAGTTGTTGAAGAGGCACAACTCCCCACACTTCTTCTGCACAAAGAGCGCAGGGGCACCTGCAAGAGACTTAGAAGAACAGATAAACCTCATCTGGAAGTTGTCCAAAAAGTTCCTCACAGCCACCAGCTCAGGCTCTGAGAGGGAGTAGAGGCATCCTGCTGGAATAGGGGCTCCTGGTACCATGTCAATCGCATATTCACAAGGTCTGTGCAGTGGGAGCCAATCTGCCTCCCTCTTGTCAAAGACGTCAGCGTAGTCCTGGTATTTCTCACACAGCATCACCGAGCACTTCTTGGCGTCCACTGCCACTGCAACCGGGATCTGCTCTGGCCAACAATGCTCCTGGCAAAACTCGGAGGCGAACACGCCCTCCTGACAGGCCCACAAGATGTGCGGGTTGTGTTTGGAGAGCCAGGGCATCCCCAGGACCAAGGGGAAATGAGACACATTGGCCAGCAGGAACTGGACCTCCTCAACATGACCCTGGATCTCCAAGTGGAGCAGGGGAAGCTGCAGGGGCCAGTGGCACAGGCAATGGAGGGAGCGGCAGGCCGGTCCATTGGGCCTGCCTGTGGGCTGAAAGACGGCAGTCAATGTGGGTTGCCTGTGTGACCAGGGCAGCCAAAGTATCTGGAGGCTCTGAGCAGGCCAGCACATCCAGAATAGGGTCTGCCAAACCCCAACGAAATTGGGCCTGCAAGCACTCTGGTTCCACTTCAACTCCTGGGCTATGAGGCGAAAGGCAGTGGAATATTCTGCCACAGAGCCCTTGCCCTGTTGGAGAGTCTTAATTTGGTGCTCTGCAGTTTCCATCTTGACAGGATCTCCCCAGGTAGCCTTCATCTCCCTTGCAAAGTCCTGCAAGCTGTTGAGGACAGGGCTATCCTCATTGAGGTAAGGAGTAGCCCATTTATTTGCAGGCTCAGACAGCAAGCTGATAATAAAGGCTATCCGGTGCAAGGCTGTGGGAAAATCTGCCTTTCTGATTTGAAGGGCAGCTTACAGTTTGCCAGAAAACTGTCCAACATGGCCCTGTCTCCAGATAATTTTTCTGGCATAGCTATGAGTGACTTTGCACAGGGCCTGGGTTGGGCTTTGTTCTGGAGCACTGCCAGGCTTTGAGATAATTGGGTCACCTACGCTGAGAGCTGCTGATTCTGAGCCAAGAGCTCCTTCACTAAAGCTGCCTCAGCCATCCTCATTACCAATCTAATTAGGGTCAGAATATATTCTGTCCAGGAAAGCAGCCAAAGAAACTGTTGATAAGGATGAGGCACACAAATGCAAGATTTTGCAGCAGCACGAAGGCAATTCTAAGAGCACAGTACCAGTCCGATGTCCAATAGAGCAAAGCCAAGGGGCAAGCCAAGGGTCCAGGGTTCCAGAGAGCAGATCAGCATGTTCAGTCCAGGGTCAAGGGTTCCAGGTCAATCTGAGGTCTAGAAGGCAAGATTTCAGGCAACAAGGGAGTCAGAGTAAGATGCTTTCGCCAGGGAACGCAGATAGACTCTGACGAAGAGGCTCAGCATTTCACATCTGTTTATATTGGCCCAGCTCCTAATCCCAGCTGTTTGGTGATTGCTGAGCATTTCTCATATAACCTTCTGGATTGACGGAGGCACATCCTTTCTGTCCTTCTCTGGCTGAAGGTAGGTACCTCCTTGTCCTGCTCCTCTATGTCTTCCAGGCCTGGAACCTCTACTGATGGGAGGCTGGGCTGCTGAGTCACAGGCTCTGCTGGAGCTGGCATAGCAAAGCTAGGGCCTGGCTCAGCCAACTCTGCTGGAGCTGGCATAGCAGATCTAGGGCCTGGCTTAGACTCCTCATCCTCCTCATCCTCAGCCTGGCTGGCCATGACACCTATGCCAGTTGGTCCACTGGCTCCCCTGAGCTGTTGCACTAGAACAAACTGGTAGGATTTACACTGTGCTCTACCTACTTTGCTTGGCTCTGCTCCATGCCTGTAGTCCCACACACTGTTGAAATGTCATTAATATTCTTCTCAAACTGGAATTTGATCCCTAGGACAAAAGAGTTCCCTGTGCCCACTGTATGAAAATATAACTGCAGAGATCCCAGGTGACTATATGGCAGCTTTATTTTCCCCTTTCAGCTCCCAGGGCTGTCCTACCATTTGGCTTGGTGGAACAACCTGTCTTAGATAGCAACCTGAATGGCCCTGAGGGCTAGTGTCTAAATGGTGCAGCAAGACTTTTTAAAACAAAGTAGGAAACCTTTTTCAGCTCAAGGGTCAAATTGAGTTTGCACTGCAACTGGCTTTACTGGATCCTTTTCTTTCATTCCTATTTACTGGTCTAGTCTACATCTTGATTCTTAGGTTCTGCCTGCTGCCTTGACTTGAGTCCTGCCTCCTTCTCATGATCTTTTCTGTTAGTCAGCTGTGGCTCATTCCTGTGAGGACTGTGTTGCTGAGATAAAAATCAAATGCCAATGTGAATTGTGACATCAGCTGCTATAATATCAACCCTCATCTCAGACCTCTTTGTTACTTTTCTTAGGTGATACTACAGCTGCTATGCATACAATGAGGTTTAAATTCTAGAATAAGGCATGGTGTAATAACTAGGGATATCAGCTATACAGTCCTCCTTTTCATCTAAGAGGAAACAAATTTCTCCATTTCATTCATGGGGAAATAAAACCTATTTCCCTAATTAGGCCTTTTCATCTTCAGGGGCGCCATAAGTCAAAAATGACTTGGAGACACACAGCAACAATAAATGGTATCACTACTGCTTTCAGTGGTGAAAGGCTTTGAGAAGAAAAAGTATTCCAGAAACACTTGTGCTCCTCTGGAAATTTAGAACATGTTTTATTACTCAAAGTATTCTAAAGAGAGCAGGTAAATGTCTATGCATAGGATATGGAAGAGACACCCAGCATGGTGTAGTGCAGGGGTAGGCAACCGTTCCCCTTTAAGGGCCAAGGGACTTCAGCTCCCAGAAGCCTCAGCCATGTTGGCCAATAGTCCCATGTTGGCCAATAGCTCCTGGGATTCTGGGAGCTGAAGTCCCTCGGCCCTTAAAGGGGAAAGGTTGCCTACCCCTGGTGTAGTGGTTTGAGTATTGGACTATCACTCTGAAGATTAGGGCTCAAATCTCCACTCAAACATAAAAACGCACTGGTGACCTTGGGCAAGTCACACACTCTCTCAGCCTCAGATGATGGCAATGGCAAACACCCTGTGAAGAAGGTTGCCAAGGAAAACTATGATGAGTTCATCTTAGAGTTGCCGTAAATTAAAAATAATTTGGAGGCAACAACAGAATATGGAACAGTGTCTCAAACTCATCTAGCGACCTAATGCTATATTAATAGCTGTGGTTCTCCAGACAGTGTGAGCTGCCTAGCTTTACATAACTCCTCCTAGAGGCTTTCCAGGTCAGTCCCTGCCAGAGAGAAGGAAAGCAGTTTCTGGGCAGCCATTTGAGTGAGTGAGGGTTTTAATTTTTTAAAAAACACTTGGGAGAGTGTGTTTGTTGCTGAGGGGGTGGAGCTTTTGTGAGTCACTAGGAGTGGAGCTAGCTGCCTAGCTCTGTATACTCCTCTCAGAGGCATGTGTCTAATGGAGCATGAATTTTTCACAAGACAAGGGAAGGCACAGCACAGGTAGAAGGCAGTCTGGGAACTTTGTTGTAGTGATTCTTGTTAAAAAAAATTTTTTAAACATTTATAGGGCTTTTGGGGGGGGGTTGCTCAGAGGAAGAGTCAAGAGACTTGCCTTCAGTATAAGGTAGCATCCAGGAGCTCTCTATAGAGTTATAAACCCAGTTGATTGAGCTTGCTGACTGATCCTGGTGAAAAGGCCAAGCCAACACGGGCCTGTAATGTGGGTCTTTACCGGGGAACTTTTTGAGGGAGAAGCCCACAGTCCTGTTTCAGTGCTTACTGAAGATTTTTCAGTATGGACACTGAGGGAGCTGCTGCAGTCACCTGCAACACTTGTGGGATGTTTGTTTTCTTGCCAAGAGATGTGGGGAACTTCACCTGCACCAGGTGCAAGTTGGTAGCACTTGTGGAAGAGAAAGTCCAGCAGCTGGAGGCCCAGGTAGCTACACTTCAGCATATTAGGGAGCAAGAGGTTTTCCTGGACAGAACAGAATGAATGGTCTCAGACAGGGAACACACAGAGGAAGTTGCTGGGGAGGAAGTCACTTCACACACACATGAGGTAGACAGCTGGAAGAACATCACACACAGAAGTAGGGAAACCAGGGATCATTCTGGGAGCTTGCAGCTACAGAATTGATTTGAAGCTCTCTCCCTTACCAAGGATGAAGAGGAAGAGCAGCAGGGACAGTCCTCAGGGACAGTCCTCAGGGACAGTTCAGGGAACCCTGAGAGTACCACCGTAGGGAACAGCCACTGCTCAGTCTCAGAGGAGGCGTGTGGTGGTGGTGGTGGTGGTGGTGGTGGTGGTGGTGGGATTCCTTATTGAGGAGTACAGAAGCAGTAGTTTGTGGGCCTGACAAGATGTCCCAGGAGGTGTGTTGTCTCCCTGGGGCAAAAATCCATGATGTGACAGTGAGGCTGACAAGACTTGTCAAGCCTATTGACCATTACCCCTTCCTTTTGGTCCATGTGGGAACCAAAGATACCACAAGGCACATTCCTTCAGAATATCAGAAGGGATTATGAGGCTTTGGGTAGGAAGCTGAAAGAGCTGGACACATAGGTTGTTATCTCCTCTCTTCTCCCAGTTGAAGGGCACGCCCCAGGAAGAAAGAGGAAAATAGCAGATGTGAATAACTGGCTTCATAGATGGTGCCGCTAAAATGATTTGGATTCTTGGGTCATGGGCTGCAGTTCCATGAGGGTGGACTTCTGGCAAAAGATGGGCTGCATCTCACACCAATTGGCAGAAACATTTTTGCCAATAGTCTCAAACATTTGATCAGGAGGGCTTTAAACTGAGTCATGTGGGGGAGAGAGACAGTACCTTGGAAGGTATCTTGGAAGGGAGGAGTACATTATGGACAGGAGATAATTGTCAAAATGTTATAGAGGGAACAAGGCAAATGATGCAAGGGCCCAACAGTGGGAGGCAAAAAAAATCACACAGGCAGCAGGTGGGGAGGGCCCATGGTCTTAGATGTCTCTACATGAATGCACAGAGCATGGGAAATAAACAAGATGAACTTGAACTCCTAGCACAACAAAGGAAATATGATATAATAGGCATCACTGAAACCTGGTAGGATGAGTCTCATGATTGGAATGTAGGAATAGATGGGTATAACCTTTTTAACAGAAATGGGCCAAACAGGAAAGGAGGAGGAATAGCATTATATCTCAGGGATATTTACACCTGTGAAGAGATCCAGGACTTAAATCCTGGAAAACAGGTGGAGAGCATCTGGATAAAAAAAAAAAGGGGGGGGGAGAAAACAACAGGATTGTTATTGTGGGAGTCTACTACAAACCCCTAAGTCAGACTGAGGAATTGAATGATGCCTTTCTATAACAGATGATCAAACACTCAGAAAGCAGAGATATAGTAGTGATGGGTAACTTCAACCATCCTGATATTTGCTGGAAGTCAAACTCAGCCAATACTTCAAGATCTAGCAAATTTCTCACTTGCCTCAAAGACAATTTCATTGTCGAAAAGGTGGAAGGGACAACAAGGGGATCAGCTATTTTAGATCTGATCCTAACCAACATGGATGACCTGGTAAATGGGGTGCAAGTGGTGGGATCCTTAGGTGGGAATGATCATGTTCTCCTGGAGTTTCTTATACAGTGGAAAGGAGAAGGTAGGTATAGTCAGACACTCATTCTAGACTTTAGGAGAGCTGATTTCAACAAACTTAGGGAAACACAGGGAGCGATCCCATGGTCAAGAATACTAATGGAGAAGGTAATTCAAGATGGATGGGAGTTTCTAAAAATACTGAGATACTGAAGGCACAATCTCAAACTGTTCCAATGAAAAGGAAGAATGGGAGTTGTCTCAAGAAGCCGGGATGTTTTAAATGGGAGATGTATAAGAAATGGGAAAGTGGCAAAATCACTAAAGAAGAATTCAAATAAATATATACCACATGTAGGGGTAACGTCAGGAAAGCCAAAGCACAGAATGAGCTCAGGCTTGCTAAAGAGGTTAAAGACAATAAAAAGGGCTTTTTGGGTATGTCCATAGCAAAAGAAAGAAGAAGGAAATGGTAGAGACACTGCACAGAGAAGATGGAGAAATTCTAACAGGGGACAGAGAAAACGCAGAACTACTCAACAGCTTCTTTGCCTCAGTCTTCTCACAAAAGGAAAAGGGTGCTCAACTTGAGGAAAATGGAGTAGAGGACACAATAGGGGAAATGCAGCACAAAATAAGTAAAGAGGAAGTACAGGAATACCTGGTTAACCCAAATGAATTTAAGTCTCCAGGAACAGATGAGCTACATCCAAGGATATTAAAAGAACTGGCAAATGTAATCTCAGAGCCACTGGCAATAATCTTTGAGAACTCCTGGAGAACAAGAGATGTCCCAGCAGACTGGAGGAGGGCAAACATTGTCCCCATCTTCAAAAAGGAAAAAAAGGGGATACCAACAACTATCATCCACTTAGTCTGGCATCAATACCGGGAAGCAGATAATTAAACAGAGAGTCTGTGAACATTTAGAAGGCAATGTTATAACCACTAAAAGTCAACATTGGTTTCTCAAAAACAAGTCATGCCAGACTAATCTGATGTCTTTTTTTGATAAAATTACCAGCTTGCGAGATAAAGGGAATGTGGTAGTCATAGCATATCTTGATTTCAGTAAGGCTTTTGACAAGGTTCCCCATGATATCCTTGCAAACAAGATAGTAAAATGTACGCTTGATAATACAACTGATAGGTGGATTAGTAATTGGTTGACTGACTGAACCCAAAGGGTGCTGAGCAATGGCTCCTCTTCATTCTGGAGAGAAATGGTGCCACAGGGTTCTTTCCTGGGCCCAGTGCTATTCAACATCATTATCAATGACTTGGATGAAAGAAAGGGGGCATGCTTCTCAAATTTGCAGATGACACCAAATTAGGAGGAATAGCTAATACCCCAGGGGACAGAATGAAAATTCAAAATGACCTTAATAGATTAGAAAGCTGGGCCAAAGCTAACAAGATAAATTACAACACAGAGAAATGTAAGGTATTTTTTTAAAAAAAATAAATAAATGAAATGCATAGATATAAGATGGGGGACACCTGGCTTAACGAGACTACATGTTAAAGGGATCTCAGAGTCCTAGTAGACCACAAGTTGAACTCGAGTCAACAGTGTGATGCAGCAGATAAAAAGGCCAATGCAATTTTCGACTGCATCAATAGAAGTATAGTAACTAGATCAAGGAAAGGAATAGTGCCACTGTATTCTGCTTTGGTCAGGCCCCACCTGGAATACTGTGTCCAGTTCCTGGCACCACAATTCAAAAAGGATGTTGAAAAACTGGAGCGTGTCCAGAGGAGGGCAACAAAAGTGGTGAAGGTTCTGGAAACCATGCCCTATGAGGAACGACTTAGGGAACTGGGTATGTTTAGCCTGGAGAAGAGACGGTTAAGAGGTGATATGATAGCCCTGTTTAAATATTTGAAGGGGTGTCATATTGAGGAGGGAGCTAGCTTGTTTTCTGCTGCTCCAGAGAACAGGACCCGGAACAATGGATGCAAGCTAAAGGAAAAGAGATTCTAGCTCAACATTAGGAGGAACTTCCTGACAGTGAGAGCTTTTGAGAGTGCGACACACTCCCTCGGAGTGTCGTGGAGTCTCCTTCTTTGGATGTCTTTAAACAGAGGCTGGATGGCCATTTGTCGGGGATGCTTTGAATTTGAGTTCCTGCATGGCAGGGGGTTGGACTGGATGGCCCTTATGGTCTCTTCCAACTTTATGATTCCATGATTCTATGAATGTGACTCCTTTGGTGTATAAGAAGAAAAAAGCAATTCAAATTAGCACAGTATAGCCTTGTGACATTTTAAAGACTAACAGCTTTACTATGGCATATTCTTTTCTAGACTACAATCAACATGAAAGCTTACATTATGACTACACTGCTCATGTTTGACTCTGTTTTGCTTCAATGCACTAACCTAGCTATTCCTCTTGACACTATTACAAATAAACACAAAATACCACTGATAGGTTTACTTGGGGAGGGGGACAGAACAAAACCAGGAAACTTTGTTTTAACTGCCACTTATAATCATTTTTGTTATTAGTTCTAATTAGGACTGTCAACTAATTAAACATTTTTCAGTTGATTAATCTTCTGGTTTTTAATCAATTAAATTTAAATAAATTAGCATATTTTTGTTGTCTGGAGGATTTGCTTGCCTGTGCTTTCTATTTCTTAACCTGCACATAATGAACCGGTCAATTATTTTATAATACACTGCGCCATAATTCACTCCTTCCATGGAAATGGCAAAAAAATAATGTAATTGCTTTTCCATTCCAAACATCTCTTAGATGTGAAATACTGAGCAAACATGTAAATGATTCACATGTTCCACAACTGGAAAATATGGAATCCTGAAGGTCTCCATGCCAGAGTACCTTAGCTACACAACCACCAATGTTCCTATAGCATAAGAACACCCCACCTGGATCAGATCAAAGTTTTATCAAATCCAATATCCTCCTCACAAATGGGCCATCTGATAACGTATAGGAAAACTACCAACAGGACTCAAGTGTAACTATACTCTCTATCTCATGTTTCCCAGTGTGCATGTTAGCTTAGCTTGTTTCATTCTTACATAGGAGAAGGAAGCATTTCAAATGTTTTCTCCTCACTAGTTGAGATTATGCACATTTTTCAATGATTCCCCCCTTTTGTTTCAGGTCTTTTTGGTGAAAATTTTGTTTGCACATAAAGCTTTGTATTTTGTGAGAAATACAATATTTACCTACCAGTGAATATTGCATGCAAATGTTTACCCATCAATGAACACTGTATGCAAATAAGTCCCAGAATTTTTATGGAAAAACAGATTTAAAACTCTTGTAGCTTGTCAAGATGTGCCAATAAACTCTTTCTCATCAGGGATGAGAACATTTGCATTCCAGTTCCCAGCACATGATGTGAACAGGCAGACTGCCACTAATGCTGGAGGTGATGGCACACTGATGGGTAAATGTGCAGTGAAGATATTTTTCTGAACAATCGAGTATTTTGCAATGGTTTAAAAATATTTGCAATAAGTGTTGACTTAGGCTTTAGATATCAGCACTAGAAATCATCCCAACTGACGGACTAGCAGCTGCACAAAATTGTTGCACTTACTGTACTGTCTCCATCAGTAGGGTGGGAGCCACAAAATAGCAACAACATCTTGCACCTGTAACATATTTAGCATTAAAAATATGAGGAAAAAACTTGACTGGGCTTTATGAGGAAGTTATTCTGAAACCCCATCTTGAATGAGGAAGTAGTGGTGGTGATCATGGAAATGGAGGGCTAACTGCATGGAAGTATTTATTATAGTATTAGATTTTATATTTTATCTATCTCCCACTTTGCCTCCCAAATTAGAACACAAAGTGGCTTACAATTTTTTTTTAGATTTAATAATAATAATAATAATAATAATAATAATAATAATAATAATTTTTATTTATATAAAGTGCCCATTGGTGACCCAATCCGGGCGGTTCACAAAATTAAAATAATACAGCCTAAAACCAACGTATTTCCCACCCACCCCTTAAAAAACTATTAAACCAGATTTAATTAAAACCAATTTTCCAACAAGTTGAAAATATACAATAATAAAACAACATTTATTATGGCACATAGCCAGTGTAGTAGGCTTACAAATTAAAAATATATATAATTAAAAACATACAAAAGTGGACATTAAAATAGAATTAAACTTGCTTCTGGCATAGCACGTCAAGCTGGAGATCTTCTGTGATCTTCCCAGTTCAGCTAAATCCAGAGGTATGCACACTTTTGTGTTACATGCCCCCTTCTTCACATACACAGACGCATGGATCAACTATGCTGCTACCTCCACCTTTACATCCATCTAGACCAGTGATGGTGAATCTTTTAGGGGCTGAGTGCCCAAACTGAAAGGTCCTCTGTCACCAGGTGTTACCTGATGCCGGGGCCCGGACCTCCGCCTTCCAGGGGTGGGACTTCTCCTCCCCTCAGGCCTTCAGTTGCCTGTTCAGAGATAGCTGAAGACCTGGGGGGCATGGGGGAAAGAAGAAAACAGGCTTTTCCTCCTCCTCCCCCATGCCGTCCCCAGTCTTCATCTGCCTCCAGAGAGACAGATGAAGACCGGGGAGGTTCTGGAAGGAGGAGGAACAGGTGCACACCTTTTCCTCCTCCTCTCCACCCTCCGCATGCTGGGGAAAATGGCTTCATAGGTTCACCATCACAGATCTAGACCATCTGACTCCTAAAGAAAAAAAATCCAAGCTCTAGAAAGAAGACCATTTACATGCATTGAAACCAGGGGTGGAAAAATGTATGTCCCTCAGGCTTAATGAACCCTGAGCCCCACCTTTGTGGCCCCTGAAGCCTCCACTAGTCCCCCAACCACCTCCCATTTTTTGAAATTTTGGTGTGATTTCCAGGCAATTTTAACACTCAAACCATACAGAAAGTCCCCCCTCCAAACATATCAAAAACTGTGAAAATACCCGCCATCCCTACAAGTATGGCAGAACCACACACTATCTCCAATACCTCCACTTTTCTCTGCAGTCCCTCTCAAAATGGTGACAGGAAGTGACAGGAAGTCACTGACATTTTGAGAAAGACTGTAAAGGAAAATGGAGATATCTATATTTGCTGGGGGGGGGGGGTGACCTGAGGGGATCTGGGAGGAAAATTGCCCCTTAGCCCTCACACCTGTCCTTGATTTCAACAGAGAAATCTTAAGTTAGATAAAAATATATGGGCACCTAAAGTGCAGGGATTAATGTATTAAACTTAGATTGTCTACTGAGGGAGAGTTGGATGGGTCCACCATCCCACCTCATCACTGGAACCCCCCCCCCCCCACAGCTCCCATGGCACCCACCAAACATTCCAAGAGTATAGATACAAAGCCTGATGTTTCCATTAGTGGTAGGCCTTGAAATGGTCTATTTAGAGGAGAGGATAGAAGAATCCTTGGATCTTCAGGATTTCAATCCTCTTGATGGTTCGGAGATGCCCCTGGGCAAGGACCATTGCCTACTTCATCTGGAAGCTGACATACTTTCTTCTTAATTGAAACAACTGAGGGGAATTTTTTTAAAAAGCAGGGGAGGAAATAGCCACAGGACTATTTGCCAACATGTGCTGTGCTACCTCCTGCCTTCACTGATGGAGGTTGGCTAGGCTTTGAAAGTGGCTGGATCATGCAACAATTCACTACCCCTTCTGCAACCCACTCAGGATTGCACCATCTAGGTGCTTTCATGTAATATGTACTTGGAGGTTTAACTGAACTCAAGGGGATTTAGTTTTAAGTAAACATGCATGGAATTGCACTGTAAAGCCTGCAGCCCAAGTTGTAAGATTAACATAAAATATGTAACTTCCTTTGACTTTGGTGAATAGCAAAGGGTGGAACACATTGCTTTTGTTGAGATATTGCTTTGAGGATGAATAAAGAATCCAAAAAATAACAAAATGCAAGCACTCCCCCCCTGTAAATTGCAGCCTTATGTAACTGAAAATTAAATGCTTAAGTAACACGTTGTTTAGCTTGCTAATGAAAGCATAATTGGACAAGCAAAGAAGCAAACATATTAGAACAAATAGCAAGTTAATGTAGCTTTCACAATAGCATTACCATTCATATTGTCATTCTCCACTGTTCTTTATCTTCTTTATTTAAATAGCTACCATAGGAAATCTGGGTGCAATTAACATCTCTACGAAAAACTATGCCTCTTCATATATAGAAGAACATAGTTAAATCTGCAGATACTGGCTTGACTTTTCAAGTTAAACATAAACATTAGAATTATGGCATTGCAGGGCACTGATTTATAATAGAACTACCCTGATCTGAGATTGAAGAGCTTTATTGAACCATTCTCCAGTCAAATTATTTATTTTTTGGACAACATAGAAGCCATGTACAAGTAAATATTGAGCTGAGGAGTCCATTTGCCTTGCCTTCATCTTCAGTTCCCAAGTCAATATTTTTCTATCTCAGAGGTCCTTTCCTCAGTGGAACAGAGGAGGAATCATAGACTGGTCAGCAAGAAGAGTCATCCTGGATCCAATCAAATTCCTATTGCGTATATTATGTTCCCACAATGGTCAATAAACAAGACATAAGTGCAATAACACTCTTCTGCTTGTGTTTCCCAACAGATTGTGTTCAGAATCATTTCTCACTGTTACTGGCAGTAATACATAGCCAGCATGACTAGTACTCATTAGTAGCTTTATCTTCCATAATTAGCCTAATCTTTTTTTCTTTTTCTTTTTAAAATGCTGTCCTGGTTTGTGGCTATCACCACCTCTTCTGAAAGCAAATATTTTAAGTATGTGCGTGTGAAGAAGTTTTGTTGGAATCTAGGTCCTTTTACACAAGTGGTTCCTTAGCAGTGCCAATTGTCCATGGAACCCCCAGACTAACATTAGGGAACAGCTCCCCTGTTCCCACCAGACTGGTCACTTATGTTCTCCTCCCAGTCCTATGAAATTATGCTGGCAGAATCTTTTGCTACGCTACTTCTCAGTAGGATTCAATCTTTTTTGTCTACTCTTTATGTTAATCAGCATTTGTCCACATAAACTAAATATGCCTGTTGGATTTGTAAAATGTTTTGGTTTTGGTCTTGGTCTTTTACATTTATGTGATACAGGGTGCAGTTTACATAGGACACAATTTAATTCTGTCCATAATTTTGATGAACAAATTAACAGAGGCTGGGTTTTTGTTAGCTGGTTCTCCATCCTGGTTGGCTACAGGATTTCAGTATACGTAACTTCCAGTTTTCACTGCTTCAAGCAGTGACTCAGGTACCAGTAGAGAGGAAGACTATCCTAGTTTTTTGTGGGTTTTTTGGGCTGTATGACCATGTTCTAGAAGAGTTTCTAGAACATGGCCACACAGCCCGAAAAAACCCACAAAAAACTATGGATGCCGGCCATGAAAGCCTACGACTTCACAAGCCTATCCTACTTTCTCATTAATGACTTAAAAGAAAAGGTATATGCAAAGGATCCCCTCAACTTTAGCCCTTCCCCATGATGACCCATTTCAACCATTCTATAACTTCTTATTACAATTCCACATAAAACATTAGTATAGAAAGTTGTATAGTGTTACAAGATTTTCCTCAGGAAAATAAAGCTTTTGGCTCCCTGGCCCAGCTCCAACCAGCATCCGGGCAATCTCAGGCCATAGCCCAAGGTAAACAAAGAGAAAAAACACATCGCTAGAGGCCTTTTAAAACCTCTGTTGGGAAGATTCTCGAAGTTCCTGGTCCTGATTGGCCAGTTGGGCATTACCTCAGCTGTGATGTAATCTCATGAGAATGTGAGGTCAACCCTCATTAGCATGGACCTTCCCTCAACCTTTAACCCTTTGTAGTCCTCAGATGAATGGAGGACCTCCAATTCATCACACACACAAACACTCCAAATCTCAGATGGTATGAGAAGAACTGGAAGTTAGAACCAAGCTGGCTGGGATTTCATCCTGTAGAAAAGAAGGAAGGTAAACAGACATATAACAACACATGCCTGGGGACCACTGGAGGCTGGAGCCACACTGACTGTGATGTTGTCTTGTGACCTATAAGAGAAAAAGTTAGACAGACATGCAACATACAGTACCCCAAGTTAACTAGAATGCCACACATCAGAAATGTGAAGAAGGTCAATAGATTTTGTCCTTGAGTGTCAGTCCAGCATTGCTGACATGGTGGAAGATGACCTTGATCTGGTCCCATGGTGCTTTCTGGTGGTCTTCCAGTGCAAGAACCCCAAGATGTCCACAGTAACTCACTGGAATGGGCCATTTCTGATAAGGAGCCTTTCAACCATGGCCTGTGGTCTATGCGACCCCTGTCTATCACAAATCAGAACCACTTCAACAGTTCAGAAGGTTGGGCTTCTTTCCCATTGGCATTGTCCATGTAGGTCTCCTGCTTGGAAACTTCTCTGTCTTTGAAGTAGGCTTAATATCTTCCCCTGCCATCTTCAATGCAACTTGCAGACACTGGTCTCCTTTCAGCTCCATCCGGAACTGCTGTTGTTCTTGGAGTACAGGGCTTTTCAGAGACTCTTGCTGCATCCTGATGGAAGATGCTATCTGTTCAGATGCTGGTGTCTGAAGTTGTTCCTCCTTTCTCTCATGCATCTCAGCAAGCATCTGCCCAGTCTCTGCTTCCTTGGCTGATGTTGGCACTGGAATGCCCACTGGATTTTGCATTGCTGTTTCTTTCCTAAGCAATTCTGAAGTTAGTGTTGTTGTCTCCTCTGCAGTGTTAGACTCTTGTTGCCAGTCAGCAACAATGTTCTCTCTTGGTGTCTCTTCTGCTGTAGTAGACTCCTGTTACAGGTAAGCAACAGTGACCTATCTCTAACTATGCTCATTTTCCATCGCAGACTCTTCTATCTCCATGGGCAGAACTAAGTCA
The DNA here is from genome assembly GCA_026167975.1 of Phrynosoma blainvillii. Taxonomy (NCBI): domain Eukaryota; kingdom Metazoa; phylum Chordata; class Lepidosauria; order Squamata; family Phrynosomatidae; genus Phrynosoma; species Phrynosoma blainvillii. Next base: position 91,063,910 of record JANUYF010000001.1, on the reverse strand, counting down.
GGTAGGTGGAGCACAAAGCACTGCCGTTTAGGTGTAGGCTGTTGAGCAGGATGAAGAATAGACTGGAAGTTCTCCTGGCTGCAAAGACCTACCCCTGGACTTTCTTTGGAATCCTCTTCCCGCAAAACCTCAGTGCAGGTTCCCTCAGTATCCACCCCTTCTGCCAACACTGGCCCTGGGCTGCTAGTCAGAACTTGCAACTCTCTCATCTTGGTGAGCAAAGTAGGAGTCATTAATTCTCCTGTCTGCTCTGCTGTTGAGTTGAGTATCTGCTGCAGGGCCTGTACCTGCTGACTGGCTACTAAGGACTCATCTGTCCTCATAGGCTCCCCTGCATCAGATGGTCTCTGTTCCATTGATGAAGGTGTATCACTGGCTGAGTCTGGTATCATCATCAGGACCTTCTACAGCAGGGGTAGGCAACCTAAGGCCCGGGGGCCGGATGTCCCCCCCCCCAAGGCCTTTGGACCGGCCCCAGGCTGGTCCTGCCGCCGCCGCCCCCCCCCCCCCGCCATGATGTTATTGATTATTGCTGTTATTACTTGTTTTTGGGGTTTTCTTGGCAAAATCTCCACAGGGGTTTTGCCATGGCTTTTCTGGGGCTGAGAGAGTGTGCATGCATATATTTTTTTTAATTTTTTAATTTTTTTAAAAAAATATTTGGTGCTTTGGCCCCCCAATTGTCTGAGGGACAGCAACCCGGCCCCCAGCTCAAAAAGGTTGCCTACCTCTGTTCTACAGCATGTAGTTCCTGATGCAGGTTTATTCTGTTGTCTTGCACCTGATTCTGCAAGCTGTCCATCAGAAACTCAACCTACTCTCTCACCCCCCTGGGCAGTGATGAATCAGGTGGGAAAAGAGAAGAAGCTTGGACACCTTTGGAACCATCTGCTGCCAGGGAGACATTAGGAAGGTTCTCCTCAGACTGTGCTCCCTCAGAATTTGCTCCCCAAGGCAGGGTTGCTGCTGCATCTTGCATGGTGCCTTCAGTCTGTGAGGCAGTTGTATCCTGAAGGGACAATACCTACTAACCACTAACCATTGCCTCTTCTTCTCCCAGGCATGTTGTCTCAAGTGCCACTGGCTGCTGTAGACACTGGACTTCTGGGTGAAGTGGAGCTTGAAATTCCCTTTGGCTGTGGGTGCACATGGCTGACTTCTGTTCTTCCACGGTAATCGCTTGACATGGAAGAACAAACAATCTCCTAATATTGCAGGGCATTCAAAGTCACGTATACTGCAAAAGTCCAGTAACCTTTCCATCCCTTGTATTAAATAGGGGCACGTGCTGTGAAAAGCCAGGTTGGGGCCATTCGGAAACCTCTCACCAAGACCTTTCTGTGGTAGTTGATGAGGGTAGGATCTACAACTAACAGGTCACCCTTTCCCACTCCTGTTGAGCTAAATGGAACCTCTTTAGACCATCTAGTCAAGCTGCCACCGCCTACAGAATTACAATGGATTCCTTAGCACACACCAAGACTTGCTAGGGAGCTCTAGTGCCTACCCTTGCTAACTTAAGCAAGCAACAACTGAGCTAAAGGTGGGTGGAAGGGAGTGTCAGAGAAAGCCAAGGTACTTTTTAAAGAAATGCTTTATTCTAACTAAAGGGTTCTAGAGCAAAGGTATATCACTCATATAAGACCCCTTGTCTTCTAGGTACAGAAATATAGTTACAGAATTAGTAATTTCAGTCAAGCCAAGAAAATAAACAAAAGGCCTACTCAACACTAATTAGCACTTGTTCCTAATCCTACTTACAAACTCAGATGGGATTTGTAGTCCTTGATATATCTGGATAGCTGGGAGTGTGGGCTCCCTGGCCCAGCTCCAACCAGCATCTGGGCCATCTCAGGTCACAGTCTGAGGCAAACAAAGGAAAAACTCACACCAGATGGTCCCTAGAGGCCTTTTAAAACCTCTGTTGGGAAGATTCTCAAAGTTCCTGGTCCTGCTCAACTGATTGGCCAGTTGGGCATTACATCAACTCATTAGAATGTGATGACAACTCTCATTAACATGGACCTTTCCTCAACCTTTAACCCTTTGCAGTCCTCAGATGAATGGAGAACCTTCAATTCATCACAGGAGGGAATAAAGAATGAGCAAACATTAGAACTGAGCCATCCAGTGCTGTCTACTCAGAGTTTCATTCAGTTTTATGGGGCTTATTCATGAAAAAGAGACTGTAGGACTGTAGCCAAAAACAATCAATTACTATTCCTGTATAATGGAGGATGGGGTATTCAGTGACTCAAATTTATAATTGAATGCCATGTGAGGGGACCTGAGCAGATGAGCCTTATTGGTTAGGATTATGAACACCTGTTATACTTGGGCCAACGTCATTTTCAAAGTACATCATTTCATTTGGGAGGCATATAGGTTTTTTAGTCTCCACATGCTACTGTTTTACAATGGTGGTAGAATTGAAAGGCATAGCTGTGTTAGTCTGGAAAATCAGTATGCAAAGGGATCTTGTAGCACCTTTGAGATTAACTGAAAGAAAGAAGTTGGTAGCGAAAGACATTTACATGCATCTGAAGAAGTAGGCTCTATGAAAGCTCATGCTACCAACTATTTTCTTTCAGTTAGTCTCAAAGGTGCTACAAGATCCCTTTGCATATTTTTTTATAATGATACCATTGCTACAACATGTGACTCTGAAAGATATCCTTCTACAAGAAGAATCAGAGCCATGCCACTTATTCATCTTCACAATTCTGCTAGGACTAGACCCTACTCCAGAATAATCTCCTCCTTTTTCTTACCAAATTTCAGATGACACCAAAGTAGGAGGGGCAGCTAATAACCCAGAGGATAAGATTAGAATTCAACATGACTGTAATAGTTTAGAGAGTGAGGACAAAACTAACAAAATGAATTTCAACAGGGAGAAATGCAGAATACTACACTTGGATAGTAAAAATGAAATTCACAGATATAGGATGGGTGACCCCTGGAATGACAACAATACATGTGAAAGGGATCTAGGAGTCTTAGTAAACCACAAAATTAACATGAATAAAAATGTGATGCAGTAGCTAAAAAAGGCAATATGATCCTAGGGTGCATCAACATGAGTAAGGGCCTTTACAGACTGCCAGAAATAATGCAGCTTGAGTCCATTTTAACTGCCCTGGCTCAGTGCTAGGAAATCATAGGAATGTTAGTTTATTGTGGTACCAGAGCTCTCTGACATAGAAGGCTCAATTTCTCCAGAAACCAACTACAGTTCCCATGAATCCCTAGCATTGAACCAGGGCAGTTAAAGTGGTCTCAAGCTGCATTATTTCTGGCAGTCTGTAAAGGCCCTATGTCTAGAACGAAGTAATAATGCCACTCTACTCTACTTTGGTCAGACCTCACCTGTGTCTAGTTCTGGGCCCACAATTCAAGCAGAATTTTGAAGCTGGTGTGTCTAGAGGAGGGTACCCTATGAGGAGTGTCCTAGGGAGCTGGATATGTTTAGCCTGGAGAAGAGAAGGTTAAGAGGGACATGATGGTCATGCTTAAATATTCAGAGGGATGTTACATTGAGGATGGAGCAAACTTGTTTTCTGCTGCTCCAAAGACTAGGACACCGAGCAATGAATTCAAGCTACAGGAAAAGAGACTACATCTGAACATTAGGAAGAACTTCTTGACAGTAAGAACTGTTCAACAGTGGAATAAGCTGCCTCAGACTGTAGTGGAATCATCTTCTTTGGAGGTTTTTAAACAGAGGCTAGATGGCCAACTGTCAGGAATGTTTTGTTTGTGTATTCCTGCATGGCAGAGGGTTTGACTGGATGACTTGTGGTCTCTTCCAACTCCATGATTCTTTCACTAGAAACAGTTGGAAGGGACCACACTTAGCTCAACACATTGTTGATGCACGCTTCCACAGGTAAAGTATCCCTGACAAGCAGCCATCCAGCCTCTGCTTTAAAACTTCCAATGAATGAGAGACCTCTACCATCCAAGGTAGTCGATTCTACTGTCAAACTGCTCCTAGACCCCAGCAAGTCTACCTAATGTTTAGTCAGAATGTCCTCTTTGCCCTCAGAACTGAGATTCAAGACAGTTTAAAAGAGTGAAAGAAATTTTAAAGAATAAGTACAGATAAAAATGCAAATCATTATTATAATGCAGTTTAAGTAATTTAATAATAAATCACTAAGTAATTTAAAACAATTTAAAATACAGAGACTAACATTTTATTTCTGTCTGTCTCCCTGACTTGTATCTGTCTCCCTGACAGAGTATGATAGTGAGGAGTGAAGAAGAGGGCCACGGATGCTTGTTTTGAGCTCCTTAGGAAAAAGTTGGGTATAAATATAATATCTATATAAATGTGCATTTGATTATAGATATGGAGCCAGTGTGATGTAGTGATTTGAGTGGGACTCTGGGAAGGCAAGGGCCAGAGGAAGGCAATGGCAAACTTATTTTGACCAAAGCTTGCCAAGAAGGCCTCATGATAGGTTCACCTATAGGACACCACAGGTCAGAAATGACCTGAAGGCATACAACAACAACAACAACAACATTATATGCATTCTCTGAAGATGCCAGCCACAGATGCTGGTGAAACACCAGGACTAAACTCTTCTAGGACACTGCCACATAACCTGAAAAACCCACAAAAAACTATAGATGCCAGACATGAAAGCCTTCAACTTAACAACATGATTATACCATAAGCCAGGGGTCGGCAACCTACGGCCCGCGGGCCAGAAAAGGCCCCGTTCGCCGGACTTACCGGCCCAGGCCGTTGGTTGCCGCCATTGCCGCCACCGCGTGCCACTGTCTGGGCGCGTTTTTGGCTGCGCGCTTGCTGCAGCCGCCATTTTGGATGTCAAAATGGTGGCCGGTACCCTCCTCCGCCACGTGCGACAACCCCCCGCACACACGGCGGCCGTTGCCATAGGCCGCAGCGTCCACGGCGCATGTGCGGCCCCCATTTTGGTAGTCCAAATTGTGGCCGTTACGTCACGGCCGCGATTTAGACTAACAAAATGGCGGCCGCACATGTGCCGTGGACGCTGCTTGCGCAACCACTACGGCGGCGGCGGCGGCGGCGGCGGCGGCGTGTGTGGAGGGGTCACACGCGGCACAGGAGGGTACCCTCCTCCACCGCGTGCGGCCCCCCTGCACACGCGGCGGCTGTCGCCGTAGGCCGCAGCGTCCACGGCACATGTGCGGCGCCATTTTGGTAGTCCAAATCGCGGCCGTGATGTCACGGCCACGATTTGGACTACCAAAATGGCGGCCGTACATGCGCCGTGGACGCTGCGGCCGCAACCTCCACGGTAGCGTCGGCGCCGTCGGCGTCGGCGTGTGGGGGGGGGCGCCGTAGGCCGCAGAGGCCATGGCACATGTGCGGCCGCCATTTTTGTAGTCCAAATCACAGCCGTGACGTCACCGACGTCGGCGTCGGCGTCGTCGGCGTCGTCGTCGGCGTCGTCGGCGTCGTCGTCGTCGGCGTCGTCGTCGGCGTCGTCGTCGGCGTCGTCGTCGGCGGCGGCGGCGGCGGCGGCGGCGGCGTCGGCGGCGGCGGCGTCGGCGGCGGCGTCGGCGGCGTCGGCGTCGGCGGCGTCGGCGGCGTCGTCGGCGTCGGCGGCGTCGTCGGCGTCGTCGGCGTCGTCGGCGTCGTCGGCGTCGTCGGCGTCGTCGGCGTCGTCGGCGTCGTCGGCGTCGTCGGCGGCGTGTTCGCGCGCGGCAGAAGGGGGTTTCCTCCTCCGCCGCATGCAACCCCCCCGCACACGCGGCAGCCGCCACCGTAGGCCTCAGCGGCCACGGCACATGTGCGACCGCCATTTTTGTAGTCCAAATCGCGGCCGTGACGCATTTTGCGCATGCACAAAATGCGTTACGACCGCGATTCGGACTACAAAAATGGCGGCCGCACGTGTGGGGAGGGCGCGCGCGGCGGCGTGAGGGGTGCACGCGTGCATGAACGCGCGCCGCCATTCCCCCCCCCTCGGCCCAGCCGAGACCTGGGCAACGGGAGACCGGCCAGGTCTCAAAATGGTTGCCTGTGCCTGCCATAAGCCATTGATTTCCTTGGAATTACCTGCAATATACTCCAAGGTTTGAGTTCTCCGCATTCATCATATGTTTGCAGGAATTCTAGTTTTCACTTGTCACTTTAAATTGGCAATTTAAGATTCCAGAGGGTGATGCTCAGGGACAGTTGCTCTGCAAGGAAAGAGCTTAAGTGCTGCGTCCCACAAGGCGCCATCCTGTCCTCGATGTTATTTAATATATATATATGAAGCCCCTGGGAGAGATCATCTGGAGACATGGGGCGGGGTGTTATCAGTGTATTTCTCCATGTCTCAGTCCTCGGCCTTGGCTTCAGGTGGCGTCTCTCCTCTCAATGACTGTCTCAAGGCAGTAATGGATTGGGTGAGGAAAAACAGATTGAGACTGAATCCAGATAAAACAGAGGTACTCATTGTAGTGGCCCCGAAACCAGGTATTGGGATACAATCTCCAGTCCTGGATAGGGTCACACTCTCCTCTAAGGACTGTATTCGCAGTCTGGGGGTGCTCCTGGATCTGTCATTTCAGATGACAAATCAGGTAAATGCGATGATCAGGAGTGCCTGTTATCAGCTTCGGCTGATACACCAGCTGCGCCCTTTCTTGGAAGTTAGGGACCTTGAAGCTGTAGTGCATACTCTGGTAACCTCCCGTCTTGATTTTTGTAATGCACTCTACATGGGGCTACCCTTGTGCTTGGTCCAGAAACTTCAATTAGTACAGAATATGGCAGCCAGGCTGGTCTCTGGAACATTGAGAAGAGACCATATAATGCCAATCTTAAAATCTCTTCACTGGCTGCCCATTAGTTTCCAGACACAGTACAAGGTGTTGGTTATCTCCTTTAAAGCCCTAAATGGCTTGGGCCCAACCTATCTTTTGGGACCTCCTCCCATAAAATCCACCCCATGCGCTCAGGTCCGCTGGGAGGAATTTCTGCAGCCTATAAAAACTAGACTGTCTGCAACTGTCCAGAGGGTCTTCTCTGCGACTGCTCCCAGATTATGGAATGGCCTGCCAGATAAGATCCGTCATATCACCAATTTAACAAGCTTTAAAAAGGCTGTTAAGACGGATCTCTTCTGGCAGGCTTTCCCGAATAGATACCCCAGTCTCAAGAGCCCATCTCCTTCCCGCAATCTTTGCTCTAGCTATTGTCATTATTGTTTGTATTGTTTTGTTATGTGATGCATTCTTTTAGTATGTTTTAATAGTTTAATTGTTTAATACTATTTTAAGGGATGGTTGGGTTATTGGGATTTATATTGTATTCTTTATTATTATATTTTTAATGCTGTCAGCCACCCCAGTTGCATTTGCAGAGGGGCGGGATAAAAATAATAATAATAATAATAATAATAATAATAATAATTGAAAAACAAGTCTAGAAATTCTGCTATATTTAATTGTAAAGTAGTGGGAAACAATTACATAGGAAAATCTTGTGATTATCAAGTATCCTGCCTCATTTAACAACATAACCCATGTGATATGTTTCTATTAAAAAGCTACAGTCTCCACTTTTTAATAATTTTGTTTCATTTCAGAATAATAGCCCTTTAAATGACTCCTAAAATAGATAAATATTATGACACCACCAAAATTCATTAATAAACCATTTAGCAAAGTACAATGTCTGATAATTTCTCAAGATAATTCAGTAAAAAATAATAATGAAATATGAGCATGATTAAAAATTGTGATATTCATTTTATTTTCAGTCATCTTAAAATGTCAATAAGTGTTTATTGTTGGAAGAATTATGCATTGCATTCTCCTGTCTCTCACTAGACAGGGATTCCTTCTATCTCTCTCATTTTATCTAAACATGTGGCTCCTGTCGCTCTTGGAGACAGTTTAACAGCTCTCTCCCAAGATTCTAAAGTGCTTGTAACAGTAGCAGTCAGGTTGTAGTTTCTTACTGCTATATAAAAGATGGTGAGATTTATCTCTCTTTACCCAAACCATCACCAGTTAGATTAGGTTTTAGTTTGTTTTTAAACCACAAACTATATGTCAGTTGTTTTTTGAGTTAGTCTTTATTCTTTAGGAAAGCATATTAAGAATAATTTAGTCTGGCTCACACTTTTGCTGTCCTGCTAATGAAAGCTAGACTCTAACAAATTTAACTTTCATACTTGTGTATTTTTGTTTCCTTTAAAAGGGTTAACACACTGGGAAATTAAAATTGGACCCCACATTTATATTTTCCTTAACTCTTTCCAGGGCACAAGAATTAAGCTGGCAATAACACACTTAGTAATAGAAGGCAAGGGAATTTAATAGACTCTTGCTGTACCAAAGCCTCAGACTGTAAGTATTCCTATGCAAATTTCAAAACAGAGATCCTCAAATTTCTGAGTGTAACATGTTGCTGCATTTGATCTTCATAAAACTACACTTTACCTAACCCCCAATAACAAAGTACAACTGTGGCCTTTGTGCTATTTAGGACAGGGTCTGTGGCTCTTGAATAATTTATACACATTTCTATGCAAAATTGCAACTGATTTAAAGGTAATATATTTGCATGCCAATGTGTTCCAGATCGGCATGCTATCTCAAGACTGCACAACAAAGAATAATGGATTTTACAGGTTTAAAGATCACACTATACAGCTGGAAACCACCGTCTCTTTTCTGTTTGAGTGCCTGTATGTTTTGACATTATGTAAATCTTTGTCCCAGTCCAGCCACTACTTAGGGTGTAGGAGAACAGATTTAGGGCCTTTAACAGACTGCAAGAAATAATGCAGCTTGCATTGCTGTCCTGGCTCAATGCTAGGGAATCATGGAAATTGTAGTTTATTATGGTACCAGAGCTCTCTGACAGAGAAGGCTCAATGTCTCAGAAAAAACTACAATTCCCATGATTCCCTAGCACTGAGCCAGGACAGTTAAAGTGGTCTCAAGCTGCATTATTTCTGACAGTTTGTAAATGCCCATACATAAACATTCTAGTTCCACAACCTCTTTGTCCATTTTTTGCTACAGAGAAAGTATAATTGTACATAAGATATTTTTGTTTGCTCCTTTCATTACCATGTGTGGACAGTACACTTTGTTGGGCTAGAGGCAGAGTTTGTAAGCCAAAGAAGTAGCTTGTATGTTGAAGAAGGTGCTTGTGGGAGTACTGGCTGCTCACCTAGTTTTCCCTGGGGTACAGATTAGGCCCCAGAGACAGACAAAAGTATTTCTTCACACAGCACATAGCCAAAGCTACAGAATTCACTTTCACAGTGTCTCAAATTAGCTTTGGGAGCTTTAAAGAGATTAGATGGATTTTATAAGAAGAAAGCTATCAACCATCATCAAAAGTATGCCTCTGAATAACAGACAATGGAGACTGTAAGGTTAGCCATAATGGGAAGAGAATGCTGGACTATATGAACCTAAGATCAGCTCTAGCTCTGCTCTTAAGTTCTAATATGATATCTATAAACCAAGTGTCAGAACTGTACAGCACTCTATATGTTATTGGAACCTGACTCCCAGCATTCATCACCTTTGACTGTGAAAGCTAGAGGAGTTGGGACTTGCAATCTAACAACATCGGGATGGCAATTGTGTGTAAAAACAGTTTTGAACATAACCAAGAATTCTATAAGAGGATGTTTGAGGATTTTTATTTTTATTTTTTTAAATGTAAACTTCTAAGCAGTAATGAAGAAATCTTATCAACTGACTCTTGAAACCAACACTAGGCATTTACCAGGAACTCAGAAGATATGCAAGAGTTGAAGTTGGACATTAAAGGTAAAGGTAAAGCTTTCCCCTTTGACAAGGTTGTCAAGTCGTGTCCAACTGTAGGGGGTGCTGCTCATCTCCGTTACTAAGCCAATGAGCCAGCATTGGACGTTATCACACGGGGTCTAAAGCAGACCCAATCCACACTCAATCCCGTCCTATTGCGTTTTTTCCCCGCGTGTGTTCACACGATGTCGCACACAACCCCGTCCCAACCCCGTCCCAATGCGGCATCATCCCCGTTCTTTTGAATGCCGGTTTGTTGAGGAAGTACAAGTGCGCAGCCAAAATGATACCGCAATGATAGCGCTTTCACTGTATGTCTGATCACCAGATACATATCCTGGAGCCCAGGCCCCGCAAAGGCTTGGGAAGGGGTGTGTGTGACAGCCGGCTGTCACACACACACACACACACACACACCCCTTCCCAAGAGAGAGCCGCTCTGAGCAGAAGTCCTCAGAGCGGCTCTCTTTCCCGGCTTGGGTTGGGAAGGGGTGTGTGTGTGTGTGTGACAGCCGGCTGTCATACACACACACACACCCCTTCCCAAGCCTGGAAGCCTGGTTGCTTTTCTTGGGACGAGGCTGGGCTCGGACCCCGGCCTCCTCCCAAGGAATGCAACCAGGCTTCCCTGGGGAGGAGGTCAGGGTCGGAGGCATCCTCCGACCCTGCCCTCCTCACAAGGAAAGCAACCAGGCTTCCCTGGGAACGAGGCCAGGGTCGGAGGCATCCTCTGCCCCTGCCCTCCTCCCAAGGAAAGCAACCAGGCTTCCCTGGGGATGAGGCCAGGGTCGGAGGCATCCTCCGACCCTGCCCTCCTCCCAAGGAAAGCAACCAGGCTTCCCTGGGGAGGAGGCCAGGGTTGGAGGCATCCTCTGACCCTGCCCTCCTCCCAAGGAAAGCAACAGGCTTCCCTTGGGATGAGGCCAGGGTCAGAGGCATCCTCCGACCCTGCCCTCCTCCCAAGCCCCAAGGGTTGCTGTCACACACACCCCTTCCCAACCCTGTGCCGGCTTGGGGAGGGGTGTGTTTGACAGCCGCGGCAAGTGACAGCCGTGGCTGTCCTGTTTCTGTGCATGTGCAAGAACATCCTTGCTGGGTTCAGGAAGGGATCTTCTCACTTGTGTGTGAACGGCAGATATGGTTCCCAGGAGCGCATCTATCGCGGTTTCGTTAATTGCGCAATGATGCTAGTTGCGTCTGATAGCCATTTCCGTCTTGTGGGGTCTATACCAGTATAGTTCTGGATTGATTCCATACCACTTTCTTGCTGCTTTGAGACCCGCGTGTGATAACGTCCATTGTCAAAGAGAACTCAGCGATCATGTAGCCACCATGACTGCAAGAACACTGTTACTTTCCCACCAAAGTGGTACCTATTTATCTACTTGCACTTTTCGAACTGCTAGGTTGGCAGATTGGGCCTTGAATTGCCGACCTTGCAATCATCAGAATCAACACCTTAACCACTGAGCCACCACATCCATTACATGCAATTTAAACAAAACAAAACATGAGGTCTTTATATAATGACTAATAAAATATTCTACTTTTTGGCTAAGTTATAGAACTAGAAGATAAGGAGAATAATGTGATTGGACTTAATTTAAAAAGAAACAAACAAACAACTCACTAAGTTGCTGTATAGGTAAAGACACATTACCATAACAATTGTTTGATTTTATCTTTCTCAGCTGCAATGAATAAACAAGTAAATAATTTTTTAAAACCCCACACAAACAGGCAACTGGAAAAGGGCATTCATAACAACAGAAATGAAAAACTGGTACTTTTGGTCTAATTTTATTTTAAAAACCTTGTGTTTTTGTTTACCATTCTTACATTCCTAAGTTACCAACCTTCCACCATTCTGACTGAATTGTTGCTTGTCCACTGATGGTTTGGACATTTTCTTCTCTCCTACATTCACTGTTATGGATACTTCAGCAGCCACCACTGACAGGAATGATTGATGGATCAGTCTACATAATGCATCCTGTGGACCTCCCCAAGGTCCCAGCACATCAATTCTTCTTGATTGCTGGTATTCATTATGTATAATGATTATCCTGTGCATTACATTTAGCTGCATGAAAAGATTGCTGCCTGAATTAGGAAATGAGATGCTCTTGTGTGCTGAACAATTGAAGGATTTTCCACAGCTTGTACTACACCTTGACACTAAAGAATTTCCCAGCATGATTTCAAACAGTTCAGAAGAGAGCCTGCCATGTAGCAGGATGCAAACTATTTTAACACAGAATTCAACCCAAAAGACTCAAATCTGGCTGGAATGAGAAGCCACCACAATTGGGAGAAATGTGATTACTATTGTTATACAGCTATTACTTATATATCAGTAACTGCATGCTAGGTACCATATACAACAGATTTATCAGTGTCCTGAGCAGGGCAGTTTTACTGGTAGGTGGTGGTAGGAACACTTATCCAAAATACTTTCAGGTTCATGCTAGCAGGTAGAAGGGTGGAAAGAGTACACCAGTTTTCTTGCCCGTGGCTCCTTATGTACTGATTAATTCCAATGGAAGGGTCTTCTGTCCCCATTCTAAAGGTGTGTTGGGAGCATAGGAGGGATTTAGATTCTGCACATATACACCTCTCCCTTTATTTGTAAAAGAACAACAATCCAAAAAACTTATTTGTGTGCTCTTTAACCCTGAGGTTCTGATGTTAGAGTGGCACCAGCTATAGACCTTTCTGTAGTTTCATGGCAGGGATATATTTCTTCACTAATTTTCTTCTCAAAGGAAGCAAAAAAGGAAATTTTCAAAATTCAAACTCAATATTTTGAAAGCCTATTTACAATTCAAGACTTGGGGCCTTTACAGACTGCCAGAAATAGTGCAGCTTGAGGCCACTTTAACTGTCCTGGCTCAGTGCTAAGGAATCATGGGAACTGTAGTTTATTGTGGCACCAGAGCTCTCTGACAGAGAAGGCTCAATGTCCCAGAAAAAAATACAATTCCCATGATTCCCTAGCACTGAGCCAGGACAGTTAAAGTGACTCAATCTGCATTATTTCTGGCAGTCTGTAAAGGCCGTTACTCAACACAAACTACTGTAGGAAAACAGCATTTAAAATGTATTTATTTATTTTGCAGAGGCAACAGCATTTTCTGCACAGAAAGTAATTATTTCTGATGAAAATGCTGTTTCCACCACAGAAAATGCTATTTCTGTGCAAAACCACCACATGCCAATTTTGTACAGAATAAGTCCCAAACTGCAAAGATTCTAGTCAGTCCAGGATTCTTCTCATTATGGTTTGCTAACACTTAAAACATATTTTTAACCATTTAAAATATTTTTTGAATATTCTTCCTATTCTTACTACATGGAGGAAGCTTGTGAAGTTGAAGCTTTTTCCACCTTTGTTGAAATAGCTGAGATTGGATCTCTCTCTCCATCTTTGCTATTTTTGAAGGGAGATTTCCCCCCCCCCCCCAATTATATGTCTACTAAAAAGTTCTTCCAGGGACCTTAAGACTGCAGCCTGGGAAATTTTTCATTTAACCACAAAACAAGGGGAAAACAGAGAGAGCAAGGAGGAAGACAACTAACTAGCATCAGGAATCTTAAGGTACATAGGCGGAAAAGTCCATAGTTCAGTGGCAGAGTGCATGGAATAAAGGGCTGAGTAATTATTTGTTCAACTTGTATGCAGAAAATATCATACAAAAAACAGGCTTTGACTTGGAAAAAGGAGGAGTAAAAATAGGTGGAAGGTATGTCAACAATCTGAGATACATGGATGACACCATACCATTAGCAGAAAGCATCACAGGCTTGGAACAATTATTAAAAAAGGTCAAAGAAGAAAGTGCAAAGGAAAGCTTAATGCTGAACATAAAGAAAACAAAAAATAATGACCCCGAAGGACCTGGAAATATTCAACCTAGACAATGAGGAAATCAAACAGTAAGAGTTCCTGTACTTTGGGTCAAACACTGATTAGAATGGAGCCTGCAATCAAGAAATAAGAAGAAAACTAGGAATGGAAAGGGCAGCCAAGAAACAGTTTGTAAAGACACTAAAGGGTAAAAATATACAACTGAGCACTAAGGTTAGAATCATCCAAGCCACTGTATTCCCCATCACCATGTATGATGCAAGAGTTGGACAGTGAAGAAAGTAGATAAGAAAATCAATGCATTTGAAATGTGGTGCTGGAGAAGAGTGCTAATGATATCGTGGACAGCCAAAAAGATAAACAAATGAGTTATTAAAGTGAAAAAAAATATTCTGAACAAGATACCATATTTCCATTTGGCTACTTTCTACGAAAGCAAGGACAGTAAGTGTGAAGTGTGGTAATTATGACAAAATGTACAGAGTCAAACATTCAGTTCTGTGCAGTGCCTACTATTTGTAAGTAGTCAGTAAAGAACAATGTAATAAATAATAAAATAATCAATATGATGCTTCTTTGCCATACAAAAATCTCAGTGATTTCTACTCTCCAGCAATTCCTACCTTTAGCAGGGGGAGGTTGTGTCACCCTATCATTTTGGAGTGAGTCTCCCTATTCAGACCATGGGGCACCCAAGCATCTGCATAAAGCAACCCAGCTTCTCATTGGAACAGTGGGACATACTTAGAATGGTATTATTCTTAAGGGTTTTACCAAAGAGATGGACATCCACTTGAAAGATTTCCCTGCCAATGTGTTCATTCCACACATTTACAAGGACTTCATATAAGGCCATAACTTGCCCTGATAGCTTTATATCTACTTGAGAAGCCTGGCTAGCAACCACATTGTCTGGGACCAAATCCTTCAGATGGTGGAGTAGGTAACCATGTCCCATGGCTGGTTGAAGAGTCCAAAGTCAATTTCTTGTGATCAAAAGCAACCTATCCTTTGAAAAAGCAACTCCCCCACCCCCTTTAAAAAAAACCTTGGGGAGCTGGATAGATAACACTTTCACTGCCCCCTTCCAGTTTCCAAGGCTGGACTTTACACCTTTCTTCAACATATTTTTTGAGAATATGGCATGGTCCAAGTTGGATTGAACTGCATCACAGCTATTGGATTTTAGAATGCTTCAGTCATTTATCTAATGGAGGGGGAGATTGTAATCATTGGGGGAAAAATTAAAATCACACACACAAAAGCAAAAAAACAAAACAAAACAAAAAACCCACAAGCTTAATTCCCATTTACACAGTTGAAGCCAAATATCCCACTTCTCTTGATTAGTTTAAGCAAATTCAAAGGAAAACAGATCGGTATCCTAAGGTCATACTTTGGGTTTTGTACATTTGTTCTTTTTTAGTGTTAAACATAAATAACATTTGCATCCTAGACCAGGCATTTGTTTATGTCTAAACATACATAGAGTAAAAGAAAGACAGTCTGATTTTAATATGGAGATTCTACCACTTTGCCTTTGGGCAACCTTTTTAGGTCACACTATATTGGCTAGATAAAGAGAGAAATACGAGTTTCTCACAGTGGTGAAACATTTCCTGATAGCTTTGATTTCATCACACTATATTGGAATTAAATTATTTGACCTTTTCGTTGTACCTTACAGAAGTACAGCACAAAGCTTCAAACTCACTGGCATTAAATCTTCCTGCAAAAAGGCAAGGAGGCACCTTGTTTCCCCCCATCCCCATCAAATCCAGCATTTTTGTAATATAAAAATCCAAACAAAAAACAAAACCCAAACCATGTTATGACAGCTAATCATTTGCAAGCATACAACTCTTTCAACGTCTGCCATGTTCCCCCTTCATTTTTATAGCATCTGTCTTGGCAATATAAATTGGCCTTGGTTTTAGAGGTGCTCAGTGTGGTAGAGAGAAGAAAAACAATTTGGCAAGTGAAAGAATAAAGAATGGCACAGGGAAGAGAGTAAAACTTGGGTACACAGAGAGCTGTTTATTTTGGCTTTCCCTGGCTCTCTTCTGAAAGAAGAGTGGCACTGGGTTTGCTTTCTGCCATCTTTATACAGCAAAGCACTGCTACTGGAAGCAAAGTGACAACTATCACTGTTTATGAAAGGTGCCAAACATCCTGAAGCCCTTCCAAAGAATACCTTTAAACAGCTGGCTCAGAATGAAAGCAATTTAGTCCACTACACAGAGATTAAATGTGTCACTTGAAATATATTGCAGCAAGAAGTTATTTTTGCCTCTAAACCAAGAGTCAATGTTCCACACAGAGACAAAAATAATAACCAAAAAGTTACTAGAAGAAAGATAAATTCAGCTCAGGGCTAATGAATCAAAACTCCTTCCAATGGACCATTATACTCTCATCACCCACATGTGCTATTCATTGACTTTACAACACTGCATCTCTTCATAAAAAACAACAACAACACAGAAACTAACAGAATATTCCATTGTGTTTTCAGGAATGTGTATTTGAAAGCAAATTCAAGATTATTATTATTATTTTAAAGAAACATTTATGAGGGATTTTTATTCTTGTCCTCTGACAGCTAGAGGACAGGAAAGGAATATGGACTTGGGTTTTCAGCTGATATGGATGGAGGGCAACACTCCATAAGCATTTAACAGGACTGAAAAAATGGTATGCTTTCAATCAGTTATGTGTTACATACAGTAAAGCTTCATTTAATAAAATGTTGCCTCAGTGTATAACCACTGCTAGAGGCAGCTTACAGTATTTCATTCATACTTAGCAGAATATCCAGGGAAAAGCAGTTTATTCACTTATTTACTAGCTCATCACATCTATTTATGTTGAGAAACTTTCAGAAATGCTACCGGTAAATAGGATCTTCGAATTGCATATCATACAAGTTGAGTCTCTCTTATCCAGAATTCCAAAATCCAAAATGCAAAACTTTTTCCATGGCTGTCTGATATAGTGAACCTTTTGCTTTCTGATGGTTCAAGGTACACAATCTTTGTTTCATGCATAAAATTATTTTAATATTATTTTAAAATATTGTATAACATTACATTCAGGCTAGCTGTATAAGGTGTATATGAAACATAAATGAATTGTATGTTTAGACTTGGATCCCCTATCCAAGATTATGTACATATATGCAAATACAGGTACAGTTGTCCCGCCCTGTTCATGGACTTCGAGTTGGTGGTCTTGGTCTTTCATGGACCATCAAATGAGGAGGGATAAAATGGCTTATTTGTTTTTTGCTTTTACCAGGGGTGGTGGTGGTCCAGAACGGATCCCCCATGAAAACAGAGGGCAACTGTATTCCAAAATCAAAAAAAAAAAAAAAAAAAAAAAAAAAAAAAAAAAAAACCAAAACCCAAAATATATCTGCTCCCAAGCATTTCAGATAAAGGAGACTCAACCTGTACCAGCATGAAAAACCACAGAAACTGTTTACCAGCTATATTAGAGAATCATAATGGTGCACCATGAGAACAGATGACAGGGCCACACATTATTGAGCATTATTTATATTACATTCTCCCATACTAGAATTCAGCACAAGTTCATTTTACTTCCTATTTTATTTTATTTTATTAAGAACAAAGGTTTATTGCTCTGTAAATTATTGGTGGTGCTTCTAAGGTTCAACTGCTGGAGGAAGTTCCTGAGAGCCATAGCTGAGATAGTCTCAAATTACAATCACCCCATATTTAAAACCAAAACTTCAAGATAACTCTAGCTTTACACTACAGCATGCCCCCACAATTCTTAAGTTTAAAAATAATAAATAAAAAGGATAGCTAGTAAAGTGAGGGAAGGGTTGCAGGATGAGGAGAAGAAATGCATGAGCATGGGATGAAAAGAAAAAGAGTACAGAAAGAAAGCATGTGCCAGGGTTAAAAAGAGTGTAGAGAGAGGGCTGTAGAGCACATCAGCAGAGAGAGAAACCATGGAGGAGGAAACACACAGCCAACAGGATGAGTCATGACGGACATCTTGACCAAAGGGTTCTCAGCTCTAGCAGTGTTACTCAGCCATTACTAAAGATGGAACTATTAAAGGCAAAAACAAACATTTTTATCACTTGTCTTCTTCCTGTTAGAAAGTCATCAACTCATTAATGGGGTTGAAGTGGCAGGATCCTTAGGTGGGGATAACCATATTCCCCTGGAGTTTGTTACATAGTGGAACGGGGAAGCCAAGCATAGCCAGACACATAGTCTTGACTTTAAGAAAGCTGATTTCAGACAACTTTGATAAATACTGGGGGCAATGAGGATGAAAATGGGAAGTGTCTAAAGAAACTGGGATGGATTTCTAAAGAATTTTAAACTCAGACTCAAAAGAGATATGTACAAGAAAGGGGGGGAAAGAGAAACCAGCAAAGAATAATTCAAACAAATAGCCAGCTCATGTAGGAAGAAAGACTTTTTGCTTATGTACATAGCAAAAGGACAAACAAAGAAATGGTAGGGACGCTGCATGGAGAAGATGGTGAAATGCTAACAGAGAAAAGGCAGAACTACTCAACACCCTCTTTACCTGGGTCTTCTCCCAAAAGAAGAACAGTGCTCAACCTGGGGGAAATGGAGCAGATGATGCAGTAGGGAAATGCAGCACAGATTAGGTAAAAAGGTAGTACGGGAATACCTGGCTACACTATAAATTCAACTCTCCAGGACCAGATGAAATTCATCCAAGGCTATTAAAAGAACTGGCAGAAATGATCTCAGAGCCACTGTGAATAATCTTTGAGAATTCCTGGAGAACAGGAGAGGTCCCAGCAGATAGCTGGAGGGCAAATGTTGTCCCCATCTTCAAAAAAGGAAAATAAAAAAGAGGTCCCAAATAATCACCAGCCAATCAGCCTGACATCAATACCAAGAAAGATTTTGGGCAGATAATTAAACAGACAGTCTGTAAGCACTTAAAAAGGAATACAGTGATTACTAAGAGTCAGCGTGGGTTTCTCAAAAGCAAGTCATGCCAGACTAATCTTAGCTTCTTTTTTGATAGCATCACAAGCTTGATAGATGAGGGGAATACTGTGTATGTAGCATATCTTGATTTCATCAAAGCCTTTGACAAGGTCCCCCATGATATCCTTGGAAAAAAGCGATTAAATGTGGGTTAGACAATGCAATTGTTAGGTGGATTTGTAATTGGTTGACAAACTGAAAATGACAGGTACTCAAGTGCTCCTCTTCATTCTGGAGAGAAGTGACTAGCAGAGTGCCACAGGGTTCTGTCCTGGGCCCAATGCTATTCAAGATTTTTTATCAATGACTTAGATGATGGAATAGAGGGCATGTTTATCAAATTTGCACATGACATTAAATTAGGAGGGGTACCTAAGACCTCAGAGAACAGGATCAGAATTCAAAATGACCATAACAGATTAGAAACCTTGGCCAAAACAAACAAAATTAATTTCAACACGGAGAAATGTAAAATAATACACTTGGACAGTAAAAATGAAATGTAGAGATATAGGATGGGTGACACCTGACTTGACAGCAGTACATGCAAAAGAGATCTGAGCCTTAGCGGACCACAGGATGAACAGGAATCAGCAATGTGATGTGGCAGCTAAGAAAACCAATGCAATTCTAGGCTGTATCAATATGAGTATAGCTTTGACTAAGGAAAGTAATAGTACCAGTCTATTTGCTTTGGTCAGACTTCACCTGGAATATTGTGTCCAATTCTGATCATCACAATTCAAGAAGGATGTGGACAAGCTGGAGCATTTCCAGTGGAGGGTGACCAAAATGGTGAAAGATCTGGAAACTATGTCCTCTGAGAAGCATCTTAGGGAGCTGCATATGTTTAGCTAAGAGAAGAGTAGGTTAAAGGGTGACATGTTAAAGGTAAAGATTTCCCCTTTGACAAGGTTGTCAAGTTGTGTCCAATGTAGGGGGCAGGGCTCATCTTCATTAATGATCTGAGGGAGCCAGCCTCGTCAAAACTACTCTGTGGTCATGTGGCCAGCATGACTGGACAGAATGCTGTTATCTTCTTACCAGAGAGGTACCTATTTATCTACTTGCACTTTTCACATGCTTTCAAACTGCTAGATTAGCAGAAGCTGAAATGAGAGCTCATTCTGCATTAACGTCTCAAACTGCCGATCTGCTAACCTTGTGATAATCACAGTCAGCATCTTAACCACTGAGCCACCATGTCCCATGAGAGTCACTGAGCCACCATGTCCCAGAGAAGGAATGTCATATTGAGGACTGAGCAAACTTATTTTCTTCTGCTCCAGAAACTAGAACACAGAGCACTTTAAGCTACAGGAAAAGAGACCCCATCTACATTTTAGGAAAAGAGCTGTTCAACAGTGGAACATGCTGCTTTGGAGACGGGTAAAGTCTCCTTCTTAGGCAGTTTTCAAATGGGCCGTATGCCATCTGTTGGGAGATTGTGAATTCCTGCATGGTAGGGGGGCTGGCCCTTTTAATCTCTTCCAATTCTATGAGTTTATGAACTACACAGCTTTCAAAAACTACTTGCAGTTCAGGGCTTATTCTGTGTAAAAAAAGGCATGTGTTTTTCTTTTGCAAAAATACACAGAAAATACAATCTTCTGTACAGAAATATTGTTTTCTCAACAGGAAACATGTTTCTGCAAAGATGATGTTGTTTCTGTGCAGAAAACAGCAATGTTAGTTTTCTGTGCAGAAAATGGCTTTTTCTATACAAGAAAGACTTGTGCATTTTCACACAGAATAACTCCTAAATTCTGAACATCTCACCTATCTAAAAATTTCCTTTCCAAGGTTCCCTGATAAACGATGCACATTTCCCAAACATTTTGAATATTCTTTACACCCCAACCAGGGCCTACTTTTCCTTTTGTTTTGGAATATAGATTCTAATACCATACTGAACATTTCCTCCTTGCTTTTAGACAAGCTTCTTTGAAAGTTATTTCCTCCTGGTTGCCTTCTCTTCTTACACTCCTAGAATAATGTTGAATATTTATTTGAACCCAAAGTAAAATATATACAAATGGGCAAATGGGATAAGAAGCTACATTGATGTTCCCTTACTTGAGTTCCTTTTATTTATTTCTATATGTAAGCCATTTCTGAATAAGAAAGGATGTACTCATTATTGTTCCAAAATATCTGGAATGCTAAAATGATAAAAGGATGCTAAAATTAAAATAAACCAATAACCATTGTGTGTGAGAGAGAGATCTTAACAGATAGAAAGATTAGGGGAAACCAATTTCCTGCACCACGTTATTCAGGATGTGGGTGGCCATTAAGTGAACAGGTGCAACATCAGTTCATTCTTCAGTACCCAAAGGCACCTTCCCAAAAGGGAAATTTCATGCTCAGTCAAACCTAGGAAACATATGATCCAAACATATGTCAGCTCTCCTTCTATGTATTTGCTATCACTTTTTTGCTTCTCCCTCCCCCCACTTCCCAAAATAACTTTCAGTTCAAAACAAATAATTATCAACAGAGGTTTTCCTCCTTTGACTCTGAACTATGGACAACTTATATGACACTGTGGAGATTTTCATTTGCCTAAGATGCTTTTTCAAAATGCCAGCTTACTTTTGTTTGATTTATTTATATTTAAAAAATGTCTGGAAAGTTTTCTGGATACTGCAGAGTACAGAATATGCTAAACCTCTAATAATGGCTTTTATAGAAAAAAGGCTCAAGGCTCCAGCTGAGCTTGATAATTAGATCAATTCTGAGGGAAGTGGGCAACCTGGTCACAGCCCAAGAAAACAGTCCTTTTGCACAACTCAAAGAACTGGCCTCTAGTGGAAACCTGTTTTCCCTCTCAGCAGTGTCTCTATAGCTCTAGAACTTGGAAACTAGATTTATTTTGGAACATCCTGGCTGCGGGGTCCTGGAAGGTATAGGTTCAGATTAAAAATGATATAACATTTCCAAACTCTGCCTGTTTCCCACAATATACTTCGGGGTGACCATGCTTTTGAGATACCTATGAGGGAATAGCATTAAACTCACAGAGAATACACAGCAGGCCAAATACCTTCCTGCCAGCCTAAGCAACTCTCTCTCTGGTTTGCTTTGGTATTATCTGAGGAGGTCATGTGTCCTTACTTTGCAGAAAACAGTCCTCTTTTAGAAGGGCTGTCTGGTTTCTAGATAAATAACAGTTTTCATGTTTCTAGATAAGTAACAGTTTACAGATAAACAAATGTAAGAAGGAAAAGAAAGGGCCTTGACATTATCTATTAATGGTTTGCATGTGGATAACAGACTGAGCGAGCATGCACATAGGAAACCTATTCAGAGTCTTCCTCAATATAGAAAAATGTACTAGTCTTCAATTTAAATGTTAGCTATTATTTCTCAAATTGCATCTAATCTAGACAGGGAATGTACACTGAGCATTACAGGTCCTCAGAACATTACCCACAATTTCAGAGGCATACCTACTTGCTCATCCTCCAGTGTGACATATGCCATCCTTTGCCAGGAATGCCCATTTGTATCCTGCATCAAACAGGAAAAGTTTCTGTATAAGGTCTTTACACTCTTTACACTCAGGTTGGATGGCTGTATCTCAGGAGGGCTTTAGTTGTCTTTTCTTATATGGCAGGGGGTTGGAGTAGATGTCCATTGTGGTTCCTTCAAATTCTATGATTCTGCTCATAAAAATAACCACTTTTATGCAAACATTGTCTTCCATTTCTCTTACTTTCTCTCTCTCACTCACACAAGCAAACACACACACAGAGAGAGAGAAGGGGGGTGCATAAGTGACCACTTTAACCACAAGACATCACATAGGCTCATAAAGCTCCTTTGTTTGTTGGTAGTCAAAATCTAGAGCAGAGTGAAGACATGTCCCATGGACAATCATAATCCCTTCCTGCAATTCAGAGCAGAATGGAGAAAACCATTGAGAAAGAAGATTAGGAGGTAAGGCAGTGCCAAGGAACAGGTAGAGAAAAATAGGGAGAAGGAAAATGAAGTAGACAGGGAACTGGGACAAGAAAAGAGGACAATGAGAATGAATATGTTTCTCTATCAGGGAAGGGTCTAGTTTGTATTTCCTATGGAACCGCTACCAGTATGTTTTGCACATCTTCTGCAGATATGCTTCTGCCCCAAGTAATGAAAAATGTCTGTTGCACCACGGAATTTTCTTCACCTCCATAGCTTACGTTGAGTGTGCTTTGTTTTGTCATTGGTCACTGGAAGATATGCATGGGATAAATTTGCAAGCTGGATTGCTGAAGCATGTACCTCTGAGAAATCCTGTTGTGGGAGGGAAAGCAAGTTAATCATAGGCCAGTGATGATGAATCTTTCAGGCACTGAGTGCCCAAACTCCATGGCTTTTTGGCAGCAGGTGTTACCCCATGCCAGAGGCAGGACTTTCAGGGGGAACAGGACTTCTGGGGAAGGACTTCTGCCCTATGGGAGTAGGACTTCCAGGGTGGGACCTCTCCCCCCCCCCCCTCGGACTTCAGCTGCCTCTCCTTCAGTTCCTCACTCCGCATATCCCTGCTCCACCCCCACCTTCAGTTCTCTGCTCTGTGTGCCATGGAAAATGGCTTTGCGTGCCATCTCTGGCATGTGTACCATAGTTTGCCAACACGGTCATAGGCAATTTATATTGCACTTAACGGGGAGGAGGTTCCCTTAAGAATCTAGGAAACTGCCTGGTACTAAGTTTGTCAAGAAGTTTTAAGAATTTGTATAAGGAGCTTCATTCTGGAAGTGATTGGAATGGGCTGGAAATGCACCAGCAGTTTTAAAAGGGACCAATGGATTTATATCCTTATATTCAAGTACAACTGCTAATACCACGTTCTAACCAAAAAATTCAAAATAATAATACATTGGAAGAGGGAAAGTTCAAAGCACTCTGAAACGGTGTACAGATTCTAAAACACACCAGTAACATGGATTTTACCACTGCTGTCCATTAAAATTACAAGTCTGGTTTAAGTATCACTGGCAAAGAGATGAGTATTAAAAAGGAGCAAGCAAAGAGAAAGGGAGACTGGGACTAACCTATAGCAAACTGCTGCATGCAAGCATTATAGATGAGATATGGTTCAACTTTTCCTTCTATTTCATCGTTTTCCTCTCTAAGAGGGCTCATTGATTTTTATTGTTTTTTCTCTATGTAAGGGTGATTTCACAAAATTATCTTCATTGTGCCTGAGTTTCTATTGTTGTTGTTTGGTTTCTGGCTGTGTTATTACATTGCACAATGCTGTAGGAAGAAAAGCATAATCAGCATCAATGTTGCTGATTTAAAGGGAAGGCTATAGTGGTGTGTGTGTGCATGTGTAAAAGCATCCAAAACTACAAATCAGCTGAAAACACTATGCTGAAGCCTGAGCTCTCATATTTATTTGAACAGCCAACGAATGGAACAGAACAGCCTTTTATATTCAGCATTGATTGCCACTCTCCATTTTCTTTTATTTCATCTTCATTTATAGCTTAATAGTTCCCAAGCTTATGTCTCCAGATGCTATTTTGACTATGACTCCCCAGAAACCTGACTGTTACCCATGCCACTGCTGGCTGATATGAAAAATAACATTTCTCCAATGAGAATTTCAGGGCTAAATTCAACTGTTAATCCCAACTAGAGTAGACCAACTGAATCACTGGGTCTAACAATTGGATGTCATGCTCAATGATTTCTTGCAGTTTTGTGCAGTTGTAGAGGATGTATACAGAATCACTTCATATCCCTGGTATTTTACGCATCCCAATGAATCTGTATCTACCTGCTGCCCATCCACCACATAAATCCTATTGTTGTTGGTTAGCATATGATATGGTCTAGCATTAGTTCACTGCATGTACAGAATTATAGTACTATGATCCCACTATTAACTGCCATGGTAACAGCCTATGTAATCCTGGGGCCCTTTCACACTACATAATTAAAGTTCTATGATTCCACTGTCACTGCCATGGCAACATCCCATGACATTCTGGGATTTAAAATCTGTTGTTGCATTGTTTCTGAAAAAAGGTGACCCTAAGGCAAAACTATCATTGGATTTCATAGCAAACAATGGAGTCTACCTTTGCTTTCTCTGAGGCTAAGAGAGAGTGACATGCCCAAGGTCACTCAGTGGGTTTCTATGGCCAAGTGCAGATTCAAACCCTGGTCTCCATAATCACAGTCCAGTGTTCAAACCACTATAGCACACTGGCTCACATTTGAAGTTTACAGGGAGACATTTAGACCTCTCAACCAGAGAGCTTCAGTGTCTCACTGGATGACAAACCCAAGGATTATATAGGATACAGCTATGGCTGTTAAAGGGGAATAATAGTGCAATCTTTGCACAGTGTGAAAGGCCCCAGGATTCCACAGAACATTGGCCCCGGATTTAAAAGTACAATCACAGTGTCATAACTGTGTAATGTGAAAGGGCCTCTGGGTTTGCAGTCTATGGAGGGGCATTTGAATGCTCAGCCAGACTACTCTAGTTCTTCACCCTATTTTAAACACCTGTGCATCTAGGTATGTTAGTTGTGAGATTCTGGGAGCTGGAGACCCAAAAAGCAACATTCCCAAGCTCTAATGGCTATATTCAGAGTGGACCAAGATATTACAGGGTGGGTGTGAAAAAGCTTTGGAGTGGTCATGAATGTAAGGTGAATGGTCTCACCAGATCATTTTTGAATACAAAGTCAGCTATCAAATGGTTTGAAGTAAGTTGAACTAGTTTCAGGGCTTCAGAGCTATTACAGTGATTAGGAGGGTGGGTTTTGGGTTGTCATTTTTTACTTTTTTCTGAGTAATTTAATACCTTTTTTTACTCTCCCTTAAGTGTCTCCACATTTTATATAACTGGGGGAAAAGTCAGCGGAAAAGAAGGGAGACGCAAAAGGGTTAACAGTTGAAATTGACAGCTAAAGCTTCCAGCCAGAAAATGGTTTATCACTATTCACTTTTCTACTTGTGATGTCAGTATTTTTTTTTTAGCCGGGGGAGGGGGGATATGGAAGGAAATTACCAGAGGCTGGTGCAATGTTACCAGGTACTTTCAAAAGGACAGTTCCTATTGCCACTAATTCAGATATATTGTGCACCCATTTCATCTTCCTCTTCTTAATGGATTTTTGTAGTAGGGGAAAAGTTGGAATAAGCATAAACATGTTTCCCAAGCCTGATCTTTTATTTTACATATTCTTTAAAATGGTTTTGCAGAAAGAAACGTCTGTTGCAGCAAGCTTTTCTGTTGGCACTCCTCTAGGAAACTACAGATTATAATTTCCATCTTTTAGCAACTGCCTGACCCAAGATTTTGCTGTGATAGTTTGATTAGATGTAATAAACTATTATCTTATTCTTGATGCAACTTAACCTGGAGACACAACTTAGATGACTAATGCGATGCATTATTGAACAGTTCAAATTAAAATGGAATTCAATTAGAGATGCCATCCATCTGGATGACGGATGCTCTTCACCTTGTTTTGTAAACAGAATGCTAACATTCCCTCTCACATCTTTTCTCCAAAAGAATCTGCAGATTTTAGTGGAAACTCTTGAAAAGACACAACTGGCAACAGCAATGCTTGTTCTTCCCCCTCCAATTACTGTATGTTTTTTATTCTTAAATCAACATAACTTTCCACTATAAGATAGTAAGCTCAAGTAGGTATTTTAAAATTGTAAATACATTTACTGGATGTCTACAAAGTAGGTTATGTTAAAATCACCTTAGAGCCTCTTTGGGCAATTAAATGAGCCAGGTTTTAACAACATGAGCAGCATCCATGGGACAAAATTCAACAGATCTGATCCCAAGCCCCTGCAGTCATATTTGCTAATTTTGACTTGGCGATCAATGTTCATCTCACGAACTGGCCAGGGAAGCAAAACAAAACACACGTGTTAAGATAGACCTAGATTCCTAAATTTCAGAAGTTTCTGTAAGGAAATATACTATCTATATAAATAAAACCTCACATACTTTCCCCCAAGGAGAAATTAAACTTCTATATACAAAGGCAAAGAGTGTGTCAATTAAGACTGAGACAATTCAGGAAAAATGTGTTTGTATGGGGAAAAATTCAAGAAGGGAAATAATATTACACCAATGCTTTCATTTCATTTCATTCCTCATGAAGGGGTGGTGGTGGTCAGATAGATACTTAAAGGTGTTAAATCTGCATGAAGGGCAAGAAATGGAATAAAAGCAAGGGAATTGTGCTTCACATTTTGTAAAGCTTACTTTCCAAGATAATCAGAGTGAGACTGTTACAAAGACTGTCTGCCTACATGGCTATTTAAACCTTCAGACCCATTAGGTGGCCAGGAGGAGAGAAGGGATGTTATTTATTTAATACCCTATATTTCTCCAGTGGCGTCCCTAGGGTTGGTGTCACCTGGTGTGGAAATCATAGTGTCACCCCCCACTGGCCTCCTCCCATTTCACACCATACAGAATCCTTAGTAATGCTTTTTTGCACTAATGTTACTCATCAGTTATAATTTCCATATACCACTGAATGTAATGCTAATAGTTGTGACATAAAGCAACTAGCAAGATTAAAATTATACCTTCAAATTACAGTATCATACACATAACCTATATGTATTTACATATACAATGAAGATTTGGTTAAAATGTAATGTTTTTTTTAAAAAAAATAAAATAAAAAGAACATTTAAAAAAAATCCACCCCCAGGCCTGTACTTGAGGCTGGTCTGCAAAGCCCCAAAGTCTTGTAGATTCTATGTTCGTAAGTCATATAGGGTTTTATAGGTCATAACCATCAGTTTGAATCATGTCTAGAAATGAACCAGTAACCATAGCCATCAAAAGAAAGGCCACGTCTGAAGATGCTACGAATTCTTTATTAGAGTCTTCTTCTGACTGAAATGTGTTAGGTTTGCTCACTTTGCTTCTTCTGGAGCTATATGCATGCAGCTTGAGTCCCCTTTACCCAAATTATCTAAAATTCTGAAATGCAAAATACTTCAAAATCCAAAACTGTCCACATGAGTAGCTGAGATAATGACTCCTTTGTTTTCTGATGTTTCAGTGTACACCAACTATGTTTCATGCACAAAATTATTCAAAATATTAAGCGACTCTCAGGCTGTATATAAAGTATACATGAAACATAAATCAATTCCATGTTTAGAGTTAGGTTCCATCTCCAAGATATCGCATTATGTATATGTAACTATTCCAAAATCTGGGGGGAAAATTGAAATCCAAACTACTTCTAGTCTCAAGCATTTCAGATAGGGGAGATTCAGCCTATATAAAAATCAGCTTTTGTCATGGCTGTACATCTCTCAGAGTTCTTTTTCAAATAACACATATATAATTCCAGAAGAACTCTTTGTGGCAGAAATACATTGGACTCTTAAAAAATAATTATCAGCATCTCAGAATATGCTCTTTCCACTTAATCCCTAGTTTTTAAAGGACTTTTTAAAAAAACAAAACAAAACAAAACAAAAATAAATGCATGCTGTGGAATGGTGGTCCAAAAAGGGCAAGCTAGGTTTGCGCTCTCCTCCCATCACAGCCAACAAGAACCAGAAATGCTTTGGAAGTGGCTGATCATACATGTACACATTTAAAACTGTGCAACCAAATATCCCATGATCCTTTTGTGAGTGGGAGAAAGAGAGAGAACGAGAGAGAGAGAGAGAGAGAGAGAGAGACATACTTGGTACCCAATGGCACTGCAAGAAATTAAAGAGAGGTTAGACCTAATTCTTGCTTTGCTATGTTGTATACAAAAAAAAAATAAATTCTTATTTTGCTGTGCTTTCTCAAATGAAAGAACTGAGCAATTTCATATTAAAAATACTAAAATGTATCCACCATCTGTTACCTTGTAAGGCAGCTTTCATTAAGGCCATCACCTCTTCATGAGCCACCACAGGGAGCTATCATTACCATTAGATATGATTAATGAGAATGTTGCCAACTGCAATTATTCCACCCAAAAGCTTAGGGATATTTTGCCAGTATCACATGTCCTAACTACAACCTCAATTCCTCCTAATAACCTCATTAAAGCCACTGTTTCAATTAAGTTTATGGCTGTAATCATGAAACCACTTACAAGCAGTTTCAATGATTTCAACAAAGAATGATTCAACATGTTACTAAACTCGTTGCTATGGATTTTGGCCATTGGATCTCAGGCATCCTGCTGAGTCAGAATCATGTGACCCTGTAGATATTGTTCAATGGCAACTTCCAGAATTCTTTACCACTGGCTACGCCTGCCAAGGCTGCTGGGAGGTGCAGTCAAGGAATGCCTAAAGGGCTTCATTCATGCCATAGTTAAAACTACCTTAAGTAATGACATTTGCCTTTATATAATTATGGACTGGACTTGTAATTATTTTTATTTTAATAAATCATTTATTAAAATTACATTATTTAATTAACATTATTTATTTAATTGTGGACTGGATTTTTACATGAGGAGTGTTTTATAAATGAGCAATAGAGAGGATCTAAATATTAATGTAGGCAGTGTGCCAAGTGTTCCTACCTTCGTTAAAGAATTGGAATTTATGAATATATCTCAATCCAACTCTTTCTCTTTCCAGTCTTCCCTTGAAATGTTTTCATTCAAAACATCTATTTGATAGTTTCTTAGTACAATGCATATATGAGATAAAAACTGGAGTTTCACTACTTCTCATGGACAAAACAACTCCCCTCAGCCCAAGGAAACCGACTATCTTTAGGATTGCTTTCAAACTTTCCCTGAGGATTGCCTCAGATCTTGCTTAAGTAATTCTAAGTATCACTTAAGTAGTGCTTTAGTATTGTTTTAAGTACTCAGAGGGATCTTGCACCACCTTTCAGCCAAGATAGAAGGAGGTATCATGAGCTTTTGTTGACTTGAACCTTCAGATGCATCTGAGTAATAAAATAGTGCATCTGAGGAAGTAGGTTCAAGTATATGAAAGGTTATGCTATCAACTTCTGTCTTTCACTTAGGGCCTTTGCAGACTGCCAGAAATAGTGCAAATTGAGTCCACTTTAAGGGTTAGGATTAGGGTTTAGGGAATCATGGGAACTGTATTTTATTGTGGCACCAGAGCTCTCTGACAGAGAAGGCTCAATGTCTCAGAAAAAAATACAATTCCCATGATTCCCTAGCACTAACACTAACCCTTAAAGTGGACTCAATTTGCACTATTTCTGGCAGTCTGCAAAGGCCCTTAGTCTCAAAGGTACTGCAAGTTGTATTTGCATAATGATTTTCCAGACTAATAGGGCTATGTCTCTGAATTCTACTACTTTAAATACTAATTTTCATACTGATTTTCTTAAGTACTGTTTGAAGTATTGCTTTCATATCCTAGGACTACAGACCATCTGCTTGTCGAATATCATCTTCTTACACAGCTTCCTAAATGTTTGTGGCCTTGGTCACAATCTGTATCTTCTAATCTCATTGCACATAGACTCCCACTCCCAAACTTGTACTCCCACATATGTGTGGCTGTACTCCCAACCTCATCAGTTCAATGGAAGAAATGGATTGATATGCACAAAAGGTCATGCTGAAAGTTAGTCTCAAAGATGCTGCTGGATTTCTTTATCACCATCACAAAATGTTTCTATTTTATGTTGGAAATTTTTTTTTTAACTTTCATCCAGCTTTATTGGAGATTTTCATATTATTGTACATATTATTGTACATATAAAACTTAACATGTTATTTACCATTTACATAACTTCAGTACAAAAGGAAGAAAACAATACTATTGACAATCTAAGGTCCAAATTGCTTAAACAAATAAATATCTGTATCAATGAATATCAATAAATCAAATTTAGAAAGAAAAAGACAGTTTTCCTCATATCCTATTGTCCACCATTTCTTTTAATGACCTACTAAGACACGAGAAAACTTTCTATTTTATCCCATTTTGAATTGTAATGTTGCTCTTGTTTACCCTTGACTAACATGGTCAATTTATCCATTTGCATTAAATCTCTTATTTTCCGTTTCCATTCCTCAAACATTTGCGTATTATTTCTTTCCCAATACTTGGATAGGATCAAGCGTGCACCAGCAATCATGTACAGAATTACACCTATTTCATCTTTTTTAAATAACCCTTTCAGATTTTCCGTTATATTTAATAAGTATAATTTGGGGTCCATTTTTATCCTGATTTTGAATATTTCCGTTATTTTATTATGTATAGCATTTCAAAAAGTATTCGCAACACTACACGTCCACCACATGTGGTATATCTTAGCTTATTTTTGATGACATTTCCTATTTGAAAATGCTGTGAAGCAACTAAACCAAATAAAATCAGGCAACTCATTACATTCTCAGTTATATCACTGACTATGAAAATCATTTGGGTGGGCTTGGAATTCTTTCTTGGTGATGTTTTTCACATCCCTAGTTTGTCACCAGATCTCCCTGAAAGGCAAAACATTTCAGGAAAGGTGAGGAAAGCCAAAAACACTGAGATGACACTTTCCTCAATAGAGACTGTAGAGCCAACTTCTAATATCAGAAACAAGCCACACTTGCTGATATCTGATAAAAGAAATCTGCACAGTCCATAGGAGAATTGACTGAGATATCCATGTTGTGGCAGGAAAGTTGTGTATTATTTTTGCAGCCTGTGGCATGCATGAACCCCACCAGGGCTCCAGTGGAACCCAACTCTATTTTCTCACCCCCCAAAGGCTACCCATGTCATCTAGAGGCTATAGAGGGCACTTCTGCCAGACTGTCCCACTCAACGTTCTTTTAGACCAGGAGGGATGTTGTTGTTTTTTCAAAACCGGAAGTGGTTTTGAACTATTTGAAGTAAAATCAATTTTTAAAAATACCTATCTTGGGCTTAAAACAGGCTGGAGGGGAGACATGGTAAAAGTGTTCCACATAGAGTGAGTTGGAGGCCTTTTCCAGTATTTTTTCTTTAATTGAGGATGGTGCGTTGGGAGGAGAGGTGTAGAAGGCATTCACCCCAGTTTAGATGAGCATAATCTGAAGGGATTTAATCAAGTAAGGATGCCACAACCGTTTGTTACAGTCTGCTAAAATGTTGACCTTTGACTACTGTTCTCTACAGTGTTCTTGCTGAATGACAGCCTCATAATTTGAACAAGAGATTAAAACAAAAAGATGTAGATGTATTTCCTGAAAGGATAGCTGTCAAATTATAGCACCAGGTACTGCATGTGTTGGCAAGATTGTTTTCCTAGATATGCTAGTGCTTAGCATTTGTTTGCTTTTCTTTAGATGACAAAGGCAGGTTTCAGAACACTTCATCACTGGGAGTCACATGGGGAGGAAATATCACTGAAACATTTTCATTCTAAGCACATGTCACAGACTGTTATCAATTGTTCTTCATCTAAGCATCAGCCACAAAGATTTACACAATATATGTAAACACATTTGATGGTACATGTAGAAATGTTGTTGTTGTTGTTGTTGTTGTTGTGTGCCTTCAAGTCATTTATGACTTATGGCAATCCCAAGGCCACCCTATCATAGGGGTTTCTTGGCAAGTATCTTCAGAGCGGGTTTGCCCTTCACAATGGTTCAATACATTCTCCCAAATGAAAACCTGTAACAGTTGCTGAACAATCAAATACGTGACTGACATTCATGCAGCCACCTCCTTGATTCTGAAGTTCAGAGGCGAGTACTGATATTTATACAGCCAAAATGTCCCTTTCCTCTTGTGTGTGAATTATCAGCAGGTTCATAGCATAAGCCTGTTTACCAAAATTAAATAAAATATTTTGGAGGAGGGGACTGCAAAAACACCCTTAACTACTAAGTGGTGTCTGTGGTTATGGAATGCATGGTGGATGTTGGGCAGAGAAGAAAAATAGCAAGATGTGTAGTAGTGAGAGACAGAATGGAGTATCATAGAAGTAGGGACGTACATTTGAACATTTTCTTGTCATAATGGGAAAGTGTCTCAGCACTCAAGACATTGTGTCAAAAACATCGTCAACCATTGTGAGATTTTTTAACCCTTTGTGAGAACAAAAGGAACAGAACTTTTTTTTGGTTAGAGGCATGGCATAGTGGTTTGAGTGTTGAACTACAGTTCTTGAGACCAGGGTTCGATTCCCAGCTTGGCCATCAAATCCACTAGGTTACATGCTCTCAGCCTCAGGGGAAGACAGTGGCAAATCCCCACTTGTGAAGAAAAGCTCATGAAAGGGTCACCTTAGGGTTGCCATCAGTCACAAATTATTTGAAAGCACACACAACAAAGCAAGAGAAGTATTATACTACAACATGACACAAATGTAATAAAAATACATTGCAGAAAATATTGGTTTTGTGCTAAAAATCTACATATTTCCCCAACACAAATAAGTCCTGAAATATCAAGTATTATTGAAATTAAGTGAATAAATTTCCATAATCTTGTCCAGTGAGGAGAAAACATTTGAATTTTTTCATTCTCAGTAATTTTTATATCCCTTCATACAGAGGATATCAGTGACTGGCCCATGGACATGAACATTCTGCACTGCAACATTTACTGCTGACCCCACTTGTAGCCACTTCAGAATAGACTTGCAGCATCTCAAACAGACACAAACTTTTGTACTCACCACCACCACCACCACCACCACCACCAAAAATATTTCTATACCACCTGTCAATGCAGTCTTCCCAAGAATTAGAAACTGAAACAATAAAATGTGCAATAAAGTTAATTAAAATGCTTCTGAGGAATTAGGCTCAAGTCTATGAATGCTCATGCTACCAACTTCTATCTTTCAGTTAGTCTTAAAAGGTGCTGCAAGATCCCTTTGCAAATTGATTTTCCAGACAAACACGGCTATGTCTTTAAAGGCATTATGGTTATGATCAATTCTGAGAATAGCCACCATACTTCGATGTGACAGTGTTTTACCATGTAACAATATTCAAGAACAAAAATTGTTCGTGGAGACAGAGGAAACATACTTCTACAATAGAGAAGGAACTTGTCAAATTGTATCCAATGCTGTCCATTTACCAGAAGAACAAAAATCCACTTGGAAAATGGATTCCAACCATGTTTCCATCACTACTGAGGGACACTGAAGCAGATTTGGGTGGGCAGATGATAAAAATGGAGTACCATGGAAAGAGTGGCAAGGAGTGTTGTTTATTGTTTGATGTAACTGTTTAGGACAAATATTTGTGCTCCCCCAGACCACTCCCATGTAGCTGCATTTGCAATTCTGTTTACTTAGGATCTGATCCATTTCCCCAGCCACCACTAACTCTGTTTAAGCCACATCTGGGTGTTATTGTACTCACCCCTGAATTTTATCCATCTCACTTAGTGTGTGACTTTATAGAGTAAGAGAAAGGGAAAGAAAGAATGCTGAACAAAAGATATTATGAACAATCACCCATTACTATCGTCTCTCAGAATCCCCATTGTGTGAAATCTGTTTTAAGAGTGAAGGGCTTGCAGACAAAATAAGAATGCTGATAAGACATGTTCTTGTCAGTGCTGGATGATAGCAATAATTGATGGGCTTTGGTTGTGAGAATTCCCAAGAACCTCTTGAGCTATCACCAAAAGGATGATTGAAGGTCTCTTGGTGGGCTGATATACAGTATGATAGAAAAGATAGTTTCACAATCTGTCTGGTAGTTACTGGATCTTCTGGAAAATCTACCCAGTAACTGGAACAAAGGCAGGTATGAAAACTGACATCCAGCAAAAAAGAATTCTCATATTTAAATTTAAATGTTCAAATGAGTTAGTTGGCAATCTGTGGGTAACATTTGTTAAGTGATAGTGAAATACCATTAATTAGATGATGAAGAAGAAAATGGCAAAGTACTGAGGCCATGATGAACTATTGTTTATCTTTATTCCTCATTAATCAAAATCAGTGTTTGACTGTCAACAACCCCCATCACATCCTCCTAATGATGATCCTTTTAGCGTACATATCCTGCTGCTTTTCTGTAGTCAGCATAACACTTAAAATCCATCACCATAAGATGATTTGCAGGAACATTAACAACATTGCTTCAGGGTGAAAAGAGAGGGGTGAAAAGAGTGGAGGAAAGGAAGAAAACTTTCAAGTAGATGAGTGACAAAATCCCACTACCATCCTTTAGATCAGGGGTAGACAACCTTTTTGAGCCGGGGGCCGGTCCCCCGAAGTCCTCTCCGTCACTGGGCCGAGAGGGGGGGGAATGGCGGCACACGCGCACACCCCACCACTGCACGTGACCCCCCCGCATGCACTGCCACTGCCGCCGCTGCGCGCGCTGCCACCACCGCCTCTGCGCATGTCGCGGCTGCCATTTCGATTTCCCAAATGGCAGCTGCGACGTGTTTGCACATGCAAGGAGTACTGCGCATGTGCAAACGTGTCGTGGTCGCCATTTTGTTTTCCAAAAAGGTGGCCGTGACTCGTTTGCGCATGCGCAGTACTCCTGCGCATGCGCTAATGCGTTGCAGCCTCCATTTTGGAATTAAAAATGGCGTCCGTGGCGCACGCAGCCACACGGCTGCCCAAAGGTGCGGCGGCGGTGGCGCGTGGTGGCGGCAGGGGTCCGCCTGGGCCGGTAAGTACCAGGACCTGGGCCAGAACCGGCCCGCGGGGTGTAGGTTGCCGGCCCCTGCTTTAAATGCACAGACAAATAGTGGCAGGAAATTTTTTAGAAGTCATTTTAAACAGAGCAAAGACCCATAAGGATCACAGTCCATGCAGCACAGTGCATGTACTACTCAATAACCCAGTAAAATATTTTCAAAGACAAATCAGTGCAATGGGGTTGTTAACAAAGAGCACACTGTCAAGGAGAGAGAATCTTATATACCTTCTGCCTAGTGCCTTGAGAAAGGGTGGAAGTGAGTCTAGCTAACCTTTCCTAGCAAAAAACATAATTTCTCGTTTTTATTTTTGCTAAGTGCTCAACACATTTTCAAAGTTAATAATGTAGGAAAGAAGGACACATCTGATGCAACTAAATTATACAAAACTGGAAAGGGAACATGTTCACATGGAACCTAGTGTCAATCAGCATACACAGGAAAACGAGTGATACCGAAGAACATGGATAATTGGCACTAACTATAACCATAACTATAAATCTACTTGTGTATCAAGGAAGAGGGAGAACTAATGATGGTCTTACCAAAGACACTGGAAAGTAGCAGTATCACTAGTGGAGTGCGGGGAGGTGGGCCGCACCAGGTGACACCCTAAGCCAGGGACAAGCAACCTTTTGGAGACCTGGGCCGGTCTCTCGTAGCCCAGGTCTCGTCTGGGCCAAAGGGGGGGGGAATGGCGGCCCCCCGCTGCCGCGCACGACCCCCCCCACGCGGCCGCCACCATAGCGTGTGCGGCTGCAGCTGCCACGGCGCGTGCGTGACCGCCATTTTGGTAGTCCAAATTGCGGCCGCGCCACATTTGCGCATGCGCAAGAGTACTGTGCATGCGCAAACGCGTTGCGGCTGGCGTTTTGACTTTCAAAATGGCAGCCGCAGCAAGCGCGGCTGAAAACGCACCCCGATGGCGGCGCGCGGTGGCGGCAGCAGCAACCTTCCGCCTGGGCTGGTAAGTCCGGGGCCTGGGGCCTTAACCAGCCCCCGGGCCATAGGTTGCCGGTCCCTGCCCTAAGCGATGGTGACACCACTGTTCCACAAACATCTGCTTTTTGGCAAAAATGAGCTGTGGTGCTCTTACCAAATTTTGATTTTTACCACATCAAACTATATACATGTAAATACATTTAGGCTGTGAGTATGATATTGTAATTTAAAGGTGTAATTTTAATTTTGCTAATTGTTTATGCCACAATTATTGACATTACATTCAGTGATATATCTGAATTGCAATTTGTGAGTAACAATAGTAAAAAAAAACAAAAAAACAATTTTTTACTAAGGATTCTGTATGGTGTGAGATCAGAAAGGGCCAATAGGGCATGACACCATACAGGATGTGATGCCAACCTTAGTGATGTCACTGATGAAAAGCATCTTCTGGAACAAAGATGCTAATGATTATCAGAGCTTGGAAATATGTTACTTGTGGGGATTACAATCTGCAGATCTCCCAACCAAGACAACCACTATACTATCAAGCCAAGTAAAAATAAAAAAATAAGTTAATGACAGGATTTGTTCTAGACTAGCAGTGGACAAAGTGAGGTCTTGGCACTCCATGTGGCCTGAAATGCTGTGTTTGCAGCCCATGAAGCCTTCAGACTTGGGTTCCCTAGACTGGCGGTTTTCTGGCAAAAAAGTGAATTCCCTCTCCTGGAAGCCTCTAGGAGTAGAAATTCACTGTTTAAATAGATTACAGCACATCAGTAAATGTATTTGAAAATATAAAATCTTGCCCATCAATATATGGACACTATGTGCAATGAAGCAAGGCTGTTCAACAGGTTCCTCAAGATCTGAGTGGCTAGTTCTGGATAGCTCCCCGAAACAAGACCTTGTGCAGTTGCAGTATAGGTATGGAATGCTATTTAGGCCAGGAAGTGCTCAGGCGGTTGACCAAATTTTGCTCACCCAATGGAAGATAACACAGTCTTTATTAAAAGGAAGAGCAAACCATTGTAGATGAGGACTGAGATGCTTTAGAAAAGCTGTATAAGCTAAAGCACACCTGTCAAGGCAAATTGAGCAATGTGCTGTGCAGGACTCCCCTGAGACCCCAACAATTCCAGTGAAGTGCCGCAGAGCAGTTTGCCAGCCAGCATTCATAATTGCAGCCCCAGGGGGACCATGTGGTCTCATATCACTGAAAGGCAGGCACTGAGGCATTCTGCAGTTTTGATGTCTCTTCAAGGTAGTCAATAGTCCCAAGGATATTAGGGGAAACAGCTGCTCGCACAAGATGCTTCCTAAAATATTGCATAGCCCTAGAGGGCAGCTTGAAATGAAGCAACCTATAAATTCCTAATAGGTAGCCATGGAGTAGGCTGGCACCATGGAAAAAGGAGTAATTCTTTTTTTAGGGAGTTGCACACTGAAGAATGAATATGTGATACATAGCCTATAGCCTTCACCTATGCTATTTCACACATTACACAGAGGCCAATCCAAGATTACTGTTATAACACTCAAGAGAAAGTTCCAGCCAATCATGGCTCCCACATGAGTATGAATATATGCGAGATGGTCTACAAACAAAGCTAAATTCATTGTCTGGCTGGGATTTACCTTCCTCTTCCCTGTTTTTTGGTTTTTTTTTTAAACTAACAGCAGTTCTACAGAACACAACACAGGAAGAGAGTTTGTTTTTCTCCTTATATTCTCCCACTGAAAATTGCCCTCAAAGGTGTTACTCTGGTCCTGGAAAATTCCCAGAAGCAAGACCTCATGCAGTTGCAATTACTACTCTATTATTAGTACCTTCAGGAGAAGTGAGATTTGAGAGGTTCAAATCCCCCATTCATCCCTGGAGCTTGCACGGTGACCTTGGCCCATTCAATAGCCCTCAGTCAGACCTTCATAAATAGGGTTCTTAACAGGAAAAAAAGTGTGAGCATGCTATGAAAACTGCACTGATTTTCTCAAAGAAGAAAGAAATGGATACATTTGACAAATAAAATCTATTTAATATAGAAGAGCAAGAGAATTCAAATTGTGGAATTCAAAGATGTTTAGAGTTTCAAGCAATCTGATTCTGGAGCAAACACCATAAAAGCATTCCTAGTCTCTTATGCTATACTACAATCAGTAAAGACTATCAAAGAAGATAGACTGAACTTTTTATTACATAAACAAAAAGGATTTGTTACTCACAGAATTATATCCAGATCAAGACTTCCAAAGATCAAGACTTGCTATGAGAAGAGTTCAGATCATACAATACATGGAAGGAAAAGAGGAAGACAATTCTTCTCAACTTGTCCCTTTAAGTACTGAGAGGAAGGATTATCCAGAACAAGATGGGTGGGTTGTATACAAGAGGTGGAATTGCTAAGTAAAGCATTCACTTGATTGGGATTGTGCCTGCATTCACAGATTTCTACAACCTCTGGTCATGCATGGCACTGCTGGTTGGTCAACAGTTGCATCCATGTGTGACTCTGATCTTACTGTTTCTGATGATTTGCAATACTTGCCAATACCATTGTGGGAATCCACTATCACAATTAAGCAGTAGCATAATTTACTGCTGCTGTACCACCAGGTGATTGTTGATGCCTGAGAGATATCTTCTAAGCAAGATTCACAGTGCAAGTAGCACTGTACTAGATCACTGAACTATCAACTAGATAAACATGGCCAGAAAGCCACTAATGAGAAAGGCAGAGCTTGCTTGAGGGCAAGTAAATTTGTTCTTCTTATGCAAATAGAATTCATATTGATACACAAAATAATATGTAAGTTAGATTTCAATTCATGTGGACATCAGCAAATTAAACCATAATATTTACCTGAGCATCTTGAAAGTTGCATTTCTTACTGTACAAATTATTAAACAGAATCAGAAACAGTAAAATAAAAGCATAATGCATACATTTGGCAAACCTATAAAAGGATGGAAAGAAATCAGTTGGGTTCAATAGTCTCAATGAAAGTAGCCTTTCACACCTCTCAACACTATTTGTGAGGAGAACAAACCTGCAAATTTGCACATCTGAGAAGGTTATGATGCATTTCAGAGAAGTCAAGTGCATAGAAAAAATATAATAATAATAAAAATGTTACAATACTTAATAGGGGAAATGTGACACTTAAATAAAATGTATACAGAAATGAAAACAATGAAAAGGGTATAAAAGCATGTGCATAGATTGCCATACAAAACACACAAAGTGTAGGCACTAAGTATAAAACAAGGACAAGAAGGAAATTCTAGTAGGATTCAGGGAAATGCAATGAAAATGAGACAGATATTTTTCACACTTCTAAACTTAAATGCCCCAAAGCAAAGTTTAGCTCTTCAGCTTGTAGTGAAATCCTAGTATATGCCACCTCCCTTCTTCCTGGATTGTCCTATATGGAAATGCAAAGAGCAAAGACCTTGTGTGTATATATATATATATAGCAGCATTTCCCTTTTCCTGCCATGCAGTCCCATTCAGTGGATATTTAAGACACTGAGATAGATGGACATTTGGATACTATTCATGAGCATCCTCCCTAGAAGCTGTTGCTATTTGTGTTTTGCACAAAAGATCAAGGTTTGTTTATTTGTTTATTTTAACTAATTTGTACAAGTACCCTGTTCAGGCATTTGCCTGCATATGTGGAACGCTAATGTGGGTGGGTAGGGATATGAGCTTATATGCCAACTTCAGATGTGCCCATGCAACCAGCACCAACAGATTCACACTGAGTAACAAGATCTGCAGATGGTTTTTAATTATATTTGGTTGAATGTTTTGTAACCTCATTCAGCCATATCAGGATTCAGTTACAAGAGCTCACTAACCACATTCAGCCAAAACCATTACAAAGACCTGTACATTTCCACCCTTAATAAGTATGGCTCTCTGCTTTTGCCAGCCACTCAGAAGTAGAGCTTACGCGTATGCCACAATCCCAGAACTCACATAACATTCTACACACATTTGGGTACATATCTGAATAAGGGTACAGAATGGGAAGAAGGGGAAATGGTATACTCCCAGCCCCTAATTCTCACTTTTTATAAAGCTCTTTTTCAACATATCCAGTAAAACCACTTTAATGAACACAGTAGATGATGTTATTCGTGGGCTAAATTCACTCATACTTTATCAACTCTTAGAAATGTATTACATTTGTCACAACACATCCCAGTGGATATAGACACTTTCTGAAACATGGTACTTCTCCGACTCCTACCCCTGCTATTTTTTTAAACAATAAAACCCACATGGGGATTGAAATAGCATTTCAGAAGCTTACAGAGTGATAGAATAGCAGTGAAAGGATTTCAGCACTAATAGATCTGGCAAGATGGCAAATAAAATGAAGATCACCACTTTATCTCTATGAATATTATGTGATGGCTATTCGTGGTGCTACAGTCATCTATCTGTCAACATTTCCATTATCAACTGGAATTTCCAGGCATTTAAAAACAGGCATCAAAGATGCTTTCACTGAAGCTGAGAAAGCTCAGCTTAGATCTTTTCAAGGAATGTTATAAAACTAGCCTGGCATTTAAGTTTTATAATACTGCAGAGGAGGGGAGGGGAAAGGAAGAGCCATCAATCAGCAACTGAAGCTTATGTTAGCTTTATGTATCCATTAGCCATCACACAATGAAATTTTAGGGTTGTTTTTCTCTCTCTTATTTCAGAGTGGAAATTATAGTAAATCAAAATATCTCTGTTGGCTGATCCTAAAGATACCAACCTGTTTCTCGCTAAAGATAAGACCTGTTACATGATGCAGTTATGCTAAACAACCTTAGTTTCATCATACATATCATAGCAATAATAAATTCATAAAATTAACATCTTTGCTTAGAATTTATACACTGTACTGCTTGAAACTGTTAGAAACACTTTGCATATTCAGAATTGTGCTTAGAAACAAAATGGTTGCCAGCGATATGTAAATCAAGGGAATTATATGTTCCCTATAAATGACCCCAGTCAACACAGTGAACATTTTGGACCTTCTGAAGTTTCCACACAGAGGCAACCCCCCGCCCCGGGAAATTACAACAGTCCAAACAGCATGCAATTAAGTTTTATTTCTCTGTAGCCCGATCTGACTTCCCCAGTAATGGGCACAGCTGGTGCACTAATCTTTACTGTGGACATACACTCACAGTGTCATCACTCACCCTCTGGAGTCAGAAGAGTTAAAATGCAGAGCAGTCCGTTTTTCAGAAACATATAGCTCCTGATGATGGTGGACTCACAGCTGAGGCATTGGGAGTGCCTCAGGAGGTGGCAGATGCTGAGGACATACTGCTGTCATTTGAAGATGGAGAAGAAAAAGAGAGACTACACCTGTCCCAGTGGTTGTTAAATAAGAGGCACTGACTCATTAAGCACCTGGGGTCTTGAGACAGCTGCCTGTAAATCTTTCAGCAGCTCCCTGCCATCTTTGTTGCTTGCAACCATTCTATCTTGGTAACTGGCAGTACTCTTTGGGCGTTAGTGTTTTGTTGGCCTATGACTGATTGACAACTCTGTTTTACTCTTTCCTGGCTTTGACTTGCTGTAACAATGTCTGGACTGGCTGATGACCACCCTCTTGTTTCTTTTTTTATCTTATTGAATAACGTGTGACTGACCTGAACTGCAATAACTACATGACAGCCCTTGCACTCCAACCTTCTAATTCCTGGGTAATTTGCAGATTGGAACATGGGATATCTGGTCACTCTGAATTTCTGTTCCTCAATCTGCCTTTTGAGTGACAAGGAGCATCTCTGGTTTGTATGGATTAAGCTTCATTTTGTTTACTCTCAACCAGTCAATTACAAACAGCAGACACTTGTTTAATATTGAAACATTCTCCTTGGAATTACATGAAAAGAAGAGATAGAGTGGGTGCCATCAGCATACTGGAAGAGTGGCATCTAAAATGCATTCATTTCATTCAATAAATTACAGTTTGTCTCGGCTCTGTTCATGCCCAGCAGCTGCATTTCTTTTTTAAAAAATTGCATATATAGTTATTTATTTACTAGTTATGCTTCATACAACTTTGTGTTTTCAGAATTTTACAAAAGCTTCATCCAGTTTGAGGAGCCCAAACCTCTACTTGATCCTGCATTATAACTCAAGTTCAAAACATTAGAATCTGGCTGTTTTAATTGGGTTAAAATATAAACACAAATTGTAGATTTCAGCAATACTTTGTATGTGTTTTGGGATGTTTTGTTTAGTAATTATGCTGCTTTCAAACATGTGACAATATTCAAGAAGGGGAAGATGATGACAAGAACTATAGCATATTAAATGCTGGCAAAACAAAATGGAAACAAACATTTCTCTATTTTTATTGCTTTTTAATTAGAGCCTATGGGAAGATAGACTGATACCCTAGTGCCATTTATACTAATACTGTTCTGAAACATTGAAGTACAAAATCATTCTCATACCTCCCAATATTTTCTGTAACCCCAGAGTAGACATAAATAAATAACTAATGGAAAAAGCTAGAAATAGTCATTTTAAAATTTGTAGTGGTTGAGAAATATAGAAAGGGAAAGAAAAGATAGAGTAAGTCAAAAGAGATAAACATTTAAATAATGTTTTTAATTAATTAATTCATACTTTTCTCTGACAGATGATTTCTGAAGTTTTTGATATCCTATTCAAGATGCGAAGAATATGTCACGGAGCAATTAGACTGGCTGGATTTTTTAAAATAAAGCTTCAAGTCATACAAAGGCAATTTTGTTAAAGCTATAGAGGCCAGGACTACACTTTATTTATATTTATATTCCTTGCACTTTGGGTTTCAAAAATAGGTTTCAAAATCTGGTGGCAGCAACAACACAAAGGTAAAAAGAGCAAACACACACAATAAAATGAATCAGAATAAATGTTGCTTTTCATATATGATTTTTGCACTAGTTAAAAAAACTATTTCAAAATAGGACTATCATATAATAAAGGCACCACATACAAAGAACCATTATTTACCACCTACTAAATTCATTAAATGTACATCTGAAAAATCAAAGTGAAATTTAAACAAAGTGTGGGGGTGTTAAATGATCCAAAGGGGAACACATCATATGAGTAAGGCAATTTGTTTAAAAAACAATGATGGGAACAGTACACTGGAGAATTGTAAGTGAAAGGGTGACAGAATACCTCAACAAAAAAGTTTTTGTTGATGAACCAATAAGTTTGAAAATAGAAATTGAAATGTCTCTCAAAGAACCTGGGGAAAATAAATCAGCAGGAATCAATGCATACCAATAGAGTTTCAAGCTACAGGGATAGTAAACATCAAAATTCTAACAAAAATCTGACAGCATATATGGAAGACAAAAAACATCCCATGGAATGGAAATGCTCTATATGCATTCCAGTCCATCTCCCCACCAAAAAAAGTTATTACCAGGGATGTTAGTAACCATCATACCATTGCCTCAATCTTCCATGTAAGCAAAGTGATAAGATTTTAGTACAAAGATTTTGACCATATATGGCAGGGGTAGGCAACCATTCCCCTTTAAGGGCCGAGGGACTTCAGCTCCCAGAAGCCTCAGCAATATTGGCCAATAGTCCCATGTTAGCCAATAGCTCCTGGGATTCTGGGAGCTGAAGTCCCTCGGCCTTTAAAGGGGAAAGGTTGCCTACCCCTGATATATGGAGTAAGGAATGCCAGATATCCAAACCAAAGTTGATCCAGAAAATGAAGAGCACCAGGCATCATGCTGCTAATATGCACTGGCTAATGAACTTCAGATGAAAATTAGCTTGTGCTTTATGGAGTATAGCAAATCCTTTGAGTGTGTAGATCAGGGGTAGGCAACCTTTCCCCTTTAAGGGCCGAGGGACTTCAGCTCCCAGAAGCCTCAGCCATGTTGGCCAATAGTCCCATGTTGGCCAATAGCTCCTGGGATTCTGGGAGCTGAAGTCCCTCGGCCCTTAAAGGGGAAAGGCTGCCTACCCCTGGTGTAGATCATGGAACACTAAGAATGGCCCTTAAAGAAATGGGGAAGCCACAACATTTGATTATCCTAATGCATAACCTATGCTCTGGACAAGAATCCACTATCTTGATAGAATGTGGAGAACCATAATAGCATTC
This sequence comes from Phrynosoma blainvillii, assembly GCA_026167975.1. NCBI lineage: Eukaryota > Metazoa > Chordata > Lepidosauria > Squamata > Phrynosomatidae > Phrynosoma > Phrynosoma blainvillii. The sequence goes on along the minus strand of JANUYF010000001.1, from coordinate 91,019,555 downwards.
CATTAGCAAGAGAGGCAGACAAAGCTGCATTTTGTCACCCTATTTGTTTAATTTGTACAAATATTTACATGCATTAACAAATGTTTACATGCATTTTTATTAGGGAAGTATGCTGAAAAAATTGGGTAAAAATATGTATTTGCATATCATGTTGGGAAATGAGAATGAAGTATACATTAAAATACAAACTGAATTTCTCCCTTATCTGCATGGAATCCTTTAGAAAGGTGACAACAACAATTATGACACTTTCTAAAGCTACCTTAGTATGGAAGGTATATGAAGCCAGTTTAGTTGCAAAGTAGATCCTTTATCTGACTGAGAAGCCACCAAATTTTCAGCACAACAGGGCTGGCAAGTCACATGCAGCATATTCAGAAATGACTTTGGTGCTGTCACATCTTGGCAGTTAAGAACAGCATATGCTATGGAAATGATGCACCTGGTCTTGAGGGAGAAGTATAGAAAGTACAGGAACAACCTTTAACAGATGCATGTTGATGAGAAATTTAACACTTTTGCAGAATGTTATTGAGCAGTTCACCTCTCACTACCAAGTTTGAAATCCACTGCTGGAAACACTAGAAAAAAAGTTAAACTAGGGCATTGGGCAATGGTAATATAATTGGTGTCATTAAATTCACCTCTTGCTCACTTCTGAACTGGGTTCCATGTGAAAAAGAACAGGCAAAAATAATTATATCAAATTTAGCCCACAGAGGAGGGAATTTTATTACCTACAAACACCACAGCCTCACCCACACATTTATGCAAAAACATTAAGATTAATTAGTTGGTATTATTTTTATTAACTTCTTCAAGGTCCATTATGGTTCCTGAAATGAAAACAATTCCACAATAAAATGGTTAAATTTGTGCATATAGCAAAAATAATTGTCCATAAAAAAGAAAATATGATTGAGCTTCTTTCTCAAAGAAGCCCAAATTCTAGAATTAATGCATATCCATGAGAAGATTTACCCATGATTTGCATATGAACTCCATCTGAACAAAGACATATGTGCACCTGGATACAGAAAAACTCAAGAAACCAATGAGACAAATTTGGACAGAACAGTAAGAACTAGAAATCTAGAATCATAGTATTAGAAGATAAGACAAGGGTCACCCTCCCGTAGACACACCCCAATTTGTCAATATCTCTCTTGAATTGTAGTGCCCTGAACTGAACAAATTATTCCAGGTGAGGTTTGACCAAAGCAAAATAGAGTAGCACTATTCTTCCCTTGATTCTAGACACTACACTACTACTGATGCAGCCTAGAATCATATTGGCTTTCTTGGCTGCTGCATCATACTATTGACTCATGTTCAGCTTGTTGCCTACTAGGACTTCTAGATCCCTTTCACATGTACTGTTGTTAAGCCAGTTGTCCCTCATCCTATATATGAGTAGGTACAATGAGCTTGCCACCAGAAATTCTAGGCAAGAATGCAAACTTATGTTAAAATATGGATGAAGTGCCATAGCCTATTATGTATAGGCCCCATGCCTCTCACTTTATCTTGCTGCTGCATGGTGCAAGCACAATTGAATATATATATATATATTATTATTATTGCTTGCTTGCTTAAAATATTTCTGTTCTGCTCTACATTTTAATAACCCAGGTCTCAGTACAATCAAGAAAACAAATTTTATGCAGTGCTAAACAATTTAAAGAGCTAAAAAAATTGACAGGATTAAAATGAAAATCATAAGCCCACAAAGCAAAACCAAGGGGGGATGCAGACCAGGGCGTTTGGAGCGCCCTGGTCCGGAGCGCCGCGGGGCTATGGCAGCCTCACCGCGGCGCCTCCCCGGCGACCCTGAAAGGAGCGCCAAAAAGGCACTCCTTTCATAAGTCGCAAAAAGAGCGCCCTAAAAGCGGCGGGCGCCCTTTTTGCGACTTATCCTCCACAGCGCGTCCGGACGCTGTGGAGGGAGGTCGCCCTGAACGCGTCCGGCGTGCGGTGACCCGGAAGCGTTCAGGGCGACCTCAGGAAGAGGAAGGGCCGCCGCGCGTGCGGTGGCCCCTCCTCTTCCTGGCCTCGGAGACGGCTCAATTGAGTCGTCTGCCGAGGCCCCTAGACATGATGAGTGAAATCTCTAAAGCTCGGGTAAACAGTTGAGTTTTAAATTGACACTAAAATGAGATCCACAATTGTGCTCATTGGGCCTCCAAGAGAAGGGCATTCCAGAACCAGAGACCCAAGGCAACAATTTCCACACTTCCACTTCATGTACAGATCACAATGGCGAGGTATAGTGGAACCCTCTTGGCAACACAATTGGATTTTTTTTTAGTTTAACTTTACCCTTTACCCCTCATTGTCTCTCATATGTGTATGTGCTTTCAAGTTGTCTGTTCCCCTATGGTGTTCCCCGTGAATTTTATGGAGTCTTCTTAGGTAAGGATACTCATGGGTGGTTTTCTTTTTAAATATAGTGTACAGCACCTGGTATTCCCTGGTGGCCCCCCCATCCAAGTACCAATCAGGCCTGACCCTTATTAGTTTCCAAGTTCCAATGAGATCTGGTGCCTTCAGTGTATTTAGAGTGCCTTTCTTATATTTATGAGCTGAAACTATGCATAGAGGAATGCAGGTACATGTATCAAATCCAAAATAAAGGCAGCCAAAGGGTAATGATGGGGATGCACTATCAAAGCCTGGAAAGATTTTCCTCCCTTTCTCTTATAAAAATACAGTCAGTACAATGTGGGATGGTGCCATTCTTAGACCCCCAGATAAGACTGTAAAGGCTACCAGCAGGTGCTCTTTATAGTAACAAATGAATTCTATTAAAAGATCAAGATTATGTAGTATAGTTGTTTAGATCATCAATCTCCTTTGGATCAAAGCTGGTGTTCTTGTTAGAGCAAGGAAAATGACTTATCTGGACTAGAACTCCCAAAATTCTACACTCTATATGGGCCATGTCAGCTGGAGGATTCTGAGTGTGCTGGCCCCAAGGGCCTACATTTGCAAGCTCTACTTCTTGCAAATGATACATTCTATCAAATACAATTTTACTGTTAATACGTAGAGAAAACAAACTAATCCAAGTGTTACATGAAAATGCAGATGAAACCCAATTGATTCTACTGCGATATGAAAAGTTGGTTCCTCTGCCTCTTAATCTGTTTGTTGTTTTTCACTTGAAATAATTTTGATTCTTTCTTAACCCCTGTCAAGCTTGAATATGTTACCTGAAGATAAAGCACTTGTGAAACAGAGTGGAAAATGAAAACCATCTCTTTTTCCCTTGTCATTTTTATGCTGCACATTTATTTACTTCTTTCTCCCATTCTATGTCTAGAATTGGCAACCATATGGTCAGGAATATAAACTGTGACTAAGTGAGAGACTCATAGTCTCAACAATCTGCCCTTGAAAATGAGCAAATCCATATGGGTTTGTTTTTAGGTCAAACCCAGCCACCATAACATTCTGTATATTTTTGCACAAGATGTTCATTTGGCAAGTAAACTTGTTCATTCATGCCATTTGATTGTGAAGACAGCATTAAAGCAAACCCAACTTAAGTCATTAAACATTACAAAATAAATTGAACTTTCATAGTTAATCTATACATCTTAGATTAACTGGGAAATTTCAAATTGTATGACATTTATCCACATTCCCCCCTGGGTGGCACATGGTAGGCAGCACAGTGTTGTGTTTAGAGTGTTTTGCATCAGACATTAGGTGACCAATGTCCAAGACCCCACTCAGCTACCTAGTTTATTGGGTGATTGTAAATCAGTCACCACCTCTCACCTTAACCAGCCTCAGCCTTGAGTTACTGCAAGAATGACCATAATACACTTGATTGGAAGAAAACAGGCCACAACTTTATTGACAACAGCTGTAATGTAGGGTTGGCTCGCAAAGCAAGAGATCTGGATCTGTCATCGACTAATCCTTTATTGATTGATGAACCAATTTGCTTGGTCACAGCTAAACTTCGGGATGATAAAAGGGGTAACCAGGTAATCACTCATCCACATCACAGGTAACCAGTTGATCGCATGTTCGCATCCCTACCCCTTGTCGATGGGGGATGCTGAACTGGTGTTGCCCCCACAATGGCAACACCAAAAGGCTCCCAGTACCCCCAGGTATCCATTGGACTCCTGATCCAGTGCTACGCAATCCTGAAGACCATTCCCACCAGATCCAAGACCTATGCTACCAGCCCTGGAAAGTTGTGACAGCACAGCCCGTATCCTTGACTAGCAGCAGGAGGAGGGGAGTGCTGAGTTGGATTGCTGCCATCCCTGTATGCCACGTGGCCTTAAATAAAGCCCCTTTCACCAATCAGGAACTGGGAGGGGCAGAGGTTTCACCCCTTCCGGCCCCTCTACCAATCACAGGGTCCGCTTGCCCATGCCGCCACCCAATGGGAAGGCACTTCCACCCACCTGATGGAGCTCTGCCATGACCAGGACACCCAGAGCCAGTGCCCCCCCCCCCCATGGCAGCACGGCTGGTCCATTAAGTTGGGTAGCTTCATTTGCCATGGAGGGGAGTCACACAACAATGACCACAATACACCCGATTGGAAGGAAAAAGGCCACAACTTTATTGATAACAGCTGTAATGTAGGGTTGGCCTGCAAAGCATGAGGTCTGGTTTTGTCATCGACCAATGCTTTATTGATCAATGAACCAATTTGCTTGGTCACAGCTAAGCTTCGGGATGACAAAAGGGGTAACCAGTTAATCACCCATCCATATCTCAGGTAACCGGTTGATCGCATGTTCACATCTCTACACCTTGTCACTAGAGGATGTTGAACTGGCAATGGCAACACCACAACACTCCAAGCACATCTGGGTCCCTGTTGTACTCCCGATCCAGTGCTACCCAGCCCTGGAAACCATGCCCACCAGATCCAAGACTTATGCTACTACCACTGAAGGCTGTTCCCCCCTACTGCCTTCTTCCAACCCTATGCAGCTGTGATCCCACCTTCAAAAGAGTCCTGAACAAGAGTCCATTCCCAGGTGGATGTAGCCCACATAAACCCTGGATTTCCACCTGCCCAGTCTTTTTATAGAGTGCAATGGCAATCTGCATCCTGCAGCAGTAGTAGCAGCCCCAATGCAGAATGAATGACCCCCAAAGTCCTCCGGTGGCAGCCCCAGACGCTGCAAAGCCAAGTGAAGCACTGGCACAACCTGGAACCATGTCAGCAGAGAGCCATTGCTGTGGGTGAAAAGATGGCCTTTGTTCTGGGGGCAGGATGCCACGTATTTGCATAAGGTTTGTACTGGGCACAGGTGAGAGCCATGCAGCCTTCTCACAACAATGTCATATTGGTCAAACTTAGACCTGCCAAGAACTAAACAAACAATGTTTCCAACAAAGGAAATATATTCCCTCTGCAGTGCCTGTTTGGAGCCATCCAACTTGGAAGAAGGCACAAGCTCACCCACCCTCAATGCCCCAAAAAAGGCAGTTATGAAGGCAGCTCTGAACAAGCTGGCCTTGGTCTTGGAGGTGAAAACCCAATCAAGCTGTGTAGAGAGCCTAGAGAGTAACTTGAAACAAATAGGTCTCCTGCCACTCCCACTGCCCATATGGTGTCCTCTTGCAGCCCTCTAACATTCTCCTAATAAGGAAGGATGCACAAGGGTCCCAGAACCCCTTGGAGAAGAAGGAGATCCCAGCCAAGTGGACCACCATAGTCCAGGGCGCAATTCTGGCTCCCCCCCTCAACTAAACGAGGAATTGTAGGATGGTGTGGGACCATATTGGCCAGTGGCCCGAAGGTCAGACCCCCCCCAAAAAGGCATACAGCTTAAAGATGGCTCTTTTGTAGTCTCTAAGAGTGGCTGGGGTCAGCAAAGACAGGATGTCCTGTATCACAGCAGATTTCCAACCTCCCACAGTTCCTCCAGGAAGGGAGTGGGTGAGGGATCTGCTGCAGGTGTCAGCTGGTGGAACCTGGACTCCTGAAAATGAAAGAGAGTCTGTGATGTTATTTTTGAGGCCAGGCACAAAATGGTCTTTGAATCTGATGTTTTTGCAGAGGCAGTGGAGCACAAAGTGGCAAACCAGAAGCATGACTCTCTCAGACCTGGAGTTTTGGTGGTTAAGGATCTTGACAACCACCTGGTTGTCGCATCAAAAACACACTGTCTTATTGGTAAATGCCCCATCTCAAGTGTGAACCGCTACCACAATGGGGAAAAGCTCAGAAAAGTGAGGTCCCAGAGGATCCCTCCCTGCACCCAATGAGCAGGCCAGCACTGAGTGCACCAGTGTCCCTGAAAGAAGACTCCAAAGCCCAGGCTACCAACAGCATCTGAATGTACCTGAAGTCCATGACTCAAGTCCCATGGTCGCTGCCATAGGGAGACCCTGTTGTATTCCCTAAGGAACCCATCCCAAAGGCTGAGGACCTGCTTGAAGCCCATGGTGAGGAGGATGCGATAGTGTGCTGCTTTGACCCCTGTCATGATCCTGGCCAGATGGGCACAAAAAGGCTCTGCCCAGTGAGATCACCCTGCATGAGAAATTGAGGTGACCCAAGATAGACTGGATTTCTTTTAGGGTGGCCTGTATTTTGGCGTGCAAGGCCTGGAGCTTGTCCTCGGGCAAGCGGAAGACACCAGCCACCAAATCCAGCTGTTGTCCTGTATTAACTCTCCCCACCTGGTCAATGAAGGCCAACAGAGTTCAGGTTAAACCCACCAAGGCATAATCTCTCACTGCTGTCGGGGGTGCTGGTGAGGGAGAGGCTGCCTACAGGGGTGAGGTGCGCAAGTGCTTTGGCCTGGGGGCCAAGTCCAACCAGGACTTTCTAGGCTGGCCAACCTGTCCCCTTGTGGTGGGTAGGGAGATGCAGCCCACTCTTTGTGCCCTCGAGTGGCTTGGGTGACCCACCTGGGATTCCTCCAGCACCTGGGGGGAGAGGTTTGCCTGGGCAGGAGCTCTGTCGGGCAACCTGTGGCGGGCTGCCTCAGGTGCTGGCTTCTGTCCCAGCCACTGCTGTTGCTGCTACCACTGCTGCACTGGCTGCGTGAGGGCTGAGCTGGGTACTGCTGCTCCAGCTCAGCTGCTCCGCTTGCCTCTGGTCTGGGGCTTATATCGTGCTCAGCTCTCACTCTCTGTGTGCACCTGTTCTCCATGAAAGCCAGGTTGGAATGGCGCTGTCCCCATGTGGCCTTAAATAGGCCCATTTCACCAATCAGGAGCTGGGAGGGGCAGAAGATCCATCCCTTCCATCCCCTCCACCAATCACAGGCTCCGTTTGCCTGTACCCACCAGGAAATGTGGTCCAGCACCAGGACAGGACGTACTGCCCTCCCAGTCCCAATTGGCCAATCCCAGCCTGGCTAGGTTGGCACATCGCCTGCTGGAGCTCTGCTGGGACTGGGACTCCCATAGCCAGCAGCTCCCCCCCCCCCCAATTGTTACAAGGCCAGCCTGGTAAGTATCAATGTAAGGATAACAATTGGGGTGAGGGACAGTATGTCACAAATTGAAAAATGAAAAAGATTCATTTTGGGGGAGGGCTTGGGAGCAAATATCATACATACTTTTCCAAGCACAGAGAGGTAAAAAGATGTCTCTGAGGTAAGGATATTGATATTCACCTATTTTGAGTGAGGATGGAGTATTTCCAGTTTTCTCCCTTATGTTGAGAAAATGAATATTTCTACCCTGTTCTCACCCAGTAATAATACATCATGGAATGTTTTGGGAAATTATTCTCATAAAAATGCACTTTTTCTGGTGAGAATTGTGAATGTCTAGCACAATCAACCCCACACTATTTCCAGATAACTATGTATGTTTTGTGCAAAATTGCCAGGTTTTTGTCTGTACAACAACCAACAATCTTCCACAACAAAAACCATGTGAGTATTGTTGGGATGGAGTCCCAAGGGAAAAATGTACAATGTGGGATGACATAGAAGTGACCAGGCAACAAAGGGTCACAGGCAGCCATGATGACTAAGCACTTACCACCAGGTGCTGAGTCAGGGTAAGTGACATTGGCAGATGGTTACCTGGGGCTGTTAAGCACTGCAGAAAGGCTGCAAAACTGCAAAGTCACTAGGTTGAGTAACAGGTGTTAAAAGGAAGAGGCAGGGCCAGAAGGCCACATAGAGCCCTGGCTATATAAGGGAGTTGCCTCAGGACACTGTGTGGTGAAGGTGGTTGTTGTGGTTGGTGTATCGTGGTTGGTGTACATTTGTATTATAGCCTTGTACATAGATGAACCAAGATTAAAAGCCTCATCTGAGAGACGCCTGTCTGAAATGTCTCTGTACTCTATCTGGAAGGGGAGAGGTGCTTCTCCAGCACACAAGCTTCTCCCTGCATCCCAGAAGGTGGTGACTCTGGTGCCACACATTGACATGGAACATCACACGCTGCATAACCATGCTAACAGCTATAATCTTTTTGTGCAAGTTCACTGGGTTGTTTAAAAAATTGTGTAAGATTTTAGTTGTGCAAGACTGTTTAGCAAAAAGCACATGGGGACACATGGGGCTGTTTAGACATAGTGCCCCCCCAAACCCAAACACATGGAGCTGTCTAGACATAGTGCCCCCCCCCCAACCCAAACAAATGTAGTTTTGCACAGAACATTCTCTGGAAACACTTTGAAATAGGTGACTATCCCATAAAAACCATGCACATCTCATCCAACCTATTACTCTTCCTGACCATGTTTCCGAGTGTCAAGAAAGCCATTTGGAGACCAAATAACAGCAAATATGTTTTCCTTCCTAACTTGAAGTGGTAATTTTCTGGGTAAAGTATAAAACTGGGCAGAAATTTATACAATGAAATTCAATAGACAGAAATGAAAAAATCTACACTTAGGCCACAAAAATCAAATGCACAGATATAGGATAGGGAATACTTGGCTCAGCACTACTACATGTGCAAAGGATCTTGGGATCATTCTTGATTATAAATTGAGCATTAGCCAGCAGTGTGATACTGCAGTAAAGAAGGCAAATACTATCTTGCCCTCCATTCATTTCCAAGTCAAAGGAAGTAATAGTTCCCCATATATTTTGTGCTGGTCTCATCTGGAGTACTCCATTCTGTTTTGGGTGCCTTGCATTTAAAACTATATATATAGGCAAGTTGGAACAGGTTCAGAGAAGGGGAACAAGGATGATAAGAGGTATGGAAAACAAATAATATGAGAAAAGGTTCAGAGATCTGGGCGTGAGGAGAAAACTATGGGGTAATATGACTGTATTAGTTAATTATCTAAAGGAGATTATTTAATAGGGCAGGGTGTAAGCTTGTTCTCTACTGCCCCAGAGGGCAGGACCAAGTCTGATGTTTTTAAGTTATGGAAGGGTAGGTTTTAATTGGACATTAGAAGGAACTTCTTGACAATGAGAAGATTTTGGTAACGGAACCACTTGCCTAAAGAGGTGGTGGGATCCCCTTCTCTGTATGTTTTCAAAAAGAGGCTGGACAGCTACCTTCTGGGGATGCTCTCACTGGAGATCCTACACTGACCAGGGGGCTGTACCTGTTGGCCCATAGTGTCCCTTCAAACTCTATGATTTGATGAACAATTTAACATATTTAGATGACACCTTACTATTAGCAGAAAATAGCAAAGATTTGAAGAAAGTCAAGGATAAAAGTGCAAAGGCAGGGTTACGGCTGATCATAGTTGGTTTACAGAACTTCAAAGCAGATGATGAAGACACTGAAATAGTTAAAGATTTTCTATATCCTGGCTCAGTCATGAATCAGAAAGGACATTGTAGTCAAGAAGTCAAACAACTAAGCCTTGAAAGGAACTATTCAAAATCTTCAAATGTGACTATAAAGGACTAGATTATGAACTAGACTATGTAGGAACTAAAGAAGATCCTCAATTGTAAATATATACCAGTCATTGATACTTTATTATCTAAGCCCTCCCCAACAAATCCCCTGTGAATCCCTACAATCAGGACCTTGGCCTATGCCAGAATCAGGCTGGTTTGGTGTTTGGTATGAAAGGATGTGTTTTTAAAAATCTAGTCGCAACACAGAGAACAGAGTAGGTTCCCTGGGTAACTTGAGCTGGCAAGGCTTTGTAAGTGACCAATGATCCATCAGTTCTCTCATCCACCTCAACTAACAGATTACTCTGACAGATATTAATTTGTTGAAAAGAAGTTGAATCTAATAATCCTACTAGAAATTGAGCATTCCTATTCTGCACCAAAGGATGGAGAAGGTCAAAAGGCAGTTTTGAAAGCAAACCACAAACTAAATAAACATCTTGGTCATTTTTAAAACATCAATGAAATAATTTGCTTCTTAGATTCCTTTTAATTAACTTGGTTGTACAAATAGAGACAATGGGTCTGGCTTCCATAATACCAGCAGAATAATTTTGAGTGCATGCTAGAAATCATTATAAGGTTAAAGCCTACCAGCAAATTAAAAATGAAACAAAAAGCTCCTTTTTATAGAAATGTACTACACTGAAGCAGCCTTCATTTTTAAAATTTATTTTGTTAATCTTTCCAGTCAATATCTCATTATACCATTATTACTTTTTCCAGAACTACTCTTTAAAAACAAAATCTGAAAAGAAAATTGAATGAATATGAAAACACTAAAATATACAACTCCCCCCATTGAAGTTTGTGTGTGATTTCATGGATTATAAAAAGAAGTTTACAGATACTGTCCCTTTGAAAACTGCAATAAATACAGATATTCCAAAATGATGAAAGTTTTATACAGTAGCCAAGTTTTAACAAGATTGCTCCCTGTGTCTGTGGATGATGGAAGAAAGCAGCTAATGCTATTGTTACTGTGGTTATTCCTAGTTTGAAAAGAGACAGACCATTAACATTTTGGAAATCATAAAACTCAGCATGGGACACAACTCCTATTTGTCTGGAATGATCATATGCAACATCAGACTATAATTCCACATTGTGTGCTGTGGAACGCATCAGAAAACAAATTAATTTTCTACTATTTAGATCAGCAAAGTACCCATGCTACAAACAAATTCTGCCATACAGAAGTGTCACAGTCAGCTTGTAAAAGCACCAAGTCTCATATTCCCTACAATGTTGATTCCCAGAGATCAGCTATTGTTAGGTTTGTGCATCTCAAAACACTTAGCTTTAGGCTCCTAAGACATGTGTTGCAAAAACTGGACCATCAGAATCAATTCCTCAATTCAAGCAACATGGATGGTCTTGGCAACACAACCTCTGGGTTGAAACTGCTGGTGGTGAATCCAAAGAAGTAAATAAGAAGACAGCCGCCATTCAAGACTTGATTCTGGACGAGCATGCCGACCTGGTGTGTATCACAGAAACCTGGTTGAATAAGGCTTCAAGAGGCAGTAATCTCTCAGTTTTTCCCACCAGGGTTCTCTGTGCAACAGCAGGTGATGCCTAGGAGTGGGAAGGTGGAGTGGCAGTAGTTTATTGAAATTCCATCCCCCTGACCATGTTCCTTATCATACAGCTTTCTGGGTTTGTGTGTGTTTACCTAATGCTGGCTGGGCAAGGCAGGTTAAAGTGTCTGTTGGTGTAATGAGCTCCTTGCTGCTCAACAGTCTGCCTTCTTGAACTAGTCAAGAGTGATCTCAGGGTTAGTGATGAAATCTTCCCAGCTTGTAGTGCTGGGGGATTTCAACACCCACTCTGTCCCATGGGAACGATTCAGGACTTCATGTCTGCCATGACAGCCATGGGTCTATCCCAAATGGTACCTGGCTCTATTCAAGTAGCTGGGCACACTCTGGACTTTGTTTTCTGTAGTGGATGGGAAGAATGTGTTCTGGGAGTGTCTGGGAATGTGATTTGGAAGTGGAGGAAGTGTCTAAGGTTCTGTGGTCATGTACAGATCACCACCTGGTAGGGTTCAGATTTACTGGGACTCAGAACCTCTGCAGTGGTGGGGGACCCATTAAGATGGTCCAGCAGATTTCAGACCATGGGCTAGTTCATAAGGAAGAATGTAATCCTTCAGATTACCTGGACTAGAACCATGTAGGGTTTTAAAGGTCATAATCAGGACTTTTAATTTTGCCTGAAAACAGACCCTTATTGCAACAGCTCCACTGACCATCAGTCTGTTTCCAGGGATCTGCTGGGGAGACCCTTCTCTCTGTCCCACCACCCTCATTGGTACACATTCATTTTCTCTCCACTGGGAACAAGGCCCTCCCCTTGTTCCCAGTGGAAAGAAAATGAATGTGTACCAATGAGGGTGGTGGGAGGGCCTTCTTACTGGCCTCTTCTAGGCTCTGGAACTCCCTTCCCTAAGAACTTAGACTGGCACCCTCCCTATTTTATTTTCAAAAGGAAGTAAAGACTTTCTGTTCTAACATAATGAGTAACTATATAAGGCCAGTCTTACACAATGCACTGAATATTGCTAATTGTTAGGCTGGTGTGTCTATTTAATGATATGTTTGATGTATGTTTTAATCTGGTTTTAATTTTTTGATTCTTTAATCTTATTTTAACTGTTTATCTTGTGGATTTTTGATTATGTCTTTTTTAATTGTCGTAAGCCATTTGAGTCTCGCTCTCAGAAAAAGACAGGACAAAAACAACAACAATAGTAATAATAATAAGGGTGACAACTGCCCAGGTATGGGATTAATATGTTCTAACTGAAAGAAAGTGGTGCTACTTCAGATATTTCAATAGCAAACTATTCATTTAAGACTGTGGCCAATGGAGAGAGGGAAAATTTTAAGTTCCAAAGAGAGCTTCAAGTTTCTGCTTTCATTGATCAATGAACAGCAATTATAATTGATCCCTCTCCAGGAGCATTGCCATCTTTCTTTTTGACATATTCATTTGCTCTCTATCCACTACCAGCAAGGCACCTTTTACCATGTGCTAATGATCAGGCAAAGAGATGTAGTGACGAGAAAACCTGCACCTACTTCATTTCTTCATCTTGTGAGGGAAGTCACTAAAAAAAAGTTAACTCTACCAAGTTAGCATGCCTAGTTTGTAGCAACAAAATGATGGATAAATGTTTTAACTACTCAACAAACCAGTTCACAGTAGATCAATATAATAAGTACTTATTTTTATACTTTATCGCAGAGGGAACTATTTTTTTTTTAAAGTTTACTGTCAATGAAAATGAAATAATAGGCTTTGGAACAACAACTTCATATTTTGGTAGCAGTTCAGAGTTTTCAGGAAGGAAAAGCTACACATCATTGTTCTTGGCTATGTATTTTAAAATTTATTTTATTTATCAAGGCATTCATCTGGCTCTGAAATGTTAATTGCTTTTGGGAAATGTAATCTGCAAATAAATTAGCTGTTTCAGTTTTCTTGTTCCTCCATTTTTATTGTTCTTCCCTAGACTGGAGAAATTTGTTCTGAGCTCCAAGAAAGGTTTACTTCACAGCATGGTATAATCTTATGAAATACTAAATGCATTTGTCTTCTTTCAGGCTCTTTCCTTGGGGAAAAAAGGGTCTTTGCCCAAATTTTAAAACATCTTATAGCATGTAATCATGTTGACACACACACACTATAGTCAATACTATAAATAATTTACTGGGAAACCTCAAGACTTGTTCCCGCCACTTAATTAATGAATTAAAGTAAAAATGTGCCATTTGGAAATATTCATTTTTATTTCTTCACACTTTTATCACTTTACTTACTAAAATATATTTTACATTTTAAAAAAAAATCACTTTTCCTTGTCCTTCCAGTACTCAAGTAGGAACAGGGATGGGATCAGAGGTTTGTTACTGCTGCTGTTGTTTCATTAAAGTTTGTTTCTCTTAAAAGGGGCTTTAAAGTTTAAATGATTAACAAAACAGCCACAGTGGGTCCTTGGTTTTTGCTGGGGTTTGGTTCCAGAACCCCCATGGATACCAAAATCTGTGAATGCTCAAATCCATTATATATAATAACATAATAAAATGGTGTCCCTTATACAAAATTGCAAAATCAAGGTTTTCTTTCTGGATTTTAAAAAATATTTCCAAGCCATGGATGGCTGAACCCATGGATGCAGAATCCATGGATATGGAGGGCTGAGTGTATTTATTGGTTAACTGTACAACCAGCCCAGAGATGAGAGGGAGGGAGAAAGGGATGAAAAATGTTACAATGAGACTACATGATGGATTTGCATTGGCTTCTGAAAAGGAGAGAGCAAAGGGCCCTTGCAAGTGGAATTGAAAAGCAGGATGAGAGAAAGAGTTTGCTGGATACTTGCTAGCTCATTTTCTCCAAGAGAGAATAGATTTTTGGGCTAAGGTGCTCAGAAAAGACACAGAAAATGGTGGTAGAATATTATTCTCCAGCAACAGAGCACAGTAATTCGCTCACACTGACTTAATCCAGGAATTACAAATGCATGGTCTTAACCAGGGGTAGGCAACTTTTACCTACCTGGGGCTGGTCTGCTGGTCCGGAGCTCTTCTGCGGGCTGAGGGGGGGGGAATGGCACCATGCACACATGCTCACTTGCGCATGCGCAGTACACCGGAAGTACTGTGCAAGCTCGCGCATGCATGCACAGTACTTCCAGCATATTGCGCATGTGCGAGTGAGTCACAGCCGCCATTTTGTTTTCTGCGGGGTGCCCCCAGGAGGGCTCCCTCCACCGCACCGGGCCTCGGAGAGGCCCAGCGCAGCCGCGGGGGTGCCCCAGGAGGGCTCCCTCAACCGCACCAGGCCTCGGAGAGGCCCAGCGCAGCTGCGGGGGTCCCCCAGGAGGGCTCCCTCGACCGCACCAGGCCTCAGAGAGGCCTGGCGTGGCCGCAGGGGTCCTCCGGGGTGCTATTTTGTGTTCCAAAATGTCACCTGAAGTCTCACGTGACTTTTCTCATCACAGGGCAGGACAGGAAAGATCGCGCAAGACTCCAGGCGCCATTTTTGAACACAAAATGGTGCCCTGGAGGACCCCCGTGGCCGCAAAATAGGCAGCGGCGGCAGGACCGGGTAGGGGCTGGTCAGAAGGCCTCGGCAGGCCGGGTGCGGCCCACGGGCCGTAGGTTGCCGACCCCTGGTCTTAACAATAAAGAAGAAGGAGTTTTTAAAGTGTCATATGACATTATTTACCATAGGAAATGAAGACACAATCAAGATAAGTTTCAAAATCCTCATGCAAAACAAAATAAAACTATATACCTGTTGTTGTTGTTGTGTGCCTTTAAGTCATTTCCAATTTATGGCAAAAATGAAGTTTTCTAGAGCTGAGAGGGTGTCAGTTGCCACGATTCAGGCATGGGCTGGAGACGCAAGTGACCGAGAGAAAATTGATTTTATTGCACTTGAAAAAGTTGGTAAGCTGTCCCCATGCCGTCGCTCAACCACAACCCATCCCCGAGCTGCACTGAGCTGGCCAATTCTGCTCAGCTGGAAAGCTTCGACTCTTGCAAAATCGGCCAGCTCAGCATGGCTCGGGGATGGGTTGTGGTTGAGCAACGGCATGGGGATGGCTTGCCAACTGTAAGTGTGATAAAATCCATTTTCCCTCGGTTACATGTGTCCCCAGCCCATGCCCAGATCATTAACAAAAGTGAGCGTGATAAACTCCTTAATTTAGCAAAACTGAAGCTGTTTACAAAAGCATTTAAAAATATTTAGCATTATTGGGAAATAGATGAATAGAAATATTACAGTTAAATACAAGGCTAAAAGAAGAAAACAACATCTCTGTGCAGGGTGGAGGATTGGATCTTTAAAAATCAAACTGTCAAGCTTTTCAAACATTGCCTGTTCAAATTCCCTTTAGATGTATTATATTTAACACAGGAATGGGCAACTGCAAACAACGCAGAGGTCATTTGGCTTTCCTGAACTTGTCTGGAGGGCTGCAGCAGCAAATTCCAGGGCACCCTAAGCAATGTGATACGCATCCAGCCACCACTGTATTCAATTTTGGGCCGATTTTTTTTAACTTTTTGGGTTCTGTTTTGGGAAGGACTGGATGTCTGGGAAGGTTAGGCGAGCAAACTGTTGTCATTTTGGATGGTTTTCAGATATTTGGGGTAATTTGGGAGCAAAAAACCCCCCAAAAAACCCTCCCAAATCAGCCTGAATCTTTTTTTTTAAAATACTGGGGGAACCTGGGAACTTATGGAGAGGTCCTGTGGGCCACATTTGGATTTTCAAGGGCTACATGTGGCCTAGGAGGCACATTTTGCCCACCCTTGATTTAAGACATCTTGAGATGCAGACTGTCTTGGTCTCTGCTGATTCCATAATGTATTAACTATCCAGGTCTTAGAATTTGTTTAATAGAATAATGTGCTGTGTTTAATACAATCCAGTCCTCAAATATGGCAGTTATGATGTTCTCCATGTTTTTGTTTGCAAAATCCATGTTTCAGTCCATGTCCAAGTTATCATCAGAGCATCAGTTCTCAGAATCTTCCAGCCAGAACTGCAGCACATTGGAGAATTGTGCTGAATAGTGTAATGGGGCACAGTAGGAGATTAGTAGCACTCCCTTTAGAAGAAATAGTTTTAAAACATATTAAGGAATGAACTTTGCATGACTAGCATCCTCTTTTGTCAATTACATTCACAAATGGAATATCCTGTTATACAACCCCCAGTGCTCCATATTCAACACACTTCACTTTTAAAAAAACCCTGGCTGCTATATCATATGCTGAACAACTTGTCAATGCTACTCCAGTGCACACAACTAAGAACATTTTAGTCTAGTCTGACTAAAAGTGTGTAATTCACACTTCAATGATAGTGCCAGGGAAGGCTGCATTTCCTTGTCTAAGTGTCTATGGAATTTCAATCTACAGTGCTATGTACAAACAAATCAGTAGGCTCTTGGGAAGTTTACAAACTCAGTCAAAGTCATGTTGAGGAGCAATTTAAAGGGTTGTTTTTCATCTAGTAGATGAAAGAAATGAGCACCTTCAAATGTGAATTCACTGATCAACATCTTCTAAAATAGTAGAAATGATATTTGTGCCTTATTTCTTTATAGAAGAAACTATTTCTATAAATTGTCATACTGGTAGCCAGTTAACTATTATTCAGTTGCAGTCATGAATTCAGAGGCTGTAGCTCTGACATTTGAGAGAGCACACAAATACAAATGCAGTGCATACGGTGGTTTGGATCCTGATTTAGTTATACTTAGAGAAGGCCCATTGAAATCAATGAGATTTCAAATCAACTGAAATCAGGGGAATTTACATTAGTCACGAAACTCACTTGAATCCATTGGTTTTAACTGGTCTACTCAAAATATGAATAAGGCTAGATCCAACCCTTCTCCATCAAAATTATCTTCTATGGTTTGTGAGTTATATAGTCAAGAGTTTATCTTTATGTTATTTATATAGTGAACTGATAGTAAACACAGGGCCATATTTGAGAGCCTCTCTTTACCTATTAAACAAACTAGTACATTGACATTGAAATCTTCTACATACTTACCTAGGAATGAAGACTTAATTCTGAACAGAGATGCAAAGGTTTCCTTTCATTTTCTGCCTTAGCTAGGCTTTATCCTTAACATATGAAATAAGCACTTTTTTCACTATGGCTCATGTTAGCCCAATGTATTCAGTTCCTCACTGATACAATGTTCATAGCCTTTTGGCCCATTTGTCAGATCAATAGCTATAATACTCATCATAAGTATTGTGACCAGTACACTTCCCAACTATTTCCTCCCTTCTTGTTTACCTTCAAGTAACTTCTGACTTATGGCGACCCTAAGGCGAACCATTGTGGGCTTTCTTGGCAAGTTTCTTGGGAGGGAAGGGGTTGCCATTGCCACTGTCATTCTCTGAGGCTGAGAGAGTATGACTTGCCCAAGGTCAGTCAGTGGATTTACATGGCAAGCCGGGATTTTAACTTTGGACTCCAGAGTCACAGTCCAACATTCAAATGACTATACCACACTAGCTCTCACCTCCCTACCCCCAAATCAGGGCCTGATTTTTCATTGTATAGCATGGAAACCTTGACCAATTTTGAATATTTCTGTAAGCAGTGTAACAGGTGTGCAATTAAAGGAACATGTTTAAGATAATAATGTTATAAAATCAAAGCTGAACACATTTAAGTGAAATTCACATGCATTTTCTGTTTCAGTTCTGAAATACCATATCTGAATCTGTTCTCAGTGAGTTGGAAACCAACGACATTTGTCAACATAGACATAGTCATAATGCTTTAACAGAATGTACAGTAAGTCTCATTCTGTACACTGCTAGAGATATTTCCTGACAATTAAATTCAATTCCGCATAAATCTCTTATACAGCAGGAGGTCATGAAATACTCATAAAACCAGACTTTAAGTCACAGTTATTTTTCTTATGAAAAAAGAGGGGGGAGAGAGAGGTTTCTTTGGCATTTCTCTGGTTCTATAAATGTTACATTCATTCCCAACACCTCTTAAAATAATAATATGCAAATAGGCATGACAGTTAAAGAAGGTTTTAAAATAAGGATACTTATGAATGTTTAAAATGTCAGTCTTCATGCCAGAAAGAGAGAGTGCTCATGAAGTTCAATTCAATTAAGTTGTCCGTTCCCAGCTTACCAACCCAAAAAGGATTAACTTGCCTAAGCAAGTTAATTCTGCCCAACATTTTTAATGTGGATTTTGCACAGGTTTTGCTTTCATGCCAATAAAAGAGAGTGTCACTGAAACAAATACTGGCTTACAATCTGCTGTGGTGCTTATGAAATGAGCAGCTTACAAGAAATGTTTGAGGATGTAACATACACAAAGTGAACTCCAAGGCTCTTCTTTTCCCATGCTGAGCCGTGACTGTGTTGCATATCGTAACTGGAAAATGGGCCACTAAAGGCTAAATCTAGTTGTTACTCCCTAATATACCCAATGAATCAATGGAATTTATATACATATAGATTTACCAAGTCCCCATTGATCCAGCTGGGACTGCTCTACTCTAGTTGGGACTAATCACCGGATTCAAGTCAAAGACCCAAGTGATAATCAAGTAACAAGTAACAACTACAGTTCGAGACCACTTTAACTACCCTGCCTCAGTGTTAAGGAATTCTGGGAATTGTAGTTTATTGTGGCAATAGAGCTCTCTGACAGAGAAGGCTGAATGTCTCACAGAACTACAGTTCCTAGAATTCCTTAGCACTGAGCCAGGGCAGTTAAAGCGGTCTCAAACTGGATTACTTCTGCAGTGTATTTTGGACCTAACAGATTGCATACTTAAAGAAGACTCTCCCACCTTGCACTGAGAAAGAGTTGGGGGTTCATTCTTCAGCTCTTCGTAAAGCTGCTCTTTTCATGTCAGGGAGAAATTTAATGGTGTCTGAGGAAGAAATCATGGTTGTCATATAGGGAGTACACATATACTTTCCACGAATATTGTGTCAAGCTCAGCAAGTTTTTGAAACACTGAAAAAATCCTCCCAATCCTATTTAACTAGGCATTGCAGTGGGATGAGTGTATAGACCAGGGACACAACTTCTATCATGTCATTTATAACATTATTTAAAATATCTATTTACTTGATTTTATGCCAGAACATAGACCCAAGGTGACCTGCAACATGATTTTAAAAACTAGAGGGTTTGGGTTTTTTTTAAAGACAGCATTCTATCTACCCTGGGTTAGAATCCCTCTTTTCTTTTTACATGCCTATAAAAATCATCCTATTTGTGCAATATAGGAGATTAACACAGCAGCAAAAAAGATGGGAACATAGTGGGATGCTCTTATTAATACTGCACAATTTGGCAAAGATTATCACACGACATCAAGCATTTTCCTTGAATAAAGAGCGGTGATAGAATTCCTCATTATTCACAGGATAATCGTGGGATAATCGCAACGTCATGTGATAATCTTTGCCAAATCATGCAATATTGATGGGAGCATCCCACTATGCTCCTGTCTGTTTTGCCAGTGTGATAATCTCCATAGGCTGCATCTTCACTGCAGAAATAATGCTGTTTGACACTGCTTTAACTGTCATGGCTCAATGCTATGAAATTCTGGGATTTCTAGTTTTGTGAGATATTTAGCCTTCTATGTCAGAGAACTCTAGTGCCACAGCAAACTACAAATACCAGAATCCCATAGCATTGAGCCATGACAGTTAAAGTGGTGTCAAACTGCACTATTTCTGTCATGCAGATGCAGCCATAGCCATAAGAGGAGCCTGAGCAGCTGTGAGTGACCAAACTGAACTGATAGATTTGGTCTTAACAGGCTGGTGAAAATCAAGTTAAATATTTTTTGAAAAAGTGTCTTAATCAGCTGTCACTTTTTCAGTTGTCATCTGAAACTACTTGTTTGCATGCACTTTGAGTTTCCATTTTCCGGCTGTGAAGTGAGGTGGCTTGCCAGGCCATGGCTAGCCACACTGCTGATGAAGCAGATTGACCCATTTTCACCAAAAAGTACAGAAGAGAAGAAACGCCTCACCCTCACCCTATATTTCAGCCTACATAAGTCCCCCCCAGCTGTTTGTGAGGAATGAAAAGTATACATGGTATAAAAAGATGATGCATTTCCAGGTGAAGACTGAATATATTCAAGGTTCAAACTATGAGTCTTGCCACCTTCCCACCATCCTCCTTCCCCTCTTCACCCAAATCAGAAATTGGAGTCTCTGCCTTGCAACAAACAGAAAACCAGCATTAAACAGAATATCATTGAAATGTATCAGGAACAAAAAAGAATGCCTTAGAGGTCTCTTTCTTCAGAGGAAGCATTTACATGTAGAGTGCAAGAGCAATCAACTTCACTGCTAATACAAAAACAGGAATCCAATGCCAATTTCATAGTAAATCAAGCCAATATTCAAATTCCAAAACTGCTGAGCAGATTGTTTCGAGCAAGAGTACAGGTCCATAACAAGGACTACAGTAAATCCATAAATATATTAGATGTCGTGGAAACACCTAATTACTGATACATACACAAAAGTTGAAACAGTCAATGAAAACTATAAGAGAAACAGAAAATCAATATGCACTTCATCTTTCAGTTTTACCTTTATGCACAGACCTGAAATATAGCTTTTGAGTTTCTGAGCTTCAGTGACTCCTACTCAATTAATTCAGAGGCAAATTAATAATGCTTACATTGGCACAACCCTAATGAAATATTCTTTGTGCTACAAAGACACAACTAAATAGTTACAGCAGGATTGTTGTAATAGTTACAGCATAGTTGTGGAAATATTTTATAAAAAAACACACCTATGCACATTTTCACATTCAAAGATAGACTGCTGTGTATGTAAACCTAGACCACAATTTAGCACAGGGATAGGCAACCTATTTGAGCCGGGGGCCGGGTTGCTGTCCCTTAGACAATTGGGGGGCCGAAGCACCATAAATAAATAAATAAATAAATAAATAAATAAAATAATTTTAAAAATTTAAAAAATATGCATGCACACTCTCTCAGCCCCAGAAAAGCCATGGCAAAACTTCTGTGCAGATTTTGCCAAGAAAACCCCAAGAACAAGTAATAACAACAATAATCAATATCATCATGGTGGCGGCAGTGGTGGCAGGACCGGCCTGGAGCCGGTCCAAAGGCCTCGGGGGGGCGCATCCAGCCCCCGGGCCTTAGGTTGCCTACCCCCGATTTAGCATTTTCAGAACAAGATGCAGGGACCTTCAGCCTCACATGTTCCCCACTTCCTCTTCTGGTAGAGGTCTGAAAAATATAAAAGCCTCCCTGCTGAAACTTCTCATGTTTTCTGAATCTAAATGAACTGTGGTAATTTTTTCTGGTTTCTGGAAACAGGCCAACTTCAAACCAAAGTTTAGGAAACTGGTTACTAATATAGTTAAAATAAATCACATTTTAAGATTTAGACTGCATGTTAGAGTGTGATCAATCTAAATGGGATGTGGAAGCTCCCAGGGTTTATTTTGTTTTGATTTTTTTTTCCTTTGGCCATAACAGAAGACAGAGGCACAGGGTATATATATACCTGGAAAGATACTAGACTCATTCTAATTTCAGTACGCTGTGATTTTGCATTACAGTCAAACCAGGCTGACAGACTGATTTATGTTGATCACAGTGGTTAGAAATCACAATACTGCCCAGATCCCAGGCAGGCAGTCTAGCATAGCTCTAGTGCAGTGGTTCTCAGCATTTGTTCATCCAGATGTTTTAGAGTTCATTTCCCAGAAATAGTAGCCAGCATAGCCAATGTTCAGAAATATTAGAAGCTAAGTCCAAGATATTTGGAGGATCCAAGGTTGCAATCCACTGCTCTAGTGCATGGAATGAGCCTGATTTATAATTTCCATTTTCCTCAAAAAATGATGCTAACGGACCTTGGAAAAGTTAATTTCCGGACTGGGAGATTCTCGAAGACAACTTTTTCAAGCTCTTGCCTCTAACTCTTATAGTTATACAATAAGCAGAAGAAATGTATGGGCATTTCCTGCCTGCCAAAGAACACATATCTCTATTATGAATGGCATGTAAGAGAAGCAGTTATAGTATCATAATTCTATTGTCTAATTGTTGTTGTTGACATTGACTCATGGCAACCCCATGGATGAAATGCCTCCAAGATCCCCTGTCCTCCACTGCTCTGCTCAGGTGCTGCAGGCTCATGCCCATGGACTTTCCCACTGAATCCATCCATCTGATGTGTGGTCTTCCTCTCTTTTTACTACCCCATACTTTTCCTAGCATCATTGTCTTTTCCAATTATGCATGACATCTTATGATGTGGCCAAAGCTTCAATTTCGTCATCCTGCGTTTCAGAGAGAGTTCAGACTTGATCCATTCTAAAACCCATTTGTTTGTCCTCTTAAGTCATCTACTGTATCCTTAGCACTCTTCTCCAGCAGCACATCTCAAATAGTTTATTTTTTTCTTTTGGCTTTCTTTACTGCAAAGCTCTTACATCTGTGCATGGCAATGGTACAACAGTTTATATGATACTCACTTCGGTGTCCAAATTTATATCTTTCTACCTAGGATATATATCTAGGATGGATTCTTGTGTATCTTCTGTGGATGCTATTTTTGTTTTCTTTATGTTCAACATCAAGCCTACCTTGACACCTTCCTCCTTGACCTTCTCCAGTAATTGCACTAGGTCTTTGTTAGTTTCTGTTATTAGTATTGTGTCATCTGTGTATCTAAGGTTGTTAATGTTCCTTCTTTCAGTCTTCACTCCTACTGCTCTGAATCTAAGCCTGCTGAGTATGTGATGTTTTCTTCATACAGGTTGAATGAATAAGGTGATAGTATGCAGCCTTGTCTGGCCCCTATGCTGATTGGGAGACATTCTGTTTCTCCATATTCTGTTCTGACAGCAGCCTCTTGCCCTGAGTACAGGTTATGTATCAGGACAATCAAGTGCAGTGCCATTTCCATTTGTCTGAGAGCATTCCATAGCTTTTCATGATCTATGCAGTCTATGCTGTAGTCTATAAAGCACATGCTGATTTTCTTTTGGAATTCCCTGGTGCACTTCATTAGCCATCGTATGTTTGCAATGTGATCCCTAGTGCCTCTTCCTTTCCTCAACCCTGCTTGGACTTCTGGGATCTCTTTCCATGTATGGTTGGAGTCTATGTTGCAGAATTTTGAGCATGATTTTGCTTGCGTGAGAGATCAGTGCTATGGCCCTATAGTTGCTGCAGTCTCTTGTGTCTCCCTTTTTGTGAATGGGGATGTATATTGACCACTTCCAATCTGTTGGCCATCGCTTTGTTTTCCATATCTGTTGACATATGTTGGTTAGCACTAGAGTTGACTCTGTCAGTGTGGATTGCAGCAGCTGAATTGGAATATCATGTGTTCCTGGTGATTTGTTTTCACTATTTCTCATCGCAGTTTCCACCTCAGTTTTTAGAATTTGGGGTTAATCTTCATATGACTCTTCATTCCATTTTTCCTTCATTTTGTCGTCTATTTTGTATAATTCTTCTGTGTATTGCATCCAATGTCTTTTTATTCCTTCCTGGTCTTGAATTATGTTATTTTTATTGACATAGATCATCCCAGTCCTTGGTTTGAGTATTCCTTTGATTTCCCGGATCTTGTGAAATAGATCTCTTGTTCTTCCCTTATTGTTGTATTCTATTTCTCTGCATCCCTAGCTTTGACTTAAATTTCTCTCTGTATCTTGTGGGAAAGGTCTTTTGTTCTTCCTTTTCTGTTATCAACTCCTTTCTCTGTACTGATTGTTGTAGTAATTTTCTTTGTCCTTGCACACTAATAGTTGGACTTTAGCGTTTATAGATTTTGTTCCTGACTCTTTTCTTTTGCTTCTCATCCTTGTTTAACTGCTTGAAGCATTTCACCTGTCATCCATTGTTTTTTTTCCTTCTTTTTAGCCACAGTTATCATCTTTCTTCATCCCTCTTTGACTATGTCCCTGACTTCTGTCCATAGTTCTTCTGGTCCTTGGTCAACAAGGCTTAACAGTACAAATCTGTTTCTCAAACTTTCATTTTCCAGATCTTATTTTAGCATAGTTATTGATTTAGTATTCTTCTTCAGCATTATTCTAATCTTGGATATTAGTAGTTTGCAGTCTGCACTGCAGTTTGCACCTGGTCTTGTTTTTGTCACAAGAATGGCTTTATACATGTCTATACACTGTCTAACTATCAATATCATAATTGCTATCTCTAATAGAACATTATGACATTCCACGCCTATCATAAAGGCAGCAAGGGAGGCAAGCTATACATTTTCATATATTCTGGTGATTGAATATAGGCAGGAAAAGCATTTCTTTACAATTGAGAAAGAAAAGAAAAGAAAAGAAAAGAAAAGAAAAGAAAAGAAAGAAAGAAACAACCCAGTGAGCACTGTCCACAGTTCTCGCCTTCAAGAAGCATACAATAGTGAGATTATAGCATAAAAAATAATTAACAGAGAATAGATTAAATGAAAATTTACTGGACCAAGATTTAATTCCTGGTAATGTCCTGGGCAAAGGGGAATTAGGCTTAGAGGATACACATGTATAAATCTTGACTCTGATTCCACCTCCTGTCTGTCTATGAAAATATTTTAAGAAATCTGACTACCCTTTGAAAGTAGTAGTAGTTTTAGAGTAGATGAGTGTTCAGTCCTGTTCAGGACTGTATTACACTACTAGGTAGCTGAGGTTTGCAGGGAAGTGATCCGTTTAGCCAAAAGCAAAATAGTTTCATGCTATCAGGAGAATCAATGCCCTGTTTACATATACTACATTAACTGGACTTTGGCCAAATCCAATGCACACACCAAGCAAAAATATAAAAGGAAACATGTCGGTGTGAACTAAAAAAAGGATATGAAGAAAGACTGGAATGTTCAAAAGGCAGAATAGCCGCTATAAATGTCAAAAATAGAGAGAGATTTTTCTCTTTATGATTTCTGAGGACTTCCTATCTGTACACACATGCATAATCTCTAGCTTCAAATATTAATTGTTCACCAGAATTTCATAGCACAATACATGATCACAAATCCACTGAAGACCAGAAAAGCTTTTCTTCATATCAGGACCTTGTTCTATGTCCTGCCAGATCTAATGCATGCTAACTTTGAAGTGCATTGTTATTTTTTGTTTTTTTAGCATAGCTGACAATAAAGACAACATTATAAATTAAAATGGAAAACTAATGCAGTTTAATACAACTCATCCTAAAAATTTCCAATGCAAGCAATTAACAGTAGAAACAACAATCACTAATCAGACCTGAACAAAGAAAGAAAAAAGCAAATGAAGGCACAATAGACAGACCAACAGACAGACAGACAAATAGAGAGAGACAGACAACACACACACATATCTGAATAGTAATAGAGAAAGAATACTTTTTAGGAGAGATGTCCATAGATGTTAAAACAACACCATTATTAAAGAGAGAAACTCCAGAATATTACTCATTCATATAAAATCAATAAAACACTATGATTAAATGCATTCGTAGCCAGTGGTTCTCATGGCAGTGAAACAATAACAATTCTGGTTTTAGTTCAGACTTTAAATGAACTCTCAAAGGTGTCAGATTTAATCTCCCAAATAGTTTTAACATTTTACTCAATATAAGAGGAAGTTTGGAGTGAAACCTGGAGCTTATCCATCAAACCACTGATGTCCAGGTCACCAACCACCACTAACCAAATACAAGAAAAGAAAACATCAGGAGCCCCATTCACACTACACAATTATAGCACTATGACTCCACTTTAATGGCCATGGCAAAATCCTATGGAATCCTGCAATTTTCAGATTGGGGAGAAGTACTTAGAATTTTCAGCCAGGAAGCTATAGTGAAGTGGAACTCAATCATCAAACTACAAACCCCAGGATTATATTGGATGCAACCATGACAGCTAAATTGGCATCATAGTGCTATAACTCTTTAGTATTAAAGGGCCCCGGTATAAGTGCATAATTTTATATTTGCTAAGACTCCTTCCATGTCAAGGATTCTCCTTGGTGGATGGCTGCCAAGCAAGATGTTAACTGACATTCTGTATTTCACTGAATTCACAGTTTCAAAGATCCTGCACCATATTTTCCAATCTATCATTTAAAGCAGGGGTAGGCAACCTTTCCCCTTTAAGGGACGAGGGACTTCAGCTCCCAGAATCCCAGGAGCTATTGGCCAACATGGGACTATTGGCCAACATTGATGAGGCTTCTGGGAGCTGAAGTCCCTCGGCCCTTAAAGGGGAAATGTTGCCTACCCCTGATTTAAAGTCTGCCAACATCTCTTTCAGAAGGAAACTATTACCTACCCTGGACAGAGTCAACGTCCCTTGTTTGCATGTTCTACAACGGACACGGAGCTTCCCAGGTTTCACTGCTTGGCAGAAACTTTTACAGAAAACATAAAAACTGTTGTATGACGAATCCCCTGTTTGGGAAAAAAAATACAAGGCAAACCATTACAATGACATGACACCAAATTTGGACTGTGTGAGAGAGACAGGGGAGAGGGAGAGAAACAGGAATTCTGAAACAGACTGAAGAGCACATTAAAGAGCAAGACATTTCTCACATTTTGCTATAAAAATGGATACTATTGATAGTAACTTAGTGTAACTTACTGTGGCATCCTCTCCCGTGTTGTTCTTACTGTTGTTATATGCCTTGAAGTTATTTCTGACTTATGACAACCCTAAGGCAAACTAAGGGGGGAAGCAGACGAGAGCTTCCCAGACGCCGCCAGACGGAGCGCCGCAGGACCGCAGCCTCCGCACCGCGGCGCTCCTGCGGCGTCCCTAAAAGGAGCTCCAAATTGGCGCTACTTTTAGAAGTCAGGGAAAGTGCGCCCTAAATGCGTAGGGCGCATTTTCCCTGACTTTTCCACCGCAGCGCGTGCGGTCGCTGCGGTGGGAGGTTGTCCCCGGAGGGCCGGCGGCTCCGAGGACGACCTCGGGAAGAGGAAGGGGCGCCGCGCGTGCGGCTGCCCCTCCTCTTCCCTGCCTTGGAGACGGCTCAATAAGCCGTCTGCCGAGGCCCTAACATGGGTTTTCATGACAAGGTTTGCTCAGAGGAGGCTTGCCCTTGCCTTCCTTTGAGGCTGAGAGAGTGTGAATTGTCCAAGGTCACCCAGTGGGTTTCCATGGCTGAATGGAGATCCAAATCCTCATCTCTAGTGCTCAAACTACTATACCATGCTGGCCCTCACCCCCCCATAGGAGAACATTAAATCTTGCTCTTGGAAGTGAATAACCCATACTAGGATCTATGCTCCAGGAGGTTTCAGTGGTTGCTTCAGTCAGGGCTTTCTACCCCTCAGCAATTTAACACTGGGTCCTGTCCAAGGAAGGCCTTGGCAAAAGCACCTTTACATCACATCCCCTTGTGAGTCTCTGACCTTTTTTTTTTTTCCATCTAAGGGCCTTTGCAGACTGCCAGAAATAGTGCAAATTGAGTCCACTTTAAGGGTTAGTGTTAGTGCTAGGGAATCATGGGAATTGTTGTTGTTGTTTTCTGAGACATTGAGCCTTCTCTGTCAGAGAGCTCTGGTGCCACAATAAAATACAGTTCCCATGATTCCCTAACCCTAACCCTTAAAGTGGACTCAATTTGCACTATTTCTAGCAGTCTGCAAAGGCCCATAGGCACAGAATCCCTGCAGCAAACTTTTGCTCAAGGCTCTAACATTCCAAGCCTCTAAAATACAACTCCACCTAATGGCTGACCAAGCCCATTACCTCTGGATTCACTGGACACAAGAACCCCTGGGGCTTCTCTGTTGGCTGGGCTACCTATCCTGTAGTTGCTTCTCCCACAGTAATCACAGGAAGGACTCACTCAACATGGCAAATTTGCTTGCAAACCCAGGGTGGTTTCTTCAGCTTGTTTCTCCCTCCCTTTTAACTCATTCTCCTGGCCAGCTGTTCCAAAGTAGAGTATTACAGCCACATTCTTTCCAAGCTGTTGCAGATTACCCAGCTGAGGCCAATAGACAAGTGAGTTGCCTTCCCTCTTTCTTTAGCACTGCCCCCTCCTTTTCTGCACTTCCTGACTGATATAGGGTGCATCTACACTGTAGAAATAATGCAGTTTGATACTGCTTTAACCGTCATGGCTCCATCCTATGGAATCCTGGGCTTTATAGTTTGTTGTAGCACCAGAGCACTTTGACAGAGAAGGCTAAACCTTATAAAATTACAAATCCCAGAATTCCATAGGATGGAGCTATAGCATTAAAAGCAGTTCACCCCCTCATGCAGCACTCGGGCCTCGAATTTCCAACCTTCCAATCATTAGAATTGGCATCGTAACCACTAAGCCGCCACATCTCCCCCTCCTTCTACAGTGTAGATGCACTCATAGAAGGTTTTTTAAAATCCTTCCAGGATCCCTTGGATGGATCAGCAAACTCTATCCTAGTGACTCTCTCCAGATTCTTACATTTATACACAAAATAACAACATACAAGGCGTATGGATTACTTCAGAAAATACCAGTACATGAGGAAATACCCGTATATTTACCTAATGGCCATTTGTACTAAATAAAAATGTATGCTGTTATTTTGTGTATTTTTATTTAGTACATATGGCCATTAGGTAAATATACGGGTATTTTCTCATGTAATCCGTACCCCTTTTGCAGTAAGCTCATTAAAGATGTAAAGCTTATTCAATAAAATGCTCATTTTTCATAACAATGGGTGGCTCAACATCAGGGATGTAAATCCTCATTTATTTCCTTCCCACATATAAGAATAAAAACTTCAGCAATATCCTTCCTGTTGTGCTTCTCAATGTTTGGCAATTCACTAGGGAGAATTCATTGGTGGGAAAATACACTTGGAATTCCAGTGTTTTGGGGCAGCAAACATGTTTTCTGTGCAAAAACAACATTTCCACTGATGACTCTGTGTATTTTGTACAATACATAGTTACTGTAAAGGCAAGTAAATATTTTTGTGCAATCAAATTTTCTCCCAAGAAGTCCTAAGTGTGAAAAATTTCACAGTTCTTATAACGTTTCCTCTTGTGTATCAAGACAACCTTTTTCCATTAAGATATGCATGTTAACAAATGTTTTGCACATCTCTACTCAGTTCAATGAGAACCCTGACAAAAACCAGAAACTGCAATGAGGTTTTTCCCCCCCTCCTTTATGGAAATAAAATAACAAGTGCCTTTTGGGGTGGGGTCTTCCAGCTATTTGGCCAAAGGCTGCTGAATAAAACTATTCTCTTTATCTTTTGTTAAGCAAACCACACAGAGATAGCAAGCATAGATGCTTAGTGGTTAAAAAAAAAATTGAAACAATCATCCAGTGATTCAACTTTCTAAAAGAACATGTAGCAAGACATAACCAGTTGCAATACATACAAAAATCATTTACACAATCTGGGGGGATTTTTTTTTTTTTTTTGCAAAGATTAATACTTTATGTAAATGAAGAGACACTGGGCAATATAGGTGACAATACTTTGAGTGCTTTCATTATTACATCATACCTCCAAACACGCACAGCTTTGATAGCATCTCAATATATGAAAGATGTTTTCTCATATGTTCCTGTCATGTCCTAAGATCACCATCCAAACTGTTGTTCTGAGTTCCCCAAATACTGCAGTTCAGTAGATATTTACTCATGACCAGAGTATGATCCGTATGGTGCCAACCTGGCTAATTTTTCAGTGCTTCACAAACACCATTTTACTCTTGCAGGCCATTTAAATAATTCTAAAGCTGCATGTTATAACTGCTTTAGTCCATGCTGCTTTGATATTTATCCTGCTTTTAATGTATTGCTGCTTTTAAATATGCCTTCATTGGATATTTACTGGATTCTGTATTGGCTTAAAGCACTAGTTATAGGGCAAATGACAAATGGAAATAGGGATGGACAAATATGTCAAATGCACCTTTTTTTCCACTGTCAGGTTTTGCAAATTTTGATCAAGAAGGACAAATATGTTTTCCAGGGCTAAACTATATATATTCCCATTAGTCCCATAGGATCTTTCCTGTTGCTCCTATCCCATGATTACAAACCACTCCCCCCATGATTTTAAAGGAAAATTAAATTCATAAAACAAGTGGCCATATACCTCATGTACTTAAGTCTCCAGGCTTCCTCCCACCCTGTAGAAAGGTGTATACTAACATACACAGATCTGATGTCTTCCATCTTGCTTAGGATCACAAATTAATGAGCAACTCATGCCTAAGCAAGATGGAAGCTTTGAATAAAAGCCAAGTGACACTATCAAAACACATAGGCAACCAGCTGTGAGTGGCAAAGCCTACTACAAAGCTTCCCATCCCACCCTGCATAAATGAATAGTCTGACTACTAGTTTTTGTTTTACACCTTCAACTCAGCTCTGGCTCATGGCAACACTGTTTTGGAGTGTTGGTTTTTTTTGTTTTGTTTTGTTTTTTTGCAAGATTTATTTAAAGGAGATTTGCCATTGCTTTCCTCAGGGGCTGAAATAATGTGACTTGTCCATAGTTGCTATAAATCTATTTGGTGTCCTTTGGTTGAGTGTGATTCAAAACAAACAGATGACACAAGGTTTCTCAATATGCTTTACAATTTATATGGGCACGAGAGAGAAAGAAAACAAGAGAGAGGGGCAAACACAGAAAAAAAAAACACAAGGATATGTTAGAAGAGGCCCAACACATTGATCAAAATCCTTTAATTTGTCAAGACACCAAATTTTGCTGGTGTGTGTGGAGTGTGACTCAAAGGAAAGTTTCATCAAGTAACAATTTGATGAGGAATGTCATAAAAGGCTGAGTCATTGCTTGGTACATAGAAAATAGAATTTTGATCCAGAAGTATACAGCAGAAGGCATACAGAAGCATAGTAGTAGTAGTAGTAGTAGTAGTAGTTATTTATTATTATTATTATTATTATTATTATTATTATTTAAATATAAATAATTTATTATTTAAATAATTTATTATTTAAATTGTACATAACACTTTACAAGTAAAACAACAACAAAAAACAGCCATCCCTGCTGAAGGCATACCATCTTAAAATGCACTAATTTATCTTTGAAAAATATATGCTGTCTTCTCAAACTCACAGAGCAGCCAATCATTTCATAAAGGTAGGGAACATAATTGAAGGGCAACAATAAAAATTGTAAAAGAAAAAGAGCAAAAGTTCATTCAGATGGTAAAATGAACCAAAACCAGCTTTCAGTGATGCTTAAAAGCAAGTAATGAATACATCAGTAAATCCACAAAGAAAATACAGGGTGATTTTAAAAAGAATGGTGCAAAAGTAATGCTGTTGCTATTTGGCACCATTCTTTTTTAATTACCCTGTATTCCACAGTCCAGCTGCCATAACCAACAGGATACTTTTTTTGTTCTCCCCACCAACTGAAGCAAGGTATCCCCAGCCATTTTCTCTCCCCTGTAAAAAAATAAAATAAAAAATTAGATTCCTGCAAAGGCTTTGGGGAAAACTCCCTCTTGGTTGAGGCACCAATTGAAGTTTTTCCCCTGTTCTTTAAGCCTCTGTAGAGGAAACATTTATGGCGAAATCATGTTTAACTGTCTTCCAATCATGTGCAGTGGCCTCCATATGAATCAAGCCATTCATATTTCCATCCCACTAGAGAGAGAGAGAGATCCTAAATGGGACACAACATATTCAACACTTGTTGTGAGCCTTCAAGTTATTTCTGACTCATGGCAACACTAAGGAAAATCTATCCTGCGGTTTTCTTGGCAAGATTTATTCAGGGCAGAGGTTGTCATTGCCTTTCTCTGAGGCTGAGAGATTGCGACTGCCCATGG
The DNA here is from genome assembly GCA_026167975.1 of Phrynosoma blainvillii. Classification (NCBI taxonomy): domain Eukaryota; kingdom Metazoa; phylum Chordata; class Lepidosauria; order Squamata; family Phrynosomatidae; genus Phrynosoma; species Phrynosoma blainvillii. Next base: position 90,987,346 of record JANUYF010000001.1, on the reverse strand, counting down.
TCATCCTGTCAGTTTTCATGTTTGAGTGAGGATCCAAACCCTGGTCTCCAGAGTTACATTTCAAGCTCAAACCACAACACTATGCTGGCTCTCACATATTCAGAATACTGTGTAATTATGTAATATATAGTTAGGCTTTGAAGAGGTCACTTTCAACAGTAACAGCACTGTTCCCGGGCACCACTCCCATGGATAATCATGAATCTGATTTCTGCTTTCCTCATGAAGAAGACTGGAAGATGAGGATTAAAAAAAGAGATGAAAAGAATTTCATATGCAATGTAGCTTGCTTGGAAGAATAGGCTTGGAAGAAGCTGGGGGGGGGCAGGTTCCTCTCCCTTTGTTTCTCCCCTCACCTGTCCATTCACTTGTTAAGAACGCCCAGTTTCCAATGGGGCTCTGCCCCTACATTCTGAAATTGGCCCAACTTAATTTAATATTCCCAAAAAATGATGTAACCACTTTTGTGTACATTGCAAGCTGTCAGGCCACCAAATGTTAATTTACTGCTTCCTTAATGAAAAGGCAATCTTTCAGTGTAAGGCACAGAATAAAGCAGAAAAGTTGACAAGTTACAGGTTTTTCAATTTATTGAACTAATTTAAAACGTGATGGCATTAAATATTTGACTGGCAAGTTCTTGTTGTGTGAGCCAGATCAGAGTTACTATAATTAATTTACCTGCAGCTCAGGGTATAAACTACATTTACCAATGCCAATAAGTGGAATGAACAGTGAAATGAGAAGATGTCATGAGGAGAGGGAACTGTGTTTATTTTAGCTGAGGAACAGCAATATTGCAAATCGTATCAAAACTGCAAGTACCTTTGCCAATTTCTCTTGTTTTTGAAGGGGGAAAATGAAAAAAAAAAATGCTCGCAACCCATTAGATTTTTGTTACAAGTGCCAAAGCTATTTGTTATCTGATAAACTTAGCAAAAATGGCATTAATATTTACAAGATGCAGAGAGTGCGTTTGCACAAGAGTTAATCCCACTTGCAGTGCAGAACTATAGCTCAGTGGTAGAACATATGCTTCTCAAATGGATGTGGGGCCAGCCCCACCGTTAGACAGAGAGCAGCAAACAGGCAGCAGATTTTGGACTACACAAAAGAGACAGAATGTTTTCAGTTATTTCTTTTGTTATTATATTGGTACTGCCAGGGATGAGGAGAAGTGATTATTGTATTATTATTTTTTGCACCACCCCATGCCAAAATAACTTGACTGTGCTAAGCACCTCGACATGGACAAGGAGGGAGTACTTTGCCATCACTCAAGACAGCAAAATACCTTGGGTGCATTCTATGCAAAATGTACCCCTATTCTGTGCACTCAGTTTGGGTTGTAATCCCCAAATACACTTGCTAATAAATAAGCCATAGTTAACTAAGTGAACACTGACAGGATTGCTCTATTAATTAGACAATTTAATGGGTGACATATTGTACCTATTCAATACATCTCCCACAAAAAAGCAATGCTTAATTGATCCTAAGCTGCAAAGTGACAAGGAAAAGTTGAGGAAACTGTGTGTGTGTTCCCCAGCAACAAGAGTGACAGCAGAGAGGAGAGCTGTGGAGTAATTCGTATTTAAAGTACATCATAAAACTTTGTACCAAAAAGGAGTGGGAAAGCTACCACTGTGCTTAGCTTGAACCCCAGTGCTATCAGTCTCTTTCATGAATACTATTAAAAAGAAATCACAAGCATTAAACTTAACACAGCAGATATATGTCTGGAATAGAGGTAGATGAAACCTGCAAACAAGCAAGACCAGTGCAGAGAACCAGAATAATTTGCCAATTGTCTTTCTCACAGAACGTTGAGGGCATAATAGGAGTATCCACATCTTCAGAAAGGGAATAAATGGACATTTCCCACAAATTTTCTGCCATTTTATGCAGATGGGCTGATAGGAATCTCATACTTCTGTAGCCATGTTACTGGGCTTCTGTATGGAGCAAGAGTGGCAGCAGTGAGCACAACAGTGATCAGAAAAGAGAGAGAGAAAGAAAGAATGAATGCACCATGTCACACAAGCTACACAAACCCCAATCTAACATTAATGCTCCCTATTTCCTGAGAATCATCAGCATTAATTTTTCCACAAATAGCCTTGATTGAGATTATCGCTCTTTGTTTTCGGGGATGAGAGGAGGTGAAAATAAATCTGCCTCAAATACAATGCCAACTCTGAAGTGGAAGTAACACAAAAATTGTAATTATAGCACAGCACTAGCAATCACTAGAACTGCTGCAGTATCAACCTTACAATCTTGTCATCTTTCCTCATTCAATCAAACTCTATAGGATTTTGTGCTATTTTTAACATTAACAGAACTGATACTCTGTTCAAATCTACAGATACACAAATTGCCAATTAAATAATTACAACCCTATTATTAAATGCAAGCTCTGATTCTGGAGTGTATTCATGCACGTACACACAAAGCAATGGTTTATTTCAAAGTTACACTACATGTATATATGTTATGGGAACAAGCAATTCTTGGTGATCAATCTAGCCACATAGAGACTGTAACATTAGAATCATAGAACTGGAAGAGATCACAAGTGGCCATCCAGTTCAAGCCCTACCATGCAGGAACTCTCAGTCAAAGCATCCCCAACAGATGGCCATCCAGCCTCTGTTTAAAGACCTCCAAAGGAGGAGACTCCAACACTCTCTGAGGGAGTGTGTTCCACTGCTGAACACCTCTTAGTGTCAGGAAGATCCCCCTAATGTTGAGGTGGAATCTCTTTTCCTGTAGCTTGCTTCCATTGTTCTGAGTCCTATTCTCCGCAGCAGCAGAACACAAGCTTGCTCCATCCTCAATATGACATCCTTTCAAATATTTAAACAAGGCTATCATATCACCTCTTAACCTTCTCTTCTCAGGCTAAACATACCCAGCTCCCTAGGTCTCTCCTCATACAGCATGGTTTCCAGACCTTTCACATTGAATCTCCCATGTCTAAGATTCAACTGTATCAAAGACTGACACTAAATGGTCATAGTGTTATTAAAATGTTAAGCCAAAGCTTCTGGGGATCAACAACATGATGGCTATACTTTATATGAAGGTCAATCATGTATGTTGGACCATCATTCAACGCCATATCTGTGTTCATACATAAATAGATTAGAAAAACCAAAGGTGTATCAAAGTGTTGAGTTGAAACAGTTGACAGCTAAGTATGTTACATTCACAAAGAGAAGAAGACAAGAATCTCTTGCCCCAAGATTTAGTAACCATAAATCCAGGTTCTACTGTCACCAAATATCAGATAATTATTTTACAGTCATAAAACATCTTGGGCATCTATAATTAAGACCTGAATCTTCACAGGATTGAGCATCAACATATGTATATTTTAGGAATGTTGAGATAAATGTCACTTATGATCAGACAAAAAATCACAACAAAGATGTCCTCCTTTTTATGTTGTCATACTTCTGCCTTCCCCTGATTTAGGAAGGATTTGAAGTGAAACACAAGGAAGATCACCTAGACAAGTGTAGCTTACACAGGACAAATCATTGGTATTCATTCTATTATAGTAACCCTACAGTGTTTAGACAAATCATGATGGGGTCTCTTTTCCTCTTTTCTTTCTCTGTTTAAAATCAACTTTTCTCATAGAGAGAGAATAAGCTATTGAGCCATTGTATTAGGTGTCCTACCTTCACTTATGCCATAATGACAATTATATATCATATGGAAACCAAAGTGCAAATTTTCACTTACTTTCAAAAATGCCCTAGTTTGAACAAGATGGTTTTCAGAAATTATGGAGATATTATTTCCATTCCATCAGACTTCTGAGAGGTTTTTAAATCAGTTTTAAAACAACTAAGGAAACTAATTTGAATCTATTGTTAAAGTGAAGGGTTCAAAACTAAGGCTCTCTCAGGCCAGTAATCTAATTTGGCTGTTTAACATCCCAAGGTGAATCAATCTCTCCATAGCAGATGCTAGTTCAAAGAATCATTATATTAATAAAACTTAATTTTTCTTTGACTGAATTCATTACAATGCACTGAAATGGAAGTAAGATCTTTAGTATGTGTTTAAATAAAGAATGAAGATCTAGAGGGAATATGTTGTGGTATGTTGTCATGCTCCGGCAAAAGGAAGAAAAGAAACAATATTAATTCAAATGTGATGCCTATTGTTTCTTCTATTAGAAATGTATTTTATTTGTGTATAACCCACCATTCTCCCCATATGGCTTGTGAGGTAAATTTAAAATGTAATACAATAATATATGGTGCAAAAGTTAAAAAGCATTAAATAGACAATTATATATAGAGATAATGTGGTGTAGTGGTTTGAACATTGGATTATGACTGTAGACCAGGGGCCGGCAACCTACGGCCCGGGGGCTGGTTAAGGCCCCGGTCCCTGGACTTACCGGCCCAGGTCGAAGGTTGCTGCGGCGGCGGCGCGTTTTTGCCACTCTGCGGCCGCGCTTGCTGTGCCCGCCATTTTGGAAATCAAAATGGCGGTCACAACGTGTTTGCGCATGCGCAGTACTCTTGTGCATGCACAAACGCGTCGCGGCCGCCATTTTGGTTTCCAGAATGGTGGCCGCGACATGAGCCAGGGCGGCTGTGGCTGCATGCGTGGCAGCAACAGCGGCGGTTACAGCAGCGTGCGTGGGGGGTGTGCGCGGGGGCGGAGGGCGCGCAGGGGCATGTGCGCGCACGCCGCCATTCCCCCCCCCCGGCCCAGCCGAGACCTGGGCTACGAGAGACCGGCCCAGGTCTTAAAAAGGTTGCCTTCCCCTGTTGTAGACAATGGGGTTCAAATTCCCACTCAGCCATGGAAACCCACTGGATGACCTTGGCGAACTCATCACTCTCTCTGAACCTCACCAGAAGACAAAAGCAAAACCTACTCTGAACAAATGTTGCCGAGATGAGTTAGCGTTAGGATAGAAGTCAGAAATTATATGAAGGCATACAACAACAAAGACAATCATATTAAAATGTTTAAAACAGTTTTAAATACATATAAAACATAAGAGAAATGTACTCAGGACAAGAGGCTACTGTCAGGATAGAACACAGAGAAACAGAATGGTTCCCAATTGGCAAAGGGGTCAGACAAGGCTGCATCCTATCACCCTAGCTATTCAACTTATAGCAGGCTTGGACATGGAAGAGGGAGGAGTGAAAATAGGAGGAAGAAATATCCAGAATCTGAGATATGCTGATGACACCATAATACTAGCAGAAAACCTCACAGACCTGGAACACCTACTAAGGAAGATCAGAGAAGAAAGTGCAAAGGCAGGCTTACTGTTGAACATAAAGAAAACAAAAATAATGACCACAGAGAACTTACACACATTCGGACTAGGCAATGAGGAAACAGAAATAGAATGATGTATGTTACTCTTTTAAACTTAGTCTTTTTTAATCTCAATAAAAGCTTTAATTAAAAAAATAGTAAAAGAGTTCTCATATCTGGGATCAAACATTGATCGGAACGGGAACTGCAGCCAGGAAATCAGAAGATTAAGAATGGGGAGGGCGGCTATGAAAGAACTAGAAAAGATCCTAAAATGCAAAGACACACAACTCAGAACAAAAGTCAGAATCATACAAGCCATTGTATTCCCTATTACCATGTATGGATGTGAGAGCTGGACAGTCAAGAAAGAAGATAGGAGGAAAATCAGCATATTTGAGATGTGGTGCTGGAGAAGAGTGCTGAGGATTCTATGGACAGCCAAAAGGACAAACAAATTGGTCCTAGAACCGATCAAGCCAGAGATATCCCTAGAAGTCAAGATGACAAGACTTAGACTGTCATACTTTGGACACATCATGAGAAGGCATGAATCACTGGAAAAGAAAATAATGTTAGGAAAGGTGGAGGGAAGTAGAAAGAGAGGAAGGCCACATGCTAGGTGGATGGACTTTATTACAGAGACCACGAACATGAGTTTGCAGGAGTAGTAGAGGATGGGGGGGTCTAGAAATGTCTCATCCATAGGGTCGCCATGGGTCGAGATCGATGCGAAGGCAGTTAACAACAACAAAAGCAACACACTGTTAAAAGAGGTTATATTTTATTTAGTATAGATATTTATATCCTATTAATCAAATAAACTGCAAGGGTGGCTTAAAAATAAAATAAGCAATGCAATAGGAAGCAATAAAAAACAACAAAGCAACAGAGCCCCAGCCAAAGAAGAGAAGGATGAGATCCTCACAGAGATTAAAATGAATAATAATAAATTAAAAGCTTTGGAAAGTCTGATCTGAATGCGCAATTTTTGATGCAGAATTTGGCTGATGATGATGATGATGATGATGATGATGATGATTGACATCCCATTATGGCTGCACTTGTTCAAAACTTCATATGATTTTTTATATGACACTAATTATATAAGAATGTATACTATTTCTATATGGTTACCTAATTAATATGAAAAACTGTCACAAACCATATGGTGAGAAAAGGCTGTTAATAACAATGTTGAACCCAAGTTATTAAGAAAATTGCTATGACATTAAAATCATTCAAAATTCTTTTCAAAGTGATTAATCATATTACTTGTACCACTGAGCCTGATTTGTTCAAAAACGAATACATCACATGTCAGCTATGTGATTTAGTTCTAAAATTAGCTGGAAAAGATTTTAGTAAAGTTAAGTATCAAGATCTTTGGCTGGAAAACTTTGGATCTCTGTTAAGAGGTAGTTTTTCTTCAGCTTGAAATTAACAGCTGGTTTCTGATGCACATGGTTAATTTCATTTTCAAATCCAGATTGTTACTCCCATTTAGTTCCAACTACTGCTGGTTACCTGCTCTTCTGAAACTATCCCCCACCAAATTCTTTCCTGGTAATATTTGAATTGTACACACAATTGCATAAACAATCTTTTTTTTTTTTGGTACAGCAATGCCTTTTGTGGGCTTTCCCCCCCAGAATATGAATTTTAGAATTTCAAAGTATAAAGTTTTAAAATACAAAAGCACAGTTTTATGGGCTTGGTCTTATTATTTAAATCATTTACTAATTTCACCCAAAGTAAAGCCATACTACTCATAGTAGTATCAAATGTCTCCAGTCTTTCTAATCTCACTCATTCCCAACTTGTCTTCTGATCAGCAGCAGTAACAAAAGTGACAGTTAAAAGGGTTATTATTGATATATGAATCAAACATGATCAGATCCTCATGTATTTCACCAGCTGAGCTTACACTCTTGCCTGCAACACACACTTTCTGATTATTATTATTTTTCTCTAATAGATTTTTGGGTAGAAAACAATACAAGCATAATATATATTTTTCCAGACATGCTATTACAAAGCCACTTGTATGCATTTCTTTACACAAAAATGTGCTGCTTCATCCTTCTGTTTTCACTTACATATCTTTCATTATTATCATCCCTTTCAAAAATAACACAGTATTTTCTACAAGCATATATGCAAATATCTGTTATACAGAGGAAAGAGGAAGCCAGATATATTCAGGCATGCACTCTGGACTCTGAGAAAGCTGATTTCTTTAAGCTTAGGGATATAGTTGGTGAGGATCTATGGCAGGGGTAGGCAACCTTTCCCCTTTAAGGGCCGAGGGACTTCAGCTCCCAGAAGCCTCAGCCATGTTGGCCAATAGTCCCATGTTGGCCAATAGCTCCTGGGATTCTGGGAGCTGAAGTCCCTCGGCCCTTAAAGGGGAAAGGTTGCCTACCCCTGATCTATGGTCAGAAATGTTCAAAGGGAATGGAGTTCATGACACATAGGGATTTCTTAAAGAGGAGGTATTGAAGGCACAATTGCAAATAATTTCAGTAAGGAAGAAAAATGGGAGTCATCTAAAGAAGCCAGGATGGATGTAAAAAAAAAAAAAACTTTCAGATTATCTGAGAATTAAGAGATGTGTACAATAGAAACAACAGAGAGGTGGGGAGGGGGCTTGAATCAACCTGAGCGGGCCCCCCCTCATTCCTGAAGGAGCATCAGAAAAACAACAGGCAAAGCAAAAAGCAAACGCAGCTTCATTTATATACCGCTTCATATCACGCTATGGGATGTCTAAGCGGTTTACAACTGTAAGCTCATTGCCCCCCAACACCTGGGTACTCATTTTAGCGACCTTGGAAGGATGCAGGCCTGAGTTGAGCCTCAGCCCTGGCTGGTATTGAACTCGCAACCTTGTGGTTTATGAGTGAGTGGCTGAAGTACAGGCATTTAACCACTGCGCCACCAGGGCTGATGAGGTGGGAAGAGGGCTTGAATCTACCCACCCACCCCCAGCTGAGCAGGAGGACAAAGAGGACCATTGGAGAGGCAGGCGAGAGTGGGGCAAAGTGCCAACTCAGTCTACTCTCCACCCCCAGCTAAGCCGGAGAACAGAGGGCTGCCGGAAAAACAGGCAGGTGGTTGGAGGAAGAAAGAGGGCGACCAGCCATCTCTGCCCTCCTCCAACCACAAAAAAAGAAGTGAAGAAACTAAAGGAAGGAGGGAGGAGTGGACTAAAGGAGGGAGGACACAAGGGAAGGGAAGGAAGGAAACCCAGGGAGGCATAAGGGGATGAGGCAGAAGAATTTCTTTAATTAATGTTTTATATAATAATAATAATAATAATAATAATAATAATAATAATAATAATAATAATAATAATATTTATTTGTATACCGCCCAATGGTTTCCCAATCCAGGCGGTTAACAGCATAAAAACAGTACAAAAACACATCCCTCCCACCCTTAAAACAGCATTAAACAATTTCAATTTAAAATCAATAACAACAATACTAAAATCAATTAGTTACAGTTCCAGTAACCCCTTAAGATATTTCAATTTTCCGCAATGCCTAAATTAGAGATGTGTGCTGTTATAAGTGTAAAATAATGGGCAAGCAGCCATGCAAAGGGAATGCTGGGAAGTGGGCCTCTAAGGAAGATGCTGGAAGGTTTAAACTCAAAGAATGCTAAAGGGTTATTTAGACAGGATGACCCGAGATCTGGTAACTTGATGCATTAAACACCTTCATTAGGAGCCAGCGTGGGCCAAAGAGACATAATAAATCATTGGCAGCTACTCTTGTTTGGGTGAAAGGGACCTTCTGCCTAGTACACACAGTTTGTTTACTGATAAGAGATTTTGGTATGTGGTTGGCATGGCAACATGGTAACTTAAGCGTATTATAATGTATTCTGAAATCTGTATTTTCATTGCTTAGGATTTTGTGTGTTTAAAGTTTAGAGCATCCAATAGAATGTCAGCTTTGAATTTCTTTGTCTGTGAGTGCATAAAACTGCAGCCATCTTGGCTTCTTCTTGGGCCCAATGATCTGAAATGCTAATTCCGTTGGGGACTTGCCGGCAATAAATAAACCTATGCTTTCAATCTATTTTTGGTCCCCTGTTTTTGCGTCATGCTCTGCAAAGAACCGTGGATGCTGGGAGTTAATTTGCAACAGTTGGTTTTTCCACCATAGGGATGGGTAGGAAAGCAAACAAACAACAACAGGAGAAATGATACAAGGAGACCAGCTACTAGGCAGCATCAGTAGCGGTAGGTGTCACTGATAAGAGTTAATTGTAGTGACATCATAGCTAACAATGGTTGGCACTGTATGCAGGGAGGTGTACTAGGTGTAAGTGCCTCACCTAGTAAATCCTATGATGAGACACCCCAAGTGAAACATAGACAGGATCAGAGCATTAACAGAAAGGGAAGGAGGGAGAATAAAGGGATATCACATTTGCAAGATTAGCCAAGGGCATAAGAAAGATGCCAAGACAAACAGCAGACACCCTTAGGAAGGCAAATGGCATCCAATGCAGCATTACACATAAAATAGGAACATGGAATGTGAGAAGCGTGAGCCAAGGGAAGCTGAACATAGTAAAAATGAAAATGGAACGCATCAGCATAGCAGTACTGGAGTTGAGTTAAAATGGACAGGAATGGGCCACTTTGAATAAGACAACCATATAATATTCTACTCAGGGAATAAAAAGACAAGAAGAAATAGGATGGCTTTCATACTAAGAAAAGATGCGGCAAAAGTAGTCAGAGGATACAATGCAAAATCAGCCCGAATCATTTCAGTAAAGCTCCATGGTAAACCTATGAATATCACCATAATTCAAGTATATGCACCAACCACAGAGGCAGACAGGAAGAAATTGATAGATTCTATGAAGGAATATAGGAAGAAACTGACAGCATACCAACTCAGGATGTCAAACTGATCATTGGAGATTGGAATACAAAAGCTGGAAGCAAAGAAGAATCAAAAACACTACACAGATTTGGATTAGGCAAAAGAAAGAAAGCAGATGAGGGTCTGATAGATTTTTGTGAAGCCAGAAACCTATTCATTGCAAACACATTCTTCATACAACCAGAAAGAAGGCTATACACATAGACATCACCAGATGGTCAACACAAAATTCAAATAGATTATATAATTGGAAGTAAAACTTGGCGGAACTCTATACTGGTGGCCATGACTAGATCAGAGGCTGACTGTGGCACAGATCATGAATTACTCATATCAAGTATAAGAGTAAGACTCAAGGAGAAAACAAAACCAGTGATTGTACCAGAATATGATCTAAATAACATCTAAGCAGAATTTACTGGCAACATAAGAAACAGATTCATACTGCTAAGCATAATAGACTAAGAACCAGCGGAACTATGTCTGAAGCCAGGGACATCATAAAAGAAGATTGCAGACAGACACTTTCAATAAACAAAAAGAAAGAGAAAAAAACATGGATGACAGAAAAACAACAACCACAATAAGCAATAAAGAAAAGAAGAGAAAAAAACAAAAGGGAGATAGGAACATACTAAGAATTATGAATGCAACAGTACAATGGCTTCTGTGGAAAGATAAAGAAAATTACTACAACAACCAATGCAGAGAAATAGAAGACAACAACAAAAAGGGAAGAACAAGAGATCTATTTCACAAGATCCGAGAAATGTAAGGAAAATTCAAACCTGCCTTAGCACTTTCTTCTTTGATCTTCTTTAGTAGGTGTTCCAGGTCTGTGAGATTTTCTGCTAGTATTATGGTATCATCTGCATATTTTAGATTGTTGATATTCCTTCCTCATATTTTCACTCCTCCTTCTTCTGTGTCCATGCCTGCTTTTCTTATAATGTGTTCTGTCTTAATTATAAAAGTAAGACTTTTACAAAGCCTAGCTGAAGTTAGACACTCACAGCTTCAAATGCAAACTAGTAATGATGCTTTCTTACTTCATTTCCTAATGAGACCAGTTCTAACAATTATGTATGAGAAGAATCTTGTTCACCCTCTCTTGAAGAAGGCAGAAATCCTGTTTTCTAGAGAAAGTAATTTGTTTTCCAGCCCTCATTTCTCATGACTGATATATATAGAGAGAGACCTATAAAAGATAATAGGAAGATCACACTTCCTTGTTCTCACTTAGGTGATGGTGTTGGTAAGGAGCACACTACCTGCCAAAGAAAGGAAGACTGACTATCCTTGAAGCAACACTATGGAACACATCTGTAAGTAGGTGTTATCAGTCATATTCTTCATCCAGATATCAAGTACATACAGAGATGAGAATCTTGTAGTGCTCTATATAGTGTTGGACTGCAAGACCTAGCAGCCCTACCTAACATAGTCAGTGGTGAGGAATACTGTGAGCTGCAGTCCAGCAACAACTGGAGAGCTGCATCATTCCCACTCCTGCTCTATAATCAAAACATTGTGTGTTATCTTGTTACTCAAGTGGCTTCGCGTAATGTCAGAATCTGGTTTGAGTGGGGCCTGAGTAGATCAGACCTCAGAGTTGTTAACATCATTAAACTTTTTAAATCTAACATTAAGTGTGTTATAGACAATATTACTTGACAGCATCATGTAAAGGAAATCCTGCATATGTTCTAAAAGGAAAAGCAAAACTCCTAAGGGTTACAATTTATGGCAACCCACACTGCAAAATATAGTTGGGGTGGGGAAGGGTTACCAAATCCACTCTCAATGAACCTTAAAGATGCCTTTCCTTGAATAATTAACATGGGAAACAATAAATGCCATAAAGCTTACTATGGCCACAATAGAGATCTAGAGCATTAAATTTTATATTAAACACATAAATTATTCACAAAAATCTGTAACACTTCCTCATCAGGGTCACTGATAAATACTTGATAGAACATAAAAGCCACAGACATGGTTATAAATTAGTAAGTATGTTATGAATGGTATTATAAACTCTTAATAAACTGTAACTGACAGCATCAATTATTCATGACAACTGTCATGGAGAAGGACATCTGCATATCAATAATTTTGAGATGCACACTATATCTGTATTTATGTTTATGAAGCAGCACAGAGAGACATACTCTTTGGTCCATCAAGGTTGTTGTGAACAAATACCAGGATATCTATCCACTGATAAAAATTTCCATGGAAACATGGTATAGAAATGAATAATAATCTCTTGCACAATGAGCAGAATTCAAGGAATTAAATCATTATTGGTCCAAATCCACGTCTCTGATTTTCTAAGTCCTTGGTTGGATATCTAGGTAGTAGGCAACCTCACTTTCTGGAATTTCCCTTACCAAATTGAAATAGGGCTATACATCCCATATTACCAAAATTGCAATTATAATACATATTCTGATATATATCCTTTGATATATCTCCTTCCAAAATCCAACAGTCTGGCTTAAATGATTCTGTGAATGCCAGAAAAGTAGGCATCAGTTACAAATTATGTGCATTAATTCATGGAAGGGTAAAGACCAATTCCTTATTGGTTACTTTTCTAACAGCAAAGAGTAGAGGTCTGCAGCCATGAAATAGGTGTAGAAGGCAAGAACTGGAATGACTTCTTATGATAAACTTCACAGTATGTACACATTATCATAGTTGCAGTGTTCTCTGTAGATCTTCGAGGCAAAAGGCATTTGGAAGCATTTTTCACAACCTTGGGCAGAGCAGTTCAGAAGAAAAGGAAAGTAATATTTAATACAGAGGTGTGTGTGTGAGAGAGAGAGAGAGAGAGAGAGTGAGAACTAGCTTCTTGTAAAAACAAATTCACATTTTTCAGAAATATAGTGCTCAAAATGGAAATACTAGTAAATCTGAATGTACATATAAAGACACAAGTGTATATGAGAAAAATCCTATAATTCATCTTCAGCTACTCACATCAATCCTATTAGCCATCCATAAAAAGAGACACCTTGTCTCATAGTTTATTTTCTGGAGTATATATGTGACTCACATATCTAGCAAAAGCAGTTTTGGCAGAGGGTAGAAAATGATATGGTGACTGAGGACTTCATCACACAGGCCCTGTTCTTGCCACAGTCATGCAAACCAATGAAAACATAAAGGTTTCATGAGCAGCCATTATTGCACACCTTTGCAATTGCAGGACTGGGGCTGCTGCCGCCATTATACTCTCTTCCACACGCCCCCTTAGCCTCCCTCCCCTATGCCCTAGCCAGCATGTCTTTTGTTTTATTTTATTTATTTTACTTTTTTAAACATAATTCCATAGTTCTAACAACAGTGTAAAATTTAAATTGGGTAGCATCCTGATATTATCAGAAGGATTTAGTCGCCAAATCTGCCGCCCAAGTCCATCCCCGCTCCCAGGGCCACTCAGCATGCCTCTTTTCGAAACTGGGAGTTTTCCAGCTTGAGAAAATGACCGCCAGAACACCCCTGTGAGCAGGGATGGACCTAGGCAGCAGATTCAGTGGCTAAATCCTTCTGATAATATCAGGATGCCACCCGACTTAAATTTTAAACGGGATCAGGTAAAGCGATTTATTTAAGTATGTGATAGGCTCCTTGGTGTGTTTAGAGTGACGTGATGGCCTGTAATAAATATATGTTCTTTATTATATGGGGAAAAAAGACTAATAATAGGGCTGACTATCTAAAAACTAAATTCATCGGTATCATACTTAGGCAAAACATTTTATTATTTTATCCATTAGTATAAGTTTAGATCACACCCTGAGCATGCATCTACATTGTAGAAATAATGCAGTTTGACAACACTTTAATTGTCATGGCTCCATTGTACAGAATCCTGGGATTTGTTGTTTTCTGATGCACCAGCTCTCTTTGGCAGAGAGGGCTAAAGACCCTGTAAAAGCTACAGATCCCAGGATTCCATAGGATAGAGCTACAGTACTTAATGTGGTGTCAAACTGCATTATTTCTCCAGTGTAGATGCATCCTAAAAGATTGAGTTTGTGAAAACTGCACTTTACATTTATCTACAGCATTTCTTCCCCTACAAGTTACCCTATTAAACAGTGAATCTCCTTCAGCAGTGGCACTTGCTTGTAAAGATTATTTACTTTTCACAGCTCAGAATAATGAGGCTCAGAAAAATGAGCTGAGAGAAATGTAACCATAATTCACTTGTGATGCCACACTTTATACTATGATGAGGAAAACAACTATCCTGTATCTGTAGTGATGTTACACAGATTTTTAAAAGGAGCTGTCTGTTCTATAAAGGAATCCCTGTTAAAGCCATCGATATCTCATTCATGTTTGTAGGCTGACACTTTAACAGCTGTCCAGCAAGACAGAAATTATTATGTCTATATCTATGTCATGGCAATTTGTCATGGTATATCGCCACAGTGTGTCAATGTTGTCTTAGTTGGTTGCAATGCAAAATCATCCTCTTGACTAGACAGATAGACAGACAGATACAGTCAAACTACATAAATGTATTGCCAAATTGAGTTTAAGTATCTTTTTTTCATGTGATAGTAGCTTAGAGTGATTTACTGCTTTGTCAAGTCTAGCCATTTAAGATTCCTCCTCTGAAAACAGCAGCTTTCTCATAGAGAATACCGTATTTTCGCCATATAAGACGCACTTTTTCTTCCCCAAAACGAGGGTGGGGAAGTTAGTGCGTCTTATAAGGTGAATATACATGCCGAGGCCGAGGCTAAAAGAAGGCCTCCTTTCAGCCACAGCCTCGGTGGTTCAATGGGCTCCTCCCATCCCAGGAAGAGCCCATTGAACCACCCAGGACGGGGGTGGAAAGAGCCCCCCCGTCCTGGGTGGTTCAATGGGATCCTCCTGGGGTCGGAGGACGTTCTCCCATCCCAGGAGGATCCCATTGAACCACCCAGGAAAAGGGGGTGGAAAGAGGCCCCCTTTCCCTGGGTGGTTCAATGGGATCCTCCTGGGGTCGGAGGACGTCCTCCCATCCCAGGAGGATCCCATTGAGCCACCCAGGAAATGGGGGTGGAAAGAGGCCCCCTTTCCCTGGGTGGTTAAATGGGATCCTCCTGGGGTCGGAGGACGTCCTCCCATCCCAGGAAGAGCCCATTGAACCACCCAGGAGGGGGGTGGAAAGAGGCCCCCTTTTACTGGGTGGTTCAATGGGCTCCTCCTGGGGTCGGAGGACGTCCTCCCAGCCCAGGAGGATCCCATGGAACACTACCCAGGACGGGGGTGGAAAGAGGCCCCCGCATCCTGGGTGCTTCAATGGGCTCCTCCTGGGGTCGGAGGACGTCCTCCCATCCCAGGAGGAGCCCATTGAACTACCCAGGATGGGGGTGGAAAGAGGCCCCCGTGTCCTGGGTGCTTCAATGGGCTCCTCCTGGGGTCGGAGGATGTCCTCCCATCCCAGGAGAAGCCCATTGAACCACCCAGGATGGGGGTGGAAAGAGGCCCCCGCATCCTGGGTGCTTCAATGGGCTCCTCCTGGGGTCGGAGGATGTCCTCCGATCCCAGGAGAAGCCCATTGAAGCACCGAGGACGCGGCTAAAGGGAGGCCTCCTTCCACCCGCAGAACGGATTAATTTCATAAGTAGTGGTACCACTGTATTTGGTTAAGAATAATTTTTTCCTAGATTTTCCTCCTTTAAAATTGGGTGCATCTTATATGCCGGAGCGTCTTATATGGCGAAAAATACGGTAACTAGCTGCATTAAAAAAAAACAGCTAGTTATTTAAAATATTAAATTGTTTGTATGTGAATCATTATTTTAAAGAAATCTGAACATATATGTGGCGTAAAGGGTGGAGAGACAGCCCAGAAGGAATAAATGTTTCCATTAAGAACCTGGAGAAGACCTATAGACTTCATTTCAGCCTACCTTTAGATAAAGTACATTGGCAATATATATGCGGTCTGTTCAATCATCATGCCTACTCAGCAGGTGATCAAGCTCAGCAAGCTATTTCAGATGTGAACACACAGTCAGAATCAGTGGAGTTTTATTCTGCAAGCCTGTGCAACTATTGTAAAACTGTACATACACACACATCCCACAATGAATGTACGAAAGCAGCAGATGTCCCTTTTTCTGCAGCCTAGGGCCCTTTTCACACCACCTGATATTAGAAACCTTATTATCTATTCAATATTACCCATAAAAGTCGAGAAAACCACTCTAGCACTATTGCTTCACATTGACTGCCATGTCTGCAGTGTGGACTATGGGGTTTGTAATCTGGTGAGGCACTAGAGATCTTTGACAGAAAATTCTAAATGCCCCTCTCTAAACTACAAATCCCTGGATCCCAGAGGACGGACGTAAGATGGTTAAGGTGCAGTTGTAGTTGTGTAATTGTGTAGTATGAAAGGGCCCATGGTAGTCTCACCCAGCCTGAAAGTGCATTATACTAAGGATATAAAGAATATTCACAATCTTTTCATCTTCCTGTCTCCACATACTTTGATACCCTGTCAAAACATTTAAAAATTACCTACTGTAAGATAGGGTTTTGTAGTGGCAGCAACTAGGGGAGAAAGCATTTTTCACAAAAATGGGTTCTGCACAAACCCCATATTTTGTGCACAAATCTGTTTTGTATAAAACTCAGTGGTATCATTTACTAATGATGTGTGCTAAAATTATGTATTTTGTACAAAACACTGCATTTTTATGGGAAAAATATTTCATATAATTTTTTCATTAAAGGTCTTAAAATTAGAAGAATAATGACCAAGAATGGAACAAGGGAATAGTTACATCCCTGTGTTATAATAGTGAAAAAGCAAAAGAAGAAAACATATATGAACAGGTATTAAGATATAGTGCTTTATCTCTTTGCCAATGTTACTCAAAAAAGAAGTGGAAACCACAGGGTGCAGGCAAGGAAAGGGATCACTATTAGAAATGAATAAACAAGTTCAATTTTTTTGAGTTTTCAGTTACTGAACTGTGTTGTCACACCTTCATAATACTTCTTCTCACCTCAGAGTTACACTTTCATACATACACTATTGGAAGACTATAGACTTACCTCTTTCAATCAGGGATGGGTAGGTCACTGAAGCTCATTTTTCTACTAAAAATACTTGTGCCTGGGTTCTGTTTCCTCCCTGTTCCTCAGCATATGTACTTTTGTGCACATTTTCAAAGGAATGCTTTTTTAAAAAAAAATGTATGCACAAGAAACTCATGTACCTATTGACTATCTTTTGCTTGTGCACATTTGAATAATAGTTTCTTTTCATCCCCTTCAGCTATGTGCATGCCATTGAACACATTTTTTTCTTTAATTCACAGAACACTTCACAAGCACGCTTGTGGTGGTGGTGGGGACCAGTGTTAAAAACCCAAAAAACTCACTTTCTTTGATGTTTGTCTGTTTAAATCATGTTTGTTTGTTTCTACATTAATGTGTAGGACTATACCAATATAGGACTAAATCAGAAAATTAAGTAGCAAAATGCAGTTTAGATGTTATAGCCAAGCTTAAATGATAACTGTTCTTTTTTAAAAGTGTTTCTTCAAAGCAAGCTGTTTTGGCTGAACATATGGTAATTGGAGGATTTGTTTCTGAATGACATTTCTTGTATTATAAAATTAAGGGATTAAAAAGAAGCAACTGACACTGGAAGATGATCTAACAATCAACAACTGCCAATAAACTGTTAAAATTAAAATGTTTAAGTTCAAACAGTCATTGTTGTTCCATTAAGAGGGTTGCAAAATAGTAATAACATCCATATTTTTTAAAAAAAACTTAATAATCCATTTTAAAAAACAGGAGGGGTTTTGTTTTGTTTTTTAAATCAGTAAACCGAGTTTCAACCAGCCAAACCATTTCACAAGCTCAGGAATATAGGGATTTCTGGCTGCAATCTGTGTTCAGTTCTAAGGAGACTATCACACCGGCAAAAAAGATGGGAGCATATCAGGATACTCCCGTCGATATTGTGCAATCTCAGGATGATTATCATATGATGTTACATGATGTTGCGATTATGCAATGATTATCCTGTGAATAAAGAGGAATTCTAGCACCACTTTTTTTCCACAGGATTTTCCATGAATAATAAGTGGCACTAGAATTCTTCTTTATTCACAGAATAATTGTGGGATAATCGCAATGTCACAGCAAGTCATGAGATAATTATCCCATGATTGCATGATATTGATGGGAGTATCCCGCTATGCTCCCATCTTTTTTTTGCCAGTGTGATAATCTCTTAAGAAATGTTAATTGGGTAAATTTGACACACCCTCGTCATGTTTCCAATTATGTTTACTATGGCAAGTGCTCATTTTATATGAAAAATGATTTTCATGAATAAAGAAAACCAATCCAAATTGGCTTCTTTTGGTATGTTTCCTTGCCACACCATAATCTATCCCCAGACCTGGCAAGACTGGATCTTTCATAATCTATCATCAAACTCTGCCAAAATGTCTGGGCTTCACTGAACAAGGTCAGGAGAGATTTTAAAGAAAGAGGCTTAATCACAGCAATGGAAATCGAAATTTTATGGCCATCTTTTACAGCTTTTGTTCCAGTTGTTCCTCTGTCTCGTTTTTAGAGTGGGGAAGGAGTGGGAACTGAACATTCTGTCTGCATGAACACAGCCTAAGTGTATTAGCAGGTTTTAAGTTTTATATTGTTACAGCCTTGTTGTAAGCCTCTTTAGGTCCCATCTCAGGAGAAAAGCAGGATAAAAATAAGATAAAATAAAATAACATTCAAAACAAGATGCAGATGTGCAAACCTATGAATGAACAAGAACATCAAGTTTTACTTTCTTTGCATGATTTTGTTTGCTTGATGAAGAACCAAGTTAGTTTTGAAAACTAGCTTAATGGTTTTCAAGCCTTCTGGTTGGTCTAATAAAGATTTTGCCAATGCTTAAATGTGACACTGAATTTCTTTAATGCTCAACAAAGATACTCCTTCATTTCCCATTCATACTTTTTTCTTGCATTGGATAGCTTACTGGGTGGCATAGGGCCTAAGCAGACTGCCAGAAATAGTGCACATTAAATTGAGGCACTGCCCTGGCTCAGTGCTAGGGAATCATGGGAACTGTAATTTATTGTGGCACCAGAGCTCTCTGACAGAGAAGGCTCAATGTCCCAGAAAATAATACAATTCCCATGACTCCCTAGCACTGAGCCAGGGCAGTGCCTCAATTTAATGTGCACTATTTCTGGCAGTCTGCTTAGGCCTTTAGTCATTGTAACAACTGTGCAGTAAAATTTGATTCTGGACTAATATTTATCTGTAAGCTGCCTTGGAACCCTTTCTGGGAGAAAGGCAGCATACAAATGAAATAAATAAATAATATAGTACTGGGTACACATATAGCCACAGTAGAAAATTCACAATTTTTTGAACTGGTGCTATAAAAACAAAGAAAGGGAAATCTTAGTAAATGATAACTAATGTAATGTAAATTGACTTTCAACTAAACATCTGTTCCTATTTACACCTCATAATTGGTTTTCTGCTGTTTTTAAAAATCTATATAAATTCATGATCCACTTTATGTATTTACACATAGTTGTTCTCCAGCTGCAAATTAATTTATTTTATAGCAATTCCAGCCATTATTTAATACAAATACTTCCTTCTCAAAACCACAAATGACTTCCTTTCTGTTAAAGAGGCAGCTTGTTCAAAAAGGATTGGTATTGCAATCTTGCAGTGAATGGTCATTTTGTTCTAAAATCACATTAAATAACCCCAGGGTAAACAGAGCCTCTGATTATTTTTATTATTATGTAGAGATGCCTCTGTGGCCCTAAGCTGTAACTTAGTTATCGTATACATAAATTTGGCTCCAAATGTATGACAGTGATGTCAGGAATACCCAACTGAATTTCTGGCTCCATAAAAATAACACTTCTGTTTTGGCAAACATGAAGCAAGGGGAATAAGAAGGAAAATAGCACCATTCTTGATCACAGCTAATATATGAACAAGGTTCCCAGCATTGGAACAGAGTCCTGTGCAACCATGCTGGCCACATGATTACAGAGTAGTCTCTGACAACGCTGTCTCTTTGGCTTAGTAATGGAGATGAGCACTGCCCCTATGGTCGGACACGACTTGACAACCTTGTCAACGGGAATATCTTTACCTTTACCTTTATGCTTTTTGCTTGCTGAAATAGGCTCAATTTACCCCTTTACTGAAAAGGTTCCACTATGTTATAAAAGCACTTCTTGCCATTTCTAGAAGGTCAAAAGAAAGGGGAGGTACAGATTTTAGATTCAGAACTACACAGGAGAGTTAAGAAAGGCTGATAGAAGACATGGTATGTGCAATAGTTTCTAAAGGGTATTTTCAAAATGTTAGAGAAAAACATTAACTTAAAAAAGAAATAGAATGTCCATATAGTGCCATTAGTGGCCTGCTAATAATAGAAGTAATGAGTTAATTAAAAGTAACCATTCTTGCAAAATCTGAATTAAACAAAGTGATATGTATGTGGCTCACTGTTGAGATATATATGCATTAAAAGTAATCAAATACCCCATCTTGCAGTGTAAATAGACTGCTTATGAGGGCCAATCTAAGATATGCAGATGACACTATAGTGCTAGCAGAAAACTTCACAGACCTGGAGCACCTACTAAGGAAGATCAAAGAAGAAAGTGCTAGGGCAGGGTTAATGCTGAACATAAAGAAAACAAAAATAATGACCACCAAGGACCTTCACATGTTCAGCCTAGACAATGAAGAAAATAGTAAAAGAATTCCCATACCTGGGATCAACTATTGATAGAAATGGGGACTGCAGTCAGGAAATCAGAAGAAGGAAGTGGTTTTGAGAAGGAAGAATGAGGAGGGTAGCTATGAAAGAACCAGCAAAGATTCTAAAATGCAAAGATATCCAACTCAGCACAAAAGTTAGACTCATACAAGCCATCGTATTCTCTATTACCATGTATAGATGTGAGAGTTGGATGGTTTTTTAAAAAAAGATGATAGGAAGAAAATCAATTCATTTGAGATGTAGTGCTGGAGAAGAGTGCTGAGGATCCCATGGACAGCCAAAAGGACAAACAAATGGGTCATAGAACAGATCAGGCTGGAAAATTCCCTGGAAGCCAAGATGACCAAACTGAGACTGTTGTACTTCGGATACATCATGAAAAGGAACGACTCATTGAGAAAGACAATAATGCTGGGAAAGGTGGAGGGAAGTGGGAAGAGAGGAAGGCCACATGCTAGATGGATGGACTCTATTAAAGTGGACAGGGGTATGGGTTTGCAGGAATTAAGCAGAACAGTGGAGGACAGAGGGTCTTGGAGATGTCTCATCCATAGGGTCGCATGGGTCGAGATTGACTTGAGGGCAGTTAACAACAAATGAGGGCCAAACAGAAACACCATCTCTTTGTGGTACATTTAAATGAATGGGTAGGGTAAACAGATAGCATGGCATTAGAGTGGGGAATCTATTCCAGGTTTTTAGTTTGAACTTTAAATATGCCTCTGAACATATTTTTCATACAGAGTTCAGCACCTTGGATAGCTCCATTGAAGTTCTGACTAAAACCTAGAATAGATTTATTTCCCCACTGACATGAAAGCAATATATCAGAGGTGGTCCCTATCCTGTAGATGAACTATTCCTTGAAAAAGATGTCCATATATTTCATCAGCAACTTGAACAGGGAGAAATCAATGTGTGTGCAAATGAATTCTTCACCCAATATTGTCATTCCCATTCTTCAGAGAAATACTCTGTTATAGTAGATAATGCCCCTTACCAGCATTTTACTCAGCCAAAATGGGACAGAATTAGCATTTTAAAAGTCTAGTCTGAGCCAAATGTGATGCAAGGTGCCATAAATATGCTGTTTTGTTTAACAACAGAAACAGAAACCATTAATGATGTGGCATAATAATGATGTAATCAAAAAGATTTCCTCTTTTCAAGCAGGTTACTATCCAAATTTCAGCAAACTAGATAACAAATGGGAGGAGATAAACTGAGAGTTAAAAGTAAGAAAGGGTGCAATGAGAAAATGTTTATGCCCATAATATTCCAGCTACTTTTGATTGAAGGGTTATAATGTGTGATAATACAGAATTCTGGCTTTCAAGTGGAATAACAAGTCTTACTTCCAGTTTCAGCAGATAGCAGAAGAGTTTTGCTTGCCTCTGCAGTACTAAAGGACCCTAGAGTGGAAAAGATCCATATATCTTAGTGCAAAGTTAACAGCTTTTTCATGGTTTCTCTGCTGTGGAAGATGGTCACAAAATACCATTAATGACTGGAAGTAAAATTAATGAGCCATATTGTTGCACTGCCAACAATTAGGAGTTGAGGATTTCCTTCTTAGATGAAACAATGGCAATTTCCTCACCACTAAGGTAACATAAGATGGCCCTTAATCATATTTCATTCTCAGAGCTTAAACTCTGATTACAAACACACATACATATACTAGGAAACCTAGGTGGCATTGCCTAGATTAAGTTTCCCAGACTTCAGGGCTCAGCCATGTGTCTCAGGGCTTGACACATCTTCTCCAGTCCTCATAGGGAAGGGGAGGAATTGCAGCATGAGAGCATTGTACCTTAGAAAGAATTTGACTGTGTGTGTGTGTGTGTGTGTGTGTGTGTGTTACTTTGTGTTGTTGGCCATTCCACTGCTTTGGAATGGCTGCTTGGGTTTACCTGGCCCACTCTCCCCAATATATCACTAGGGAGTGGCCTTAAGTCACAGGGCTGATGCCCCAAAATCTTAAAATGCTCTCAAACTGGCTATCCTAGCCTGGTTGATGTGGATTATTTTACTTATGACTTAAAAAATTGACTGGTAACATCCAGAGTTCTTAAAAGTTTATTTCACAACAGGTTTGAAGCAAAATGGATCATGAAATAACAAAACTCATCCAAAAGCCAAAGTCTTCCCATTGGTCCTGAACCTACACAGAAATGCTCGGGATATTA
Organism: Phrynosoma blainvillii; assembly: GCA_026167975.1. Taxonomy (NCBI): domain Eukaryota; kingdom Metazoa; phylum Chordata; class Lepidosauria; order Squamata; family Phrynosomatidae; genus Phrynosoma; species Phrynosoma blainvillii. The sequence goes on along the minus strand of JANUYF010000001.1, from coordinate 90,964,142 downwards.
AACTAAGTTGAAATATGATATCTGGCCAAAAATAGTTTATTCTGCACCAATACAATATCAGAATCTAAAGTGTTTTTGGAAATACCCCAAGTATTTGTTCAGGAGCACCATGAGGTACCCAATGAATCACATCCAAAACATTTACATTCTTCATTCTGTTTCCATCAGATGAGAGAAGGATCCAAGCACTGTACATTTGATTCTCTGGCCCTTGGAGGACCACACTCACCCTTATACCACTACACCCTCACCAAAAATTTATTAAATTATTTCACTCAAAATGCCCTCTGCCTTCTAAGTGGCAGGAGAACAACTTAGCCATGTTTGCCCCAGTCCACCAGCTGTTTTAGGCTCTCAAGACACCTTTTTGCGATCAGGAACTAAAGCAGAGGCCATTTCTAGTTGTTGTTTTAAGACCAGTCTATAAAATTCTATGAGAAACATAGTGAATCTGCCCCCTAGCTGCTAGAGAGACATTTTGAATAAAATAACTTCAAGTTCTTTCTAAAGGTGATGTGCTCTCGGAGGTCTCAAAAGCAGCCTTGGAGGATGTACGTCATCTGTGCATTTGATAATATGCAAAGTTTGGGGACTTTTTGATCATGCATGTGGGCTTATATAGCATAAGAGATACACAAACAGGCAAACATTTGAAATATATATATATATATACATATACACACATATCTGAGCCTCTTTTTTCTCATCTATGTCTTGGCTAGTCCCCCACATACACACTTCTCAGTCCCCTACAGCTACATTGTCAGGACAAAAGGGATTTTTCTACTCCTTCCCTGTAGAGAAACATGGATTCCCAAGGGCTATACTTACAGGAATTACATAAATCTGTTGTGTACTGAACTAATTAATCTCTTTATTTGGAGAAGAATAGATTCCCCACCAAGTGAGTACATGGAACAAGAACTGCAGTCTGCCAAGCCTGAATTATATCAATGCTAAAAGAAAAAGGGGAAAAAAGTAAAGAGAAAATCTCATAACATGTAGCCTATATCTATTTTTGGTGAAAACAACAACATATAGATCTGTGATAAACCCTTTGGTATGACTCATAATTAAGTCTACAGCTTGATAAAGCTTTAAACAATGAGCCAATTAATTTATGCAAATTGTAAAAGCTACAGCTATCCTCCATACCATTATTGATTCACACTGATCAAAACGTAGTAATTTCAAAATGTATGACACTGTTTGTCTATCAAGGATATGTACATCCACACAAGTTGTTTCTGTGTGTGAAGAAAAGCTGGTCAATGTCTTAAAGGCATAAAGGCAGGTGTCTGTGTCCACATGTGCACACGTGTGCATACATACACACACACATTTGAAGTGATAAACTCTAAGATGTTCAGTTTTTGACAGTAATAATGATGCCATTGTCTTAGTTTTGTCTGGTTCACTTGTTGAACATTTATACATGTTCATGTTTCATGATTGCAATATAGATGTGTATGCTGGAAGCCATTTTGGATGGATCAGTGCTTACATTTTGATGGTGTTTGCAAAAAAATGATGAAAAGAAAGTGGGGGGGGGGGGAATGACCCAGCAGTTTATTTTAAGTCAAATTTAAGTTCAGCCTAATGCCATATTAAAATGGAGAAGTGAAGATGTACATCATTCTGTTAGTTGACCTAGAACTAATTTGACAGTATAAGTTTTAGAACACACATTTGAAGTGACAAATTCTAAGATGTTCAGTTTTTGACAGAAATAACAATGCCAATGCCTTAGTTTTGTCTGGTTCGCTTGTTGAACATTTATATATGTCCATGTTTCATGATGGCAATATAGATGTGTATGCTGGAGGCATCAGTGCTCATATTTTGATGGTGTTAGCAAGAAAATGATGAAAGGAAAGTGTGTGTGTGTGTGGGGGGGGCACCCAGCAGTTTATTTTATGTCAAATTTAAGTTCAGCCTAATGCCATATTAAAATGGAGAAGAGAAGATGTACATCATTCTGTTACTTGACCTAGAACTAATTTGACAGTATAAGTTTTAGAAAAGTGATGAGCAGTTCAGAAACTTGGGTTGATTGCTTGCTTCAGGCAAAATAAAGATGCAGAGGATATTAAAAAATTATTTCTAGTAATCAATAACTAAACAAGAGAAGATAGGATCTTAGCACTTCTAAAGAGCTCCTCATAATTTGAGGAATGTGCCATAAACATATTTTGTAATAATAAGCAGGTCCAGTATTTGTCTCAATCCTTTGTATGCACTTATGGTCATGAACCCTTAACATCAGCTATTTATGGCTATCCCAGCTACACTTAATAATTACAGCAGCCAAGAAAGCTCTTGAGGACCTCCGTAGATTTCAGTGCATTTTGCATCTGACTACGGGGACATAGCCAAATACTTCTCCAGTTCTGCCCACCCCCCAAAAGGCATGGAATAGCTATGGATGGAGAGCCTTCATAGTCTGTATATTAAGTCTAGGGGGCGAGAGATGTTTCAGCCTATTATATGTCCACATATGTAACTACTTGCTATGCTGAGCCATACAGGATTACAGCTATAATGCTCTTAAATGGCTTCATCCCATTTGAAGAAATGGTGACTCTCAGTTAAAATCTTAATTTGGGGATGCAAATCTTTACTTGATTCATTCTCACAAACTTGACCAAAAATAGCCAAAACCATCTCTTCATCACCACCACTTTGTGAGTGATTTTCACATTTTTCAATGCTATTTTGCAGTTTGGGACTGTTTTTGTAAAGGGTTTGAGGGAGCATAAAATGTATTTTACACAAAATATTTTGGATTTGCATAAATATTGTGTTCTTCATGCACAAGATTTTTATGTACAAAACACATTGTTTTTTGTTGTTTTATTGTTTGTTTTTTCTGTTTCTGGTGTTGACGTAAAAAGTGCTGTTTGTTTTGCCCTTCTGCCAAGGCAAAAATATTGTGGCAACTGGCCATTTATTAGATAGGGTAACTCAGTATGTCAATTTCTTGTCAAAGATGAGAAAAAATGTGAATATACTTTTCATCCCTATTATAATGTAAATAAGTGTGCTGGAAGCTTCCTTTTGCTACTGTGCATTGGGCATAAGACATCTATGGCTTCCTCAGCTGTACTTGTCATGAGATCAAGGCTTCATGCTAACAGTTTGAAAATGAACTCAGGAGAAGCTACCTTTATTTATACAGATATTGGGCGGATAGTAAAATACAAATAGGAATGGGCATGGACTCAACAAATTTCATAGGTGGTTTAAAGGTCCATAAAAAAATAATGATTGGTCACTAAAAGAATAATAGTATGTGAGAGTCCTGGAAGAAGATATGAAGATGACTGGTCAGAAGTTGTGAACAGATAATTTTTCAAAAAGCTAAGTTAGTCAGAGATAGACTGGTTGTTGATTGTTGTTGACAGGATCTGAAGACTAGAGGTTTTCAAGAGGCAATTAAAACATCTGGATCAGCTTGGAATGCAGAAATAGCAGGAATAGTTAAGACAGGGGTAGGCAACCTTTCCCCTTTAAGGGCCGAGGGACTTCAGCTCCCAGAACATAGGACTATTGGCCAACATGGCTGAGGCTTCTGGGAGCTGAAGTCCCTTGGCCCTTAAAGGGGAAAGGTTGCCTACCCCTGAGTTAAGAGTTAGAGACTTTAGAAAGAGGTGTGTCCACATGACTCCCGCAAAAGTGCAAAAAACAAACAACCCTATATACAAATAATAATAATAATAATAATAATAATAATAATAATAATAATAAGCTCCTGTTCATGACTGTGAGAGGAGATTATTGCAACCAGGAATCCTGGTGGGAGAGACGTAGGATCTAAATGACGAAAACAGATGTTATTGCATTTTCCCATGTCCGGGCTGTAGGCAGCCTGTATCCACTTGGGCAGCCCACCTGCAACCTGGACTTCTCCCACAGCTTTTTCTAGAACAGGAAAATCTCATTTTTGAAAAAGCCGCAGGAGAAGCCTTGTTGCAGGTAGGCTGCTCTCGTGGATATGGGCTGCCTACAGCCAGGACATGGGAAAATGTGATAACATCCGTTTTTGTCATTCAGATCCCACGTCTCTCCCACCAGGGTTCCTGGATGCAATAATCTCCACAGATTTACGAGCATGAAGTTTAGGAAAATATTGGCTAAGAAAGGAGAACAAATAATTAACAATAGCAATAGCAATAGCAAGTACATTTCTATACCGCTTATCAGTGAACTAGCTCTCCCTAAGTGGTTTACAATGTGTAAGCCAATTGCTCCCAACAAGCTAGGTTTTACCAACCTACAAAAGGATGGAAGGCTGAGTGGACCTTGGAGCCCTCCTCTAGGATTCTATTTTAAGGGGATGGGGTTGGGGGGGAGGGCTTGTGGGGAAGGGAATGTTTTAATTATGTTTGTTTTAAATTTTGTTGTTCCCCGCCCCGATTGCTCAGCAGAAGGGCAGGCTATAAATAAAAATTTAGTATTTATTATTATTATTAGGATCAAACTTAAAACACTGTGGCTATAATACCAACATTTAATCACTGCACCACCAGGGCTCCTTAGTTGGGGAAGACTGTCACATATTAGGCACTGTCATGAAACATATTTAACCTAAGAGCAGTACACTTAATGCAATTATCACTCACCCCTCTGTTTTCATAGGGGATCCGTTCTGGACACCCCCCCATGAAAATGAAAATATTTAAGTCCCATTGGCTTGAATGGGTGTGCACTCATGCATGCACCATTGTATCCCTCCCCACTTGCTAGTCTGCAAAAAGTGAGAGTGCAGACTCAAAATCCACAAGAATAGAGGGACAGTCGTATTTTGAACAAAAAGTCTGGTGAATCTTGTTAAACTGCTTGTCTTTTCTGCTATCCCTATTCTTCTATGTTAGTTCTGCCTCTAGTATGAAATTTTCTGTTAAAGAGGTGCAGTCAGCACTCACCATTTGTGGGATTTAGGGTCACAGGGCCCCTGCATAAGTGGAAAAAACCTGAATATCTCTAACCTCCAACTATATTTTACACATACAAAAAGTACCTGTACTGGCATGGTAGCAACACCTGGCTCTATGCACTTTCCCTCCCTCCCTCCCTCCCTCCCTCGCTCACTCACTCAGGTGGGAGGAGAGGAAAGGGGATGGAATGGGGCAGAAGGAGGAAGAAAAGGGACTCTCATCCCATCTCCTTCCTCCTCACCCACCTATCTGAGCAGAGGAAAGCACACACCCTCCCTCCTTGCACTCCCCTGTCCTATCTCCTACACCCCACCTGCCTGTGTGAGCAAAAAAAGAAACACACTGCCCCTCCAACCCTCATCCCTCCCACTCACTCCCATGAACAAGGGAACATGCATGTGCCCCAGCCCAGTCCCCCACACATAAATACACATATCACTTCCTCCCAGTGACACCGGTATTACTGAAGTCCCTGTTAAATTTGGCACAGAGCAACAGGAGAGATATAGCAAATTTAGTAATCTGTGAATGATCAAGTATGCAAATGCTTAACCCACAAATGTGGAGGGATGACTGTAATGCCCAGGAACATATTGACTTCATTCTTTGAAAGGTGGGGTATACATATTCCAAATAAATAAATTAAAAACTCATAAGCAGACATTCAAAATAATTATAATGGAGGTCCACAGGTACATTCTCCCCCATGTATGGATGAGCCATGGGAATTATTTTTCTTTCTACCTCTTTTCAATGAAACAGGAGGCAAAGGGGAAAGATAAATCAAATGCCCTGTCCATGTCACTTTTGCCCTTTCTCCACTAAACTACCCCACAGAGCCCATAAATTTTATGCCACAATTACCATTAGAACAGATGGTTGTATGCTTACATCATCTCTGCAATGAAATAAAAATAATGTGCTTGCCTCCTTTTAATCATAGCACAACTTGGAATATCCTGGAAAAAAGAAAACATCGGATCAGACACTACTTGTCATGCACCACCACTGAGGCAGAAATGTCACTCAGCAGGCTGTCTTATTCATGACAACCAAGAAATAGCTGGGCTCAATCATAAACTGAACCAGTTAGGAATAAAATGGCCATATGTATCTGCCAAGCTGTCAGCCTGCCGTTGGGATGCTTGCTTTGTCAAAGGGGGCTTCATTATGGCTGAAAAAACCAGAAGAAATATAGGGCGCAACTCAATGTGAACGTGCTGTAGGAAACCTAGACTAAGGATGTGAAAAAAACTTACAGTTGAAAAGATTTTAGTGGACAGGCCATTCCAGCATAGCAAGACAGCCCACTGATAACTGTCCAACGCCCACAAGAATCCTCGTGTCCAGTGTGAGATTGACACACAAAGGTTTTACTTTTTCTGTTGTACTTTCTGTAAGTTGTGCAAAAAATCACTGCACTACAGAATGGCATCTTTTCCCATTCTGTAGCTAAGCATGTATGCACACACGCGTGTGTGCACACAGAGAGAGAGAGAGAGAGAGAGAACACACAAGGGGATAAAAAAACAGGATGATTCAAACAACCCACTCATTACCACTATATATTTAACAGTCCATGCAAGAAGACTTCCTTTATCTCACTTTTTACTTTTGCATATTTGCAGACATGCCAAAAACACAATCTCAAAATTATGAAAAAATCTCTCCAATATCTCTTCTCAATCTCACCATTTTGTAGTCTCACTTTATTGTACCAAGAAGAATATATTTTTTTGCATTTTCACAATTACTATGATAGGAGAAATCAAATCAAGATTTATATTCTTAACCTAAACTTATCTGGTAAAAGAAGCAAATCTCTCCTTCTTTTATTCTCACATGCAAGAATGAAAAGTTTCATGATTCCCCTCCCCACTCCGTTCTTTTGTGTAATGTGTTCTTGTTGGTACATATATTACTGAATAGTTCTTTTCCCACTTAGTTTCTGCCTGGAATTCATCTCGAGTTGCCTGTGATTAATGTAATTCATAGCATAACATCAGTGTGAAACAAATATGCAGCACCTGATGCTATAGTTTTTTTAATACATAAAGTTGACTCACCTTTGACTCATGGTGACCCCATGAATTACCTCCAAGCCCCCCTGTCTTCAACTGCTCTCCTCAGGTCCTGTAGGCTCAGGGCCCTGGCCTTCTCAATTGAATCTATCCATCTAATATGTGGCCTTCCTCTCTTTCTACTATCATCCACCTTTCCTTTCTTTATTGTATTTTCCAGTGAGCTGAGTCTTCTCATGATATGTCAAAGGATAACAGCCTCAGTTTGGTCATCTTGGCTTCTGAGGAGAGCTCAGACCTGATCTGCTCTAGTGCCATTTATTTGACTTTCTGACTGACTGTGGTATTCTCAGCACTCTTTTGCAGCACCACATCTCAGATGAGTTGATTTTCTTTCTATCTTCTTTCTTCACCGTCCAACTCTTGCATCCATACATGGTGACGGGGAAAATAATGGCTTGGACTATCCTTACTGTAGTATTCAGTTTTATATCTTTGCACTTTAGAGGTTTGTCTAGTTCTTTCATAGATGCTCTTCCCAGTCCTAATTTTCTTCCGATTTCTTGATTGCAATTTTTGTTCTGGTCAGTAATGGATTCAAGGTATGAGATGTCTTTGACTATTTTTATTTTTTCCTTGCCTAGATTGAATTTGTGTAAATTCTCTGTGATCATTATTTTTGGATATTGGATTTTTTTTTTAATGTTCAACATTAAGACTGTTTTTATACTTTCTTTTTTATATCATTGCAAAACCTTCATATCCATAGGGATTCCATTCTAGACCACCTCCATGAATAGCAAAATTCATGGAACTGAGAGTCCTGTTGTCCCCCATGGTGGCACCATTAGGGAGAACAGGGTGGAACAATCCACAGATGCTCCAATCAGCAGGTGGCAAGCCTGCGTAAGAAGAGAACCAACTCTAATTGTTCCAAGTCTTTGTTGTTTTGTGTTAGTACCGTATTCTTCGCCATATAAGGCGCTCCGGCATATAAGACGCACCCAATTTTAAAGGAAGAAAATCCAGGAAAAAAGGATTCCTCCCTTTAGCCGCGGCCGGTTGTTCAATGGGCTGGTGCTGGGATCGGAGAACTTCTCCGATCCCAGCACCAGCCCATTGAACTGAGGTTGCGGGGGGAAGGAGGGCTCCTTCCCCCCGCGACCTCAGTCTTTGAATGGGCTGGTGCTGGGATCGAAGCGATCCCAGCACCAGCCCATTGAAAGACTGAGGCCGCGGGGGGAAGGAGGGCTCCTTCCCCCCGCGACCTCAGTCTTTGAATGGGCTGGTGCTGGGATCGCTTCGATCCCAGCACCAGCCCATTCAAAGACTGAGGTCGCGGGGGGAAGGAGGGCTCCTTCTCCCCGCGGCCTCAGTCTTTCAATGGGCTGGTGCTGGGATCGCTTCGATCCCAGCACCAGCCCATTCAAAGACTGAGGTCGCGGGGGGAAGGAGGGCTCCTTCTCCCCGCGGCCTCAGTCTTTCAATGGGCTGGTGCTGGGATCGCTTCGATCCCAGCACCAGCCCATTCAAAGACTGAGGTCGCGGGGGGAAGGAGGGCTCCTTCTCCCCGCGGCTTCAGTCTTTCAATGGGCTGGTGCTGGGATCGCTTCGATCCCAGCACCAGCCCATTCAAAGACTGAGGTCGCGGGGGGAAGGAGGGCTCCTTCTTCCCGCGACCTCAGTTCAATGGGCTGGTGCTGGGATCGCTTCGATCCCAGCACCAGCCGATTCAAAGACTGAGGTCGGGGGGGGAAGGAGGGCTCCTTCTCCCCGCGACCTCAGTTCAATGGGCTGGTGCTGGGATCGCTTCGATCCCAGCACCAGCCCATTCAAAGACTGAGGTCGCGCAGGGAAGGAGCCCTCCTTCTCCCCGCGACCTCAGTTCAATGGGCTGGTGCTGGGATCGCTTCGATCCCAGCACCAGCCCATTCAAAGACTGAGGTCGCGGGGGGAAGGAGCCCTCCTTCTCCCCGCGGCCTCGGCCCTTCGCCTTATAAGGCGCACTAACTTCCCCACGCACGTTTTGGTGAAGAAAAAGTGCGTGTTATAGGGCAAAAAATACGGTAGTATGGTGTTGTTTGCATAGCTTAGATAGTTGATGGTCCTTCCACCAATCTTCACTCCTCCTTCTTCCAAGTCTGCATACAAATTGAATTAATTGGGTGATAGAATGTAACTTTGCTTGTCCCTATTGTCACCTGAGAACCATTCTGTTTCTCCATACTCTGCTCTAACAGTAGCCTCTTGCCCTGAGTATATGTTTCTCATCAAGACAATCAAATATACTGGCACTCCTATTTTTTAAAGAGCATTCCATAGATATTCATGCTCTATGCAGCCTAAGGTTTTGCTGTAATCTATAAAGTACATGCTGATTTTCTTCTGGAATACCCTGAAGTCCTCTATTATCCATTGTATGTTTGCAATGTGGTCCCTAGTGCCTCTTCTTTCCCTGAAGCCTGCTTGTACTTCTGGGATTTCCTGCTCCATATATGGTAGAAGTCTCTGCTGGAGAATTTTGAGCACAATTTTATTTGTGTGGGAAACCAGTGTAATTAATGGTCCTGCAGTTACTGCAATCTTTTGTGTCATCTTTTTTGTGGTTGGAAATGTATATTGATCATTTCCAATCTGCTAACCATTTGTCCCGTTTTCCATATTTGATAGCAGATTTTAGTTAGAACTAGAGTTGACTCTTTCTGTGTGGAATGTAGCAATTCGATTTGAATATAATTTGTTCCTGGTGATTTATTCCTCTCAATTGTTTTGAGTGCAGCTTTCACCTCACTTTCCAAAAACGCAGGTTTGTCTTCTTCCCATGTGTCACTTATTATTTCATATAGCTCTTCTGTATATTGCTTTCCTCGTCTTTCTATTTCATCCTGGTCATGTAATGTGTTCCTCTTCTGATCTTACAACATGCCCATCCTAGGTATGAATTTAGCATTGAATTCCTGGATTTTCTGGAAGAGGTTTCTCGTTCTGCCTTTTTTGGTTGTTATCTTCTATTTCCCTGTATTTAATATATAATAATTCTTTTTATCCTTGTACACTAGTTGCTTAACAGTTGTATGTACTTGGATTATGGTGATGTTTATTGTTTTTCTTTGAAGTCTTATTGACATGATTTGATCCAATTGACGGGTTTTGTTACATCTTTCCTCACTATTAATGCCACTCCATTTCTTCATGTCTTTGCATTTCCTGAGTAGAACACTGCATAATTATCAAAGTCAAAGTGTCCTATCCTTGTCCATTTTAGCTTTCACCCCTAGTATGACTATGTTTATGCATTCCATTTCCTGTCTTGCTATGTCTAGCTCACCTTGGCTCATGCTTTTCACATTCCATGTTCATATAATGTGTGTAGTGCTGCTTTGGACATTATTTACAATCTGGGACATTTTTGCAAAAAAAGTGAAGGTTTTTATGCAAAACAAAACAAAACATTGTTTTGACAAAATATTCTCCCCATTCCTCGTTATTGTTATAGCAAAAAGAAAAGGAAAAAAGAAAAGAAAATTATTAGTCTTTTTGCTCTCTTGCTGGGGTGAAAATTTTTGCAGCTGACATTTTCAGTTGGGGTCTCATTATGTCAAGGCACCCTTTCTCACTTAGGATGAGAAAATTTGTGATTTTTTTTTAATATTCTAAAGCAACATCCATCACCAGCACTAAGAGCTCCATAGAGGTATATGCTGCATGAATATTTGATGAAAGGGACACTACAGAATATATACCACAACGCCTTTAAAAAAATGACACCCCAATCCCAACATTGACATTTCAATCAGACATGCTCCTTTTGAAATGATAAGACACCCCAGGTGTTTCATTAGTTGTTCAGTCTGTGAGGTGTGCATTCTTAAGTGAGGTACTGATATTTACTTAAATGAACATATCTTTATTAATTGGATGGAAACTGTTGATGAAATCAGTTATAGGAACTGATGACCCTCTTGTGTTTTGTACACATGGTGCATGCCTTGTAAAACCATGTACAGTTATGCCAACCACTGGATCCCTCTTACATGCTTTTGCAAAATTATTAAAAGAACATTTGCAGTTGCTAGAGAATTAACTGCCACCCTCACTGCAGAATAGTGTTATGAAACAATTACAACACTTCACAGAACACTGCTTCAGGACAGAGGAGGAAATCCTGTAAAAGCTTTGCCTGTCCATCTCTTAGAATTCTGGTGATGGAGATTCCAGTACTTCCCAATTATATTTGTTTCTGATATCCATTCTGAAAGCTGACTGGCATGATCATTATTAAGGCGGTACAATCTGGAGAAGAGTAAGAACTTAATTTTAAGTTGAAATTTATCACATGTTAAACACTTCCTGGACTCCCTTTCTTTATAACATTTCTTTTTCTTTTTTAAAAAAAGCACTGCTGAGGAAAAATAGAATAAAACCAAGGCTAGCAAACTTTATTCCATCACACTAGTTTTTGACAAATATGTTGTTTTAGTTTAGTTTAGTATTGATGTAGGAGAGCAAACTAAACTACTGGAACAGACCTTTTGTTGTTAACTGCCCTCGAGTAGATCTCGACTCATGGCGACCCTAGGGATGAGCATCTCTAAGACCCTCTGTCCTCTACTGCTCTGCTTAATTCCTGAAACCCCCATACCTGTGACTCGTTAATAGAGTCCATCCATCTGGCATGTGGGCTTCCTCTCTTCCTACTTCCCTCAACCTTCCCCAGCAGTTTCCCCCCCAAAGAGTCCTCTCTTCTCATGATGTGTCCAAAGTACGACAGCCTCAGTTTGATCATCTTGGCTTACAGGAAGGCTTCCAGTTTGATCTGTTCTAGTCTTCTTCTGATTTCCTGACTGCAGTTCCCATTTCTATCAATGTTTGATCCCAGGTATGGGAATTCTTTTACTATTTCTATTTCTTCACTGTCTAGGTTGAACTTGTGAAAGCCCTCAGTGGTCATTATTTTTGTTTTCTTTATGTTCATCATTAAGACTGCCTCTGCACTTTCTTCTTTGATCTTCCTTAGTAGGTATTCCAGGTCTGTGAGGTTTTCTACTAGTATTATGCTGTCATCTGCATATCTTAGAACAGGGGTCAGCAAGTTCCCCTTACCTGGGACTGTTCCGGGTATCCCCTGGTCTTCTGCGGGCCGATGGTGTGTGGGGGAAATGGTGGTGCAGAGTACTGCGCATGCACAAGCGAGTCGCGGCCGCGCTCGCACAGGAGTACTGCGCATGTGCAAGCGAGTTGCGGCTGCCATTTTGGAAAACAAAATGGCAGCCGCGACGCATGTGCGGGTGAGGGTGGCGGCTGGGGGGCGGGGGCTGGGGGCCGGTCCAAAGGCCTCGGGGGGCTGGACCTGGCCCACGGGCCGTAGGTTGCCGACCCTTGTCTTAGAATGTTGATATTTCTTCCCCCCTATTTTCACTCCTCCTTCTTCTGTGTCCAAACCTGTTTTTCTTATAATATGTTCTGCATACAAGTTGAACAGATAGGGTGAAAGGATGCAGCCTTGTCTTATCCCTTTGCCAATTGGGAACCATTCTGTTTCTCTGTGTTGTGTTTTGACAGTAGCCTCTTGTCCTGAGTACGGATTCCTCATCAGGACTATCAGATGTGTTGGCACTCTCATATCTTTAAGGGCATTCCATAGCCTTTCATGATCTATGCCAGGGGTCGGCAACCTACGGTCTGTGGGCCAGGTCCGGCCCCCCGAGGCCTTAAGACTGGCCCCCGCTGACCCCGACGACGACGACGACGACGATGACCCCCGCCAACCCCCAGCGCCTCGCAGCCATCATTTTGCTTTCCAAAATGGTGGCCGCAACTCTTTTGCACATGTGCAGTACTCCTGCGCATGCACGAGCGAGTCACGGCCGCCATTTTGGAAAACAAAATGGTGGCCGTGACTCGTTTGCGCATGTGCCAAGTACTGCACATGCGCAAAAGAGTCATGGCCGGCATTTTGTTTTCCAAAATGGTGGCCGTGACTCACTCGTGCATGCACAGTACTCCGTGCCACCATTTCCCACACACACACACCATCGGCCCGCGGAAGACCAGGGGATCCCTGGACTGGTCCCAGGTAAGGGGAACTTGCCGACCCTAAGGTTTTGCTATAGTCAATAAAGTGCATGCTGATTTTCTTTTGTAATTCCCTGGTTCACTCCATTAGCCATCGTATGTTTGCAGTGTGGTCTGCAGTGTCTCTTTCTTTCCTGACCCCACTTGAACCTCTGGGATTTCTCTCTTCATGTATGGTTGGAGTCTATGTTGCAGAATTTTAAATGTTATTTTGCTTGCATGGGAGATCAGTGCTATGGTCCTATAGTTGCTGCAGTCTCTTGTCTCTCCCTTTTTGTAAATGGGGATGTATATTGATCACTTCCAATCTGTTGGCCATTGTTTTATTTTCCATATCTGTTCACATATGTTGGTTAGCACTAGAGTTGACTCTGTCAATGTAGACTGCAGCAGTTCAATTGGAATATCATCTGTTCCTGGTGATTTGTTTTTTGCCATTTCTCTTATTGCAGTTTCCACCTCATTTTTAGAATTTGGGGTTCATCTTCATATGGCTCTTCATTCCATGTGTCCTTCATTTTGTCATCTCTTTTGTATAATTCTTTTGTGTATTGCATCCAACATCTTTTTGTTCCTTCCTGATCTTGAATTATGTTATTTTTATTGTCAAAGATCATCCCAGTCCTTGGTTTGAATTTTCCTTTGATTTCCCAGATCTTGTGAAATAGATCTCTTGTTCTTCCCTTTTTGGTGCTGTCTTCTATTTCTCTGCATTGCTCGTTGTAGTAATTTTCTTTATCTTTCTGCATAAGTCGTTGTACTGTTGCATCCATAATTCTTAGTTTGTTCCTATCTCCCTTTCGTTTTTCTTCTCGTCTTTTCTTTGTTGCTTATTGTGATTGTTTTTTCCCCCCTGTCATCCATGTTTTTTTCTCTTTCTTTTTGTTTACTGAAAGACCTTAGAATATATTTAGTCCAACCACCTGTTCATCTGAAAAATCTGGCAACTATAGCATCCCAAACAGAAGGAGATCTACTTTTTATTTAAATACATTAATTGCCACTTTATTTTCCCAGCATACCAGGTTCCAGGAAACTACACTTTAGCTTTATATCTTCATTTGTGTGTGTGTGTGTGTGCCTTCAAGTCACCTGTTAACTTATGGTGACCCCATGACTCTGATAGGGTTTTCTTAGGCAAAGAGTATTCAGAAGTAGTTTTGCCAACTCCTTCCTCTGAAACGCAGCCTAAAGGTCCTTGCATTCAATAGCTGTCTCTCATCCATGTATTAATCAGGTCTGACCCTGCTTAGCTTCCAAGCTAAGACAAGATCTGGTGCCTTTAGGGTATTTAGGCCCTAGCTTTATATCTAGTCAACAACAATTTTTAAATAATTGTTTTAAAAGCATAAAGTTATTCCTTTGATAGTTGCCTTTTTTTCTGGAGTTCTCTCTTATGTTAAGCATATGGTGATATGTCAGAATTGTAGAAAAATCATAGTTGGTCAATTGAGGGTCATTATATTTGTTCTTAAGTTCTTTTTGCAATATCCTCCTTCTCATTGCTCCACCTTATTTCCTCATTGGCCAGTTATATATGACCACTTGCAGTTCCTCTAAAGGTCTTAACTAGACTTGGTCATAATTTGAAGTAGATCTTATACATTTATCTTCTGCCTTTAAAAAAAACTGTAAATATCTCCAGGAAAGGCAATGTACTGAGCCAAAGCTTGCTGAACCAACAACAGACTGTTGACTCCAGGAGCCTACAATTTTCCAGCCAAGGTGCATAGTATAGAAGGAGGCACAAGTTAAAATGTCTCCCATCCATACTCAGCCCATTGAGCCCCTGCTGTACATTTAAAACTATGCATTGTGCTGCAGCCATCTAGATATCTTGCTACTTTGCTTTACGGTTACCAGTTAAGGGAGTATCAGAACAGGGCCACTTCGTGCCACTAACTGATTTCACCCTATATGGAAGAGTTGCTTTAAGAGCCATGGGGTGAAGATCCCTTGAGAATTAGGGGATCTTGGTGGGCCATGCATGCCCTCTTGCCTCCCCACACCTCTAACATTATGTTTTCAATCAAAGAATTTTTGGGGTGCCTTGAGGACCCTGGAGGTGTTAAACTTGGCCTTGGGAGCCCCATGTGGCCTGCACATTCCTCAACCCAATCTAGAACAACCCTATTGGCCCCATTAGGATTCTGTGTTTCCCTCATTAATCTGAAGTCTTTTTCAAGAAAGTAGGTAGTTCTTTCATAAAATGTAACACAATACTGATAGATTTTTAAGCAACAATAATAAAACAATGGAAATAAATGGCCAGAACACATTACAAATTAAAGGAGCAAATTAAAGGTAGGGAAGTTGTAGCTTCACTCCCTTAATCCTAAAGCAACCTCAGATTTAAGGCAGATCACCGCTCCATGTCTCTAGCTCCCTGAACCATTTATAACTGGGAATGAGATAAATGACATAATGGACCAGGCCTCAATGACCAAACTTATTAACAATATTTGAGGCGAAATTCCCACAAGGGTTGACAGACAAGACAAAAACAACAGCACAACATTTCACTGGTAGTGTGATATTGAGCATTAAGAAAAGGCAAAGAAATATACTTGAATAGCAGTATAGCTCGTTACTGGCTCCCAAACAGAATCTGGGTAATATAAAAAGTGATATCAAGGAGACCCAAGAATAACATAGCATGTCCTGCTTAAATGCAAAGATCTAGGCTAGAAGAACTCTGAAAACTCTATCTTATCTCTGAGTTTTTCACATATGGCTCGCAGAAGCAGAAGGAGGGGGAACTTGCAATTTTGTAGTGGTAGAATCAGGACAATGACTCTGGAGACTCCTGCTCGACTATGAAACCCACTGGGTGAACTTGGGCAAGTCACATGCTCTCAGCCTCAGGAGACAGCAATGGCAAGCCAAGAAATCTTGCCAAGAAAATCTCATGATGGTGGCCTTAGAGTCGCCATAAGTAAGAAACTACTTGAAAGCACACAACACACAAACACACAAAATCACTATGGGACAAATTGCATTGTATTTTGCAATGTCTTGATTCCACACATTACCTGAATTGTCAGGTGGAGAAGAAATTGTGTTTCCTCCTGTGTCCAAAATCACAGCAAGTCCAGCTGAGTTAGAAGGGAGAAGGTTAGTATTGAGATCCACACGAGTGAGGCTTTTGGCTTCTCTTCCGACACTTGTTAGAACACCACAAACATTTTCACTTCCAGTCTCAATTCCTCCTTGATCCCTTTTCTGTGGATTCTGAACAACATGAACAATACTTTGTTGGGGTAGGTCGCAGCTCTGAAAAATAAGAATACAATTTCCACAAATATTCAAGTTTTGTTTTTTAAATAGCTTCCCATTCATTGCAAGGAGAATTTCAAAGAAGAATAAAGGACATTCATAAAATATGGAAAATGTCAAATGCAAATAATAATAATAATAGGATTGCTTATGCCAATTATAGGGCCAAAAGGGTTGGCTACCTCTATACATTTAATAGAAAAGAATAGGCTGAAGCCAGTGCCTTGAGTTGCACATTGGGGTAACATAATATGCAGGTCATCTTGCACAAGGAGAAAACAGCTGCAATGGATGTAATACTAAACAAGGGGTGAATGGTCTGGGAATCAATCCCATCTCCATTCCAAGGCCCTCAAAAAGTTTTGTTAACATTTTTAAAAAGGCCAAATTGACTACGTGTTCATTGCCTGATTTAAAAAAAAATTCCTCTACTAAAGGCTACACATGGCCTTGGACAAGAATCACTGCTCCTAGAGTCTTCCAGGAACAGTGGGGCTTTTTTCCATCGAGGGAAGGGGGTAAAAGAGAGTACAGGGGCTACAAAACACGTTGGGTTTGTAGGGGGCCCACTGGACCATAGGAGCCCTATACATATAACTGTGGTCTAATACTTCAGGGACAAGCAGCCATGGACATTAGGTTACCCTCTGCCTTCTCTCCTTTCCCTTCCATTTTCCTTTTGTGTGCCTTATATGGACACTTCATGACAAAGTTCATTGTTGCATGCAAACCCAGCTAAGACTATTGTTTGTGTGGACTGAAGTTTGAACACAAAAGCTGTATGTTCAGAACACATCCGAACACAAAAGCAGTCTACTTTTGTGGCTGGTCACAATTAAAAGCTTTCTATCACAGCATATCAGGCAGGTACAAAGGAGAAGAAAAGAAAGAAGGAAGCACACAAGTCTGAGGAACATGGTTGTTCATGCATGTTGTGCTAGACCAGGAGTAGGCAACCTTTCCCCTTTAAGACTTCAGCTCCCAGAAGCCTCAGCTATGTTGGCCAATAGTCCCATGTTGGCCAATAGCTCCTGGGATTCTGGGAGCTGAAGTTCCTCAGCCCTTAAAGGGGAAAGGTTGCCTACCCCTGTGCTAGACTATGACTTAATGTTGCATCTAGACATTCCCAAATCCTTCTAATAAGGGTCATAATGTAGATTGAATTCAGCAATACAACTTCTCTGAAAGCTATGCCAATTTTGAACAGGTCTAACTATATTTTTCTCAGTGCAGTTTTGTTTTCATAATCCTAGTCAGAAAAACATTCCAAATTTTTGCAGGCTCCCTTTTCAATCAATATATGGGAATTCCAATCACAGTTTCACACCTATCAATCAATTCAGTTATTACAGATGCAAGCTCTTTTCATATGCTGTTGGTGGGGAGGACATTCATGCATAGAAGAGGAAACAACCATATATACAGATATGCTCCCAATGTCGTGCAGATGGGTATTCCCTTTACCCCATCCCACTGTTCATGCACTGAGTAAAGCCTTCTATCTGTCAAATGCAGGTGTGCGAAACATACATTTCAAAAACTGGAAGGGACACAACTATATAAGCAGGACCAGATCATATGTCTACACATGACTAGCACACAAAGAGGGATTTACTTAATTTTGCTAGACTCAGAACCAGGGAAATGCACACCATGATATCCTTGGTTTCTATAATAGAAAAGGAGCCTATACATCTAGTTTCCTTTCATACACTGGGGTGTAGTTGGTACCTCTATCCTCAGCCTCATGTGATGGTTAAGCACAGAAGAAGAGCACCTGAATAGGGGGTATGACATCAGGATACTGTAAATTCCAATAGATGCTGTGACACATGGAACTCAACAAGGAGCTGCCCATTTTTGTATCCTTTAACAATGAGTTCTGCCTTTTGTCTAAATTGCCTTGTTTGTCACCTTTTCAATATGACTGACACGCAACCACTTTCCATTTTTTCCTATTTTGATATTTTTACTTTATGCTTTAATGCACTCTGCAATATTGCTTTTCTCCATCCCCATACATGTGGCATTTTGTCTTTGTTTATAATTTGAGTTTCAACTATCCCACCCACCCCTCCACCACCTTTGAATTACTTTAGAAAAGCGATTTATATTGATTTCTTATATAAAGTTCTAAAATATGAAAACACATTGGATGCTTAAAATTGAATTTAATAACTTTCCCCAAGAAAGTAATAATCCATTCAACAGAGACTTGTCAGAGCAATGACTTTGCTGACTTATTAATCAAAGAGTGCTAATACTCAGTTTTAACTTTCAAACTTCATGTTAACATTAAAGAGTTTTTTTAAACACCACAGTTAAATAGTTTAATATCAGTTAATTCGTTAATACAAATTCAAGGTTACTTCATTAATGCAAAATCCACAGAATGCTTATGCTAAATGACCCTTAAATTAATTATATTGGACTCAATCCACTAGGAATATATTTCCCAAATCCAATAAATTTTGGGGAGGCTTACAGAACAGTTTCCAGTGTATTCCATGCATTCTGAACACACAGGTGACTCCTGGAGCAAGTGGTTCTTGAATCTTTTTCCAGACTGCTTGAAAATGAAATTCTGGGGAGTTTGGATTTTCCTATCAGGAGGTCCCTCCCACATTAAAATAATAGAGAGGATACCTTAAAATAATGCACACTGCACACTCAAAGCCAGTACTAGAAATATCTTAGGCTACACATATTGGCTGAACCGAGAGGCACAAAATAAATTTCTCTCTATAGTAGAAATCTCTGGAGCCTTATGGGGTGTTGCCAAGTACCTCAATTCAGGGGAAGTAAGGAGAAAGTTCCTTTGGGTACATGGCATTCTGAACACTATGTGTAGGTCCCAGCCTTTCTTTCAAAAACTGCATTTAAGGAACATTTATGTAACAGCTCTAGAAGTTTCTGAAGATACTCTGTGCAGGAACAGGATAACCCAATTGTGTGATTAACAGAGACCATGAAGAAGAACTACATTTTATACACATTTGTCAATATAATCCATCTAAGATTGTAACTTTTTGATTTCATAACTACTGGATTCCAAGAGTGGGAGGCTAGAATGGAAACAAGGTAGGCAAAGCCAAGCCAGAAAGCTGGTAGGTGTGAGGGGAAGCCTAACTAGCTTGCAAGAGATGGCACCCGGAGAAATCTGGAATAGGAAACCGGATAGTAGAAGCTGTCAGGTCAAAGCACAAATAACATATTCTCTACATTGCTCTGAGCTTCTTAGAAGAGGGCAGCACAAAAAAACCATTCAATCAGTCTATCAGTCAGGAGCTTACTGACTTTTTAGACTCCAAAACTGATGACCTGGCCCAAGAGGTCATTTTACTGGTGCAGTAAAACACTGGGTGTTTGCCAACCTAATTATTATTATTATTATTATTATTATTATTATTATTATTATATCTCACCTCTCAATGCAACCGGGGCGGCATACAACATTAAAATATACATTTTATATCCCACAATCCCACCCATCCCTTAAAATACTATTAAACAATTGACAATTAAAACACACTTAAAAGAATAGCACCAGTAAACAATAACTGCAACAGAATCAGGGACAAGCCATCTTTTGGTGGCCGGGATATCTATTCAGGAAGGGCCTGCTGGAAGGGCCTTTTGGGTTATATAAACCCAATATTTGTCTTATTTGTTGTAGATACACAACAATAATTAATATACAGTGGGGAAATAGTTCCACCATTGCTAATTAAATTAAAAGAAACACATTAAAACAGGTAAGCATTAGAACTTACATAAAGTCTGGCCTAGCAGTATCCAACCATTTTTTATTTTTATTGTCCTCTCCCCAACTGCATAGGCAAAAATTTATTCTTCCATGACTCAATTAGATTACATAATAAATGACAAATTAATAATGACTACTGGAGAGTGGAAACTATTACAGCAGAAGAACCTGTGACATATAAAATAGGTTTTATGTAAAACTGAAGACAACACATTCATATTAGTGGAAAATCCATTGTCTGGGATAGAATGCAGAGACACTAAAGGTGACTGTAAAAACAGAAGCAAACATATGAAGTCTTCACATGAGAGAAAACTTAAGCCCACCATATCTGAATAGTGCCCTTTGGTACTTAAAGGACAGAGTCTATGGCACAGCTAAAAACTGTGTGTAGAGAAAGAAAATCAATTGGGAAAAGTGAGCATGCAAGCATTTTTTAAAGATTTCTTTTATGTCTGTCCAACGACCAAGAACAGGACAGATAAGACGTTCTCTTGCTCTCTCTCACACATATATACACACCTTGATAGGATGGGGGGAACACCCTCCCACTCAGAAAGATGGGATATCTTAAAGTAGAGGCTTGCACGTTATAAGTCTTATATATACTGTGAATATACAGCAACTACTTGAGAATACTCAAAGGAGAAAAAGAACCACTCACTGACTCAAATATATGAAGCAAACAGAACACCTTATAGTATCAGATTCTATTAGTACAAAGTACAAAAGTTCAGATTAAGTCGGATATTTTTAGGGGTTTGCTGAGTTACTGACAACGTTTAATATAGGGGTAGGCAACCTAAGGCCCAGGGGCCGGATGAGACCCCCCAAGGCCTTTGGACCGGCCCCAGGCCGTTCCTGCCACCGCCGCCGCCACTGCCCCCCACCGCCACCCGCCATAATGCTATTGATTATTGTTGTTATTACTTGTTCTTGGGGTTTTCTTAGCAAAATCTCCACAGGGGTTTTGCCATGGCTTTTCTGGGGCTGAGAGAGTGTGCATGAATATATTTTTTTACATTTTTTAATTTTTTTTAAAAAAAATATTTTCATTTTTATTTATTTATTTATTTATTTTTGGTGCTTCAGCCCCCCAATTGTCTGAGGGACAGCAACCCGGTCCTCGGATCAAAAAGGTTGCCTACCCCTGGTTTAATAGAAGACCTGGACTTAATTACACAAATTATAGATAGTCCTTTTCAGAATTAGACCTTTAGTGCTCACTGAATGCAGTCTATTTTTCATGATGTTGTGCAGACTATCCCCAGCTGGTCAGAATTCACTTTCTGCAAAGTGTGTATATAGAGAGAGAGAGAAAGAGAGAGAGAGAAACTGCAGCAAATTACTGTATTAGCACAATATACAGTCCAACACATTTGCAGGGACCAACATGACAATGGTCAATTTATTGCTAAGTGGGCTACATTCTCACAGGGAATGCTTGTACAGTGAAGGCAGAGAACTGTGGCTTACTGAGTATTATTAACACAACAAAATCATGCCATAAAATTCCAAGAAATGTGTCAGCATATTTGTATGCAATTTTTCATTGGATAATCTTTCCCAGTTCTGTACTTCCATTTATTTAAAATGTTGGCCAGGAAACCATAAAAAGGAACTTTTAAAAATGTACATATATATGCAATATCTGATGAGCGGAAATTATTCATTGCTTTTTTGAACTCAAAATGCCACTAGAGTTTTATAGATTTCTTTCTGAGGAGCTCTAATGGCAATTCATAGCAAATTAAAGGATGCGAGCCTTAAAAACATGCAATCACGAGGCTCTCAATAACTCAGAGGCACTATATGCAAATGGATTCCTCGGAATCAAGACCTTTTCCACTCTTCTTAGGAGCAAATTATTTGTGCTACTGCAGAAAGTTAGAAGACTGAAACTAGAAAATGTAGCTTGATCAGTGGGCAAAATTAATACTGATACCTCAAAGATGATGATGATAATGATAATGACTCCAGAGTTCCTAGTTTAAGAGAACACCAGCTGAGATATATCTTGAATATTACACTAGATTTCATTACATCCTAAGTATCAGTCCAAACAAAATGCAGAAAGGAACTGTGGGCCTTAAGGGAGTTTGTGATTTATAACTACAAATTTATTCATACTTATTTGAAGCTGCACTTTCTCCTATAAATGCCTTCCCTGGATTGAGATCTTCTGGAGTGACCCTACTTTGAATCCCACTAGAGGCAACAATATACTGTGTGAGCGCATGGGAATGGGCATTATCTGCCCTGGCACTATGGTTGTAGAATTCCCACTCCCCGAAGGCCTGACTGGCACCAGTGAGGCTTTGATTCCACTGCGAAGTTAGAACTTGGCTTTTTATGAAAGCCTTTGTGCTGAATCATTTCATACAGTCTGTGGATATACATATTTTATTTTGTTTAACTTTTAAAATTATTCGGTTGTTTCATAAGTATTTTTTTGAAAATGTGATTAACTTTATTGTTTATTTGTTTACATTTGTTTATTACATTTTAAATTGTTCCAACTGACTTCACTGAAAGCTGCCCAGAGATCTTAGAATATGGGATGGAATACAGATATTATGAATACATCAAAAAAATAATTATTTGGAGGAAATATGGGAAGCCCCAAGGACTCTGGCTTGAAGCTTATGATCCTGAGAATACTGGCCGAAGGGGCTGATGACTACTCTTTCCTCTAATATTCCCCAGTGCTCCCCAAACAGGGTGACCAGATGCCATAATTGCAAAGGAGGACAAGGCACCGCAATGTAGGGCATTAAAGAAAAATGGAGGGCATGCTCAAATAAAAGATAAAAACATTCATATAAATGTAAATTGATGCTTCCTAGTAATATTCAAAATGGAGGAAATTTTGAAATTCCTCCCAGACAGAAGGTTGAAATGTAGGACATACCCTGGAAAAAGAAGGATGTCTGGTCATCCTGTCTCCAAAAATATTATTGACAGGATTTCAGGACCCTCTATGAAAGATTGGCAGTGCCTTTAGAATGAAGGAAGAATTGGTTTCTGTTGCATGGTTCATTCTGTTGCATGAATGAAACACTACACTGTAAAGGGAAGCTACGGCCCCTGTTGCAGTCCAACATAGTTTGATTTACCAATATAGATGCATTTACATTGCTAATACATGATCAGATATGCAATTCATTTTTACTGTGTGTGGACTGAAGGATTTATTTGCTTGTTCAGTAGAATCCTAATAATACTGGATAAGGATCCAAACAGTTCAATAAAACACAAATAGTGGGACATCTCTAGCTTCTTGTTTGTCATTTGAAGATAAGAGTAGAACACTAATTCCTCCCAAATGGCTAGTTTTAAAATGAGATTGCATAGAACAGGGGTCGGCAACCTATTGCCCGTGGGCTGGTTCCAGCCCACGGACCCCCACTTACCAGCCCCCGCCGACCCCTACCGCCGCTGCCACCACCACCGCCACCATGCGTTTTGGCCGCCGCATGGCCGTGCACGTCATGACCGCCATTTTGTTTGCCAAAATGGCAGCCGTGACACGCGTGGAGGTGGCGGCAGTTGCGTGCGCATGTGTGCACGTGCCACCATTCCTTCCCCCGGCCCGCCGGAAGGGACCGCTCCAGGGGACCGGCCCCAGGTAGGAAAAGGTTGTCGACCCCTGGCATAGAGCATTGATAGCTCCCATTCAAGGAGCAAAACCCTCCACAGTGGAGTAGGCTGTGTAAAGTAGTTACACATTTCTGTGAAATATGCCCACTGCATTCTGTATTCTTCCGCTAAACAATACATTTTAAAAACACTACATAGTTAGTGATTTGTTAAATCAGGTTATATCTAGAGATTTGGCTTACCAGATTTCACATAGTAAGGGAACATCTGTGAATGAGAGGTACTGTTTATTATACTGTATTTTCCCCATTCTATTTGCATGTTCAGTCTCCCTGTTGGCTCCATATGGAATTATGAAGTTGTAGGAGAAGCAGCGCTTATAAATATGGATGTTCAAAGCACCTGTAAAGCAGCCTGCAGTTTTAATCACTCTCTATTAGTAAAGATAGCATTCCAGATGTGGATATGTTGAACATTAAAATGATGGAAAGGAGAGATCTGTAGGTAGCCTAGACAGCGGGGAGCTCCTAAAAGTATAAGGAAGAGCCTAATTTTGGGGCTCAAATAGTGAATAGTGGAACAATTCAGAAACATAGCCATCTTAGTTGGGAATATCAGTATGCAAAGGGATCTTATAGCACCTTTGAGACTAACTGTGTAGAGGAAGATGTAGCATAAGCTGAAGACAAAGGGTCTTTACAGACTGCGAGAAATAATGCAGCTTGAGGCCACTTTAACTGTCTTGGTTCAGTGCTAAGGAATCATGGGAACTGTAGTTTATTGTGGCACCAGAACTCTGTGACAGAGAAGGCTCAATGTCCCAGAAAAAAATACCATTTCTATGATTCTCTAGCACTGAGCCAGGACAGTTAAAGTGGCCTCAAGCTGAATTATTTCTCACAGTCTGTAAAGGCCCCAAGTCTATGAAAGCTTATGCTACATCTTCTACAGTTAGCCTCACACTTTCTACAATATTCCTTTGCATAAGGGGCCAATGTTTGGAATATGCATACTGCAGGTCCAATTGTAATCTCTCTAAAAGGAGAAGGGGGCCTACTTCTCAGTAATTTACAAAATTGTACATGAAAAAGCCATTCACCCTAATGTAGGAAAAGCCTTTAGCATCTGTTCTCCAAACCTCACCACACATGCTGCTGCAACAACCCTTGAACTGTGAAGAGGTGTGTTTCATTGCAGTTTTTTTTTTAAAAAAAACCTGTGGAGTAAATCCAAGGATACCTATATATATATGCCATTAACCCACATCCCATTCTTTTTCAATAGCAGGTACACTGAGATATGCAACTCCCTCCACATTTATGGAAGTACAGTCAAGTGCACATTCCTCAAAAGCAAGATAGTGGGAACACAGACAACATAGCCATCAATGTGATAGTTTTCAGAGAACTAGCCGTGTTAGTCTCTTGTAGGAGGAAGGGAGGGGAAAACAAAAAAGAAAAAGAAATGTGGCAGGACTTTTAAGACTAACTGGTTTTTATTTTGGCATGAGCTTTCATGGATATAAGCCCACTTCTTTAGATGCAATCTGTGGGTGCAATATTACAGGGGCCAATAACCTCACTCACAACATCAGAGGTACATTTACTTGCTCTTCATCCAATGTGATATATGCCATCCTATGCCAGCAATGTCACTCTACATACTCTACATTGGACGAATAGGATAGTCTCCATGCAAGAGGCTTAATGGTGACAAATCCGACAATAGAAATTACAATACCCCCCAAACCAGTTGTTGAACATTTCAACATTCCTGGATATATAGTAATTTTCAGGTGGCAGTCCTTGAACAAGGAAATTTATAAGGGGGGATTAGAAAGTGAAAAAGTTGAATTTATAGGTTTTTGTGGGTTTTTCGGGCTGTGTGGCCATGTTCTAGAAGAGTTTCTTTCTTCTAGAGAAAGAAGAGAAAGAAACTCTTCTAGAACATGGCCACAAAGCCCGAAAAACCCACAAAAACCTATGGATGCCAGCCATGAAAGCCTACGACTTCACAGTTGAATTTAATTATATTTACAAAATCCAATCAATTAGTAGAGGTATGAACAAGGACAATGCCATTATCAGAGGGATGAACAAAGACAACACGGAGGTCCTCGCTACTGAATCTATAGCAAAGGTAATCTTCTCAGGGAGAGTTTCAAACCCTTGGAATCCACAGAACCATTCAACATAATGGAAAGAAAAAATGGATGATCATAAATACAAACTATATGCTCAGAGCCTGTGGTTAGCCTGTGTCTGTGACTTTGGAGAATACACAGTGGGGAATTCATAGTTGTTGGACTAAAAATTCTGTCCTTGATCCTGAGATGTTTGAAATGTCCTTCTTTCAACATTCACACTGGCATAATTGTTCACCCTTGCAGTATCATGAACCATGGGATTAATACTGATAAATGAACAAAATGAGCTACAAAAATCTAACCCACTGCACAATGCTGAAGGTAACAGATTACCGTACAAAGGTTTTGCACAAATGCTGCTCATTAAGGTACACGTGCTGCTCTTCTAGTTTTCTGCTGATGACTGCCTTTGTAATGAGATAATCATTTACTGAAGATAACAAATATACCTAACAATAGCTGAACTTGCTTTGTCTGACTTCAGCTCAACCAGAATTCCTTTACATTTCAGAAATTCAATTTAGAGTATATTTTCATGACTCTGTGAATACTAACCCCTTCTTTCTCTTTATTTGTTCTGTTGTCATCTTTGCTCTGCCTGTATTTCCATCTTGGTTGAAGCTCAGGTTACTGCTTCTATTTTTCTTTGTTGTTACTTCTGCTGCCTGGAATTTACTGTTTCTTGGCAATAGCATTTCTTCACCTTCACCACAGACTAAAACAGCATTTCAGAATATTCCACTAACCTCTGCTTCTCTTCTTTCCCAATTCTTCATTGTCCATGTCCCTTCTCCCACCACCATGGTCTTTTCTTTTTAATCTATATAAAACAGGAGGAGTGAATGCAGGCCATGGACCACATGCAGCCTCTGGAACCCATGTTTGTGGCCCAGTCCTCCAGACCCCCCCCCCCCAATTAATTTTGCATGGTTTTCAGGTTTGTTTGTTTGGTTTTTTGGCTGAAAACCATAAAGAAAATGTCCTGAACTTGTGAAAACATGTCAAAATATCCCCACATACCCAATCCACAAGACAATCTACCTCCAAATACTTCCATTTTCCTTTATAGTCCTGCTCCAAATGGCAAAGGAAGTGGCATGCACTTCCCGTTGCCATTTTGGGAGGGACTACAGAGGAAAATAGGTGTTTGCTGTTTGTGTATAAGGTGTAACCTACAGGAGAAGTTTGAAGAGAAACCAACCCCTTCCCCAGGCAGTTGCCTACGCCATAAGCATATAATCAGAGGTTTGTGCTCTTCAACAGAACAATTAATGAAGATGGGACTCAATAGGCTCTTGAAAGTGCCAACTGAATGTGAGGCTGTTGCAGAGTATACTGAAATCTCTCTCTCTCTGGCTGTCTTTATGGACGTCACATCAACTGGGAGAGCACACTCAACATTGAAGGAGAAGGGAGTGCAATGAAGGGAACTGTGGTTGGAAAGGAGGAAGGATCTCTGTAGGCCCTTTGAGGAACCTTCATGAATCAGACTGATTCATGACAGGACAGATTTTTTCCCATCCATCTTTGATATAACCATCTTATAGTATGCTAATACTAAAAGATTTTGTACATTTCTATTGATTATTCTTATTGTTGGTAATAGACTGAGAAGGATGCATCACTGTGCCAGCCTCAGGCTACCACCTTATATGTGTCCTGCCCCTTACTGCTATTGCCACTACTCACTCTGGTCATTCTAAATTGGGATTAGTAAAGTTCCCACCACCTGTAGCACATATGGGTAACCTGTAAATTCATTGTCCTTGCATCCTCCAATTTTGGAGTGAGATCCTTCCTGAATTAGTCACATGATAAGGAAAGGTATACAGTTTCAAGATACTGTATTAATTCTGTTAGTCTTTGATGTGGATAATACAGTTTCACTACATAACAATTACTTTTTTCTGTTGCTTAAGTTGAGATTGGGGCTATGCAGACCAGCCTAAAGGGCTGGCCTAGGGGTAGAGTTGGAGTGGAGCAGCTACACGCCGGCTGCCCCAACTCTGTCCCAATGCCGTCCTGACACTGCACACTCATCTGCACAGCACGCATCATCAGGACACCCTCCTGGCAGAGTATGTACACACACTGCACCAAAAGGGCATGGAAGAGCAGCGGCGCTGGCTCTTAGGGCAGCCTTTTGCCGCCCCCAAAGGAGCAGCATTTTGCCACTCTTTGGGGGGGTGGGAAAAAGGAGGATCGGGGCCATGGCGTGCGGTTGCTGTGGCCCCGATCCACCGCTCCCAAGGGTGGCTTTGTGCTGCCCCTTTAGGCAGGTCTGTAAAGGCCCATATATAGGGCACAGAAATCAGCAGAGGTTCTACCCATTAGAAGGAGGTTAGATAGACTCTTTTCTGCCTTAACAGAAAAAAATAACCTTCTATGCTTGGCTGAACAGAGGAGAAATAACAAAGGACACCTTTATGCAACTCTACTCCTCATTTATCAACTACACCACAGATCACCTCTCTACACAAGATCCACCATCATTCCATTTAAAGCGGTGGAATAACAGACTGTGGCTGATTTTGCTATGTCCATGGTGACTGATCACTGAGCCATGTTGTAAACAGGAATAGAGAAGGAGTGGCATCCCCACACAGGGTGTCACTTGGTATGGGAGTGGGGCTTCCAGGAGGTGGAGCTTCTAAGGGCAAGGCTTCTGGGGATGGGGCTTCTGGGCAGTGGATTCTCCCTCCCCCAATGCTAACCTATGAGAAAAAGGATGGAGAGGCACATGAGGGGAGCATGTGCATGGGGATGGTGCACAGGCAAAGAAGTGTGGGGATGGGATGGCATGTGGGAAGGAGTGTGGGGACAGCATGGGGGAGCACGTACAGGGATGGCATGCAGGGGGTAGCACAGGGGCAGTGCACTTGGGGGGAGTGGAGGGGAAGCATCCAACTGGGTGTCACCCCATTCTGGGGTGTCACCCAGTGCACACTGCACCACTACACACACCCTAGTGATGCCACTGTAGAGAAGTGGGGTTGGGGATGACTATAATCAATTTCTTGCTAAATTTTAAAAAATATTTTTAAAAAAACACCATCCCATAAGGCCAATCTACAGCCCATGAACACTCTGAAGCTCATCAAAGACTATTATGCATCCTACTAAAGGTGCCCATGCTGTTGCACCCACCTTTCCAATTTTTTCTGCTATAGTGCTGTTGCCATTGCAAAAGTGCTTTGAAAAAAGGTATGAAGCAAAGACATCCCTTCCTTTGTCCCAGTGCAAGTGTTCTACCAACCACTGATCAAGCACCAGGATTGGTCATTTAATTAAATCTTATGCCTGGTAGCCCACCAAAGCAATGCACATAAATGGAGAAGTCAGTGTATAAGGAGAGCTATGACCACATGCTGTCTTTTCTATTTAAATCACACACATCCCACTGGGCCCAGCAGATTGGCACAAAGTGATCTCAAAATGTAGTAAGGGGAGGTTTAATCTACCTCATGCATTTTAAGTGTGTGTGTGTGTGTGTGTGTGTTGGTGTACATGTTTGCACAGGCACAAACACATACATCTTCATACATATTGGCATTAAGGGGAAAAGAGGCTCCCCACACATGACATGAATTATTCATTTGGGTATGGGGGAATGCTAGCCAAATGCCGAGTCTGTGACATCATCAGCCAGTCCTCTCTTACTTCCCACTAACTTAAAGGTTGTATGTGAAAATGTGTCAAAGCTAATAGTCCCTGTGGACTTAATAAAGCCAGTCAATCACACCCTTTGGAATTCTTGCAGGGGCTATGGGGGGGGGGGGGAGTATAGATCTAGGGGCTTGTCTGTTAAATTGTCAGGTAGACTCAACTAGAAATAAAGATAGGGACAAAGGCAGGTAGGAATTATTAAATCTTTAAAGAGATAGTTGAAGATAAACCAGTAAGGAATAAAGCAATGGTTAAGATTAGGAATGGCTTACAGTTGCAATAGAAACTTTGGTTTGGTGGAAATAAGAGCCATAAGGGGAAAATGTTGTTTTGTTTAATTAAACAGTTATAGCATATTGTGCATGGAACCAGCAAAATGGCAGGAGTTTAACCTATTTGTTCTACTGTAAATCTTTGCTATTTTATTTTCCACATCTCTTTCAGGATATACATTCATTTACGAATTATGAGGAGAAATGTTCATGCACTAGATAACTAAATCCAACTATAAACACATCCACTTGTCCAGTACAGTGGTCATGAGTACCAGATGCAGAAGAGATCTTATGGTAAAAGATGGATGATAGGAACTCAGGGGTTGAACTTGCAGAGTTACCATTAAGCAGGGGCAGGCAACCTTTCCCCTTTAAGG
Organism: Phrynosoma blainvillii; assembly: GCA_026167975.1. Classification (NCBI taxonomy): domain Eukaryota; kingdom Metazoa; phylum Chordata; class Lepidosauria; order Squamata; family Phrynosomatidae; genus Phrynosoma; species Phrynosoma blainvillii. The sequence continues at coordinate 90,934,003 of JANUYF010000001.1, read as the reverse complement.
GCCGAGGGACTTCAGCTCCCAGAAGCCTCAGCCATGTTGGCCAATAGTCCCATGTTGGCCAATAGCTCCTGGGATTCTGGGAGCTGAAGTCCCTCGGCCCTTAAAGGGGAAAGGTTGCCTACCCCTGCCATTAAGAATGAAACCATCACACAACAGGAATTATCCATAACATAACCCAAGATAGCTGGATAGCACAGATGAAAACCTGCCTCGCAGCCATTATAAGAATCCAGCCAAACTTGGTTCCAAATCCAACTAAATCAGAGCAATTATTTCACTTAAAAAAAAACAACACCAAGTTCCCATTGATTAAATACAGACTATTCTTGATGGGATTAAAGAATGGATTGCGATTGGGATGGAAATCATAATGCCTTCCATATATTACCCAGCCCTTCCAATGGTGAAGAATGATGGCAGTTGCAATCCAACAAGGCCTAGAAGGCAATATGATTTGTACTCTTATTTTCAGCTATGATTTACATATTAATTACATTTTATTAAATATTAGTAAGAGAAAAAAGGTAAAAGGCAGTGAGTGTGCAGTGGCATCATTGGGGGGTGCAGGGGATATGGACTGCACCAGGTGACACCCTAAGGGGAAGCACCACCCCTGCTCCCAAACATCTTTACTTTTGACAAAAATAGGTTTGCCTGCAGCCCTTTAAAACACTTAAGATATCTAAGTGGGACAAAGCTCAGTGAGAAGAGAGAAGCCTTATTAAAAAATAAAATAAAGATTTAAATTTTTAATTTTTAAAAATTTAAAATTTAAAAATGTATCCTTTTTAAAATTTTGTATAAAAACATCACATATTATACAATTTTCACTTTAACTACATGAAACAATGTACATAAAAATACATTTAGGTTGTGCATAAGCTATTTAAAGATTTAATTTTTAATTTTGCTAGCTGTTTATGTCACAACCATTACCATTACATTCAGTGATATTCAGGAATTATGATTTATGAGTACTATCAGTACAAAAAAACATTACAAAGTATTCTGTATGGTGCAGTATGGGAGGAGATCAATGGAGGGGAGACACCATGAGTTATCACACCAGGTAACACTAACCCAAGTCACATCACTATAAGTGTGCATGGTAAAACAAATAAATTCTGCTCATTTGTCTACCTAAACATAGACTGAACACATAGAAAGCATGATTACATAGAGTCAGGATCTCCCTGATATTTCATGAAGCCTCCAGAGAAGTGACTAACTATAGGAAAACATATTCATTGGCATGCTGTCTAAGGAACCTATCTCTTTGTGTCATGAGTGACAGGAGATTATTCATCGATACGGTGGATGAATGGGGGATAAGTGTAATCTTCATATATATATATATATATATATATATATATATATGTAAAGCAAAATGATCAAGGTGTTAAACTTCAGTGATCATTTCAGGAAGGTGAGAAGTAGGATGGATGTGTCAATTGGTCAGTTCTTTACCAACAAAATAATGAGTGCATTTACATGAGGCAAGTATTGTGTGTCATGAAGGGTTTCATGAAATGAAGGGGTTGTCTGCATATGCCCAAAGGTCCAGGTTTCTCCCGGCCTCATGTCATCTAGATTAGACGACACAGGCCAAACCACCCAGGACAGGATCTAGCACAATCCTGCCTGTCCAGACACAGATCCAGAGGATCTGGCTTGAGCCCTGGTAAATAACCTTTACTTTGAGGTAATTAATTCCTAGTTTTGTGTGGAGTTTCTAGGAAACTCCACAGCAAAAGTGGGCTATTCAGACATACATCCCCATGCTTCTTACACTTTACTGGCCATTGCTCCAACTGAAAAGCTCCCCATTGCCATGTCTGACATGGAAACAGGCCACCTGGCCAGGTGGGTGCAGCAAGGCACCTTTTTTCTCATTAGATTCAGTGACTGGGGGGCTTTTCAGTTGGAGTGATGGTGCAGCAAGTTAAGAGGCACACATTGATCCCGGGTTGGTGCAAGGATAGGTGTGTGAACACCCACCTATCCCTGCACCAACCCAGGAAACAATCTGAGTGAGCACTGGGACCAGGAAAGCATAGGTTCAGACTGTGCTTTTTTGCCCATATGCTCAGGCCTAGTGTTCAGTTATTCCAGACTTGGAATACCAAAGGTAGAAGGTAGGCTAGTAAGGAGAGGAATCCTACAGTTTATTCTCTTCATGCATAGTGTGGTCTTTCAATTGGCATAACAAATCAGAGGTGCATAAAGACACCCACATACAGAACCAATACTTCCAAGGTCTTCCTAAGGTTTATCCCTACCTCTAGTCTCACACTCAGGATGGAACATGCAAGAGTCCCACCTTCATTCACTAACAGAACAGTCAAGAGTACAAACCTCTGACCATAGGTTATATCAGCAGCGGGCAACTGCCTGGGGACAGGAGCCAATTTCTCACCCTCCCCCCCCCCTGCTCTGTATCCAGGGCTCTATCGTAACCATAAAACCTATGTAGTTATCAAATTCTTATTTCTTCCCCCAAGAATTCAGGACAGTTTATATGACATTTTCTTATTTTGATTAGCACAACTATCTTGCCAGTTATTTAAATTACTGACTGCTCAGAAACCTGAACCCAGGTCTCCCCCTTCCAAAATCATTATGGTTATATGTACCATCTGTGCATTTTTAAAAAAAAAACCCACAGTCATTGGTGTATATATATATATATATATATATATTAATTCTTGAACAGCATTCTTCTTCCAGTTCTTCCTGCTGGAATGTTATCATGGAATGAAAGCCTGAGCAAATGTTGATGGCATTCTGACTGGAACAAAATTAATATTTGCACAATGAAAAATCAATTCTTGAAGAATTGTATATTGAGAACATTTAGAAACATTTCCAGCTATAAAGCTGAGTGTGCTTAATTTATGGTTGCTTCTGCTAAGACAAACCATCCACCCCATTCTTCCACAAAATTCAAAGAATGATGGCAGCTATTAGTGTTTTGACAATGACATTAACAACTTATCAGGCTGATACTAAAAGGAACAGAACAACTGTAAAATGAGTACTAAATTCACATGAAACCTATCAGCAGAGTTAGCCAACTTATTATTCTCTCCCTCCCAACCTCACAGTAGTCTCTGCACTCTATACCACAGGGGAACCCAAAAGGCTCTAACTCATTTCAATATTTATGCAGAAGGCCACCGATCAATGGCAGTTTTATAGGACTAAATTAAAAATGAACGCTGTTGCATTGCTATGATGTATGCTGTCTTCATCAAGGCAGTTTCCTTTGTGATTTTGATTGAACACAATTACAACTTTTATTTTGTTACTGTATGCCCCCAAAGAACTTAAATCATCTAAACATAATAACTACAACAGTTAATACATAAAAAAAGACTGCCATAAACCTAGTCACCAGGCATGAATACTACATGACTTATGTTACCAGTTCTTGCAATTTCTCCCAAGACTGGAATGTTCCTTTTAAAAGTACTTAGTTATAGGTCTCGTTCCAAGCACACACACACACACAAAAATCAGTTGTTGCTATAGCTGCATTTTTTTTAAAAAAAAAGTTTTACTTTCTTCCTCAAAAGTAGTTGAAGTTATTTTTAAAAATCTGAATGCTACAAGCACTTACTGCTTATCCTCGACTGTAAGTCAAGAAATTTATGCCCTAAAATCTTGGGTCAACTTATATATGGGTCAATACACTAGTATTGCTTAGAAAGGTCCTAAAACAAGCAAGCCTGATGTCCCACTCTTGGTGCCTTGAGACACATGTTTTCCTGTGTGTGTGTGAGAGTGTGAGAAAGAGGTTCCCAGTCTGATTTACAAGCCTTCTCTTCCCATGAAAGAAATTTCCCATTTAACACCACTTGCTTCTCTTGCCAGTCCAATTTGCAAGCCTGCTCTGAAACTCCCCATTTAACACCACTTTCTTCTCTCCCCAGTCCAATTTGCAAACCCTTTTTTCCCCCCAGAAGAAACTCCCCCTTTAACACCACTTGCTTCTCTCCCTAGCCTAATTTGCAAGCCCTTTCTTCCCATGGAAGAAACTCTCCATTTAACACCACTTGCTTCCCTTCTCAATCCGATGTTAAAACCTCTCTTCTAGCACCTGGGAATCTGTGTTAGGTGGTCGGGAGAGGTCCAGAGAAGGAGAAGGAGAAGGAGAAGAAGGAGAAGGAGGAACAAGTGGTATTTCCCTCTTTCCATCCTTTGTTATAGCCCCCGAAGTTTTACCCTTGACTTATCTATGGGTCATATAAAAATCCACAATTTTGACTTTGAAACCTTCCTTCGACTTATACATGAGGTCAACTTGCATATACCATAGTCCCTTTCACCTAGTCATGACTTCAACAGTTACAACAGATCTCCAGACAGCACACCTTTATCATGTGATATTCCTCTTCTACCATTTAGAGATTACACATCCCTGTAATTGTAAAAGCAATTAAACACAGTTTACCCTGCAAAAGGAACAAAGTTATCAGTCACTATGTTACATTCAGCACATGTATTAGTCACATGGTTGTTATTTGAAGAAATGAATTAATCACAAGTAAGTAGTCATGTAAGTAGTTATCTATAAGCCCTGCATGTGATACAATATGATTTTGTACTGGTGTGCATTATTAGAAAAAGTCATAATAATTATATTTAGTGAGCTGGTATAATCCAAATTCAGAAAGGGATCTAACCAGTGTCTTCTAATAGAGATAGCTGTGGTTTTCTGTAAAGTTGGCCCTACAGTTGGCTCCTGACTTATGAACCTTGCTTATGGATAGTGTGTGCTTATGGTACACTGGATTATGTGGGCAAATCTATTACAGTTGCTCGATTGGAAGAGCAGTCTTGGAGGGAACTGCATTAGACAGAATCCTCTCACACTCTTATAATTTTAGGATTGAATCAAACATGTCCTTTATGAGTCAAAAATATCTACAAAAAGGCAACTGAGATAATGTTTCTGTCTTATAATGACCCCCAAGACAAATCTGACATGGGGTTTGATTAGCAAAATTTGTTCTGAGGTGCTTGCCCATTGCCTTCTTCTGATGCTGAGAGAGTATGATTTGTCCAAAGTCACCCAGTGGGTTTGTGTAGCTGTGACATAATTTGAACCCTGATCTCCCAGACTGCTCGTCCAACACTCAAATCACTACACTATGCTGACTCTCATCCATACAAATTTGCCTCTTTATATATCCTCTTTCTGCAAGCTGAGTCTCAGAAATGGGAGAGATGTGAATGTCAGCCACTAACAGGTATTCATCACTAGAACTATACACAAAAGGTAGTCCACAAAAGTAAAGGCAAATCCCACTGTTATTAGAGGATTAGAAATAAAACATACCCTGTTGAACATACATAAACTTGTGGGATTTGCCTTTACAAAAGTAAAGGCAAACCCCACTGTTATTAGAGGATTAGAAATAAAACACCCTGTTGAACATGCATAAACTTGTTGGCTCTAAATTCTCAGAATAAGGTGCAAGAGCAAGAGGTGGACATGGGACAGTTTAAAACCCAACTTCAGAAAATGCAGAATCAGGACAAGGTAGGGGTTACTTGGGGGGTTGGTGATGGAGAAAGGTTGATTTTGTTAGGATATGAATGGGATATATAGTCAAAGGTGAAATGTAAAGATGTGTGTGTGTCTGTAATTTTCCACTTGAGAACAGTTTTTGAGCAAGGCACAAACAATATTTAGAGAAACAGGGTGAATCAACGCCAGGTGGTAATAGAGACATCAACAATGTACTTTCCCAGAGGTAGAACTAATGGAACCAGACTTTGTTATGGATAACAAAGAGATATCAAATATTAAACATCGTTAGGCCTGGGAAAGTTACTCACGTGGTGGATGATGGACAAACAGGAGGCTGGGTTGACATACATCATACTGTCATTATCCAATTAACATAAAGTTGGCACCTAGAGGGTGGAGTATGGGATGGGCTTAGAGGGTCCTTTGTTTAGGAATTGTTTATTGTTCAAGATGTGAACGTGTGAGGGTGTGTGGCTGGATGCTGCAACAAGTTGGATCCTAATGCTTTTGGGATTGTTAAAGATGTAATCTTACATGGCTGAACTAGACAAGTTCATCACAATGGATTTTACTTAGTTATCTTGTTTTTACTTTTTATATGCATTAATAAAGCTATGCTTTTGGACTTTACAATGTGTCTTCTTGACTGAGGAAGACAGGATTGCCTGGAGAAGAGAAGCTGAGCCAGTTGATGGCAAATCTACACAGTGGCTGTGGATCACAGCAGCCAGCTTGTCCTGCAGACTCTGCTGGGTGCCAAAAGGCATACTACAACACTCATCATCCACACACCAACAAGGGTTATGGGGCCCAGTTATGGCTTTTCTGCCAGTTATGGCCTGTTTGCCAGTTTATGGCTTGTTTTTGCCACAAATGGCTAGTCTGCCAGTTAAGACTGTTTTTGCCAGAAGAGTGGCTTGTCTGCCAGAGGTGGCTGGTCTGCCAGAGGACAAAGAGGCCAAATGTCCAGGAGGACAAAAACCCAAGAGTCCAGATGACATGTTTGCAATGTGGCCAAGAGGCAAGTATTGCCTATCCACGACTTCAGCTGTGCCAGGACAAGGGAACCATGCTTCAGCGGTTGCTGGGAAAAGCAGAGGTGGCTTCAAATCTTCAGATGTAAGTAAAAGTTAAAGTTTACTGCTAAGCTGTTTTGCCGTGGCAGAGTGCAGAACTCTTTAAAGACAGGTTGTCTGAGGTCTCCACTCTTTAAACAGTAAGATACAGGAAAGAAAAACAAAGCCTGAGAATGCTGAGAATACTGCGGGTTCAATGCAGTGAAAATTTTGTTTTTGTTCAAGCTGCAAAAGACTCTGTTAAAGGCCATTTTGTTTGATATGGAAGCAGCTGGGGCTAGAGTCACAGAATACATGTTGCAATGTATGCAGTTTAAAATGCAGCATGATTGCTGGACACAGGCGGTTGCCTAAGCCAAGAAAACTCATTCTGTTACCCCTCTCTGAGTTACAGTTAAAAGTTTTGGGAGAGGATGTTTCTTCAGCCAAAGGTTTTGGGAACTGAAGAAAGAATGAATGCTTTCTACACAACTTTGTCACAAATGCTGTGGTCAAAAGACTTTACAGTTCTTGGAGGAAAATACAAAAATCCCTGGTGGGGGTAAAAATTTTACACAGTGGTCCAATGCTGTGTGGAGCTGTAACAGGTTTGCAAATGCCTAAAGTTCAAAGGCTGCAACGGTGTTGCTAAATGCCAAAAGTTTTGCTGGAGGCCTGAGGTTCCAAAAGGATGGAACTGTTAAGCCAAGCGGTTTGCTTGAAGAGGCCAGAAAATGCCAAAAGAAGCAGTTTGCTTGAAAAAGCCAAAAATGTAGGCTTGAGAGAAAGCCTAGGACAGCATCTTGAGGTCAAGATATGCATCCTGAAAAAAAAAAAAAGACAGCTGATGCACGGAGTGCGAATCGATGTTTTTACTGCCGGCAAAACAAGAGTTTTAAAAATGACAATGCAAGGATGTTTGCTACAATCAACAATCTATCTACAACCCAGAGACATTGGGAGAAACAGAGAAGCTACAAGCTGTTTTACAGAGCTGTGACTGTGACTCAAACAGGTGAAACCTGAGGACAAGAATCTATATATTCTGGGACATATGTTACAGTTTTGCTGAAAAATAAAAAAAAATCCTCCAATCTTAAAGATGTTTATCTAGCTGATGGAGGGGTAAGAGATGTTAAAAAGAAATTAAAAAATGTCTACATGCCAAGTTTTAGTGAAAAAAAACTTTGAAAATGTTTTATGTATACCTATTTTACAAAAGGTGTTTAGTTGGTGTGCCACTGAGTTTTGTGGAGAAAAAAATATAAAATCACCCCGGCTGGGGAGGTGTATACAAAAGCTATAAGAAAAAAATGTGTTTTATACAAAGTGAGACAAATGCTAAATGTGCAGGTGTGGAAAATGAATCATTACATTCTGGTTATGCACATCAATAATATAGAATCCTAGAGAACATAAGATTTAAAAGCTTGATTAAGCTGGTGGGATATAGGTCCTGAATTTTTTAAATGTTTTATTATACAAATGATTTGGGAGATGTTTGGTTTGCCACAGAGTAAAAAGTCAAGGTTTTTCCTGTGACAAAACCGGAACAAGTGAATTGCAAAAATGACCTGTTGAGGTTGGTTTAAGCTGTTAAACAAAAAGAGACAAAATGTGTGTTACTGAGTGACAACAAATATTTTTTTAATGATTATAGATAGATTTTCCAGAGTTTTTATATGTCAGAGTTTTAAGACAGAGATGTGATACAACTGAAAGTTTTTAACAATAGATAAATGTAAAAAAAAAAAAAATTGATTACAAGGGTCTTTGCTCATAGACCGGAAAAAAAAAAAATTCTTGTCTCACAGTTTGAGAAACTGGCTGAGAAAGAAAAATCTAACATTATTTCACATGTTATGTGGAGATCCACTGAATTTAAAATATTTAACAGGTTTTAGACAATATACAAAGATATATGTGCTAGCATGTTTTAAAAGAAAAATTAAACCAAAGTGTCAAGATGGTGTTATAAAATATTCAAAAATAACAGTTAGAGATTTCACCTTGATGGTGGGAAAAAGTTTTAATGTTTTAAAAAAAATAACAATTGTGAAAAACATTCAAGTTTTGATTGGGAGTTCCTGCATGGCAGGGGGTTAGACCAGATGCCCTTATGGTCTTTTCCAACTTTATGATTCTAAGTTGAAAAAAGATACATTCAAACAAGAGGTTTTACTAAAGATAAGACAGTTAAAGATCCAAGTGTCAGGAAATGGAGGGACACACAACACACAAAAGATAGACAAACATTAATTTTTTAAAAGTGAGGAAAACACTTTAGGTCAGACAATACAGACAAGATCATCAAAAGATAGAATGACAAAAAAATCAAAAGACACACAAGTCCAGAAATGATACATGTTATGTCAAAGAAAATTAATAGAGAGTGAAAACAACACACAAGTTTATTATACAAAGGACAAGAGTTTATACATAAGTGGCTGGTGAGCCGGAGAGTTTCAAAGAGAGTTTTAAGGAGTTTCAGACAGTGTTAAAGAGTTTCAGGGAGTTTCAGAGGTTTTAAAAGTTATAAAAGGGTTTTTTTTTCTGTTGAGAGAGGGAAAATGATACACTACAGTGCAAAAAGATGTTTAAGTGTGGTTGATAGACCTAAAGACAAAAATCACAAGGTGAATGGATATACAAAATAAAAGATGCCTGATGGCAAATGAAAATACAAAGCTAGGTTAATAACAAAAAGATTTGTTCAACAAAGGTTTAAAAACATTGATAAAACAGTCTGAGGCTGAGAGCTTGTGACTAAAATAAGCTTTTAACAGTAAAGAGGGGCTAATAAGTGCAACATTTTGGTTTTGAGATTGCTTGTTTAAATGCTGATGTGTTAACAGACAAAGAGATGACAGTTTTCGGTTGTTTAGATTCAGGAGATTTAAAAAAAGTTGTCTAGAGAGATTTGATATCAACAAAGGTTTTTATTTTTTGAGATTTTATTTTTAAAGTTACTGGACTGCTGATAAAATGTGTTTAGTGAGTCAACATAAAAAGGATTAAAAAAGTGTGGTTTGCAGAGTGCAAAGAATAGTGACAGGTTTAAAGTCAATAGGTTTTGTTTAAAATAAAGTTATAAGAGGTTTTAAATATCCAAATACATAAAAAAGGCTTTGTGAAAGGTTTGATGTTTATAGTTAACAATAATAGATTATAATTGTGTTGTTATAGGTGTTTTTAAAAAAAATTGTTTTGTTTTAAGATAATAGATTAGACAACAATAAAACATTTGATAAGTTTTTTAAAGAGATAGAGGCTTGTGATTTAAAATAACCACATTAAAATAAGAGTGTTTTATAGATAGTTCATTTGCTTTAAAGTTATGTGATATGATGGTCAGTTTAAAGATTGTTGTTTAAATATAGACAAGCTTAATAGTTTGATAGATTAAAAATAAAGATATATAGTTATAAGTGTTGATAGAGTTTTAAGTGCTGATATTAAATGAGATAAAATAGATTAAACAGTTATAAGATTTAAATTGTGAGTTATCAGTTGTGATATATAGAGATTCACAGACATACATTTTTATGACAAAAACAAAGGTGTTAAAAATGTTAAAATATAGGTCAAGATATGTTAGAGTTTTATAACAAAATGCTAAAGAGAACTAGTTAAAAATAAAATTGTTTGCCTAAGGGTTTAAGGCCAAACCACAACTATATAGATATATTAACAAAGGTTCTAGAGATAAAACAACATTAACAATTGTTATAACAGGTTGAGGTGTTACTTTAGATATATAGAGTCAAACATTGTGCTTAGATGGTTTTAATAACAACAACAAAATAATTCTCACACATCTATACATTTCAGGAGGGGATTGTTAGGATATGAATGGGATATATAGTCAAAGGTGAAATGTAAAGATGTGTGTGTGTCTGTAATTTTCCACTTGAGAACAGTTTTTGAGCAAGGCACAAACAATATTTAGAGAAACAGGGTGAATCAACGCCAGGTGGTAATAGAGACATCAACAATGTACTTTCCCAGAGGTAGAACTAATGGAACCAGACTTTGTTATGGATAACAAAGAGATATCAAATATTAAACATCGTTAGGCCTGGGAAAGTTACTCACGTGGTGGATGATGGACAAACAGGAGGCTGGGTTGACATACATCATACTGTCATTATCCAATTAACATAAAGTTGGCACCTAGAGGGTGGAGTATGGGATGGGCTTAGAGGGTCCTTTGTTTAGGAATTGTTTATTGTTCAAGATGTGAACGTGTGAGGGTGTGTGGCTGGATGCTGCAACAAGTTGGATCCTAATGCTTTTGGGATTGTTAAAGATGTAATCTTACATGGCTGAACTGGACAAGTTCATCACAATGGATTTTACTTAGTTATCTTGTTTTTACTTTTTATATGCATTAATAAAGCTATGCTTTTGGACTTTACAATGTGTCTTCTTGACTGAGGAAGACAGGATTGCCTGGAGAAGAGAAGCTGAGGCAGTTGATGGCAAATCTACACAGTGGCTGTGGATCACAGCAGCCAGCTTGTCCTGCAGACTCTGCTGGGTGCCAAAAGGCATACTACAACACTCATCATCCACACCCCAACAGATTTGACTTACTAGATGTGGTGTGTCCAATATGCAGCAGCCTCAGATCTCCATTGTTAAACTTTACTCACTGGTTGATTGAATGAATTTATATCCCACCTTTCTCCCAAGATAGAATTCACTTCCAGCAACTAACAAGGCAGCAGGCAGAGAAATGATAGAAACACAATACAGGAACAGACTATTGGTAATCAAAGCTGAAGAACAGGTCTGTTCACTCATCACTCCTTGTAAGAAGGTATATTGTACCCTTGTAAGTTTCTTTATGACATTGTGAAGCAACATTTTCAACCAGCCAATTACTGGCAAGAATGTAAGCACCCAAGCTTTGCATCTTTCAATTATATTAACTCAAGAAAGAAAAAAACTATGTAATTCACATTCACAGCATCACACAAAAAAGATGTTGGCATCTCATTGCTAGCTTTGATAGATCTAGAAGACACAGTCCAGGGTCTGGCTTGAGACCAATAGACAGAGAAGTGTGTGTGCATGCGCACACATGTGTATGCATATGCACATGCACATTTGTGTGTACACAACTGGGAATTGTAATTTATTTTAGCGCTCTTCATTGTGATAAGTGCACACTTTAAAATAATATCAATATTGTGCTTATAAAAATTGTATATCAACAAGATTCATTTCTGGAAAGTATAACTTTTTTAAAAAAATCCATAGATTTCATCTTCCTTTCCCCAGACCATATAATAAATGAAAAGCTACACAATATAGGTGAGGAAGTCTCATGCAGACATTCAAACATGAAAAATGCTTTTAAGCATCAGAGCTAGAGAGTAATGGCCTATATAAAAAGACAAAGGAACCTCAATTAACAGAAGCCTTTTAACTTTACCTTGAAAACATCTCTGCTGCCCTCCAACTCTCCTGCTATACTCCCATGAGGTTATTTAGGTTAAATGGGGGGGGGGGGTGATGATATAAAAGTCATTAGGCAAAAGTGGGCCTAATTTACTTTTTTTTATTTTTATTTGTACATGAAATTACATCAATAAACAATTTGAGCCTCAGCTTCACTTCCGATATATACTTGCATCTCTATTTTTGCGGGGGATCCATTCCAGACCCCCCCCCACACACACACACAAAAATGGAAACTCACGAATATTCAAGCCCTATTGGCTTGAATGGGCATGCACTCCGGTGCACGTACCATTTTAACCTATGGAGTTCGCCCCTCCATGAAGAATCAAGACCACAGACTTCAAGTCCACAAAAACGGAGGGGCGAGTGTATTACCATTTGGAAAATGGGGGGAAATGTGTGGAGCTCTATTTTGTGTAACTATTATTTACATTTTCTTTTATATCTATGAGATGAAGTCTCATAACAGTAACAAATGTTTTCTGTTTTAAATAACCTATGTTGTAAGGAGGTGGTTTGGAAAATATACAATCATACCTAAAATGCTTTTTCTTTTTTAAAAAAGTGTTTCATTAGTGTACATAGAAATTTAGGTAATATGGGAGGTATAAATAAACCAGAGAGACAGACTGCATTAGACTGTACATGCTTCAGTTTTGGAATTTTTCTTTTTAGACATTTTTCCAAAATCCTTCAGACATTAACACAGGACAGAGAAACCCAAGGGACAATTAAAAAATGGAAGATGAAAAATTCTCTGTTAGAAGATCTTTGTATTTTCTTTTCCCCTCCTTAGAGGGATAGGGAAACTCCTCCCTCCCTCTCCTTCCCTGCTTGGAAACTCCTCCCTCCTTCTCTCTCATTCAAACTAACCTTGTGACTTAGGTCACTCCCTCTTAGGGATTAACAGTCTTTTCTCTCAAGATTTCAACTGAGCTGTTCCCATCTTCCTGCTCGCTCAACTTTGTTTGGAAAGATGGTGAGTTAAATCTTTCTCTTTACCTGAACAATTCATCAGTTAGATTAAGATAGAGCTTTTTATGTAAATACAGATTAAAGCTATTGCTTTAAACTACAAGCTACGTGTTTGTTGTTTTTGAAAGTCACTCTTCTGCTTCTCTGCTGTTTTAAAGCTGGACTCTAACAGACATGGCTTTTATATTTTGATATTTAAATATTTTTGATTCCTTAAAAAGACTGAAGCCTTAGGAAACTTAAATTACCTCACATTCCCATACCGCCAATTCTAGGGTATGCTTTCTGTTGAAATTGTTCAAGAGCCCTGGTTGTAACAGCATGACTATCCAGCAACCTTACATACAGCCAATCAAACTGTCTGGGCTGGAAAGCACCAGCTTGAGGAACTGGGTACATATGCTGGATGTCTATTGCAGTAACTAAGAGGTTCTTCAGCAGGTAATTGAAGTAGAAAAGGTTCCCTTTAGATAAAAGTTTTAAGGTTGTTGCTGAAAGAAGGAAGAGATAATGCTAAAATCCACATTTCTGAAAATCCTGATTGCAGGATGGGAATCATGCAGCCCTTCAGTTGTTGTTGGGTTTCAATTCCTAGCATTCTTCAGTGGCTATGCTGTCTAGGAGTTGGAGTCCAACAGCATCTGGAAGACTGCCTGATTCTTGCTCTTGGTCCATTGAATAGAACAGTGCTATGCAACCTACTGAGGGGCATGTACACACAGGTATAATCTATCATGGTCTATATGCCAGTGACGGCCAGAGCCAGAACAAAAATTAGGTAGGGCTGCCTCTTTTATCTCTCTTTCTGCCATCAACATATTTTATATTTGGCTCTGTCCTTCTGGCATATCCCTACTTACCTCCATTCATGGATTGCTGGAAGAACAACAGCTTACTCTTGCCAGAGAGCTGAACTAGTATCTAGAATAAGGCTCTTAAAATTAGTTAAAGACAGGCTGTATGAAATCAGACTGATAGATACAAGTCGCTTACTCACACTATAGAATCAGCCTTTCCAGTTAATAGCCTGAACACAAATCAATATTCAAGTCATAAGAATACATATATGCATTTCAGTTGTTTTGTCCAAAATTTTGTATTGCAATTGTTTAGAGGCTGAAATCAGACAGAGAATTTGACTCTTAACATTTGCTCATGATTATATTTAATGAAAAGTCATTTGAAGGTCCAAGTGTGACACTTTAGCATACCTTAACATAAGCAAAGAAACCAACAAGTACCTGTAAAAGATTATTTGCTTCTTCTTAAAATAAAATAGCATACACCTAGCAAAAACTATATTAGTTTCAACCATTGTCATTACTGACATGTAAGTGGATTTTCCTAATCAAATTATACAATAACTATATGGGTGAGTCTACTCATTCAAGTTGTAATAATTGTAAATTATGTGTGCATAGGACTGCCAGTAATTTCAGAACTCTGACAGTAGGAGTGAAAATATAGCCAAACAAGAAAATATGGAGAAGTCATAATAGTACAGCTATGGAGTATATGTTTTGTAATCTGCAGCCTGAAGAGTAATCACATCAGTTTAACAAAATATTCAAGTAAAAATGGTTTTTATGTTATTTCATAAACTGACAAGTGTATGGAATATTAGATCCAGAGGAAATATAATAAAGTCTAATAGTTGGACATTCTTAGAACCATAAGATTAGAAGTATCCTGCCACATCCTACACATAGCTCCAAATTAGAATTCGGCTGGCATTGAGGGGTTGTTTGACTATGCAAGCAAACACTGAAATTGCTGTCAGCAGAAACAAAGAGGCAATGGGTCACTCCAAGTCCCTCTCCTCAAGTCTATTTGCACTGTCACCCTCAGTCACCTGCAATTTCTCCCACCATTCCCAAAGGCAAAAATATTCATCTTGGGGAAGAGGCAGATGGTTGAGGGCATTAAACAAGGAAGGCAAGGCCCCGTGGAGCTATCAGGCCAGTTTTGATGTTTTGGTACTTCCATACCAACTCCCATAAAACTCAAAACTAGAATGATTTAGATATTTAAGCTCTTTCAGATACATCATAGAAAACACAGATAGTTCAGGCTTCCTTGATACTAATCAAAGTTGTTTAATAAAAACACATATCAGAGAATAGAATGTACTAAGTCCTCCACTTCAAGTAGTTTACAATACTGATTTGTTCTTTTTGTTGTTGTTAAGTGCTATCAAGTCAGCTCAGATTTATTGTAACTCTATGAATGAGAGATTCCAAGAACCCTTGTTATTAACAACCTCGCTTAGATCTTGCCAACTGAGGCCCATGGCTTACTCGATAATATGGTCTTCCTCATTTCCTGCTGCCCTTCACATAACTAAGTGCTGTTATCTTTTCCAATGAGTCATATAGTCTCATGATATGCCCAAAGTATAATTGCCTATTTAATTATTTTGTCTTCCAGTGAGAATTCAGGACTGATTTGATTTCAGGGTCCATTTATTTGTACTTTCTGGCAAACTATGGTATCTGCAGAACACGCTGCAGCACACCATTTCAAAGGAACTAATTTTTCCTGACAGCTTTATTCACTGCCTAAATTTTACAGTCATGCACAGAAATCAGAAATGCTGTAGCATGGAGGATCCTGACTTTGGTGTTTAATCATATATCTTTACACCTCAAACTTTCATCTAGTTCCTTCACAGCTGCTTTTCCAGGTCCTAGTCTTCTTTTGATTTCTTAACTACATTCTTAATTTTGATTAATGGAATATTGATACTGATCCTTAGACTCTTATTCAGACACCACAGAGGATGATGGTTAAGCCGGAAAATCAGAATGAGAAAGTACAGTATGAAATTGGTTCATAAAACCATAGTTTGTGGAACAGATGTTTTAGCATGATGTCCAAATAGATAAACCAGTTAGAGCTCTTGCTCCAGCTCCAGAGGTCCTTGCCTCAGAGAGAGGGAAGCAAACTGACAAAGATGATTTCTGAGTTACTGAGAAACAAAGTCAAGCATCTCTAAACTGACAGTGCTGCAGCAGTTCAGAAATGATCGGATCTAAATAGCAAGTCCCCCAGTTCATAATTCCCAAACAACACAGAATTCTTACAGTGCCTGGAATTCAAAACAAGACTAGTGCATATTTACATGGCAGCTTTGCAAACCACTGGAGGCACCTCATCTTCTATTTTTTTTTAGAAATCCCAACTTTTGTTCACTTGTACACATCCTCCCACTACTATTCCCCACAGAGCATAGTTTGGTTTCTAAATTATGGTTAATACAAGCCAGAGTTAAGCACAGTCTGTGAACCAAGCTACATATTAGTCAGGCCTACATTCACAAGGAAACTCTTGCAATGCTCCCCTTATGCATTAGGAAGGTGTCCAATGTATTTTATGAGTGACAGAAAATTACATTAGAAAAATATGGGGGATGGGAGGGCCATCTAATATCAAAACGGAAAAAACAATGGACAGAAATAATGAATTTCCCTGAACCAATCTCCCCTTTTGTGACCTCATCATGCAACAGCTGCCTATCAATTTCCAAACAGGCAATATATATTAAAATGAAATTTTTTTTGCATGTCTTATCAAAGCTCCTGACATCAATTGTTTTCACAAATGTTTTCTCCTGCAAGCTCTGACGCCTCTTCATCAATCTTTTATCAAAAGCAATTTTGTTCTGATTTCTCTCTTATCACAAAAGCTCCTTCCTCATATCTCCCTCTTTTTCTTGGCTAAAGATACATGAATATCATTTTACACTCCACTGTGGCTGCATCTCCATCGATCAGGAAAATAAAAAAAGATTTGAAGGATGTGTCATGACCCTGCAGAACTCCAAACAACAGAAACACATGTAATGATTCCACTGTGCCTGATACACTGACAAAAGAGGAAAGCATGAGAGCATGTTTCCACAAATATGTTTGCACTGCTTCCCCCCCCCCCCCCTTTCTGTCAAGGGATGCTTCTACTACAATTCACTTCCAAGAAAGGAGACAGAAGAGTTTACAGATCACATAATTTCTTGGTGCACTCCTGACATGCCCATCAAGCTTGTAAGGGGGATAAAACACAATCATGAAATTTCCATATAGTGAAATGCTACCAATATCATCCTAGCTTGCCTGACCTCTTCATTCTCATGTGTCCTTGAAATTATAATGCATTGAATGCTGTTATGATATGAAGTTACTTTTATATTTAGAAGGCATAGTATGAGAAAATTCCTCACCTTCATAAGCCAATTACATTTGGTTAAGGTCAACATTCCTGTCACAAGTTGCTTTAGGTACTCATCTTGAACCAATAAGCAGATTTTTCAGGCTACCATTAAAGAGCCAGCAGTCAACTGCCAATTATATAGGCCTAATCCAATTGCTAGTGCAATTTTAGGTTGATTCTATGGCTCTGCTCATGTTGATATAAACAATTGGCTTTATCATTATAAAATAAATAGATAGGAGGTTTTGTTGCATTTTTTGTTTACATTTTTGCTTCAGGCATGAAAATATTTTGGACCAATGAAACAATCAAATAGTTCATGTTCTAATGTTTTCTCATGTTAAACTAAAGCCAATATTAATTTCGCCTAGAGTAGACTCATTGAAATAAGGCAATGTTACTTGCAATTAAAAAATCCCATTTATTTCAAAGGGTGTCCTAGGTATGACTAACATTGGGTTTAGTGTATGTCAAATTACAAATCAGATAGTTGAATTGACCAAAGTATGAAAGGTATGTACAACTGTGGACCTATCTTTGACCTGAGTCAAAGCGGTAGTAGGCAGTGTTGTGACAGTGGATGATTCATTATGAAATCAACCAGTTTTCACTAAAGATGGAAACAGCAGCCTGGTTAAGTTTATTCCATTGGGTGGTAAAAAAAAAAAAAAGCCATATCTAGAAACATTTTGGAAGAAGTCTTCAAATGGTCTCTAGAAAGTTAAAAATGCTTTTGTTATCTTATGTAATGCTTACTTAACCTAGTTGTTTCATCTCATACAAGTAATTATGAATAAAAAAGTTTGTTGAAACACATTGAATGCTCTTCGTCTTTGTGGTACAGGAATATCTCCCTATTCCTTCCATGTTATTTCTTCCTCTGATACCATTTTTTTTTTTTGTTTTTTGTTAAAGGAGTAATGCCCAGGAACATATCTCAGGGCCGTATAAATGGCCCCTAAGGGGCAGCTCTGTGACGCCCCTGGGGGCACTGGATCAGGGCTGCAGCAACCACATGCTGTGGTCCCGAACTGGTCCACAAACTGGCCGCCATGGCTCTTTTGTGCCCCTTTGGCACAGCGTGTCTGCACACTGTGCCAATGGGGTACCCTGATGTCACACGCTGTGTGGTCGGGTACACAATGTGATGGTTGCATCAGGGTAGAGTCGGGGCGGTTGACATACGGTCGCCCTGCCCCAACTCCACCCTCAGGCTGGCCCTTTAGGCCAGTCTGCATAGGCTGCTAGTTTGTTAAATAAGGCATACCAATACTAGCCACCGATGAAGAAAATAGTATAGTCAGCCCAACCTAACTGTGGGCTTGCTATCCACAGATCTGAGCATCTGCAGATGGTCCCACCCCACTCACCCCACTGTCAGCACTTCCACACTATTAAAACCAATGGAACTGGAGGTCCCAGAGTTTTTGGCAAGTGTGGGAGGGTCCCCCATGGATACAAATGGCCAACTGTATGTGACTTCCCAAAAAATATACCTTTGGGAATAACTTTCCCAATCCTGAATGGACTTTATATCTTTGATCTCTCATGTTCCAGATAACCTAAGGCCTCCACTGTGTTCTTGACAAAATGCTTCCTACCTCTTCCTCTCATCCACACCACAGGATGAAACTAATGAGGGGTCTTTGCTCATATGGAATATTGTTAAAATAGAACAGCATTACCAGTATGTTCTGGTATGTGAGCTTTTGGCGATCTACACTTTCTTTTCTACTAAATGGAACATGCAGGAAGCTACCAGATGGACATATCAAATGTAATGCACTATCATCATCAGTCTCCCATACAAATGTGGATCTGAGACATTATTAGAAGAAAGGAAATACATGCTCTGCAATTGTTTAACCAAGACTGTGTCTTATTTGGCATAATAGGTATTAGGATTGATGTTAAGTCTAGATTGGCAATAAAGCATTCGATTTCTTTCCCTTGCAAAGATAAAATAAAATCTTGGCATTAGCTAAGAATCATGTCTAAAGCCTTCTTTAATTCCTTCCTGAGGCAAACAAAATTTATAATCTTTCCATTTGATTTTCTTTTAAGCACTTCACTTCAATGACATTCCTTCATGAGAATATGGGAGAAATCCCGGATTTGACTATAGGCAGTTTTTATTGACAGGTTTTACCAAATCCGCATCTTGGGACAATCTGAAGAAAAAAGAATCAGCTAGTAAGGTGGGAGGAAGAAGCTTTTATTTCCTCTGTTCAATGATAAGGAAAGGAAACCATCAATTCCTAAGCCAGTTCCACCAATGACCATCACTTCCTGCACAATTGCCATTACTCTCCTTCCAAACCAGTAACATTTCTCATTCCAAGTAGACTCATTGTTCAATGGGTCCAACCTGAAAGCAAGAAAATAAAGTGGGAGGAAACTCTTCAATGACTGATTAACATATTCCTCGAATTAAGTTCAGCTTAGCTTTGGTTTTATTTTATTTATTTTATTTTTAACAAAAAACCAAAGTAAAACAATAAAAATATTCTAAACTAAGGAGCATTACTGTACTTTAGAAGGGGGGGGGTAAAGAAAGTACTGCCATACACACAGACACTTCTTGAATAGAGTGGGTCACTGCATTTCCTTTTGAGAATTATTCTGCACTTCACATATTATACGATTACTCTCAAACTAAGGTTGCTACTGGCAACATTTTTAAAATGCACTATTTTATGCAGAGTAGTCTGAGTTTTGTGTCTCCTTCTCCTTAAGGGTCAAGTAGGATTTATTCTGTCTTGTCTTGCAAGACAAAATATATTTCTATCTTTTATAAAGAACATACTATGTATAGTGTGTCTGAGTCAAGGCTGGATCTGTGCACTCTGCCCTGAAGGCTGCCACTTTAAGGGTCATCTGCATCTTTTCTGGAAGAGAAATAATAGATTTCAGCTGGTGAGCTTTGACTTCCACTTTGCTCATTTGTTTAAAAAATCTCATCCCTGAGTTTCTAGTAGCAACAGACAAATGGGAACAATTTTGTAAACAGTCAATGAAGGTTGTCCACAGAGTTTCAAGAAGATATGATAGTTTGTATGAACACCATTCTCTTCATTTCTGAAATAATATATGGATATTATATTTCAGTGCACATCTGAACAAAAATCAGAAACCCCCCCCCCCAGCAACAGGTTTGTTTGTTTGTTTGTTTGAAAATAAATGGAATGTAAGATAAGAGACAGACAGACTTAAAGATATCTCAAACCATGCCAACTCAAATGATAGCATATACATACTGTTCAGGGATATAATTCTTCATTAAGGACTAGCAAAGCAAAGCAAAGCAAAGCAGCTTCATTTATATACCACTTCATACCACGCTATGGGGTGTCTAAGCGGTTTACAACTGTGAGCTGATTGCCCCCCAACAAGCTGGATACTCATTTTAGCGACCTCAGAAGGATGCAGGCCTGAGTCGAGCCTCAGCCCTGGCTGGTACTGAACTCGCAACCTTGTGGTTTGTGGGTGAGTGGCTGCAGTACAGGCATTTAACCACTGCGCCACCATAGTTTACATGAGCCAAATAAAGTAGTCTCACCCCATCCTCATAGTGATCTGTCTTCATGATGCAGAGCCAAACCCCTAATTTGAGGGTGAACTATCTTCACAATGCAGGTTCCACACCAAATCTGCCCTGTCCTTCCCAAACACAGTCTGGACAATCAGCCAAAGACTGATTGCTACACATCTGATAGCCAGCAGCTAACGGGCAAGGACAGTCACAAAATACCTTACAATTCAGCACTTACTTAAAAACTTACCTTTTGCTCCAAATTTTGCAGGAAAACCCAGAGTACCCTGTAGCAACACTTGCTGACTGACTACACATGCATCTCTGCTGTGTTGTCTGGCACCACTGCAGCTGTTTCTAATCACTCCGTCTGAGGTCACAATGAGCCATCAAGCCATATGATCAACACTGGGTGGCTCATTTCTGACTTCAAAGGGAGTAATTCATATGAACTGGGGCAGTGGGTGACACAGTTGGGATGAATGTGTAGACACCCACCCAGTATTGCTAAGGAGTGCAGAGATAACAGAAGAAATCCAGGGCAGTTCTGGGGCCAGAATACTCTGGGAGCAGCCTGGATAAGCACTGAGTGTAGATAAACCCTGAGTTTCTTCTTAAAAGTAGCAATAGGTAAATTTTGAAATTTTATTCCTACTGTGAGAAAGTCTTTGAAAACCATGGAGTTTTCACAGGTTATTCACAATTCAGAATGTATTCTCTGCAAAATTCACATGTGATTGTTTTGCATAGAAAACTGCATTTTCTGTATTTAAAATTATATGTCAATGCCAAAATATTAATTTCTGTGCAACAAGTGCTGTTTCATGTTCAGAAAATGCTGTTTTCTGTGGAAATCAACCATGCATGTATTTTACAAAGAATAACAATTACAGCATTTCTGAAAAGAAAACATTTTCTGCACAAGAATGAATATTTCTGTGTTGAAGCATTATTATCAATGCAGAATCTCCTGTTTCTTTCTGTTTCCAAAAAAGAAAGAAAGAAAGAAAAAGAAAGAAAGAAAGAAAGAAAGAAAGAGAAAGACAGAAAGACATTACCTAAAAAGAGGCATGTTACATTAAAACTGAAAATACTAGAGCTGGAAAACAGGTCTGAGGTCAAAATAAATAGCATCCTAATAGAGTCCTATGAAAAAGTGAAGCATGTCAAGAAAGAAGGCTATAAAGCCAAAGCCAGATAACAGTTCAAGGTAGAGGTATAATTTTTTGCTAATGTTTTTAAATAACCCCACAAGTAATTTTAGCAATCTTTTTTCTTTCTGTGAGGAAGTATTTAAAAACTGTGCAGCTTATGAAGGTCAGTCACAGTTCAGAATTACACATTGTGGGTTTTTTTGGCAGGGAACCCCCTCCAAGATATTTTGCACAGGAAGTACAGAAAAGTCTATAGTATGGAATTTAACACTTTGTGCTGAAAACATTGTTCCCTGTACAGAAAATATTGTTTTGAGTGCAAAAATGTGTGTGAATTTTGCATACAAGTGAAGATTCTCATCAGTCCAGGATTCTTTTCAGGATTTTCCAACACTCAAGAAACACATTTTCCCAATATTTTTGAATATTCTTTTCATCCCTAGTCCAGGGTCAGATACCAGCAGATCAAATATGACAGGAGATGTGATATTCAAGGGATGACATAGACAGTCCTTCAAACAAGAGCACTGTCCTCTCAGAATCACTCAAGTAGAAGACTATCCTCAGTAAAATAAGACACATGGCCACTCCAGATATCTCTCGTGTGTAGTATAGCAGATTGTTCTTACTGCCAACCTTATCACAGCATCTAAAACTGAAAGGTGCTGTATAAAGATTAAAATAAGACAGGCTTACAAGCAAATTAATTTGTCGTTAGTACATCAGTCATCCATTTAATAACTACCACTGTCTGAACATGAATGCTGAAATACCTTATTTATTACTTCAGTCTTAAAGGATAAACCCTTTGAGAGAGCTCATCCTCTTCTAAAAAGGCCCTGGGATCAGAGGCAAACTCAATTACACACTGTGACATTCTTAGAAAGCCCTCTGAAACCTCAACTTGTGGAATGCTGTCATAATTACACAGCTATCAACCCCACAACATGACAAATTAATATACCCAGCTGTTATGATGCAAAGTCCAATCAGTTATTTATCCCTAGAAAGAATTTTGATACAACATCTGGCCCTCCACGTTTTCTTCTTTTTGTGCAAGGATAGGATATTAACTTGTTTGACTGATCCTTAAGGACCAGCTAATTCCCTCGGCCAGCAGGATGTGTAGGTTCAGAGAAAGAAAATAACTTTCTCATGGGAAAGTGTGGACAAGTTTGTTACCATAAGCATTCTGATGGAGAATTTTGGCTTGTAAAAAAACCTGGTGCAATGAACAATCTATAATTTATGTGCTGAAACTAATCATCTCCAAACTGTCATTCATTGCCACACATCATCTTTTGGCAGTTCTGCCATAGAAAAGGCAGTGCATAGAGTCTGTGCATCTTTAAAACCACACTACCCTGAATTTTCATTAAGTAATGCTGACCAAAGTGAAAAATTAAATAGCTACACAGAGCCATTGTCATCTTAATGAAGAGACCTGAACTTACTAAAATGATTAAGACAACAGAGGCACTTCTCATACATGCTAATATAGCCCAATCTGGATCACATTTGTAGTTGTAGCCCCACAGAAGAAGTAATGTAGTGGTGTACACATTTGGGCCCCCAAATATCCACTACCAGAATCCCTAACCTGCATGGTCTATGGTCAGGGATCCTGGGAATGGAAATCCAGTAGCTGGGTATCCATGCTTGTAACTACTGAAGTTATATATGAACCAACAAGACCATGTAGAATCCTGGGAGTAATCCTTCAAACCACAAAAGTACATCTTCCCTTATGGTGATCATCCTCTACAGGTTGTCTCTCTATTATCCAAAATGTTTAGGACCAAATGTGTTTTGGATTTCATTTTTTTTCCAGATTTTGGAAAAATTACATATACATAATAAGATATCTTGGAGATGAACTCAAGTCTAAACATGAAATTAATTTATGGTTCATATGCACCCTATACACATAGCCTGAAGGTAATTTTATATACAATATTTTTAAATACTTTTGTGCATGAAACAAAGAAAGCAAAGGTGTCAGCTACCCACCTAGACAATTTTGGAATTTTGGAATTGAGATTTTGCAATTCCAGATAAGGGAGACTCAGCCTGTATAAGATGGTAGTCTTCTTGACTTATGCCTGACTTTTTCTCTGTAGCTCAGAGAGGAAATTAGGAATATTAGCATGGTTGACCCAGGTTTCTGTGTTAATTTTTACTCCCTAGTTTATGTTTAGAAAGCTGTAAATGATCGTTAAGAAAATACTTGTTAAAGAACATTTTGGGGAAAACCAAAGGCATATTGAAATACATGCAAACTGAAGAGAAAACCTAGCACACTAGCAGAATTAAAGTTGTACTGTGGAAAAAGAGCAGTTAGTTACAGTTTCAAGCCATTTTTTGTCAAACCAATTTCTTTTTTGTTTGTATAAAGTACATCAAAAAGCATCTTGAAGCACTGAATCTTATTGCTAATATTAGTAGGAACAACTTTTTATGTATAAACTTGTGCAGAGAACAGGCATTGGTGAGCTATTTAACTACATGAATTCTTTTTTAAAAAAATCTTTCAACTAAATTTAATATCCAAATGCTAAAACTTAAAGCATTTAGATACATCATGAAGATTTATGACATTTCCTAGAGAACCTTAATTTCCCAAACCAACAAATTGATTTCAGTCATCCATACAGTTAGATTCTTTCTACTGTGACAGTATGGTCATTTCCAGTTTAATATGATTTAATAATCAAGCTAAATATTTTTAAAATCAGAACAAAATATCTATATTTTGCTTGTGAACTAATTCATGAGGAGTGCCATCAGCAAGCAGAACAGAAAGGAGCAATCTACATTTTCAGTATTCTGCATTTCTAGGATACAAGGCTGATATCAACACTTTGAAATAAAAACCACACACATGCTTGCGCTCATTTATATATAGTATAGCCTATCCATGTGTTCAGAGACTGTAATACCATGGAATAAAATTATACTCTAATTTACAATATGACACAGTAAAATGACACACCACTAGCTTTACCACAGTCTATGTAAGCTTCTCTGAAGAGAAGGCCTCACACTGCTTCCCAAAATGTGCAGATATTAATTGAACCTCTAGAATAGAAGTTCTCCAGCCTTGATCCCTAGATGTTCTTGGTTTCCTAGGAGCTCCTGCCAGCATGGCCAATGGTCAGAGATTTGGGGAATGATGGTCCAACAACATATGAGGAACCAAGTTTGGGAACCACTTGAGGGGGAAAGGAAGAGAGTTGGAGTCCCTAACTGAGGAACAGCCCCAATTATCCAAATAAGAATACAAAGAATTATATCGTTCTCCCCACCTTCCATGAGTAACAGAAAGAGCCATAAAATGCCAGCTATGTGCACAACACAATGACCACCAATAGAATCTGAAGCATCTATCCTCTAATGCAGGGGTAGGCAACCTTTCCCCTTTAAGACCGAGGGACTTCAGCTCCCAAAAGCCTCAGCCATGTTGGCCAATAGTCCCATGTTGGCCAATAGCTCCTGGGATTCTGGAAGCTGAAGTCCCTCGGCCCTTAAAGGGGAAAGGTTGCCTACCCCTGCTCTAAAGCAAGGTAGCGAGCAAACAAGGAGCAAGGACATTTCTATACTGCTTATCAGTGCACTTAAGCACTCCTTAAGCGGTTTACAATGTGTAAGCCAATTGCCCCCAACAAGCTGGGTACTCATTTTAGTGACCTTGGAAGGATGCCAGGCTGAGTCCACCCTGAGCTCTTGGCTAGGATTGAACTCACAACCTTGTAGTTTGTGAGTGAGTGGCTGCAATACAGGCATTTAACCACTGCACCACCAGGGCTCTTCCAATAAGGTAATGATGTAACTGCCTTGCATAAGGACTAGATGCATTAAAGCAGGGGTAGGCAACCTTTCCCCTTTAAGGGCCGAGGGACTTCAGCTCCCAGAATCCCGGGAGCTATTGGCCAACATGGGACTATTGGCCAACATGGCTGAGGCTTCTGGGAGCTGAAGTCCCTCGGCCCTTAAAGGGGAAAGGTTGCCGACCCCTGCATTAAAGGAACATTAGTGCATACAAAGAATGTAGTTTTCTAGTGGCATTTTTCCAACTCTAAAGACAGCTCTACACGGATTAGCAATCCAAAGTTATGGGGACAGTGTGACTACCACCAGCATATATACAAGAGACACCAAGAAATTCACTACACCTGATTTTGATTTGTTTCAGAATAGGGCATTTGGCAGTCAAGGTTGGATACAGAAAAGACAGTCGCTTTGATAACCTTATGACACAAGTGATCTTCAACTACAACCTTCTGATTAAATACATTCCCTATTTCAATCAAGACAAGGGTTTTAAATGCAGCAATGGATCAAGATATGAGAGCCAAAATAGCATAGTGGTTTGCGTGTTGGACTACAACTCTGGAAACTAGGGTTTGATTCCCAGCTTGACCATGAAACCCACTAGGTGACCTTTGGCAAGTCACATGCTCTCAGTCTCAGGGAAAGCAATGACAAATCTCATCTGAACAAACCTTGCCCAAAAAACCCATGATAAGTTCTCCTTAGGGTCACCATAAGTTGAAAACAACTGGAAGGCACACAACAACAATGGATCAAGATATCAAAGTAATCTTGATATGTTTGAAAGAATTCTAACAAGTCATAACACAAGATCGAGATCAATATTCTGCCAGTTCTGTAGAACTTCACCTTCAACCATGCACAGCAAAAATTGCATAGGCAGAGCACAGCATCAGTTGGGACTGTAGAGCCTGAACCATTTGAAAAATACAGAGCTCAGCATAAAACCATGTGACTGATGACTACTGATTTCCCTGCAATATCACCCAGTGGCCTATACATACACACTAAAAAATGACAATGATACTGATTTATGCCTGCTGGATCTTTTTTTGTCTGCTTCTCAGTGATGCCTCGCCTCCATTTCCTATATTAGCATCTGTTTTGTGCATATGTGTGTGGGTGTACAGCATTGGGTCTTGTTGCAGGGAAATCTGTAGTTAGTTGCAGCCACATTCTGAAAACATTTGGCTCTTTCTGTATTTCTATGTTTCTGAAAAACCTGGGGTTCCCTGAAACCTTCAAAAAGCTCTTTCATTTATGTGGGTGATTCCCTTTTACCTAAATAGTACTCACAATGCAGCAATATTATTTCTAATGGCCTCTTTTAGCTTAGCCTTAATGGAATCCTCTGAATCATCATCATGGTCATCATGCTTTTCTCCTAAAACTGGGTCTCAAAGTGGCTTATATTTTAAAATAACACTATAGTTAGAAAACATTTTCTGAATCCTCTATGTCCCTCCCCTCCAAAGAGGAAGCATCACCCAAGAACAGTCCAAGATGACCCAGAAATGCTGTGCCAACATATCTTAAGATAATTGAAGAATTGAGTGCCAGCCCTATGAAAGAAAAGTCTTTACAGACTTGAATGTAAGCCAAATAGCACTGCTCATCAGAGCCTGGAATGTTACTTTTTAAAAGTAATGCATTATTTGTCCTAACCACCTTATTCACAAACTAATTATCATTATCCAATCCAAAATATTTATTGGTATTATCTGTAGTCCAATAAAAACAAACAAAAATACAATCTACAATACAATAACATGTTCATTGACATTTCACTGTCTTTGCTCACAGGCTCAGATAACACCTGAATATCATAGACACGCTGGCTGGAAGGTTCCACTTGTATTTTTCACACACACACACACACACACACACCAGACAGATAGACATATTAGCGAGACAGATGATAGATAGATAGATAGATAGATAGATAGATAGATTCTCACATCACAATTCTTCATATGATATATCTAAACAAGCATTTACACCAATTATTTATGAGACCCTATGACCAGGACATACTGGTAGGTATCTGCCCTGGAGCCAGAGGTTAGAGCCAGCACTAGAAAGAATGATCAGCAAAATCCCACAAACGCCAGACATCCCAGCCAACTACAGGCAAATAGACACAACCACATCTGACTCAAGAAGTCTAGCACATAAGGAAGACATTCAAACTTCTAGGAAACAAAAAGAAGCAGAGACTCAGACATGCAAGGAAGACCTGGAGACATAGCAACGTCATCTGAAAAAAACTACTAGACACAAGCCTGCCTGGATCTCCTAGCCTCGTGTTAGGTAATAATAGCCACCATGTTGCTTTCTGGTATTCTGAGACTTGATCTGCCAAGCCGTGAGCTTCCCTAGTGTTTTTGTCAATCCACTTGGGCCTTGAGTAAGTGTGTACACCACAGAGGCTTTTAAGGGGGCAGTGTGGAGAAATAAGGAAACTATAATAGGGGTCCCATTCCTCTTTACTATGACCAAAGTAGCATACTCTGATTTGCCAGATGACAGAAGTCATTCTCATTCGAAAAGGTCGATGGTGATGGTGGGGGAGCTTGACTGAACTTCATTCATTTTTACATTAGATTGCTAGCTAGGGGATTCTGAGTGTTGTATACCAACTCAGATAAAATATGCTACACCTCCCAAATACATACAAAAGAGCTTAGCGCTCACCAAATAAGCTGTTTTACCTCTTCCAGCTTCAATCCTGGATCCGGGATACCCCCAGATGTTATCAGACATAAGTCACTGCCAATTTAGCCATGATGCTCCCAGCCAAATCCATCACAGATCGAAGCCTCACTCAGCCGGCCATTTTTTGAAATCAGAAGCTCCCTGACTTCAAAAAAGTGCTGGCTGAGCAAGGCTTCGACCCGGGATGGATTCGGCCAGCAGCACTGCGGCTAAATAGGTGGCGACTTATGTCTGATAACATCCACAGAAATCCCAGATCGAGGATTGAAACTGGAAGAGGTAAGCCAATTTATTTGGTGAGTGATAAGCTCGAAAGTCAACTAGCAACTGAAATTTTGAAATGATGTTTATAACCCATTTCTATCTTGGTAACTTGAGAGCTGCAACAGACGAAAGAACTATTCCTAAAATTAATGTATTAACTTATTAAGCATTGCTTTCACTTCTCTGAAGATGAAGGGGGAGAACTCTCATTAATAGCAGTAAATTGTAGTATAGATGGATTTGAAAGAATTTTCCCATAGGCAGCTAAACTACTTTTGGCTCCTAGCAACATGATACTGGTTACTAAGGGCCTTTGCAGACTGCCAGAAATAGTGCACATTGAGTCCACTTTAACTGCCCTGGCTCAGTGCTAGGGAATCATGGGAACTGTAGTTTATTGTGGCACCAGAGCGCTCTGACAGAGAAGGCTCAATGTCTCAGAAAAAATACAATTCCCATGATTCCTTAGCATTGAGCCAGGGCAGTTAAAGTGGACTGAATGTGCACTATTTCTAGCAGTCTGCAAAGGCCCTAAGAGATCATGCACCTTTTCTAATTTGTCTCAGGGACTCTGGTTCTTCCTACAGGAAATCCACATTATTTTTAGTACTGCAAACTACATTTTGGTTTTAATCATATAAAGAGATCGTGGCAAATGAGAAACATTTCCACACTATTGGAATAATCCCTTGACATTTGTGCTCAGCATGAGTTAACAGCAGGAGATAATATCTACCTTCCATTTTCTTCCAGTACATCAGCAATTTCGCACCAAGAGCAAAACTGTTCTCAGGAGGCCAACTGGATCTCAGTGCCACCCTGCCCACTGAAGCAGAGTAGACTGCTGTGAGAGTTCTTATCTGCAAATCAGCATAATTCTAATATATTCCAATAACATTCTACAGGGACCCGTGTTTGGGGGAAATGAAGGCAATATAAAAGATGGTCACATTGTATATACAATTCCATGAAAAGAAAAGAAAAAACAATTACAAAGCTGAGCACATCAAAAGCCACATAAAACATTAAGCTGAGAACATTTGCCAATGTGTGGCACTGTACTTTCTATTAACTCTCATCTACTATGAAGGTCTGTACTAGATCTTTGAAATGCTGCAGACTGAAAGATTGTGGAAGCTGTGGTGGATACTGGGTGCTGTAGTCCCCCCAAATACTTTTCCAAGCCCTGTTCTATACCACTGAATATGCAAGTTCATATCTACGACGATTAGAAAGGATTGCCCCCCCCAACACATACAATATGCATCGATGCATATACACACATATGCATGTCTCTTGGGTTGTTGTGCAAATAAAGCCTTAAATAAGCAAAAGGAACAAATTGAAGGTTTACCACATGCATACCAGAATTCAAATATTCAAGTTGTTGCAGTGTCAAGTGGTGTTGTTCAAGATTCCAGGCACTCCACTCCATTCCACCAGTTTGTATTTTCCTCTCAGAGTCATTTAGCATTCCGGGCCCACTGAACAATTTTCATTGGGCTGTTCTCAGATTCCTCACAAGAACTTTTATTTACTTTTCTTTTCCTCACATGAGTTTTCTTTCCTGAAGACTTATTGTACTTCTACAAGGCCTGCTGATACTTCTGTCTTGTCTACAGGCAGTTCCATTTTTGGCTGTGTATCAGCCAACACTGAGGCAACTCAAATCCCTGTTTGGATATAAGATTTCTGAAAAAAGGTCAGCTAAGTTTTTTACCGCATGCTTATCAGTACGTTTGTAGTCACAAATGACCAGGAAATGTGCAGACCACAGTATTCATTCCCAATACCATGCACAATATCGGTGCACGATATTGGGAACAAATGACAATATGGGCTGACAACTTACTATTCTGAACAGCAGGAGAGATTTCAACTAAGCAAAGACCTGGGATAACCTTTAGTTATGGCTTACAATACCAGAGAATTAGTTTTAGTTATGGATAATACAGAGACAAATTTAACTTTACATTAGAAATGGTAAATACTATAGACACTCTTTTAAGTGTCTGAGAATTTTCTTTAAGGCATTAAGTTCTTTCAAAACAGATCCAATTGAAGAGAGGTTTTTGGCTATTTTTATAGCACAGAAAAAGATTAATAGCCACCACCATGCACCACCTACTAAGAATTCTGCAACATGGGCTTCAAGCACATATGGTGCACTGAACATAGGCTAATTTGGGCAATGTGAAAACAATTTCAAATCATTCTTACAAAATTGTAAAATTTCTAGTCCATATCTTGCCTCCCTTATATAATGATGGGTAATGGGTGTGTGTGTGTGTGTGAGAGAGAGAGAGAATGTGTGTGTGTAGGCTTATATTCTTCCTTTATTAAGGAAACAAAAACCATGGAGGTAAATTTATCTTTAAAATACATGTTGTATTTATTACTGTGTCAAGCTCTGGACTGTAACACATACAAAGAAAAGACCACCTGGAGTTTGTAGAAGCATAGAGAAACAAAGACCTTTCAGCGAGAACTGCATTAAAGGTCACAGAGAAGTAATGGCTAATATGTTTCTTCTGAAGTCTTCCCATGGTAAACAGTGGGAAATAGAAATGTGTACTCTTACACATCCAATATAATACAAGTATAGGTTGAGTTTCCCTTATCCAGCATTTCAATATATTCCAAAAACCAAAACTTTTAAAATGGGTGGCTGAGATAGTGACACTTTTGCTTTCTGATGTTTCAATGTACACAAATTTTTTTCATGCACAAAATTATTTAAAATATATAAAATTACTTTCAGGCTATATGTATAAGGTGTATATGAAACAAATAAATTTCATGTCTATACTTGGGTCCCATCGCCAAGCATTTGGTCCCAAGCATTTCAAATTAGGGATCCTCAACTTGTAGTAATTTAGATGCAAAGCATGTGGAGTAACAAGAGCTTTTTGTGGAATTATTGGTGTTGCTTTAGAAACTGGATTCTCATATACTAGTTGGATAATGCCCCTTCAGAAAGAGAGATTCACCAAAAACCAGGGAATAGAAGTCAAATATAATTAAAGGAATATCATTTCTAGACTTTGTTGTGTTAAAAGATATTGTCCAAATGCTAATCCCAAAGCAGACAGTTTCTTTCCTTTTGTATTAATCACCTAAGGGCAGAAAACGATCAATATTACTTACAAAGAGCTACACCTTTTGCGTTATGCAAATATCAGACCTCAGCTCTAATCTCCTAGTTAAATAGGGGGAATCATTTTTGCCTGAGGTCATGAGAATGAAACTTCAAGAGATTAAAAAATAACTCCCTTACCCACAAAAAGAGAACTCCTTTACTCACCTTTGAAATAATAATAGTTTTTTAAAAACTCTTTATAGAAAGGAAAGTTGAAGGAAGCTAAATGAGACTGTGGGATGTGCTCCTTTTGCATTTATAATATGCTTTAGGCTGGGATCCAGATACACATATGAATGAGGAATAGTTACAACTACTGAGACACAATAGCACTGTATGCCCTACAGCTGCTAAATGGATGCAGTCTTATAAGGCTTCTTGTAGCATCTCCAAGCACTCTGGTTTTTGTGTGCAATGGCTCAGCAAGAGTGGAATCATGTTGGAACTAGAATAGACCCATTGAAACAATTTATGAATAGTGAGTCAACATGTGCTCAATCCAATTGCATCAATGGGCTTATCTCAATGAGGACTAACAATAGGACTTAGGCTCAGGTGTGTCACATAATTTTGTCATCATAAGCTGATGGGAAACTTCAAGGCACATGTGTGCACGTGTGCACATAAACACATTTTGTAATCTCTGCAGCCCCTGGAGTCAGTTGGGTCATATATGGTTCTAGAGCATATCTAGCCCAAGGCACCAAAGGAAGAGCAAAGGAATGAGTCCTAGGGCCTAAGCAGACTGCCAGAAATAGTGCACATTAAATTGAGGCACTGCCCTGGCTCAGTGCTAGGGAATCATGGGAACTGTATTTTTTTCTGGGACATTGAGCCTTCTCTGTCAGAGAGCTCTGGTGCCACAATAAATTACAGTTCACATGATTCCTTAGCACTGAGCCAGGGCAGTGCCTCAATTTAATGTGCACTATTTCTGGCAGTCTGCATAGGCCCCTAGAGAGCACTGCTTGCATTCCTATTCATCTACCCTACCACCATGTCCCCTCATATTCTGGTAGCACAGGGGGGTGGGCTGCATGTGGCTCATGCTAAATTACTTGGGGGGCACATATGTCCCACTGTATTTGTTTTTGTGGCCACTGTCCTCTCAAATCTCTCCTGTCTGCACTTTTGTGGCCTCAGGAAAGGGTGAACTGCCTCTCCTGGAAAGCTCCATTTTAAATAGTTCAAATCTCTCCCTGTACTATTTAATATTCCTCCCAAACATGCAGAATGAATTTGTTTGGGGCATTTGGGGCAATCCATGTTGCCCCAGAAAGCCTCTGGAGCCAAATACTGACCCTCTGGACCCACCACAGCTGCACACTTTAGCTTGCAGAGGTCTCACCCATTCTCTCTCTGTTACGAATATTAAATGCTGTAAGATATGCTTGCTTTCTGATATGGCCCTCAAAATGGAACTGCACAAACTATCATGAATCTGAAGCTGACAGATCACATATGCCAAGGACCCTTTTTGCAAATCAAACAGCTAGTTTAAAGGAGTAGCGGATGAGAAATATTCAGACCTTCTACAGCAGATTTATGGCTCAGGATGCTTTCCTACCATGGCCAGATAAGACCCATTCTCACCCCTAAAGATCTATCTACCTTCAAGGAGACCTTTACTATTTAAATTCAGCACCTTTTGAAGTAGGGAAAAACAATATTTGCTATTTTCAAGCTATTTAAGGACCTCCAAATTCTTTGTTTGGTGTACTGGTTAAGAATTCATGGTGTCTCCACATCACTCTGAATTCTGTCTCAGCTCCAACTCTTGCTGCTTTCCCCATCCCATCTGTGTGGCCTGAGTCCAATGCATCATTGGAACCAAGGAGCGGCCTCATCAAGTAGTATCACCATTCAAAAGCCTCTTGTCTATTCCATACTAACTACTTTATTATGGAGTTCTTATGAAAGTGAGTGGGTGATTGGGTGTATTAGTGTGTATGATCTCCAAATTACAATTATATTGAAAAAACTTTGCCTTTACCATCTATTATCTCTAGCCCCCTCAGTATAAATTGGGATGTCTCATAGCTAATCAAGTGAGCTAATTAAAATCCTCCCTAAGCTCAAGGTCACATAATATCTCACACGCACTTCTCCAGTGGCTTCCCTCCATCTTTTGGCATGTTGGTTGAACAACCTTCAAACACATAGTAATGTCTACCTTGTCCTCAATATCTGACCTTGCATTGTCCCCTCTCAGCATGTCTCTGTACCCTATTCAGTACCTTTTCCTTTTAAATGATCAAGGGAAGCTGGGTCATGGTCCCTGAAAGCTACCCAAACCCGCCTATCCTCACAGATGCCATAAAAGAGATGGGTAGAGAAAGACTACAATGGGAGCAGGAGACCCTCAAAGACTGAAGACTTTCCTACCAGACATTCCCAGGCCCTCCATTTCCTGGCTCCCCCTCTCCCCACTGCATTCAACCTCTCACTCATGGCGATATGCTGGATGAACTAATGGCCGCAAAAACAGTCTTAAGGCTGTATTTGGCCCTTGGGCTAGATGGTGTTTCAGTTATATGGATCTGTTATTGATTGACAGACCAAACTCAGAGAATATTCACCAATGGCTGCTCTTCGTCCTGGAGAGAGGTGACTAATAGGGTGCCTCAGGATTCTATCCTGAGCATGGTGTTGTTTAACATATTTAAACATGATCAAGATGATGAAATATAAGGCACACTTATTACATTTGCACATGACACCAAATTAGGGGAATAGCAAATAGAGGACAGCATTAGAATTCAAATTGACTTTGACAGATTGGAGAGCAGAGCCAAAATGAATTTCATACGGGATAAATGTAAGGCAGGAAAAATGAAATGTACAAATATAAGATGTGGACACCTGGCTTGAAAGTCATACATGTGAAAAAGATCTAGGGGTCTTAATAGACCACAAGCTTAAAAAAAGAGTCAACTGTGTGATGTAACAGTCAAAAAAGCCAATGCAATTTTCAACTGCACCAACAGAGTACAGCATCTAGAGTAAGGGAAGTAATTGTCCAGGAATGCTGCCAAGAAGGCTAATAGCAGCTTCTTGTGAGGGTAACAAAGGCAAACAAAGTATTTTGCCAATGCAAAGCAAGAAAGCAAGGTCTGTATTACCAAGCCAAGGGTCCAGCCAATGAATGGTCACACAATCTGAGGGTCTAGGAGTCCAGAGAAGCAGAGTGGCAAGGCAGTCCAAAGATCAAGGGTTCCAGAGGTTCAAGATAAGTCCGCAGTCCAAGAGTCAAGGTTTCAGGCCAAGTACAGGGAGAGACAGAGGCTTTCGCTAGGAAGCTCAGATAATCTCTGGTACCAAGGCAGCCCTTCTGCACCTGCTTAAATTACCAAGCTGCAGGAGCTCAGCTGAGGCTGATTACTCTGGCATTTTTCATAGTCTCTTTGAATGTCAAAGGCCCGCCCTTTCAATGCTGGCTGAAGGTAGGCACAGTCCCTTGATCCTCCTCCATGTTTGAAGGTTCTGCTTCCGGGAGGCTTGGCTATGGAGCCTCCTGGGAGACCACAGGCTCTGCTGGAGGCTCTGCTGGAGCTGGAGGCTCATGTCCCAGAGGAGGTTCTGGCTTGTTCTCTGAGTCCTCCAGGCAGGGCATGACAGTAATAGTGCCACTTTGTTCAGCTTTGGTTAGACCTCACCTATATCTAGTTCTGGGCACCAATGTTCAAGGGAGATGTTGACAAGCTGGAACATGTGCAGAGACAGATATGCAAGATAGCCAAAGATCTGAAAACCCAGTCTTGAGAGGAATCACCGAAGAAAATGGGTATGTTTGGAGAAGAGAAGACTGAGAGGTGAAATGATTGCTATCTTTAACTATCTGAAAGAATGTCACATAGAAGATGGAGCAAGTTTGTTTTCTATTGCTCCAGAGACTAGAATACAGGCATCCCTCCATGTTCACAGACTTGGAGTCTGTGGTCTTGCTCATTTGTAGACAGCAAGCAGGGAGGGACAATATGGTGCACGTGCTCAAGGCACACATGAAGCACCACACACAGGAGCGTGCCACTATTGTATCCAATGGGGACTTCAATATTTGCATTTCTCCGGATTTGCAGGGTGGTGGTGGTCTGGAATGGATCCCCCGTGAATCTGGAGGGACATCTGTACTAATCAGTGGATTCAAATTATTAAAAAAGAGATTCCACATCAACATTAGGAAGAACTTCTTCACTGTGAGAAGTGTTCAGAAGTGGACTGGACTGCCTTGGAAAGTGATGGCTTTTCCTTATTTGGAGGTCTTTAAACAGAGATTGAATGGGCATTTTTCAGGACAGCTTAATTTGTGTGTTCCTGCCTGGCAGGGTGTTAGACTAGATGGCCCTTGTGATCTCTTATAACTCTAAGATTCTATTACTCTATTTAGTTCTTGGTATGCAACCATCTTAATTTTAAAAAAAGATGAAAGAGTCTAATGAAAGCATATTATATTA
Source organism: Phrynosoma blainvillii (assembly GCA_026167975.1). NCBI lineage: Eukaryota > Metazoa > Chordata > Lepidosauria > Squamata > Phrynosomatidae > Phrynosoma > Phrynosoma blainvillii. The sequence continues at coordinate 90,897,673 of JANUYF010000001.1, read as the reverse complement.
CCCAATGGTGTTAATCAGGCTGATGCAATAATTTGTTGATAGTGAGCCAGCGTCGTCATAGTCAGTAACTGGTCACTTAGTGCCCTCATACAGAGGGCCAGTAAGATTTTATTTCTGATTAGATTGGAGAATCTTTCCTGACATTAACAGGGCTTAGTAGATCTCATTTCCCACTGGCTGAGAAGAAGTTACCATGATAGATGGTGATAAGACTAAGGAGAGGCTAACGAGAGTATAAAAGCTCTTAACATTAGGTTGTTTAGACAGCTTCCAACATAGTCATACCTTTCTGTCTATGACAGCTTTCATGCTTCTCATACTGCTCCTACCTTATAAATACCCTTGAAATGCTGGTAAGAGGGAAGGACCTCTGCTCTTGGGCTACACTGTACTACACAGGTACTTCTTATCTGGCTAGATAAATGGTTGCTACAGTAATATATAACCCATGTTGCAATTAACTGTGATGCCTATCAAAGATACAGATGCCAATATGTTTCATTTATGTCAGAAGACATATATAGGTTCAGTTCCTTACAAACATTACTCTATATAATATAGTCATAGTGATGTTTACTGAAGTAGACATGGAAGACTTGGCTGAAGATACTGATATGATGTTAAAGGTCTGAATGATTACAAGAAATGTAAAGTCAATGTACAGGTTATGTGTCTAGACAATGAGATATCTATGTTCTACCCCTGTGTCTGTGTGTATTTACTACTACTATGACCATTTAAATAAAATACTGTAGACTAAAAGAATATTAGGCTGACTCTTATTCTTCCATTTTAATAATATTGAAAGTTCAATACTTAAGAGTTATTGAGTGTTGATGCTAAATCTGGAGTATACTGTTGATCACAAGTTAGGAACCCAGATAACCAGAAGGTGAGAGGAACCTCAAAACACATACAGACTAGCTAATAAACAGCAAGGAACCCTCAATCACAAAGAGTCTAAAGAGATGAGGTTCAGCAACCATACCTGTTTTGCATGAGTTCTGCATTGCTTTTAATCCAAGCGAGGAGGGGATCATGGACTTGGGCAGATGAATTCTCAAACAGAAATTCTAGAACTAGGAAGATTTCCCAGTATGCTTTCATAGCTCATTGTAGCATATTTCAAGTAATATGCTTATGAGAAAGGCAAAGTATTATATCCAAACAGCCTTTCCTGTCCTTAAAACTTCAAGGAACCCATCTGGTAATCATTTTTCTGCCAACTGTTAAGCACTAAATTGACAGACACTCACAACAAAATGCTAATTCACTTTCATTCTTTTCTCTCTCTCTCTTTCCTCTCTCTCTTTCTCTCTTGGAAAAAAGAAATAAATATACAGACTGTTAAAAGCTAGAATGATTGATGTCTGCCATTTCATTAGTAGTACATCCCACTTTTATTTCCAACTGATTATTTAGACATTGCCAAGCCAAAAATTTCAGAGACTAGTTAGGGAGCCAACTCAATTTACCTGCCCAGTATGACAGAAGTTCTATTAGAGAAAATCTCCTTTTGAATATGCTACATGGCATGATATCTGGACATGGTGTTTTTTTTTTTTTTAAACAAAACAAACAACAACAACACAACATCATATAAACAGTTTTAGTTATCAGACAGAAAAGAGTTCACTAAGCTGAAGGAGAAAATGGAACAATAGCACTCACTCTACACTAACATCTGTCGCTATTGTTTTAAAACAATCCACGCATAGAGTTGGGCACAATTTATGATGCCCCTATGAATGAGAGACCTCCAGGACACCTAGTTAATAAAAGCAGTGTTAACATCCTGCATACTCTGGGCTATGGCTTCCTTGACTGCATTTATCCACCTGTAATGCCTTCTTTTCCTTTTCCTACTCCCTCCCACTTTACTAATCATTATTTTTTCTTCACAGAGAGGCTACACTGGCACCCTCCTTGCTGTCTTTCTGCAAGCAGGTAAAAATCTTTTTATTCCAATAGGCCTTTTAGAATTGATTTTTCAGGGGAAACAGAGTTTGGATAATGTTCTGGACTTTTATTTGTTATACTACTGTTTGAATTTGTTTTACCCAGTTACAAATTTTATGAGAGTTTGATTGCTTTTCAGCTTTGTATGCTGTTAGTTTTTAATGATGTTTGTTTTAACTGTTTGATTTGACTGCCATGAGTTCCTAAGAACAACCACAGTTGTTGCTACTGCTGTTGCTACTGCTGCTGCTTGTTTTTAGTGAGTCATGTCACCTCATTATATGTCCAAAGTACAATAACCTCAGTTTAGTTGTTTTGGCTTCAAGACTGAGCTAATATCTATATTGTATTATTTTTCTCTAGAGAATGTTTTTTTTTAATTCTCTAAATTTTGATCTCGAGCTTCTTGTTATAGATGCTTTATGCTATGACTATTTAAGCACATCCATTCTTTAAAAAGACAAAACAGAAAACCTTATTTGTATTTTGCTAGACATTTCCTAACAATCAATTCTAAAATGTATCAGAAGATACTGTACCAGTTTAATACCTTCTATTAAATGAAGTAGAGGCTTCACTTCATTTCTACAAACGTGATAGTATAAATTGCTTAGAAGCCTTGAAAATAATACCAAGGACTTATTTGTCAGCATGATTTGTAATCAGAGTTTAAGTCAAGTCCAAAAACAGCTGGAGGACAGTATGATTCCCTCCCTTACTCTACAGACACACAAAGAGTTTTAACATATGTTGCTCTCTATATAAATAACAAGTTGGTACTTTGAGGCTTCCTTTTCTCACAGTGATGGCTGAGATGGTCTTTCACTGGTTCTCATTTGTTAGAGAAATAAATGGCATGTGGACATTAATGTGCAGAAATACACTTTCACTGGCAGCCAACAGGAGTTACTGGGTAGTGATACATTGTATTTTTTAAAAAATGTGGATTCTGAGGACAGGAAGAAAGAAAGTTAAGAAAACCCATATTTGGAGCTGGAATCAATTTTGTTTTCTTACTGAAGTAGCTGGCAATATCTTGTTTGATTCACCAGATAAGTAACAACTGAGTGCACACTTTTTCTCTCTCTCCTTCATGCAGTATTAATATGAAGCCACAGTAGATGGCCTCTTTTCTTAACTGATAGCTCCTGGACACTGGAGTGGGACCTCCCTTTCTTCTACTGACTAGGTAGCAACAGCAACAGCAGCATGTTGACACAGTGTGTCTCATACCAAGGCAGACAGAAGACATCTCTAGACACATTCTCCCATGAATGTAGACATAAGCTGGACTGGAGCATGTAACCACGATCTGTCTTTTTTATTTTTGAGGACAACAGCAGTGTTTGGGCTCTCCCTTACTGATATGAGTAACATTGAGTGGTCGGAGATGCAACTGATGAAAAGAAGAGGGCAGTTAGCAGGCAAGGCAATTATTACAGGGCTTCAGCCTGGGAGCATTCACTTTGGGACAGACAATATGGGCATAGCCAGGGATGCAGACCAGTCCATGGAGCTTACAGGATAATACTCTGAGGAGACCAATAGAATCAGGCATAGTCTGAGAAACAAATTGCCAAATCAGAGGTGAGCAAAGGAACATCAAGAACTTGCATGGCAACCAAAACAGCAGGGGTGAGCTAATGCAGCAGAGTGTATGCCAACTGTTGCCCCATGCATGTCATCGGCCACATTGGTGTATTGCTGGTGATCCAGAAGTGACACCCCATCACTTTTGGTTTGGCTCATTTTTAGCCATTTTTATTGTTTTTATTTTGCTGTGGAAGGGGGCAGGCAAACTGCTGTATTTGGGGGCACTTTTAATGTGCTTGGAGTGATTTTCAGGGGAAATATCAATCTACTCGCCCCAAAAATAGGAAAAGGGGACTGGAGCCTTTGAGGGTCTTCTGGGGAAACAGGCATTAAAAATGGGACAGGGAGTCCCATATTGACTATGAGCCACACTTTTTCCTCCATACAGCCAGGCTTTAACTTCTAGTATATGGGCTACAGGGAGCAATTAGGAGAAAGAAACCTGTGGCCTTGACTATACTTGACTATAAAACTATGGTTCAATTTTAACTGCCATAGCAACATCCTGTGGAATCCTGGGGATTGTAATTTGGTGAGGCATTAGTGCTCTCTGGCTGGTAAAGAACTTTCCATAAACTACAAATCCCAGAATTCCATAGGAGATTGCCATGACACTTAATGTGAAATCATAGTGATATAATTGTGTGGTGGGAAAGGGCCCCAGATAGCAGGAAGGGGTAAGTGAATCTATATCAGTGGGGAGAAATAGACATTTATTGGGATGCCAGACAGAGCAGGGTTTCACTTGGTGCATGTTTTCCTTATGAGCCTCTGGAGAAAAATTTGGAGAAAATGACCAGAAGAAGCAGCGATCCCATGAGGTACAGCAGTTTGAGCATTGGACTAAGACTGTGGGAGACCAGGCTTTGCATTCCCACTTAGCCATGCAAACCCACTGGGTGGCCTTGGGCAAGTCACACTCTCAAAGCATCAAAATAATGCCATGGCAAATCCCTTCTGTGGAAATTTTGCTGAGAAAACCCCATAATAGGGTTTAGGGTTACCATATGTCGGAAATGACTTGAAGGCCCATAACAACAACAAACAACAACAACAAAGATTTTACAAATGAATCCAGGACTCTTTCAGGTATCTTTTTTTATTATTATTACACGGGGAACCCCCACAAACCTCACAGATATGATGTTAGTCCAGAACTGCCACCATTTTATTGTTTTTATTAGTTATGGAAACCCTGGAAAATATTATCACATTTCTGTTCAAACCCTATTAACTATCAGCGATCTTTTACCCACACATGTTCATATTGGCATATACAGAAGTGTCTTCAATTTCACATCCAATGATACTATAAGGACATCTAAAAGGCTGCCACAAGCCATGAATTAGTAGATAATATTATTAGAAGGCTAAGATGATTTGCCACATGGTCTGTGATGTGAAAAACAACTACTTCAGCAGCAGCAGCAGCAGCAGCAGCAGCAGCAGCAGCAGCAGCAGCAGAGACAACAACAACAACACAACAACAACAACAAATAAAATTGGCCAGTGAGGCAATGAGATAAAATGAGACACCCCAGATTTGCTACCACAGTAGTTCCCAATTCAAGAAATATTTTCTAGAGTTTTCAAATCTTCCATTTCACTGTGGAAAGAAATAACAGGAAACAGATACTCAGACATTTATTAAAGGGCTAGAAGCTAGGAAATATGCTTCAATCTTGTTTTAGCAGAATTTGTGATGCATTTTCAGACAAATTGCTGGAACATATCAAAAGGAGACTGAAAATACAAGGGAAGATTCAAAATATTTGCACAAGAATATTAGCTAAACCTTTAAGAAATCAGTCATAGCTGAGCCACCATAGTATCTACATATCATGTTCTTCTAGTAGCTGGAAGATCAGCAGGTGCACATCTATTATCACTTGCTGGGCTTAACTCTATGGCAAAATTTGAAGTCCAAGACTACACAGTTACTGATTTCTGGTGCTGAAATGCACACCACAGTCTATATGTTTGATCCTTAGTAATACACATACTCTCATGTTGCCACTGTGTGGAAGGGAGTTCACTGTGAGAATACAGATGGAAAACCAAGTTCATCTTTCAAACACTCCTTTCAGCTGAGTTTGCATATTCCAGGTTAGTAACAAGCAGGAAATTATTCTTAGATCACTATATTTTAAAATGAATGTCAATAAACTTACTAAAGTGTACTACAAGATCATTCTGACTCAGTGGTACTGAAACCTTTTGCCACTGGGACCCCATCTTTACATCTACAGGCAGACATGTCACACACACACACATCTGACATAGTATATGAACAAAAATATTTTATTTATTTAGCTAAATTATTTTATTTATTTAACTTGAATCTGCTTTAAAAGTTGAATCTGCTTGAGAATGTACTTTGTTAGTAGTTAACTTACTTTATACCTTTCAGAACCTGGAGAAATGTGACTACATGTGTTGACAGATTTTCCATGCAACAGTACAGGATAGTCTTCCTAGTTTCTGTGTCAAATCAAACCTAACCTGGATGAGACAGGGATATATAAGACTTGCCTCTCATGAGAGTTCTGGGTTTCCATGAGATCACTCACAGAAGCCTGGAACTCACATCTGTCACCTGACAAACACAAAATGACACACACACACACCCAAAATATCAGACAGTTTGGGAAGAATTGAAAGTTGGAACCAAACTGGCTGGGATTTCATCTTGTAGAAAAGAAATAAGGTAAACAGACATGTAACATGGCTCCCAGATTACATTCAGCTCGGGATGGTCTCCAGATGGTTCAGGTGGTCTTCCTAGGAGTCCGAAAAGATTGCTATGTCATCTAGGAAGGCTACAGCAAAGTCTCAACAGAGAGCCTACCAACATCTGGAAAGCTGCTGGTGTGTTGCGTAGCTCAAACAGGAGTACACTGAACTCAAAGAGACCCATATGAGTGATGAATGCTGTGCAATGTTTGGATTCTTCAGCCAGAGCGACCTGCCAGTAACCTTTAGTCCAGGGGTAGGCAACCTTTCCTCTTTAAGGGCCGAGGGACTTCAGCTCCCAGAATCCCAGGAGCTATTGGCCAACATGGGACTATTGGCCAACATGGCTGAGGCTTCTGGGAGCTGAAGTCCCTCGGCCTTTAAAGGGGAAAGGTTGCCTACCCCTGCTTTAGTCAAATCTACAGAGGAGAAGTACTTGGCATGCCCCCGTTTTTCTAGGAGTTCATTGACCCGGGGCATAAGGTAATGTTCCAGCCATCACTAAGTTCAGTTTCCTGTAGTCTATGCAGAACTTGTTCTCAGTTCCTCCCTTCTTGGGCACCAGAACAACAGGTGATGCCCACAAACTGCGGGAAGCCCAAATGATTCCCATATCTAGCATCTCCTTTATCTCCTTTTCAATTGCCTGTTTATGACAGGCAGACTCCAACAGCATTTGATGTGCAATTTGATGTCATTTTGCTGAATACTGAATGATCAAGGGTTAGTCTTTCTGGTCTCACTGAATGGAAAAATACAGTATTTGAGGCATCCTGTATTGCTCCCATATGAGTCAGGATTTTGTGCCCTCAAATAAGTAATGTCTCATACTGTATTTGAAATTTTACCACCTGATTAAGCATTCAGTCACTGTAGTCTCACTGCCCTGATATATCAGACCAAAAATGCAGCAGGACAAAAGGAAAGGATCCACATTGTTTCTGCATAAGCTTTCATGAAATACAGCTGACTTTTCAGATACAAGAAATACAGCTTCACAGCAGACATTTATACAAACATGCTCTCTCTCTCTCTCTCTCTCTCTCTCTCTCTCTCTCTCTCTCTCTTTGTATGTATGTATGTGCATGCATGCATGCGTTGGATGTGGCAGAAACTTAAACATGCTAGAATAGTGTTGCAGCTGGTTATAAACATATAGTTAAGAGGACAAAGGAGGGTGACACTTTTTATGTTGCAGCACTGATAAGTAAGTATGGTGAAAAAAACTCTTTCTCTTGTAAATATATAAAATTGGCTATAGATCCAAAAGGGGGGGGGGGAGTCCCAAAATAGTTATAAAACAGGTAGATACCTTTCTTCGAGAAGGATATTTGTGAAACTTTAATGAAAACAGCATATAAGTGTGGGTAATGTGTTAAGAAACCTTCATCTCTGTCTAGACCTCTGTTGATGGCCTGGAATTTGTAAATTCCCTCATCTTCCTTCCCAATCTTTCCTTGAAATTCCATTGCTTCAAAAACATCCACATTAAAGTCAGCAGCAGAGTGTCTGAAGAAACTAAAGTAGTCTGACACTGTTTTGAGGGATATCACACTTTCTTATGTCAAATTCCTCTCTCTTTATTCTCTTGCATAAAGGCTGTCTTGGTTCACTTATGTAAAATATAAAGAGCTTGACAAAAAAAATGGCATATAAGACACTGGAAGATGAACAAGTGAATGTGCCCCTGATAATAGGAATGACATTATCAGGACCCATAATGGTGTTGCCAGAATAGATGTGACTACACAGATGGTATCTAGGTTTATTTCTGCATTTAATAATAAATTATTATTATTATTATTATTATTATTATTATTCCTATCCCGCCCCTCTACCGAAGCAATCGGGGCAGCTTACTACAATAAAATATTGCAATAACCCTCCCAAGCCGAAACCCACCCTCCCATTAAAACAGTATTAAACATCATAAGTTTAAAATAATTAATAATAGTAGAACAGTTATAATAATTTCCAGCGTTAACAGTTAAAACCAATTTAATAGGCAGTCAGCTAGCACAGCATAGCATGGCAAGATATGGCAGCAGGTGGGGAGAAAATTTACATAGTCCTTGGCTGGGAATTTAATCAGGAAAGGCCTGCCGGAAGCATGTTGTGTGGCTAGTTGTGAGCAGTTGTCTAAAATCTGAGGAGGGCGGTCTATAAGCAAGTATAGGTCTGCAGTGCAAAGGCTCTAAGGGTGGCAGTACTATTGTTCAAAATGAGTTGTAGCTTACTGATCATACATTTGAGTAGACTCAGCTGGGAGCTATAGTTTTCTGTTATTTTCTGGTTTGGGTCTATCCTGTAGTAGATTGTCCCTCAGTACCAATCTTACCTGGTTTCACAGTCTCTTTAACTCACAGGAAGCATACTGTAGAATTAGAATTTCCTGCTGTAAATCCATCAGTTTAGAGTCTTTATGTCATGGATAGGGACCGATGCAGTTAAATAGGAGGGTGGGGCTGAAGAAAATAGATTTGACAGTGTGCTATATGGAAACTGGAAGTATATAAAGTTTGTAGCAATCAGGAGGTTTTAGATATAACATGGTGCTTTTTTACCATTATGTAGTTAAGTGGTACTGAGAAAGTAAACCTGCTATGTTCACTGTTTTAGGCTCAGGGTAATGTCGGGATGAATGTTATTGAAATTCTGGCACAACCTCTTAAGTGATTCCCTTGCCATGAGTCTAGACCAGGGTTAGGCAACCTTTCCCCTTTAAGGGCCGAGGGACTTCAACTCCCAGAAGCCTCAGCCATGTTGGCCAATAGTCCCATGTTGGCCAATAGCTCCTGGGATTCTGGGAGCTGAAGTCCCTCGGCTCTTAAAGGGGAAAGGTTGCCTACCCCTGGTCTAGACAATAAAAATGCCATCCAAGTATGTCATGTAGAACATTGGGGGAAGGGGTTTGAGGCCCAGAAGACCAAATTTCTGTTCCAAATCAACCATGAATATATTGTCATACTGTGATGCCATGTGTCCATAGCAGTGCTGTTGATCAGAAGGTATATATTATTCCCAAAGTTGAAATAGTTTTTTTTTTTTTTTATCAAGGTCTGGTGGCTAGGTGTGCTATAGTTCCATTATCAATGGTTTCTTGATTATTTGTAATCCATCTTCATGTGGAATGTAAGTGTAAAGTGCCTCTTCATTCATGGTGACTAAGGGGCCATTCTTCAGCCAGAGCGACCAGCCAGAGCAACCTGGCATCTTGGTGTCTTGGGGGTGTGGCGACCGCTCACTGCCCACCCTGACTCCACATCCAAAGCGGCATTCCCACGCCACCTGCCCAACCAGATGGTGGGCAGTGTGGGAACGCTCCTACAGTGCATCAATTACACTCACACTGCAGGAGTGGAGAAGAGCCATGGCAGTGATGAAAGGGGCGCCTTTTTCTGGCTCAGAAAGGAGCGGCATTTTGCCACTTCTTTTTGTGCTGGAAAAACACTGGATCAAGGCGGCATGCAGTTGCTGTGGCACCAATCTGGCAAGCAAATGGGGTGGTCTGTTTCGCCCCTAAAATGGGCAAATGTGGATAGATTGTATTATTCTTGGGTAGCTTATAGTATCTCTCATGTAATTTAAGGGTTGTCTACATGGGCTATAGAAAATGTCCTCTCCCTGTTCCCATGACAACCAGTCTGGATGACACAGGACCCAAGCCCCAGTTCTGACATTTGGCCAGGTATTTTAATCACCTTTTCCTCCGCATATTTCCAGAAGATTCAGAGCCCTCCATTGCAACACCAGGAAGCTGTTTACAATGCATCCAACTATGCTACCCAGGGCTGCCACCACTGGTGCAAGTCACTCACTCTGAGACCAGAATAAGACACCCTGCCATTTGAATGAAGCTGGACACATGGTTCTGATCTCAGAGTGAGTGACTTGCACCAGCAGTGGTGATGCTGGCTGGCATAGTGGGATGTGTGTGCAAACAGCTGTCCAGCATCACAAGAGAGTGTCCAAAGTAACGGGGATGTCAGGGCTGCTCTGGGGTCAAAATACTCTGGATCGCTCCTAGACAATTGTGGCCTGTGCAAATCTGGTCTTAGAGTACTGATGGTATATGGAGCAGTGGCAAACACAGCCAGCAATGAGCTTGAGCCAGGAATCCACAGGGGCTCTTACAGAGAGATCCCAAAGAAGTGTCCACCAAAAACAGTCTGGAAGAGAATGTGGTATTACCTTTTGATTTCACAAGCCAGAAGGTAGGCCCTCAATAGAAAACTGTCCCATGACATTTGCTTCCTGAGAAGGAATAAACAAGGCAACCCTTCTCCCCTTAAGTCAATGTGGCTGAGCAGTTTATTCTGGCAAGTGAGCAGGACCCCTAGCAATTACCAAAAAATAATAAGAATCCACTCCAGAAAGACTGAAGTTCATCAGCCGAGTTCATCAGGTTGCAGAGATCACCAACTCTCATCCTACCTTCTGCTCAGTTTTCTTGGCTTAGATGTCAAAAGCATTGAAAGAAAAAGAGCAGAGACCAGGGTGCCAGTGCCAGTAGTCTGGGTGATTATTAAATATCATACATAACTATGTAAAACCAGTCCAAGTGCTTTATTCAAAGGCATACATGAGCAGGAGTAGGGCTGCAACCAATGTATAGCAAATATCTGTATTTCTCAGGTTAACTAAAGTTACCTTTTGTTTAGGCAAATAGTCAGTAGGCTGCACATAGATTATGTAAATGTGAATACAGTGTGCTTGTGTTTAATGTAAATGTTTCATATTCTGATTAAAAATTAATCTACATGAAATACATTATTAACAGCTTTAAGCATTCCCACTTCAGGACATTAGTAAAAGGAGTATCAAATCTTTTCAGTCATATACAACTAGATTCTTTTAAAATTATCTGCTTTGCACAGAAGACAGAAAACAGCCTTTCAAGAAAACATAGTGTTCTTTTTTTATCATCTCATTGGATAATTACTATAATTTTAGAATTACAAAACATAATATTGTCAGATCCTCCCCGGTGACCCAAGATAAAAATGTTTGAGTAATTTAGTAACCTTTTCCCACAATTTCTAGATGAAGATCTATGGTTGCAATGCCAATTTAAACAGAGATCCAAAAGTTTTTTTTTCCCCTATCACCACAGAAAATGCATTTGCAAGAACTCAGGCTGCAATCCTATATGTAGATACCTGGGCATAAGTTTCCTCTGAAGCCAATCAGGCTTACATCTGAGTAGACAAATATAGGTTTATTTTCTCATATTGTCATTATGGTGTTGTTGTTGTCATTGTTTATGTGCCTTCAAGTCTTTTCCAAATTAAGGTGACCCTAAATGGGGTTTTCTTGGCAACATTTGTTCAGAGTGGGTTTGCCTTTGCTTTCCTCTGAAGCTGAGAGTGTGACTTACCCAAGGTCACTCAGGTCCAAAACACACTGCAGAAATAATCCAGTTCGAGACTACTTTAACTGCTCTGGCTCAGTGCTAGGGGATCCTGGGAATTGTAGTTTACTGTGGCACCAGAGCTCTCTGACAGGGAAAGCTAAATGTCTCACAAAACTACAGTTACCAGAATTCCCTATCATTGAGCCAAGGCAGTTAAAGCAGTCTCAAACTGGATTATTTCTGCAGTGTGTTTTGGACCTCAGTGGACTTCCATGACCAAGCGGGGATTTGAATCCTGGTTTCCCAGAGTCCTAGTCCAACTTTCAAACCACTATACCATGCTGGCTCAGGGATAGTCATGCTCCTCCATATTCCTTTTGACTGGGCATAACATATCATCCGCAGGGAGAGGCGGGAAATATAAATAAATTATTATTATTATTATTATTATTATTATTATTATTATTATTATATTGGGAAGATTCTGCCTAAATACTGCCCAAAGATGTCTGTCCATATATTTTACTGTAACTAGGGCTGTATCTGCACTGCAGAAATAATGCTGTTTGACACTTTTAAAATTGCTATACTCAGTGCTATGGAATTCTGGGATTTTGTTTCTTGTGGCACCAGAGCTCTCTGATGGAGAAGGCTAAATAGCTCAGAAAGTTACCAATGCATTGAGCCCTGGAAGTTGAAGTAGTATGAAACTGCATTATTTCTGCAGTTTAGATGCAGCCTAGGAAATTTACTCATTATTTTGTGGGTTGATATTGAAGATTTCAGATATGATTCAAATGAAATAAACATTTGCATGGTGACATCTACAATCCATAAAATTTATTTCACACCAATTTCCATGTAAAATAGACCCAAAGAACAATTTTTCCAGAAAAAGCTGACATTTCCTCATCAGTCTCAAATTTGCACAATAATTTCCACAATGTCAACCAAAGCATAAACACTGACTCTGGTTCATAAATATATATTCTAGCACCAAAAAAAAAAAGAAAGAAAGACAGAAACCTTTAGTGTTTGTTCAGGAAGTATCCAAATACCTTAATACAGTTTTTGCTTTGATCTGATTAGATAACACATGAAGTTGATGACTCCCTCATCAAGCATATGGCTTTGTTCAGAGAAAAAAATTATAGCATGGATCTGTGCATCAAAACTCCATTGACCAAAAATCACTTTGTTCTCTTTATCATTAGTTGGACTGATATCTCTAAGGTACAAGAGCAGGAATAATTGCACCTATAGAACCACCTATTCATAATGATACTATTTCTGATAAGGGTTAGTATGTTCTACTACATATCAAGATTTTTATTTCCAGTCACCTGCCTATATAAATTTCCCCAAGTATTTTTTGACAAACCACAGTCTTTCTGCTGAATTCTTGAGAAGCAAAATGAGATAAATGCCCTTAAAGCACTGAAGGATAGTATTAATAAAGGGGGGGGGGGGGAGTACCTATATGCAATGTACATAGATTATTTGGGTGGTCTGGAACTAATATGAAAGGTTGTGGAATAACCTTGCTGGAACAATTAACCCAATACAATAAACTTGCCAGAGGGAACACAAAGGCTAACAGCTTTGAAGATGTATGCTTCCCTTTCACAGGCTTTTAATAACATAGACTAGCAAATTTCCTTCAGGAGTTACCTTGTGACATAAAGACCCACAAACATCACTCTGGAAACTCAAGCATATGGAAGGATGACAAACTTTATTTTATATGTTCTCTTCTGAGGGACAAACAAAATATTTAATAGTAACAGTGCTGTTTTTGCTTTTAAAACATAATAAAAATATGCATTACAAAACACCGTCATAAAAGGATTTTAGAAAAGGGTTGGGCAACTGCTGGGAGTTGAGAGGCTCTGGAAGGATCCTTTGTGTTTGTATCAAAACTTGTTTAATTCCTTGTGAATTGTTTAATTCCTTGTTTTAAAAAAGGCCTCTTCTGGATTTAAAACAGAAATTGCCTCCTGTCCCCTAGTGATATTGTGATACATTTTGATTTAAACTTTTTGGGGGAATAAGAAAAAAATGGGGTTTAAAGACATCCTTTGTGCACTACATGCAGGCTGCGGGCCAGGTTTTCTCCACTCCTGCTTTATAATATTGAAGTGAAAGAAAAAAAAAACAGATTATGTTTTCTACATGGACGTAAAATTCACAGATATCTATATGGCACTGTGCCTAGAGTCCTAGAGTCTACTTCCTCATATGCACTCAGTCTGATCATAAAGGTCCTTCCTGGACAACTCTTCGCTCTATGAGGAAATAGACCAAGTCTATGAAAGTTTATGCTACAACTTCTTCCACACAGTCTCAAAGGTGCTACAACATCCCTTTGCATACTATTTTTCAAGATTGTTGTCGTAAAGAAAAATGGGGAGCATATTTTATGCCATTCTGAAAGGTCTGGCTAAAACAACATCATAAAAATTATATAGCTGTGGACACATGGTGATGCACATTGTTGCAGAGAGCTAGTCTGATAATTATTAATATTTTGGAAAACATTTCACTCTTATGTTATTGGCTAACAATCAGGTGAATTTTGAATTAATATTCTGTTATACACCAAAATAAGTAGTATATCATTCTCCCAGGTGCTGGCTGAAAGAATATAAGCAATAAATACTCCAAGACTAAAGAGTCACTTCTGAGTTTACAGACCTCGAATCATTAGATTTATCTTAGGGTCCAGTGTTTGTGCCCACAGGGAAGGCTGAAGAGGTGGTCTGGGATTGACACCTGGCTTCAGCTGGACCCATACCAGGCTATTCACTTTAGTTGATTTCTCTCAGGGTTGTTGATGTTTAAATCATGAAGTTCAAGAGTTTAGCATTAAATAGGTTATAGGTCAAATAAATGGCCCTTTTATTCATCCAATTTACATGTCTGATCTCTTTATTTCATGGTGGGGTATCAACCCTGTGAATGTGATATCACCGTGACCCCCTGGCATTCACTGTTCTGTTTAATTCCTGCAAAGTCATACCCATGACCTCTTTTATAGAGTCCATCCATCTACCATGCAGCCTTCCTAGCTTTCACCTTCTCTCCACCTTTCCTAACATTATTGTTTTTCCCCCCGAATGAGTCATGTCTTCTCATGATGTGTCCGAAGTAAGACAACTTCAGTTTTGTCATCTTGGCTTCCAGGGAGATTTCTGGCTTGATGTGCTCGAGGATTTATTTGCTTGTCCTGAAGAGGAAAATGCACCCACTACCAGTGGCGTACCCAGCCAGGGAGTCACCCAATGGGGGGGGAGGTGTGGCTTCTGGCAGTGGGGTCATGTGGCGCAGGCCAGGAGAAACAGCCATGCTGCCAGCCTGCGAAGACTGCTGGAGCCTTGTGCTGCCTGGAAAAAAGGTGTCGCAGATGTGGGGAACCCCACGTTAGCCAGAAAAACAGTGGCACAGGCCTAAAGAGCCCCGTGCTGGCTGGAAAAATGGTGGTGTGGGCCAGGGAAATAGAGACACCCTCCAAGGCCCGGAACAGCCTCAAGGGACACCCATGTGGGCCCAAAGAATATCTATGGGCGGCGGGGCTGATAAGGTGTCACTCCCCTCATCTCTGGTGTCACCTCCCTTCTGGGGTGCCATCCAATGCAGCCTGCATCCCCGCACCCACCCCAGGAATGCTACTGCCCACCACGAGACTTTTCACAAAGTGGAATTCAGAGCCTATAGAGAAAAAGTTTCCCTATTCCCAGTTTAAGGGATGTTTTGAAAACTGCTCCCCAGGACACTGTTCTTAGGGTGGGAAAAAGTCCATTCCCACTTAAGAACATTCCTTGAGGGGGAGGAACACTTTGGACAACAAAATCCCAAATCTGATTCTCCCAAAGAAGCCTTTCAAGGCAACCCAAAAGGTAGCCAGTGGAGACATGCCTAGGGCAAATGGTGCTTGTACAATCCTCCCTACTAGACCAATACAGCTTGTGGGTGAAGTAAAGCAAGAGGAGGCACATATTCACATTTGTGATGAGTGCCACATTATCATCCTATTAAGGGAAAAAAATAATGCTAGAAGGTTTCCCATATTTTAAAAATATTAAACAATCTGTACAACAGTACTTCAATGAAATGCAATCTAGTAATTCAATGCTAACTCATTTATTTTTTAAAAGTTAATGTCTATTTCTATTCTGATCACCATCGTTTTATCAACTTTTTTAAAGTACTCTCTTCTGAGCTACACCTCTGACCCAAAACAAATGTTAAGCACTGTGATATTTCTGACATTTCATGAGTAGTAAGGCAATAATTTTTAAATGAAAGTACTTTTAAAGTGATCATTCAGATTTTTAAAAATCCCACCCAAGTAAATTGGAATATTTTCACCCCTTCCTATCCCATACACAAAGGAGAAGTCATACCAAATGGTGTGGACAAAATACAGTATTATGTGCAAAAGCTGAATATCCATATAACATGGACCATAGTGTACAATTTTGGTGACTGCACCTTGAAAAGGGTATATTCAGGCCTTTTTGCTTTAGAGAAAAAACAAGTATGAAGGATTTACCTTAGGGTCCAGTGTTGGGTCCAGAAGATGTATAAAAATAATTATTAGTACAGAGAAAGTGGCTGAGGATAATTTTTTCTTCCAAGAATCTGGAGTCATCCAATGAAGCTAAGTGGTGCTAGATTCAGGACTGATAAAAAAAGTACTTCTTCTCGTAGCACATAGTTAAACTGGCATTTAGTAACACAATGTGTGGGAATGGCAACTAACTGGGATGAATTTATAAGCAGACTAGATGTCTCTAAGGCTATCAATGGCTGCTAATTGTTAAGGCTGTAAATTAGCCATAGAGACACCAAGTCTTTGAGTATCAAGTGTTTGGGGACATGAATGGAGGAAGGCCATTTTATTCATATGCTGTTGGTGGGCTTCCCATTGGCAAAGAACTGGCCAATGTGTGAACAGAATGTTGAACAATCCAGTCAAACTGTTAATCTTACTTCTGATTTCAGCAAAGAGGCTATAATTATGAAAAGAGAGACATCTGTAAGTAGCCATAATGCTGGCATTAAGGTAAGACTTGTGTTACAAGTTCTGTGGTTTGCGATACATGAATGAATGTGCACATAATGGCTTTGGCACTTATATCAAAGTGTATTAATGGGGGTAGGGAAGAGTCATCCAAATGTCTAAATGTGAAGGGCATCTTTCTGTATTCCAATTATATTTCTTCCTAAAGTGTAAGTGAAATGATGATGCTGAACATTTCTCAGCCAGAGACCACTAAGGAACATTTATTATTTATTTATTTTAAGAAGTCTAATCACCTTCTGACTGAGAATAACCATGATAGATTTCAGCTTGAAGGATAATTTTTCAGAAAGCCATGTGCATCTGAAAAGAGAAGCTTATAATGAAATGTTTTCTCAACCGTTAACAACAGTGGTACTAGCACAGCACTTTAATTCTGAGTGGGTACTTAAATGGATTCTTTCTTTTTATTTGATTCAAAGCCAATATCCTGATGCAAAACAAACACCATTTCCAGATTGCCCTTCTAAGAAACTGCTATTCAGTTGTTTTAATCAGAGTAAAAAATACTATATGTGACAAGTCTGATAAGAACACCAAACCAACAGCAGCATTGTTCCAGCCTGGGTCTATATCCTGTTTATGCAGTCCCCTGCTAATTTCTATGCAAGCTGACACAGCTGCAAGGAAGATACTCAACAGTTCACCATATTAAAAGCACTCATCAGAGAAAATCAGCTACTACTGGCAGGACTTCTGAAAATGACATCAAGGCAAAACAGCTTCAAAGTTAAGTTGTCATGCAATTTCTAATTTCAGGTACTAATGCGGAACAGACTTCAAAACCCACTCGCCTTGCTCTTAAAAGTCCACCATCACTATGGCTCAATACTTGATACCACTGAGGCATCTGTTCAAATTAGTACATACTTATTAGTCAAATATTAATGCTGAAGTCAAGAAGCAGCAGTGTGGAGGAATATACAGATCTACCACAAGTACTATTGACTATAGATGTAATTAAATATCATTATCTTACTCTTGTTGGTAGGGTTAGCAGACAGTCGACACATTGAGAGTCTACTAACTCACATGAGATTTCTCACTTCTCATCAGAGAACAACCAAGAATTTCATTTTTTTTCATTGCACTTCCTGCATTTTGTGAAAATGCATTTCTGTAAAACTAAGGTTTCCTTTCCTCTCCATTTTGTCTGATATTAAGCACAAAAGAATTGGCTGGTGGCCCAAAAAGACACCTACAATACATCATGTATTTCTAATCTCAGGCCTAGCCTAGATTAAGAAGGAGAGCCCTCTTTCCACTCCATCTGCCATGGTTCAGGCCTCAGAGGGAGAGAAGAACTGCAGAACCTGAAACCCTTCCCACTACCATTTCCTACGCCCTTTGTGTCATGTCTTTTTAGAATGTAAGCCTGAGGGCAGGGAACCATCTAATTAACCATTTGTAAGCCGCTCTTAGAGCCTTTGTAGCTGAAAAGCAGGGTCTAAATACTCCAGATAATAATAAGAA
Source organism: Phrynosoma blainvillii (assembly GCA_026167975.1). Classification (NCBI taxonomy): domain Eukaryota; kingdom Metazoa; phylum Chordata; class Lepidosauria; order Squamata; family Phrynosomatidae; genus Phrynosoma; species Phrynosoma blainvillii. The sequence continues at coordinate 90,879,479 of JANUYF010000001.1, read as the reverse complement.
TTATTATTAATTATTATTATTCAAGAAATGTATGCAACAAGGCAGTAGCTATTATACATTTTTGTAATTATACAATTTCTGCAAAAAACAGGCTTTTTCACAATTTTTTTTCACAATTCACAAGTTCTTGTCAAGGCTTGGGATATTGTTTTGCTATCTTACTGATAAGGAGGAAAAATAACCATTTCTTGTACTCATGAGCATAAAACAAATGAGAATTTATATCCCTACTGCTAGTGGTATTAAAGAGAAAGAGAATGCTGAACATATAAGAATTTTCTTTCAGGACTAGATGTAGACAGCAATACCTACAGAACTTCCATTGAAATCAAGGAAATTTAAATTATGACTGAATGGGAAGACCACATCAGAGGTGAAAAGACTTAATTGCAGAAGCCATGCCCCTGAGACTGCAAGATCAGGGCTGTTAATACAAGGGCCTCTTGGAGGTCTCTCATTCATAGAGTTGCCATAAGTGAAAGCTGACTTCACAGCATGTAACAAAAACAACTAAATTCCTAATGAAATCCACTCTTAAGTATCTCTAAATTTGGATCCAAATCTCCGCTCCTCCAAACCTTATAAAATGTTTGTTTGCACGTGAGCCTTTTCCTTTGGTATTAATATCATTTGGTTTTTCATTTATTCCTAAGATTATAACATAGCATTTCCTCAAAACCTTTGCTTTTAGTTTTCCTTGAAATTGTGGTCCCATTTTTAAAGGACATTCTGGTGACTTTAGAAACAACTATTATCACTCCTATTTGGAGAAGTGGCTTATGATGTGCTTGGTCATAGAGACAGTTAAACTATGGGATCAAATTAACCCAGTACTGTTGAAACTGACTTCAACATGTGGACACTGGATCTCCACATTTCCACACAGGAATCTTTCCTAGAACAACTAGAAGATGCCAGGGACTTTCTGCATGAAAAACACATAGGGCCTTTACAGACTGCTAGAAATAATGCAGCTTGAGGCCACTTTAACTGTCCTGGCTCAGTGCTAAGGAATCATGAGAACTGTAGTTTATTGTAGCACCAGAGCTCTCTGACAGAGAAGGCTCAATGTCCCAGAAAAAAATACAGTTCCCATGATTCCCTAGCACAGAGCCAGGACAGTTAAAGTGGCCTCAAGCTGCATTATTTCTAATGTGAAGTCGTAGGCTTTCATGGCCGGCATCCATAGTTTTTTGTGGGTTTTTTGGGCTGTTTCTCTTCTAGAACATGGCCACACAGCCAGAAAAACCCACAAAAAATTATGCATTATTTCTGGCAGTCTGTAAAGGCCCATACTCTACCGCAGAGCTACAGTCTTCCACCCACAGTGGTCTCCAAGGTCATAGAGTCCTTTTCATCTCTGAACACTTTCCTGTCATCATCATCTTTCAATTTTAATGAGCTTGGAAAAGGAAAAGGGATAGCTGGAAAAGTTCAGAGGGATCCATTATGCATCAGCTGGACTCCAATGAAGTCTGTGCCCCGTATAAAAGAATCTCTGCAGCAGATACATGAAAGTCATTGTCTAAGCAGAGATATGCCAATCAGAGGCTAATACATCTAAATAGACATGGCATAGAAGGGAGAGTAATTCTAATTCTAATTTTCACTCACTTTCAAAACAAAATAATCCCCCAAACAATTTATATTCCTAATATCGCTTTCTATTAAACAATCCAATCAATTTATATCCCTAATATATTCCATATATATTCCTTTATATTCCATTAGTACATGGGGGGTGCAGGAATAAACAGCTTTACTATATATGATACTTTTACAACAAGAATCCCAGTTTGTTGTTGTCTCTGAAATTCCCACAATATTTGTATACTATACATTATTGTTGTTGTTGTTGTTCTTATTTCTCAAATAAATACTCCTGTTGTGTTGCTGCTGGGAAGGACACTCCTATTTTGACAACCATTCTCTACAGAAAATACAGAATGAGTGCTGGAAAAGCAGAGGAGTTTTTTGGATGTGCTGTCAGTACAATTTCCCATCATGCAAAGCAATGTTTTATCTCAAAAGCTGATTTATTTTTGTTTTTGTTTTTCTTGTTCTACCTAGAGGGGGATCACTGACTGACTTGGAAATTTACTACATATAATCGAACCTTTCTGTAATCAATGTTATTCTCTCATTGTGGACATCATAATGAATGCAGTGCTACTTATGCACAAAGAAAATATTGCCTGACATCATGTTCAGCCAGCTTTCTGTCACCACATCTTTATTAGAGTAACTGACTTCTTGATTATCCAAAAACTGAAAGTAAAAATTGAAGCAAACAGACTGCCTTCTGAAAATCTGTCTGAGCTGTTGATTTTTCAGCAAGTATCAGACGTCAGCCAAAGGAAGTAAGTCACAAGAATTCAGATGAAAAGTTTCTTCGAACTGTAAATGATGGAGGATTCTTTCTTTTTTTTATAAAACATTTATTATTTATGTATAACTCATCCTATTGAAATCACATACATGTAAACTCTTGAAAGGTCACTGCAAAAACACTAAAGGTAATGCAGTTTAAAAGAATGGCATTAAATCCCTTGAAACTGAGAATGTTTGGTCTATGAACTATGTGTATCATAGTGTACACAGCTGGGATGAGAAGAACATTGAAAAGCATTTGGTAAATGGTCAAAAAACAAAGATTTCTTAAGTGTTGGTAAATGTTGCTGATGAAAAACCAAATGAGACTAGAATCATTATAGTTCAGGACTTATAGTGCACCTAAATGTATGTGTTTCTACCATTATCCTCAGAAAATAGTATTTTCTGCACAGAACTTTCCTGCACAGAAAATATTATTTTCCACCCAGAAAACAGCTTTTTCTCTACAGCAGGGACCGGCAACCTATGGCCCGGGGGCCGGTTAAGGCCCAGGTCCCTGGACTTACCGGCCGAGGTGGGAGATTGCCGCGCGCACCACAACCGCCATTTTGGAAAACAAAATGGCGGTCGTGACGTGTTTGCGCATGCGCAGTACTCCTGCGCATGCACAAACAAGTTGCGGCCACCATTTTGAAAATTAAAATGGCAGCCGCAACTCATTTGTGTATGCGCAGGAGTACTGCACATACGCAAACGCGTTGCAACCACCATTTTGATTTCCAAAATGGCGGCGGTGGCACGTGCAGAGGCGGAGCCGCAGCGAAGGCAGCAGTGGCAGCAGCGTGCACAGGGCGGTGTGTGTGCACGCTCGCCGCCATTCCCCCCCCCCTCGGTCCAGCGGCGGGAGGGACTTCGCGGGGCCGGCCCCAAGCTAAAAAAGGTTGCCTACCCCTGCTCTACAGTTATCAAAAAATGATTTTTTTTCTCACATGAAACTTGTTTTGTGTACACAAAGATGCATTTTTATTGCACAGAATAAGTCCCAAACTATCAATAGTCTTCAAAAACTACAATTTTTTTTGCAACTTTCTCACAGCAAGCAGAAATGGTAAATTATTTATTCTTGCCAACAGGAACAAAACTGATGTAGATTCAGAACCCTAGTACAACACTAAATGTACACCTATTGAGTTAATGGGTTTATGCTAGTAATAACGATATTTCTAGGCCCATACCAAACATATATGTGCTGTGTTGACAGTAATACCCTATATACAATATGATCCAGTATGCAAAATTCATCACAGAAACCAAAAATAGACTGTGGATATTAAGGCCTGAATAATATTGATACTCATAACTAGAGTAAACCCAGTGACTCAATAGGATTTGCATTAAGCGTGAATTGGTATTCTTTTGTTGGGAGCTCTAATGGGATTCAAGCTAAAACCTCCTTTATTTTGAATTGTCTTTGACTGGTTTCCCTAGAGACAGAAAATACCAGGATACCCAATAACTAAATAAATATATATCTTTTTGTTTTAATTCTAAATCAGGACAAAGGGATTTATTTTGCAAGAACATTCAGTACTTATTTCCTCTTACGTCAGAGTCCAGTCATTTTGATTTTCTAATTAATGTACTTCATTCTCTGCAATCCTAACTCAAAGTTGTGCCTGTACAATGGGTCAGGTTTAGGCACAAACATCTTCTGCTTACAAAAATGCCCTTCTGCCAGTCAAGTGTCCTTATGTCATCAGTACCCTCTTCTCCTGGCTGATCTCAGAGATGGGCTGACAGAGTAATATGCCGGCAGAACTGTTACGCTGGCTAATCAAAATGGGGGTGAAAAAAGGGTGGGAATGAGGGAAGAGTAGAGTCACCCCCTGATCCAGGCTTCAACCTGCATGGGGACAGAGCCACTAGGCTAGCTCAAAGTTAAGCCAGGAGAAGTTTACACCTTAGTAATTATCAACACCCCTAGGCTGGGAGAGATTTGGATTCAGTGGAGATTCAGCCAGCCCACGGCCATCTTTAGCAGCTAGGATTATCTACAACATTTATCTGCAATGGGAAATCTATAAAGCAAGAAAACCCAGACAAAGGTGGAGTGAGACCCACTCATGAGTCCCAACTACTACCTGAGAAACACTGGCCCACAGAATTTATTCTGTTGCCTATCACATCAGCTGCTACTGCTGCAATAAATGTTGGAACAAATCAGGAAAAGAACCTGCACTGACTGGATCAGGACACCGCAGTCCAATAAGGAAAGGTGGAGAAAGCATGTTGTCTCCTAAGGGTGTTTGTGCCATTTAATGTGGAAAGATTCTTGCTGTGTTGTGCTTCTATCATCACAGTTTAGAAAGGAAGCATTCACATTTTAGCACAAAGATGGAGTTCTGTGACCCATTTTCTTTCCCATAAGAATAATTCCAGAAACTCAAAAGTATTAATGTACAAACAAGTAAATTGATACCTTTGTCCTCATTATTCAAATAAAATGGTGCCTGCATAAATTTGTTAACTTCTTATTGGAAATAAGAAAGCTATCACATCATAACATTTCCAGTAAATCCAATTCAGAAGCCACTGAGCTGACATCAAAATGCTCTGATTATAAATTGCTTACTGTAGAACTAACTTCGCTCAAAGGATTTACTAGATAAAAATGTCTAGTTATGATAATCCACCCAGGCAGAATTCAATATTACATTTACAAAGCAAAGTGGATGCAAGCAAGATTATGAGTCCATCAGAATTTTTCCTGCAGAACTCAGAGAAACAACTTTATTTCCAGTATCATGACTATTTGGATCCAATTGAATCACTGCCTTACTTTAAGCTGCACTATTACTCTAAGATTTCAAGAGAATGGTCAGCATAACGAATTGGTTGAAAGGAAGAAAAAATTAGGCAAGTTACATTTTGAAAGTATATCAGCCAGAACCAAAAGAGATATGTGGATGTGTATGAAATAAAGAGAGGTATAGTGCTCATAGGGATGGAAAATATTCAAAATATTCCCAAAATGGCCCCAAAAAGTTTATCTCAAGTGTTCAGAAACACCAAAGCAGCAACAAATGAGAATCATTGTAGGCAGAATTCAGAGACATAGCCATGTTAGTATGGAATGTCAGTATGCAATGGAATCTTGTAGCATCTTTGAGGCAAACTGTGAAAAAGAAGTTGTAGTATGAGTTTTGATAGACTTGGGGGGGAAAGCACACGAGTGCTTCCAGGACGCTGCGGGACGGTGCGCCGCAGGACCGCAGCATCCGCACCGCGGCGCACCATCGGCACCTCTGAAAGGAGCGCTAAATTAGCACTCCTTTCAGAAGTCAGTGAAAGTGCGCCCTAAAAGCGTAGGGCACACTTTCCCTGACTTTTCCGCCGCAGCGCGTGCGGAGGGCCAGCAACTCCGAGGGCAACCTCGGGAGGAAGAAGGGGCGCCGAGCGTGCGGCTGCCCCTCCTCTTCCCTGCCTCGGAGACGACTCTATTAGTCGTCTGCCGAGGCCCTTGGTCAGCTTACTTACAAGCATGAACTGAAATGTTTCTGGGGAAGGACCTTTATATTCATATAGGGGCAAAACAGACCATCCCCAAAGAGGTGGCTTGGTGCTGCCTCTTTGATTGCCAGATAGGGGCCATGGCAATCACATGCTGTGGCCCTGATCCAGTGTTTTGCTGGCCCCCAAAAAAGAACTGGAGTGAAAAAAAGGTGGCCTTTCCACTGTGGTAGAGGCTTTTTTCCACTCCTGTGGTGTGCAGTGTCTAAATGCCATGCTGCAGGAGTGCCACAATGCTGTCCACCATCTGGTCAGGTGGGTAGCATGATGCCAGTTTGGGGACAGCATCAAGGCATGTGTCATCTTAAGGCCATGCCCCCATGTCACCCCCAAGTCAGCATTTTGTGCTGGTCTGTTTAGGCAATACTTTACTCCATGCATCTGAGGAAGTAGACCAAGTCTACAAAGGCTTAAACTGCAATTTGCTTTGTACAGCTAGTCTCAGAGGTGCTATAAGATCCTTTTGCATCTTTGCAGATAATCTTTCTAGTTCAGGTTTACTACCATAGAAAACATCATTTTCTGCATAGGGTGTTATTTTGTACAGAAGACGATATTCCTGTGCAGATTACAGAAAATTATTTTCTAATCCAAAAATGTTGTTACATGCACAAAAATGCTGTTTTCAATGCAAAACCCCCACAAACAAACCCCAAAACAAAACAAAAAACCCACATATGAATTTTGCACAGAATGTGTCCTCAACTACAGCATTTTCTGTGCAAGAAACAGTATTGTCTGTACAGAAAATAATATTTCCAGAATAAGTCCATAGCTATGAATAGTCTTCTAAAACAACATAGTTTTTAAAGACTTTCTCACAACAGGAAGAAAATTGCTAAATTATTCACTGCTTACTTTGAGAAGACAATTAAAGAATTGCGTAACTACTGTATATACCTTTGTATAAGTCTAGAATTTTTAATTAAAAAATTGACCCAAAGAACCTGAGTTGACTTATTCATGGGTCAATGTTAGTACTGTAAATACTGTACTTTAACTCTTATTTTAAAAAGAACCATCCCCTGGTGAAAGGCAAGAGCATATTCTGTCTTGGAAGCACGGACACACACACACACGCTCTCTCATCTTTCCTGCCTTTAGGATGAGCACAAACAGTTAGGCCTGCTGAAATTTTGTAAATTCTTTGGTATTGTTTTCTCTTGCTTCATCCTTTAGATCCTTTGTTACATGCCCCTAAGTTTTACTCTCGACCTATCCAGTGGCCATAGCAAAATCCATAATTTTGGTCTGAAAACTTGCCCTTGACTTATACATGTGGTCAACTGGTAGTTGAGTATAGTTGGCAGTTGCTGATTTTTTCTTCTCATGATAGCCCCTTATGCCTTTTGTAATTATAGCATTGACACTAAAACAATTTTAAGACCCAAGACATCACTGTGGTCTGTATTTTGAAAGTGATTACTGAAAATTTTGCATTTTTTTCCTGTGATCAGCCTACCATGATCCTCAAGAGGAAAAATCACAAAATAATCAGCTCAGTGCCTTTGGTGAGAAAGCAAGAATGAGGTAATTAACTCTCTATATGTAACTCTCTATATGAGTCTGTATACAAGTCTGTATACAAAACAACAATACACAGGTCAAAGTTTCAATATTTCCTATCTCTGTATATACATACATCTGATACAGAATTATCTTATAACCATCTTCAGGTACCACTGAGATACAGGCAAACATGGCCTTGAAAGGGCTCTTTTATTGTTTAGGTATTAAATTGTGTAAATAGGAGAGTGTCGAATCAGAAGAACTAAATGAATCCTTCCTCCCAACAACCTCCACTGCTGCTTTCCAAGAATGAAAGTCTGGTGAGGACAGCAGGTGAAGTCATGAAAGCAGAAATAATCACAACATAGTAAACAAAAATGCTGTCCTTCATAGAGTTCCTGGGAAAATGCCCTCAAAATTACATTGAAAGGTTATGACATTTAAAGCCTTACACAGCTCAGGTCCAGGTTATTTGAATGCTCTCTTGGGCTGCATCTGTACTGCAAAAATAACCCAGTACACATCATTTTAACTGCCATGGCTCAATACTATGGAATTCTGGGAACTGTAGTTTTGTGAGATATTTAGCATTCTTGGCCAGAGAGCTCTGGTGCCACAACAAACTACAACAAACGAATCTTTCAATGTAATTTTGAGGGCGTTTTATCCAGGAACTCTATGATGCATAACATTTTTGTTTGCTATGCTGTGTTCATCTCTGCTTTCATGACAGCCTTACAAACCAGTTTGTGCTCTGAGATCTGCTGGGGAAGCTTTTCTCTCTACTGCACCTCTCTTACAAGTATATCTGATGGGAACCTGCGAGAGGGCCTTCTCAGTGGCTGCCCCCAGGCTCTGGAACTCCTTTCCCAGAGAAGCTAGATTGTCACACTCCCTGCTTTCTTTTTGCAGACAAGCAAAGACTTTTCTATTCCAACAGGCATTTGATAAGTAATTATATAAGGCCCATCTACACAATGCCCTGGATATTACTAACTTGTGATCTGGTGTATGTTTAATGACATACAGTCAGACCTCCATATCCATGGGGGATCTATTTCGGACCCCCCATTGATACGAAAATCCATGTATGCTCAGGTCCTGTTTTTCTTAATGGTGGTGTGGAACACTGCCATTAAGAAAAATTGGTGCTTGTTAAATCTGTGGATGGCAAGCCCACCAATACAGAGGGCGGATGTATATTTCAACCTGGTTTTAATTTTTTTCCTAATAGTTTAATTATGCTTTAACTGTTGTATCTGGATTTTTAATAATTTTTTTAAAACTATTGAAAGTCGTTTGAGTCCCAATCTGGGGAAAAGGTGGGATAGAAATAATAATAATAATAATAATAATAATAATAATAATAATAATAATAATAATAACAACTACTACTACTTCTACTACTATTATTATTATTATTATTATTATTTAATTTCATTGTGGGGAAGGTATTTTATGTTCTAGTTCCCATTTTAACAAGAAACATAAATAGTGTAATTAGCATCAATACATTAGTTCTGATCTCCAGTTCTAACATACAGAAATTATAATAAGAGATGCAATGGAGCTCCCCCAAAGTATGGCCCTGATTCCTGAATTTAAAAGATAACGGATCTTATTGCAGAAGCAATGGAAATGTGTGTTTATTATTAGCCTTCACCATATTTATTTTTGAACAGTTTCCAAACTGTATGATATGGATTAGTCACAGCACTTGACTTCAATCATAACATTTCTTGGGTTTCTCTTCACCACAGCACTTCAGTGAGTTTAAAATTAGTATTTCCCCCATGCCCACCCCAGTATCTACTGCAATTGCCTCACCTTACACTACTGTAAATATATCTGGCTGGTCTAAAGTCCCATCTCCTATACATTTATTGCCATATCTTTGTGTCCTCAAGGACCAGGAGAGTTTCATTCATCTTTGTGTCTGCCAAAGGGTAGAGGTTATACATTCCATTAAAGATTTTTAAAAATATTATAAAACAAGGGCCTATTTTAGCAGTCAATTCTTGGTAAATAACATTTACCTATCAAGGAAAGTAAATGCTAATTCATATTTAGGCACAGGTTAGTTTGACAGAGGTCTGTATGCCTTCTATTTAATGTTCCAGTATTATTAATTTTGTCCAAATGTAATGTGCAGTTTCTAACATTTCAATTGGCCTTGCATGACAGAAAAGTGAATTACTAAAATAATGAACTAAAAGCAAAAACAGTAACAGGATCTATGGCAATAATTTACTTTTAAAATGACAAAGAAATAATTTTTTCACATTGCACTTGAATTCTAGCAAGGTAATCTATTAGCTTTCCCTTAGAAGCTGATGACAATGCTGTCACCTATAGGTATGGAAAGAATATTCACAAATTTTCATGTGCTTGATAAGTGTCAAAAGTCCACTATGAGATTTGTCATCTTTGTATGAGAATGAAAAGACCAGTAGTTTTTTATGCCCCTCCCATTTCTGATGGATTCTGTGCAAAATAAAAATAAGCCAATGTATTTTATGCAATTCTCTCCTTTTTTTGCCTTTTTGTATTAAAAACATTTTTCCACAAATGAAGTCATGAAATGCAAAGAAAAGTAGCATACAAAAAAGCTCTTGCAATCTTGCACAGTGCTAAGAATTTGTTTGAAATTGTCCTTCTCACATGAGAATGAAAAATTTCAATTACATAAAGGCCAAGTGCCAATTCCCCTTGCAGACTACCCACCAACACACATCAAGTTCAAACACCTCTCCTTTCATCTGCAATCCCTCTCATAATAGCACCAGAAAGTGAAAGCATCAGGTATTTGAGGTAGTATGGGTTTTGGAGAGGGGAGTGGTGGTGGTATTTTCATTTGATTTTACATATTTTGTGGGCTTTCTGCATTATTTTGGGGGCAAAAATTGTCCTTAAATCATGTCATTTATTAAAAATGGGGGTGTAAGCTTTGGAGCAACTGAGGGACTTCAGAAGCCACAAAAACAGGATCTAGAGGCCACATGCAACCAATGAGCGACAGTATGTCCATCTTACTTTACAACATGGGGGGGCTGCAGATGGGCGGCTCTGGGCCGCCCCTGCTAGCCACGAATCGGGGCCATGGCTGCCCCACGCCGTGGTCCCGATCCTCCCTTTTGCCGCCCCTGAAATGCCGCTCCTTTCAGGGGCAGCAAAAGGGTGCCCTAAGAGCCAGCGTGCAGCTCTTTAGCGCCCCTTCCGGCTCAGCGCATCAGGATGCTGCATCAGGAGGATGTCCTGACACCTCGCACCATGCGTCAAGCCGTCGTCAGGCTGGGGTTGGGGCAGCCGGCGTGCTGCCCCTCCCTATCTCTGCCTCCAGGCCGGCCCTTTGGGTCAGTCTTCACAGACCCATGCTTAAATTCAATACTGTGCAAGCAAGCTTACACTAGCATATTGCAACTTTCTCCTCCTCCCACCCAAACAACAATTTTCTGAAATCTAACAGAAGCAGCTTCAACTCATGCAAGTTCACCTCCCTTAAATAGATGAGGCTTAGCCTGTACAAGCAGTAAAGGCAATGAAACTATAGTTTGCAAGAATTTCTGATGGCTCAAATACAAAGAACAATCACACAAACAGGAAAGAAAGAGCATGAAGTCTCCATCATTCAGCAAAAGACATCGCTGGAATGCAGCCTTCATTAATACCATGTAATCCACCTGTTAAAATGAGTCAGGGAACAGCTTCTTCATCTATTTGTCTATAATGTAAAAACAAATGCCTGGCAAGATATAATGAAGAGGGGGAGTGTTTTCATTTGACAACTGCAGGAATTAAATGTACTATTTTTTATAGATAATGAATCTGATAGCTGTATTAATATAAATTACAACATACGTCTATTTACCATAGACCCACTGAATCAATTGTTGTGTGTCTTCAAGTAATTTCCAACTTATTGTCACCCTAAGGCAAACTTATCAGGCTGTTTTGTGGGTGGGCTTTGGCAGAATTTGTTCAGAGAGGTTTGTCATTGCCTTCTTCTGAGGCTGAGTGTGTGTGACTTGCCCAAGGTCACCCAGTGGGTTTCCCATGGCTGAGTGGAGATTCGAACCTTGGTCTCCCAGTGTCCTTTCCTAAAACTGAAACCAGTGCACCATGCTGACTCTATAGTGAATAAATAATTGAATGATAAAATGTATGTAACTCCCATTTATGTAATTCCTACATGCTAGTTGAGATTAACCATTAGTTTAGTGCAAAAAGTTTCATTTCATTAGAGCTGCCCTGACAAATTGCAGTAACAAAGGAGAGGTCATTGCAAACAAAATTTATTAAACTTCACAACAGATGCTTATGATTTTGATTTTGAAATATTTATTAAGTGAAAAATAAAAATGTGTTTAGAGTAATGGATCGAGACTTGGAAGATCCAGGTTCAAGTCCTCATTGTGCCATGAAACTCAATGGCTTTTTGGGCCACTCACTATCTCTCAGCTTGATCCTCCTTACAGAGCTGTTGTGAGGATAAACATGCATACTCACTTTGAGCTCAGTGGAGGAACCATGTGGAATAAATATTAACAAAAATAACTAATTGCATATTTTAATTGAAGCAGTGATTTTTACATCCACAAAGCAAAATTAGGAGGATTTCAATGTAGTAATAACAGCAAATGCACCCAACTACTTCTAAAATGGGAATTTTAAAATGCTATATATCCAGTAAAGAAAGTATGCACATGAGTGTGCCTCCAAGTGATTTATGACTTATGGTGACTGTAAAGCAAATCATCATAGGGTTTTCTTGGCAAGTTTCTTCAAAGGAGGTTTGTCATTGCCATCCTGTGAGGCTGAGAGACTGTGACTTGGTCAAGGTCACCAAGTGGGTTTTTAGGTTTTTATTAGTCCAATGCTCAAACCACTACACCATGCTAGCCCTAATAGTCTATTTCTGAGTTTTTACTTGTGAGTTTGTCAGCTATTCTGAGCCATACTTTAGTGTTTTAGGGTGATTAGGACTTGAGGGGCAGGGAATTGTCTGTCTAGACCAGGAGTAGGCAACCTTTCCCCTTTAAGGGCCGAGGGACTTCAGCTCCCAGAAGCCTCAGTCATGTTGGCCAATAGTCCCATGTTGGCCCATAGCTCCTGGGATTCTGGGAGCTGAAGTCCCTCGGCCCTTAAAGGGGAAAGGTTGCCTACCCCTGTTCTAGACAGAAGTGGGGGCATTTTACTGCCCCTTTTCTAAAAATGGGAGGGGCAAGATGCCTTTGGAGAGGGCTTGGAGCAACAAAAATGGGGGGGGGGGGGGGCTGCATTAAAATAGTGAAAATACATAACCAGAAAAAAGACTACATAGTATCATCAAGCACACATTCTATGCAAGCATTTCTGAGCAGATTTTCGTCCCCTTAGTACTGCAATGTAAAGATTCTGTTTGTAAAATGGCCTAGCTGATATTCACAGAGAAGTAATGCACAGCAGATGACAGCTCTCCTGGCAAATCCAGCTACTTCCAGATTCTAGAATACACAGGCAGAGCAATTTTCTTATATTTGCAAGATAACAGTGATATCAACTCCATTTATGAAAGAGATTGAAAATAGTCCCATGAGAATTCAAGTATTTGGAGACATAGACCAAAGAGGCAAATCTAATAGAAACAGAAGTCAAATTGTTGAATTGCTTGTGTAGGGAGTAGATAAAATGAAGAGCTGAGAATGCAAGTGACCCAAGCAAAGAAAATATAACAATTGACATAGGGGAATCCTATTTGAAATAATATAGGCCTAACATAGATATACCAGAAAGAGCCATGCTGATTCTGCTTCCCTTTTGCATCTATGGGAAGTGCAGGGCTCAAGAAAGCTACTTTTTGGACTAAAGCTCCCAGAATCCCCCTGCCAGTGACATGCCAGCTGAGGATTGTGAGAGTTGCCAAATGACAATAATTTTTCCAAGCTCCATCCTAGCATACATTTCTTCCATCTTACCAGCTTTAAAAAAGTTAGTGACACCAACACAAACGAAATGTGTTTGATGCAGTGGAGGATGGAACCTAGTGAGTTATGTCTCTGCTAAAGGTAACGGTATTCCCCATTGTCAAGGTTATCAAGTCATGTCCGACCATAGAGGGGGAGGTGCTCATCTCCTTTACTAAGCCAAAGACCCAGTATTGTAAGAGACTACTGTGTGATCATGTGGCCAGCATGATTGTGCAGAACACTGTTTACCTTCCCACCTTCCTATTATCTATTTGCATTTGCATGCTTTTGAACTGCTAGGTTGGGAGAAGCTGGGGCTAATGATAGGAGCTCACTCCATCATGCAACACCTGGACCTCAAACTTTCAACCTGACGATCTTGCAATCAACAGAGTCAGTGTCTTAACTGCTTTGGCCAACGCATCCCTATCTCTGCTATCTCTCTGCATATATCTCTATCAGATATCTATCAGATCTCTCATCTGTCTCTCTGCATATGCCTTATGCACAATGTATTTGCTCCAGGATGGCTGCATGCAAGTATGCATGTGCATATAGTGCCTTCCGGGATGTTCTCCCCCTACCCTTGTTTGGTATGTGCAACCAATTGGGTCATATGTCCAGTCCTCCTCAGCTAAGAGGGATAGGGGGGAAATGTTTACTTATGTTAAACTGGTATTATATTTTCTAACCTGGGTTTTAATGCAGGCTAGTTCCTCAATATAAGCGCATGAAAAAGCATTGATATTACCTTAAGATCAGCACCTATGAGGGGGTATTGTAAAGTAATAATTACCTCCTGGAAGTTATTGTGGAATATTGATGAAATTTTGTCAGTGTCATTACTGGTCCCTAAGTGCATGATATTGAGAAAATCAGCTCATTGTGTCCTTTATTTTTGTTACAGGTTGTGCCAGAAGTGACTAGAAGATTGAGGCTCACAGCATGATAAAGTTCTTGCATTTGACAGGTAATAGTGCCTGGCAAATTCATGATGAGATGATAGTAGTTTATGGAAATGATTGCTCATCTTATGACACAACTGTGAGGTGGAAAAGGAATTTCCAAACCATCACATGTCCCTCACTGACTAGCCAAGACCTGAAATACCATTATTGACGAACTTTGCGGCCACAGTGAAGAAAGTGGAGTGTTTAATCCTGGAAGACAGACGAACAACCATCCAAATGATCATGAATGAAACTGGTTTCAGTTATGGTATGCATGACAAATTGCACATGTCTAAGGTGTCTGCATACTGGGTTCCATGTTTGTTAACCCCTTTCCAGAAATAAACATGGTGTGACCTTTCAAGACAGATGTTGACGCTGTTGGAACAGGATGAAGAGGATTTTTTTTTGGTTGTCTGGTAACCATGGATGAATCTTGGATCTATCAGTATGATCCAGAGCATGGAGTGGAAGCATGCCAATACTCCTCCCCCCCACCCACCCAAAGGCAAAGGTGCAAAAGTCAGCAGGGAAGGTCATGCTCTCAGTTTTTTCGGGACTGTCACAGATTACCTTGCTAAGGGACAAACCATGACTGGCACATACTACAGCAATCTTCTGGACAAGTTGTGAGATGCTCTGAAAAAGAAACGCCGCAGTATGCTCTCCAGAGGCATTTGTCTCCTAGCTGACAATTCACCAGCTCACTCATCTCAAGTTGCAGTTAACAAAGCAAGGGCATGTGGCTTTGAGATCTTGCAGCATCTGCCTTCTCCTCCTGACCTTGCACCGTGACTTTTTCTCATTCCCAGAAATGAAAAATCCATTGTGGGGTCGCCAATTTGACAACACAAATGACATTATTCATGAAGTGGAAGAATTGTTTAAGGCACAATCTGGAGTTTTTACAGTAATGGTATTCAGAGGATCAAGAAACGCTGGAGAAAATGTGGAAATCTGAATAGTGACTACATAGAGAAAAGTTAACTACAAATCCAAACAAACTTTCTGTCATTTTTGTTAAAGGTGATAATTAAGCATTTATGATACCCCTCATATGATGCAGACCTCATGAAAATTTTCCAAGTGCCAACTAAGAATCAATGCAGTTTGACACTACTTTAACTAGGAATCCTGGGAGTTGAAGCTTTTTGTGGCACCAGAGTTCCAGAACAAAGAAGGCTAAATATCTCACAAAACTACAAACCCCAGAATTCTACAGAGCTATGGCAGTTAAAGCAGTGTTAAACTGCATTAATTCATCAGTATAGGTGCAGCCTCAGTCTGAACTTGAGGAAATGTACACATTGGCTATTCTTTTTTTTTTTTTTTTGTCTGCAGACAAGGACTCCCAACCCCAGAGGATCACACTTTGGACCTTTTGGAGAGCCTATGTGATTTGGTTTTATGTTCACAGTATTGGACTAGGACTTAGAACATTGAGGTTTGCATCCCCCCTGAGGCATGAGACTCACCAGGGGACATTTGGGCAATCATTTTCTCTCTGCATTGCCTATTTCATAGATAGCGGAGGTGGATGGTGACTTCCATGTTTGTGGGGCAGGGGATCAATTCTAGAGTCTAGTCTGCACTTAAATGGAGCTATTCAAGGTGCTGGAGCCATTTGGGGACAGGATTCAGCAGTTCAAGCAGCTCCTTTCCAGACTGGCCTAAAAACTGAAGTAGATTCATCACCGAATGGACAGGGAATCTACTAGCTGCCAGGGTTATAGGTTTTTATGAACATAATGTGAGGAGGAAAGGAGTGATATATGGTGGTTTCAGCTCACTAAGGGGGGTTGCAGACTGCCAGAAATAGTGTGAATTCAGTCCACTTTTAGGGTTAGGGTTAAGAGTTAGGGAACCATGGGAACTGTATTTTATTGTGGCATCAGAGTTGTCTGACAGAGAAGGCTCAATGTCTCAGAAAAATAACAGTTCCCATGATTCCCTAGCACTAACCCTAACCCTAAAAGTGAACTGAATTCACACTATTTCTGGCAGTCTGCAACCCCCCTCAAGGACCTAGTTGGAACTTATTAGTGTAACAAATAAACAACAACAGCATCTAACGTCCAAGATTTGCAGTTAGCTCTTGTGAGCTTGAAAGAACTGACAGCTATCAACTGATTTCTTAAATCTGGAGTCACCATGCAAAATGACCACGTTTGGTTGCAAGATGTTATCTGCAGTAGACATCTAATTAGGAGCATTTTGGTAGTAAAAATGTTTGCCTCTCTTTCTGTGAGTGTATATATTTGTGTCAATATCTTAGGTTATTTTATCACATGGGGAAAGGAGAAAGACCAGTAAACAATTAAGTGATTCACTGTTCCTTAGATCAGTAAATGGTAGCTTCTATGCAAGCAAATGGTAAGGTTTATGGGGATAGAGTTCATCATTTTGTATAGCTCCAATGAAATTCATACTAAAACCCAGAACAGATGCACTGTCATAATGAAATGGAAACCATCAGCTGCCACTGGTTCCACACCTACAGTCAGACAATGTATTAGTAGTAGTATTTAGTTTCAACCAGCATCTTCCTTAAAGATGTCAGTTGCATTCATTTCCTTGCATTTTGCATGAAATGGAAAGTTTGCTCTTCATGAGAAGGTTGATAAATGCTGGCTTTTAAAAGGTAATAGCTTAACAACCTTGAGCTTTGCTAAAAATGTTTTTTAAAAAGCAGCAGAAGATGCAGCAGCTAACATTTGGGAAGTACTTTTCATCGCAAGTAAAATATTCTCATCAGAAACTCTGGCATCTCATCTACTTCTTCTGACGTTAGCTATAAAATAAGACAATTCATCTTATTAGCTGGACAGGAATGCCCTTCAAAGAATGGAAAAGCAGTTGCTTGTAAACATCACTCTTGCTCTAAAGCTATTTTCTTAATAATTGTTGTTTTTGAACTCAGCATACCTGAGGGCGAGGAAAGCCAGGAATTTATAGAACTTGTATTTATAAAAGCAAAGATCTGAGGCCACTGTGACCTTATTTTTGTATTAAACATCATAATCCTAAGCACATCAAGAGAGAACCAGAATCTGCCTCCTATTCATAACCCAGTGGAGGCTAATTTTGCTGGCGGAATAGAAGAACTGGTGTATGTTTTGTGCCCACCCTACAATCTTCCCAAACAGTGGAGGAGAATGTCTAAGATTGCCTCCTTGAAGCAGGAGCATTCTGAGCAGAATTCAATGTAGAAAACACTCCTGCTGGTGGAAAAGAAGTTGGCTCCAACCCATTATATGCAATAAAGTCCAACTCATCTCCATGGAACTGAGTTTCAAGAACAAACTCATGACTGAGGAATGAGTCTTACTGAAATAATATATATTTAACAAATGGTTCATTTGAGGTCTCCCATTTTTTTCTAATTAAATTTTATTGAGTTTTTACAAATAAAACACATAAAGTCTGTAGAACAATGACAACAACAACAACAACTAACTACAAGGGCCAAAGTATGTATCTGATGTGTAGTTATTCTGCAGCAGAAAAAAAAATAGTTCTCAGCAAGAGCATCAACAAGTTAGTATTATCAATATAATATATTTTGCAGGAACAATGAACTCTGATATCAACCACATCCTTATCCAATCCAGCCGGCCTTTTTCAACATCACCTTCCAAGCTCAGTTGGCATAGGAAACCAGCCCTTTCAGGGATTGAATGATGTAGGGGATGGTACTTTGGTAAAGGGGTGGTGCTTCAAGAAGAAGGGTATCTGTCCCGTTACATTATCTAGCTCCTGGGGACGTCATAGAACAGAGTCTGGCCTTTGGGCCAAAACAGTTCCTCATCCAATATATTTATACAAATCAAATCTCTGATCATAATAATCAAGTTATTTCTATGCCAAGAGAACATGTTTGGAAATAAGCATTATCACCAGACTGGTTGGATGTATTACATTTTTCCTCTCAGTGCACCTGCATGGTCTACCATCCTAGCAGTATCTCATTCCACAGAGAGTTCTAGAGAGGCTCTTTTTTAATCTCCAGGAATTACCATAAAATGAGAAGTGAATCTGATTTTTGCTAAAGGAATTTATGTTAAATAGCCCCATTTTTCTAGGACTTTGTGTTAGTAATGCCAAAAGTCTACCAGCTTCTATAATTTCACATTTTCATTTCCTTCTTCAAACACACAATGTTACAGCATTAATAAGGTTTCATTTTTATTGCAGTGCCACTTATTAGCCATGATGAGAATAAGTGTAAGGAGATTTCCTTCCTAATACCTTGTTTAATGGCCTTCCTGGATAGGACTGGAGTTGGAGAATGACTGGATGAATCACAGGATCAGTAATGGTACACTAAAACTTTTATCCATCTCACTGGCTCAAATGATGTCTACATGGGTAATGATCACATCATCACAGAATAATATAAAGAACCTCAATATGCTTTAAGATAGCTAATAAGACCGTGCTCCAAATTACCTTCTTTTGCCAAAATATAAAATCTTGCAGAGCACTGCAACTTCTGCTGAGACTCCCCCACCCTAAACTGTCCATTCCCTCTTGAAAAATATTTACCTACAACCTAATCCTTGGATGTCTTTGATTTTGTTGCACTGACAATCCTTCCATTGAAACAAATCACAACTATTCTTCCCTGTCTCATTTTGTGTGATCTCTCCCCATGTGTTACCAGAAATTCTCCACAGAGGATGAGCTTAGCATCTCTCCCTGAGGGTTTAGTGATAGCAAATTTACTAGCACAATACTTCTCGTCCTTTCTGATTCCATACAGGACTAGCTCTCCAAGCAAGATATAGGACTGGGAGGTATGAAATATGATCTAGCCGTATCTTGCAGTCTGCTGGCCTGGTTCCTATTTTCAAAACTGTGATGCAAAAATGGTACAAAAGCACACATCTGAATCAGTGGCATCACTATGGTTAGCGTCATCCAGTGTGGTAACTCATGGTGTCACTCCTACATTGACCTCATCCCATACCACACCATATAGAATCCTTAGTAATGTTTTGTGTACTAAAGTTATTTGTAAATTGTAGTTCCCATATATTGCTGAATGTAATGGCAATAGTTGTGACATAAACAGCTAGAAAATTAAAATTATACCTTTAAATTACAATATCATAAGCACAGCCTAAACGTATTTACGAGGGATGCAGTGGCTCAAGTGGTTAAGACGCTGACTCTGTTGACTGCAAGACTGGCAGGTTGACAGTTCAAGGCCCAGGTACCACATGATGGGGTGAGCTCCCATCACTAGTCCCAGCTTCTGCCAACCTAGCACTTTGAAAGCATGCAAATGCAAATAGATAAATAGGTACCACTTCAGCAGGAAGGTAAACAGCATTCTGTGCAGTCATGCTGGCCACATGATCACAGAGCTGGCTCTTCAGCTTAGTAACAGAGATGAGCACCACCCCCTATGGTTGGACACGACAACCTTGTCAATGGGGAATACCTTTACCTTTAGCTTTAAATGTATTTAAATATATATAGTTTCATGTGGTAAAGGTGAAAATTTGGTAAGATGTGATGTTTGAAAGAAAAATTAAAAAGAGTTTAAAAAATAAAAACCTGAGGCCTCCCCTTTCTCCACCCATTGAGCCTCACCCTTCTTGTGCCTTTTCTTCCACTGAGCTCTAGGGTTTTAAAGGGGTGCAGGTGAGTGCCACATCACTTTTCTACCAAAAGGCAGACACTTGGGAAGATGTGGTTCACCTCCCCCCTGGTCACCCACTGTGGCTCACAGACTCCCACAAATCCATAGTGATGTCCCTGAACTCAATACAACAATAGTAGAACAGAAAATCCAAAAACTTCCCTCATCTAAAAGCAAGTTCAAGTGTTGATAGGGCCACCTGATCTTTATCTATTAGAATCATTTACTTCTTTCTCAAACTCTACTTCCTTTGCCTCCATCTGAATCATAAACAAACCTAAAATGCTTGATTCTGTGCCAATGGAACAAGAACAGGTACATGTCTCACCAACAACACATTAATAAGTCAGCATCTGCAAACAGGGAACCAGCAGGCAAGGACTTCAAACTTCAAAGTCAGCTCTCAAAATATCCTATCGCATAATAACACACACAAAAAAGAAATACTCACTCTCAGCACCTTATCTTGGAAGTTCACATTGGTTAGACGGTGACCTTTAAAGGATTACCTTAACATGCAGGGAAATCAGCCCCTCTCTGATGTGTTCTATAATTTGTAATAAAAAAAATGGCCTCATGACTGACGTTTAAATTGGAAGGAAAAGAGGGGAGGAAGGGGGTGGAAAAAGAAAGGCAGCTTAAATTTCTCCCAACATAGCTGAAGCTCAGATATAAAGCCGTTTGACTTTCAAAGGCCACAACTATGATAGCTGACTGCCAATTTGCAGTTTGCAATGTAACACTCTTACTCCATAAACTAGGGCAACAGAGAATACATCTTTCAAGTCCTAAATCATTTTTCCCCACGAATTCATTTGTTTGGCTGGCATGAAAAAGCAAAGATGGGATTCGCATTCATCCTCTTCTCCTCCCCACAAATGTACATTTATATTGTTGGCAAAAAAGAACATAAAGGAAATAATGATTTAAATGATACATTTAGAAGCAATCACTGATACTTCTTCCTCTCTGCCATGCACAGGTGTGAAGTGTGGAGGTTGATCTGCAATCCAGGCTGTCTGTCTTTTCACAAAAGGAAAATGTTTCTCATCATAAACCTCTCCATCAGTCATTTATGCATTATTTCCCATCCTACATTATTTGAGGAAGGGGGGGAGAGAAGCTGAAGTTTAATGTGCACATTAAACATTTTTTTCCATTTTCCATTTCTTTTGTGAAGTTGGATTTTTCTTTCCAACTTGTTTTGTTCTGCGTTTCTTTGTTTACTATTACTGTAGCAGCTATCAGCTTTTTTTCATTAACAGTGAACTGAAAAATACCTTTCCCAAGACTGCTACCCATCTGACACCACAGTATAAACTGTCAGATTGTTCCCTTCCAAGGAACATCAAATAGTCCTTTGGTGTGTTCTAATGACTACTATACAAAATAAGTACCATTTGTGTTTCAAGGTGGGGAGGAGATTTAAAGTAGGTAAACTCCCAAAAGTAAGTGATTCCCAAATTGGAATTCTATTAGAGATTATTGTGGCCCAGAAAGAACTACACTCCTATTGGTATTTCCCTGTTCCTGGATAGCTGAACACATGATGGGCTGTGATCCATAGCCTTCTCTCCCAAAAATAATGTGTTAAAACTGCAGAGTAAGCTCTTGTATAGTGTGGCAGTGTGTAAAGGAGAAGCCCATGTCAAACACAGAAAAGTCACTGTACACATGGGAGTACACTGTATACACTGTACAAAAAGGAGATAGGAATAACGCAACAGTACAACAGCTAATGCACAAAGATAGGGAAAATTACAACAACCAATGCAGAGAAATAGAAGACAACAACAAAAAGGGAAAAACAAGAGACCTATTCCACAAGATCTGAGAAATCAAAGGAAAGTTGAAACCAAGGTCCAGGATGCTCTATGACAATAACAATAACATAATTCAAGACCATGAAAGAATAAAAAAAGTTGGATGCAATACACAGAAGAGTTATATAAAAGAGATGACAAAATGAAGGACACATGAAGCAAGGAGCCATATGTAGATGAATCTCATATTCTAAAAAGTGAGGTGGAAGCAATAATAAAAGAAATGGCAAAAAACAAGTCCCCAGGAACAGATTATATTCCAATAGAACTGCTGCAATCCACACTGACAGAATCAACTCTAATGCTAACAAACATATTTCAACATATATGGAAAACAAAATGATGGCCAACAGATTGGAAAAGATCAATATACATCCCCATCCATGACAAAGGAGACACAAGAGACTGCAGCAACTATAAAACCATAGCATTAATCTCCCACACAAGCATAATTATACACAAAATACTGCAACATAGACTCCAACCATATATGGAGAGAGAAATCCCAGAGGTCCAAGCAGGGATCAGGAAAGGAAGAAGCACTAGAGATCACATTATGAATATATGATGGCTAATGGAGCACAGCAGGGAGTTCCAAAAGAAAATCAGCATGTGTTTTATAGACTAGACCAGGGGTAGGCAACTTTTCCCCTTTAAGGGCCGAGGGACTTCAACTGCCAGAAGCCTCAGCCATGTTGGCCAGTAGTCCCATGTTGGCCAATAGCTCCTGGGATTCTGGGAGCTGAAGTCCCTCGGCCCTTAAAGGGGAAAGGTTGCCTACCCCTGGCATAGATCATGAAAGGCTATGGAATGACCTTAAAGACATAGGAGTGCCAACACATCTGATAGTCTTGATGAGGAATCAGTACTCTGGACAAAAGGCTACTGTCAGAACAGAATATGGAGAAAAAGAATGGTTCCCAATTGGCAAAGAAGTCAGACAAGGCTGCATCATATCACCCTACCTATTCAACTTATATGCAGAACATATTGTAAGGAATTAAAAGATATAGCCATGTTAGGGGCTGTACAGATGCCCCCCCTAAGGGGTGGCAAGACGCCGCCCCTTTCCTTGCTGGATCGGGGCCATGGCAACCACACGCCGTGGCCCTGATCTGGTCTTAGTGCCACAGAAAGGGTGGTCTACCTGTGATGGCAGCAGTTTTTTGCTGCTGCTTCAGCGCAGCTCATGTAAACACTGCACCAAAGACACACCCTTTTGCCGCCCTCCGTACGGTTGCTAGGGCAGCATGAGGATGATGTGGGGGTGGAGTCGGGGTGGCCAGTGTGCGGTCGCCATGCCCCAACTCCATCCTCAGGATGGCCCTTTTGGCCGGTCTGTACAGGCCTTTAGTCTCAGTATGTACAGAGATCTTGTAGCACCTTTGAGACTAATTGAAAGAAAGAAGTTGGCAGCATGAGCTTTTGTAGACTTCAGTCTACTTCCTCAGATGCTTTTGGCATTGTAAGGAAAGCAGGCTTGGACATGGAAGAGGGAGGAGTGAAAATAGGAGGAAGAAATAGCAATAATTTGAGATATGCTGATGACACCATAATCACAGACCTCGAACAACTACTAAGAAAGATCAATGAAGAAAGTGCAAAGGCAGGCTTACTGTTGAACATAAAGAAAACAAAAATAATGACCACAGAGAATGTACACACATTCAAACTAGACAATGAGGAAATAGTAAAAGATTGCTCATGTCTGGGATCAAACATTGATTGGAACGAGGACTGCAGCCAGGAAATTAGAAGATTAAGAATGGGGAGAGCGGCTATGAAAGAACTAGAAAAGATCCTAAAATGCAAAGACATACAACTCAGAACAAAAGTTAGAATCATACAAGCCATTGTATTCTCTATTACCATGTATGGATGTGAGAACTGGACAATTACGAAAGAAGATGGGAGGAAAATCAACTCATTTGAGATGTGATGGTGGAGAAGAGTGCTGAGGATTCCACGGACAGCCAAACAGACAAACAAATGGGTACTAGAGCAGATCAAGCCAGACATATCCCTAGAAGACAAGATGACAAAATTTAGACTGTCATACTTTGGACACATCATGAGAAGACATGAATCATTGGAAAAAACA
The DNA here is from genome assembly GCA_026167975.1 of Phrynosoma blainvillii. NCBI lineage: Eukaryota > Metazoa > Chordata > Lepidosauria > Squamata > Phrynosomatidae > Phrynosoma > Phrynosoma blainvillii. Next base: position 90,855,600 of record JANUYF010000001.1, on the reverse strand, counting down.
ATAATGTTGGGAAAGGTAGAAGGAAGTGGAAAGAGAGGAAGGCCACATACAAGATGGATAGACTTTATTAAAGAGATCACAAATATGAGTTTGCAGGAGTTGGGCAGAGCAGTAGAGAACAGGGGGGCCTGGAGATGTCTCATCAGCAGGGTCGCCATGGATTAAGATCGACACAAAAGCAGTTAACAACAAACACATGGGAGGAGGATAACATGCTATCCAAGGTATTTTATGCTCATAGGTAGGGCTAAGTGGTGCAACCCATTCTACCATCCCATGTTCACCTATGCAGGCACAAAAAAACCAAAATTAAGCTCAGGTTTGTTTTTCCCATATTCAGTGTCATTTGTTCCACAACACCAAGGTGGTGCTTCTTTGTTGTTGTTGTTTTTTAATTTTTAAAATAATTTTATTGTTAAAATTTTAAAACATACAATCCTTCCACACATAAACAATATGTCATTGTATTTGTTAAATTTGTACAATTGTTTGAACCAACTATGTACCTTAAACTTACTTGAATATATATATATATATATATATATATATATATATATATATATAAATTCAAACATCTTAATCCAGCGAGTATACCTTGATCATAATATCAGGAAGTTTAATAATCCTTCTATATATCACTCTCATCCTTCCCTCCCTTTTCCTCTCTGTTTCTTCCCTTCCCCTAGTGTCTCTCCTTATTCTTTCATCCTTCTTCTTTTTCCTCTTATAATCCTTTCCTCTATCTCCCATCATCTTCCTTTTACATCTCTACATGCATTCTTTATCCTCCTATACTTCCTCTTTATTACATCTTCCACCTATCTACATTCTCACACCATCTTCTAGTTCCTTATCCTTTCTTCTTAAACCTCCCTTTCATACTAATTCCTTCATCTTATCATTTATTCTTACTTCCTACTTGTCCTCACTGGATTATCTAGTAATATTACAGTCCTCCTTAAATCTTTAACTCCTTAGTTCTCTCTTAAACCAATTCTACTACCAATTTCCTTATACTATCTAGTATACCTAATTGAAGCTTTAATTAATTTTTGTTTCTTTTTTCTATTATATGATCCATATGTGTATAAACTTATGAGTCTGTTGTTGTCATTACTAATTACTGAATACATACTGTCATAACATCTTACTCCATTATGTTCATTTAATTATTTTTGTCTACATTTTTGTTTGTTCCTTTATACCATATTAGAATTTCCTTAAGATGCTATTCTTTATTAGTATTCCAACTTTGATCTACATACGCTATAACAGTGAAACAATTCTTGTTATGATTCCTATTACGATATTCTTATTATAAATATGATTGTTCATTAAATTAGTTTTGGGGATGACCTCCCTCATGATTATTTTTGAGTCTCATTTATTGTTCTCTGTGTGATGCCAATAGCTAATTGTAGCTAAGTTTCCCCACTGTTTTTTTAAGGTAAGTTAGTATTGGTGACCAATCATTAAGCCCATCTTCCATATCTTTCTCTCTCAAATAATTTGTTAATGAATCCAGTTTGATTGAATCATAGAGCTTAAATAACCAGTCTTTTATGTTTGGAACATTTTTTTATTTCCATTTTTGTAATAGTGTTATTTGTGCCGTGGTGATTAGATAAAAAAGAATTTTGCCCACATCCTTGTCTAATTTTTTATCCCACATATTTAATAGATATATCTCTGAGCGATTATTTATTCCCCCCCCCCCCCCGCAACATCTGGTTTATAATCTCTTGTACTTTGGACCAATATTTTTTAACTATTTTACATGTCCATAAACAATGGTATAATGTACCTGGTTCTTTTCCACATTTTCAACAGATTCATGTATTTTAACTATCTTTACTAGGGTTAAATACCAGCAGAAATAAATTTTGTAATAATTTTCTTTAAGGTTTTGTGAAGTCATGTGTTTTAGTCCTTTTATCCAAACATATTCCCATTTTCCAAATTCTATTGGGTATCCAAAAAATTTTGCCCATTGGATCATGTTTTCCTTTAATATCTCTTCCTCTAATTCCCATTTTAGTAATAATTTATAAAATTTTCATATCATTTTTATTATTCCGAATCCAAATTTTATCAAATTCATTCTATTTTAAATCAATTCCCTGAGCTCTTAAATCTAACTTGCAGTGTTGTTATTTGTCTGTATTTGAACCAATCCATTGCGAATCCTTCATCCCTTAATTCGTCTTGTGTTTTCATTTTATAAGTAACAAACTCATCCTTCCGTAATAATTAGGCATATGTTATCCAGTTGTGCCTTTGTCTCATTTCTCTTCTATGAATTGCTTCATGGGGGAAAACCATTGAGGAAATATTGGCATTGCTCGCATTTTATATTTATCCCATATCTTCAGTAGAGATCATCTCATGCAATGATTATTAAAGTCTTTGTTTGCCTTGATTTTCCCATATCCCAAGTATGCGTGCCACCCAAAGCACAAAGCATCACCTTCCAATTCCAATAAATTGTCATTTTCCAATATTATCCATTCTCTGATCCAAGTGAGACAACATGCTTCAAGGTAGAGTTTTAAATTGGGTAGTCCCAACCCTCCTATTTCTCTAGCGTCTTGTAGTAATTTTAATCTAATTCTTGGCCTCCTATTTTGCCAGATAAATCTACTCATATCTTTGTGCCAGATTTTAATAAAATTATCTTTAATCGTTATTGGTATCATTTGAAATAAGAAGATCATTTTAGGCAAAACTAACATTCTTAAAGTAGAGATTCTTCCCATAAGCAATAGTTGTCTTTTGTTCCAATGATTTAAGTCTTTTTTGATCTCTTTCCAAGTCTTTATATAGTTGTCCTCGAATAAGTCTGTTGTTTTGTTCATAATTGTTATGTCTAAATATTTTAAATAATAATAATAATAATAATAATAATAATAATAATAATAATAATAAGTTTTATTTATAACCCACCCCTCTGCTTAGCAATCGGGGCGGCATACAGCAAGTTAAAAAATACAACAGTTTAAACATTCCACCATCCCACACCTCACACCCCCACACCCAGATCCTCCTATCCCTTAAAACTAAATTAAACTATCATAGAATTAAAATCAATTCAATCATAAAATACTATAAAAACAATTGGCATACATATCGTGGCAGTCAGAGGGGTAAAATGGAGGATCACCTCCAATTAGCCAGGCAGTTATTCCAGGAAGGCCTGCCGGAAGAGACCCGTCTTTACTGCTTTTTTAAAGGCAACAAGAGTGGTAATGAGACGGATCTCGTCTGGCAGGCCATTCCAAAGTCTGGGGGCAGTTGCAGAGAAGGCCCTCTGGGAGGTCTGATCGGCAGCCAGTGGAGGGATTTAAGCACAGATGTTATATGCTCCCTCCTAGATGTTCTAGCAATTAACCTGGCTGCCATATTTTGTACCAATTGAAGTTTTTGGGTTAGGCATAAGGGTAGCCCCATGTAAAGCATGTTACAGTAATCCAGACATGAGGTTACCAGAGCGTGTACCACAGTTTCCAGATCCCTCATATCCAGATACGGGCGCAGTTGGCGTATCAGCCAAAGCTGATAACAGGCACTCCTGACCACCGCATTCACCTGACTAGTCATATGAAGCAATGAATCGAGGAGCACCCCCAAACTGTGAACACAGTTCTTGAAGGAGAGTGTGACTCCATCCAGGACTGGAGACTGTATTCCCAGATCTGGTTTCGGGCCCGTGACTGTCAGTACCTCCGTTTTGTCTGGACTTAGCTTCAATCTATTTTTCCTCATCCAATCCATTACCACTCTGAGACAGTCATTCAGAGGAGAGACGCCATCTGAAGTCTGGGCCGATGATCTGGTCATGGAGAGATATATCTGGCTGTCATCAGCGTACTGATGGCACCATGCTCCATGCCTCCGAATGATCTCACCCAGCGGCTTCATATAGATGTTAAATAGCATTGGGGACAGGATGGCTCCCTGAGGGACGCCACAATTAAGCTCAATTTTGGAAGAGCAACTGTCCCCGAGCCTCACCCTCTGGGATCTGCCTGAGAGAAAGGAACGGAACCACTGCAAAGCAGTGCCCCCAATTCCTAACTCTCTCAGGCAATCCAAGAGGATGGCATGATCTATTGTATCAAAAGCCGCTGAGAGATCCAAGAGCACTAGCAGGGTCACACTACCCCTGTTGATGCCCTGTCCTGAAGCCGGTTTCAAATGGATTGAGATAATCGGTTTCATCCAAGACTGCTTGGAGTTGGGAAGCAACTACCCTCTCGATCACCTTGCTAAGAAAAGATTCCTTTGTAATCTTATACCAGCTTTCCCCTCTAGTTCTCGTTCTCTATCTTTTGGCATATTCTTTGTAAGAATTGATTTTCCTTTATTTAATTTACATCCTGTCCCACCCCTGAATTTTTCTATAATCTCAATTAATTGATTCACACAGTTATTTGGATTTTCTAGAGATATAACTAAATCATCGGCAAAGGCCCATATCTTATAATTGTACTTCTTGGATTGTTTCCTGATTTTTGACTTCTTTTATTAGTCTTTCAATTACTATTAAAAACAGAAGTGGATATAGAGGGCAACCTTGTCTTGTTCCTCTACTAATCTTTATATAGTCCAATCTCTCTCCATTAATAATAACTTTTTCTCTTTACTCTATAAATTTCCATTATCTATTTTGTAAATTTGAAGCCTAATTTCATTTTTTAAATAATTTCAAATAGTCTTTGCCAATTTACTGTATCAAATGCTTTCTCAAGATTGATAAATACCATTCCTAAACTTTTCTCATTGTGTCTCTCATAGTATTCTAATACATTTATAACTGTTCTAAGGTTGTCTCTCATATATCTTGGAGGTAAAAAACCTCTTTGATTTTAATCTATCCACTTCATTAGGTACTTTTTAAATCTATTTGCTAATATATTAGAATTTTTTTTATAATCAACGTTTAGGAGAGAGATCAGTCTATAATTTCGTATATATCCAATTCTGATTTTCCCTATTTAGGGATGACTACAATTTCCACTTCCTGCCAAGTTTGTGGTAAACCTTCCTCCAAAATAGCATTCATGACTATAATACTTCAGCAAATGTTTAGTAGAAAGTGAATCCGTCCGGACCTGGTGCTTTCCCATCTTTACACCTTTTTATAGCTTCCCTAAGTTCTGTACTAGAAATGGGTTTGTTAAGTTCTTCTATTTGCTCTTGAGTTGGAGTCTGAAATTCTTGTTTCTCTAAATATTCATTAATTTTATCTAGTTCTGTCATTTTTGCTTGGTATAGCTTTGAAAAGAAATTATGAAAAGTTTCCTTTATTTCTTTTTATTGAATTATTATTTTCTCCTCCTTTTATATGTCTGTTATTGCCTTTTTCTCATTTTCTTTTCTTAATTTTCCAGCTAACCATTTACCTGCCTTGTTGTCCAATTCAAATTGTCTTTGTTTAAGTGCTTTTAGCTTCTTTCCAATTTCTAATGTATTTTTCCTAGCTTGCTGTTTTTAGTATTTTCATTTCTTCTAGTACTGTTTTATCTCCCAAATTTAGTTCCAATCCTTTTTCTTTTTGAATTATCCAATTTTGTATTTCATAATCTTTTTTTTCTTTTTTCTTTTTTGTATATAGGCATCCTGGTTAATAAACAGTCCTCTAAATACCGCTTTTCCTGCTTCCCAAACTGTGGTCATTTTAGTATCCCCTGCCCAATTTTCCTTGAAGATTTTTTTTATAGTTTCTCTAATTTTCTCTATAACTTCTATGTTTTGAATTAGGCTATCTTTTAGTCTCCAGTTGTATTGTTTTGTTTGGTCATAGAGTGATAATATTAGCACATTATGATCTGATATGTCTCTAGGTAAAATTCGTATAAATTTAGTAAGCCCAATCAATGTTTTTGGTATCTATATCATGCCTATTCTAGAGAGGGAGCAATGCCTGTTGGAGTAAAAAGTGAACCCATCAGTATTTTTATATAGGTGCCTCCAAGCATTGACTAGCGTGAGATCTTCAGTTAATTCAAAGAATGTTTTGGGAAGTTTCCCTTGTGTGGTTTTTTTTATCAGTTGTAGATTTCCTATCTATATTCGGGTCTATCACTCCATTAAAGTCTCCAATCAGTAACACTTTCTCATACTCCCCCTCCAAAATCTCTCTTTATCTTTTGATAGAATTTTCCTTTGTTTGTTTGATCTCCATAAATTTCCACCAACATTTTTTTTCTCCATTCCAGGTTATTTTCACACCTACATATTGGCCCTTTAGGTCATTTATTGTTTCAATTGCTTGAATTCATTTAGAGATGTATATTACTACACCATTTTTTTTTTGTTTTTATTTGCTGATATAAATGCTCCCCCTATTTTTTTTTATTTCTAATTAGCCTTTTTTCTGTTTTTTTATATGTGTTTCTTGAAGGCATAGTATATTACAGTTTTGTTTTTCTAAAAAACGGAATAGTCTTTTTCTTTTTTTTCTTCACGTTTAATCCTTTTACATTTAAAGTTAGGATTTTCATACTTTAAGTATTACTTTATTGTTTTTAAATTTGAAAGCTGAACTTTGGCCTTTATAACATCAATTCATTCCATGTTTTCTTCTTCTTCCATACTATCCATACTATCCATTCTTCCTATTTTTTTAGATCTTCCTTACTGTCTTCCTCTCTGTTGGAGGCTTCATCTTCTTCATCAGTGAAGTTCGTTCTCAGGTCTTTCATCTTGGGTGCTCTTTCTTTGTCTTTCTCTATTTCTTCTACACTATTTGTCAAATCATCTTTCTGTTCACCTTGATCTTCTCTATTTGGCCTTTTGTTGTTTCTGTTCTATTGTTTTTCAATCTCTTTTCTGTGTTCTTTCCAAAAGTCACTACCTTTTTCTATTGAGTTTAGTCTGTATCTCCTTTGGTTCCATGTTAATGATAGCCCTTCTAGTTCCTCCCATCTAAATGGGATTCTGTGTTTGATATCTTAGCTGCTCTGTTAAAAATTGGTAATCCCTTATTTTCTTCAATACTTGGGCTGGTATATCTTTAAATACCTGAATCTCATTACGATGGACTACAAATCTCATTTTGTAATTTTTCTGAAGAAATTCATCTTTGACCTGTTTCCTGGTCCATATCCCTTGGTAATTTTCTGTTCTTTGCCAGTCTTGAATTAATCCTATACATTATGTCTATTTCACTTTGTGTTTGTTGCATTGATTTGTTCAAAGATTTTGCAGATATGCTGTCAGAAATTCATATAAGTTTTCGCTGGGTTGTTCTGGCAAACCTATGAATTTTAAACATTTCTCCCTTTGTTTAATTTCAAGTTTCAAAATTGCTTCTTGATCCTCCTGTTGTTGTTTAGTTAAGTCTTCCATTTTACTTTCCAGTTGCTTTGTTTTGTGTTCTAATTTTTGCTGTTATTTTTTCCATATCTTTGTTAATTTTATCTAGATCTTATCTTATTAGTTTAGCTTTGTGTCTCAATTCTTTTTTGGTTTCCTCTCTAGATTCTCCAATTTCCCTTCTTGTTTCATCTCTTGAGTCCTTTATTTCATTTCTTAGTTCAAGATGTAGTTTCTTTATTTCTTCCAGAAAATTACTATTCTGATAGTGACTTTTCATTGCCATTTTTAGTGATGGTCTCCTCTGGTTTGACAGCGCTACAGCCTGTGTTTGTTTTTCTCTTTCTTTCCTTGACATCACTGTGATCTGTTCAACTATTCTTTTTCTCTTAAATTTTCCTGACTGATTTGTTTCTTTTTATAATTCTTGATCCTAGTTAGATTTTTATTAGTCTAGTAATTTTAGGTAATTCTAAGCCTCACTTTTAATTTTAATTCGTGTGTTCTCAATCCAATTGAATACACTCAATATCTTTAATTATTTAATCCTATATTTTAATTATATTTGATTAGTTATGTGTAATTGTTATTCAATTTTCTGCTCTTGATACTCTATTCTTACTCAAAATCTCTTATTATTCAGCAACTCAAATTAATGTGATTTATCTTTGAGAAAGATGCCAAGTGTTTCTTTAATATCCCAACTCTATTCTTTAAATCCTTTGAATAGCATCTAATTTAATCTCTCTCATTGTTCCATCAACCCACTAACTATTTCTATTGAATTAGCTATTACTCAATAAATTATGTATTTTCCCTCTTCTTACCAATTGGTACAGATGATTCAAACAGATATCTGGAAATCAAAAAAAATATTTCTTATCAATATTTCATAACCATCAACAAGGCCAGAAAGAGAGAGAAGAGCAGAAAAAGGAAAAAAGGAAAAAATCTGAAGCACTTTCCCCACTTATTCTTATTGAAAAACTATTAAGTATCCCCTAGATCGCCCCTATAATATTAAGTATAGCTGTTGTTCTATATCTCTATTTGCACTCAGTGGTGACCATTAAATTTAATTAGCAAAGAGAGAGGAGAATACAAGAGAGAAAAAGAGAAAAAAAGAAAATTTCCCTCTATAGATCTCTAACCGTCAATCACAATGTAATTTGTCTTACAAATATAGATAATTACTTTGTAGTTTCTATTATAGCCAACTTTATATTCACTCAATTCAATTAGCAAAGAGATGAGAGAATACAAAAAAAGGAAAATTTTCCTCTATAAGTCTCTAGCAGTCAATTGTAATGTAACTAGGCTTGTAAATATAGTGAGTTATTTTGTTATTTCTATTATAATCAACTATATATTCACATCAAGTTTCTAATATCAGCAGTACTCTGTCTGAAGCAGCATATGTTCAAGGAGAGTAGAAATATCCCTTCAGTCCATCTCGTCCACGTATATCACCACTAGTCAGCATTCGATAGTTCTGCAGATGTCGCTTGAAGTCTCCCTTAAGTCCAGCTCCACACTGAAGTTGGCTTACTGTTGATAGTCGAATTCTTGTTTAGTTCCCTTTTTTAGTCCTCTTTACACACAACAAACGCTGATGAAGTAAAACGCGAGGGGGATAAAAAGAATGATAGTTGTCCAAACTCTCCTCCCACGTGGGCTGATACAATGTTCTTTCTTTAAATCAATAATGTTCAGTTTTAATCCATCTTAATCCGCAGTACAAATCTTTTACAGACCATTCAAAAGTATCATATATCCTTTGAGTGTCTGTTGTTTCCTTTCATATTATTACTTATTCCCTTTGTTTTTCCTCTCCCTCCTCTGTGATGGGATTGTGAAGTGATCTCTTGTTTTTTAGTTGCGGTCCACCATTACTGTAAGTTTTAGAAATGTACAATCCAGCAACAATGTATCTGCTGGCTCTTTGTTATAGTACACAAATTCTTCATCTCTGATATTGTCCAATTTGTTATTCTGTAGCTCTTAGGGAACTTGGAAACACTTTAGTTACTATATATATTTATGTTATTAAATGTATTGTCCCATCCCATTGGTGCTAAGTTCTGAATCGTTCCTTTCCTCTTGTTTTAGAAAGTCATTTCACTCCTTTCCTACTTACAACCAATATCTCCTCTCTTCCCTTTTTTCAAATGGCATAAAGTTGGTAATTGTCCCAGATGGAATTTATATAAAGAGGTAAACCCCAGTTGCAACAAGCAATCAAGCTGAATATGTTGTTTCATTTGTCAGCTTTACTAAATGGCAGCGGCACTTGTGCCACTGTAGCAGCTGCTGCCCACAGTCATGGCCAGCTCAGACTTCCATGCCTTGATGTCCTCTTACCCATCTCTTGGGTTTCCTACCTCGTTCTTCGCCATTCCTGCTTTTTATTGGCACTTTAGGTCACTGATGAGCCCCTCTGTCTCGCCTCTAACTGGGAAGATATATTTTATCCTCCAGCATCCGCACCTGGAGGATCTTGAGCTCGCGGTTAGAAATCTCCCCTTCACTGACACAGTTAGAGGGATTCTTGTGCCACCATGCCACCGGAAGTGCCACTTCTTTGTTTTTAATCTCAGCATCTACAGAAGCTATCTTTCACTTGGCCTGGTGTATCCTGGATAGCATCAGTATTCATTCTTTACTGGAGAGCAGGGCTAAATGATGTTTTGAGGTTCCTGCCATAGTGTCCAGGTATTCTGGCCAGCTAATATATCAGATCTGGTTCAGTGCACCTGCTTTCTTCCTCTTAGTGCTATTACAAGTTCTTCCTTGTGCTTTTAAAAGAATCTATAAGTGACTTCATATGTCACTCTTTATAAATCATCTTTCATCTGAGACCAGATCTTGTTTTCAACATTCTCCATAAATAGGAACAGCTTGTCATACCACTGAATAAAAAGACCATGCTTTGATTGGTCTTATCCAGGCATGAAGCTCATAATCTACAAGCTTTGAATTTTACATCCTGATCCTTCCTATCTTTGTCTTTGGTCATTTTGGCACACACACCCTCTCTCTCTCTACACATACACACTGGTTTAGATGTTAGTACGGATAGGTGAACATCTGTAGGATTTCATCCAGTACTGACATTATATAAATATAAATCAGCAATAGGAGTCAGAGAAAAATAATATATTTAAAGATGCTTACAAGGGACTACAATGAGGAAAACCTGATTCCTTTCACACATAACACAAGGCAAGAAAGCATAAAGAAGCTGAACTGCACATTAAGTACATTAAGGATTTGATATATAAGAGATAGGCAAGTGTCATGACTTCAGTGATGGCATTCAAGCAATACTGAGAGATTTTCAGTCCCCTTATTTTGATTCATACATTTAGCATCAAAAACCCACAAGGCATTTGACATGCACAGCTGTTTCTGACTTCAGATGGGATTTCAAAATATACAGTAGATGCCTATAAAATACTCTGCATTACTTTCACAGTCATCCAGGCTAACATTTATTTATGGTATTTTGTTGCTGCTATGAATAACCAGATAGAACTGGCCTGTTTATTTATGATCGATGAGATATGAACCAAGCTTCTGGGAATCTTTGGCACTTCAGGTTCAATTTCCAATAACGCTAAGAAGTTACTGTTGCTCATCTACAACAAGGAAAATAGAGGCATGGAAAGAAACAATGCTGGAGGACTGTCCATTTCACTAATGTTTATTCCAACTTCCATCACATTATGCCATCTCATGACACAATCAAAAAATAAAAAATAAAAAATAAGCCAAAGCACTGTCCATATTACAAAACACATCCTTGTTTTTTAGTGAATTCAAAAGTGTTGATTATCAGGAACCCTACACTTTCCATATATGCCTCTATGTCATACATACAACCAAATCCTGCAGATGTTTCTAAATTCAGTTGCTCACAGTGAGACTTTGTGCCAAACAAGCATGCTTTAGATTATAGCTCTAGCCACTGTAGATGTTCAATCGATTGGTGCTCTTTTTCATTTGAATGTGTAGCTCATCCCACTAATGTTCAAGCTGAATGGTCACACTCTATTATGTCATTCAATTTCATAACAAGGCTAAGTGAAGGACCACTAGCATACCAATTTGGCAAATGACAGTTACTCCATTGCCCAAGATCAGCCAGATTGCTCTTTATAAAGCATCTTTCATCTGAGCCCGGATCTTGTTTTCAAGATCAATGGGAACAGCTTCTCATACCATGAATAAAATACCTGGGAACTGAAAACTGTACTTTCCAGTTAGTGTGTCATTTTACAGATATAGCAGATAGCTTACCACGGTTGGCATGGTGGCATCTGGCAACCAGTGTAGGGAGTTTCCAAGTTGCAGACAAGTAAAGAATGAAGGATGGTGACAGCAATTTTGGCTCAAGAGCAGTGGGCAAGTGTTCTTTTCACCAGTGCAAGGTTTGCTGTGGTTGGATGACAGTTCTGTAGTTTAGACTGACTGATATAAATTCATTCTCTATTTCTGGCAAGAACTCAATGCAGTGGCACTGTATAGCAGGGTAGAGCTTCCACACCCAAAGTGGAGTTCATAAAAAGTGTTTACCTATCTTAAGGCACAACTTGATCAGCTTCACTCCCCTACTGTTTTTGTTCCAAGGTATTTATATTGTAGCCCTTCTCTGTCTCCAGGTTGGGCTGTGGGGACCTGGCACACATCCCATTACTCTCGTGATTAGGATGCTGAACCACTCTCTTTGAAGGCAGACTTCATGTATGAGTCTAGGAACAGGAGTAACAGGCATGAAATACTCCAGAAGTGGCTGGTCAGGTGGAAGAATGTAGCAGGGAGCTTCCACAGAAGCTGGGAAGGAGAAGAAAATAAATTAACCAAATACTGTTCTCCTTTTTGGAGGCCACTTCCAAGGTAACATTGGATGAGATGACACAATAAGCCCAAGTCTCCTCTGTTCTCACATGAGCATACTAAAGCCTTTCTCTAACTAAGCACTAAGTATGCAAAGGGATCTTGTAGCACTTTTGAGACTCTGGCTGCATCCGCATGCAGAAATAATCCACTTTAATTGCTATGGCTCAGTTCTATGGAATTTTGGGTATTGTAGTTTTGTGAGACATTCAGCCTTCTCTGTCAGAGAGCTCTGGTGTCACAACAAACTATAAATCCCATGATTCCATAGCATTGAGCCATGACAGTTAAAGTGGTGTCAAATTAGATTATTTTTGCAGCATGGATGCAACCTAACAGAGAAAAAAAGGTGTAGCATAAACTTTCATAGGTCTACTTCTTCTATGCATCTGAGGAAGCAGACAGTTAGTCACAAATATGTTACAAGATCTCTTTGCAAAGTGATATTCCAAACTAACATGGCTATGTCTCTAAGTACTACGTGTCAGTGCAACTGATTCAACCTACTCCCAACAGGCTATCTGCAACACAATAAAAGGACCCTTGGGTGGGGCTTTGAAAAAGAGAGAGGAGAGATGTCCTGGCTTTCAGTTTGCATCCTGATAAACAGAAGCATTAAGATGTATTGAGTTTTGTATGGGACAAAATCTAGGGCCAGATAAGATGAAACATCAGTCAGTCAGTTTCTTGCTAACAGCCTGTCTCTATCCTGCCTGAAGTTAAACAGATGGATAGCTAGTCAGTTTGGGGAACATATGGAACACCTGGAATAAATCTGATTAGAATTCCAATATTACTATCCAATGGTTAGAACAATGGCATTGGTGCCCAGTACTCTCAGTTCAACCCAGTTCTACAAAGTTAGTGCTCTTTGAGAAATTAACTTTCTTAGCAGCATTTCTCTTTTGGAGAACTTAATATCAGCTTTGCTCAAAATTCCTCATGTGTTCTGCCTTAATAGAAATCTGATGTACCAAGGTGCAGATTGAGGACACATGCAAGACTTTAATAAACTGAAGCAGATTTGTGGCTGAATGGAGTTCACTTGGAAACCCCACGGATGTTATCTTGAGATCCTTTCTGGAGGAAAGGTGGGAATTACATGCATTAACCAAAGGAATAAGGAAATGTAGGGTCACAGGAATTTGTCTCATCAAAGTTGTGTTCAAGTTCCACAGATATTTCACTGTAGGAGCCCACAGATTCATGCAATAATGTTTCACTTTACATATGAAGAACATATTTATGTTGGATCATATGAAGTTCCATCTAGTCCAGCATTCTGTCCTTATAGTGGCAACTGGAAATCTATGGGAAACCTCAAGCAGGGCATGAGTGCAATAGCATCTTCTTGTTCATGTTCCCCACCAACAGGTATTGAGAAACATACTCTGGTGGGAGCTCTGACTATCACTAAAACCAACATTTAGCTAAAGCACACTTTTATAAGAGAATATAAAACTTTTATGGGAATGAGAAAATAAAATTTTGCACAAAAAGGATAGTGTAAGCTGCATAGATAAAGCAAAAGCGAGGCATTTGACATAACTAGACAAAAATCCAGCGCTCGCCAGACACACAAGAGGAGGAGGAGGAGAGAGAACCAATCAATAAAACACATAACAAATAATACACAGTGGCAGAACTAAGAAAAGTGAAAAAATGTTAACTTATGTAGAACTATATATACTGGAAGAAACTGCCAAAAATCCATAAACTTAGTCCCACAGAAAAGATAAAATTCTAGTTTTGTCAATATCTGCTTAGAACAGCCTCCTGATGTATTGTGTTTTTGGAAACTTTTCCTTATATATATGCCCTGCTATAGAATGTTCTACAAAATACTGAACCATGAAGCATTACTTTGCAGCACAGCATGTATATTTTTAAAAAAATATCTATTTACATTTTAAATAGCCCGGTTTAAACTATTTAGGCAATAGTTGTCTAAACCAGAACAATCTATTGTGAATTAATGTGAAATTTTATGAAAACATCCATGTCCACCCTTAACAACACTTCAAAGAAAGATTTAGTTAAATCCAATAAGCAGGATTGTATATAGATGTCAATCAATAGACGCTTATATATATTTATTTCAGTTTTTCATATACTGCAATGCCACACTTATTGTTTCATAACTAGCTGTGAGAGTTGAATGAACATACAACCCATACTCATATCTAACATGGGCTCAAATGGTTCTGTGGGAAAACATTTCCAGTACCTGTATTTAGCAGCTTCACTGCAACACTTAAACACCAACTTCAATTTTCACAGCATATTTGTTAACTGCATCTTTCTTTGCCCCCAAATCACATTGTCTCATGCATGAAAACATAAAGGACACAAAAGAGAAAGAGAGCAAGAAAAGCCTGTTACGAAAGATATGTAGGTACATATGCACAGCTCTATTTCACTGTTAACAATGAACAGCAGCGGGAGAGAATTCACCAAATCAAGAGTGTTAATTGAATTGACATCTCCTGTCCAGAAATCTCTTCTTGCAAGAGATTATTTGTAGAAAAAGGTACTAATATCCACATGTTTATAAGCTGAAATATAGGGGATATTTATACTCACTGGAACTGAAGCAATACTATCCCATTTATTTTTATGTTTTTGCCCCAACAGGATTGTCATCCCTGTGTCTGTGTGTGTGTGTCTATGTGTGTGAGAGAGAAAGAGGTTTAAAAAAAGTCTGTACAGAAAATATCAGAGACAGAACAATTACTAAGAAAAAATAAAGAAGAAAGTGCAAATGCAGGCTTACTGCTGAACATAAAGAAATGACCATGGAGGATCTACATAAATTCAACCTAGATAATGAGGAAGTTGAAAAAGTAAAGATTTCCCCTACCTTGGATCAAATATTGACCAGAAGAGAAAGTGCAGTCAAGAAATCAGAAGAAGACTAGGAATAGGAAGGGCATTTATTAAAGACCCAGAAAAGATCCTAAAGTGTAAAGAAATACAACTGAGCACTAATGTTAGAATCATATAAGCCATTGTATTCCTCATTACCATGTACGGATGTGAGAGCTGGAAAATAAAGAATGTGGTCAAGAAGAAAATCAACTCATTTGAGATGTAGTTGGAGAAGAATGCTGAGGATACTGTGAATGGCCAAAAAGACAAACAAATGGGTCCCAGAACAGATCAAGCCAGACCTCTCCCTGGAAGCCATTGTGATGAAACTGAGGCTATCAAACTTTGGCTACATCATGAGAAGGCATGCCTCATTAGAAAAGATAATAATGCTAGGGATTGTAAAAGGTAGTAGAAAGGGAGACAGCTCTCCTGCCAGATGGATGGATTCCATCAAGAAGTTCACGGGTTTGAATCTTCAGGAGCAGTGGAGGAAAGGGATCTTGGAGGTGTCTCATCCATAGGGTCGCCATAAATCAGAGTTGACTCGAGGGTAGTTAACAACCACAAACTCAGGAAGGGAGTATCAATAAGAGATAACACAGTAAAGTGTGCTCCATCCATGTCCTGTTTATAAAGTAAGCTATTTGTGATGCGGTATATATATCATAATGAAGCAATAAATTGTTTTTAAATGTCCAAGTTCACAACACAGAAGTAAGGATGTAAAATCTTCATAAATTTCATTCTCATGGGCAAGACTGAAGGTTTTTTTTCACCACAGAAAACAACATTTCTGTACAAAAAACAGTACATTATGTGCAGAAATATTATTTCCGCCATAGAAAATGATGTAGAAAATTTGTTTTCTGACCAAGAAAATTTGTTTTCTCTACAAAAATAATGTTCTAAAATGCTTTTAAAAGTTCCACACACAAAAATCCCTCACACGCCTAGTGCAAAGATTCTCATCAATCTAGGATTCTCCTGATCAGAGTTTCCCAACAATCAAGAAACCTGATTTTTCACCATTTTTCAACTATTTTCAAATATTCTTTCATCCCTACATTATCCCTACATTATCTTCTACTGTCATTACAGCCAGTTAATGCTTGGAATAGGTCCATGGTTTAGCCTTCAAAATTTGTGCTTAAACACAGAAGTAAAATCAACAGCACTTCTCCAGTTGGTTTTCTTTACTTCTATTCAGTGGAGGTCAGGATCTTTGTTAAATCCATAATCTAACACAGTGGTCCCCAAAACGTTTTGGGCTACTGCTCCCTTTTCTCTTAGACAACAACCCTAAATACCCTCAAGACCTATTTCTTGATATTAGGCCTGCTGTTGTACTGTAAATTGAAAACAACCAATTTCGGTAGCTGCTCCCCTTGTACCTGGTCACATTGAGAGCAGTAATCAGGCATTTGGCTGAGCAGCATCTAAGAAGCTTCTCACCCATGCCAAAACTCTCAATATGAAAGAAGTAAAAGAGGTGAAGGATTGTTTCAAAGAACTGGCTTCAGATACTCCTCCTCCTTCCCCAGAGATGTGCCTCCCCCACACAACTTCAATTTGTCCCTGCCCCCCCCCCACATTTTTTCTTCTGCTATCTCTTCTCTTGACCTGTCCAACAAAAGAAAGCAGAGCAGCAGCTCAGCTCCAACCTGCCAGCCAAGTCTCAGCAAAGTTCACAAAGCTTAAGCATGATCCCAAATTTGAAAGCTCCTTTTTGTCGCTGCTTCTTCTCCACACTTATGTGTTCCAACCTCTTGCTCCAGTCAGTCAGTCAGTCAGTCATTCTGTCCTCAAATGGCATCACAGGAGTGACCTCATACAGGCAGGTGGAGAGTGAGAAACATCAAAGTGATGAACAAGGATTTTCAGTGGTTTTAAGGGACCCTGAAAAGAAAAGTGTCATACAACCTTCATCCCCACCGTAGTCCTGAAGGTCATTGAATCCCCTTGTCTTTCTTGCACACCAATACTTTAAGCCCCCCCTGCCACCCCCTCTTCCCCCCCCCACTGCCCCTTTTCCTTCACCACCCCCAGCCAGACCTTTCCACTGCCCCTAAGGGGACTTACCATCTACTCTGGGAATCACTGATCTAACAGAATTTATGGAGTTTATCACACAAGAGGGAAGTGCCCAAATCCTGTGGATAAACAGGATTTACATTTGTGGGAATATTCTGCAAAACCGGGGTTGTTTTCAGACAATGTCAAGCTAATTGAGCATTAACACAACATTAACCCGTACAGAAAGTCACAAAAAGTTTTGGAGAGAGCAAAAAGTA
Organism: Phrynosoma blainvillii; assembly: GCA_026167975.1. NCBI lineage: Eukaryota > Metazoa > Chordata > Lepidosauria > Squamata > Phrynosomatidae > Phrynosoma > Phrynosoma blainvillii. Next base: position 90,838,225 of record JANUYF010000001.1, on the reverse strand, counting down.
CATCAATTGGTGTTTCCTCGTGTTTTGTCCATGCCTTAAATCCTACGCAGACCCTCCCATATTTCCTAAATGCTGCTTGTAAGGATTGGGAACCCTCAATAGGAGATGTGGCACAGAGGCTTACAAATAGTAGAGAAACTCAATAAGAAAATAGGGTGCTGGCTTTGCACAAGTTTTTGTGTCATGCTTTCCTGTATGTTTCTATGATTCTAGGATTGCCAGAGTAAAATTGAAGAGGGCTCCTGTAGTTTCAATGGTTGTATAGAAGAACTTCCTGACATAAGAGTTGTTTGATAATGGAATACACTGCCTTGGACTAGAGTGGAGTCTACTTCTTTGAAGGTTTTTAAGCAGAAGCTGGATGGTCTTCTGTTGGGAGTGCTTTGATTGTAAGGCAAGAGGTTGGACTGGATGGTCTTGTGGTCTCTTCCAAGTCCAACTCTTATGATTCTGTGATTCTAAGAGAGATTTTTGGCAGGTGTTGTTCATCACACAACACAGTAACAAGCAACACCCTCTGATATTCCTGTTTCTACACAACTATTAAAGACATAGGAGCCTTCTCCAGTTTTCAGTCTGGCAACTCTATATGATTCTAATATGTCCAAAAACATCCTAATCATGTAGAGAACAGAAACTATGTGCCAGTTGACTGACACCCTTAGATTCTGCCCATATGGTTGAAGTACTTGTAACAACACTGCTGGTACAAGGAATATCACAAGGATATATGTCCTTGTTGTGGCTTGGTGGTTGTATAGAATGGCCTTCTCTCAAGGAAGTGACTTGCCTGACTCTACTGGAAAGGACAAGCTCAGAGGTTTACACGGAAAGCCCTCTAGTTAGACACAGTACAGCCATAAGTGTACCTCCTCTTCAAAGTTGGAGGGCATCTACTATGTTCATTCTCCAGTAAGTCATTTGGGAAGCTATCGACCACCCTATAATTCCAGAGCATGGGCTCAAGTCAAAGTAAAAATTCTTCAAGTCAAGTGAGCCTAGTTCCTTTACATTGTATTTTATTAAAGATGAGATACACTGCTAAGTATTTAACTTCTCTCTGCCATTCTTCTGTAAGACAGTAGGCATCTACTCAAACTTAGCTTTTTGTTCTCCAAGGCTTTGTACCATTACTTTTCTTTCTTTTTTAAAATCAGACTTTAAATCATTCAACTGTTAATTGTTTGATAGCACACAAACAATCTACTGCTAAGCAAAAGAATTCATCAACAACAGTGGAAAGAAATTTCCTCATGGATTTCTACAGCAAGATCAAGAAACACATACATCATGAAGATTGTTCTTAAAAGGAAAAAGGTAAAATCAGCCCAAAGAACCACAGAAATGCTGAGAAAGCATCAACTGCCTCAACTAAATAAATATTTTTCATGTTTCCATGTGTGGCAACCTAGAGATTCAAGTTAAATTAAGCATTAATACAGGCTGCATCGGCACTGCAGAAATGATGCAGCCTGACACCACTTTAACTGCCATGGTACAATGCTATGGAATTCTTGGATTTGTAGTTTTGTAAGATATTTAGCCTTCTCTGTCAGAGAGTTCAGGTGCCCCAACAAACTACAAATCCTAGGATTCCATAGCACTGAGCCATGAGAGTTAAAGTGGTTTCAAACTGTATTAGTTCTGCAGTGCAGATGCAGCTATTTGTTGTTGTTGGTAACTGTCCTCAAGTTGACCTCAACTCATTGTGACCCTATGGATGAGACATCTTCTACTGCTCTGCTTAAATTTTGCAGACTCATGCCCGTGACCTCCCTAAATATCTATCTGGCATACAGTCTTCCTCTCTTTCTTCTACCCTCAACCTTTCCCAGCATTATTGTCTTTTCTAATGAGTCAAGGATGATAGCCTCAATTTGATCATCTTGGCTTCTAGGGGTATTTCAGGCTTGATCCCATCTCTCTCTCTCTCTCTTCCCCCCCCCCCCCCCCCATCCATGGGATCCTCAGCACTCTTCTCCAGCACCACATCTCAAATGAAGGACCATAGACAATGCAAATAAAGTTTGTTTCAGATATTGCTACCATTTTCATATTGCTTTTAAAGATACAATAAAGTAAAAAGAGGTCAAGTGATAACTCTAACTGGATCAAGCTCTGTTGGTCAGAATATGCAAGCACATCATCTCTGCAGAGTACTTCAGATCACATTAGAGAAAAGAAATACAACATGCCAATTCTTGTTTTGGGAAAAGCATTTCAGAAAGTCATAAAACCCCTAAGGATTATTCCACTTTTCATTATACACTGTACTTCATACTTTGACTTCTTCTGCAGATTTAGGAACATACTGAGAATAATTTATGGGTATCTTTTTAATCAGCTAAGTAAACTTAGTTGTCTTTCATTTTTACAGCATTCATTGTTCAATCCTAAAAACTGAACACTGAGAGCAATAAAAATGGAAGACAGCCATTAATGAAATTGATTTCTTTTTGCTGGGGTTTCTCTTCTATTAGCTCAGTTCCTTAACATATTCTTTGATGTCTTAGACCTTCCTGTCAAATATGCAGCTGAATTTTAATGAGAGAAAGTAATTGCATTGTTTGTTGTTGCTAGTCCAAATGGTATCTCTTTATTTGCTTTCCAGTCTGTCAAAAATGGATGGGGGCTACAAAAGGGGGGACTTGCAAAAGGATGCAAATAACCTCTAAGTTGAAGTAACATTCATTGTTTCTGAAGTTTAGCATCCTTAGGAACCATTTATGTGGACTGCAGGCTCAGTAAATAGGAACATCACTTCTCCTATGGACAGCACTGGAAATTAGTGTACAAACAATACAATACTAAGCAAAAGAATTTATCAACAACAGATGAAAGGAATTATCTAATGGATTTCTGCAGCAAGATCAAGATATACACACACACACGCACAAATATACACACATATTATGGGGATTGTTCTTAAAAGAAAAAAGGCAGAATCCACTGAAAGAACCACAGAAATGCTGTGGAAACATCAACAGCCTCAAACAAATGCATGTTCTTCACATTTCCATGTGTGACAATTTAGAGTTTAAAGTTAAATTAAATATTAATATATAGAATGGAAATAAAGTTTCTTCCAGATATTGCTGCCATGTTCATACTGCTTGTTAAGTCAGAATCCACTAAAAATAAGATAAGTGATAATTCTGGTAAATATGAAAAAATATCATGGAGAATCTCAAATTACAGAGAAGGTTGCTGGGCTCTGTGCCAGTACAGAAAAAATATCAGGGAGGAATGTTAATGTGGAAACCTTAGCCATATTTTCACGTGTGTTAGGTTTGAAATTTTAACATTTTACCTTCTTCAGTTTTTACTTGTGGAGTATTAGATAGAAACTATTAAACATTAGGAGGAACTTCCTAACAGTAAGAGCTGTTTGACAGTGGAAGACACTCCCTCGGAGATTGGTGGAGTCTCCTTCCTTGGAGGTTTTTAAACAGAGGCTGGATGGCCATCTGTCAGGGGTGCTTTGATTGTGTATTCCTGTATGGCAGGGGGTTGGACTGGATGGCCCATGGGGGTCTATGATTCTATGGGCTGTTAGAAATTTGTATTTAGTGTAGATTTTAATGAATTTTTGCTGCATTTGTGAATAATATGTGTTTACTTTTATGTATTTTGTTTTTATATTTGTTTTTTGACCATAAATGAGTGAGTGAGTGATAACTCTAACTGGATCAACTTATTTTGTTCAGAATATGTACATAAAGCTGGGCACCTGTTGGTGTGTTAAACTAGCATAATGCCCACTATAGCACTATACTTTATTTGTGCAGCAGTGTGTAGAGGCAAACAGAGAATAGCACAGAAAGCTTACTTTACCACCAGAGAAAAATGCTCTGTTGGCTCCTAAGCAGCTAAGAGCCAGGAAAGCATTTTACTCTTCTTTGCCACCAATCCCCTCACTACTCTCCTCCTAGCTATTTCACCTTGGCCACTACCTTTGACGTATTGCTGCTGCCACCTATGCCAGAGTAATTATGTCAGACAACTGGATGCCAGCTAAAAGAAGCAAACCTACATCTCTTCTTTATGAATTATGAATTGTATACTCAGTTTCTTTTTTAAAAAGAAGTTGGTTTGCATTCACCATCAACATATTCAAAAGAAGAAGAGAGAAATACAGTAGCCTCTCCCAATTCACAGGGGATCCATTCCAGAACCCCCCCCCACACACACACACACAAACGGCAGCTTGCAAATATTTGAGCCCCATTGAAAATAATGGCACACATACAGGCACACACAACTTTATCCCTCCCTGCTTGTTCTTCCTGTGAAAAGTGAGACAGCGAACTTGAAGTCCGTGAACAGGGATAGACAAAGACAAACTCATACAACATAAATTCAGAACAAAGTGATTGTATGCTATAAGTGAGGTTGTGGGCTGAGAGTTCTGAGCATCTCTAGTTCCATTGGTATTTCCATAACATACTGACATTACCTGATTATTGGAACTAAAATGGTAACCTAACATCCATAATGTCATGGGGTCAATCACCTGCTCATCTTCCACTGTGATATATGTGATCAGAAGCACAAGCAGAAATACATCTGATGCCACAAATGACAAAAAGAAACACCAGTGGGAGAACATTTCACACTTTCAAGACACTGCACTGCTGATCTGGAAGTGACTTCAGAATGATACTTCTGAATTACAAATTATCAAGAAATTTGATTTTGTCTGTTCAAGCTTGAATCAAAACAATGGTTTCTGATCCCACTTCAGCCTTTAAATTACCTAAGCAATATTAGGACGATGCCATTGTCAAGGATTATTGCTGTTTGTTTGTTTGTTTTTGTCAAGGATTATTGTTGATTTTTGTCACTTGACTCCATATACTGTTCTTCTCTAACCCTTTATGTATTTATTGACACACTTCTACCCTCTGATAACTCTTCATGCTTTTCATAAAGTTGGCTCTAGTCCATGCCATATAATCTAGTAGTCTTTAAGGTGTCATGAACTTCTTTGTTGGTCACATCATCAATGGACTCAGGAAGTTCTACATAATACCATATTTTATGTCCCTTTTAAAACAGTAATAATAATAATCAACAATAAATTTTCAATAAATATAGAACCATTCTGTCCAAAAAGTGACACTGCTGAGTAAATCCATTGCTTGCATTTCTTTTAAAAATTTCTCGTCAATTTATTGTGAAAGTCTGCACTGTTGGATTAAGATTAGATTTTAACATTAAGACTGGATTTTAAAATCCTGACACAGTCTCAATGGACAACCTTTGAAAAATCACTCTTAGCCTGTTGTTCCTCAGTTATGAAACAACATCATCATCTGCCACAGCTTTGTTGTGAGAGGATGAAACATTCTGTATAATTAAAGCCTGAGAAGAAAAGATTAACAATCATTTTTCAGTTAAAACCAAGCATTTCACATAAAGTATTTTTTGAGCTCTTTCTTCTGTGGCAATATTTTTTAAAAATAACTAGAATCACTCTCTAGGGTTACCTCTATTGATTGTTAATATATCTTTAGCCCTTTAAGAGAAGTATAGTGGAATGCTGGGAAAAGGAAGGGGAAAAGCAAGTGCTAGGACAGATATGTCAGATCTAGACATTATTAGGGCAGTTTGTGAAGGCTTTTGTTAACTCTTAGAACATTTTCAACAATACAGTTATTGTCTTCATTTCCCTAGTTTGGAGGGTAACAGCATTTGAGTATGAGAAAATCCTTTCCAGGCATGCAGTAAGAATGACAAGAATATTTATTATTTCAGACAATGATTCCTTGCATGTTAATATAACTTAATAAACTGGGCACATTGGGTCATAGTTGATAGCACCTTCCTGACTGATGAAAATGTTTGGAAATGAGAGATTATAGGGATACATATCTATGTAGATTTGTATACATCCTGCACTATCAATTATCCGGCTTATTAACTGACGGTCCATCTCATCAACAAGATGACTTGCCAATATTCCTAAACTATTACCTTGATGTTTTCACCCTTAAGTATAGAACTGTAGTTAAGCACAAAGATCCTATGCCTATTTTCAGTAATTCTATCTAAACCTTCCAAAAAGTATTCTTTATGGAAGGAGATGGGTTGTCCTTATGAGTGACATTTTCATCAGCCATAACAGAGAATGTCTGTTGATTGAAAGGAGGGAAGCGTTTTATGAACTGGGGACAGGAATCAGTCCCAACACATTCTCTAATATCCACAAGCTCCTGCTTTATGGCATATTCAATCACCCAGAAAATTGAGAGACTGCATTTAGTTTACATTTGTATGCAGATATTAGCATAAATCCACTCTGGCTAAAATAATCGCCTTTCAGCTGGCTAAAACTGTTATTTGAGAAATTGTTATTTGAGCTAAAAATACATTTGCTAGCCTAGGCACAAGGTTGGCAATATTTTGCTCTCTGCAATTACAAATCTCTATGCAACTTCCAACCAATCAAACTGATGTCACAATGAAGGCTTATTTGTTTCTTTCCCCTTGCCTCATCACATCTTGTTAAGTTGCAGCTTTATGTTCTTCTGCACTGCAATATGCAAACATGATGCAAGTAGAAATAAAAAATAAAAGCCAAAACACTATCAGTTTACATTCAGTTTTCTCTGCTCTGAACCTTTCCCTCTCAGACAGTCAGACGATTTGGTTCAGTAGCCAAGAAAAATGAACATTTTCTGTCCCTGTTGTTGTTTTCAAATGCAGATGCATCTAATCACTATGTTTCCATATAGAACATATTCTGCAAATAAAACACTAATATAGCAGGCTGCTCCTTCTGCTTCTACTATAATGTATGGTTGTATATCTTTATTGTGGACCTGAAAGAAGAAAAGTGCACTTTCGAAATAGCAGAAATGTCTTAAGGGTATACATACTCTTTCTTCTTTGCAATATAAAAAAGTGTATATCTGTCAGTCTGCCATAGCTCCAAGATCATGTATGACATATAGATTAAGGGGACTCTGGTGGTGTGCATTTCAGGGTTATTTAATTGAAGTTGTTGTTGTTGTTGTTGTTGTTGTTGTTGTTGTTGTTGTTATTATTATCATTATTATTATTATTATTTCTTACATGCCTCTCCTCATAAATCAAGGCTGGGAATAACAACAACAAACAGATAAACAACATCAGTTAAAACATATTAGTTAAAATACCTCTAAAGCCTCTAAATACCTCTAAGGCCAATAATACCACCTCTAGATATCTAGGGATCACTGATCTTCCCTAGAGATAAGGCTAGAGACAAACCTAGGAGAAACGTTTCTTCCTATGAGCTCCAGGCAACACAGTGTTATGCTTTCTTCTGCAGGGCCCAGTACTTTACAAATGGTTCAATGAAAGAACACTGGCCTGTATGGATGAGGACTAAGGGTATTCGAAAATACATTCGAAAAAGATGGTAATTCTATGAGTAAGAATTAAAGGTCACAATTCAGCCAATCTCATTTAAGTGACATCACAGTCATGATGAGCAAAGAATGCAGACCACACCAGGTAACATCCTAAGGAGGGGGGACACCTCTGCTTCCCAAACATCTGACTTCTGGCAGAAGTAAGCTGTAGCGTTCACCTGTATCCCTTTAAAATGCTGGGGATCAGCAGAAGAGATGGTGGCTCAGAAAAGAAAAAAGAAAGGAGAGGCCTCAGGTTTTAAATTCTCTTTTAAAAATTAAAAATTAAAATGATTTTTTAAAAAAAATCTTTAAAAGCATCACATCTTACCAAATTTTCACTTTATTTATTTATTTGGAGAATTTATACCTTGCTCTTCATCTATAAACTCTCAGAGCGGCTTACAAATGGTTAATTAGATGGTTCTCTGCTCTCAGGCTTATAATCTAAAAAAAAAAAAAACATATTTAACCACATGGAACGATGTACATATAAATACATTTAGGCTGTCTGTATGATATTGTATTTTAAAGGTATAATTTCTTTTACCAATTGTTTATGTTCCAACTATTGCCATTACATTCTGTGATATACTAGAATTACAATTTATGAGTAGCATTGGTACAACAAACATTACTAAAGATTCTGCATGGTGTGGTATGGGAGGCAGTCAATGGGTGTGCGTGGTGGTTGGGTAACACCATGAGTTACTGCACAGGTTGAAGCCAACCATAGTGACATCGCTGAGTGACATTATTTCTATGTAACTAGAAATGTAACATAGGACTATCTCTCCCAAGTCAAACCAAGGAATAGGCTATCTACTTTAATATCCTGTTCCAACAATAGTGAGACACATAGCTCCAGGCAGTACAAAGCATGAGTGCAAAAGACCCTACTTGATCTAGTGTTTTTGTATACACTGCCTGTGTTTCGCTTAGCTATCATAGTTAGTATCATTATTTAATCCTCAGTGGGACTTTAAAGGGCTTCAGTCTGGCTTGACGGTGCCAAAAGACTACCCAGAATGGTCTGAACCCTGGGTACTTCCTTCAATTGACTATGCTATTCTCTTTTGTTTAAAAATGTTATCCTCTCTTCCAGCTCTCATTAAAAAAGAAATCAATCAAGAGCATTTGGGATTTGAGTCTGTCTTCATCAATTGCTTCCACGCACTGCTGCGCTCAGAGCATGTTGGTCTAGCATTTCAGCACCAAATTTAGAATGTTTTACTTGAGAGAGCCCTGCATGGATAAATCCTGTCATTTCCTGTTCCTATTTCCCAAAGTAGCAACATGTATTTCCTTAAAAACAACATCAGCAAATCTGCCCTCGCCTTTGACAAAAGGACAACTCTTTGGGGAAGCAAATGTAATGCAGGACATTAAGTAAACTGATGCTGTCATTAGTGCAAATGTCAAGTTCATTATAGCAGATGTTTCAGCTTAAGATCGCTACACATTAAAATCACACAGCAAATGTGCAGTGCAGCCACCATTTTATTTAATGTCTGCTTCAATGCCCCAAAGAGTCAATCAGAATCATCTGTTCATGTAATTACCACATTGTTATGTAACAAAGCAAGTTATTTGCTTGAAACATTCATAACAAGCCACCATTCCAGACTAATCATTTTTATCAGCCCTTTGGAATGTACAAATGCTTATGAACTACATAATATAATTTTATAGGTAACGCAGTTAGGAATCACAAAACAGTAGCATCTTTATATGCTCCATGCATCACAAAAGAAATGCCTTCTTTTAAAAATAACCATCATCTGATGATGCAAACGCCTGATCAATCATAGCATCATCAAATTTTGTTAGGCCTCTAGTATCATTCAATTACTTTCTGAACACATACAGGTTAAGTCCATCATTTACTTTTCCAGATGCATTGGACTGAAGGTCCCAGAATCCGTGACCACTGGCCAAAGTGGCTGGATCTTCTGGATATTGAAGTTGGAAAAACCTGGAAAATATTGCATTATAGAAATCAACAATTCCAGTTATCTTAGCATTTTACATATATTTGGAAACATGGGAATTTCTTAAAAATTAGATTTGAAATTAGAGGCTGAATATTAACCATCAGTTTACTAAGAATAGCAATTTTGCTGATAAAAGAAAGCCGCTTTTTTTTTTTGCTAATGAAAGAAAACTGCAACTTTCTGAATCTACAGCAAGCTTCTAAAAGAGTGCAATGGTACAGTACTTTGATTTATTTTAACAGATCATCCACAACTTCATCAAAGGTTTATTCACAGGTGAATTATGGTTAATTGTGCAGTCTGGGAACACACCATCTCAAGAAGGATGCAAATGTGCCTTCTAGGCCAGCCTTCAAAACACTACAATTTGCAGCTAAGCAATCTGATAATAAGACAGAAATGAGCTAAAAGAACATATAGTAGATCAGTTTATATGTAACAAACATTGTCAGTATAACCAGACAATGGGCCGATGTACCCTCTTCCCTCCATTTCCCCCCTTATTTGAGAAAACTGTAATATACTTCCAAACTAGAGATTCAAAATGTAGTTTAAAATGTGTCAGGTGGGAGGAAAACATGATACGTACAAACCATAGTTTTACTAAACCAAGTGGAACAGCAAACAATAGTTTACACAAATGGTGGGAGGGGACTTGGGCAGTCAGAGGGGAAACTGTGGAATCACAGACTCTTTTCCTGTTCTACTTCTGAACCAAATTTATTTATTTATTTATTTATTTATTATATGAAGAACATTTTAAAGAAACTAAATCAGTTAATAAAGTGGTACCAATTCAAATATTTTACGGCTCCATCCTAAACGTAATCAATCAGATTATACCAAGGCATACTCTAAGAGGGGATTTTAGTATTTGTTTCAACAATATACAAGCCACAAGCAAGACATGAAAATAGGTTACTTCCAATAAGGTGTGCTTAGGATGAGTACCCAACTTGATTCATAAAAAAGTTTGACAGCTTTTCTCTCCTGGCCACAAATGGACTACTATAGCTTTGTAACCCTGGGTCAGATTGCTTCCACCAGTCATCCTACTGTAGCCAGCTGCTCAAGAGTACTATGCCACCGAGGCATGCCTGATCTTTGCCAGCACCAAGAAATTGCAAGGAGTATTGACACCACACCTCAGAGTTCTGAGCAGCAAGGCAACATGAAGGAATGTTCCCAAAATACTTGTCTTCGTTATGATTTATTTCATGATATTGATCAGCCTCCGAAGTAACCAAATAGCTACTTTAGGCAAGCTCAATGACTTGATAATCCAAAAATAGATTTAAAAACAAGAAAAAAACTATAAGGAAGTCCTCACTCAATATTTTACACACTTAGCATTGGAAAATCTTCATTTCAAACAGGAGAGGCATGAAGGACTCCTGTTCAAGGCACATAAGTTTAAGGATTCCTTCCTTGGACATGTAAAAGTGCATCTGTGAGCCTTTACAGACTGTCAGAAATAGTGCAGCTTGAGGCCACTTTAACTGTCCTGGCTCAGTGCTAGGGAATCATGGGAACTGTAGTTTTTTTTTCTGGGACATTGGGCCTTCTCTGACAGAGAGCTCTGGTGCCACAATAAACTACAGTTCCCATGATTCCCTAGCACTGAGTAAGGGCAGTTAAAGTGGCCTCAATTTGCACTATTTCTGGCAGTCTGCAAAGGCCCTGTGATTCTCTTCCTAATAGTCTAATTTTATTTTAATTTTTTAAAATAGTTCTTTGTTGCCTCCCAGAACACAAGGGTTCCAGAGGTGATGAATAAATAAAAACCAATTAAAACAATACAAAGATAAAAACATTTTAAATAAATTAAAATACTCTTTAAAATCTAAAAGCAGACTAAAAAATAATACTAAAATCCAGTTTTGAAACAGTTAAAACAGCAGTTTCAAACACTGAATGCCATGCAGAATAGTACTGTTTTAGCTGTTTGACAGAAGTTTAAAAGAGATGGGGCCATCCTGACATTTAGGGAGTTTTACAGCCAAGGTGCTGCTAGAGAGAAGCTCTGTTACATATAACTACCAACCTATCTTCACAAGTTCTTGGGTAAAATAGTAAATGTACACTCAATGGCAGCTTTTTGATTACACTGAGCACTTTATTGATGTTCTTTAGGTTCACACATGAGTTGCTGTTTGATAATTCCCTGGTTCTGTTTTCACATTTTATTGCTTGAAATGCTATATTTAATAACTGTTGTAAATCAACAATTGTGACAAGGTTACTCCAAGAGGAAGAATATAAATACATTAAATAAGATTATAGACAGTAGGACTGAATGAGAATGCAGGAAGCAGAATTGAACCTCCTACATCCCACAGTCCTGCCTACTTGATTCTGTGTGAATTACATAGGTGGAGCAAAGGAGGAGGAGAATGCTCTGTTGAACTTAATCAAGGATTAACTGTGTAAATATTATTGGCTGTTTGGAGTAAGGATGGAAAAATATATAGTAATAATTTTTAAAATGGCTGAAGCACATGTTTTTTTTCAGTGGTGAGAAACTGTGAAGAGAAGAATCCTGGACTGATGAGAATCTTCAATTTGGGACTTATTCTGTGCAAAATTCACATGTGGTTGTTTTGTGCAGAAATCAGTCTTTCTAGGCAGGAAATTGCCTTTTCTGTGTTGGAAATAATATTTCAAAGCAAACATATTTCTTCCTGCATGGAAAATGCTGTTTTCTGTACAGAGGATGCTGTAGTTGATACAAATCCAATATGTGCAAATTTTATGCAGAATAAATCCCCCGTTACAGGATTTTCTGATACTGATTTTTAAGCAAAACAATTATGTGGAATTTTGTCACAGAATAACTCCTCAATTGCAAATAGCCTTTAAAAACTGCATGGTTTTGACGATTTTCTTGCAGCTGGAGGGAAACTGCTGAAAATACTTGTTACTACCTTCTATAAAAATCAGGGATTAAATCTCTAGTTGGGAGTCAGAGTTTGTCACCAATTTCTTCTACTGGAGAAAATGCTCTTCTGCTGGTTGATCTCAGAGATCTGCTGACAAGGCATGTGGATGACCAAACTGCTCTGCTGACTAATATCTACAAACAGAAGTAGATATTGGGGGTAGGTGGGTGGGTGGGAGTGAGGGGGTTATGCAGGGCCCAGAATCTTAGATAGTTCCTCTAAAGTTCAAACTAAACCTTGAAGTGGATTCACCATCCCACAGAGGCCACCAGTGGTTCTAAGAAGATCATTCCTTTACCAAGCTGGCACAGTTTCTGTGAAGAAAGGGCAAGCATGTATAATTCACCTTTAGCAAGCCACATCTGCCCTCAGTTTTGCAAAGGGAGAAATCTAAAGACTGATCCCCTTGCTCCACTCCTGAGAAAAGTTTTCAACTGAGAAACTAGCACTGACGCCTGTGTCCAATGAAATGTTGTCACTGATGAAAATAATACTGATTAGATGGATTTTTTTTCTTGTGGATGACAGCACTAGCATGTCTCATTTTGTAGCAGAATGAATACCTGCTTCCTTTGAGAAAGATACTCCCCACTGTTTATTCCTGCACCTGCTGAGATGACTAAAGACTTAAGCAGACTGCCAGAAATAGTGCACATTAAATTGAGGCACTGCCCTGGCTCAGTGCTAGGGAATCATGGGAACTGTAATTTATTGTGGCACCAGAGCTCTCTGACAGAGAAGGCTCAATGTCCCAGAAAAAAATACAATTCCCATGACTCCCTAGCACTGAGCCAGGGCAGTGCCTCAATTTAATGTGCACTATTTCTGGCAGTCTGCAAAGGCCCTAAGAATGGAGATCTTTTTTACTAATAGAGATGGACTGGTTTCAAAACTGCCCCAACAATACAGATGAGAAGAAAGATATTTTCTGTTTCTGTGCAATGCTAACACAAGACCAATTACAACAGACATCTTAATGTATCTTGTATAGTTAAGGCTGATTTTTCCACACACAGAAAAACATACATAGTGTACTAGCAGTCAACATTTCTATAGATTGAAATGTATCACCAATAATAATCCCAGGACCCACTAGGAAGACTTCCGAACAGCAGATTAAGCTCACAAGCCAGATGTTCCCCATCTCTGTTCAACAGCAATGAAAACCTGATGGTTTATACTAGGATAGGCAACTTACTGAGAACCAGTGCGGTGTAGTGGTTTGAGTGTTGGATTCATTCAATTCATTGCTTGGCAATGAAACCCATTGAGTGACCTTGGTCAAGTCACACTCTTTCAGCCTCAGGGAAAGACAGTGGCAAATCTCCTCTAAACAAATCTTGCCAAGAAAACCCTGTGATAGGTTAACCTTAGGGTCACCATAAATTGGTAATGATTTGAAGGCACACAGCAAGACAACTTACTACCCACCAAATGTTCTGGACTGCAATTGCCATAACACCGAGAAACTGATAATGATGGGTGAGGGTCATATAATTGTACTCTGAAATATCAGAAAAGTTCCAGCTTATTTATCTCTGAATTATAGCCTGGCTTACTATAGCCACCTTTCTATGATCAACTGTTGTACAAAGTGGGGACACACACACAGACAAACCTACAGGTTCTTCAAGACCAATATCTTCAAGGGTGCAGGAGGAAGTTAAATCAAACTACAGAAGTGATGCCAAACTACTGAGAATCAATTACGTGTCATGCCTCAAACAAGAGGTACTTGCTGAAAGCACACTTAGCAATACATGACTTTTTGTCAAGTTGCCTGTTAGATGTAAAAACTGTGATCAGGTAAGCAGTGAAGGCTTTGCCCCAACAGTAAGCCAAATTCTATATTCACAGTTGTACAATTTTCAATCTTTCCATCAATGATGTTACGTTTTAGTTATGCTAAAAAAGGGTGCACAATATACTGACTGTATCTTGATGAGGCCTGTAACAAAACAGTCTGGTTTCTCCTGTGATATTTGTCTGTTGTGGTTTGGTTTCCCTGAAAGTAGCTCTGGTTTTGGTTTTTTCTCCCCCCCCCCCCCTCCCCATCCATGTTGAGGTTTGTGGAAAATTTGTACAAGCTATCCTGATTTGCTACCAAAAACTGATGTTCCCAATGGGGTTTTCTTATTAATAAATTATTTAGTATCCTACCTGCATCTGCTGTACTAATAGCAGGACTTGGAAACTTTTGTGCTACAATTGTCCAAATCCCTCAGCCAGCTTGGCCATTGGTTCTCTAAGCTCTGACTGAGAGCAAAATCAGGTGGAGCACAAGGCTAAGAAAGGGCACGATCTCTAGAACTCATAGACAAAGAGAAATATTATAGGTCCAAGCTTCAACAGCCAGGCTTTCAGCAGATATGCTGCACTGTGTTTATGCACATGCAGGATTTAAGCAGGAAAAACTAATGATCCCAAGGACGTTCAGAAAGAACCATGCTGTCATGCTCTTGCTTCCTTGCCCTAATCTTGCAGTTCTTTCTTTGGTTGCATGAAGAACAAGGACTCTGACATGAGCCTTTCTGTGACCAACTGCTGTATGAAGCGTGGGTGGGGGTATATATATGTGCCACACATATATCTTCAAGAGTGGTTGTGCAAGAGGAAGAAAGTGAAATAAAACTCACCAGGACTAGTGAGAACCAATGGTGTGTTATGCCTCAAACAAAGGACACTTGTTGAAAGCATACTTGGAGCCTTATAGTATGAGAAAACAAAGCCAAAATGGAGTCAGAAAGGAGTGGCTTTTTCTGTTTCTGTCCAGGAAAGCAGCCAAGTTGCTGATAGCAAGTCTAAACAAACTAGTGTGTGAAGTGCAAGAAGCCTTAAAGAGCAGGCTTACAAACAAGGCAGAGTCTGTAACAAGGTCTGTGGTCAGGCAGGGTGCAAGAGAAAGGGTCAAACCAAGAGTGAAGTTTGGCAGTCCAGATCAAGGGTTCCATAAGAGCAGAATGGTCAGGTCAGTCCGTAGTCCAAAGGTTCAAGCCAAGAAATCAATACCGAGTCAGGACGCAAGGTACTTTCTCCAGAGAACTTAGATAGCTTCTGACAAAAGCCCTGGCATCCTTCCCAGCCTTTTATTCCCAGCCCTCATTAGTGCAGGTGGTCTTGATAAGCTGGTATTTTTCATAAAGCCTCCTTGAATGTTGGAGGCATGCCCTTTCAGATCGTCTCTGGCTAAAGGTAGGTATGTTATCCTCCTCCACGTCCATGATACTAGAAGGCCCTGCTGCTGGGAGGTTTGGCTCCTAGTTGTCTTCTAAAGCCACAGCCTCTGCTAGAGCTCTCAGGGTAGAGCTAGGGCCAGGCTCAGGTTCAGGCTGAGGCTCCAGCTCAGCCTCAGAGTCCTCCCTGAGTCCTCATCTAGGCTAGGCATGACACTGCCTTACCAAATTCATCATAGTGCTTCACTTCTCTTTCCACAGAAGATGGTTATAAAAGCAAGTCTTTTGTCAACCTGATTTTTTCCAGCTAGAAAAAATTATGTGCTTTTACAAGCATCTTCTGCAGGTAGAGAACTGAAACATTACAACATCCTGTGGTAAGGCACAGAGAAAGCCACTACTCTGGCTCTGTTTGTTTTCTCATGCAGCACATGACCTGTTGTAAAGTTGCCTGTTATATGTACAACCTGTGATCAGGTAAGCAGTGAAGGCTACGCCCCAGCAGCAAGTGAAGAGGTACCAAATTCTGTATTCATACTTGTAAAATTTTCCTTTCAAGCTGCTATGCTATATTCTATTGTGGTTTATGGCTGAAAGGTTAGAGCTACATACTCTGAGCATAGTTGTGTGCGTGTGTGTCAAGGTACTATTTCTGTTGAAATCAGAACAGAACATGTGGCTGTAGAAATGGATTCAACTATTATGGAATAATACAATAATTTTAAATGTAAATGTCTTCTTTTTTCAGTTGAGAAAAGAAATGATAGATGCTTCTTAGAGATGTTGAGTCCAGTTTCTGAATTGCTTTTGCATAGAATGATAAATGGAAAAATCTCTTGCTTCTAGCAATGAAGGGTTGTGCTTTGTCCAAATTGAGCAAAGATAAATATCTTCAAGTTGGTCCGTATCTTATGGAACTAATTTCTCCTGTCTTATTGCCAATGTGGTGTTTGCCCACCCCAAAAAATTGGGTAATAAAGAATGCAGTAGCCCACACAGCTTTTTTGATTTTTCTGTAGTAGTATTTTTCAACAAATATGAAGGGTGTTTAAAGAGAAACTGCTATATAAAATAATTACAAAGAATTCAAGAGGTGCCACAGTAAACACAAGTGAGATCTTCAAGAACAGAATATATATATATATATATATATAGAGAGAGAGAGAGAGAGAGAGAGAGAGAGGCAATGTAATAATCTTTTATTTGGTTAACTAAAATTACAAAGCCTGGTGCTTCTTTGTCCAGGAAATAGGTGAGTTAGAAAAGAGATACATAAAATGGCACATAGAGATGTGAATAGGAAGAAGGTTTCTTCCATCTCTCATAATACTAAAATATAGGCTCAGCTAATGAAGTTGAATGGTGAGAGACTCAGGACAAATGAACCTTCATACAACACTTAGTCAAACTATGAAATTCACAATCACAAGGCATAGTGATAGTTGCCAGTTTGATCCTCTTTAAAAGGAAATTAGACAAATTCATGAGGCTCAGACTCACAGTAGTCACTAGTCTTTATGACTCTGCATTACACCCAATATTAAAGGCTCCTCTGATACTGGAGGCACCACTTAATATTCTTAATAAGTCATCTTATCTCATGTTGTGTCAAAAGCATCACTAGACAGTATCAATTCAGTTGCCTAGTCTTCATCAATGTGATTACAAAGAATGTCCTGTCCTACATGTCCAACTTTCAGATTTCAGATTTTCAGAAAAACCAGAGTGTCTCAAAGTTTTAAGTCAATGATGCTTTTTTTGTTGCTGACTCATGTTTGGAAATCATTTAAATTGATAAGAATACAAATGAATTTTAGAATACTCTTGAATATTACATAAGAAATATTCTATGCTGTACATATTAAGAAGAAAAGTCATTCTTAATCCAAAATAATGTAATCAATTCAAGAGAGAGAGCTGAAAAGTAAAGCTAATGGTTGATGTTAGACAATAATTAATTTGAAAATAATAGCTCATAGACCAATAAAAAGAAGAATTTAAATTATGTACAAGGCCACTGAATTATGGAACAGTTTCACCAATATCAGCTGAATTCATTAGTTCAAGAATAAGTGGGTCAAATGTATAACCAATTATATATCCTGAGATCAGGGTAATTGGTACAGCAGGAGTTTATAACAGAAAGATTTTGGTACTCCTGTTCTTGCCATTAAAAACTGCCTTTTCTTACAACTGACAATAATACCCTAATTATTTTTTTGAAACCTATCCATGTAAATATCTAGCAGAATATAGATAGATAGACAGATAGATAGAGATATATGCAAAGAATAGAGGCACTGGTGATACTGGAATTAACTATATTGCCAGACAGGAAGCCTATCATGCACAGAAATAAAGCAATAGTCAGTATCGTATATGCATTAGCTCCCACCCAGGAGACCAAGAGGGTTGTGTCCCCAATGTACACCCCCACAAAAAAAAACCCAGTTTAATCCTCAAATGCCCTCTAAGGGGCATGGGGACATGTTGGCCATATTTTTGGACCTTCTGGGTTATTTTAGGCCCAGGAGTGGATTTTTTTTTTTACATTCACTTTTTGTTTTACAAAAAAAAGGGGGGGGAGGGGGCTCCTCCGCCTAATATGACTCAGGGGGGGCAAAATATGGCAAGAATTCTGTCCACACACTCTAGAAGGCATTGGGGATTTTTAAAAAGTGGATTGGGGGAAAATTATGTCTGGAAATCAGACAAAAATTGCTTAGCGGGTTGTATGTAGCCCATAGGCCTTACTCTGTACACCTCTGATTTACATCAAGAAATACACAAAGCTATGCATGTATGTATTTAACATTTCTGAGGAGGATTATTTCCATCAATTTCCCATCCCATCTGGGGTCTTTCCTCCAGCTTCCAACAAAGCATGTTTGCCCAGTCAGATTAGATACCTATGGCTAATGCATGGCCTTGATGGGTAGGAGTGAAGAGAACTCATGCAATTTCAGGGAGAAGGACCTGGGAGCCCTCTAATCACATTATGCCTCTCCACATTCAGCAAGAAACAAGGAGGGTAATGGCTTTATCAGCCATGGATCAGGGCTATTCCAGTTTGTACCAAATTTGTTCTGTGCTGCCATTCCTAGGCAAACCTTTCAATTAAACTTCTGTAATCTGTTTCTCTGAGCTAACAACAACAGCAGCAGCAACAAATCACCAGTGAATCAAGATTGCACACTGTCAGATGACCCGAGTCTTTAATTTTGTGGAAACACATCCAAGTATCCAAGTTCAATGTAAAATTCAATTTCAGATGGGAAAAAGTACATTGCACACAATGGTGTTATTAAGAACAGCTACTTGCAAATATTACATTTTAAATAAACTGCTTCCCAAGGAGAAACTGTAATAGCATTGCCATGACTTCTGCTGAGGTTACTTTGGCAAATGTTATCTCATAGGTAGTTATTGTCAGACTAATTCTAATATTTCAAATATTCTAAATACATGCTAAAAATATGAAGTTTACTCAAACCTACCTCAGTTCTAAATTATCAAGATGTTTCTGAACAGTCCAAGGGTCAGAGAGAAAGATCATATTACAGAGAAAAAGCTTATGTAAGTTTTTTTTTCTGTTTGTGAAAATAGAGGGTAGGTAACAAAGGAAGAACAAATAATTCTTAGCAATTATATCAGCCTTTCCCACCTTGTAGGCCTCCAGATGGTTTGGAATACAATGGTGTGGTCAGGGATCATGGGAATTGTAGTCTACAACTTCTGGAGAGGACTCAAGAAGAGGAAGGCTTAATTAGTTCAGAAGAAGTGTAAAAGTTGAGTCTAGATTCTGAATTAATGTTTCACATTAACTAATGTGTCATCTAAATTATATAGATTTAGCTGACACATGCGTTACTCACTCCTTCAGAATTTAGAGTTTAACTTTCACAAGTCTTCTGAACCAATTCTGTTATTTTTAGTCACAGAAAGACTGCAGGTGTTAACACCACACTGCTGGTGCGAGGTATGACTGAGTAAGCAAGAAGGCCTGAGCTCATAAAGAGCTCATTTAAAGAATAAAAAAATAGGTCTTCACATTGGCAGCAGGATTCTCTCATGCTGTTTGGTTTGCGCAGGTGGTCAACATACTGACTGAACTGTGTCCTCTGGCTGTTTTCAACGCAAGAGCTACTGACAAAGAGATGAATGAGTAACTAAGGAAGGAGCTGCAGATTATCCCCTGGACACCTCCAGACTTTTGCATTGAAGTAAAGCCATAATTTGACTGGAGGATTCATAAGCCTGGATCCAGTGCAGCAGACCAATGTGTTTCTAGTGCTCAAGGGAGCTTTGGCTGTGTGTTTCTCAAAGGGCAGCTCATTAGACCTCCTGTCAAACCTTATGAAAGAGAGAGATTTCAAAGGCAGTTTGCATGATTTGGAGATAGGAATCTGCTTTTCAAAAGACAGAGTCACAAATTCCACTGGGTTTGTCCGTGGTCTTCAATGTAACTATAATTAGCACTTTAGAACCTGGCTTATAGTATTTTACCAGTATATTGGGCTTTGGGAATCTGGATAATCAAGACTGCTATAATACAAAGGGTGGAGGAGTCCATATGACATTTCTCGGCACCTTCCTTTTCATAACAATGAAGGAACAATCTGGAAAAACTATTTCAGAAGTTTACTCACAGAGAATACTAATAACCCAAAGTTCAAACATAAAAAACTAAGGAACTTTCCAAATTACTTAATTATGTTAATTTCATCTCACAGCAGAAACCCACACTGCCTCCTACTGCTTTAAACCCTCTAGTTTTCTCACCAGAATGTTACAATTGAATTACCACACATGGCTTCAGTCAAAACTTGTTTATGTCATTTCTTTCATTAAAACTAAGGTGAAGGTGAATTAGTTCAAGTCATCTCTAGCCAATATGCTCCACACAACTTCCCAAATACAGAGGGAATATTTTATTACATGGAAGGAAAATATCTAAGCCTTTAATACCAAAATCTTCATAGTTTACCTTTCTCTTCTTTTTAGTCAAGTGCCAAAGCTGTTTTGAGAATTAAAAGATAAGATATTAATGGCAAATATTTAAATAGAGCCGTGTGGTGTAGTGGTTTGAGAGCTGAATTGGGACTCTGGGACACTAGGGTTCAGATCCCCACTTGGCCATGAAAACCTACTGGGTGACACTGAGCAAGTCCCATTCTCTTAGTTTCAGAGGAAGGCAATGAAAAAATTTCTCTGAACACAACTGGGGGTGGTGGTGGTGAGAGCTTCATCTTAGGGTTGCTATAAATTGGAAACAACTTGAAAACACACAACCCCACAAATATTTAAAAGGTAAATTGTAAATTTACAAAAAACAAACAAACAAACAAAAAACAAAAAACAACACAACACCACAGGCCTGTAGTCCTATAATCCTGGGATGGTGTCCCAGAGTCCACAAGATGGAATAGCTCTCTCTCTCTCTTTGCCCTAGGAGAGGAAATTCCTCAGGCTAAAAGAGAAATCTGTTCTCACAATTCTCCACAAGATAGACACAGAAACCAACTATCCTTTCTATTTTGCCACTGGTGTTCCAACACTGATCATGGGGGGCGGGGGGGAGGGATAAACAGGGATGCAATGAGGGAGACTCTGGACCCAGGAGATCCAAAACCATTCAATTTGCCCAACATATGAATATGCATATATTTATTTTTACTCTATTCACCCCAGGCCATCTGATGCCCAGCCATCAATTTAGCAGGACTTTGCATTTGGCCGTTTGTCCATCTTTGTCCTGCTCTTAACTGTAAACAAGAAGTCTAGATCCCATAAGCCATTGTCAGTCAGAAGCCTAGTGTCATGGCCAGCCATGAGGAGGACTCGGAGGATGAGGAGGAGGATGGGTCTCCTCCAGAGAAGGAAGAGATACAGGCTCCTGCCTGAGCCAAGCCCTGTTCTCCCAGCCCCAGAGCAGCCAGGTCCTAGTGCTACTCCTATGGAGGCTCAGCTGCCTAGTGGGGAGAATCAGGAAGATACAGCAGGGCCAGTACCTTCCTTTAGGCAGAGGAGAGCTGAGAGTGCTGGCGTTTGCAGGTCCATGAGGCTGGCTGAAAAGCAGCTGCTCAACAAGCCTCAGCTGGCACTGAGGTAGGATTTGGCTATTTAAACATCTGCAAAAGGCTTCCTCAGTGTTAAGACTTATTGTAGCTTCCTTGTGAGACTATGGTTAGTGTGGCTCCTTGTTTCCTGCTTTGTGCCTCTTGCCTTGTGGAACCCTGTTGCCTTGACCTTGGACCGGACTGGACTTCTGTTGATTGCTGCCTGCCCTGACCTTAGACTGACTGACTACTTCGAATTCTGAACTCTGCCTTGTTTGTGCTTCGATTACAGGAAGGTTTGTAGCTGGCTTTGCTGTTTGTTGTTCCTTCTCACCATGCCTAGCAGCAGCTGTTGGAACTGAGGCTGGCTGTAGTCCAGGACACCTAGAGCCAGTAACCTTCACTGTCAGGAGGAAGAGATAGCCAGTATTTTTAAAAAGCCATAAATCAGAGTCAAGATTCTAGAGAGTAGTAGTGGCTAGGTCCTTAGACAGTCCAGGGGCAGTACAGCCATCAAGATCAACTTGATTAACCTAGTACTCGAAGGAGGAGTGAAGTTGTTCTCGGCAAGGTTAGTTGGTGTTCATAACTGCCTTTTATAGTTCAGCCAACACCCAGATTACAGGCAGTAGAGTTCACCCTCGGTATCCACGGACTTTCCATCTGCAGATTTAAGCATCTGCAGATGGCAAGCTGCCCGTTGTTCCTAATGGTGGCACATGTATGTGGCCATGCTGCCATTAGGGACAGCCCGTCATCCCCAATGACAGCATGTGCATGTGAACGCACCGCCATGAGGGACAACGGGACTTCACATGAAGTCCTGTTATTCCTAATGGTGGTGCATGCACATGCACACGCCACCATTGGGGACAACAGAAGCTTACCTAAGGTCCTGTTGTCCCTAATGGTGGCACAGCTGCATGCATACACTGCCACTGGGGATAACAGACCCTGAGATCTGGCGGATTTTGGTATCCACACAGGGAGGTCCGGAACAGATCACCTGCAGACCCTGAGGTCCTACTGTATTTAAGGAGAGTGTTCAACAGGTGTGCTCTTCCCAATGCCTTTGTCTGCAGGGAATGATCTGGGCCAATTACCTGAGCCTGTGTCCCACAACTTGTGTTGTGTGAAGCACCTCGTTTCATCAGTGCTCAAAGCACAATATTTCATCTCTGGAATAATGGAAACATTTCTAACCCAGCTGTCTGGAATGTAATTGTTTGAGTATCGTGGATTTCTGTTAAATATTGACCATATTATATTGATTATAATATAAAATCATCAGCTTTCTCCCATAGCAGTTTTGCATTTTTTTTTAAAAAAAAAATTGATTCGAAAAGTGTTAAGGTAGAGGAAAGTATTCCTTAAGTGAAATACTTGACCTCTTTAAATGCAACCGTGGTCCATCATTTTTTGAACATTTCCTTCCTTTAGCATATTTTTCTTCCAAGAGTGGAAGTCTAGGTGACACACAACATGGGTAAAATTAGACACAACTAAAGACCACAAATATAGGGGAGTGGCTCAAGTGGTTAAGATGCTGACTGTGTTGATTGCAAGATTGGCAGGTTGGCAGTTCAAGGCCTAGATGCTGCAGGATGGGGTGAGCTCCTATCACCAGTCCCAGCTTCTGCCAACCTAGCAGTTCAAAAGCATGCAAATGCAAATAGATAAACAGATACCACTTCAGTGGGAAGGCAAACAGCGTTCTATGCAATCATGCTG
The DNA here is from genome assembly GCA_026167975.1 of Phrynosoma blainvillii. NCBI lineage: Eukaryota > Metazoa > Chordata > Lepidosauria > Squamata > Phrynosomatidae > Phrynosoma > Phrynosoma blainvillii. The sequence continues at coordinate 90,814,932 of JANUYF010000001.1, read as the reverse complement.
GCCACATGATCACAGAGTAGTCTCTGACAACACTGGCTCTTTGGCTTAATAACGGAGATAAGCACTGCCCCCTATGGTCAGACACGACTTGACAACCTTGTCAGTGGGGAATACCTTTACCTGTTTAAAGAATAGATCTAATGTTAATTTGTTTCTTAGCTGAGGTAAAGAAATTGGGAGTAATTTATAAAATCACATACCTCTTTCCCCCAGGTATTAATTTGCCCTTCCTTTTCAACTATGTTTAATTCTTATCATCAGCACTGATGATATCTGAAGTTTAAGAAAGCCAGATTTCCCTGTTAAAAAGAGCTGAGAGCAAAGTTCAACCAAGTATGGCCCACTAGATATTGTTGGTCTGTAACGTCCATCAGATCTAGCTAGCATAGCTAATGGCAAGGAATGTAGGAGCTGCAATGCAACAGCATTTGAAAGACTGCGCCCAACACCATTTAAAACCTGACCTTGAGGCCAGTTCCAAATCCTTGTAAAACAGGGGCCTAACCCTGGTTAATGTTACTGCCAAAATAACACCTAATTGTTAATATGCAGTTTAGACCAGGAAACAGCAGGAATGCAAACTGTTTTTATTTGTGTAGACTAAAATGGATAATTTGGGGCTGCTGCTCACAGAAAACTCTATGATACCTTTTGCATGAATTCCTTCCTGAGGGGCATTTAATTAGTGAGAATTTCTGTGAGTGATATTAAGAATGATTCTGGCAAATCATTTATTCTTTTGATTTGTTCCTTAGAAATAATTGGATGTTTCCTAATCTCCCCTACTTTTTTAAGTGACAAAAATTATTCCCCTTAACTTAACTTATACTGTCATAGTGCATCTGTGTTCTTAATTAATATCAGCCCTGGTGGCGCAGTGGTTAAATGCCTGTACTGCAGCCACTCACTCATAGACCACAAGGTTGCGAGTTCAATACCAGCCAGGGCTGAGGCTCGACTCAGGCCTGCATCCTTCCGAGGTCACTAAAATTAGTACCCAGCTGTTGAGGGGCAATCAGCTCACAGTTGTAAACCGCTTAGACATCCCATAGCGTGATATGAAGCGGAATATAAATGAAGCTGCTTTGCTTTGCTTTGCTTCTGTTGTAACATATATTTCCTCCTGAGTAGCTATTTCTGGAAAGAATACAAGGAACCATTGTGGATTAGAACTCAGTGAGACCAGGGTCTGCATCCTGATTAGCCAAGAAAATAAACAAATAAATAAAATGGAAAGCCACTGGGCAAACCTGGCCAGGTCACATCCTGAGAGGAAAGTAATGGTAAACTTCCTCTGAATAGGGGCCTTTGCAGACTGCTAAAAATAGTGCAAATTGAGTCCACTTTAACTGCCCTGGCTCAGTGCTAGGGAATCATGGGAATTGTATTTTTTTCTGAGACATTGAGTCTTCTCTGTCAGAGAGCTATGGTGCACAATAAACTACAGTTCCCATGATTCCCTAGCATTGAGTCAGGGCAGTTAAAGTGGACTCAATTTGCACTATTTTTGGCAGTCTGCAAAGGCCCTAAATCTGAATAAATCTGATTAAGAAAATTCTTGGTTACTGTAAGTCAGAGTCAAGTTGAAGTCACATAACAACAAACAATAAAGGAAAAAAATGCATCTGAAAACTCTTCTATCTGAACCTTAGCCCAAAATAAAGTTTTGCAATTTGTCAGGTTCCATTTATTTTCCTCATGAATAATCTCAAAAAAGAATACCATATATACTCAACTATAAGTCTAGAAATTTATGCCTGAAAATTGACCCTAAAATCCTGGGTTGACTTATATACAGTTCAATACAGTAATGCTGCTTAGAAAGGTCCTGAAAGAAACTCTGCCAGATGCCCCACTCTCCCTGCCTTGACAGTGATCTCCAAAAGAGCTACTGAAGCAGGGAGTGTGTGTGCGTGAAAAAGATGATTCCCTTCTCAATTGGATGTTAAAACCTTCTCTCCCCATCCTCCCTGTACTCTTTTGGATCTCTCTGACCACTGAGTATCCTATTTCTCTCCACTTCCTTCCCTTCTCAACCTGAAGTTAAAACCTTCTCCAGTACCAGGGAAGTGATATTAGATGGTTGGGAGAGGTCCAGAAAGGGAGAAGAAGGTGATGAGTGGTGTTTTCCTTTTGTTTTGTCCTTTACATCCTTTGTGACATGTCCCTTGACTTATCCATGGGTCATATCAAAATCCATGGTATTGGCCCTAAAAATCTTCCCTTGACTTATACATGAGGTTGACTTGTACACAAGTATATACAGTAGATATTTTAAAGAAACAAATAAAGCAAGTAATAAATATCCATTTGAGAACATTAAAAATCACGAAAAGGATCACATGAAAAGAAAACATAGTGCTATTAATCAATGTTAGCCATTTGAATACATATATTTACACACACACACACACTGTTCACTTTCAAAGGATAAGTGCAGATTAATATAGTTTTCAATTGTACTGTCCCCTGGCATTGCCACATCTGTAACACAAACTTTCTTTTTCACAATCACAATTGTGTCTGGTGTTCCAATTGTTTCTCAGTTTGAATTTTAAAGCCCAATAGGATTTTTTTTACATTGTTGTTGTTGTTGCTGCTATGTTGTTGTTATTAGTTTTGCGGTCTACAAGCTGTTAGCAACTGGAGTTTTGCACCATCTGTTATTTAGATGCTGTCCCAAGTATCTGTGAAGTATAATGTAGCATGTTCCATGTTGTGTTGTTTTATTGTAAATGCGCTATTGTGATCTTATCTATGGCAATTTCATTCAGATGTTCGGTCAATCCATTTGGAATTGCTCCCAGACAACCCATCAATAATAGATGTTTTCTTCCACTGCTTTTGTGATGGAGATACTAAATATGGATATGTGTGCAGAAGTAAAACTAAAGAAAATCTTGTTCTTACCTAGAAAACACATAAAAGAATAACCTTCTGGAAATGGCTAGTGCCATTCATGTAGGGCACCATTACAAATTTCTTGGGAACAAAACTCTGAGGGGGGTTGGGGTGAGTACATTATGAACAGAAAGTATGCAGGTCTTCAAAGAACCATGTTATTTCTTCAGATATCCTTACAGGCAAGATCATCTCCCCTCTCTCATCTCTAAACCCACCAAACCTCACCCCCCAGATTCAGTTTGGAAAGAGGTCTGCATATTTGCTCCTTCTCTTCAGGGGCATGAGATGTCAGACATCCTGCAGCAATGCTATCAAGGTCGAGAAACAGGGGATACACATTGAGAAGGAAAACTGGGTTGAAACAAATACTTTATGAGGGAAGTGCAGCCCATCTAAATAGAAGGGGGAAGAAACACAATATTAGGCATCTTGAGGGAAACCCAGATATAGGGATGTGACAAAAGCTCATTGCTGTTTGTTAAACATATGGGATTTGTTTTTTGCTCAGCTCAAGTATTTATGAGCTCAGAAATCTGGTTCCTTCTCAAAGGAGGTGTGAGAATTTTCAGATGCTTCATTTGCAAAAGAAGTAATAGGGGCATTGTCACCATATTGTGAAATTAGATCTGTTGAACTGCACAGTCATGATGTGTGTGGTTTGTGTGACAAGGTCAGGACATCTGGTGATAAATGTCCTTGAAGAGGGCAGACACCTAATTCTGTATTGGACTGCACCTGCAACTCTCTATGTATGATGTAATGTCTTATGCCATGTACTGGAAGATTGCATCAGCCAATGGTATATAAGGCTGGATTTAATGTAAACTAGTGTGGGTTACTGAGACAAGTTGGATTATTGAGAGGATTTGTGGACAGAGTGCAGTGCAGTTGGTATCAGTGAGTATCTGTGTGTTGTGAGCAGATAAGTAGGAAGTGTGTTGTGAGAAGCTAAGGAGGAAGTCTGCTTCCATCCAAGAACTCTGTTCTGCATCTGTATATAGTTAATTCCTTATCCTCTGTAAATAAATCCCTCCCCTAGAAAGGTCCTGTTTCTGCTTCCTGATTTATAAGAGTATCTCAAGGTCTGGCAGAGATACTTAAAATCACATTCATGCCTCAGCCTCAGCATGACAGGCACTACAGTGAGATTGTGTGGCCATGTTCTAGAAGAGTTTCTTTCTGACATTTCACCAGCATCTGTGGCTGGCATCTCTGAAGATACCAGCCACAGATGCTGGCAAAAAGTCAGAAAGAAACTCTTCTAGAACATGGCCACACAGCCCGAAAAACCCACAAAAACCTATGGATGCTGGCCATGAAAGCCTTCGACTTCACACTACAGTGAGAAATTCAATGTTTAGGATTTTTGTTTTGTTTTGTTTTTGCTTAAGGAATAAATGTAACAGTACCTCAGCCATTCATATTAATTGAATGAGTCTCAGTCAAGGCAATTGTAATTACTCCACTCAGCTGTAGGAGGGGAGGGGGAGGGGGAGGGAGAAATTCAATTCAAAATATAAACACAGACCATCCTTTTTTATTGCACACTGTGAAAGGGAAAGACATCTGTTGTATGGCACTCCCCAGTCACCACTAAAAGATCCATTATAACTTCAAATCATAAAATACATATGCATGTATGTGTGTTTCATGAGCACCTGACATTGTACATAAGCATACACTGCTACATTAGAATCACCTAGATAACTTTATATTCTCCGTTTTGATTGTGTTAATTTGCCAATTTGAATTTTAAAGTTCAATTAGAATTTTTTTTTTACATTGTTGTTGCTGCTGCTGCTGTATTACTGGTTTTACAGTCTACAAGATGTTACCAACTGTCAAGACAATAATTTGAATTATTCCATTGGGTTGCAGGAGGAGGGGGGAGAGGAAACTCCATTGTAACAAAACATACAGGTCATCCTTCCTTGTTAGATACTGCGAACTGAGTTTTATGTGAACTGCAAGAAAAGGTAGGGAGAGAAACACAGCTTAGTGTTTTATAGCCCACATTGTTTGGGAATTTGTCAGGAATGGTTTACTTATCTGTGAGAGGTGATCAAGTTGAAATATCTGACTCTCCACAGAGAAGCAAGCAGAGTGATAAAATTTCCCACCCTTCTTCAGGGACATGAAGAATAAAGAGAGAAATTTACATCACTACCCAGATAAAACATGCTCAGCCAACACCTAGAGAGGTAAGACACTGGTGAACCAACAGTGGCTGCCAGCAAAATTGTTCACTTGTTGTTTAGCACCAATGTACTATGGGACAGGTAACTTGTGAGCCTCTAGAGGTTGTGTGGATCACCAGATGCTGGCTATGGCTACTGAGAGTTGCAGTCAAAGAATATCTGGAGGGCTACACTTTTCCCAACCTGGGTACACAATGGCATAGTGTTCACAACATGAGAATGCTTGTGCATTTTTAAAAAATGAATTAATAAAAACATATGCCTCCTTCAGGGTACAGGATAAGACATAGAAGAACAGCCTGTCTTAGGAGAATGATTTCTGTATGGAGAACACACTGCCCAATCAATGGCTAATGAAGTGGAGGTACAGAATGTCTCTTGCTAACTCAGTTCAGGATCTTACCTATGTAGCAGGAGGTAACACAAATCTGGTAGGCTGTAATGGTACACAACAACCCTTCCCCTGAAAACATTTTCTATTTACTCAATCCATAAATGAGATGCCCTGTGGCAATAGTATGGGGCTATGGAGATCTCAGAAGGATCCTTAATGGTTGACTACAAAAGCCCACAGACCTTATATTTACTAGTCCTTTTACTGAGAAGTATTGGGAGTTATGTCCCAGAAATAGTAAACAGTCCACTGCTCATCTGTGAAAACAATTATTCTCTGCTTTCTCATCCCTGCCTCTCTTCCTTCCAGTCAGCCATGTTGTGTAAAGTCACTGCAAACCATAAAGTTTGTTTCCTATCGTGAGTCATTTCAAGTGTATCTGCCCCTAACTGTGAGAAAAGTCTGCATGGCAGCTAGACAGTACAACTGTCTCCTGAAGATACAAATATGTGGCACAGTATACTATAATTCTATCTAGAGAGAAAATTTTTGACTTTCCACTTCCACTTCTTTCAAAAATAGCAGAATAAAGTTTGGTTCTATGAGAACTGGAGTCACTCTCCCCCTTCCTGGTTTGTGACCTTAGCTTCTATAAAAGAAGTATGAAAGTTTCACGGCTAAAGTCAGCAAGGGCAGCAGCTGAAATATCTGAGAATTTTATTCCTTCAACAAGTGTGTAGGCAGGCAGGACTAGTTTTTACTGCAAAGATTTATTACTGTGTATGTGCAGGATGTTGTCAACTAAGCAATAAGCTCATAAATTCAAGAGAAAATCACAAATAATGTGAGGAAGCACACTCACTTGGTATGAGCCATCACACTCATAGCTATGAAAAGCAGATAAGCTTTCCACTCTAGCCTCCATGTTTCATACTAAAAAAGGCTGGCATTTCTCTATTTTGAGTAAACTCACACAACAGTTTACATTTCGCTCAGAAACAGCTCAGTACAATTACACAACAATTGTAACACTTTGACACCAAACCAGGCAGCAGAAGAGACAGGTGTAAGAAAATTCTGAAAGAATAATGTCATCCCGCAAGCCAAGCATTTAGAACCAAAAAATCTTCCCACATATATCTCTCTATATAAACTATTGTGTTTTATGTACAATACACTTTTATAAGACAGGGACACGGCAGCACAGAAGGTCGCCAATACCTCTGGGGATTTTTATGTTTGTTTGTTTTTTAAGTAAGTCACATAAAAGCTAGGGGAGGAATATGTGCCTCAGCAACAGGAGATGCTCTGGAGAATGACAAGAGCAATTTGCATTTCTATAGCTTCTTTTGTGTGGCCAAATTCCCTAAAGCATTTAACAAAGCGATAAACACCATATAGGGCTAGGAGGAAGTGATAGGATGTTAATAAAGAAGTCTGTCTCTCTGCAACTAGATGCAGCAGCCATTTGACGCATAGCAATGTCTGCTCCCACCCCAGCTGTAAACATGAGTACCAATTAACTTCTGCTGGTTAGAAAAAAGAATTTGCCTGTGGCCAATCCCCCCCCCCCCCCATTTTTCTTAATATGTAGTTACCTGGGTGATTGCAGAATGTTTCTGGTTCACTGATGTCACCACGGTGAAGTAATGTGTGTATGGTGGCTTCCTTTCTCAGCCTGCCTACAGGACTCCAATTCAAAACTCACCTCTCCATGAAGCCTCTGCCTTAAGCCCTTTTGCCCAGCCACAGACTCAAGTGCAATCATGCCAAGTCCATTGAACACCATTTGCTCAGTCTTATCTCTTGCTAACCACACCTCCTTTATTCCTTGTCCTTCTTGTCCCTTACTTTATTGTATTCTCCATTATCCCATTCATAACCTATTTTTAATAATGGATGCAAACGTTCCACTATTTCATCCTCACATGTGCGGATGACTAGTGAAAGTTGTTTTCTCCCTGCTACAGAAAGAAAATGAATAGTCCTCTGCAATATACTCTCCATATTCCCATGTCCTCAGGTCTTCTGTAGAATTATTCCGTGGAGAAAAAACATGTGGGGTTTTGTAAAACAAAACTATTTTCTGCACTGGAAACAAAGTTTTCCCCATAACAAATCCATTTTCTGATTAGAAAACAGTTTTTCCTCCATGAAAACTTGTGTCTTCCTATAAAGAATAATACTTGTGCTGAACTTATGGATACTGAATACCAGGAATTCTTGATGGGCTATTATTCTTCCCTATCAAGGTTGTTGACTGTGGCTATTATTTACATCCCTAACTCTGATGGTGGAATAAAAATAACACAACACTCCTGGTGGTAATATAGGCATGTCTCCCACCCAGCCAGCAAAGGCAGGCAATTTCCAGGTTTATGGAAATTTCTAAATCTTTACATGTTGTCTTTTGCTCAGATCAAAGGATGCTTCCAACTGAACAAAGCATCACACATGCTGATAACAATGAAGGCAACAACACAGATAGTAATCTCTAATTGGCCTTTTTAAAATTCTATTCATTCTACATCTGTCTTGACAATCTGCTTCCTTTTGCAGTCATAATACACAGCATCACATAGAATGGAGATGGGAAAATTGTTGCCTCTCAGATTGCATCTCCCAACATTTATAGATATGGATTTCATGATTTACAAAACATGGATTTAAAATACACTCTGCCAGCTAGCAGCCCTGCAAGCCAGGCCACTAACATTATAATGGCCCTTGGTATCCATTGGGGTTTGGTTCCAGGACCCCCCATGGATACAAAAATCCATGGATGCTCAAGTCCCATTATATACAATGGCATCCCTTACATCAAATGGTAAAAATCAAAGTTTGCTTTTTGGAATTCATATATTTTTTAAATATTGTCCAGCCATGGATGATTGAATCCATGGATAAAGAATCCACGGATACAGAGGGCCAACTGTATCCCCATCTTTCAGATTGGGTTGGCTGAGGAAGCAATGTCAAAAACTGCCGCTATCTTCATTTTAATGATGTCACAACTGCTAACTAATCATAAGGATACAAAATTCAGCTACAATGAACTCAGCAGCTTTCACATTTCCCATCCTCCAGCAGCTTGTTTCTCAGTTTGCTGAGTTTATTGTTGTGCAGGTGCCTCAGGGGGAACCTCAGTGGCTTTTGCAACCAGACCTTCAAACGTCGTATTTCATCAGCACATGCACTTTACATAGACACTCTCACCCAGCAGCAAGAGCAGCCTTAGAACTATCCTCCAGGGGTCACAATTGGGTTACAAATTCAATATAATGTGATGACTGAGCAGCCTGATTTAGAACAATTTATTCACATCCTTCTTCATTAAGATTCAAATGGAATAAGTAATGTAGAAATTGAACAGATACAGAAAATGTGCATAGCTTGCTCCTGTAGTTCGTAAACATTTATTCACTAAGCACAGCTCTCTCTCCTGCTCTGTCCCCTCCTTCTCATAGTCTTTCTTCCTCCCCATCCTTTCAGCTTGCTGTTTTAATGCACAATTAAGAAGGTCAGAATTAATGAAGCAGTGTGGAGTAAAGTTCAAGGAATCCCCAGGCACTATTTATTCTATTAGATCTCAGGCGTGAATGTCAGATTGACAGCGTTCGCGGGAGAGGCAGTTAAGCGGGCAGCATCCCAGAAACAAAACTACCAAGGGAGACTTACCTGCAGTGTCAAGTCATTCCTGAGCTCCTTCCCTGCAAAAATCACTCGCAACTGGTCAGCTGGAACTCCCTGTCGCTTAGCAACTGCCTCCTTAAGCTGGAAGATGCTGGTGTCTGCATCAATCTCCACTGGGAAACCATTGCTGGAGTTGAACCTGACAAACACTGACCAAGAACAAGAGAGAGACAGACAGAAAGAAAGATCTTTAAAAGCCTGGATGTTTATTTTTTAAAGTCTGATACACCTGAGAATTGCACAAGCAACAGCATTTCTCTAAAACATGGACAACAGGCACAATGATACTGTAGACTATTAGTATGTGGGATGGTTGTGTTTGTTTTTGGAATTTTAAAAATAAGAAGAGTGTCACATTGCAGCTTATTATTCTGAAACACAATTCCAAGTAAGAATTCCCAATATGTAATTTTCTTTAGTACTTAATTAGGTAGCTAATTATATAGCATGATGTTTCAGACATCAACCTAAACTATGCTTCCTATGCAGAATGAAGGAGCAGGTTTTATTATCATTATGCAGAATGATCACTAATGCCAAATTATTCTTGTACTTGAGAGATATAAAAATATACTCTGAAACCTTATTCTCTCTTAATCCACTCAAACATATACTTTCAAACAAGAACAGAAACACAAATATGCTTCCTAGACAATGTATTACAACAGCTTTTTGGAGCAGGGAGAAAGGGGTGAGAAAATGAAAGAAAAAGGCTTTTTAAAATACAGTAATACCAATTCATACATGCTGGCCTCCTAGAGAGGAGACAATTGTCTAGAAAATAATGATGGAGAGAAAATTATATGCTGCCTGCAGCTTCTAAGTCTTTTCTAGAGCAGTGTGGTCTTTCTCAGAGTTCAGTTAAATAACTGCAGTGCATAACTCCTGCTAACATACTCATGTGGTGCCAGAAATTACTGTCAAACTCAGAACTATAGCAATTGGCCAGGATACACATAAGGATCTGGCAAATAAGCTGTAAACTACTTTCATTCACATGGTAAGGTTACATAACATACATGTGTATTATAGTTTCTAGGTTTATAGGGTCACAAGTAGTAAGCATAAAAAAGCATGGGAGCAAAGTGGGGACACATGGAAGTTCTCCTCCTGTCCTGTCCACACTTATTTATATGCCGATATTGCACCCTACAACCCATTCCCAGATCACATATTTGTATCAGGGATTAAAAAAAAATACACATTTTCTCAGTTTTTGAGAAAAAGTGTGTTGAGATATCCAGACAACTGGTTCAAAAAATGGCTAACTTTTGTAAGATTTTTCACATTCTGGCCTTTAGAAAAGCAAAAAAAAAAAAAAAAAAAAGTTCATGCTATAAAACCACATTGCTTTGTGCAGAAATCAGTGCATTTTGCATAATACTGTGCTGAAAGCAATGTTTTTGTGCCAATATATATATATATATATATATATATATATATTTGCAAGAATAAAGAGACACAAAATGCTACATGGGAAACCCCTGCTTGTGAGCAGAAAATGTCTGAAATTCTTCATTCATATGTGCAAGAATGAAATAAGGAAATATTTACATCCTTAATTCAGAATACACATTTATGGACACAAACTGATTCATTTGTGCCAAAAGGAAAAAATACATCTCTTTGGAGTCAAGCAGACTGGAAGCATGGAGTGCCCTCTGGACATTTCAGCCCTGGTTGCTCCCCATTTGGCATAGGACCACAGTGAACTGATGCTACAATCATGAGGTCAGGTACCATGGTGGTCCCAAACAGGCTGTTGACAAGGAGCACTTTTTTTAGGTGGCCTCAGCAAAGCTTTGGCCCAATCCGGGGGTGTCCATCATCGGAATGCTGCACCTCCAGATTGGCCCGAAACTGGCGCTTTTGGTCCATGTGTTTTGGGCCTTGGTTCCCTCCTCATTTTGTAAGACAACATGGGATGCACCATCATTAGAGATTCCCAACACACAGGAAACCTATTTTCCTACCATTTTTTGAATTTCAAATTTCACTTCCAGTCCTCCCTTCCAGTAGGAGCTACTTGTGCATCCTCAACAGCCTGTGATGGTTGGCCACCCTCTAGAGAAAGACCTTAAAAAAATAAGAGGACACCTACTTGAACAGAAAGGTTGAAGCACTTTCTACACACACACTAGCTTTTCCAGATCCTAGCTAATCTTTCCAGCTGAATTCTTTAGTTTATAGCATATTGGAACATGTCCAAAATATTTTACACTTTCAAAACTAGATGAAATGGTTATTGCTTTCTCTAGATAAACCATAGAAGAGATAACTGAAGAATCATTACTGAGATTACCAAAAAGTGTGTCCAGGCCATAATTCTTGCCACAATTCCTTTGTTTTCTCAATCAGCTTAAAATACCTTCCTAAAGCTGTGTCCATTGTGTCTGCTCAACTGACAGCCTGGAAATTGGACAGCTTCACAGACCACAGCATTTCCTTGCGACCTGCATGCTAAGATTGGTCAACATTTTTTAAGGACTTACTGAAGAATAGGCTTTTTTTAAAAGCCTAGACCATGAAGTTTAATTTTCTGCTTCTACAACACTCCAGGAGGGGAACACAAACTGCCCCCAAATGCCCCAAATTTTTTTTAAAGCAAATGCAGAAATAGCTGTGGTTTTTTTAAATAAAAATGTATTATTTTATATTAAAACAGTGTATGAGGGTGTGTGTGACTATTTAAAAGATGAATTGTTGTTTCTGAAAACGTCTGAGAGAGGCTATACATTCTTTTTTTCTTTTTTACCAAATAAGAGTATTCCAGGGGAGTCAGTATGCAAGGGAGGAGTTGCAAAACAATCTTGAAGAGCCATGTGTGTCCCCATGGTCATACTTTGCCCATCCCTGCCTTAGTACATGCCCTTCAACACGACATTTCTGGTTAGAAAGATATTTTTTTCTTTGACATAGACATAAAACATCAATTTTGCACATATAATAATAGAATTATAGAGTTGGAAACAATATCCCAAGAGACATCTAAACCAACCTCTACCGCTGCAGAAACCCATAGCCAAAGCATGGATTTACAAAGTATTTACAAAGCCAAAGCATGATAGAAGACCATCAAATATGTTTAAACAACATGAGAGAAACTACCATCCTCTGAGGAAGTCAGTTCTTGCCATCAGAAAGTTCTTCCTAATGGTTAGTCAAAACTTCCTTTCTTTTAGTTTAAATACAAAGGTTCAAGACCCATCTTCGGAAGCAGCAGAAAGAAACCTCCTCCATCTCCTAAATAACAGTTTTTCAGATATTTGAAGATGGCTACTATATCACCTCTCCACATTCTCTTCTCCAGTCATAATCAGCTCCATCAACTGTTCCATCACAGAGCCTGTTTTTTTAGATGCCATTTTGGCTGGCCAAAAACAATTAAAAAAACATTATTTTGTTGTTTTTTCTTATGGCCAACATAGCTACCTTTGTTTTTGGTTTTTAGGCCCAGTAACAGTGTCATTGTTTTGTGGATATAGAATATTATTATACTTTGCTAAATGGCCAATGTGGCTACCCCTGAATTTGTTGTTTGTAGCATCACATGCCTTCAGACAGCACTGTGGGTGGAACTCTTCAAAAGGACTCATCAAACTCCTTTTCTTTCTCCAGCTCTTTGAGAATGCAGTAGCATAATGCCAGAACCACATGGGAAAAATGACATGGCTTCATGTCACATTGGGGGCATGCTGTTTACATGATGCATGCCTTGAAAACAGCCTGAAGCTGCACCAATGCTATACTAAGCAAGAAGAATAGGCCAAGAAGGAGTGGATAGAATCTGCTCCTTCCAGTGGCTCAGTTCAGGACCATGGCAGCAAGCCCAGATTGGGACTCAGCACATGCGGTCACCACAGTTCTGGTGCGATTTGGGCTGGTGTGGTCCCAGCACTGTCCTTTTGACCTGTCTCCTTCAGGCCCATGTTAAGAATTTTATGTTAAGGTAGTATTTGATGAGTGAAAAGTGTTGAATTTTTAGAATGCTTCTAAAAGTCTAAACAAATCCAGAGTAACACCTCTGGCTTATTTAAAGTTGTTTAGGATTTCAATTTGTGTAAATCAGGATAACGAGAAAATATTCAAGTACATCTAAGTTCTCATTGTGGGACACACACACACCATGTTCTTAGATGTTAGCATAAGAGATATCCTGCCTGCTTGACTTCTGATGTGAACCATTAAAGAAAGGCTGCTAGACCAAAGCTTGAAGATTTTCCATATTTCAAAGATAGCTGTCCCTTGTGAGCTTTTCATAGTCCGACCGGCCACTGTCTTCCCTGTGGCAATATTTTTTTAAAAAAATTCTACATGCCACATCTTTGTCTGTTATTCTCCCCATGACCAAATAATAGGATTCCTTTAAGGAACAAACTCTTAAGAGGTGATTTAGATGCAAAGTCCACCATCCTGCATCCCTAGCCTAAGGATACTTTTGCAATGTTACATTATGTGACATGACCTGTTTGCTGAAAGCGGTATATGGTAAACAATATGTGCTACCGAATAGAGTTGCTGTTCCAAGGTGGGGAAAGAAACATTGTAAATGTCAGCATGCTTTACATATTGCCTCTATACCCATCCATGACTAGTCCAAGTTATTTTTAAAGCACTGCATTCTGCTTTTATACAGTTAATCCTTACTTTAGAAAATCAGTATACTGAAATGAAAATTTGCAAGGTTTTGATTAATTTCCTTGTGAACATTAAAAGTACTGCTTCTAAAAAGGAAGTGTTGAGTTTCTTGGATTTCATGAGTACAAGATGTCAAATATCTATATTTATTAACCTGCATTAAAACAGGAAATACATCAACAGTATTGATTCATCCTGAAATGCCTATAAAGATTAAGAATGTGTTATATCAGGATGGGATAGTTTATATTATGTAATCAGTAATATGTAGGCTCAACATCCTGATAACACCAGCAAGTCAACCCCATTCATCTCATCCACACTTCAGTGGCAACAGGGACCTTATATAAGGGTTCAGCCACTGAATGAGAAAACAATAAGGGCGGCATGGATTATTAACATTATTTATTTATTAAAATATTTCTACCCAGCCCTATATCAAAAAGATATCAGGGCAACTTACAAATAACATTAGCACAAAGCTTAAATCAATAAAAATAATCTAGACAAGCTACATATACTACAGGGGTAGGCAACCTTTCCCCTTTAAGGGCCGAGGAACTTCAGCTCCCAGAATCCCAGGAGCTATTGGCCAACATGGGACTATTGGCCAACATGGCTGAGGCTTCTGGGAGCTCAGGGGAAGGCAATGGCAAACCTCCTCTGAGCGAATCTTCCCAAGAAAACCCCATGATCATCATAAGTCAGGAACAATTTGAAGGCACACAACATACACATATAATCTCCAAGTTAAGGAACTTGGTTCTTCTTTAGATAAATCTGCAAGGGTACACACACTCTCTCTCTCTCATTGTGCAGAATTATTTGTTAAAGAAGCCATGTCCAAGCAACACATCAACTTTGGCAGCGTATGCATTGCAGAAATTTATTAAAGCAGTTTGACACCACTTTAACTGCCCTTTAACCTGCCCTCAAGACTATGGAATTCTGGGATTTGCAGTTTTGTGAGATATTTAGCCTTTTCTGTCAGAGAGCTCTGATACCACAAAGCAAACTGCAAATTCTAGGAGTCCATAGGATGGAGCCATAGCAGTTAAAGTGGTGTATTATTTCTGCAGTGCAGATTCAGGCTGCATCCATACTGTAGAACTGATGCAGTTTGACACCACTTTAACTGCCATAGCTCCATATTATGAGAGCTCTTGAATTTGTAGTTCAATGAGCTACTTAGCCTTCTCTTTTCCAGGACATGCCCTCCATGTCAACCCTCTCTCCAGGAGGAATTCCGAAACGTCCTCCATTTTGAGCACGGCTAAGAAGCATGGGTTTACATTTGTATTAGTGTTTTTAGCTTTCTCTACATTTTTTTTCTTGTATGTCCTACATTTTTTGTAGTGACTTGTTCTCCTTTGCATTGAAGACATTTGGTCAACCTGTCTGAGTATCGGAGTATGACTCTGGAGGCCAGGATTTGAATCCTGGCTCAGCCATAGAATCCCCCTGGGTGACCTTGGGCAAGTCACACACTCTCAGCCTCAGGAGAAGGCAATGGCAAACTCCCCTCTGAAGAAACCTTGCTAAGCAAACACCATGAAACCTTGAAAAGCAAACCCCATGGCAAACTCCCCTCTGAAGAAACCCTGCTAAGCAAACAACATGAAACCTTGCAAAGCAAACACCATGGCAAACTCCCCTCTGAAGAAACCTTGTTAAGCAAACACCATGAAACCTTGCAAAGCAAACACCATGGCAAACTCCCCCCTGAAGAAACCTTGCAAAGCAAACACCATAATGACTCAAAGGCATACAACAACAACAACAACAATCTTAGAAGTGGCTTCTTTCTTCTTCCCCCCCTTCTCATCTTCCTCCTCCTCTTGCCTGGATCTCTTCATTTTCTCCCCCATCTTTCTTCTTCCTCCTCTTCCTCTTGCCTGGATATCTTCATTTTCTCCCCCTTTTCTTCCCCCTCCTCCTCCTCTTGCCTGAATCTCTTCAATTTCTCCCCCTTTCTTCCTCCTCCTCTTCCTCTTGCCTGGATCGCTTCATTTTCTCCCCTCTCTCATCCACCTCCTCTTTCTCTTGCCTGGATCGCGTCATTTTCTCTCACCCTCCCTCCCTGTTCTCATCCTCCTCCTCCTCTACTCAGCATATAAGACGACCCCCGACTAATGAGACCCTTTTCCAGGGTTAAAAAGTTGTCTTATACACTGGAAAATACTGTAGCTCTTTTTCTGCACAGAATAATTTGTTTTCAGTGTGATGCCACCTGCCCAAAATTTTTGCAGGGGAGGGAGTAAAGCAAACAGAAAGCTAAATGGTCAGAGTTTTCTGACATTTTATAGACTTATAACTAATCCTGAATGGATGTGTAAGTCCTTCAGTCAGTGAAACTTGTTTCCAAGTCAGTTTACACAGTACTTTGCCCTGAGAATCATTCTATTTGAACTCAGTGGACCATATTTTTGAGAAAATGATAAGAACAGTTGAACAATAGAAGCAATTACCTAGAATGGTTGTAGACTATTCCTTCCCTGAGAATTTCAGGCAGAGTTTAGTAGACAGCTATCTGTATAGAATGTTCTAGCTATGGATTTCCTGCACTGAACATACAGTTGGAGCAAACAGACTTATGGGACGCTCACAAACACCAACACCACCAACAACAACATATTCAAAGATTCTGAAAATGCATAGACAGAGCTGTAAATGTTTATTGAACTGATGATGCAGGTGATGCCTGGAGAAGAGACAATTTGATGGGTGATATGATAGCCAGATATCATCAAATCTCTGAAGGGCTAGCATGTAGAAGCTTGTTTTCAGCTGCTCCATGGTTTAGGATCCAAACCAAGAGACTGAATAACAAAAATTGAAATTTTGCCTAAACATTATGAAGAACTTGACAGTAAGGATGGTTCAGAAACAGAAAGGACTACCTCAGAAGGTAGTGGATTCTCCTTCATTGTTGGTTTTTACTGTATGTCAGGACCAATTGTCAAGGATACATTAGCTGTGAATTTTCTGCACTGGCAGGGCACTGAACTACATTTCCTGTGGAACCACAGTCAAACCTACAATGCTAAAGTGCTATGAGATCCAAGGGAAAGATGTCTTAATATAAGGAAAGAAAACTACAATAGATAATTGCAATAGAAATTATGTTTTTGACCCATATCTCCCTGTAGCCTTAGCCAATGGTGAAGAATGACAAGAGATTTAGGGGGGTGGGACTGTGGGAGCATGGTTGCCCATTCTTGCCTTAATGGAAAGATTCTGAAAAAGGGACAACAATCCTTTGATGAAGCACTTTACACTCAAGAACAAGCTGTTTTGGGTAGTCTTTGGAGATTATTGCAGTGCTAATTAAAGTGGCTTACCTGAGCCATCTTAAAATTATCGCAAGGATTTAGCCACTGAAATCACTGCCCGGGTCCATCCCAGATCTATCCCTGCTCCCAGGGCTGCTCAGCACAGCTTTTTCTGAAGCTAGGAAACAGCCGCTAGAGCGGCCCTAGGAGTGGGGATGGACCCGGGAAGCAATTTCGGTGGGAAAATCCTTGTGATAACATCAGGATGCCACCCATTTTTAAATTTTAAGACAGCTCAGGTAAGCTGCTTTAATTAGCGCTGCGATAATCTCCTTTGAAAAGAAAAGCACAATTATAACCTCACAAAAATTTCATTTGCTTCTTAAAGGAGAAAGCCACATGGTGAGATAAGCAGTCTGGCACTTATTTATTTCAAAGTAAAAACAAATATAGTACACATTTACCCATGAACAGTAAACCATACGAATCAGATGTCCAAAGGACAGAAAGTAATAGTATCATGAAATACAACTGACACCAACACTTGAATTTGCATAGCTTTAAAAATGTATGGGGGGGGGGGGGAGAAAAAACTGCCATCTAAGCAAGACTTTATAATTTATCAGCACAAAAAAAATTAGTATGCCATTGCCATGCAATCTTAATTTTTTGAATAACTTACCATGGCATTATAATAGTGCATGGCTCTGTAAGCTGTTCCACCTTATAAATCTAAATTTTATAGAGTATGAATCAAGTTCCTAAATATCCCAAAGCTTGTGATTTAACATGCACAAACTTTGCAATGTAAAATAGACTAAATTTGATGGATAGGAAGAATGCCAATTTATTTTTTGTTATTGTTGTCAACCTATAAAGATCCAAATGTATCCCTTAACAGTAAAATCTACAGTGTTCCACATTGACCTGATCCTATGAAATGCTACAGCAACAAAGAAGCTTAATAGTATTCAAAGAGATCACCATGTTAATCTTTAAAACACATTTAAATAAGAAATCATATTAAAATGCCATTAATTTTAAAAGGTGTAAAATCATTTTTAAAGCATGACATTAAAGATAAAAAATACAGCACATACATACACCATAAAAAGACTCCCTACAATCACAACCATCAAATGCCTGCTTAATGTCTTTGCATGCCATTGAAAGGAGGGCAGAGAGGAAGCCCGTCTCACCAGATGGGCCAATGGATGTGATGAGACAGAAGGAAGGCCTTCATTTGAGGATCTTAAATTTTGGCTCATTCTAGGCTGGATTTAAGCCATATTGGGCTTTTATGGTTATAACCAGCACTCTGAATTATGCCCCCAAACAAATCTGTAGTTGGTGAAACTGGTTCAACAAGGGAGTGATATGTTCCAGTAGTACCTTAGAACCAAACTGGTTTATTCTAACATGATCCTACATAATTGCTTTGAAAAATGCATTGAAGAATTTCGGTGGGAAAATCCTTGTGGACTGAGACCCATGAAAGACCATGTTAAAATAAACCTGTTAGAGCACATCCAGACTGATAGAAAAATCCCAGATATTTTTCCTGTTTTTTCAAATTTTATGATGGGTTAAAATAAACCAACCTGGGGAGCTGGTATAAAAAGTTTCTGATCATACTAGGAGGTACCAGAAATATTCTGGGATAAGCAAAACGTGTATGGATCTCTAAAATAAATAGGATAGAACAGGAACAAAATCTGGAACTTTCTGGTCTTTTTAATCAGTTTGTTTGCACTCTGACGAGTCAAAAGCAGACAAAACAGACTCATCTATTTATCCCGTGGAACTAACCAATGAACACTCAGTTTTACAGAGTGAGGAAAGAAAAGACAGGTCCATGCCCAGAAAAACTAAAATTCTAAGTTGAGGCCAGTAGAGGAGGCAACAGTAAACAAAGGAAGGGTGGAAGTAAATAAGGCTCTAAATCTTTAAGCTAAGAGAGAGAAAAAGCGAGAACATTTTGTGGCACCTTGATGAATATGTCCCTTTAAGTACCCTTTCAACTTATGGCAACCCCATGAATTTCATAGGGTTTTCTTAGGGTTGGAATACTTTGTTCCTTCCTCTAAATTACAGTCTATAGAACCTGGTATTTGTTGGTGGCCTCCCATCCAAACACAGTACTAAATGGGGCTCACTCTCCTTAGCTTCCAAGATCAGATGGGACCTAATGCCTTTAGGGTATTTAGACCCTGTGGTACAAACCTTCACCAGATACATGGAGTATACCCTCCAAAGGTAAATATAAAGGGGGGATCTTACACTTAATCCCCATTTGGGATGGGGATCTGGGATATTGATTCCTGTCATAGACAATCTGACATTACAGTTGTACAAGTCAGTTAACCACATCAAATTATTGCATCAGAGATTAAAATGAAGGAAAGCTATGTGTGACTATGGGGATGCAACTGACATGTCTGCATGTTGTGAGGATTGCACACCTGTGTGTGCACAGACACACACTGAAATCCCCATAGATCTCTGAGGCATGATGCCAGTCTTTCAATAACAGCATTTTAGTTAGTCTCAAAGGTGCTACAAGATCTCTCTACAGCAGTTTTCAAATAAGTACAAATAAATACAGTTTTGATTAGCAAATATCTGACAGGTTCTTTGAGCAGTCCACCTATATGAATGCAAGAGGCATTATCAAGAGCCGCTTGGGTCATAATCTGCAAACAAATACAGGAAGAAATGGAACTCTGAGAGCTTTTAAGGTCCATTAGAAGACAAATTGGCTTTTTAATTAATACTAAACCCAAACAGATAATGACAACATTATGTATATCATTGTGAAAAGGATTATGTAAATCATGCATATGAAAAATTGTTAAGTGTGCCATTTCAATTTGTTCTGTACAGAAGTCTTCCAAAGTCTATACAACCTTCCAAAATAATAATTCTTTTTACAATAAGGACTTACCAATAAGCAAAACTTGTTTTCAATGCACAAATAATATATGCTCTCCAAACTTGGAGCAGAGAAATTGTGCATATTTCAATGTAACAACGTAGACCAAGTTGAACATTAAGTATACATGAGTTAAAAGAATAAGAGGAGGGGGCTGTGAGATTCAAACACAATGTCCCGATCTCTCGCCTCCTGGCTTTTAAGCATTTAGGGCATTTAGCTCTGAAAGGAGATTCTGAGTGCATTCAGTTGAATCACATAAAATCCTCCTTCAGGAAGAGGAAGGGGAGAAGATCTGAGGACATTGGGGGGAGGAACCAACAAACTCAGCTTCACTGCTGTCTTCAAGAATTCATTAGCTCTGTCCAAACATTGGTGAATTTTTTTGTTTTGTTTTTTGGTGGAGGGCTAAATGGGTGATGGAGATATGGGCACACACACAAGAGCCTCCTCTTGTGCCAAGAGTTCCAATATACCCATCGGCATCACAGACTTCTGTGCATTGAGCACAAACATCTCCAAGGGGCTTTGCAACTGACTTTATCCAAACATAATTTAAAAAATGAATTTATTTCAATAAAGTTGAACACTTGATTCACCAGAATGGCCTTCTAATTTCTCCTGGACTAACCGGGGAAGAAATTCCCCTTCAAAAAGTCCTCTGTATCCCTTTGAGCCCAAAGAACAATGACTTACTGCATATACTCAAGTATAAGTCTAGAATTTTTTGTCAAAAAATTGACACCCCCCCCCCAAAAAAATGGGTTGACTTAACCACAGGTAAATGGGGGAGGGAGGGAAAAAAAGAAAGGGAATGGGGGTTATAAACCCAAAAGTAGACAGGAAATCTGAGGGGGGAAAATAAAGAGAATCAGGGGAAACTCCCTAAGGAATTTTTTGAATTGGCAGAATTATAAACACTAAATCAGGGGTAGGCAACCTTTCCCCTTTAAGGGCCGAGGGACTTCAGCTCCCAGAATCCCAGGAGCTATTGGCCAACATGGGACTATTGGCCAACATGGTTGAGGCTTCTGGGAGCTGAAGTCCCTCGGCCCTTAAAGGGGAAAGGTTTCACTAAATGATGCTTGGAGGGCCAAATAAAGGATACAAAAGACTTCACCTTCTTTTCCAATAGACATAAATCATGGTCTAGGCTAGACATGTATATGATATCAATATCACTGTGTGTAAAAATTGAGAAAATGAATATATTACCCAAAATCTGGTCTGATCCAGTTTCACTATTTCTAATAAAAAAAGGAGGGGAGAGTTTAATTGGCGATTGAATGAAACAATGTTGAAGAATGACAAAATAGTTACAGAAATAGGGGAAAACATTAAAATGTTTTTTCAAGAGACTCTGGATAAAGAAGTACCTACATAAATAGTCTGGTATACATCAAAGGCAGTAATAAGGGATTACTTATTTTAAAAAAGCCACAGAATTGCAAAAAAGAAAACAGAAAAAATAGATGAATTAAACAAAGAGTTATATTTAAAAGAAGAGATTTTTAAAAAGATGCAAAAAACAAAAAAGCATTACAAGAATTAAAATGTATAAGGAAACAAATATCTATATTAATGGTGGAGAAAAGATTAAAAAAAATGAAATTCAATAGACAAAACTTTTTTGAATTTATGAACAAACCAGGGAAATTGTTAGCTTATAAACTGAAGAAAGAAAGACAGACCATTTTGGAGATTAAAGAGGAAGGTAAGATTTTGACTAAACAGAGTCAAATAAAACATGCTTTTTAAAGATATTATACAAAATTATACAAAAAAACCAAATATAAATAAAGAGAACATAATAAAATATTTAGAAAATCAAAATATGGCCAAATTGACAGAGTCACAAAAAAAGGAACGTAATGAAAAGATATCACTGGATGAGGTATTGGATTTGATAAAGGAAAGTAAACTGGGCAGATCACCTGGACCCGATGGCTTCACAAATGAATATTATCAAACATTCACAAACGAGTTGGTTAAGCCCTTACAAAAAATGATGAAATTAAATGGATGTATATCTCAAACATGGACACAAGCAAATATAATATTGATACCAAAGGATAATAAAGAATTGATGGATTATAGGCCTATCATTGTTAAATTCAGACTATAAATTATTGGCAAATATAATAATAATAATAATAATAATAATAATAATAATTTTTATTTATATCCCGCCCCTTACCAAGCAATCGGGGTGGCGTACAACATTCAAGACATCAAAACAAATAGCATCAAATCATATCCCATCCCTCCTTCCCACCCCCACCCACCCCTCAAAAACAAATCAAACAAAACAATTTAAAAAACAATAAGCAAAAAGATTAAAGAAATTTTTAGTAAATTGGATACATGATGATCAAAGTGGCTTTCTCCCCAAAAGAATGATTAAGGACAATATTAGAAACATTTTAAATTTAACTGAACTACATGGAAAAAAATATAAGTAGGAAATTGGCATTAATATTCATTGATGCAGAGAAAGCCTTTGATAATGTAAATTGGGAGTTCATGTTTGAAGTTATGCAAAAATTGGACATAAGAAATAATTTTATAAAATAGATTAAAATGATATATAATAAACAAGAAGCCAACATCTTAGTGAATGGTGAAAAGACACAATCATGTAAGATTTTTAGAGGGGTGAGACAGGGATTTAATAACGATGGAAATCTTACTTAATGATATTAGAAACAATGACTTGACAGAAGTGTGAAAGTTAAAGGAATGACATATAAGTTACATACTTAGGCAGATGATCTGGTGATAACATTGGCAAACCCTAGCAAAAATATTGAAAATTTGTTAACTGACTTTAAAAAATATGGTGAAGTATCGGGCTATTGTATTAACAAAAATAAGACAGCAATGTTAACCATGAATTTAATTGAAAAGGAAATAAAAGAAATAGTGGAGAAGACAGAATTTCAGGTCAAAAAATCAGTGAAATATTTAGGTATAACACTTACTAGGAAAAATACAGAATTATTTAAAAATAATTATTGAAAGACTTGGCAACAAATTAAAAATAAATTGAACAGATGGAATAAATTAAATATATCCTGGATGGGTAGAATTTCAACTATTAAGATGTTGGTATTGCCATAAATGTTTTTTATTTCAAAACCTTCCAATTATAACAAATGATCTTCCTTTCATTAAATAGCACAGAGATATATCATCTTTGTTTGGAGAGGCAAAAAGCCAAGAGTTAAAATTGAAAAACTTCAGGATGCTACATATAGAGGGGGATTAGCTTTACCAAATTTGAGTTTGTACTCTTATGCCTGTGCGTTAAGTATGGATTGGAAAAGATTAAATAATAGAAGATTATTCGTATTAGAAGGTGAAGGTGCAAGTTATGGCTTCCATGGTTACATGTTTTATGACAAATTGAAAGGAGACGCAAAATTCAATAAGCATTTCATAAGGAAAATATTACATATTTGGTTGAAGATTAAAGCTAAATGCTGTTTGAAAATTCCCTTATGGGCTTCTATTAATGAAGCAGAATTAAGAGTTAAATTGGAATCAAAGATGGATTAACTGCAGATGGATACAAATGCAATTGGTTCCAACATCGACAACTAAAAGAAAGATTTCAAATAGATATGAAACTTTGGTTGGGATATAGATCTAATTGAGAAAGAATTGGGAAAAATAGTGAAAGAAAGGGATGATCGACAAATATCGAAAATATATAAATTACTGCTTAGACTGGAACTAGAAGACGAGACAATCAAAGAATTCATGATTAAATGGGCAAAAGATATTAAACAAAATATTAGTTTAGAACAATGGGGAAAAATGGCCTAATAGAGTTAAGTATACAGTAAGTTATGACATAAGAGAAAACTTATAAAAGCCAATATAGATGGTACTTAACCCCATACAGAATATCTAAGATGAATAATAAGATTAGAAATATTTGTTGGAAATGTGAGAAAGAGGTTGGAACTCATTATCATTGTTGGTGGAATTGTGAAATAAAAAACTACTGGAATATGATTCATGAGTAGATAAGAAAAATGTTCAGTACAAGGGATTATGCAAGTCCTAAGGTTTATTTATTAAACATGATAGAGAATGATGAAATAGAAAGGAAATATGGAAAACTTATGTTTTATTTGTTTTTAGTGGCACTCTTTGCAAAATACTGGAACATGGAAGTCCCAAAACTAGAAAAATGGAAACTGAAGATATATAATTATTATGCAATGGATAAGTTGACACATGGATAAGTTGACATATCGAGTAAATCAAAAATGATTAGAGAAGTTTAATTTAGAATGGGAACCATGGTTTAAATACATTGAGAAAGAGGAAGAAGCATGTATGCATATTGTATTAGAATAAAAATAATGTTAGGTGTTAGAGACTGAAATCAAGTTAGTTAATGATGATAAATGCTGAAATGTATTATATTGATATAATGATATAATGATACTGTAAAGTATATACAAGTAGGAAAAAAGATGTTGAAATATTTACCAAAAGAAAGGCACAATGTTAGATGTAAGGAAAAGGTAATAAGGGAGTAGATGTTAGCTAAGTTGGGTATGAAGTAATAATACAATTAAGGTAGATATAGATTGTACAAAAAAGGAATACATAGTTCTTTCAAGAAGTCAGGAAGTATGTGATGTGATGTTAGTTGTGTATGTGATGTTAGTTCAGTTTGTTAATTGTCATTGTCACTGTATTGTTTTATTGTGTATTTGTCATGTTTGTAGTATGTCTGTTTATGTTTTTTAATATAATAAAATTCATTAAAATTAAAAGAAAGAAAGAAAAGGGACCACTCCATTCTCTGAGTAGAGTATCAAAAGGCAAGAGCTTAGTCCGTCGCAGGAGAACCTAAAAGAAGCACCAATCTCTTCTACTCTCTCAGCTGCAGATCTGCTTCTGGCTATTTTGAATGCCTGGGCAAGAAGACAGAGGTGGTGGCACATCTTTGGCCCTTCCCATCAAAGGAGCACTGAGAGATTAGAGGGGGCCAGTGCTTCTTTTAGGTTCTCCCAGGACAACTCTCACCTTTCACCACTCTACTCAGTGAAAGGGATGGTTACTTCTTTTTTTAGAAAAATTAATACTGTATCTTAACTCTTGCCATTACATCCTTTTTTACATGTGTGCATTTTTATAGCCTCATCACCTCCGCCACATATCACACAGCTTCTATTTACTATACGTCCCTCCTCATTCATCCAGCCTTTTGGCTGAGCACAAACAGTTATGCCTGATGGAATTTTGTAAGTTCTTTGGCACTGTTTTCTTTTGCTTAACCCTTTATAATTTTTGTTACAGGCTCCTAAGTTTTAACTTATCCATCAGTCATATCAAAATCCCTAATTTTGTCCCCTAAACCTTCCCTTGACTTATACATGCAGTCCATCTACATGGTGAATGCTGCTGAGAATGTGGTTCCATTCAAAGAGTGGGGCATATGTCTATGCCCACATCCTCACCAATCACTTAGTCCTCCGCACATTCCTGTGAATGCCTGAGTAGGGCTAACATCTTAAAAGGACAGCATCTAAGGCCTACTCAGTCATTCTCTTTGAGGTTAAAGAAACACACAGGGAACCAGAACAATTTAGTCTCACCCCCTCCATCATGATTTGGC
Organism: Phrynosoma blainvillii; assembly: GCA_026167975.1. Classification (NCBI taxonomy): domain Eukaryota; kingdom Metazoa; phylum Chordata; class Lepidosauria; order Squamata; family Phrynosomatidae; genus Phrynosoma; species Phrynosoma blainvillii. Next base: position 90,789,323 of record JANUYF010000001.1, on the reverse strand, counting down.
TCACATGAAAAGTGATGAGTCTGAAGAAGAAAGCCCCTTCTATCAGAGGTGGACCTCTATACAAGCCAGAACTTGATAATCTCAGACTAACATAGATGTCCATGGGAGGTCCACAATAAGAAGACAAGCAAAACAAACACCTTCCTGTTCATGTTCCTTAGCATACAGTACTGAGGCGTACTGTAATCATTAGTAAAACATGGAGATATGCAAACATATTTGTTCCTTTAACACATTCATATTAAAGTTTATATGCTCACCATCCAGTCAGAAACTCAGAAATATTATTTATATTGTGAGCCTGTATAGACCAGCCACGAGGGCCGGCCTGGGGGGTGGAGTTGGGGCGGAGCGACTGCACACTGACTGCCCTGACTCCACCCCAATGCCACCGTCATGCCATGTGCCCCACCACATGGCACATGGCATCAGGGCACTCCCTTGGTGCAGTGTGTAGACACGCTGCACCAAAGGGGTGCATAAAAGCTGTGGCGGTGGCAGTAAGGGTGGCTTTTTGCCGCTCCAAAAAGGAGCAGCATTTTCCAGCTCTTTTTGGCGTGGCAAAAAGCCGGCTTGGGGTCACGGCGTGCAGTTGCCGTGGTCCCAATCTGGCACTCCCAGGGGCCCCTTAGATAGATATTATGTAGTTGTGATTGACTCAATCCACTTATCATACTTTCTTCTTAGAGATACAAGGTCTGTGGCTCTTTTGATGTTGATGAACTGCTTCTCACAACATCCCTTACCATTAACCAGGATTGAAGGGGCTGATGGGAACTGGAGGGCTACAGGTTCCCCAGTCCAAGACTGTCCAGTGTCTCCTATAACATTGTTTCACAGCTTATCATTGAGCTGAAGATATGAATCTCACATGTTAACAAGACAGTTTTTATATAAACCTCCAGTAAATTGTCTCTTAGAAACACAATGAAACAGGTTGTCCAAAAAATAGGGAATACAGGCACTAAATAATAGCTTTCATATTATAAACTCATTACTAAACAAACTAAATTACAAAACAAGCTAAAATATTCTAAAATGAATTCCACTAAATTTATTTTTTGCAAATAAGATAATCCACATCATTTCCCCAAACATGAAAACCTGACATGTCATGCTGCTAACACATGGTACTAAAAATTCCCTCCATCTTCCAGGCACCATACTAAGACCTCAGTAGTACAGTATTTTTACATGTACTGTCCACCACTTGTTTTACTTGCAGTTGTGAGCAATTCTAATTTTAGCCGGATTTTTGAATCTGCCCGTCTGTCCCTCTGTCTGTCTCTATCTAAATAAATAAATGAATGAATGTTTCTACCTATTTGTCTGTTTCTTACTGAATCATACTAAAATGTCTAGATGGATCTAGTTTAGATGGAATGTTTGGCATGATCTGACTTAAAACCTAGTTGTGTATCTAATATTCATAGCGGTGATGGGTGGATGGTGTACCACAATGTTTGTTGTTGTTGTTGTTGTTGTTGTTGTTGTTGTTCATACAAATTAGTGTATTTATTTGCCTATCAACAGAGCCATACTCTCTCTAGGGCAACTGAGATTAATATCCAACATAAGAAACATTTGATCGCCCAAACAGACAGGCATTCATCCCTTAGAACAAGTGAAATTGAACAAGCTACAAGCTGAACTGCCCTGATAACCCTGCCTGCACATGCAGATACGTAGAGTCCTGTTACAAATGTATAGTGAGGCCTCCAGGGCAGGATGGGTGAGGTGCACACCTCAACATGTTGGTGTACTGATTTTGCATCAATCCTAGACAGCACAGCTAGCTAGCAATGAGGAATGCTGGGAGTCACAATCCAACAACATTTGGAGGGCCACACTTTGCCCACTTCTCTGCTCATGGAAACTTTCAGAAGGTATCAGGCAAAATTCAAACAGAATTCCAAAAAAATCTATTTTAATCCATCAATCATGTTTGGAGCTACATTTCTCTTTAGTCTATATCTATTCCTCCTTTGGAGCAGAAAAAACAACAACAATCATGTTATGAGTGTGACAACATAGCCAGTAGGTTAAGGCTACAGAAAGAAAATAATCCAGGCACTTAACTGATCCATCAGTACTTACATTTTAATGCTGAGTAAAGTGTTTCTTATATACTGTACACAATTAGCAGAATCAGTTGGGACAGTTTATAAACCCATTTGGGATCCAACTGGATAAAATGCTCTAGATAAATGTCAGATCATTATCACTATTACCCAATAGATGGTGCCTTATTTGCTGAGTTCAAAATGGAGATAGTCCAAGGGGGGGAAAAAGGGGGGGGGAGGGGGGGAATGAAAGAAGCTTCTCACTAACTGGACTGGGAAATGCCTCCCGAAAGCACATTTCCTGTGAATAAACACCATGTAAGGTGCTAAGTCTATATTAGGAACATTTCTATCTCTTTTTACTTAAGAGTTTTGTTGGTTTGTTTTTTGCTCAAATCTGATAACTACTTGGTGAAACCTAAGAAGTCCAAAGGTTGGGTACACATTATGTATAACAGAATGGACATTTATAGGCCTCTAACAGGCTGAAGACAATAAAGGAGTATACTTGACTTTTTAATTCTATTAACCATATTGTTAGTACCTTTTCAAATGCTAGAAGATGTCCTTATGATGCTTGATTCTGTCATCCTCCAAATATTGTTCCCCCTCCCTCATACAAATAACTATAGATCTGAAGGTAGGAAGGAATGTAACTTAGGTAAAACCTAAAATTTCTAATGTATAAATTGTTAATTTAGTAAATTCCCCTCCTGAATTTGTCAAATGCTAACAAATACAAACCTTCATGTGCTAGTCTATCAGGGCATTAATATGCAAAGGAAATACCCTTCTCTTCCTATGATCTTCACACAAATGACACTATCTTTTCACAGTGGTGGGATTGTGTGCTCCTGTGAAGCTAGCAGCTATGCTGATGGTAGCAAGTGCTGCTGGTAGGGTCTCCCATGTCAGACAGGCTTTTGCTGAAGAGCCAGAGTAAATGTGCCAAACAACTACTGGGCCATAGTGGGAGGGGTGTTTGACAACAAGTAGTGGCACCATGGCTAACACTTATTAGTACTTCACAGAAGGAGGCACGGTAAACCCCTTTTGAATCTGGTTTACCATGAAACCCCTAAAAGGAATGACTTAACTGTTGCCTTTTTAATTGTTGTACGCTGCCCCGATTGCTGAGCAGAGGGGCGGGTTATAAATAAAAATTTATTATTATTATTATTATTATTATTATTATTAATTATGATGAGACAATCCAAAATGAAACTAGAGATAGAGCCAGAAGATGAGACTCTTAGGTCAGAATGATACTCAATGAACTACTGGGGTACATCAAAGGACAACTATGAGTAGCACTGTGGCTAATGATACAACTGGATGCATCACTGAAACCTGGTGGGATGATTCACATGATTGGAATGTAGGAATAGAGGGGCATAACCTTTTAAAGAGAAATAAGCCAAACAGGATAGGAGGAGAAATAGCATGATATGTCAGGGATGTTTACACCTGTGAAGAGATCCAGGACTTAAATCCTGGAAATCAGGCGGAGAGCATCTGGATAAAAATTAAAGGGGAAAGAAGCAAAAGGGATGTTATTGTGGGAATCTACTACAGACCCTTGAGTCAGACTGAGGAATTGGATGATGCCCTTCTAAAACAGATGACCACACACTCAGAAAGGAGAGATGTAGTAGTGATTGGTGACTTCAACTATCCTGATATTTGCTGGAAGTCAAACTTAGTCAATACTTCAAGGTCTAGCAAATTCCTCACTTGCCTAGAAGACAATTTCTTTGTCCAAAAGGTGGAAGAGGCAACAAAGAGATCAGCTATTTTAGATCTGATCCTAACCAACAGGGATGACCTGGTAAATGGGGTGCAAGTGGTGAGATCCTTAGGTGAGAATGATCATGTTCTCCTGGAGTTTCTTATACAATGGAAAGGAGAAGCTAGGCATAGTCAAACATCATTCTAGACTTTAGGAGAGCTGATTTCAACAAACTTAGGGAAACACTGGGAATGATCCCATGGTCAGGAATACTAAAGGAGAAGGGAGTTCAGGATGGATGGGAGTTTCTCAAAAGGGAGATACTGAAGGCACAATCTCAAACTGTTCCAATGAGAAGGAAAAATGGGAGGTGTCTCAAGAAACCGGGTTGGATAATAAAAGAACTTTAACTGAACTAAGTTTTAAACAGGAGATGTATAAGAAATGGAAAAGGGGTGAAATTCAAACAAATAGCTAGAACATGTAGGGCTAAAGGCAGGAAAGCCAAAGCACAGAATGAGCTCAGGCTTGCTAGAGGGGTTAAGGACAATAAAAGGGGCTTTTTGGGGTATGTCCATAACAAAAGAAAGAAGAAGGAAATGGTAGGGCCACTGTGCAGAGAAGATGGAGAAATTCTAACAGGGGACAGAGAAAAGGCAGAACTACTCAACACTTTCTTTGCCTCGGTCTTCTCACAAAAGGAAAAGGGTGTTCAACCTGAGGAAAATGGAGCAGAGGACACAATAGGGGAAATGAAGCACAAAATAAGTAAAGAGGAAGTACAGGAATACCTGGTTAACCTAAACGAATTTAAGTCTCCAGGACCAGATGAACTATATCCAAGGATATTAAAAGAACTGGCAAATGTAATATCGGAGCCACTGGCAATAATCTTTGAGAACTCCTGGAGAACAGGAGACATCCCAGCAGACTGAAGGAGGACAAACATTGTCCCCATCTTCAAAAAGGGGAGAAAAGAGGATCCCAACAACTATCACCTAGTTAGTCTGACATCAATACCGGGAAAGATCCTAGAACAGTTCATTAAACAGAGAGTCTGTGAACATTTGGAAGGGAATGACATAATCACTAAAAGTCAACATGGGTTTCTCAAAAACAAGTCATGCCAGACTACTCCAATTTCTTTTTTTTTGATAAAATTACCAGCTTGCTAGATGAAGAGAATGTGGCAGACATAGCATATCCTGATTTCAGTAATGCTTTTGACAAGGTCCCCCATGATATTCTTGCAAACAAGATAGTCAACTGTGGGCTAGACAATACAACTGTTAGGTGGATTAGTAACTGGTTGACTGACCAAACCCAAAGGATGCTCAGCAATGGCTCCTCTTCATCCTGGAGAGAAGTGACCAGTGGGGTGCTACAGGGTTCAGTCTTGGGCCCAGTGCTATCAACATCTTTATCAATGATTTGGATGAAAGAATAGGGGGTATGCTTCTCAAATTTGCAGATGACACCAAATTAGCAGGAATAGCTAATACCCCAGAAGACAGGATGAAAATTCAAAATGACCTTAATAGATTAGAAAGTTGGGCCAAAGCTAACAAAATGAAATTCAACACGGAGAAATGTAAGGTACTGCACTTGGGGGGGGGGGGGGGGAATGAAAAGCATAGATATAAGAAGGGGGACACCCAGCTTAACGAGACTACATGTGAAAGGGATGTAGGAGCCCTAGTAGACAACAAGTTGAACATGAGTCAACAGTGTGATGCCGCAGCTAAAAAGGCCAATGCAATTTTGGGCTGCATTAATAGAAGTATATTATCTAGATCAAGGGAAGGAATAGTGCCACTGTATTCTGCTTTGGTCAGGCCCCACTTGGAATACTGTGTCCAGTTCTGGGCACCACAATTCAAAAGGGATGTTGAAAAACTGGAGCGTGTCCAGAGGAGGGCAACTAAAATGGTGAAGGGTCTGGAAACCAAGCCCTATGAGGAACCACTTAGGGAAATGGGTATGTTTAGGCTGGAGAAGAGACAGTTAAGAGGTGATATGATAGCCCTGTTTAAATATTGGAAGGGATGTTATAATGAGGAGGGCACTAGCTTGTTTTCTGATGCTCCAGAAAATAGGACTCAGAACAACGGATGCAAGCTACAGAAAAAGCGATTCCACCTCAACATTAGGAGGAACTTCCTGACAGTGAGAGCTGTTCGACAGTGGAACACAAACTCTTGGAGTATGGTGGAGGTGTTCTTTGGAGGTGTTTAAACAGAGGGTGGATGGCCATTGTCGGGGATGGTTTGATTTTGAGTTCCTGCATGGCAGGGGGTTGGACTGGATGGTCCTTGTGGTCTCTTCCAACTCTATGATTCTATGATTCTATGGACTCAAGCTGAAAGGACATTCAGCTGTCAACATGTTCGGAGGTGAAAGGCAAGTTAAATGCTGCACAACACATATTACAGGAACATGGAATATGAGAAGCATGAATCAGGGGAAGCCTCATACAGCCCAAAAAGAAATGGAATGTATAAACAGAGCTTGTATTTCTTGTGAGCGAGCTAAAATGGACAGGAATAGGACATTTTGAGCCAAATAACTGCACAGTGTTCTACTCAGGAAATAAATTCTAAGAAGAAATGGGATGGCATTAATTAGGAGGAGAGATGGAGCAAAAGCAGTTAAAGGATATAATATGAAATCTGATTCAAATAATAACAAGGCTTCAGAGAAAACTCCTCAATGTACCCATAAGCCAAGTTTATGCTCCAACTACAGAAAGGGAAGAAGAAGAAACAAAGATTCTATGTTGGAGTGCAGGAGGACATTGATCACACACCAAAACAGGACTTGTTAGTCATAGGCAACTGGAATGCAAAAGTAGGAAACAGAATCAAAGGTTGCAGGAAAAATTAGCCTCGGATCAAAAAATGAAGGAAGAGAGCAACTGAATTTTGTGAGGCCAACAGTTCGTTCATCACAAACATATTCTTAAAGCAACCAGAGAGGCAACTATATACATGAAAAACACCTGGTGGCCAGTACTGAAATCAAATAAAAGTACAAAAGTGTAAGCAGAGGATGGAGCAGTTCCATTCTCCCTACAAAAACAAGAACAGGATCAGATTGTGGCACAGGCCATGAACTTTTAATATCAAATGTTAGAGTAAAGCTAAAGTATACTCTTTTCAGCTTTAAAAATGTCCTAGTTTCTCTCTCCCTCTCCCAATTTTCCCCTTTATCCTCAGTTTATTTCAGTTGCTGCAAACTGAGTTGAAAATGGAAATGTGGGGTGCACTCCATTAACTTAGTAGGGGGAGATGAGAAAGAGGGCAGAATCTTGCCCTCCCCATTTGACTCAGGCAAATGCAAACTGCTGCAGCCTCTTTTAGCTTATGTGTTCTTCCTTGCTAATAACTTGTTATTTTGAGCACACTTGATCAAATGTTTCCCAATTCTGATATGATGACAAACAAACAATATTCATGCTGGTGTCTCCTGACTTCTGGCTGCCAGCCAGCCTTTCTTCCAAATCACTGCCCATCCTCAGGCAGATGTCTTAAGGGGAAGACAGTCAGGTGGATGAACTATAACTCCAACTAAGTTGCCACCTTGCCAACACTAGTACTTGACTCTGCGGCTGACAATGACTTTTCAAAAAACAGCTCCTCCTCTTCCTGACCAGCAGGCCACCTACCAAAATATTTGTCTGCAGCTTGATTGAGAAGGTTAATCAAGAAGGAAGGGATGTTTTCTATTCTCCTATTCCACAGAGGGGGGAAAGAAAAAAGTGTGAGTTTACCCTTCAGATGTTGAACAGTCTGTATTCAGCCAGAGTAACACAGATATTAGCTTTTATCCTCACTGAACTTTGCTTGTTTCCTTCACATCACTCCAGTGTAAGGTAACATTCATCCAGCCTTCCCACCTTCCCAGAGCTTAGAAGCAACTAGTTACCAATAACAAATTATTTGCTATTAATTCCTTTTTGCAATAACAAAAACATAATACATAAATTAATACATAATATATAATACTGAACACATAATATACATAAGGATTATATCATAACAAAATAGATAACTTCACTTCTTATTCACTATAACAATAACTACAAATGCTACAAGATTTGCATGGCCTCACTTCTTGGGAGTGCTTTGTACTACAAGGCAGCGGGCATAACATTTTATGTAATTTTTGAAAGCTAAATTTTAAAATCACAACTGTTTCATTATTTATTATTTATTTAGCATGCATACAAACAATTATTTTTCCAAAATTAAAACCATATTGCTAAGTAACTACTGCAGGTGGTGGTTACAATATAATTATTTACTTTTTAAATGCAATGTTCCAAGCAGTGGTTCTTTCCTACCTGCCTTTTTAAAATGAACAATACAGACTAGACCAAAGAATCATTTTTACTTCTATTCTCCAATAATTCTCTTGCTGTGTCTAAACATATGTTCACATCAATACAATAATGGCGTTGTAGTTTGAGATATTTTGCTGAACTGTTTGTATGGATACTGAGGATACCAATGTGGAAGTGGAAATTTATTAGTGACAATGAAAATGTCCACAGCTCCATTTTAGAAGAAATCAGTATGAACTCCTCTCATCAAATAGTACAGGATCTGTGATACAGCCATTGTGTTAAAAATAGCATATTGTACAAGATTTGTTGCTGTTGTGTGCCTTCAAGTCATTTCTAATTTATGGAGACCTTGAGGTGGATCTATCACAGGGTTTTCTTGGCAAGTTACTTCAGAGAGAGTTTGCAATTTCCATTTTCTGAGGCTGAGAGTGTGTGACTTGCTCAGGTTCATCCAGTGGTTTCATGGCTGAGTGTTCTCCAGTGTCAAAGTCCACCATTCAAATTGCTGCAACATTCTGGGTCTCTTTGATTACACAAAAGAATTCCAGCACAAAACTACTAACCTGAACATAAATTGAACTTGTATTACTTTTATTGTGTGTATTTCCAAAACAGGTTCAGCATCCTGAATGACTCTTTTAAAGTGTTGGACTGAAATTCAAAGTGGATTCAGTGTCCTGCTGACATGGTGCACCAACCAATGGTGCATTCTGTAAAATGGATGCAGAACTATTAAGGTCTCTTTTTGGTGCAGCCCATCCCATGCTGTTTTATTCTTGCAAAATGAGAAAGCACACAGGATTTAATTTTCCTTTTGTCACAAATAAATGGGCTTGTGTCTATAAATCAGCTATTCTGGATGAAGAATGTAAATCTTTGCTTATTTCATTCTTGCACATAATGAATGAAGAATTTCAGATATTTTCTACTCACTTGGCAAACATGCTTTTTTCCATTTTTTTTAATTTTGCAAAAAATGACTTGCACAAAAATATTGTTTTTGGCACAATATGCAAAATGCACTGATTTCTGTACAAAAGCAATATGGTTTTATTGTACAAACATACATTTTACTTTTTTAAAAGGCCCAGAATGTGAAAATCTCACAAAAGTTAACATTTTTTAAACTGTTTGTCTGGATATGTCAAGATACCACTTCTCATCAAGAAAGAGAAAAATGTATGTGAATTCTTTATATCCCTGTTCCAAATGTGTGTTCTGGAATTGTAAGAGTGCAGTACCTGTATCTGCATATATAGTGCTTGCCATTTAAACTTCAGACTAAACCCCAAACTGGATTTACTGCCCAATGATAAGGGAGACATCAGTCACCACTGAACATGACATGTTTACCCTTCAAATGGAAAAATCAGGAGTCTTGTCAGATCTCTGTCCCACACACCCTCCAGTGAAGAAACATGTTGCTGGTGATCATCTACAAAAAATAAGAAGCCATAAGGAAAGATCTGTATGCTTGATGGAATAGAGAATTCCCTGTACAACTACAGCCAGGAATGGTATACATAGACAACTCAAAATAAAAAGTGCAACCCAGAACCCAAAGCTAGTGATTATTCAGAATAGAAAGAAAAAGCAAGAACCTCTTCCTCATTGGCTGTTGTCATAAACTGTGTGCTAAACAATCTACTGTATACTTTATCCCCAACAAAAGCTTTGAGGATTACTGTTACTCTGTCCTCCCCACAAAACAAAATATTCATCAAGAGAATTTGTTTTATTACAGTGAATCTGTTCCATTACAGCTCTGATGAAAAGACCAGAGCAAAAATCAGAGGGAAAGTGGGAGGAGGAGAGGGGGGAAAGCTGGGATATTTTCAAAGCAACTGAAAAAGTGGGATGTAAAAAATTAATTTAAGCAATCCCTGTCAAATTAGGAGAGTTGGAAGATATGTGAGAGTACAACTTGCCCAATTTCACCATGTGGGTTTTCATGGCCAAAAAGATTTGCACCCCGGTATCCCAGAGCCCTAGTGCAACACTCAAATCACTACACCATTCTGGATCTCCAAATGCTCAAGTTATTTTTCATTATTAGCTTTGTTCAATGTATTTTGTGATAAAAAAACTAGTAATTCATTGTAAATGGAGCAAGCAAATTAGCAACTTCTTACATCTCCTTACAAGAAAGAGCTGTTAGCTTTCTCTTTCTGCCATTTCTCTGCAGAAACTCACAGCCTAACCCTATTCGCAACAATCCCACCTATGACAGAAAAGATATTGGGTCTTTCTTTTCCCTCTGAAGGAAGAAAAGCAGTTTGGGGAGGATGATTTATAGTAGACAATTGGCAGAATGAATTGTTAAACTGCCTTTCCCTGAATGATTGTTTTATTTCAGGGGTAGGCAACCTATGGCCCGGGGGCCGGATGCGGCCCCCCGAGGCCTTTGGACCGGCCCCAGGCCAGTCCTGCCGCTGCTGCCGCCGCCGCCGCCCACCATGATGATATTGATTATTGTTGTTATTACTTGTTCTTGGGGTTTTTCTTGGCAAAATCTCCACAGGGGTTTTGCCATCATGGCTTTTCTGGGGCTGAGACAGTGTGCATGCATCCCTGCTTGTTTGTGGGCCTGCCTTCCACTCGTTTCCATGATGATAATGATTATTGTTGCTATTACTTGTTCTTGGGGTTTTCTTGGCAAAATCTCCACAGGGGTTTTGCCATGGCTTTTCTGCGGCTGAGAGTGTGCATGCATTTTTTTATTTTTATTTTTATTTTTGCTTCGGCCCCCCAATTATCTGAGGGACAGCAACCCGGCCCCCGGCTCAAAAAGGTTGCCTACCCCTGCTTTATTTAAATTGGTGGCCTCTGAAACTAGTTTGCCTTTTTTTAAATAAAAAAATTACAAAACTCATGATCATAGTGTACCTGAGCCCAAAATGAGCTTGGTCCTACTATAAGAAGCTGAAAGGAACACACCTGCCATAGAACTTCTATCTATCTATCTATCTATCTATCTATCTATCTATCCACCTGTTATACTAGGTAAAAACATTGTGCCATATTTCTATACTTGAATTATCAGCCAGATTTCCAATCATCTATGTTGAAAAAGATTTTTTAAAATCCTACTGAAAAGAACAAGGATTTTTCTTTCTTCTCCTTCTTCATTTTTTTTAAAATGCAGGAACAGTCTTTGGTTAAATTGTTTTAGAAAGAGCTATTATTTTCTCAGCCTGCAACAATACAGCTTCCTTGATGAGTGAATACTCAGTGACTGTTGACTAAGCATAACAAAAATATTATTTAGCACTTTGGAGTATCTGCATTAAAAATCTGGCATGACTCAGAAAAAAAGGCAATTTCATGTAGCAGTGGTGGCCTTTTAAAGAATATCTGAAAAGTACTGAACAGGGTCATCAAAACATTTAGAAAAACTCCCTTGCTTCAGTGATACAAAACTCTACCACTGGTGCCATGTCCATACAAGCTTGAATGAAGGCCTTTGTGCTCATCTTGCTTAGATACCCCAATGGATTGCCTCTCCATTTTGCACATATAAAATGAAAACATATATAAGTGAGAATATTATGATATGCATCCAGATCAGAGGTGAGAAATAAGGGCTCTTCCAGTAGAATGCAACTGTTACCAACCCTAACCCAGCAAACCTAATGGTTAGGGACAATTGAAGTTGCAGTTATCTAGAGTGCCACACTATTCTTGTTTCCTCTGTTTTAACATTTGGCTTATAAAGAAGAGAATACAAGGACAACCTAATTAGAATTGGCATGACTGTTAAATAAACTTGGGAGTCTGAAATCTTTTGTACTGTTCTCTGAATAAAAGCAAATTCAGGGGAAATAAGTGTCTTAAAACACTAATCAATGAGGGAAGCCTTTTGTAAGATTACTTGTAAAGATTTCTGGGTCATGCGCTTTTAATCCAAGATTATTGCTCGTTTCCTCAGTTTGACAGGTTTATCTGAATAAGAAACACTTTGTGGTGGAAAATAAATGCTTTTATATTCAATTACAGTTTTATGCTGGAAGCAACGCCAGGCTGTAAACAGACCTTCAAATATCTTCTCTCTCTTCCCTGCCCCACAATCACAGAAAATACCAGGTACAAAAAATACACAACTTTCTGTTGCTGCCCAAAGACATACAACTTTATTCAGTATGGCATGAGTCACTATTTATGATGCATAGAATTGTATTTCCTAAATGATTTTAGTTAAAACTGATTTACTGTTGCACTAAGGCCATTCACAAAGAGAGGCACTTTAGATCCTTGACTTGAAGAGAAAAATAAAATCAAACAAAACCGCCATGCGGCCAGCACTTTCCATTCGTCATCTCTCATCTAGACAAATGACACAAAATGTTCTTTATAACCAAGAAACAAACATAAAATCAGTATTAATAAATTAAATGTCAAAAAATGAAAAGCTACCCTGTGTTATTTACAAATTGTAAAAAATACATGGTGACATTAATGATAATCAAAATGTTCTTATTAACACTAGAATTTGACAAAAGATCGGAACTTTCCCCCTTCTTTCCGATAGGCATATAATGGTTGTGGGTCTTAGACAAAACCCATGCTGTACGTACATGCTGTTAGGTTAAAAATAAAACAAAAAACTCAAAATAATTATGTTTGTTTACAGTGATGGGTAAGTTAAAAGGTCTGAACCTTCATTGTAATTTTACATATTGTACTAAACAGAAAGCTTGCAAGCAGCAAAAGGAGATACTTAGACAGATTTCTGATTTCCTTCCTCAAGGTAGATCTATTATTGCTTCCTGGATAAGCCCTTAACTACAAGAGACCAGTCTTCAGCATTATTTAGTTTAAGGTGCCAATTGATTTCTTCCTTGCCGAAGTTGCAAGTACACAAATCACAGTGGCAGACATTCTCCTGCTCATTAAGCAAACTGTACCATTTATTTGGCATATATCTCCCAACAATGGGAGGAGGAAAACAATTCAGGGTTTGGGATAGAGTCTAGCAACTCAAATGGATGCACTATGGTGAAGCTGGCCAATATAATCCAGACTTAAACTTGCCACAAATGTGGGAAAACACGTACAGCCAGGCAGTGAAATGCATACAGGCAGGTGAGACAAACAAGAGAGAATTAAGTAAGTCATGTCAGAATATTGATGGGATATATAGTCAATGTTGAAATGTAAAGATGTGTGTGTCTGTGTTTTTCCATGATGAGAACATGCTTCTAAGCCGAACACAACAACTCAGTCCAGGTGTTCGAAGAGACAAAACAAATGGTAACCACAAGTTGGAATAGATGGGAAAGTGTTCTTGTTTATACAGTGAAGACAATAATAAAAGTTGTTATGGGAAAGTAGATCACATGGTAAAAGATGAACAACAAAGGGTTTGGTTAACATACGTCATGTACAGATCAACCAATTAACCTGAGGTTAACACCCAAGAGGTGGAGAAAGGTTGGGCTGGGAAATTGTGTTTCGGGCATAGAAGTCAGTCTGTTCTTGAACTTTCAGTAGTATGGATTAAGTTTCTTTATTTTTGCTGAAGCTGTAGCATGACTAATTTTTCACAATGTAGCATTAAGGATTTGTAGTTTTGTTTCTGTTAGCCACGTTTTATTGGACTTTATAGTTTTTACTCTGCATATGCTTTTCTATAGTAAAGCCTTCTACTAGAAGCTTGGAGTTTGCCCTGCATGGTGGTGTCCTCTCTGCTACAAGTTACTCTGCTGCATGGATTTATCCACACATACACTAACCTGCTCCTCCAACAATTCCTAAAAAGTCAAATATGTATAATACACACTGGAGTGACTTTTGATAATAAAAAAGAAAAACGGACTGTTATAAACATTAAGAACTTACTGTATGTATTCATGTATAAGTCTAGAAATGTCAGTAAACAATTGATCTTAAAAACCTAGGTTTACATATCCATGGGTCAATGTAAGTATTGTACTTTAACTCTTATCAAAAAAAGGAACTAAGAATACCAAAAAGAAGGACCAGTCTTCAGGGGGAGTGCAAACAGTAATGCTTGCTGGAATTTTCTAGGTCAGGGGTAGGCAACCTTTCCCCTTTAAGGGCCGAGGGACTTCAGCTCCTAGAATCCCAGGAGCTATTGGCCAACATGGGACTATTGGCCAACATGGCTGAGGCTTCTGGGAGCTGAAGTCCCTCGGCCCTTAAAGGGGAAAGGTTGCCTACCCCTGTTCTAGGTTGTTTGGCATTGTTTACCTTTCCTTCATCCTTTTCATCCTTTGTTACATGCCTCTAAGTTTAACCCCTGATTTATCCACAGGTCATATCAAAATCCCTAATTTTGGCCTCCAAACCTGTCCTTGACTTATGCGTGAAGTCAACTTATAGTCAAGTATATATGGTATACAAATGTTCAGAATAGGTTTCAACTGAACACATCAAACAAGCATATTAGCAGTGTTCTTTCCATAAAGCTTATTGCATTTTTAAAGCATATTTGTGAAGAAAGGAGAAAGAAGGGTGGGGGGAGGGGAAAGAAGAAGCACGTGGAACAGGTCTGGGCAAAGTACAGCATGTCAGCCACATGCAGACCTCAGAGACATTTTTGAGGTCCCCAGGACCCCCAAGAGAGAATCATAGAATCATAGAGCAAGGGCCATCCAGTCCAACCCCCCTGCCATGCAGGAACACAAAATCAAAGCATCCCCGACAGATGGCCATCCAGCCTCTGTTTAAAGACTTCCAAAGAAGGAGATTCCATCACACTCCAAGGGAGTTTGTTCCACTGTTGAACAACTCTCACTGTCAGGAAGTTCCTCATAATGTTGAGGTGGAATCTCTTTTCCTGTAGCTTGCATCTATTGTTCCGGGTCCTGTTCTCTGGAGCACCAGAAAACAAACTAAAGCCCTCCTCAATATGACATCCCTTCAAATATTTAAACAGGGCTATCATATCACCTCTTAACTGTCTCTTCTCCAGCCTAAACATACCCATTTCCCTAAGTGGTTCCTCATAGGGCTTGGTTTCCAGACCCTTCACCATTTTAGTTGCCCTCCTCTGGACACGCTCCAGTTTTTCAACATCCTTTTTGAATTGTGGTGCCCAGAACTGGACACAGTATTCCAGGTGGGGCCTGACCAAAGCAGAATACAGTGGCACTATTCCTTCCCTTGATCTAGATAATATACTTCTATAAAATTGCATCGGCCTTTTTAGCTGCAGCATCACGCTGTTGACTCATGTTCAACTTGTGGTCTACTAGGACTCTTACATCCCTTTCACACATAGTCCCATAAAGCCAGGTGTCCCCCATCTTATATGTATGCATTTCATTTTTATTTATTTTTTTGCCCCAAGTGAGTACCTTACATTTCTCTGTGTTGAAATTCATTTTGCTAGCTTTGGTCCAGCTTCCTAATCTATTAAGGTCATTTTGAATTTTCATCCTGTCTTCTGGGGTATTAGGTATTCCTGCTAATTTGGTGTCATCTGCAAATTAGAGAAGCATGCCCCCTATTCCTTCATCCAAATCACTGATAAAGATGTTGAATAGCACTAGACCCAGGACAGAACACTGTGGCACCCCACTGGTCACTTCTCTCCAGGATGAAGAGGAGCCATTGCTAAGCACCATTTGGGTTTGGTCAGTCAACCTGTTACTAATCCACCTAACAGTTGTATTGTCTAGCCCACATTTTACTATCTTGTTTGCAAGAATATTGTGGGGGACCTTGTCAAAAGCTTACTGAAATCAAGATATACTATGTCTACTGCATTCACTTCATCTAGCAAGCTAGTAATTTTATCAAAAAAAAAAAAAAAGAGAGAGAGATCAGATTAGTCTGGCATGACTTGCTTTTGAGAAACCCATGTTGACTTTTAGTGACTATGGTATTGCCTTCCAATGTTTAATGAATTGTTCTAGAATCTTTCCCTGTATTGATGTCAGACTAACTGGGCGATAGTTGTTGGGATCCTTTCCCCCCCCCCCCCCCTTTTGAAGATGGGGATAGTGTTTGCCCTCCTCCAGTCTGCTGGGACTTCTCCTGTTCTCCAGAAATTCTCAAAAATTATTGCCAGTGGCTCTGAGATTACATTTGCCAGTTCTTTTAATATTTTTGGATGTAGTTCATCTTGTCCTGGAGACTTAAACTCATTTAGGTTAACCAGGTATTCCTGTACTTCCTCTTTACTTATTCTGTGCTGCATTTCCCCTATTGTGTCCTCTGCTCCATTTTCCTCAGGTTGAACACCCTTTTCCTTTTGTGAGAAGACTGGGGCAAAGAAGGTGTTGAGTAGTTCTGCCTTTTCTTTGTCCCCTGTTAGAATTTCTCCATCTTCTCTGCACAGTGGCCCTACCATTTCCTTCTTCTTTCTTTTGCTATGGACATACCCCCAAAAGCCCTTTTTATTGTCCTTAACCCCTCTAGCAAGCCTGAGCTCATCCTGTGCTTTGGCTTTCCTGACTTTATCCTTACATGTGCTAGCTATTTGTTTGAATTCCTCTTTAGTGATTTTGCCCCTTTTCCATTTCTTATACATCTCCCATTTAAAACTTAATTCAGTTGAAAGTTCTTTTGTCATCCAACTCAGTTTCTTGAGACATCTCCCATTTTTCCTTCTCATTGGAACAGTTTGAGATTGTGCCTTCAATATCTCCCTTTTGAGAAACTCCCATCCATCCTGAACTCCCTTCTCCTTTAGTATTCTTGACAACAGGATCATGCCCACTGTTTCGCTAAGTTTGTTGAAATCAGCTCTCCTAAAGTCTAGCATGAGTGTTTGATTATGCCTAGCTTTTCCTTTCCACTGTATAAGAAACTCCAGGAGAATATGATCACTCCCACCTAAGAATCCCACCATTTGCACCACATTGACCAGGTCATCCCTGTTGGTAAGGATCAGATCTAAAATAGCTGATCCCCTTGTTGCCTCTTCCACCTTTTGCACAAAGAAATTGTCTTCTAGGCAAGTGAGGAATTTGCTAGACCTTGAAGTATTAGCTGAGTTTGACTTCCAGCAAATCAGGATAGTTGAAGTCACCCATCACTACTACATCTCTCCTTTCGGAGTGTGTGGTCATCTGTTCTAGAAAGGCATCATCCAATTCCTCAGTCTCACTTGGGAGTCTGTAGTAGACTCTCGCTATAACATTCCTGTTGTTTCCTTCCTCTTTAATTTTTATCCAGATGCTCTCCACCTGATTTCCAGGATTTCCAGGATTTAAGTCCTGGATCTCTTCACAGGTGTAAAAATCCCTGACATATTCTGGGAGCTATTCTTCCTCCTTTCCTGTTTGGCCTATTTCTCTTAAAAAGGTTATACCCCTCTATTCCTACATTCCAATCGTGAGACACATCCCACCAGGTTTCAGTGATGCCTATTATATTGCATTTGCTTTGTTGTGCTAAGAGTTCAAGTTCATCTTGTTTATTTCCCATGCTCTGTGCATTAGTGTAGAGACATCTAAGACCATGAGTCCTCCCCACTTGCTGCCTGTGTGAGGTTTTTTGCTTCTCACAGCTGGGCCCTTGCATCATTTGCCTTGTTCCTTTATAACACTTTGACTATTATCTCCAGCCCATGATGTACTTCTGCCTTCCAAGATACCTTCCAAGATACTGTCTCCCTCCCCAACACGACTCAGTTTAAAGCCCTCTTGATCAGAGTTTGAGAGTATTGGCAAAACTGCTTCTACCAACTGGTGTGAGATTCAGCCCATCTCTTGCTAGAAGTCCACCCTCATGAAACCGCAGCCCATGATCCAAGAATCCAAATTGTTCTTGGCGGCACCATCTACGGAACAGTTATTCATGTCTACTATCTTCCCTCCATTCTTGGACCATGCCCTTCAACTGGAAGAAGAGATAAGATAACAACCTGAGCGTCCAGCTCTTTCAGCTTCCTACCCAAAGCCTCATAATCCCTTCTGATATTCTGAAGACTAGCCCTTGCAGTATCATTGGTTCCCACATGGACCACGAGGAAGGGGCAATGGCCCTCTCGGGTCGGTCCCAGAGGGTGCTGATTGGGGACTGTAGCTCCGGTAAGAGAGACCTCACTTGTGGGGTCCCTCAGGGGGCTATTTTGTCCCCAATGTTATTTAACATCTATATGAAGCCGCTGGGTGAGATAATACGGAGTTATGGTGCTGGGTGTTATCAGTACGCTGATGACACCCAAATCTATTTCTCCATATCTCGTTCGTCGGCCTTGAATTCCAATGGCACCTCTCCTCTCAATGAATGTCTTGGGGCGGTAATGGGCTGGATGAGGAAAAACAGATTGAAGCTGAATCCAGACAAGACGGAGGTGCTCACGGTATCGGCCCCGAAACCAGGAATTGGGTTGCAACCTCCAGTCCTGGATGGGGTCACGCTCTCCTCCAGTGACTGTGTTCGCAGCTTGGGGGTGCTCCTTGACTCGTCGCTCCTGATGACAAATCAGGTTAAGGAGCGCCTGTTATCAGCTTCGGCTGATACGCCAGCTGCGCCCGTTTCTGGAAGTAAAGGACCTTGAGACTGTGGTGCACGCGTTGGTAACCTCACGCCTCGACTTCTGTAATGCACTCTACATGGGGCTACCCTTGTGCTTGGTTCGGAAACTACAATTAGTTCAGAATATGGCGGCCAGGCTTGTTACGGGAACATCTCGGAGGGACCACATCACTCCGGTTTTGAGGTCCCTCCACTGGCTGCCTATTAGTTTCTGGACCCAGTATAAGGTGTTGGTTATTACCTTTAAAGCCCTAAATGGCTTGGGTCCAAGCTATCTCAGGGACCGCCTACTCCCATATAATCCTCCCCGCGCTCTTCGGTCCTCCGGGAGGAATTTGCTGCAGCCTCAGAAATCGAGGTTGGCGGCTACCTCCCGGAGGGCCTTCTCAGTTGTCGCCCCTAGCCTCTGGAACGGCCTGCCGGACGAGATCCGTCTATTAACATCCTTGGATAGCTTTAAAAAGGCTATTAAGACGGATCTCTTCCGGCAGGCCTTCCCGGACTAGTTACCCCCCCATCCCGGGCACAAACTGCCGCTAATGATGCCCTACGTGGTCCCATCGGTAGATGGAGGGGATCATTTAGTTGAGCATTAGTTTTTCTGTGTAGGTTTTTATACTTTTATAGTTTTAATTTATATTGGTTTTAAATTTGCTTGATTTAATACTGTTTTAAGGGGGGGGGGGGTTTCTGTACTATGTGTTTTATCCGGTTTGTTTTAACTTGTAAGCCGCCCGGATTGGGTCTCCATTGGGCGGGGTATAAATAAATTTTATTATTATTATGTCAGTAGGCTTGACAAGTCTTGTCAGCCTCATTGTCACATGACGGATTTTTGCCCCAGGGAGACAACACACCTCCCAGGACATCTTGTCAGGCCCACAAACCACTGCTTCTGTACCCCTCAACAAGGAGTCTACCCACCACCACCACATGCCTCCTCTGAGGCTTAGCAGCAGCTGTTCCCTGTGGTGGTACTCTCAGGGTCCCCTGTACTGTCCTTGATGACTGTCCCTGCTGTTCTTCCTCTTCCTCCTTAATAAGTGAGAGAGCTTCAAATTGATTCTGTAGCTGCAAGAATCCCTGGTTTCCCTACTTCTGTGTTTGACGTTCACCTCCTGGGTCCATGAAATAACCTCCTCAACAACAACTTCCTCTGTGTGGTCCCTGTCCAAGACCATTCGTTCCACTCTGTCCAGGAAATCTCTTGCTCCCTAATATGCTAAAGCAGGGGTAGGCAACCTTTCCCCTTTAAGGGCCGAGGGACTTCAGCTCCCAGAAGCCTCAGCCATGTTGGCCAATAGTCCCATGTTGGCCAATAGCTCCTGGGATTCTGGGAGCTGAAGTCCCTCGGCCCTTAAAGGGGAAAGGTTGCCTACCCTTGTGCTAAAGTGTAGCTATCAGGGCTTCCAGCTGCTGTACTTTCTCTTCCAGAAGGGCTACCAACTTGCACTTGGTGCAGGTGAAGTTCCCCACATCTCTTGGCAAGAAGACAAACATCCCGTAAGTGTTGCAGAAAAGTGATGGATTTTACAAACTTTTTGTAGCTACATTTTAACACAAATCATAATAAACAAATATAAACACTTCTCCTAAGAAGCAATTTAATGTATGAAATGTAACAACTCCCCACTGCACAAGCACATCTCTCTCTCACCTAGAGATCTTTTATTCTTCTTGTCAACTCCTAAACCTGCCCATTTTGCCTTGTACCTAGTCACACAGCTGCCATAACACTTTCCCCTGTAGCCCTATCCATCTTTACTGCTCAATTTCCTTTGCAGCCTGACACAGCATACCTTCTCTTTCGACAATCTCAGTGGTGTTATGATTCATAGTTTTGACCCATAGAGATGGGGAGAGTTTTGAAATGAAGTCATACAAATCCCACCAACATTACAGTACCTATTTTTAAAACCTGCATTTTCTTTGTCACCTTGGTGGACAGAAAGGCAGCATGTAAAAATGTAAATAAATAAAAAAAAAGTTCCTCTTTCTTACTACATACAAACATGCTCCTCCTACTTGCAGGTAAACCAATGGAAGTCCCTCCAGTCAATCATGATAGGATGACAGAACTTCCATGTTCAAAGGAAGCACGTCTCAATAATGGATAATTCTGATAATAATAATAATAAAAAAAATAGAGTGAGATCCATCACCTTCATTGTGTTGCTTGGGGATTTTTCAATGTCATTTGGCTGATCAATACTGGAAGCAAGAAGGTGGGCTACGTGACACTTGGTCTGACCCAACAGAGATACGTTCTGCTGCTGCTATCAAACCCTACATTACCCAATTATAATAAAATCAAATGTCATACATACATATATTTGAAAAACAAACAAAAATAATATAGTATTGTACTATTGTAAAGTGATAAAGTTGTAAGCAATAAAATAAATATAATTGCCCTTACTTCATTCATTTACCCTTAAGATGCACTCTGTACAGTTAAATGAACAACCGCTACTTATAGGCCAGTTTCCAATATGATAAAAAATTGTCTGCCAATCCCTTGCTGGTATCTTGTAATTACCTATACTTCCTTACTTAGATTGAGCAATGTTTTCACACACGTTCTCTATGCCATAAACCAAGAACTGTCTCCAGACCCACATCATAAATCTGAAGAGCAAACCGTAAAGTCTGACTGAAAGTAAGAGTTCTGAAAACTAAGCAATACAACCAAACACAGTGTTTGACACAAGGAGAAATACAGATCCACACAAGATACATTTGCCTCACTAGAACTGGACAAAATAACAGTAATTATGTAATAAAAAAATAAATGGCTTTCCAGCAATTATGGTTGCAAAGAAAAATCTTTCAGACATGAAACAAGTGCAATATGATTCCATGATGAGTCTGTCGGAGGCAAAGATTCTTAGGACTAAATTGGCTCCCTCCTACTCAGTTCAATGGGACTGTGATTCTTAATGCTTTCCCTGGAGCACAATTTAAATGTCAGCAAGATTAAAAATGCATTTTAAAATAAATGGTGTGTGGAGCAAGGGGACCAAAAGCCTGTCTCTTCAAATTGTGGGATATGTGATACCAAGAAACCCATGGGATTTTTATAGTCTTAAAAGATACTCTGCATACTGTGCCAAAGTGAAGTAATACTTTCTTACCTGATTTTCCCTTAGTGTTACTACACACATGGCTAAACAGAAGCTGCTCAGGAAGCCAGAACAGATCAAGTGATCTGGGGACTTCAAAATAGTAATTCTGAAGTTACGCTGCCCTGCTATAGAAATGTGGAAGCCCAGAGGCAATATGGAAATACAAGCTTTCATGTTCTCCTAATCGTTATGAACACAAACAATCCAGAACTGGAAATGAAGAGAGAAAGAACTGTCAGACAAGAAATCAACATTTCTCCATCGTACCTTCCTGTAATAGTAAATATCCCTGTAGTGACACTAGAATTTCATGTTATCAAAGCAGATTGTCTGGCTTGGATATGGAAACCTCCTAATGACCTTCTCAAGGCCCCATTTTTGGCGCATCAATTGAAACATTTAAAATTTATACTGGGAGGAATGGAGTCAATAAGTGATTTTTATAAGATATCAGATAAAATATGTTTTATAAAATTCTTTTTGTTCTTTCAAATAAAATGTGGTGAATCACCATCTGCTGCAGTGTTACTTCCAATGAAGTGATGCCATTCCCACCATGGCTAATATCATCTTCATATTTTTTTAAAAAAATATATAGTTATTTCACTACTCTGAATAATCTTCTCTAAAAGGATTAATCATTAGTATCTCATTGTATCCTCCCCTTTCCTAATCCCACCTCTGATTTAGATGAGAGCTGCCTCCAATGACAGGGTAAGAAGCTGTCATGTGCTATGGAGTCAAATATTCTAGTCTTGCTTTTGCTGCTTCCTGATAATACAATCAGGTTCAAATATAGCCATATAGGACTCCTGCCCAATTTAAGAGACTGATTGGAGCAACAGTTTTTCAAGCAATCAGACATCAGCATGCCCCCAGTCTGCAGGGAAGCCGCACAATGAACTGCACATGCAGCGGATCCACAGCATTTCTGCAGCACAGCGTTTACATATGCTGTCCCACAAAAATGGACATAATTGGAAAGAACACCCTTTTTCCAGCTCAAAAATGAGCATCTTTCTACAGCTTCTTTTTGTGCCAGATAAAGGCTGGGTTGGGAGCTTGGCATGTGGTCACCGCAGCCCCAACCCAGCAAGCAAAGGGGTGGTGAAGAGCCACCCCTTCAGGTGGTCTGCTTTGCCCCTTGAAGTGGATTTAGTTTATAAAGCAAATACATTTTTAAAATGCTTCCAAGAATGCTAAATACTGCGATACATCTCTGGAAGCATTGTTTGGGAGGAATATAAGCATTTGTTTATATGAAGCATCTTCACATATATTTAAATATATATATAGCTATTTCACTACTCTGAGTAATCTTCTCTAAAAGGATTAATCATTAGTATCTAATTGTATCCTCCCCTTTCCTAATCCTAACTCTGATTTAGACGGGAGCTGCCTTCAATGATAGGGTAAGAAGCTGTCATGTGTTATGGAGCCAAATATTCTACAGTCTTGCTTTTGCTGCTTCCTGCTAATACAACCATCTAGGACTCCTGCCCAGTGTTCATAACAGAGGTCCAGCTATCTGCTTGCAAACTTGGTACAGCTGCCTTGACAAATAATACCTATTTGTCAATAGTTATTATTACCTAGCGGTCTGCAAAATGCATCACAGCATTTTTTTAAAAAAGCATTAGGAAATGTCTCCCATTGTGTTAGAGATGCACACACTACTCACTCTTTAAGAGAATGACATTTTTTATAATTCTCATTCAGAGCTCATGTAAATCGTATGTTCCTGAGAAACTTGTGTGGCTTGCTCCATGTTTAATCAATCTGATGAGTAGTTGAGGTTTAATTTTCTGGCCTTAACCTGGGGTAAAGGAATCCAGTTTGTTATTTCAACCAACTTTTCCCCTCCAAAAATTAAAAAAAAAAAAAGAATTTTGCTTTTAATAATACAAATATAAACCATTCTTGATAGACCCAATATTGAAATGTTACAAAAATGAGAAATGTGGTCATGTCTTTTGCTCAAGGTTAGGAATTTTTTTCTTTCCTTTACATAGCTAAGGGTAGCTAATGCACAACTGAGAAAATTATTTTTTAAAAAAATAGGTATTAGTTACCATTACATACACAAGTTCTCCCAATAGTTAGCTTTATGCTTACTATTTTGATAAGTAACTCTCACTGCGTAAAAAAATCCACACCTACATAGCATTACATTTCCAGTTACTTTTAAAAAATCTCAATCCTAGAAGCAGCTGGACTATGGAACAAAATATATTTTCCTTCTATCAAAATTATTCACACTACAACTTCCACAATATACCACAAGCAAGCAGTATCGGGCACAGTATACTCCAAGCAAGCAGTATTGGGCACAGTGTGAGCCAGCATTTTAACAACATATATTCTTTCTCTACTGTCTTGTGAGGTTACACCCCAGTAATTATAGATGAAACTAAGAAATTACAGTTACAGCACCAGAGGTATAAAGTAATCCCTTGCCCTATTACATATAAACAGTCAATGAAACAAAAAATTCATTTATCTTCCATATAACCTTATACACATAACCTGAAGGTAATTTTCAATCAATCATAGATTGAATTTTGTACACAATATTGTTAATAATTTTGTGCACTGAAACAAAGTTTGTGTACACTGAAGCATAAGAAAGCGAAGGTGTCACTATCTAAGCCACCCATGTGGACAATTTTGTATTTTTGAATACTTAGGATTTCTAGACAAGGGACACAACCTGCATTTCAGGGATTGTCCACTTCTCCCTTTGTTCTGGGTTTCTGAAAATTTTCTCATTTTCCAGTTAAACAGAAAATTCATTTGGTCCAAATGACAACATTATAGTCACACAAAAATCCCCCTAGCTACAATATTTTCGTTATTTGATCCTGTTCTTGAAAAACTCAGTGCATGAAGTTATCCCATTTTATCTGTAGAAGCACTTTATAAGGTAGATTAAGGTAGAGACAGTAGTTGGCCCAGGTATATCCAGTAACCTTTGTAGATGTCAGGGATTTAAAGTCAGGCCTCCACAGTTTAAGTGTAAACTCTACTTGCTAGAGGACTTGAGCTCTACTTAGTACAGATGTGCTTCTAATTATTATTGCATGCCAATTTGCCACATGTGATGGATGTTATTTTCACACTATGTAGGACAGCAGGCACCTGAGAGAGTTTTTGTTTATCATGTTACCACGAGAAAGTTGCAACAGTACTGTAAAATATATATCCATTTTGTCAGCATCTGAAACAGATGAACAACTGCTTTCCACTACAAACATAACTTTATGGCTTCTCAGATGTCTTTGATAGCCTGTACACCTGGATGGATTGCAGAAGAATCTCAGTGAACAATATTGAAATACAACCATTCAAAGGGGAGTTGACTCTTGATGTGATTAAAAAAAGATTCTAGCTAAAAGCCTCTGAAGGTTTTTGTAATTTTAATATAAATCACATTGTTTATCAAAGCATGACCTAACAATGACAAAAATGCCATGCCAAATTTTTCACTAACAGCCAATACACTTGTCCACCCACCAACCCTGAAAGCTATTAAAACATCATTTTATTATGATGCTATCACCCATCACTAGAATGCTGTGAATCAAAATTGTGTATGTCTAGAACTATTTACTCTGAGCAAAGGAACTGTTTACCATACTTAACAAAACTGTTGAACAACATAAAACATATAAGAAAAACATTGAACCTCATTGATTAATAATATGCATTTGGTTCACTTATAATGGTTTTTCTTCTAAGACAGACTTTAAATCTTTACTTGCTGATAAATCATTTTGAAGAAGGCTTCAACAATGAGCTTTTAGAAGATTGGTATTTATTGAAACAACAGCTGCAATTCTTAAATCCCCTTAATTTCATAAAGATTAATCCTCAATCAGCACATGCAATCTGACAAATACAACCATCTGAAAATGCTATCCTAGGAAGACTGATTGAGTGGACAAGCCTTCACAAAAGCATAAGGTTCTGGAACCAGGAAATCACTCATGTTCAACTCTCTTTCCAAAAATGCCACAGAGGGGCTGACCATCAATCTGTTCCTATTAGACACCACCAGCAGAGCTGGATAAAAGGTGCAGCTACTCTCTCCGCAATTGTGAAGTGATACAAGTAGCCAATTAGGGTTCATGTGAACCTAAAAGTCTGAGTGTAGTTTGGCTTCTCATTTTTAACATTAAGGCATTGTAACTGTAAACACAACTCCTGAACCCACTAGTTTCCCTCTTGCTCACTTATCCACTTGATTGTCTACAGGAACAACATAGGCCAAATATGACAGTCAATAAGTATTTCCCATATAAGGGGAAATCAAACCAAAACACCAAACAAACACCCACTCCTGTTATAACAGTGTGCTAAGACACTGTCACAACTAAACCCAGAAACAGCTTGTCAGAAGAAAAGAGACTCATATGACGGTGTTTGTAAGCAACCATCATCCTGCTGATTGCATATCTGAGACTGAATTAAGTCTTATGTCTTGTGATGAGTATAAGAACTCCATACACTGCTACTGCTACTTCCCTGAGGGGGTTAGTACCAATGTGAAAGTAATGCCCCCATTTCTCTACCTCATATTCATCTACTTCTCATGGCCCAGCCTATGAGTAGTACCTGAGAGTTGCTTTGCACTAACAAAAAGCAATTCTACTCAGTCAAAGTCAAGGACTCCATTTCTGCTCACTATTACTCTACTGTTTTATCATCTCCATCCCTTCAGAAAATCTGATCCTGATAGCTGGGACACCCTTGGAAGCAACATTGGAAGGATGGAAAGACAGACAGATTAAAATGCTTGTGGCATTAGCATGACACTTTACCAATAATAGAGGGCAGAATATTTTCTAGTCAATTTTTTTCCTTTGGAAAATTGTCTTTTCTTTCTTTTTCTTTTTTTTTTTTTTAGAAAAAGTGCTCTAGGAGGTTAAAAATTTCTGGATGCCTGTACAGTGTTGGGAAAATGTAACAGCAGGGCAAGTGAGTTTACAGAAAGCAGCAGTGAAAGTGGAGGTGTTCCAATGACCTCAATGACAGTGAGATAAACTCTTCTAGATGAATGGTCAACCACATCATATTATGCAGTGCCTTTTTCTCTTAAATGTAAACAAACAGTATAAGGGAAGTGCATGCTGTAAACAGGTCAAGACAAGTATACTAATAAAAATAATCTCCATGTAAAGCTTTCAATTTATTTGTAATATACTACTTAGATCACATTAAGTATGCTTTATTTTTTCTTAAATATTTCAGTTAAAATGCTTATGAGTGAGTGGGACATTAAAACATTTGACTTAGGGCCTTTATAGATGGGCCCTTTTGGCCATCCTGGAGGCAGGGATGGGGAGGGGCAGCTGCACGCCGGCTGCCTCAACCCCTCCCCGAACACATCCTGATGCCACATGCTGTTACGCACGGCATGCGGCATCAGGACATCCTTCTGGTGCAGCCTTTTGACGTGCTGCACCGGAAGGGCGACAAAGAGCCGCACAGCAGCTGTTAGGGCGCCCTTTTGCCAGCCCTAAAAGGAGTGGCATTTTGCTGCTCTTTTCTGGACCAGCAAAAGGGAGGATTGGGGCCGACGTGTCCGGTAGCCTCAGCCCTGATCCTCCACTTCCCGGGGTGCCCCAGGGCCACCCATCTGCATCCCTCCTTAGTGAGCAGAAATCAAAGAAACATTTTAAATCATTTTCTGCTGTGTTAAAGGTAGCAGAAAATCTTCTGGAAAACAATTTTCCATCACAATTTGAACTTTTTCTGGAAACAAATTCTGCATAGTCAAATGAAACAAGCAGTCATTGAGAGGATAGATGTATTTTAAGACATTTTCAAAAAACTAAATATAATACACAAGGCACTTTGCTAAACTGTACTTGAAGATTGAAGGGGTTCTTTTCCAAATATGTAGTGGAATGGGCCATCATAATTTATTAAACTCCCCCGTTGTAACTGAAACCTTTTAAGCAAATTATTTTGAGACCTCACGAGAGATTTACTTGTAGCTACTGCATTGTCAAATAAAAAACAGTTTTGGATTTTCCCTTTTGTGGCTCCTATTCTCATTCTCATTGTCTGCGTAACCATTACTCTATCAACTATCAGTGCTTATAGGAGGAAAAAGAACAACTGAGAATCAGATGACTCGCCTTTCATGAGTGGATATCCTTTTCACTATTGCATAAGATCATAATTTAACAGAATCCCATGTGTTCAAACACATGCTTGAACAAGGGTGCAAAGAGTAACATAAGAACTAAGGACCAAGTCAAATGTTACTGACATAGCAAGGAGCATGTCTATGCAAAAGAGTCAACTACACTACATAGGTAACTTCAGAATTGTCCCACAGTCAGAGAGTCAACATACCAGTAACATTGCAATTGGCAAAATTTGAAGCACTTTTTCATACAGAGCTGGTTATGTGATCATAAACTGTACTGTATCCATGACACTGGGGGAAAAATGGCACATTTTTTTTACTATAATCTGTGTAGCCAGAAGCTGTGCATGGGATTCTTTCACTGAATGCATGGGGCACGGTCTGAGGTCCTTTGGTACATGTATAATTTTACCCTCCCATTGATGCTTAAAAAGCCCATTTTCCCCCCACTCCAACAAGAACACTATGCTGCTCATCGAGCCCTCAGTTGACCACTATGTATGGCTGAAGGGGTATGTCCATTTTGGTGCATGAGTGAAAGTCATAAGTTTTTCAGGTTTGTACTCTCATACTAAATCTAAGGTCCAAAACACACTGGAATAATCCAGTTTAAGACAGCTTTAATTGCCCTAGCTCAGTGCGAGAGAATCCTAGTAATTGTAGTTTATTGTGGCACCAGAGCTCTCAGATACAGAAGACTTAATGTCTTACAAAACTAGAGTTCCCAGAATTTCCTAGCATTCAGCTAGGGCAGTTAAAGCGGTCTCAAATTGGATTATTTTTACAGTGTATTTTGGACCTAAATCACACTGATGGGAATTAAACTTTTAATGAAGTATCTTAAAGGTAATGGCAAAATGTTGCCAAATGCACAAAGAAGTTGGAAAGTTATTTTAATATAGTAGAGTATGATGTTTGAGCCAAACACCCTGGCAGATTTTTGAACACAGAAAGGAACCATATGGTACCTTATAACCACAATTCAAACAAGTGAAGGATAGTTCAACATTTATTTGGAAAGCCAGGCAAAAGCAACTGAAGTGACAGGCAAACAGTAGAGAACCATGCACTGTTTTCACATCAGATCCTGACAGCTTAATGAGCCAACTTCTCTCAGCCTAATCAAGGCAGCTGTATTAACCTTACGTTTAGACAATTTTAGGATGAATTGCCAGGCAGCATTGGATTGTTTCTGTCTTTTACAGAGTCTCACTTTATACAGACCTCTTCTCTTCTGTAAGGATGGCAAGCTATTTCTGACACTTTGAAAAAATGTGCATTTCTGAAAGCCAAGTATGACATGGCAGTAATGTGTAGGCAGAACGTCCAACAAGAAATAGATGCAATCAAAAACTGATCACATTTTAGTAAGTTTTCAGCTAATATATGCATTAGTCATACACTCTCCATAAATAGTATTGTATAGACAGAGCAACTGTTTTCCACCCAAAAGGTAAAAAGCTGTAGTTCAGACGTTACAACCACAACCCCATTTCACCCTGTTAGCTTATCTACCATATGGATTATGACACCCAGAAATTAATAAACTGTTTAAAGAGTTATTTCAGACTGGCAGAATGCATGAAAATCTCATTGTTTAAAGAGATGTCTCTGGTGCATCCGAGAAGCATTTTAAAAGACACAGCTGTCTATTTTAATGTCTGCAGCTACAGTCAAATGTGTGTTATTTACTGATAAAAACCACACGACAGCAATGAAGAACAGGATTCCTCCTGTCAGTCAAATTAGGAAGGCGGAATATCTTCCATGCCAAACTATTACTGAATGTCTTTTTTGTGGCAAATCTATCAGATGAATTATATTAGAACAGAAAGGAAAATAATAAAACTGAATGTATTTTTTTAAAGTATAAGTAAAGTAAAGAGACTGTAAGATGTTCAAAAGTATTTACCATTTACTTAGAAGTGTATCTTTGATCAATGATGATAAATAAATAAATCTGAATCAGCATGTTATAGTGGCTTGAGTGTTTCACCAGGATTCTGGGAGTCCAGGGTTAGAATCCCTGCTCAGCCATGGAAACCCAGTGAATAACCTTGAACAAGCTGCACTCTCTCATCTTAAAGGAAGATGATATCAAGCCGCTTCTGAATCAATATTGCCAAGAATTCTGGATAGGGTTGCCAGAAGCTGGAACTGACCTGAAGTCTTGTTACAACAACAACAATCTCCAAACATTTTTTCTGTCTATCCTTGTCTGCCATTAAACAAATTTGAATATTTAGTAACTCTCATATGTTTTCTAATAGATACATATCCCCGACCATTTTCTATGCTTATGTGGTTGATAGGAGTTGTAGTCTAAAACAGCTGAGGTGGGCTTGGTTAGCTTTTATGATACAATGTCTCAAATCCTCCTTCTCTCATTATGTTCCATTATGGCAGGCATTACTGACTCCATGTCTGTGTCTTGTGGCTCCTGAAGAGTGTCACTGTCTGTCTCAAGCACTGTACTGCTTCTGTTTCCCTGTCTATATCATAGTCTGTCCTTCTGTTCCCCTGTCTGTTATCAAAGTCTGCACAAGGCACATCCCCCTGCCTTTCTGCTTCACTCTCTGTGTCAGTGTCTGAACCTGGGTCCTGGGAACAAGGCATGACAATCATTTTAATAAACATGATTTTTAAAAAAGGAAAAGAAAAAAGATGATGAAAGGAGGAATATGTCTGTTCACTTTAAGCATTTAGAAGGTACTAATTGCATTACATAAAATACTGCAATATGTTCATGTCCTATTTTTAACAGTAGGCTTGGGGGATAATTAATATACAGCTGTCCAACGCATGTTACAAAATGGCAAAATATGCATTTCAGATTATTCAGAGTTTGGAACAGTTATATTTTTCAATTACAGTTTTTCAACTACTACTCTCAGAATTCTCCAGTCAGCATGGCCAGCATAAATTATCAGGGCTGTTGTCCAGAAACATATTATTTCCAAGTTCTGTACTCATCCTTGCCATACACCATCCTAGCAAGATACCTTATAATAGAGACAGTAAATACATCTATTTATATCTATAAGGTATCATCCAATCTCAGAATAATACAGTGTTGTTTTAGAGCAGGGGTCGGCAAGTTTTTCTTACCTGGGGCTGGTCCGCTGGCCTCCAGGTCTTCCGCGGGCTGAAGGGGGGGAATGGCAGCATGCGTACACATGCGCGCATGCGTGGCCACCGCCGCACATGTAACGGCTGCCATTTTGTTTTCCAAAATGGCAGCCGCAAACTCGTTTGCGCATGCGCAGTACTCCGCATGCGCCAAGTCGCGACCACCATTTTGTTTTCCAAAATTGCGACCGTGATGCGCACGGCAGCAGCGTGTGCAGCGGTGGCAGGGGTTGGCGGGGGCCGATCCAAAGGCTGCGGGGGGCCAGCCCCGGCCCGCGGGCCATAGGTTGCCGACCCCTGATTTAGAGGGAATAAACAAATAAATAGAACAGTGTTCAATGGCAAACATAATGCTTTCTTTATTTGAAGTAGAAATAGGGAAAAATTTTCAGAAGAATATTTCATCAGTTCAGTAACACCAGTACTGTTATTGGTTTTTGCCTACTGATTTCGAAAACTGAAAAAATTCTATGCATAGACAGTCAGTTTATTGATCCACAGGCTAACAAATCATAACTATCAGAGAGTATGTTTTTCAGTAACTGGTATTTGGCTTCTGGCATAGATGCAAAATGAAACACATATCTAAGGAATTGTCTACGCTGCTTTAAAATGCATTAAAAAGCTACTCTTCCCCTGAATCTGGGATGATAAGGCCACACCGTGTATGGCCCTATCCACCTCAGATTCGGGGTGTACTACCTTATTGTGTTTTTTTTACTATCTCTGGAGTTTTCTCTAGAGTTTACACCTCTATCCCCGCTGCTCCTGCTGCCTCCGCTGCCACCTTCTAACCTTTTCAAATATCCTCTCCTCCTAGCAGGAGCTCTCAGCCACTTGCATCAAAATGGAGTGTCCAGATCATATATTCGGCTCCTTGTTTGTTTCAGAGTTATGGGTGTCCCAGTGGAGCCAGTGCTGCCAAGGGAGGGAAACCATTTGGGCCAGAAACTAGCCCCAAGGTTTGAAGGTGGCAATTGCAGTAGGGGCAGTGATAATGAAAGCAGTGGGGGCAGTGGCAATGTTGGGAGAAGTGGCAGCTGTTGTGGGGACAGCAATGTTGTGAGGGACCCAGGAAACTCCACAGGGACACTCAGGTCATGTAGACAATCTACCCAATGTTCCTGTGGAGAAAAAGGTACATGACATGGTTCTGGGCCAGGAGCAGGAGTCCATTTGGACTCTTGCTCTAAATTTAAACTAGCCCTAAAAATGTAGGGCCTAGATCCAACTGCTAGTCCGACTGAATCAAATGCTGAATCAAGAGCCATTTTTTTCTGAAAATTCAATTGGTTTAACAGTCTTACTCTAGTTGAAAGTAGTGTCTGGATTCAGAACTATAGTTCCTGCCATTAAAGCTTGCACTCACATTTTTTCAATAGCTAAGAAATTCACTTTAATAATCAGACTGTGTACAAAGTATATGGCATAATATGACTCAGTCAAAAACATACTATTGTCATAGCACCCAAGGTGACTTTCCCCTCTTTCCTCTTACACAGATGAATATGAAATTTGTGAATGCATCACTGGAAGTCTCTGGTGTCTTGCAGTGAAAGCCTGATATCCAGAAACTATTTATTATCTGTAAAGTCTGTAAAGAGATTATCTATCTTAGCATCACTCTGGAGTGGGCCCAAATTTAAATGATAAGGATCAAACTCTAGGGAGGAAACTAACATGTCAATGATATTGTAAAGAAATACCTTGGGCCCTTGGTATCCATGGGGGATCCATTCCGGACCTCCCGCGGACACCAAAATCCATGGATGCTCAATTCTGCATTGTCCCCAATGGCAGTGGTCATGCCGCCATTATGGACAGTCCCCGTTGTCCTGTGGTGGCACGTACACACAGCTGCACTGCCATTGGGCACAACAAAACTTAATGGTGGTGCAGTCACATGCATGTGCCACCATGGGACAATGGGGGTTGTTCCTAATGGTGGAACGGGCATGCGCCAACATTGGGGACAGTGTAGGCTTGCTGTCCAACAATGCTCAGATCTGTGGATGGCAAGTCTGCAGATACCGAGGACTGACTGTATGATAAAATAGAAATAACTGCAATATTAAAAGGTGGTAAGAACTGAACATAATATATATAATTTATCCAGTATTTAAGTAGACTATAATGGCTGCAGTAAAAACAGTAAGTATTTAATCATCCCTTATATACTTCAGAGAAGGGATATTCTGATCCTTTTGTTAGTATCTTCACTTACTGACTGAAGGTTCTCCTTTCAATGCTCAGTTCTACCCCACAAATGCTCCAGAAGATTCCAAACTAATCTAAAATAATCATTTCAGGGAGGTGTTTGTCTAGAGAAAATCAACGAGTCCTATTTTGTTTTGGGTTTGTGTTCTTGGATATTTTGCTCACTGATTATTATTTTTTAACTAAAGAAGTTATATAGTAATAATCTCTACATTATAACCCTGGTTTCATTTTCTTTTTGTCAATTTCTTCTAGTCTGAATACATTCCAGGTTTTTCTTTTTGGTTTGGTTTGGTTCTGAAAAAAAAAAAAAAAAGGACAGGAGAAGGGAAAAAGAGACTGAGAAAGAGGGAGCATAAGAGCATGGAGTTTATAGTCATTTATTAAAGATACTCTTGAACGTTTATCCTTGAAAAGAACAGGCAGTGTACAAAGAATATGCCCAAGAGTAGTATGGCCAAGAGCAGTCACACAGAAATAAAATATAGAATAAAAGCAATTAGCATACAATCCTTATAATAAAGCAACTGAAAGGAAGCTAAAACAAGAAAACAGGCTAACTATATAACCCAGCTTAAAATGGGAGGATATATAAAGATTTAATCTGATACACAAATGATTGTCACATTCTACACTGAGGGTTTTCTGCAAATGCAGAGGATGGAGATACCACTAAAATTTCTCTCCCTCGTTGTCACATGATGCATTTTGTCCAACAAGGATATTAAAAGAAAAATGTCCTCTGAACATCTTTTTTTTCTACTTCAGGTATTTGAACCATGGAACATTTAGAGAAACCAATATACTCCTGCTCCTTTGTGCCATTTCTATGATAAAAACAATGAATAATAAATGATGAATTTTCATATGAACTTTTGGTACAAGTTTTGTCAGGCTGGCAAACTGATGTGAACATCAATTTGAAATCAGGGAAGTGAACATTTCATTGAAATCTACATTTGTAGGTTGTCCCATTTTGATGCTTTGTACAGTCATTACAAAGTCAGTCTAAGCAACTATCAGACAGATTACATAACCTAACTGCACCACATAGCAGTAAAAGTCTATTTCATGCGAAAATCAAATTATGATAAAAGAAGTGTTCATGTACAATATTCTATTTGAAATGTTAAAAGGGGGTGGTAAAATCACCTCTTTGGATTTTGCATGGTTAAGGCCACTACTGGAGAAGATGCACACATTTAAGTCAGCCAGCCAAAAAACCCAAAGGGAAAACATGGGCAAACAACCTTGAATTTAGTTATTTTGTCTGGTTTGGGTTTTTGGTTTTTTTTTACTATAGATTCAAACCTATAAAATCAGAAACTTTTTAATATTGTTCATGAGGCAGAAACAAACTGCAATAATAGTTCAAAAGGAACTCAGGGGGGAAGCAGATGGCAAAAAGCACCGTTTTGGGGGCAAGGAAGGGGAGGGGCAGCCGCACGTTGGGTGCCCCAACCCCTTCCCCAAAACGTCCTCGGAGCAGCCGGCCCTCCACACGGCCGGCACTCCAAGGATGACCTCCTGCTGCAGCATCCGTACACGCTGCAGCGGAAGAGTCGCCGAAGGTGCACCGGCAGCCTTTTGCAGCACACCTTTGGCGACTTGTGGAAGGAGCACTATTTTAGCGCTCCTTCCAGGGGCGGCGAAGCCATGTCGCAGGGCCGAGGTGTGGGGATAACTCGGCCCTGCAGCGCAGCTTCCCAGGGCGGCCCATGGCCGCCCGTCTACTTCCCCCCTCACACTGATGGTTCTGGTGGTTCCAGATACCACACATAAGAGTGAGCAAAACATAAATTCAAATCTGGTTACTTTTATGAAAAGATGTTCTCCTATGAAGAAGTACTGTGGGAGATTTTTTTCTCTTTGCCATGTTGCTGTTAATTGAGAGTTCAGCTATCTGATACTCTGTGCAGAAGAAAATGCTGTCATAGTCACATTTGTGTATTTATGAGTATTCTCATACACGACTCCAACTGCAAATAATGAAGAGCAAAATACAAATTCCTCCGCTCTAGAATATTTTAAAATGTAAACTGGGACGTTTGCTACAGGGCTAAGGAAATTGCTGCAAATTTAAATTAAACTTTAATTACATTAATAGAACAGGAGTTTTCAAAATGTTATGATGCATAGTTTAGAACTGTAACAATTATGTAACAAGTGTGAAGTGATCAAGCGGCTTGACTTTAATAGTAACTACCACATTAAGGAAATTTCTAATTACACTATGTGTTCCAGACCAAAAGCCACAATTAGTGAGCATCTGACCTAGACTCTTTCAAATCAATTGAACTGTAGAGAGCTCTGCGCACACATGCCAAATGTTGCCATTAAAATAAATGAAGATTATGAACTAAAGAGGTAAAAAACATTAAATGTGAAGTTCTTCATTTCTCCAGGATATATTCAACAGCAGCTGGATCTTATTGTGTGTACAATGATACTACAGAACAACCTTGTCACAAAACATTTGATAGGGTATGAAAGGAACTGCTCTTATTTTGGTGTATACTCATTAAATAGTAAGAGTTCCCATACCTTGGATCAAACAGGAAGGAGATTGCAGTCAAGGAACCAGAAGAAGACTAGGAATGGGAAGGCCAGCTATGAAAGAACTAGAAAAAGGCCTAAAGAGTAAAGATATACAACTGAAGACTAAAGTTAGAATCATACAAGCTATACAAGGATGGATAGCCATGGAGGTTCTGAGAATCTCCCGCTCCCATTTGCAAGCTCCTAGGTGTCTATGAGCTGTACTCATTAGCTTTTTTTAAACGTTGATTGGAGAGTAGTTATTTCAGTCTTATCCTCAAAAAAGTCCAGGAAGGGCAAAATAGCCTTAAAATGGAGAACTGTACATCCTGGAGGTTTCTAGAACACAGTTTTCTATTTTGTTTTTGGCCAACAATGGGCAATCCAGGGGTATCTGGGGCTATTTGTCCAGATACTGCCACAAAATCCCTTAGAAGAAGCTTTCCCCTGTTCTGGAAGGTTGCGGAAAGTTTTCATAATCTTTTAAGAACTCCTTGAATGCTCTTCTGTCCTGCTGTTATATGCAAACAATGACAATAGGAAAACTATTGTTAGAAATCACAGTGGACTCAGAAAAAGGATATTCCTTGGAAATAGGTACCTCCATGATCCCAGTCAAAACCAAATACAGCAGACCTCTAAAATATAACCTATAGCATGTGGTATTCTTTAAGGGTCTCCCATCCAAGTACTAACCAGGGCTGACTCTGCTTTGATTCCAAGATCAGACAGGATCTGGTGCTAAAGTTAGAATTGTCCATACCGTTGTATTTTCCATTTCTATGTATGGTTGTGAAAGCTGGGCAGTGAAGAAATATGACAGAAAGAAAATGAACTCATTTGTAAAGAAATGCTAGAGCAGAATTCTACAGATACGTGGACTGCTAAAAAGACAAATAAATGGAGCCCTACAGTAGCAAATCAAGCCTAAACTTTCCCTAAAAGCCAAGATGATTGAGAATGCTGTACTTTGGCCACATCATGAGAAGAAATGTCTTGCTAGAAAATACAGTAATGTTCTTTGTGGGTTTTTCGGGCTGTGTGGCCATGTTTTAGAAGACTTTCTTTCTGACGTTTCACCAGCATCTGTGGCCAGCCACAGGTGCTGGCGAAACATCAGAAAGAAACTCTTCTAGAACATTGCCACACAGCCCAGAAAACCCACAAAAAAACCTATGGATGCTGGCCATGAAAGCCTAAGACTTCAAAATACAGTAATGCTTTGTAAGGGAGAATTATACAAAAGAATTATACAAAAGATATGACAAAATGAAGAACACATGGAGCAAAGAGCCATATGAAGATGAACCCCAAATTCTAAAAACTGAGGTGGAAACTGCAATAAGAGAAATAGCAAAAAACAAATCACCATGAACAGATGATATTCCAATTCAACTGCTGCAATCCACATTGACAGAGTCAACTCTAGTGCTAACCAACATATGTCAACAGATATGGAAAACAAAATGATGGCCAACAGATTGGAAGCGATCAATATATATCCCCACCCACAAAAAGGGAGACACAAGAGACTGCAGCAACTATAGAACCATAGGTCTGATCTCCCATGCAAGCAAAATTATGTTCAAAATTCTGCAACATATACTCCAACCATACATGGACAGATCCCAGAGATTCAAGCAGGGTTCAGGAAAGGAAGAGGCACTAGGGATCAGACTGCAAACATACGATGGCTAATGGAGCAT